>OY755052.1:10000-1302784 GCA_963576755.1 Noctua janthina
CAAGCACCCTCTCCAACACACTGTTCCTGGTACACACGCAGGAGGAGAAAAAGTCCCTCACTGACCAGGGATATGGTTCGGGTGCCGGATCGAGCGTTCTGACCATCCACGAAGCTCAGGGACTGACATGCGAGACAGTCCTCATCCTGAAGACTAAGTCCAAGAACATCATGCTCCACAGCAGCGTCCCCCATGCGGTAGTGGCCGTATCCAGACACACAGCCAGCTGTGTGTACTACGCCGACAACGCAGACGACGCTATTGGACGATTTGTAAGACGAGCACAGGAAGCCACAACAAAGGATATCATAGACAACAACATGATGCAGGCTATGCGACATCGGGACACGAAGGTCGTCAAGGCGCTGATACGTCTCCAAACGCACTAACCGACGACTGTTTTTGACACTCTCTGACTCAGACTGTCTGGACAATAACCTAGTTAAGCCGGCTGCAGCAGCCGTTCCACGGTGGGAAACCTGCAGCTGACGATTAACCCAACCAACCCTTCCATACTCAATTTATCGTGTAAAAAAAAAAAAAAAAAAAAAAAAAAAAAAAAAAAAAAAAAAAAAAAACCTAACCTAACCTAACCTTTTTTTTTTTTTTTTTTTTTTTTTGACGCTGGGAAAAAATGCATTACGCATACCCTCCCATCGGGGGATGGGGGGGCTATGTGGGACTCCCCGGTATACCCACTAAAACGACCCAGCGGCACTCCCGCTTCGTCCGAGTGGCGGGGGACTGGGAAACCGGCACAGCCTTTACTTCCAGTCCACCGCCGACGAATTCCTCACAAGGCGGGCCCCTCACGTCCCCCCCGTGGGGAGGGACACGGGCCCGGGAATGACCGACGAAGGTGGTGACGGGTGCAATGCGGGCGAAGGCACCCCCGCGCCTGTCGCCCGCCCGTCGCCACCGTGAGGAGGGAGAGGACCTCGCCTTCTCCGACCCCTTCTTCGTCTGCGGAGCGGCGCAGCGAGAGGGTCGTCCTCCCGCGCGCGCTCCGCCTCCTCCTTTTGCGAGATTACGTCCTCGCAAAAGGAGGCGACCGCTGCCCAGGCCTCCTCGCTCCCCAGCATGGCGTTGACCACGCCAGGAAGCGAGAGATCCTGTCCGATCACAGCGATCAGACCGCGGCGCAGCTCGGACCAAGCCGGGCACACCTCGAGGGTGTGCTGCGCCGTGTCCTCCGCCGCGCCGCAGTCGTGGCACGCCGGGGTCTCCTCCCTCCCGATCCGGTGCAGGTGCGATCCGAAACAGCCATGGCCGGACAACACCTGCACCAAACGGAACGAGAGGAAACCGTGGGACCGCTCGAGCCAGCTCCGCAGGACCGGACCGAGCGCGTCCAACGTACAACCTAACCTTTTTTTTTTTTTTTTTTTTTTTTTTTTTTTGACGCTGGGAAAAAATGCATTACGCATACCCTCCCATCGGGGGATGGGGGGGCTATGTGGGACTCCCCGGTGTGACCCGGTATACCCACTAAAACGACCCAGCGGCACTCCCGCTTCGTCCGAGTGGCGGGGGACTGGGAAACCGGCACAGCCTTTACTTCCAGTCCACCGCCGACGAATTCCCGACAAGGCGGGCCCCTCATGTCCTCCCCGTGGGGAGGGACACGGGCCCGGGAATGACCGACGAAGGTGGTGACGGGTGCAATGCGGGCGAAGGCACCCCCGCGCCTGTCGCCCGCCCGTCGCCACCATGAGGAGGGAGAGGACCTCGCCTTCTCCGACCCCTTCTTCGTCTGCGGAGCGGCGCAGCGAGAGGGTCGTCCTCCCGCGCGCGCTCCGCCTCCTCCTTTTGCGAGATTACGTCCTCGCAAAAGGAGGCGACCGCTGCCCAGGCCTCCTCGCTCCCCAGCATGGCGTTGACCGCGCCAGGAAGCGAGAGATCCTGTCCGATCACAGCGATCAGACCGCGGCGCAGCTCGGACCAAGCCGGGCACACCTCGAGGGTGTGCTGCGCCGTGTCCTCCGCCGCGCCGCAGTCGTGGCACGCCGGGGTCTCCTCCCTCCCGATCCGGTGCAGGTGCGATCCGAAACAGCCATGGCCGGACAACACCTGCACCAAACGGAACGAGAGGAAACCGTGGGACCGCTCGAGCCAGCTCCGCAGGACCGGACCGAGCGCGTCCAACGTACGGCGGCCAAAGGCGGCGTTGGCGAGGTCCTCCGCCCAGTGGAGGACGATGGCGTCCTTCGCCTCCCGCCGCACGGCCTCCCGCTCTTCGGCAATCGGGCGCTCCCCGAGCGCCTTCCGGCGCGCCGTCCACTCATACACTCTGGCGAGCACCCAAGCCTCCAACTCCCAAGGAGGGGTGCCGGCCAGAGCGCACGCCGCCGAGAAGCCTACCGAGCGGTAGGCCCTCGCCACCCGCAGTGCAATAGCCCTTTGGGGCCTGCGGATGGCGGTCGCATTCTCCCTCCTGTTGAGGGAGTCCGCCCAGATTGGGGCCCCGTAAAGGGCCATGCTCCGCAGAATGCCGGCATACAGGCGCCGGCATTTCGCCTTGGGCCCCCCCAGGTTCGGGAGGAGCCACGAGAGGGCGTCAGCGGTTTTCAACAGGTGCGTCGACAGCCCGCTGAAGTGCGGGCCGAAGCGCCACCTGTCGTCCAGGACCAGGCCCAGGTACTTCATCTGGGCCCGGACCCCTATCCTGACGCCCTCTACGACAATGTGGGCGTCGGGAGGGCAGCGCTGCCGAGGCCCACGAAAGAACACGGCCTCGGTCTTGTGCAGCGCCACCCTCAATCCTAGGCGGCGGATCCTCTCTGCGACCAAGGATCCGCCAGCCGAGGCCAGACAGGCCGCGTCCGCAAAGTTCCTCCCCCGGGCAGTGAGGAGAGTGTCATCCGCGTAGCAGATGACACTCGTGCCCTGGAGGAGGGCTCCCCGCAGGAGCCAGTCGAACCCGATGTTCCAAAGGGGCGGTCCAAGCACCGACCCCTGCGGAACACCGGACTCTGCGCCGTACCGCCTCACCGTGGCCGTCTTGTCCACGAGGAGGACCTCTCGGTCCTCCAAGTAGCTGGCCAGGAGGTTTCGCAGGTATTGGGGCACTCCGTGATACCGGAGCGCCTCCAATACCGTCGAGTGGGGCACGGAGTTGAAGGCGTTGGCAATGTCGAACGACACCGCCAGCACTCCGCCCCCCGCCTCCACCGCCTCCTTCACCTGGCCCTTGAGTAGGGCCAGCGCATCGATCGTCGAACGCCCTCGACGGAAACCGAATTGGGCGTCCGACAGGTCCGGCCCTACCCCCCGCAAAAGGCTATCAAGCCGGGAGGCGACGATCCCCTCGAACAATTTACCGACCTCATCGAGCAGAACGATGGGCCGGTATGCCGAGGGGGAGTCCACCGGGCGTCCCTCCTTTCGGAGGAGGCATAGCTGCCCCTCCTTCCACAGTTTCGGGAACCTCCCAGCCGTTAAGCACGCGCTGAAGAGGTCCCGAAACCTGTCCTCCATTTCGGAGGCGGCGATCGCCACCACCCGTGCGGGGACGCCGTCCGGTCCGGGGGCCGTCCTCTTCGCGCGGAGGCTGAGAACCCCAGCGTAGAACTCCGCCGCCGTCACCGGGGGGACCTCCTCCTCCGGCGAAGCCGACCCTTGCGGGGGATCCATCGTTGGTGGGGTGAAGTCGGTCCTGCGCGGAAACAGGGACCGGACCACCCCATCCAGCAACGCTGGCTCGAGGGTCTCCGTCAGTGGGGGACCACAGGGGCGCAGCTGGTTCCGCGCCGCCTTGTATGGTCTCCCATAAGGATCCCCGTCGAGTTCCTCCAGCATCTCGGCCCTCGCCGAGTCTTTCGCAGCACCCATCGCGGATTTGAGGACCGTCGTCGCCTCTCGGTAAGAGGCGTATAGGCGGTCCTCTTCTGCCTGGACCCGATTTTGGGTGCTGCGCCGTCGGCTCCGCGCGTAGGCCCTTCTGGCCGCCACGCAGGCGGCCCGGAGCCCCGCCAGCTCCTCCGTCCACCAATAGACGGCACGACGGGGAGGCGGACGGCGAGACCGAGGCATGCTGGAGTTGCACACCTCGGTCAGGGACCCCCTGAGCCGGACCGCTGCGGCGTCCACGTCCAGGACCTCGACAGGGGGCGACAGCCAGTCCTGGAGAAAGGCCGCCTCCTTGGCTGCCTCCCGGTCCAGGCGGGTGAGTGCCCACCGTGGGAAGGGAGATTGCCCAGCGCGAGCCATCCCCCCCCCCTGGGTGGAGATGTCGAACCGCACGTATCGGTGGTCCGACAAGGTCTCCACCATCTCCACCCGCCAGCTGACGACGCGGGCGGCTAGGGCGGGGGTGGCAAACGAGACGTCCACCACCGACCCACCCCGTTGCCGCACACACGTGTGGACCGCCCCCCTGTTGAGGAGGGACACACCGCATGAGGCCGCCCAAAACTCGACGGCGCGCCCCCGGACGTTGCAACCGGCGGCCGGGCTGCCCCAGGCCACCGACTTGGCGTTCAGGTCGCCCAACACCACGACCTGGCGTGGCGCCGCCCTCCCTACGACTGCGGTGAGGACCTCGAGGAAATCCTCAAAGTCCGAGAGAGGGCGGTTTGGGGAGAAATAGACCCCCACCAGGGCCATGTCCCCCCACGCGGCGGCCACGTATCCCGGTCCCCTCTCTAAGAGCGAGAGGGGAGGGGAGTCTGTGGAAGGCCGCGAGACCAACGCCACCGAGCCGTCCCGGTCGCCCAGCCAGCGGTCAGGGACCGAGTAAGGCTCGGCGACCACCGCCAAATCCACCAACCACTCAGCCATGGTCTGCATCAGCAGATCCTGGGCTGCCCTGCAGTGGTTGGTGTTCGCCTGAAGGATGCGATGTTCGACCCTATCCATCAGTCGGACATCGCACCCCCCTCCGCAGCCGCCGCAGGAACGACGGTGCTAGCGGCAGCAGCAGGCCCGGTCGGCGCCTGCGCTTTGCCTCGCCTAGGGGGAGGATTGCAGTTCCTCCCCCTCATAACGTGGCCCGCCAGGCGGCCACTAGCAGCACACACCGCGCAGTGCGGCGTGGCGGCCTTGCAGGCAGCGGCTTTGTGGCCTTCCTTGCCGCAGCGGAGGCACATGTCCGTCCTGTCTACCGCGGACGGACACAGGGGTCGGGTGTGTCCGATGCCGAAGCACCGGAAACACCGCAGAGGCTGGTCCTCGAGTGCCCGGACTGCACCCGAGCTGAACCCGACTATGAGCCGTCCCTTGGCAAGGACGGCTTTGGCAGAGGCGACCGGGCACTCGAGGCGAATGGTGCCCATGCCGCCGCGGCCGGGCCTTATGTCCCTGCCTTGGACCGCCGCGACGCCACAGCCCCCCATCGCTGCGACCGCCGCCACCACCTCCTCCTTGGTGACGGAGTCGTCGAGGTCCATCACCTCTATGGCCGCCGACTTGACCGGTCGGGCCACCTTGGCCGAATCCGCGATGACCTCCTGCAGCTTGGCTGCAAAGAGGTCCGCATGGGCACTCCCCTCTGCCCCCGGGAACTCGAATATTCGAGCCCCGGCTTGGGTCCGCCGGCAAGCCACACTGCCGATCCCAAGTTGGGTGGGATCGGCATTTGCACGCGCCCGCACCAAAATGGACGCGTACGTCTCCCCTCGCCCCGCAGCCTCCGCGGTGAGCGTCACCACGACGGCCGCGGTTTTTGGGGGGACCAGTTGTCCCTTTCCCCTCCCTTTCCCCTTCGTCTTTCCCTTGCCGGTCGTCTGCGACCGGCTGGGAGCGGTGGTGGCGGGGACGACAGGGACCGTCGCCGTCCTTTTGGCTTTGCCCTTCCCCTTACGGACCACTTCCGTCCACTCGTTGGACGGGGTGGTGGAAGGGAGAAGGGCGTCTTCCGCCTGGAATGAGGACGGCCCCGGCCCGCACCGCCTCTTATCCGCCGCAAGCGGCGGTCGGAGGCGCTTCTCTGGCAAGAGCCGGTCCTCTATACCTGCCAAGCAGGCTCTTGTGAAGGCCCTCTCCTCCATTACCACCTTGCGGATGATATCCTCAAGGTTGGAGGCGGGGCCCTCTGCCGCATGGCCCGTGTTGGCCTGTTGAGGCGGGGCCGTGGCTTCAGCCAGCTTCTGATGAAGCTGGCTGACCTCCGACTGCAGGCGATCTATCCTCGCCTGCAGTTGTTGCGTCTCGTCGGTGGTCCTGCGCTGGACCAGCTCCGCGACGATACCGCGCATGCTCGCGGCCCTGCATTTTAGTGCCTTTTGAAGGGTCCCCTTCATGTTGGAGGACTTAGAGGCGACCTCTACAATCTCCTCCTCGTCCTCCTCCGCCATTTTTTCCAGCTCGGCCAGGGAGTGGTCCGAGTACAGAACGCGGGACGCACCGTACCCGGACTTGGCCCGGGCAGCGTGCGCCCGCTTCTCCCTGGAAGCCACCCGCTCCTCCAGCTCTTGCTGGAGCTGCGCCCGCCGAGCCAGGTCCAACCGGCGTTGGGCGTCCGCGAGCCCAACGACATGGGTGTCCGCGGCCGCCGTCGGCTTTTTCGCCTTCGACAACCCCGTCGACCCCGAGGCCGAGGAGCCCCCGGACCCACCGCTCAGGTGGACCCGCTTCCGCGACCGACAATCGTCCGAATCCGACACACAAACGAGTGAGTCGTTGTCGGACGACTCGTCCGCCCCTCCGAACAAGCTAGCCGCAGATGGCGCGCGGCTAGCCTCTGACGCCTGAGCGTCGGAGTGGCCCTGAGAAGGGCCTTTTGGTTGGCCCTGAGAAGGGCCTTTGGGTTGGCCCTGAGAAGGGCCTTTTGGGTGGCCCTGAGAAGGGCCTTTGGGTTGGCCCTGAGAAGGGCCTTTTTGTTTTAAAAACCGCCCGCAGGCGTCCCTCGTGGGTTTAAGCATTTCCAACGATTCGTAGTTCACAAGACAATAAAATAAAATAGCTACGAAAGCACAGTGCACTTTGGCCAACCCAGTCTGCCACTCCGTTACGGTGGTCAGAACTGGGTCGTTTCCAGGGGACGCGACGTGGACGCAAGCACTGTGGGGTGGTCCCCCCCCCCAACCTAACCTTTTTTTTTTTTTTTTTTTTTTTTTTTTTTTTTTTTTTTTTTTTTTTTTTGACGCTGGGAAAAAATGCATTACGCATACCCTCCCATCGGGGGATGGGGGGGCTATGTGGGACTCCCCGGTGTGACCCGGTATACCCACTAAAACGACCCAGCGGCACTCCCGCTTCGTCCGAGTGGCGGGGGACTGGGAAACCGGCACAGCCTTTACTTCCAGTCCACCGCCGACGAATTCCCGACAAGGCGGGCCCGGGAATGACCGACGAAGGTGGTGACGGGTGCAATGCGGGCGAAGGCACCCCCGCGCCTGTCGCCCGCCCGTCGCCACCATGAGGAGGGAGAGGACCTCGCCTTCTCCGACCCCTTCTTCGTCTGCGGAGCGGCGCAGCGAGAGGGTCGTCCTCCCGCGCGCGCTCCGCCTCCTCCTTTTGCGAGATTACGTCCTCGCAAAAGGAGGCGACCGCTGCCCAGGCCTCCTCGCTCCCCAGCATGGCGTTGACCGCGCCAGGAAGCGAGAGATCCTGTCCGATCACAGCGATCAGACCGCGGCGCAGCTCGGACCAAGCCGGGCACACCTCGAGGGTGTGCTGCGCCGTGTCCTCCGCCGCGCCGCAGTCGTGGCACGCCGGGGTCTCCTCCCTCCCGATCCGGTGCAGGTGCGATCCGAAACAGCCATGGCCGGACAACACCTGCACCAAACGGAACGAGAGGAAACCGTGGGACCGCTCGAGCCAGCTCCGCAGGACCGGACCGAGCGCGTCCAACGTACGGCGGCCAAAGGCGGCGTTGGCGAGGTCCTCCGCCCAGTGGAGGACGATGGCGTCCTTCGCCTCCCGCCGCACGGCCTCCCGCTCTTCGGCAATCGGGCGCTCCCCGAGCGCCTTCCGGCGCGCCGTCCACTCATACACTCTGGCGAGCACCCAAGCCTCCAACTCCCAAGGAGGGGTGCCGGCCAGAGCGCACGCCGCCGAGAAGCCTACCGAGCGGTAGGCCCTCGCCACCCGCAGTGCATTAGCCCTTTGGGGCCTGCGGATGGCGGTCGCATTCTCCCTCCTGTTGAGGGAGTCCGCCCAGATTGGAGCCCCGTAAAGGGCCATGCTCCGCAAAATGCCGGCATACAGGCGCCGGCATTTCGCCTTGGGCCCCCCCAGGTTCGGGAGGAGCCACGAGAGGGCGTCGGCGGTCTTCAACAGGCGCGTCGACAGCCCGCTGAAGTGCGGGCCGAAGCGCCACCTGTCGTCCAGGACCAGGCCCAGGTACTTCATCTGGGCCCGGACCCCTATCCTGACGCCCTCTACGACAATGTGGGCGTCGGGAGGGCAGCGCTGCCGAGGCCCACGAAAGAACACGGCCTCGGTCTTGTGCAGCGCCACCCTCAATCCTAGGCGGCGGATCCTCTCTGCGACCAAGGATCCGCCAGCCGAGGCCAGACAGGCCGCGTCTGCGAAATTCCTCCCCCGGGCAGTGAGGAGAGTGTCATCCGCGTAGCAGATGACACTCGTGCCCTGGAGGAGGGCTCCCCGCAGGAGCCAGTCGAACCCGATGTTCCAAAGGGGCGGCCCAAGCACCGACCCCTGCGGAACACCGGACTCTGCGCCGTACCGCCTCACCGTGGCCGTCTTGTCCACGAGGAGGACCTCTCGGTCCTCCAAGTAGCTGGCCAGGAGGTTTCGCAGGTATTGGGGCACTCCGTGATACCGGAGCGCCTCCAATATCGTCGAGTGGGGCACGGAGTTGAAGGCGTTGGCAATGTCGAACGACACTGCCAGCACTCCGCCCCCCGCCTCCACCGCCTCCTTCACCTGGCCCTTGAGTAGGGCCAGCGCATCGATCGTCGAACGCCCTCGACGGAAACCGAATTGGGCGTCCGACAGGTCCGGCCCTACCCCCCGCAAAAGGCTATCAAGCCGGGAGGCGACGATCCCCTCGAACAATTTACCGACCTCATCGAGCAGAACGATGGGCCGGTATGCCGAGGGGGAGTCCACCGGGCGTCCCTCCTTTCGGAGGAGGCATAGCTGCCCCTCCTTCCACAGTTTCGGGAACCTCCCAGCCGTTAAGCACGCGCTGAAGAGGTCCCGAAACCTGTCCTCCATTTCGGAGGCAGCGATCGCCACCACCCGTGCGGGGACGCCGTCCGGTCCGGGGGCCGTCTTCTTCGCGCGGAGGCTGAGAACCCCAGCGTAGAACTCCGCCGCCGTCACCGGGGGGACCTCCTCCTCCGGCGAAGCCGACCCTTGCGGGGGATCCATCGTTGGTGGGGTGAAGTCGGTCCTGCGCGGAAACAGGGACCGGACCACCCCATCCAGCAACGCTGGCTCGAGGGTCTCCGTCAGTGGGGGACCACAGGGGCGCAGCTGGTTCCGCGCCGCCTTGTATGGTCTCCCATAAGGATCCCCGTCGAGTTCCTCCAGCATCTCGGCCCTCGCCGAGTCTTTCGCAGCACCCATCGCGGATTTGAGGACCGTCGTCGCCTCTCGGTAAGAGGCGTATAGGCGGTCCTCTTCTGCCTGGACCCGATTTTGGGTGCTGCGCCGTCGGCTCCGCGCGTAGGCCCTTCTGGCCGCCACGCAGGCGGCCCGGAGCCCCGCCAGCTCCTCCGTCCACCAATAGACGGCACGACGGGGAGGCGGACGGCGAGACCGAGGCATGCTGGAATTGCACACCTCGGTCAGGGACCCCCTGAGCCGGACCGCTGCGGCGTCCACGTCCAGGACCTCGACAGGGGGCGACAGCCAGTCCTGGAGAAAGGCCGCCTCCTTGGCTGCCTCCCGGTCCAGGCGGGTGAGTGCCCACCGTGGGAAGGGAGATTGCCCAGCGCGAGCCATCCCCCCCCCCTGGGTGGAGATGTCGAACCGCACGTATCGGTGGTCCGACAAGGTCTCCACCATCTCCACCCGCCAGCTGACGACGCGGGCGGCTAGGGCGGGGGTGGCAAACGAGACGTCCACCACCGACCCACCCCGTTGCCGCACGCACGTGTGGACCGCCCCCCTGTTGAGGAGGGACACACCGCATGAGGCCGCCCAAAACTCGACGGCACGTCCCCGGACGTTGCAACCGGCGGCCGGGTTGCCCCAGGCCACCGACTTGGCGTTCAGGTCGCCCAACACCACGACCTGGCGTGGCGCCGCCCTCCCTACGACCGCGGTGAGGACCTCGAGGAAATCCTCAAAGTCCGAGAGAGGGCGGTTTGGGGAGAAATAGACCCCCACCAGGGCCATGTCCCCCCACGCGGCGGCCACGTATCCCGGTCCCCTCTCTAAGAGCGAGAGGGGAGGGGAGTCTGTGGGAGGCCGCGACACCAACGCCACCGAGCCGTCCCGGTCGCCCAGCCAACGGTCGGGGACCGAGTAAGGCTCGGCGACCACCGCCAAGTCCACCAACCACTCAGCCATGGTCTGCATCAGCAGATCCTGGGCTGCCCTGCAGTGGTTGGTGTTCGCCTGAAGGATGCGATGTTCGACCCTATCCATCAGTCGGACATCGCACCCCCCTCCGCAGCCGCCGCAGGAACGACGGTGCTAGCGGCAGCAGCAGGCCCGGTCGGCGCCTGCGCTTTGCCTCGCCTAGGGGGAGGATTGCAGTTCCTCCCTCTCATGACGTGGCCCGCCAGGCGGCCACTGGCAGCACACACCGCGCAGTGCGGCGTGGCGGCCTTGCAGGCAGCGGCTTTGTGGCCTTCCTTGCCGCAGCGGAGGCACATGTCCGTCCTGTCTACCGCGGACGGACACAGGGGCCGGGTGTGTCCGATGCCGAAGCACCGGAAACACCGCAGAGGCTGGTCCTCGAGTGCCCGGACTGCACCCGAGCTGAACCCGACCATGAGCCGTCCCTTGGCAAGGACGGCTTTGGCAGAGGCGACCGGGCACTCGAGGCGAATGGTGCCCATGCCGCCGCGGCCGGGCCTTATGTCCCGGCCTTGGACTGCCGCCACGCCACAGCCCCCCATCGCTGCGACCGCCGCCACCACCTCCTCCTTGGTGACGGAGTCGTCGAGGCCCATCACCTCTATGGCCGCCGACTTGACCGGTCGGGCCACCTTGGCCGAATCCGCGATGACCTCCTGCAGCTTGGCTGCAAAGAGGTCCGCATGGGCACTCCCCTCTGCCCCCGGGAACTCGAATATTCGAGCCCCGGCTTGGGTCCGCCGGCAAGCCACACTGCCGATCCCAAGTTGGGTGGGATCGGCATTTGCACGCGCCCGCACCAAAATGGACGCGTACGTCTCCCCTCGCCCCGCAGCCTCCGCGGTGAGCGTCACCACGACGGCCGCGGTTTTTGGGGGGACCAGCCGCCCCCCTCCCCTCCCCCTTCCCTTCCCCTTTCCCTTGCCGGTCGTCTGCGACCGGCTGGGAGCGGTGGTGGCGGGGACGACACGGACCGTCGCCGTCCTTTTGGCTTTGCCCTTCCCCTTACGGACCACTTCCGTCCACTCGTTGGACGGGGTGGTGGAAGGGAGAAGGGCGTCTTCCGCCTGAGACGAGGACGGCCCCGGCCCACACCGTCTCTTATCCGCCGCAAGCGGCGGTCGGAGGCGCTTCTCTGGCAAGAGCCGGTCCTCTATACCTGCCAAGCAGGCTCTTGTGAAGGCCCTCTCCTCCATTACCACCTTGCGGATGATATCCTCAAGGTTGGAGGCGGGGCCCTCTGCCGTATGGCCCGTGTTGGCCTGTTGAGGCGGGGCCGTGGCTTCAGCCAGCTTCTGATGAAGCTGGCTGACCTCCGACTGCAGGCGATCTATCCTCGCCTGCAGTTGTTGCGTCTCGTCGGTGGTCCTGCGCTGGACCAGCTCCGCGACGATACCGCGCATGCTCGCGGCCCTGCATTTTAGGGCCTTTTGAAGGGTCCCCTTCAAGTTGGAGGACTTAGAGGCGACCTCTACAATCTCCTCCTCGTCCTCCTCCGCCATTTTTTGCAGCTCGGCCAGGGAGTGGTCCGAGTACAGAACGCGGGACGCACCGTACCCGGACTTGGCCCGGGCAGCGTGCGCCCGCTTCTCCCTGGAAGCCACCCGCTCCTCCAGCTCTTGCTGGAGCTGCGCCCGCCGAGCCAGGTCCAACCGGCGTTGGGCGTCCGCGAGCCCAACGACATGGGTGTCCGCGGCCGCCGTCGGCTTTTTCGCCTTCGACAACCCCGTCGACCCCGAGGCCGAGGAGCCCCCGGACCCACCGCTCAGGTGGACCCGCTTCCGCGACCGACAATCGTCCGAATCCGACACACAAACGAGTGAGTCGTTGTCGGACGACTCGTCCGCCCCTCCGAACAAGCTAGCCGCAGATGGCGCGCGGCTAGCCTCTGACGCCTGAGCGTCGGAGTGGCCCTGAGAAGGGCCTTTTGGTTGGCCCTGAGAAGGGCCTTTGGGTTGGCCCTGAGAAGGGCCTTTTGGGTGGCCCTGAGAAGGGCCTTTGGGTTGGCCCTGAGAAGGGCCTTTTTGTTTTAAAAACCGCCCGCAGGCGTCCCTCGTGGGTTTAAGCATTTCCAACGATTCGTAGTTCACAAGACAATAAAATAAAATAGCTACGAAAGCACAGTGCACTTTGGCCAACCCAGTCTGCCACTCCGTTACGGTGGTCAGAACTGGGTCGTTTCCAGGGGACGCGACGTGGACGCAAGCACTGTGGGGCGGTCCCCCCCCCCAACCTAACCTAACCTAACCTAACCTAACCTAACCCGAGCAGTAACCGACCTAAAATCGCCACAGTAAAATCTGCTCCGCGTTAAAAATTCACCAAAATTACACGCGTTGAGGATAGTGCGCCAAAAAGTTATTAGTGGAATTGTGCAGTGTTGATTAACCGGAAAACGTGTGGGCAAGAGTTTATCATCACGGGTTGTGGAGCAGGACCCTGAAAACTTCGACGGAGAATAACGCAGAAAAGGTCAGTGCAGCCAGTCTGCTAACATTTTTCCTGAGAGACGCGGCAAGGGCCAATCCATCGACACCAGGATCATCAAAATCGAAGCTGGCACTCGGGAGTTACTAAGGTTCAGAAAACACAAAAACACGTGGTTTTTAGGGTAAAAGTAACCTCACTTTTCCCTGAGTATTTTTTCGCCACGAGGTGTGACGTACAGCTAGCCACCACTGAAGACTCCGAAACCGGCCGAGGAATCTCTTAGCAGACCAGCCATCAGCGTAACGACTCCGCGGTTCGCAACCAGGTAAGCCCCGAGGGAACTCCTGAACTCCTTGTCCTAGCCCCCCCGAGCTTGGGTTCATCCTGCTTGGGACTTCGGGATCTTCCCTGAGCCACCAAAGGTCCCCTCACCCTCATCCCCCCCTCACACCCCTACCCCCTCCATCAACTCACTCCCCCCCCACCACCTATTTGTTGTTGGAGACCCGAGCAAGGGTACTTCTGACCCCCCCCAACCTTTCCCCTCACATCTAGTGAGCCACCCCCCCCTCAACCCCTTCACCCCCCTTCGACCCCTTCACCCCCATTCGACTCCACACGAAACACACATTACTGTAACTTCAACTAACAACCAACATGTCTTCCAAACCGTCCATCACCTCCCGCAAAACGACCACGGACGCCGCGAAAGCCCCCAAAACACTTATTGAAAAAGTCCTGAAAAATACCGCCAAATCGGTAGTGACTCCACACGAAACCCCCCGCCCCCGCCCCAACCCCTTCACCCCCCTTCGACTCCACACGAAACACACATTACTGTAACTTCAACTAACAACCAACATGTCTTCCAAACCGTCCATCACCTCCCGCAAATCGACCACGGACGCCGCGAAAGCTCCCAAAACACTTAGGGAAGAAGTCCTGAAAAATACCGCCAAATCGGTAGTGTCAGAACAGTCGGCGCTTCCGTCGCAGACGCTCCAGGTGCCGAAGGCTGCGTCGGAGCCGGACGTCGCAAACAGGACACCGCCAGCACCAATAACGCCCGAGACGACAAACCCAGAAGATCGCAGGGTCGCCGAAATTGTCATTAACTGGGAGCAGTGTGGCATCTCCCCCCCCCCCCCCCCGCCAGATCATATCGGACGATTAAAGCTCGGTAGCCTCCTCAGAGAGCCAAGCCCCAAGCGGGCGGCCGAGCCTCCTCTACAGAACGCCGAGAAGAGGTACCGGGGTCGAGATGGACCTGGCCACGCGAGAGGCCAACGATCTCCTACAAAAAGGGAAGGACGCTCTGGAAGCAGCAGGCAACATGAAAAGGGAGTACAAGGCCACAGCCCATGAGTGCCTTCAGGGCCTCTACGAGACAGCCCTGTCACTCGCTGACTCGAGATCACGTCATAAACTCGATCTCGAGAGGGAGCGCTCTCGACACGCCCAAGAGCTTGTACGGGTCGAGAGAGCTCATACTCGCGAATTGATGACGCTGAAGGCCGAGCTCTCCCTCATGAGAATGGTCGTCTCGGAAACAAAAAAAGAGGCAAAAGGGATCCGGAAATGGCTGGGTCACGAAACCCTTGAAGCTTTCAACGGCATCAAGGAGTTGAAAAAAGAAATAACAACCGCGAGACTCCAGAACCAGAGGGAGCACGAGAGGACAAGGCAGGAAAGTGCAAGCGCCCCGCGGGATCCAAAGTGGGATTCGATGGGGGCCGGCCTCTCACGCCTTGACACGAACCAGTGCTCAGCAGAGAGCGTGCCGGCTGTTACATTGATGGAGTATGTGTAAACAACATTAGTTACGCCGATGATATGGCGCTGCTGAGCGCCTCGGTTTGTGGTCTTAGGAGATTGGTGACCATCTGTGAAGAATATGCTTTACTTCATGGATTGGTCTACAACGTCACTAAAAGTGAAGTCATGGTCTTTGGTGCCGGTGGTCGATGTTCTGATCCTATCCCTCCGGTCAAGTTGAACGGAATATCGCTTGTGAGGGTATATAAAATGAAATACTTGGGACATCTCTTGATCGCTGACCTCAGAGACGATGATGATATTGAGAGAGAAAGAAGGGCGCTGTCGGTAAGAGCTATTATGATCGCTCGCAGGTTTGTACGTTGTTCTGTCGTTGTAAAAAGAACCTTATTTCGTGCATAATGCACCTCATTTTACACGTGCAGCCTGTGGGTAGATTACACTCAAAAATCGTACAGCGCCCTTCGCGTTCGGCCCGTACCGTGGCCCTGGAACATAAAGGGCAAAGAAGGAACATGGATGGGTTTTAGTCAGTACAAGTCTGACACTCCCCTCCGCTCCGCCCAGAGTGGGGGGGGCCATTTGATGATTTCCCATCCGGAAAAAAAAAAAAAAAGTTTACTAACATAGTTGTAAGGAAATATTGTTACTAACTTTGTGATTCCTGTTACTTGAATTAAATATAATAATAATAATAGGCTCAAGGAAGACCTCACCCAGCCCAGGACTATGCAGCCGGACCTGAGTTGCCCTCAGATATGGACCGACATCTTGACCACTGAAAAATTTGAGGAGGAATTCCTCAAATTACAGGTGCAACTGCAGGCCATCGCGAACAGGCCTGAAGTGTCCTCCCCACCACCACAACCACCACTCAACATTACACCACACCTAAAGCCACTGACCGACAGGCTGGAGATAGTCTCAGCAGTCCTCCACGAACTGCACGACAAGGAACCGACGATCCAGGCGCCATTGGCGCTGAATCTGGAAGCGGAACTAGCAGTCGGGGAGGTAAAAAAGACCCTCCAAAACATCGAGAAAGGGGTAGCGGAATTGGGCAAAGTGGATAAACCGCTTGTACCACACCCTGATCGTCTCGTCAACGGACCCCCGACACATTGGAGACAACGTAATCGAGAGAATCAGGACTGCCCTGGACCTTAAAGCTAGCGGAGCCCGGATTGACACTGTCCGGAAGGCGCGGAACCAGAAAGTGGTTCTGAGGTGCGCCAGTAAGTCGGACCTAAACCTGATCAGATCAGTTCAAGTCGAACGCAGGGCTAAAGGTCCAGGAACCGAAACCCCAAAACCCCCTAGTGTGCATCAAGGGACTGCTGTCCAGCTACAGCGACGAGGAGATAGTAGATCTCATACAGGCGCAGAATAAACACCTTCTGCAGGACGTTGCTGTGGATGGAAACACCATAAAGGTGCGCTAGAGGAAGCGCGCGAGGAACCCCCATAAGTGTCACCCTGTTCTGGAGCTCTTCCCGGAGCTCTGGAAGTGTTACACGCAGGTGCAGAAGTTGCACGTGGGCATCAAGCGGTGCTCGATTGTGGACCAGTCCCCGCTAGTACAGTGCTCAAAGTGCCTTGCCTATGGTCACAACAGGTCCTTATGTAAGGCCGGCAAAGAAGCCTGCTGTTACTGCAGTGGAGCGCACAGCAGTAGGGACTGCCTCACTCGGGCTGACGGCAAACTGCCCACATGCATCAACTGTAAGGTGGCACACAGGACGGACAGTGACCTGGTACACACAGCGTTCAGCGAAGACTGCCCGGAACGCCAAAAATGGGATGGTATAGCGAGGTCGCGCGTTTCCTATTGCTAAGGGCGACCAAGATATCGCAAACACCCAACCAGTCACCCTTCATAACACAACAAGACCGAAACGGAGACTAAATTTCATACAAGTCAATCTTCAGCGCTCCAAGCTGGCCACAGAAGAACTCCACTTGGCGGCTCAGGCAAAGCGAGTTTTAGTAGCACTTGTTCAAGAGCCCTACGTAGGAAGAACAGGTGTAATGAAACAAAACCCCGGCACACAAGTCATCCAGTCGTCATCTTCGGGAACAACCTGGAGGTCATCCACGACCCCCAGCTTGTGACCGAGAACATCTCCGCCGTCCTGCTGAAAGTCGGCCAGCTCAGCTTTGGGGTGCTATCGGTCTATTTTGAAGGTGACCAGGAACTCGAACCCTACCTTTCGGCAACACACATAACGTTACAAAAACTACGCACACAAAACACCATAGTGGGAGGAGACATAAACGCCTGGAGCCAGTGGTGGGGAAGTGTCTCCGAAAACCATCGCGGGGCGGCGTAGAACTCATTCCTTAATGAGCGGGATCTTCAAATCCTAAACACAGGTCAAACACCGTCGTTCGAGACCTACAGAGGAGACAGGTGGTGCACAAGTAACGTCGACGTGACGGTATGCAGCTTGTCACTGCTAGGCAAGGTCGAAGAATGGCGGGTTGAAAGGAGTCTAATAACTTCCGACCACAATGCAATAACCTTCTCGATGCGTTTAGAAAAGGTCTTGGAACCCTTAAGGACAATCTCGACGCGCATCTACAACACCAAGAAGGCAAAGTGGTCCGACTTCAGCACGCACTTCAAGACCAGCCTGGCGGACAATGACATAACACCAGTCAGAGTGTCGGCGGTCTCGAACCCAGAGGATCTGGAGTCACTCATCACAATGTACGTAAAAAACATCCACCGCTCATGTGAGGAAGCGATCCCAAAACTGGGGTTGCCTAAACACGACGCCAAGCCCCCATGGTAGAGCCATTCTCTAGACCGTCTCCAAAAAGACGCGTTGACGAAAACGAGAAGGATCCGGAATGCAGCCGCAAGACGGAGACACTTCACCATAGATGAATATGTACTGGCAAAGAACACATACACCGCAGCAGCGACAGAAGCGGCCACAACAAACTGGAAGGAGTTCTGCTCGAAGCAGGACCGAGAGAGCATATGGGACGGCATCTACAGGGTACTAAGGAAGACAGCCAGAAGACAGGACGATGCGCTCCTAAGAAACACCGCAGGCGAAACGCTCAGTCCAGAGCAATCTGCAGACCTCCTGGCAAAAACCTTCTACCCTGACGACTCAATGGATGCCCAACAGCCGTACCACACAGCACTGAGGAGGCTAGCGGAGGAAAAGAACCCACAAGGACTGTCTGCTGACGATCCACCCTTCACAACCGCGGAACTGGAAATGGTTCTTCAAAACCAAAACCCGAAAAAAGCTCCCGGTCCCGATGGATTAACAGCAGACATCTGCACAGCGGCAATAAACTGCGACAGGGAAGTGTTCCTAGTGATGGCCAACAGGTGCCTGTCGCTATCGTACTTCCCGAAGCAATGGAAAGTCGCCCACGTGTGCATACTCCGCAAGCCAGGAAAGGACGACTACACCAGCCCTAAGTCCTACAGGTCAATAGGTCTGCTCTCGGTCCTAGGAAAGATCGTCGAAAAGTTCCTAGTAGGCAGACTCCAGTGGCACTTCCTCCCTACACTCAACACAAATCAATACGGTTTCATGCCGAAGCGCGGCACCGAGGACGCCCTCTATGCCTTAATGGGACACTTACGTGCCGAAATCAAAGCCAAAAAGATCGTGCTTTTGATATCATTGGACATAGAGGGGGCCTTCGATGACGCGTGGTGACCAACACTCAAAAGACAGATGGTAGTCAAAAACTGTCCCAAAAACATCTACGCTCTCGTCACCTCATACCTGGAAGACCAGAACATCAAGGTCAACTACGCCATAGCGACTAGTGAGAAGGGTACCACGAAAGGATGCGTCCAGGGCTCAATCGCCGGACACGTTTTGGAACCTTATCCTAGACTCACTCTTACACAGAATGGCTAGTATGGGCGTATACTGCCAAGCTGTCGCAGACGATGTCGTCCTCATCTTCTCGGATTTTTCGACCGGTCCCCTGCAGCAAACAGCCAACGATACGTTAGACATTGTATCGGAATGGGGCATCCAAAATAAGCTACATTTCGCCGCGCACAAGACCAATGCGATGGTGTTAACGAGAAAGCTTAAATACGACGATCCGGTACTCCATATGTCGGGCACCCAGCTGAATCTGGTCAAAGAGGTCAAGTGGCTGGGTCTCACAATAGACTCTAAACTCACCTTCAACGCGCACGTGTCTGCGACCTGTAAAAGGGCCGCAGACATCTATAAGCAGCTTGCATGCGCAGCAAAGGTGACTTGGGGTCTCAACAGAGAGATAATAAGGACGATATACGTGTCGGTGATAGAGCCCATCGTGATGTATGCAGCGAGTGCGTGGGCCCCCGCAGCCGAGAAACTGATGACAAGGAATCTGACTCGCTGCAGAGAGGCTTCGCGCAGAAGATCTGCAAAGCATACCGCACGGTGTCTCTGACATCGGCACTTGTACTGTCAGGCCAACTCCCTCTAGATCTCCGGGTAATCGAAGCCGCAACCCTTTTCAAGATCAAAAAGGGACATTCCCAAGAGTTCATACCGCCGGGCAGCGAGCTGGAGTGCAACGTGCACCACTCCCAAAACCCCCACCCAGCGCTACTCACGACAACAGAGTATGCACGCCTCGAGGACATGACTCCCGAGACTCTGGAAACCCACCAAGTAATCGGTTCCCAAATATACACCGACGGCAGCAAGACAGAGGGGAAAGTCGGGGCTACCTTAACTTGGTGGGAAAACGGAAAGGAGTCCAAGTCTAGCACTTTCGGCCTGGAGCTCCACAACACGGTCTTCCAATCGGAAATGTACGCTCTCTTCAGAGCTGTCAGGATGGCAAGAGAATCCAGTGCGGCCTCCATAAGCATCTTAAGTGACTCAAGATCGTCACTTGACCTGCTGAGGAGTCCATCTGTCACTCACCACCTGGCACTACAAATCAAGAGATGCGTCCGCGAGATCAGAGAAGAAGACCGAGAAGTGAGGTTCTTTTGGCTCAGAGCCCACGTGGGAACCGCCGGGAATGAGAGAGCGGACGAGCTGGCCAAGGAGGCAGCCCTAACAAAAGAGACAGCAGACTACAGCAAGGTCCCCGTATCGTTCGTGAGAAGGAAGATACGGGAGGGGACTATAACAAAGTGGCAGACACGCTACGAGTCCTCGAGTACAGGATCGGTCACAAAAGTGTTCTTCCCAGACGTCTTAGCAGCAAAAAGGACACTCAGAGACGCAGTTCTCATACCGGTCCATATACAAGTTCTAACAGGACACGGGGGATTCTCGGCGTATCTCCACCGCTTTCATCTCAAAGACAGTCCCTCGTGCGTCTGTGACCCCAGCTGTGATGAATTAGTCTGGCATCTGCTCTTTGAATGTCCCAGATTCAGCCATGACAGAATGGAGCTGGAAATCAAAATCCAAACCCAGCTTAGCCAGTCCACACTCCACACCATCATGGAGAGACCGGCTACAAGAAAATTGTTCTTGGCATTCGCGAGAAAAGTCGCCAAAGTCGCAGCAGAGGCTAACAAAACGGACGCTACCTCGCAAAGTCGAAGCCGACTACCATCTAGGCACACAGTCCCGACCACAACAACAACTACAGCAACAACAACCCAAACAACAACAACACAGACTACAACAACACAGACAACAGCAACACAAAACAGAACACACACCACTAACAAGATCAGCCGATCTAACAAGCGATCAGCCAGCACCAATAGCAGTAGCAGCAGCGGAAGTCAGCCTACTACCAGCCCCCAGCACCATGCCCATCACGGAGTTCCTGGCATGTGGAGGAGACGGAGTCCCAGGTGTCAGACTGCGACCGGTCGCTCTGTTCATGAACAGGGAGGCAGAAAAGCTAGGCATAGGCTTCTGCATAGGCTCAAGCCGAGCTGCAGCCCGTATTCCCATCTCACCAGGCATCGCTGCCTTGATCAACGGAAGCACCACCAAAACGAGCATTAAAGGTAGTAAGTACGCCGCACTGCCACAGGCGGAAGTAGCCTCTCTCCGATGCCGGCTAATGCGATTCAAAGGGAAAACGATCGCATTACTCGAGTGGTGAGAGGAGACTCCATTCGCTCAGGCATGCTCGTTGCTTCAAAAAATCAGGGAGGCCGGTGAAGACTCGCCGGTCACAGCCCGCACCATAAGCGTTGACGCGATGGAGGTCGGAGGAGAGAGGGGAGACGTCGCAGACCGTTTCGGCTGCTTAAAAGCCTCCGAACAACATGAGGTAGTCGTCTATGAGGACAGAGGGGAAACACTGAGTTTCCTTAAAGCCCCCAGAGACCCAACAGCCAGCACGACGAGCTCCGCAACCAACCCGACCACACAAAGTGGATCAGAGAGGGCCCAGCAGAGGGCAGCCGCCGAAAAAGCTGCAAAAGAGCAGAGCAGTACCACCAGCCTGGAGGCCCAGGCCAGGTCGAGGAGTCGCCTGAAAGCCTTCGGCACTTCCCTCAGCAAACTGCTCCCAAGCACTAGCCGCGGATCACCAACTGAAAAACAGGAAGCAGCAGTGGAGAGGTTTTTCAGGAAAACACCGACAAAGCCATCACAACGGAAGCCTACGCCAACGAGAGCCGACTAAGGGCAAGTCAGCCCGCCTGTCCTCGCACTGAACTCGGGCACCACAGACCATGTGAAGAGCGCTTTCCTCGAGTAAGTAGCAATGGTGAGGGCGACCAGGGAGGTCAATCTCACAACTTGCAAGAAGATCCTGCAGACCTTCCAAAGAAACACAGAAGGACTGCTACAGGTACTGCTCGAGGAGGCAGAGGCAGCCGTGTATGACAACGCCAAATCCCAAGTCATCAAAGGGGAAATAACGGGGACGTACATGGCAGCCTATAGCGCAAAGAACGGTTTCGAGTCGTCGTTTAGAACAACAAACGACGACTCGATAGTGGTTACCGCCAAGTGTACCAAGATCATGCTGGACGATAGGATCCTTGAAACGGCATAGTCCATCTCGGGGATCCCGGTTAAAACAGCATCGCAGGAACATTGGACGGTAACCAATATCAGATGGGTAAACGGGGTTCCAGGCTGCGGCAAGACAACCTGGGTGGTGAAGCACTTCAATGGGGAGAAAGACGTTGTACGACTACCGAAGCTGACAAAGACCTCAGAGAGAAGCTTGCGCACCTCTTAGGAGATCGAGTAAAGACAAAGGTGCGCACTATGGCCTCAATCTTAGTCAACGGGTTCAAGAAAGAAGAGAAATGCTACCGCCTAACGGTAGATGAGGCTCTTATGAACCATTTTTGGGCCATAGTCATGGCAGTAAAGTTGTCAGGAGCAAGCGAGGTTGTCCTAATCGGAGACGTAAACCAGCTACCATTCTTGGACAGAGAGAACCTTTTCGAGTTAAGGTATACCCGTCCAAACATGGTGACTGGCATCACCCAGGAGTTACTTTGCACACACCGCAATCCGATGGATGTGGCATTCGCACTGTGCGAGATTTACTCCGGCATATACTCCTCCAAGTTGTCGCTGTCGCGGGTCCACTCACTGAGCGTCAAAGGGTACACAGGAGCGCAAATACCGATCACTGCCCAAAACACCCTATTCCTGGTTCATACGCAAGAGGAGAAAGCTTCTCTTGTCAGCTAAGGATACTGGTCCGGCGAAGGGTCACGCACTCTAACCATCCACGAGGCCCAGGGCTTGACCTTCGACAGCATAATTATCATCAACACCAAGTCCAGGAGACTCCAAATCCACGACAGCATCTCCCACGCGGTAGTGGCGGTGTCGAGACATACAGTCAGCTGCGTCTATTACACCGACGACGCCGATGACGCCACGGGCCGGTTTGCAAAGAGAGCGATGGATGCGCCTACTAAAACGGTCGTCGAGTACAACCTGAAGACGGCCATGCAGCATCGAGACGCGGTCGTTGTGGAAGCTTTGCTCAGGCTAGCGAAGTCCCTAAAAAATAAAAATAGATTATGTAAAACTGCATGGCAGAGTGAGTCTGTCATACTCACGTAAAAGCTTTGCCGATGGTGGCGCTGCGCATCCAGTCGTTAAGTTCCCTAAAAAATGGTTGAGCTGAGCGGCGCGGATGAGCAAGTCATGCCCGTGAACGGGTGCCGTCCGTAGGAGCCGGTCGGCTCACTTTGCCATGCAGTTATCAGTAAAATGTATATCAATAATTAAGTGTAACCTCTTTTTAGAAAATCAAATTTGAATTAACCTCTCAAACGTTTGGCCTCTATTGCGCAACTCCGCGGAACTGTCAGAGTGCGCCCGGCCGAAATCGTGCAATTTCTCCGCGTTCACTAAAACTACGATAGCTCTGAAATTAAAGAGCGCAGTTCGACACACCCTATGTCACTGAAATCGTTATAAAATAAGCTATTTGATTTTCTATAGTTTTGTACAGTTTTATCGTGAAATCTATTGTTGATTCGAAATTGAAAGTAGGGTTTTTCCCAGTTTTTGGTACAAAAGTCGTCATATTAATAAAATACATGCATTTTTTGCCAAAGTTATTGTTTTATTTACATAATAACACATTATTGTACAATAATCAAGTAAAAGAACAGACATTTCTATACATATTTTGCATCTGCCAGCTGAACAAAAACACGGCTCAGGTAATCAACCCGTACACCGAACAAAAAAAACGGGTATGTTTACACATTTATTCTGGGAACTCTGTAAGCCAAGTGGCTGTTTATTGTAATTTATTACATAGCTTGGTACACAATCTTATTGCAGACAAAGTGCTAGCTGTTGGAATTGTTTAACTTACGAACTAGGTATGAGTCTCAATGCAAACACTTGAAAAAGAGCTCTAAGAAAGACCCTTTCATAATTTTTATCACAGAGCAAGTACTATTGCACTTATTCAAATTCTATTTTTGCAGTCCACATGGTGACGATATTTACTAATGGAAAAACACAACACAAGGGCATGTTGCCTAGCAAAAACATTAACAAAAACAACATCAATCATCATTAATTTCAGTACAAGAATTCCAAAGACACAGTGTAGGATAAAACCAGTAGGTCACATCTGAACAACAGAATAAAACAAATATGAAAATGAAGCAATTTTAAGACAGGTTTCGGTTTTTTTTTTTTAATATGAAATATAGTTTATTAAACAACATTAAAAATATGTAAAAAAAAATAAAATAAATGTTAAAAATGTTCTACGCACATCACATTATTAGATGAACATCCTACAATTCGCCAATGAAACGAACAAAGGTCCCGTACAAAAATATAGAAACTTACAAAGAAATAAATATTTATAAATATAGTAATAAATAAATATTTTATGGATGAAGGGTACGGAAACAGACGTTCATACACACAGCCTTGTTGCAACCAACACAGTATGTATGCACCTGTTTACGGCAATCCACGTTGGTGCACTTCCGCCGCTGGCGTTGGTGTTTTGACTGAGCTCCAAATGGATACTCAGCCAAGTAGTGGGAGCGCGCGTCGTAGATTGCCGTATTCTGGTGCATACTCGGTGTGGTTGCAGGCTGCAAAGTGGGGAGAGATGGGGAATGTTTAGAAATAAGGGCTTTTACGAGACAGATACGGAAATTTCGATGACTTAAAGAAGCAGACCGAGTAGAAGAAGTAGAAGGAGCAGAAGTAGAAGAAGAAACTGAATGACAATGAATGATAAAAGAATTCAGAACGGAGACGTTTAATAGTCTCCGGAATAGTTTTTTGTACCAGACCCTTGTTCGTTTCCGCTCGATAGGGTACATGGCCAACATCTGATCTTTCTTGTTCACCCCACCCATCATGATATTGTAATCATTTATCAAGATGGGTTTGGTGGACAAATCCCGAGCTTGAGAGACGCCGTTGCCATGGTATGTCGATATCATAGCGACCCTATTGTTGTCCCTCCATACCATGACATCAACGTCTCCCGAGGTGAGACCAGTGATCTGATCTTTGGCCATGTTCCCCTTTGTCAGACTGTGCAGCGCCTGCGGAACAAACTTACGATTGGTCCGCAGGGTTCCTACACAGTCAAAGCCCAACACCTTCAGGCGTCAAGCAAGGCATGGCGAATTATAAAAATTATCCATCCACAACGTGTGACCCTTGCCCTCAAGACCTTTCGTAAGCCTTAGGACAATTGCCGGCGTGGATGCTTTCATTGGGTCTTCATACTGCTGCGGTAAGTCTCAAAGGTGTCACCTCAAACCGCCATAGGTAGCCGGTTTGAGATTCACAAATCTCGTAAGTCTTGATCCCCATCGTAGCAGCTTTATTGGGAATCAATTTGCTGATGTCCAACCAACCTTTCCACTGCAGAAGACTTTCGTCCAAGGCAATGTTTTGCCCCAGGCGATAAACTGACTGAAATTTGTTGTTCAGATGTGACAACAATGGCTGCACCTTAAAAAGTTTTGCCACGGAGCCTCCCAGATTTTGCTCACACATGTCATGGTTGTTTACGAAGTGTAAACACTTAGTAAGCATCATAAAACGATTCCCAGACATATGTGCGCTAAATCCGGGTGTATAGAATACGTTAGGAGATGAATTCCAGTATTCCTCGATGCGTGACTTGACCGCAACCCCTATCGCAATAACCACACCGAAGTAGACGTATAGCTCGTCAGCAGTGGTGTTTTGCCACATTCGAATGCGACTATTGGGAAGGAGGGTGCCTTCATCGAGCATACGGGATTTCAACTGCTGAGCGTATCTATTCGACTCCGTGGCAATGTACTCCATAAATTGCCGATCCCATATGCTAACGAAAATCTCATATGGGTCGACACATGGAGCTGTCGGACCTACATCGTTGTGCGAAAACATTTCCCGTCTCGATTCAGGTGGAATCGGAACATTCGGAAACGGTTTCCAATCAAATTCATATAAACCCCAAGGTTGGTCCGTCGCGGTTGGGGGAACTTGTGGGATGTTGGCCTCCACGGCGTTGGCTGCAGGCTGGATTTCGGCTGCAGGCTGGAGTTCGGCTGCAGGTTGGTCATCGGCATCATCAATGTCCAAGGGCGTCTCCCAAAAGCTCCTCTGCGCCCTTGGAATGAGTGATGGAAATACGTCTTCTTCGTCGCTCACATCAGAGTCTGGTTCGCTTCCTGTGTAACAATAGGTAGGTAAAACATCTGGTGGGAACTGGAAGTTTGCCCCTAACCCTGTCCCGAGCTAAAATCAATAGTATTTACCATAAAAGAGCTGATCATATATTTGATCATCTCGCAGACTCCGGTGAGGCCGAAGCATTGATGATGCCGATTCATACTCCAAAAACCTGAAAAAATGTTGCATGTGAAACATGGTGTTTAAAATAAATACACATTAAAAAAAAGATTCATTTAAAAGTCATTAAGATACTTACAACGCCGGCGAGGGTACCGCTGATACGTCCTCCATCTGACGTGGTGGTGGACTGGGTAGAGGGACCTCCTCTACCCTAACCTCAGCCATCTGAGGCGGTGGTGGGCTGGGTGGAGAGACTTCCTCCACCACAGCCTGAGGCGCCATCTGAGGTGGGTCGATAGGTGCAGGAGCAGCTCTGAAAACAAGAATTGTTTAAAATTATTCTTGCTAATGGTAAATAACCAAGATACAATTTAGAACTACTTACGGTGGCCACCGGCGCTTCCTGTTAGGGTGCAGAGCAACTTCTAGAGGCCGACCCATCGGCAGCTCACTTATGTCGTACATATTTAATCTGAAATACAAAATTCAATTTAATACTCAAAAAAATAGAAATACAAATTTGATTTACTAAAAAAAGCGTTAAAAAGCTGTTACTCTTCGATGGTGCTTGGCCCAGGTCTGTCGGAGCCTGCCACGGCTCGGCCGCGTCCTCCTCGCCCCCCTCGAACACGTCCTCCTCGCCCCCCTCGAACACGTCCTCCTCGCCCCCCTCGACCACGTCCTCCTCGCCCACGTCCCGTGTCGCCTCGTGGTACCACCACCGCCACCACCGCCTCCACCACACCGTCACCCTGCCCCAGAGCAACGCTAGCGCCGCCTCGGACCCGCACTCGACCCCGTCCTCCTTGCCCCCCTCGACCACGTCCTCCTCGCCCACGTCCCGTGCCGCCTCGTGGTACCACCACCGCCACCACCGCCTCCACCACACCGTCACCCTGCCCCAGAGCAACGCTAGCGCCGCCTCGGCCCCGCACTCGACCCCGTCCTCCTCGCCCCCCTCGACCACGTCCTCCTCGCTCACGTCCCGTGCCGCCTCGTGGTACCACCACCGCCACCACCGCCTCCACCACACCGTCACCCTGCCCCAGAGCAACGCTAGCGCCCCCTCGCACACGCACTCGACGTCGCGACTAAAATATTTCATTATCATGCATGCTTGAACAATAAAATATAACACTGTCTAAAAGCCAGTTTAAAAGTAACAATGACATGCAAAACCAACTCATCAAACAAATATAAAAGACGTGTGGCACTCGGAGACTGCCGCGATAAAGCTATTGCATAGCATTTTTTATCAACTTATGCAATATGTAAAGTAAAACAAATAGTACGCCTAAAAAAAAAAAAAAAAAAAAATTATTAAACGATGGACTCACGTAGATTTTTAAGTTACCTTTCTACTACGATAAGTAAAGTAAAATGTAACGTGTCCTATGTAGGAGCACGCATGTAAGATAAAATAAATAAAATGAAAAGGGAAAATGACAAAAGAAAAGAGCGCGGATCTCCATGTCTGCGGTAGAAATTCAATATATAAAAAAAAAAAAAACCTAACCTAACCTTTTTGTTTTGTTTCGGGGTGGAAAATCCTCACGGATGTCCTCCGCCCTGGGGCGGGCGGAGGGTCTGTCAGACTCAAACTGACTAAAAACCACCGCGGTGTTCCCTTCCCACACTTGCACCGGGGATCATGGAAACTAGTGCGCCTTCCAGGATCCCCGGCTAGCCCAGCTAGGCCCGCGTCTGCGGGCCTCCTCAAATCCACGGGGGGAGTGAGATGTACACCCCCCGCGACTTTCAAAAGGGGCGCGCGTGGAACACTACGCGCCACCGCCTCGGGTGCAGTTACATGGGGGGGCGGCAGACGTCCCCAAGTCCGCCGTCCCTCTGCACCCGTTTAGGGGGGCTGGAAGGGGCATTGTCCGCCCTCCGCCGACGCCCGGTACGTCTGCTGCGGGTCGGGAGAGTGGCCTCCTTCTGTGAGATGACGGTTTCACAGAAGGAGATCACCGCATCCCACGACTCTGCGCTCCCGACCATCGAGCGAGCGACGGCCAGCAGCGACAGGTCGGTTCCGACTTCTGTTATAAGGGCACGGCGCGGCTCCTCCCATGCGGCACACTCTGCCAGCGTATGCCGCGCCGTGTCCTCCAGACAGTGGACGCAGTGATGACACCGGGCGTCCGGCTCCCTGTTTATGCGACACAGGTCATTCCCGAAGCAACCATGCCCCGAGAAAACCTGCGTCGCCCGAAACGATAGGGAGCCGTGCCTCCTCTCGAGCTATTCCTCGAGCACTGGTCAGATCGCCTCGATGGTAGCGAGACCGGCGGTAGGGCGCAAAAGCCTGTCCCTCCATTCCGCCACCAGGACCTCGCGGAGCTGGGACCGACGCAGATCGATCTCTCGCTGCATCGGCTCACCGCCCCGCGTCCGCGCCTCCTCGCGCCACCGGTACAGTGACGCGAGGCCTCTCGCCTCTAGGTCCCAGGGTGGCGACCCGGCCAGTACACAAGCCGCCTCGTAGGAGATTGTGCGATACCCCCTGATAGACCTAACGGCCATCGCCCTCTGCGGTTTTCGCAGTATTGCGATGCTTCCGGCCGTCAGGTCAGAGGCCCACACCGGGGCCCCGTACAGGGCCATGGATCGCAAGACCCCTAGGTACAATCTCCTACAGGCGGTGCTCGGGCCCCCCAGATTGGGAAGCAGCGTTGCGAGTGCGCCCGCCGCGCCCATCAACTTGGGCACCAGCCGCCGGAAGTAGGGGCCGAAGTCCCAACGGCTGTCGAGCACCAATCCCAGATACTTCATGGTGGACTCGACAGCAATCTGAGTACCCCCGACCACAATATGTGATCCCGGCGGCGGCGCCCGCCGGGGGCCATGGAAGACCATAGCTTCCGACTTGTTGAGGGCCACCTCCAGGCCCAGGCGCCGTATGCGGCTCACGACCTGCGAGACCGCAGCTGTCGCTAGCAACGCTGCCTCCCTGTACGAGCTCCCCCGGGCAGTGACCAGCGTGTCGTCGGCGTAACACACCAGGGCCACCCCCAGTCGGAGCTCGCCTCTCAGCACCCAGTCGTACCCGATGTTCCACAGGGGTGGGCCAACGACCGATTCCTGTGGGACACCGCACGACATCTCGCGCCGGCCTCCGCCGTCGCGTCCCCTGTAGGTGACACACCTTTCCGCTAAATAAGCCCCAACGACACGACGGAGGTACGGGGGCACCTTGTGGTAGCACAGCGCCTCCCGAATACAGCTCCAGGGCAGGGTGTTGAAAGCGTTGGAGATGTCCAAGGACACCGCCAACTTCACCCCACCCCGGGACAACGCTTCCTCCGCCAGGACTCTTACCAGCATTATGGCGTCCACAGTGGAGCGCCCATGCCGAAAGCCGAACTGGCTATCGTCCAGATCCGGCCCCTCTCTGTACAAGTGGCCGGCGAGGCGGGCAGCAATGATCCGTTCGAAAAGCTTACCCACCTCGTCCAGCAGCACTATGGGCCGGTATGCCGACGGCGAGTCCGCTGGGCGCCCCGCCTTCTTGAGCAGGACCAAATGACCCGTTTTCCACTGACTAGGGAATTGGCCCCGCTCAAGACAAGCTGAGTAGAGTCCTCTCAGCTGGGGCTCTAGCTCTTTCAGAGCGAGGGCAAGCGCGCCGCCGGGAACTCCGTCGGGCCCCGGGGCAACGGTTTTGGCCCGAAGCCGGGTTATTGCCGCCCTCATCTCTGCTGGTGTCACCTCAGGGACACTGACTTCCTCCTCATCCTCTGACTCTGCGGCTGTGGGCAAAGCCATCGGCGGCGGTATGTGCTCTTCCCTAGCAGTAAAGAGAGTTGCGACCACTTCCTCAAGCAGCTGAGGCTGCAGACTCTCAGTGAGTGGGGGCGCCCAGGCACGAAGTTTCCCTCGCACCGCACGATAAGGGCGCCCCCACGGATTTTACGTCTAGTGTCGACAACATCTCTTCCCTAGCTCGGGTCTTCGCCTCGCCGACGGCCAGCCACAGAGCCTCCTTCGCCGCGCGGTACACCTCATACAGCGCGGCCTCTTCTTCCGGAACCCGACGACGTCTCCTCCGGTATCGGGTGTACTGGCGTCTCACCTCCACGCACGCCACGCGCAACTGTGCGATGACGGCGGACCACCAGTACAGATGGCGTCTTGTGGGTTGGGTGACACGGGGCATAGACGCATCACAAATTTGCGTCATCGCCCCGCGGAACCACTGCGCCTCCGCTTCGACGTTGACGGGTTCGTTCGACGGTGTTTCCCGGACCCAGACCTGGAGGATTGCGGTCTCCTCGACAAGTTCCCTGTCGATTCTCACCAGCGAGGACCGTCCACTTGCGGGGCCGACGGACGACCACTGCCCGCAGCCTGGGTGGAGACGTCAAATCGAATGTATCGATGGTCCGACAGCGTCTCCACCCCTGAGGCAACTCGCCAGTCGCGTACACGGCCCGCAACAGCGGAGCTTGTGAACGACACGTCCACTATGGACCCGCCCCGCTGTCGCACGCACGTGTACACCGAGCCCCGATTTAGTTACGGTCAGGCCGGTCTCGACCGCCCACTCCTCCAACACCTCACTCCTAGAATTGGTGATCGGGGATCCCCAAACCGCAGACTTGGCGTTGAGATCCCCGAGCAACAGCACCGGGCGAGGGTGGAACCGGCTCACGACGGCACCTAGCTCGACAAGGAACTCCTCGAAGTCAGCGAGACTCCTGTTGGGAGAGAAATATGCCCCAATTGTGACTATGCCGTCCACGAGGGCGGCCACCCAACCGTGTCCTCGGGACGGATTGACAAGAGTCCCACCAATGATGGCCATCAAACCGTCCAGGTCCCCCGCCCAGTTATCGCGGGAGGGGATAAAATACGGTTCGGCGACCACAGCCACGTGGATCAACCACTCCGCCATGCTTTGGAGCAATAGATCCTGAGCTCTGGCGGCGTGGTTGATGTTAGCTTGGAGGAAAAGGAATTGTGCCATCAATGACATTCCATTTCCTCAGCTCCTCCTTCCCTGGGTCGGGAGTCAGGCTTTGGGAGAGGCGCAGGTACTCCGAAAGCTCTAGACCTTCTTTTCTTGGACTTGGGTGCCTTGCAGGCTTTCCCGCCAAGTCTGTGCTCCGTGGGCTTTCCTGCAGCTGCGCATAGGCTGCAGTTTGGCACTCGAGAGCACTGGGCCGCCTTGTGGCCGGCTTGACCGCAGCGGAAACACAGTTCGCTGCGATCAATTTGTGCAGTGCACTGTGCCCGGACATGCCCTATTTTCAGCCTACCTGCCGCAAGCGGAGGCCGAAGGATTTCAGCTGGGGGGAGTCGAGACTCAATTGCCTCCAGGCGGGCACTCACCATGCCACCACACTGCACCATGCAGATTCTCGCCACCCTCTCCATGTCGTAGTCCGACAAGCTTAGAGATGATGGCGCCGCAGGTGCAAGCGTCGACGTGGGAGCTGCCTGCTGCTGCCCGACACTCCGCAGAGCGGCAAACTCTCGCCTGAGGTCCTCCAGCTCGGATCGGAGACGGCTGTTCTCCCTCCACAACCTCGCCGCCTCTTCCGAGGTCGTGCGGCCATGAAGAGCCACCACTGCCTCCCTGATCCCCTCTGCCGCTTCTTTGAGGGCGCGCATGAACGAGCCCTTCAGGTTGCCGGACTTGGTCGCAACCTTCAGTACAACGTCCACGCCGTCTATCACCTGGCGGTTGAGAGCCTCTGCCGTCAGGCTCTCCCCATTGGCCGCCTGGGCAGACCGCCGCTCTCGGGCCTGACTGGCCATTTCGGCGACCTCATCAGCCGCGACTGCTCTGCTCTGCGCACGCTTCGCGGCGTTGGCCTCCGCCTTTGTGCCCACAAGAGAGACAGTGACCCCTCCCAGCTCGTCGATCGCGGATGAGACGCGATCCGAATCACTCACTCCGCTGGCCATCGGCGTATCGGGGCGCTTCAGGCAGGAAGTGGCCCCGGGTGTCACGTGACGCTGCCGGAGTGTTTGTTCCGGAAGCTGTCCCGCGACCTCTGCCCCTCCTGGCTGTTGGCACCTTCGCGGCCGGCAGGTTCTCCTCGCTTGAGGACAGACCCGCCGTGCACGCGTCCGACTCACAGACACGCGGCCGCTTTCCCCAAAACTTGGACGGAGCGGTCGTAACTTCCTGCGGTGTGTCGTCACCCTCCGACATCGTGATCACCCTCTCCAGGACTACGCGACAACGTGGGGACTTCCTCGGTGGGGAACCTAACCTAACCTATATGGTACCGCTTCTGCACCTTATTTAGCCACTAAGTGTCTTGTAAGTCTGGCTGATAACATTGAGGATAGTCGTACCAAACGAGCCATACGACGTGACTTCTACGTTGATGACTTTCTTAGTGGAGGGGCCACCATAGCTGAAACTGTTGAAATTTCTAAAAAGGTAAATCGGGTATTCGGTTCTATCATCTGCAAAATTCAATTTACGTGTAAATGGCGGTCAAATAATCCTCAAATTCTCAAACAAATCACGCATAGCAACGAGTTACGTAATACTTTACATTTTTCTGAGCAAGGTTCAAACTCATCACAAACCAAAACTTTAGGTCTTAACTGGGTTTGTGACTCAGATTCACTTACTTATATTATAAATATCACCTCCACTACTAAAGTCACTAAACGTCATGTCCTTTTTGTCATCAGTATGATCTTTGAGCCACTAGGCCTCGTAGGTCCGTGCGTCGTCGAAGCAAAGATGATCATGCAGCGTCTCTGCCTAGATAAGTATGACTGGAATGACGAAGTATCTCATGAAATCAAAAACCTTTGGTCTACATTTGAAGGCACAATAACAGCATTGAACAATTTAAATATTCCTCGTTGGGTTTTGCTTGAAGACTCTATTACGCATGAAGTACACGTCTTTATCGATGCGTCCGAGAGGGCGTATGGCGCTTGTGTGTACTGTACAGTAGACCTCAAAAGTGCAGTACCATGCTAAAGATTACATTGCTATGAACTGTGCGAGCGCGATACAGCAGTGTGTGTGCGTGCGCGTGTATGAGTGATGTCTCAACATTCTATACATAACACACACTAATGAACTGTCGTCACACTACGCGAAATAGCATTATATTTCTGTTGCATTTAGAATACACATCATAGTGATGACCTGTTCTTACGATTGCATTGTTAAAATTCGCGTAGTATTAACATGGGTTGGTAGCTGTTTGGGCTGAGCATGGGTTCACTATCAATGAAGTCCAAGTTCGAATCCATGTTATTACAATGTGTGGCTGCTTTTTGTTTCTTTGAAACCTTAATTATATTTGTATTTTAAGCAGAAAGTCGTTAGGTATTTATTTTTATTTATAATATAGTCATGCTTATTATTTATTTTTTATAAGAAGTTAAATATTAGATAGTTATTGTATTATTATTTAACCTCATTAATTGATTTTTATTTTATGTTTTCGGTGTTGGAAGGTGGAAATAAAAAAATCATGCTGAATGATAACAAAAATGTTTATTCGTTTTATTTATTTATAAAATTAACAAACTTTTATGAGAATGTGACGTCACATTCCTATCTAGGCAAAAAAAAGTTCTCTTATCACCGTTCATAAGATTTTTTGTTGTATACCCACTTAGTCAATTCATAATAAGAATAACATAACACGGAAAGGATATTCTAATAACACAAATATAATTGTTGATACCCGCTTATTATAGGTATCAGTATTCAGCAGAGTTAATTGAATACTAATATATGAGTTAGACTTTATGAACGTGTTTTTTTAATGTAACGTCACATTGAATGTATTGAGGTTATAGCTTAAGTGTTCATTTTCTTGACGAAAAGAATATTGAAACTAAACCCCAATTTAAGATCATTAAATTTAAAATTTATTTCTTAATTTTTTTTATTTTTATTTACGGTTATGTTAATATTACTAAATATTTAGTTACCCGGTCTACTTATTAAATTAAGTATTATTATTTTTTCACCATAAATTAAGTCTTCCTTTTGACAAGACTTGAAAGTCTTCTCGTCAGAAATTACAGTCACCTCCCAGTTAAAATGTAAATAATCTCGAGCAAAACGTAGTCTTTCCTCCCTGTGTTTTTGTGTCAAAAATGGTTTTTAGCTGGCATCCGATGATGTAAACCTTCAGCATGGACTGCATGCGAACAGTCTGTAATGTAGTATCCAATTGCTCTGCAAACATTATAGTTGGAATGAAACCATTTGTTTCATATTCTTCCACCATAAAACGTCGCTGAGTCGGGTTAATAAGCGGCGGCCTTTCATTTCTTAGACGACTCTTCAGACTACCTTCTTCCTCAAACCTCTTTACCCAACGGCTAACAGAATTTCTAAAATAAAACAAAATATGATTACACACTTGCAACTAGCAATTTATTTAATAATAAGAAAATCACACACCACAACTATCATCATAATAATTATAATTTTTAAAAATAACTTACACATTTTAAGCCAGTTTCAGTTGAAATTTGAGAAATATTAAGCCCATTTTTACGCAAAGTGACAATACTCAATACTCAATACTCAATACTCAATACTTTATTGCATTCCATAATGTATACAAGGCTGGTAGGTAAATTATAGAGAAACAATTATGGACCCTGTCGGGCACCGCAAGTTAGTTTTTAGAGGAGAGGATGAAGCGGTTTTTGTTTAAAAACATAATAATATTGAAATTAAGGAGTAAATCTTATATTTAGATATTTAAGTAGATATTATTTATGAGTAGATTTATATTAATTTTGTTTATTATTAATATTTCTATATTTATTTATATATTTATTTATTTATTATTAATAGATATTTTCTAAATTATAAATTAGGTAATTATTTTATATATTTATTTATATATTAGCTGTAATTTATTATTAACTAAATAGTAAGTAATTAAAGATATTGCACGGTAGATAAGGTAAATAGATGTATTAGGTACTACTTGGTTATTCTAATTATCTTCGTTTCTCTAGGAGGAATTTATCTTTGAAGTATTCGTCAATTGTGTAGTAGGTTTTATCTAAGAGAAATCGTTTTAGTTTATTTATAAATATATTGTTTGTTTCTGTGTTTTTTATGTGTTCAGGTAATTTATTGTAGATTTTTATTGACGTGACAAACGCACTAGAGGAGTGCATTTTTAATCGTGAAGTTGGCAGGTTGAGTCTATTTCCATGTCTAAGTTTGATTTCTGTTTGCATGTCTTCTCTTTTGCTGTAGAATTGTGGGTACTTCCTTACAAATTTGCAAATTTCAAATATATAGAGACAGGGTAGTGTTAGGATGTTTAGTTCTTTGAAGTGTGGTTTACATGAGTCGGTGTTTTCTATGTTAACCAATGTTCTTATAAGTTTCTTCTGTATTGTAAATAGCGAAGGTGCGTCTGTACTGTTACCCCATAATATTATTCCGTATTTAAGCCAAGCGAACGCGTACCTACGCATAGTATGTTACTATTGCTGTTTTGAGATCTGTAGTTTTCTTTATTACTCTGAGGGCATATGCAAATTTAGATAGCTTTGTTTTTACTTTCTGTATGTGTGGTTTCCAGTCTATGTGTGTATCTATGTCTAGGCCTAAAAGGTTGAATTTATTAACTATTTCTAACTTGGATCCTTTGTATTTAAAATTTATATTTATTGGGGTTTTTTGTCGCGGGTGGAAAGTGACTATTTTTGTCTTACTAAAGTTAATTTGAAGGTTATGTTCGTTCATCCAGTATGTTGTGGTATCAAGTATAGATGTTAGTGTTTGGTTCAGGTTTTGGTTATTTTTACATGATGTTAAAATAGAGACGTCATCGGCAAACAATACGCACGTTTCATTTATGTGGTTAGGGAGATCATTTATGTAGACTAAGAACAATAGGCATCCTATGACACTTCCCTGTGGTATGGAGGCGTTTACAGGTATGTTTTGTGATCTAATTAGTTCAATGTGTTGTGTTTGTGTATTGTAGTGTTCTATTTCTACGACTTGTTCTCTGTTTTTTACATAAGATGTAAACCAGTCATGACTTTTTTCTCGGATACCTATGTTGTAAAGTTTATTCAATAGTATATCGAATTGTACTTTATCATACGCTTTGGTCATGTCTAGTAACAGTCCAATAGCGTATTTTTTATTATCAATAATTTTGAGTGCTTCTTGTATGTACTTGTAGACGGCCAAAACAGAGGATCGGTTCTTACGAAATCTATTTTGGCTATCATTGAAAATGCTATATTTTTCACAGAACGCGTAAACGCGGTTACACATGACTTTTTCGAATATTTTTGAGGCTGTTGGTAGTAGAGCAATGGGACGGTAATTGTTCGGGTCAGTTTTATCGTTTTTTTTTTAAATAGGTTTAATGAGGGCCTTTTTGAGTAAGTCAGGAAAAACACCTTCTTCGAAGGATTGGTTAATGAGTATATAAAATGGCAAGGTAAGTTCATCAGCGCACTGTTTTATCAGACTGGGTGGGAGTTCGTCGATTCCGTGGCTGTTCTTGTTCTTTAGGTTTTTAATAATTATGTTTATTTCATAAGGATCAACTGGGTTAAGGTATAATGTATTTTGTGTAGTTAAGGTTGCCGGTAGCCCCTTTGGTTTGCTGCCGGTTGGTGTTGTAGTTTTCCCACCAATGGAGACAAAGAAATTATTAAATATGTTGGCTACTTCTTGCGGTTTCGCCGTTAAGCTATTATCTACTTGTAATGTTATGTTGTGTTTCTCGGTTTTACGCTTTTTGTTTGAGCGTTCATTTATGATTCCCCACATTGTTTTAACTTTATTATTTGATTTAGTCATTTTATTTTTGTAGTGCAGTTTTTTAGCTGTTGTAACCGCCTTTTTCAGTATTTTTTCATATTTTTTGTAATATGTTATTAATGTAGGATCTTTTGTTTTTGTAATTAATATTTTTAACAATCTTTTATTAATACTGGATTTTTTTATACCAACAGTGAGCCAATATTTCTTATATTTAGTTTTAAGTTTAATTTTAAGTAGTGGGATACACTTATTTAGGATTAAGGTAAGTTTATCGTTAAATGTTTTATAATTTGTGTTAATATTATTATCAGTTTTAAGTATATCATTCCAATTAATTTTTTGTAATTCCTCTTTAAATTTTAATATGTTTGTATTGTTATATAACCTTTTCTTTGTGTACCAATTACTTGTACTGGGTTGTTCTGGTAATTTTAAATGTAGGACTGTGCTATGATGGTCAGAGAAGCCTAAGTCGTCTATTGATACGTGCATGTCTTTGTGGTTAAAGTTCGTGAATATTAGATCTAAACATGTTGCGGTGTTTGGTGTGATACGCGTAGCGCTTTTTATGTGTTGAGTAAAGTTATTTCCTTGCATGAGGTTTATAAATTTATTAGTTTTTAGATTATCCTGTAGTATATTTATATTGAAATCGCCTCCTATTATTATATTTAATTTATAGTATTTTTTATTTATGTATTTTAATAGTTGCTTTAATTTTTCATAAAAAACTTCCTCCTCTCTCCTATTCCAGTATATAATTATAATTAATAAGTTTTCTTTTGGTAATTCTGTGGCACATATTTCTATTATATATTCTGCAGACATATCGGTGATGTCGTCCTTCTGTATGCTTTCAATATAGTCTTGTAGGAGTATACATACGCCGCCTCCGGTTCTAGTACTGCGACAATATGATGAAGCAAATTTATATCCACTAAATTGTATGAGGTCTAGTCTTTCTTGAGTTAGCCATGTTTCTGAAAGGCATATAGCTTTGTAAGATGGATGTTCGTCTATAAACGCTTCAAGTATGTCTTGTTTGTTATTTAGACTTTGTATGTTTTGGAACAATAGTTTAAATGGTTGTTCGTTGTTTACGAAATGTCTGGTTCTCAGTTTCATCAGTGTCGTTTATAGTGCAGGGCTGCGTCATGTTGTTATATGTTATTTCTTCTTTTTGGTTGTTATGTGCGTATTCCTTTATGTTGTTATTTATTTTAAATAATTGTCCGTTTATATATAGTTTGTTATTTCTGATGACTGCGTGCGATCCGTTATTTCTTGCCGTAAAAAGTTCCTCTCGCATTTGTGCCCTATACTTTCGTTCATTTTTATCTAAAAATTCTGAAATGAATAGTCCAGTTCCTTGAAAGAAAGTTCTATTGTTTATAATATATTTTGCCATTCTCTTGCTGATGAATTCGATGACGAGTGGTCGGTTCTTAGATCCACCTGGTCTTCCAATTCGATACAGATCTTCAATATATGCTGAAACGTCTACGTTTACTATTTCACGAAACAGTTCAACCAATCTACTGTGGAGTGCATTTTCAGGCTCTTTATTGTAGTCCGCCAGGCCGTAGAGCACAATCTTTCTATGGTGGTTTACTTGCAGACTATTGGGTATTTTAGAAGCTTCTGTAGTTAACTTTCTTATTTCTTTTTTCAGATTTTCGTTTTCTGTTTGTAGTTTTTCTAGTTTTATGTTTATGTTTACTATTTCTTGCTGTCTTTGAGAATTTTCTATTGTTAAGGTATTTGTTTTATAGTCTATATCTTGTTTTAATTCATGAATTGCTTTATATATTTCTGTGTGTATAGTTTTCTGTAGTTCTTGTACAATAGATTTGTTATTTTCTTTCAGATGTGTAATTATTATTTCACTTAAATCCTGTAGTGTTAAATTTTTTTCCAGATTAACTTTATCAGGTTTTTCTGTGGGTATAGTATCACCAAAGAAGCTAAGATCTTCTGAACAAATGGTGTCGTTGTCGGAATCTTTTGGCTTTCTTCTTAAAGTAACGTTAGCTTCCTCGGAGGGTGATGATTGACATTTGTTTGTATCAAGTATTCTGGGGGGACGCAAAGGCGTATCAGTGTTTCCTGTCTTGGGTATTTTACAGATGCATGTTTGGCATTTCCAGGTGTTTTTATTTTCTAGTGTTACCTTTTTAGAATCCTTGGTAACACCAGCACATTCGAAATCATATCTACATTTACAAAAAACGCATATAATGTTTTCCCTTATAGGTAACTTTTGTTTACATCCAGCGCAAGTAGATGTAGAAGCCATCTCAAATTTTAAATATTTGGCGCTTTATTTTTAGTTCGGCTATTTCCCACTAGGGTCTGCAATGGCAGTAGTGTAGAGAATTAATAAGTGTTACCAGTACTAAATTTATCTATGGACGGTTGGTAGCACTGATTCTAGTTCGTCTATTACCCGCTAGGGGCTATAGTGGCAGTAGTGTTGCAAATGAGTGGATGATATCAGTGTCAGATGGTTGGTACTACTGTTTTTAGTTTGTTTATTGAACACTTGGGGCTGTAATGGCGGTAGTTGTTTAACAAGTTAAATTTTTAGTTCGTCTATTCACCACTCGAGTTCACTAGCGCTAGTTGTTGGGGTCAAAGTTCAAAATTTAAATCCACTTAACCGCTTTTTGGTTTTGTTTTTTATAAAAACTTAATCGTAATTAGGTTTAACAGCTTGATTGTTAATGGGAATATGGTAAACACTCAAATATTGAACCAAGTATGGCCATACAACACTTCTCACTTTTGTATTTACAAAGTTTTTGTTATTGTATCACTTATATTGTTTTTGTAGTTTTTTTCCACTTTACACTAAAAGTCTTCGGAGATAACACTGTCCGAGTTTAATTGCAGGTTAACTCGTAGTTGGCACTAGTTATTTACTTAAATATCACTTGGTAAACAATTTTTTAGAATTTTTATATACGAGCTTAGTGTTTACTGCGTCGCTAGCGACATCTCTCCCCCAATATTTGCCCTGTCATCAATACTAATATAGCTTGCATCTTGAATAAAGACAATCAAACAATACGCTAATCGTAATAATAACACAAACGCTCGTAACAAAGTTCACCAACTAACAACGTCATAACTAACTACTTTGTTCAATCCAGAAGTTTATTTTGTTTCACATTCACCCTCATCTTTTTTGTTAATAATAAGTTCCAACTAATATTTAGAAAAACATATCTCATCGGGTCTAACGTATCATTTATAATTAAAACACAAAAAGTGTAATGTCACTTGGGTTTGAACGCAGACTATACTGTGCGAGACATTTTATCTATAGCGTTAACCGCTAAGCCAGACAGACACATAATTGTTTGTTTGAAATTAAATATCACTAACTTAATACTCCGTCGCGACATGACAGGCTTGTCACTAAGGCAAATGATCATTATATCGCACTCTTTCTGACTAGATAATTATGAAAGAGAGCGATATACGAGATCGTGTATGTGTGCAAAATGTTTGTTATGGAAAAAGGTCGTAAGTGCGACTTGTTTTGATGCGATCGTTTTGTGAAACTGCTACTGCACTTATGGTCTCTACTGTACATTCGGTCTTGTAATGGCAGTGGATCCATAGGCGTTCAACTTCTAGTCTCTAGAAATCGTGTAGCCCCCATCAAACCAACCACGATACCGAAGCTTGAACTTTGTGGAGCTTTGTTAGATGCAAGGCTTTGTACTAAGGTTCAGGAATCACTTACCATGCCCATTCATAAATGTAGATTCTGGTGTGATTCAACCATAGTCCTGGGTTGGCTGTCTACTCCAAATCAATTAAAGCCTTTTGTCAGACACAGAGTCAATGAAATACAGGAAAGTACATGTGGTCATACCTGGAGCTACGTACCGTCGACGGACAACCCGGCGGATTGTTTCTCGTGGTCTGAGAGCCGACGTTCTCATAAACGAGCCTCTGTGGTGGTCTGGACCATCATTTTTACAGCATAGTGAAAATGAATGGCCCAGCAAGCGAGGATAGTCTGCCGCAAGTAGTGACTCATTTCATTAGTGGTGATAGCAACAGTCTTTCATTCAGTAGTAATCATTCAGAGCTTACCATTCATTCATCAATCATTAATGATTTATTAGTTAAGTAATATATTTACATATGTACAACGTTTTATTTACAATGTAAAAAATAAAAATAAATTGCAAGGTAATTTTACAATAACAGAACTTGAAAATTCATAAAAATTTAATTATACACCGTTCATAGCTTGAAATGTTTCCTGAAGAGTAAAATTTGTTAAAGTCTGGACAAAAATTACTACGCAAAAGTAGATTACTCCTCTGACACCGTTCATCCAACAATCGTAACCTCATTCGCGTGGGCGGGAGGCTCGATAACTCCTCCTACGATTTTAATGTAAGCACGTACTTACAAAACTTATTTTTCACAAGCAACATTTAAAGCTTGCGCACGCTGGTCCACAGTTGTTATTGTCACATATACGACAAACTTATTGGCCTCTAGGTGGCAGAAACTTGTCCAGGCTTGTCGTGAATAAATGTCTTAAATGTTTCAGATATAAGGCTCAGAACGTACAGCCTATAATGGGTCAACTACCAAGTTCAAGAACAAATCTTGAGTTTCCTTTTTTGAATAGTTACGTTGACTATGCTGGGATTGCTGGGCCAGTATTGGTGGCCAATCGTAAAGGCCGAGGATGCAAACTTACAAACTCCTATATGTGCATATTTGTTTGCTCGGCAGTAAAAGCCATACATTTGGAGCTCGTCACCGACCTCACCACTGAGGCCTACATGGCCGCTCTAAATCGTTTTGTGGCGCGTCGTGGCAAGCCTCGAAGCATCACGTCCGATAACGAACGAACGAACTTCGTATGCTAGCAGCAGCTTATTGTTATGGCGATTGGTCTATAGCAGTCAGAATATGCATGGTTACCGTTTTTGGGCACTGGTTGCACATTAGCAAGCTTCTAGTACTCCGGTACCAATTCGGTTTTTAAAGAGAGGCGAAACAAGAGCGTCAAGATAGGAGAAAACTCTGGAGCACAGCTCTTCAGAACTTTTGCGGATATTAAAAGTAATACATAAAAAAAACGCGTCGATTGAAGAACCACCTCCTTTTATTTTCGTCGGTTAAAAAAGAAGAGTTTATTCATTCAGTCGGTAGGTTTTGTTAGCCGAGTCCTGTTTTACTTTAAATGCGGAATGTATTCATGGAAGCCTTGTTGGAATACAATCGTAAAACAAACGTTAGGCGGATGGGTATGTAATTAGTGCACATGTTGTACGCTATTAAGTCATGTCACAGTAGATTGTTGATGGCAGCTACAAAACAATGGTAAAACAATTAATATTTAATCGATTTGTCCATCAGCTTCTGGAAACGGCAGGGCACCGTTTAATTTAATGTTTTCAACTGTCACGGTGGACAATAATTGTCGTCCTAGAGCCAATTACTTCGTAGGAATATGAATGCTAAATAAAGCAATTAGGCCTATGAAATTTAGTATATAAACTGATAATTCAAAAGTCAATGTTACTACGGCAATACATATTGTATTTATTCAATCTTATTAGCATTTTATTTATTTTATATTCCAATCACTTTCCCAAAGTTTGAGCAATGTAAGTTACAATGATGACACCAACCAACGTAATGTGTAAGAAATTAAGGAGTTGGCTGTATGTGTGTTACAATGGTTACTGGCATCGTGATTATGCTGGCCACACGTTTAATAGTTCTTTACCACGTCGACCAATTTCGATGATCCTTTTTTTATTTGTACCTCAACTATCTCCGAATTTTCAAAATTTCGCTACGCGTGATCCAGCTCGGAGGACCAAAATATGTCGGGGTACGAACCGAGGTGTCGGGTGTTGTTGAGTAGAAACTAATGTTTATGTTTACCACTATTTATTGTCTCACTCTAAAACTGTTTTAAATGTAAAAGTGTTAATGAAATGTTCCTAAAAACTTTTAATGCAATGTTAAAGAAATGTTTGAATACATCCGGCTAACGCAGTAGACTAAAGTGCACTGAATATAATATAAAATACTTAGTAATAAAATTAGGTTAACGCGTCACGTCGATAGTGCAAACTAAGACGAAACACTGACCCAGGGGTGGTCACATATTAATTTGGTTCTTCTTCTTAACGTCGATGGCAATCTAAATTGTGACCCAGAACTGATTAATGTAATTAAGTTTTAATGACCAGTTTTTAGGGTTCCGTATTAGGGAACCCGATACTGTGACAGCTATAACAACAAATAATAAACTATAGTTAAAAATTAAAGGGGATCCCCGTACAAGAAGAAACGAGCGTTTTTTCGGGTGTTTTCAGAGTTAAATATTGTAAACCGTGGTACGGAACCCTACGTGTTCGAGTCCGACTCGCACTTGGCAGAGTTGGGCGGTGTAGTTTGTATTTCGTTAATATTCAGATATTCACCGATTTAAAGAACATGTGTGTTAAATATTAAATACTGGTATTCAACGGCATCCGGTTAGACTGAGAGCCAACCCCAACATATTTGGGCAAAGGCAGGCAGATGATGATGTAATATTTATGTTGTGCGTAGGTCGGTGTGCGCGCAGAGCGTGGCGCCGCACTTGCGCGTGCTGCGCGCCGTGGGGTTCTGCCGCGCGGCGCGGGGGGCGGGGGCGGTCGATGTGCGGCGCGCGTACCACTTGTTCGCACTCGCCGTCACCTCTACCTACGTGGCCTCTAGGTGGCAGAAACTTGTCCAGGCTTGTCGTGAATAAATGTCTTAAATGTTTCAGATATAAGGCTCAGAACGTACAGCCTATAATGGGTCAACTACCAAGTTCAAGAACAAATCTTGAGTTTCCTTTTTTGAATAGTTACGTTGACTATGCTGGGATTGCTGGGCCAGTATTGGTGGCCAATCGTAAAGGCCGAGGATGCAAACTTACAAACTCCTATATGTGCATATTTGTTTGCTCGGCAGTAAAAGCCATACATTTGGAGCTCGTCACCGACCTCACCACTGAGGCCTACATGGCCGCTCTAAATCGTTTTGTGGCGCGTCGTGGCAAGCCTCGAAGCATCACGTCCGATAACGGAACGAACTTCGTATGCTAGCAGCAGCTTATTGTTATGGCGATTGGTCTATAGCAGTCAGAATATGCATGGTTACCGTTTTTGGGCACTGGTTGCACATTAGCAAGCTTCTAGTACTCCGGTACCAATTCGGTTTTTAAAGAGAGGCGAAACAAGAGCGTCAAGATAGGAGAAAACTCTGGAGCACAGCTCTTCAGAACTTTTGCGGATATTAAAAGTAATACATAAAAAAAACGCGTCGATTGAAGAACCACCTCCTTTTATTTTCGTCGGTTAAAAAAGAAGAGTTTATTCATTCAGTCGGTAGGTTTTGTTAGCCGAGTCCTGTGTTACTTTAAATGCGGAATGTATTCATGGAAGCCTTGTTGGAATACAATCGTAAAACAAACGTTAGGCGGATGGGTATGTAATTAGTGCACATGTTGTACGCTATTAAGTCATGTCACAGTAGATTGTTGATGGCAGCTACAAAACAATGGTAAAACAATTAATATTTAATCGATTTGTCCATCAGCTTCTGGAAACGGCAGGGCACCGTTTAATTTAATGTTTTCAACTGTCACGGTGGACAATAATTGTCGTCCTAGAGCCAATTACTTCGTAGGAATATGAATGCTAAATAAAGCAATTAGGCCTATGAAATTTAGTATATAAACTGATAATTCAAAAGTCAATGTTACTACGGCAATACATATTGTATTTATTCAATCTTATTAGCATTTTATTTATTTTATATTCCAATCACTTTCCCAAAGTTTGAGCAATGTAAGTTACAATGATGACACCAACCAACGTAATGTGTAAGAAATTAAGGAGTTGGCTGTATGTGTGTTACAATGGTTACTGGCATCGTGATTATGCTGGCCACACGTTTAATAGTTCTTTACCACGTCGACCAATTTCGATGATCCTTTTTTTATTTGTACCTCAACTATCTCCGAATTTTCAAAATTTCGCTACGCGTGATCCAGCTCGGAGGACCAAAATATGTCGGGGTACGAACCGAGGTGTCGGGTGTTGTTGAGTAGAAACTAATGTTTATGTTTACCACTATTTATTGTCTCACTCTAAAACTGTTTTAAATGTAAAAGTGTTAATGAAATGTTCCTAAAAACTTTTAATGCAATGTTAAAGAAATGTTTGAATACATCCGGCTAACGCAGTAGACTAAAGTGCACTGAATATAATATAAAATACTTAGTAATAAAATTAGGTTAACGCGTCACGTCGATAGTGCAAACTAAGACGAAACACTGACCCAGGGGTGGTCACATATTAATTTGGTTCTTCTTCTTAACGTCGATGGCAATCTAAATTGTGACCCAGAACTGATTAATGTAATTCAGTTTTAATGACCAGTTTTTAGGGTTCCGTATTAGGGAACCCGATACTGTGACAGCTATAACAACAAATAATAAACTATAGTTAAAAATTAAAGGGGATCCCCGTACAAGAAGAAACGAGCGTTTTTTCGGGTGTTTTCAGAGTTAAATATTGTAAACCGTGGTACGGAACCCTACGTGTTCGAGTCCGACTCGCACTTGGCAGAGTTGGGCGGTGTAGTTTGTATTTCGTTAATATTCAGATATTCACCGATTTAAAGAACATGTGTGTTAAATATTAAATACTGGTATTCAACGGCATCCGGTTAGACTGAGAGCCAACCCCAACATATTTGGGCAAAGGCAGGCAGATGATGATGTAATATTTATGTTGTGCGTAGGTCGGTGTGCGCGCAGAGCGTGGCGCCGCACTTGCGCGTGCTGCGCGCCGTGGGGTTCTGCCGCGCGGCGCGGGGGGCGGGGGCGGTCGATGTGCGGCGCGCGTACCACTTGTTCGCACTCGCCGTCACCTCTACCTACGTGCTACTGCAGCTTATATATGCATACCAGGTCAGTCTATAATTGATTGATGCCCTGATAAAATAAAATAAAATGTTAAAAAAACCCCACTACTTAAATAAAGTAAAAAAAATACCTGAAATAAATAAAAACTAAAAAAGAATTTTATTTTTTCATTTTTAGTTGTATTATCTTACAAGAATAAATATTTGCTATGCATTTATTTTACATTTTTAACAATACATTTCGAGGAGCTCGTGGCAAATAATAACAGCCGCTCGTATCGATCTTTAGGTTAAGCTGTGCTTGCCTAGGTTGGTCTGTGGATGGGTGACCACCCATTACATGCCGAGTTTCCACCGTGCCTCGGAAAGCACGTTAAGCCGTTGGTCCCGGGTGTCATTTGTAGATCTTTGACAGTCGTTAGGTAGTCAGTGGCCCAAAAAGTCCGACAACCAGTCTTACCAAGGGGTATCGTATTACCCAGTACTAACTGGGTTGTGGAGGTCAGATATGCAGTCGCTCCATGTAAAATACTGGTATTCAGCTGCATCCGGTTAGACTAATAAACTAATAAACCGGATGCATAGTTGGGAAAAGGCTAGGCAGATTATGACATTTCATGATAATAGGCTTATTCAATTCAATTCAATTTATTTATCTTAATCAACAGTTGGATCATAATAATAAATAGCATTAGGTACATTAAATATGAAACACAACAAACACTTTTATTATTACTTACAAATTAAATTGGCAAAGTCAACAAATTAAAATTAGAAATAATCATACATAATATTTAAAAATAATAACTCATATAAAAAATATTGAATTAATATCATTTATTCAACATTTTAATATTGTAAAATAGAAAAGAGGGACAGATATGTGTTATGAGTATTTCACTTTATTGTTATTGTCACTACATTAAGCATACAACAATGGTTAGTGTAGTGAGCGTCGAACCTCTCAGCCATCATCCTCAAGAAGGTGTTGGAGCTGGCGCGGACCCTGCGCACCAACAATGTGCGCCGTTTCCACATTGTCGCATAGAAGCAGTCAATGCGCGACTCAACGAACATCACCGATGCACTGCAGTACCGAGGCACGCCGAGGTACGCTGGTTTTTTTTTTAAATGTACAGAATGGTCATGTTATATAAGGAGGATGCTGATTTTCAGAGAATATTGTGGAAAAATAATAGCAATGAAGAAATATAAGATTTTAGAGTACTTACCGTGACCTTTGGGACTACTTAAGCTCCTTATATAGCAGTGAAGACCTTGATCCAACTTGCACACGAAGCACGAGTTAGCTATCCAATAGCTGCTGACATTACATTGACAGATTTCTATGTCGATGACGTCGGGTTGTGACACTGTATAAGAAGCGATAGAAGCTAGCAATCAACTCAGAGTTATGCTAAGCAAGGAAGGTTTTGAGTTGAAGAAGTGATCATCAAACAACATCGAATTGATGAAGTCGATGGATCCAAGCAACATTTCTTCAACCATCCAACTTGATATAAACCTAGATGGTACATTGAAGGCATCGCCAGGAATCTTGGTGCTGATCACTCTAAATAATATAAAAGCGAAAGGTCACTCACTTACTCACTCACTTATAATCACGAAAATAATATCGAAAACCGCTTGACGTATAAAGATGAAATTTGGCAGGGAGGTAGGTTATAGTTATTAGACGTCCGCTAAGAACGGATTTTGCGACAGGGCCGGATTAAGGGGGTCTAAGGGATCTCGCAAGTTTTTTGTGAAAGTTCTTCATTTTTTAGTGCTACAAACTTGGTATTTGGCAGGGAGGTAGTTTATAGTTAGTAGACGTTCGCTAAAAATGGATTTTGTGACAGGGCCGGATTAAGGAGGTCTAAGGAATCTCGCAAGTTTGTTGTGAAAGTTCTTCATTTATAGTGCTACAAACTTGATATTTGGCAGGGAGGTAGTTTATAGTTAGTAGACGTTCGCTAAAAATGGATTTTGTGACAGGGCCGGATTAAGGAGGTCTAAGAGCTCTCGTCATTCGCAAAAAGTAATTTAATGTTGTTTAGAGAACGGTATTAGAATAAAAAGAGCCCAACAAGGTTCACTTTGAAAAAAACGTTATATAGGGCCAATATAAATCGGTTTTTAAAGCCATATCGTTGCCTCAACGCCATATAATTTTGTTTCGGACCTCTGCTGCCCAGAATTACAGCACCCAAAAGGACGCCTTTTGTCGTCATCAGTACATTATCACATATTGATCTGGCAGTCAGTTCTCACACATAACATAACATGACACCTTTAATCCCCGAAGGATTGGGCAGAGGTGTACCTAATCGTACACACACATTTTGCAAGTTATGTTAAAGTCCCATGTAATAGGGGGTGAGCCTATTGCCATCAATCGGGCACAAATCCAGATTCCGCGGCTGCTACTGAGAAATTCCTGATGGAACAACCCAATAACACTATTATTTATAGTATTTTATCAATTTCATATACGAACATTGTATAATGTTAGGTGGATGAGCGGAGTCACCTAAGGGGGCGTCCATTGAGTCGATCCGAATCTCATCCAATCTCACGAGGGAGAGAGGGTGGTCTTGGCAAATATAACTGGGTAAAGATGTTTCTCTTTAAAAAAATATATTTTAATGAATTCTACGGTATCAAGCACAGATTACCGTATTTATACTAAACTACGCATTTTGATAAATCTCATGTGAGATTAAAAGGGGGACGTGGGGTCAAGCCAAATCTCATCATCAAGGGGCTCTCCCCTTGGTGAGATGTCGTGGGGTCGAAAATCGCCAAAGTCGCCTCACGTAATTAATGGACGCCCCCTAACACAAGCTTAAAAGGTGATCTGCAAATCATGTGTGTGATAACTTTATGTAATTGAAATACACATATTTTTTTAACACTTGAAGTCGCGGGCAACAGCTAATTTCTCTATAAAATCAGTCTCTCGTCACCCCCATCTACCATTACAAAGATAAATGTTTTATCTGTGGTACAAATCCTCTACGTTCCAATAGGATGGATATTGCCAAGCATTGTGCTCGCGAAGATCCTCATTCAAAAACTGGTTGGTTGGCACATAATGGGATCAACCATTATCAGATGAATTAACCGCAGAGTGGTTGAAGATAAGAAATGATTTCGAGAATTTAAAATTTCCCTATACCGATGGTTACACTCGTATAGCAGCAATATAAAAGCAATACAATTGCATGGATTCAGCGATGCTTCAACTCGAGCCTATGCAGCGGTTGTATACTGCAGAGCAAAACAACAGGATGGTACTGTGTACACAAGTCTAATTGCATCAAAAACCTAGGTTGCTCCATTGAAAACAGTATCACTACCTCGGCTTGAACTGTGTGGTGCTCTTTTGTTGTCAAGGCTTTTAAAACAAGTCACACTAGCCATGAAAATTCCATATAACCAAACCTACTGCTGGACAAACTGAACGATAGTACTGGCATGGCTTCATGGTGAACTTTAAAAATGGAAGACATTTGTTGCCAATTGTGTGGTGGAAATCAAAGACAATACAAACAACATACAGTGGCATCATGTCGTATCACAAGAAAATCCTGCTGACATAGCATCCAGAGTACTCTCTGTACTTGCTTATTGTCGGATATTATTAAAAAATAAAAACAAAGAGAAGTATTTAACTACAAATGAAATAAGCACAATTTTGAAAAGGTGCTTAATGTACTCATAATTTATTAATTTATTTATTTATTTAACACTTCAAGCACAGAAGTACAGAGGCGGACTTAATGCCATAGGCATTTTCTACCAGTCAACCTTTGGGTGATGCAAAGACAAGCAGTGGTAGGTGTAAATCTGAAAATAATTTTAAATAATAATAAGATTAACTACAAGAATATATAAAATACTATAAATATATATCAAATACTATAAATATATATCAAAATTTAAATTAATGTAAATAAACATTTCCACGAATATACCAAAATAAAAACACAAACCATGGGGAAAACATTACCGTTGTGACGAAACTGCCAGCTTCTTCCGAATGTACTCACGAACTTTAACTTTAAAAGATAAGCGATTGGTTGGTAGGCATAATATGCCTAGCCTTTTCCCAACTATGTTGGGGTCGGCTTCCAGTCTAATCGGATGCAGCTGAATACCAGCATTTTGCATGGAGCGACTGCCTATGTGACCTCCACAATCCAGTTAGTACTGGATAATACGATACCCCTTGGTAAGACTGGTTGTCAGACTTTTTGGGCCACTGACTACTTGTAACGACTGAATATACTATCAGCAATTAATTTATGAAAGAGATATAGAATCCATCAAGAAAAATGGTAGGGTGAGAAAGTCAAGTTAAGTTTACTAATTAGTATGATACCATTTTTAGATAAAAACAACTTGCTGAGAGTTGGAGGTCGTTTACAAAACGCTAATTTGCCAGCTACAACCAAGTTAAAAATACAGTTTTACAAAAAAAAGTACTATATTATACAAACGTGTGGGTGAGCACTGCTCTCCTAGCTAGGTTATGAAAACCTGTGTTAAGGAGAAGCAGTCCGGTCCTCAAAGATTTATTGATGAAGGTAAAGGTTACATAGTGCTTCTGATGTTACTGTTACAATTTTGGAGTATTTAGTTTTACAATTAAGTGGACGATGTTATATACATTGTAATAAACGTTATTATGAATAATTTTAAGGTAAATAAGTGTGTGTGTATGTGTGAGTGTGTGTGTATGTGTGTGTGTGTGTGTGTTTTTGTTTGACCATGTTCACCACTTATGATAAGATTTTTTCAGTTTCGTCATATGACTTATTTTGGAGGTACGATTTCACAATATTTTTACATTTGTAATACGGTAGTCCGTAGATTTGACACTCTTCGTTTATTTTGTCATATAGGAACGGACCAAGAAAATGAAAAAATCTCTTGACAAAAGTTGAACGTACTCGCGGCAGGGTGCATATCCTATCTTTCCGGCGTTTACTACGTTTTTTATTTTCTATATTTCTGTATGGGGTTTTGCAGTGTTGCAGAATGACTGTCTGTAGTATGAAGTGTTGCCGAACATTTAGAACTTTACAGTCATTGTATAATTGATCAGTTGGAAACGGAATAGGACGAAAAGTGGCTACTTTCAAAATGGCCATATGTGCTACTTCTTGCGGCTTGAGGGTGGTTTTAGCTGCTCCGCCCCAACAGGAAATGCAATATGTTACGATTGATAGGCAAAGTGCGAAATAGACATTACGTATTACAGTGGGATTGGCAATATACCGAAGAGTTTTAAATATCAGTTTGCTAACTAGACGAAGTTAGCAAACTGATATGAGATTTAAAATATCACTACATTGTTGATTAACGTAGCACACAAACAAACTTAACATGGTGGTATACAAGTTATGATGACATACAAAAGAAATAATTATTGGATAATTCACTTAAAATCAGCTGTAATAAAATGCATAAGAAGTTGCAAGGTTTGCATTGTGAATAAAGGCAAGATAAACAACCAGTTAATGGGTGAATTGCCAGCTGTAAGATTGAGTCCACAGCAGGCCTTTCTAAGTAGTGGAGTTGACTATGCAGGTTCAGTTTAAATGAGAACATCGAAAGGGCGAGGCCATCATGCTACTAAAGGGTACATCTGTTTATTTGTGTGTATGGCTACACGTACCATACACTTGGAAGCCGTAACAGACTTAACTTCTCAAGCATTCCTGGCTGAATTTCGGAGATTCGTCGCACGTCGCGGTCGATGTCTTCATCTGTTCAGCGACAACGGGACTAATTTATTTGGTGCTGCAAAAGCGCTCAAAGACTTTTTCAAAGCCGGTGAAAACAGTATTTCTAAAGAAATTAACGAACACTTAGCAACCGATGGAACTACGTGGCATTTTATCCTACCGCGAATGCCAAATTGTGGAGGCCTCTGGGAAGCTGGAGTACAAACTGCAAAAAGACATCTAGCAAGAGTTAGCAAAGACACAAAGCTTACCTATGAAGAGATGGCGATATTGCTAATACAAATAGAAGCTTATCTCAACTCCCGCCCATTGTGCCAGCTGCCACAATACTGTTGAGACGATGTCACCACTCACACCTGGGCACTTTTTAATAGGTGAGCCCTTACTCAGTTTCCTGATTATGAATATGAAAACTCTAACATCAGCCTATTAACCAGAGGGCAGTTAGTACAGTGAATGACGCGCCAACTGTTATCATAAGAAGGTTAATGTTGTTTTCCGCGGGAACAGTACTTTTTTTCGGAATTAAAGGTGCCCTATATCTGTTTCTGTACACCTAACCTTCTGTATATGCAAGATTTCAGGATGAACGGTTCAGTGGTTTAGGCGTAAAAAAGTAAATTTGTGAGTTTGTTTGTTTGTTACCTACAAACAAACAAACTCACAAATTTACTTTCGCATTTATAATATTAAAAAGTTAGGTTATGCGATTACACAGTACCATTGAAGTTCTTACAAATTTTCGTCCCTTGTTTTTCCTAAATAGATAGGTAGGCAGTTAGTGAATATAGGTAGGTATAGTAAGTCACAGACGGAATGTTTTCATTAATACACCTATCGTAGTCCTACCAAAAAATATGTACAAAAATGCAAGACTCGCGAAACTGTTCTCCTAGCGTAAAAAGTTGTGAGATCTAAGGTCTTTATACATAGAATGACTTGGCAATCGCTAAGGGTAATAGAATGTAGGTACATACAACAGAATCTTATTTGGACTGCTAGCACTATTTTCAATTAGGAGTTAGGACTAATTAAAATAGTAGATAATTGTTATTTGATAGCCGACCCCAACATAGTTGGGAAAAAGTTAGGCAGATGATGATTATTGTTATTTGATTATGGTGCCGTGCGATCGACAAATCATTGTTTAAAGACGTACATTCGTGTAGATTCTATTACCCTTAGCGATTGCCATTCTATAAAGACATTAGTAGAAGAACAGTTTAGCGAGACTTGCATTTTTGTACATGCTATGTTTTTGATGGGATCTATTTAATTAGTAGGACTTGTAAGTTATGAGCGCTGTTCTAGCGAATCGTTTTATCTATATTTAGCTACAGCTAAACATTTTTTTCCAAGCGTTGTCGCTTGCGAACATTGCTTTTATTAGCAATGTTGCAAAATTTTAGCTCAATCGGTTGTCAGACGGAATTTGACGCCCTGGATAGGAAGGTCCGCACACTAGTAACCGCAAACCGTATGCGTCACCCAAGGTCATCGGTGATGAGACTGTATATCCCGCAGAAGTGCGGAGGTCGTGGATTCTCAAATGCTAAGACCTTGCACAACCGCAAGGTATGCAGTCTCAGGTAATACTTTCTCGAAACCGACGTGGGGAAGCACCGAGATGTGGTCTCAGTGGACAAGGGCCTCACCCCGCTCTCCTTGGCTAACGAGAACTGGCGCAAACCTGTGGTATTGGATACTAATAATCGTAGGGAGATATGGCAGAGCAAGGAGCTACACCGACGATTTTTCCGGGCCCTACATGGGCCTGATGTAGACTTCTTGGCGTCTGTATCCTGGCTACGATTCGGTGACCTCTTTGGGGAAACTGAAGGTTTCGTCTGTGCGATTATGGATGAAGTTATCATGACGAACAATTATCGGAAATACATTATCAAGGACGGTACGGTTGACATCTGTCGGGCATGCCACCGACCCGGTGAATCGATCCGACATATTGTTTCTGGTTATTCTCATCTTGTTAACGGTGAGTACTTGCACAAACACAATCTAGTAGCTAGGATTATTCACCAGCAACTTGCCTTGCAATACAACCTTGTGAGTTCTGAAGTACCATACTACAAGTATTTGCCCGAACCATTTCTCGAGAATGGTCATGCCACATTGTATTGGGATCGATCAATCATCACAGACAGGACTATTTTAGCAAATAAACCTGATATTGATAGATCGCCGAGAGCGCCGTGCAATGATTGTTGACATCACTGTCCCTCATGACGAGAATCTCGTGAAAGTTGAGAATGATAAAAAAATCAAGTATCTTGAAGTGACGGACGTGGACTCTGCAATCATTGTACCGATAGTCGTTACGGTTAATGGACTAATAGCAGAGAGCCTCTACCAACACCTTAGTACGCTCTCATTGCGCGGCTGGGTCAAGGGCTTAATTCAGAAAGCAGTACTCCTGTATAGTGAGGCGGTTCCTCTCTCTGGAGCCATGACCACCGGCAGCCTTGACCTTGTTCCTGATGCCGATGGGCCATTTATTTTTTATATGTTTTGTTTACTTTTTTTTTGTAAAAATATTTAAAAATGTATTAGATAAGAGGAAGAATAAATATCCAAATACCTTGACTAACTTGAACCATTTTTATTTGCAAAAAGTTTTTAATCTCGGGTTACCTACATTACATGCATTTTTGCGGACCCTTACTTGTTTGCTGACATCTCTTTGAGGCGCACGTGGAACACGAAACTTCGACACGGCCTGTCTTCATAAGACGGCCGGACGGCGAGCTAGCCCATAACTCGTCGTCCACAGGCCCGCGCCTACGGTGGCCGGGAGCCACCACGTGACCCCCGACGCCCAGGGCGTCTCCCGCGGCGGCTGGGTCGTGAGGTTCTTTTCCTCTCACGTCCCGCCACCTCCTTCACTAGCATGACTGCTTCGCAGAAGGAGGTGACGGCTTCCCATTCCCTCTCGCTCCGGACCATGGCTTGGACCAGGGCCGGACGCGAGACATCGCCGCCGCCAATTGCCGCTACGAGGACACGGTGGTGTTCTGCCTAAGCGGGGCAGACCTCCATGGTGTGCTCCACCGTGTCCTCCGGACGATCCTCGCAGTGGAAACACCCGGGCGTTTCCTCCCGCCCGATTCGGTGCAGAAACCTCCCGAAACAACCGTGTCCGGTGAGGACCTGCGTCAGGCGGTAGGTGAGGGCGCCGTGGCACCTCTCTAGCCACTTCTCAAAGAGGGGACTTATCGCCACTATGGTGGCGTGCCCTGCACGGGGTTGCGACAGTCGCTCTCTCCATGTCGCCATGAGATCACGCCGGAGGTCTGTCCGCTGAGCGACAATTTGCCGTGGCAGTGGAGTTACATTATACAAGTACATTACATGCATGATCACTCTTTTTTATTTTTTCGGCACGGAGCCGGCCAGTCTTTGACATTATATCTCGTTGGTCAACCTATGAAGCTGGCTTCTGCTTAACCGGACTATCCAGTGGGTGCCTTGAGTGTAAGACTTCCAGCCAGGATCAAAACACTTATAAACTAAGCGAGAGTGAGCAAAGGGCACCCCCTATGGGGTACGAGCCTCGGCTTAGGGCGTCGCTGGGGTGGGCAGCAAAGGGACAGGCTGGATCTGAGTGATTGGAATTCAGTACCGGGGTTATTTTATTTATATACATGATAATATCAGTATTGGTTGTACAGGAGAGGAGCAATATGGACAAGCTGTCGCAGGTGATGTTCGTGATGCTGTGCCACGTGACGTGCGTCGCAAAGCAGGTCGCTTTCTTCGTGGACGCAGAGCGCATCGACCAACTCATCGCCGGCCTGAACGGTAGGTGCGCGCCGCGTGCCGTACCCGTGTGAAGGCACGCGCGCGGTGACGTGGTCACGTGCGTGTTGTAGACCCGCTGCTGAACCAGGAGGGCGGGGCGCGCGGCGCGCTGCTGGCGGACTGCGCGCGTGGCGCCCGGCGGCTGCTTCGCACGTACTCGGGTTGCGCGGTGGTCACCTGCGTGCTGTGGATCGTGTTCCCCGTGCTCTACAAGATTCGTGGAATACCATTCGAGTTCCCATTTTGGACTGGTTTTAATTACGACCAAAACTTTGTGTAAGACATAACCCTACAATTATTACTTACAAAAATACTGATCTTCTGCAAAACGCCTTTTCATCTTTTTTTTTTCTGCTCTAATAGATTTGCCGGAGTGCTACTGTTTTCATTCTATGCGACTAATTTGGTGGCGATCGGTAATACTACGATGGATGCATTTATGGCCACAATTCTAGATCAGTGTAAAACACAACTGAGAATTTTGCGGTATGTTATATTGATTCTACTACTAAACGTAATCATTTATTCCATTACTACTACTGTCTCCCTACTCATGCGAAAACGTTATAACCTAGCTCAAAGATATGAGTCAGTTTAATTCTAAACATTCTATTTAGAAACTATAAAATTACTAGAAGCTGCATTCATAGTTTCATTCTACAGAATGAACTTTGAAACGTTACCGGAGAGAGCGAACGCTTACTTGCACGAAGAGGCCGGAGACGACTACGACGCCGCGCTGCACATACTGTTTGTAGACTGTCTGGTGCATTACAACAAGATCACCGAGTGAGTGCACGTTGCATGTGGTAGCACGTGTGTGGTTACGCGCGAAGGGACACTGTGCATGTGTTTGTGTGCAGGATGTGCGCAGTGCTGCACGACGTGTTCGCGGCGCCATTGCTGCTGCAGTTCGGCGTGGGCGGCTGGACCCTGTGTATGGCCGCCTACAATATAGTCAGTGTAAGTGTGTGCCTGTGCACTGAATGCTACTGACGCGGTGAAGTGGTGTTACCTTTGTTGTCTGCTTGCAGCTGAACGTGTTGAGCATTGAGTTCGCGTCCACCACATTGTTCATCATATGTATTCTGATTGAGCTACTCATATTTTGTTATTACGGAAATGAAGTCACTGTGGAGGTACGAGGTATGCCTTGTGACTTGGGATTTCAAGGGGTCGCGGTAGATTCTAAATGCTGTCTGGTGTGTGTTGTCAGAGCGCACGCGTGTCACAGTCGGTGTATTGTATGGAGTGGCGGCGCGCGCGGCTGTCGTTTCAGCGCTCGCTGGTGCTCGTCATGGAGCGCGCCAAGCGCCCGCTGCGTCCCGCCGCCGCCGGGATGATCCCGCTGTCTCTCGAGACATATGTCACGGTAACGGGTGGCCAGAACTTCAGGCAGATGGAGCATTCCCCAAAAGCCGCACTCGGAAGCCTCGGCCGGTAGCAGTAGCTCAGTGACCCTTAGATGAACAAAAAGACAGCCTTGACATTATTCGTTTTGTCGACTAGATAGAATTTTCAAAGGAGTAGTCAATGTGCGCGGCGTGCTCGGTGATACATTTTTTTTTTGCCTACACAACGTTCAGGAAACCCACTAATTTGCTCTTTCTTTATTTCCAGATTCTAAAGTCATCGTACAGTTTCTATGCCATGCTGCGACAAACTAAAGGCCCACAGGTAGTGAACGAATAAATATGTTGAGAAATGTGGTTCTAGAAACGCGATGGGATCTGAAGATTTTAAAACTCTCCAAACGTCACAACTCGCTGCACATTGTAATAGAAAATAGTATAAAATGTTATACTGACACTTAATAGATAAATGAATAGAAACACGTAGTAGATAAATAAGTGGTTTATTTTTATATATTTGATGGTCCTTCGACGTAATTAAAGAAGATGGTCTTGTCCAATATCCATTGCTATTGAAAATAGAACGCAACTTAGTTAAGTCCTTTTGCCACTTGGTGGCGTTTTTCTTCTTCTTGTCAAATATAACTTTTACAACGTGAGTCGCTCCGAGATTTATTTTAATAAAACTAATATTCTTAAATATTATTCTTTCTTTGCTCAAAATCATTCATGGTAGCAGAGCGTGGTTACAAAGAAAAAAATACCGCAATAAGAATTCCGATTTTTACCGAAAAAAGCGAAAGTGAGGTTATATGGTCGTCTTGGTCGTGTCATAGCGCGTTTTGAAAAATTGCTATGGCAAGGTCAAATTATATGTTTAATATCGAGAATCTGAACGGTCGAGAGAATTTTCCAACATGGAAATTCTGTATTAAAACATATCTGGAGCATGAGGGTTTATGGGACTGTAGAATATGCAGGAAAAACCGTCGACCCTGTGAAAGACGTGAAGGCGAAATCAAAGCTTATTTTATTAATAAACACTCAAAACTATGTGCATGTTCAGGAGTGTAAAACTGCCAAGGAAGTGTGGGAGAATTTACATAAAGCTTTCGATGACAACGGGCTGACAAGAAGAGTGGGTTTGTTGAAGGAACTTATTAACACTTCACTTGAATCAAGTGCCGGTATAGAAGAATACGTAAGCAAGTTAATGAGTGCCGCCCACAAACTGAGAAATATTGGCTTCGAAGTGAACGATGAGTGGCTAGGTACGTTAATGCTGGCTGGATTATCTGACGAGTATAAACCTATGATAATGGGGTTAGAGAACTCAGGTGCAAGAATCACTGCTGACTTTATAAAAACCAAATTACTTAACCAAAACTGAACATAAGAACAGTGCATTCTATTCTAATTCCAAGAAAAATTATAATAATCAACACAAGTCAAAGACACCTAATAAGAATAGGGGTCCCCGATGTTATAATTGTAATGGTTTTGGACACTTGGCAAAGTTTTGCAAATACTCGAAGAAAACAGTGAAAAAGAAAAGTAATCAGCAAGAAAGGTTTATGGCAGCTTTTTCAGCTTTTCCAGGTAAAAGTCATGAGAAATGGTTCATTGACTCAGGTGCGTCCATGCATATATGCAGCAACAAAGAATGGATGTGCAATGTTCGTGAGCTATCAATAAAAACTATCACAGTGGCTAACAGAGAGCCATTGTCCGTGGAGTGTGTTGGAGATATCAGTATTAATATTTCGCAACAGGAGAAAATACTAGTTAAAAATGTTCTCCATGTACCTGGATTGGCAGCTAACTTACTGTCAGTGAGCACAATTGCAAAAAATGGATATGAGGTATTATTCAATGAGAAAGGTTGTGACATAAAAAATGCTCATGGAGACTTATTGTGCTCAGCAACTTTAATAAATAAGTTATATGTTTTAGACACCTTTACAAATGATGAAACTGCTCACTTGGTGTCTAGTAAAGTCAATGAGAATGATATTAATCTATGGCATCTACGGATGGCTCATTTAAATGTTTCAGCTTTAAAGAAATTGCCCGATTGTGCTGAGGGGGTCAGACTGTCGCTGGATTCACAGAAAAATATTCAGTGTTCTACCTGTTATGAAGGGAAACAAACGAGGTTGCCTTTCAAGCATGTAGGTTCTAGGGCAACAAAGCCATTGGAAATGATACATTCTGACTTATGCGGGCCAATGGAGAAAGCATCCTACGGTGGTATGAAATATTTTATTTCTTTCATTGACGATCACACTAGAATGGTCCATATTTATTTTCTCAAGGATAAACAAAATATATTAGAGGTTTTCAACGACTATAAGATGAAAGTAGAGAGTGTATTAAATCTTAAAATTAAGGCCATAAGGACTGATAATGGTACAGAGTACTGTAACTCTACTTTTGAGAGATATCTGATGTGACTGATCGTAAATTACCCTAGGCTGATAAAATTTTCGTTTTTCCTAAATCATGCACATATTAGTATTAATGTCGGCTCCCCCCGAAGGGGGAGAGGCCGCGCCCCTCCGTCCGCACGGCCTTGTAAGACTCGACACCAAACTGGTCATCTTTCCACCGACTACTAAATTGAACTCCAGCCCTGTCCCGACTTTAGAAGCTAGAGGACAGGGAGGGGTACAAGGTGTAGTTAATATTGGGAGGTCACAGTTAAGACATATACATGAATAATATCAAATCCTATAAAACTAAATCAGTAATAAAGTATGAAGCTAATAAGACAAGAGGGCGCAAAGATATATATATGATGAAAGGTTGGTGAAAGGAAACGTTACGCTTGCGCTTAAGAGATTCATTATTTTAGAGTTACGTTAATTTAATGATTCCAAAATACTAGTTGCCGATTTGCAAACGCAAACGATTCCATGTTACAACATGGAACCGTTTTACAACGTTTGCTCGGCGTACGTGTACTGTTAGACCTAAGTGCATAGTCCTACTGAGAACATTGCTATGAACTCTAACAGGCCACGTTCCCTAGGCTCTATCTACATGTGTTCCCCAATCCTAAGGCAGTGGGTTGTGAGGCCACTGCCATTGAGGAAGACAGGTTTCTAGTTTTTCTACGCGTATAAACGCGTACTCACGTTAATAACACCCTTACGGCAGATTACCCCAATTACTATATTGTAACACAATTTGCACAAGCGTGCCGTAGATTCAGTCTGTAGCAGAACATATTGCAATTGTTATTGGTGGACGCCGAAGTGGTTATTCCATCGTCACTTCACATTTCTTTACTCTGCCCCATGTCGTGGTTGCGTGTCTCGCTAAATAGTGTCGATTCAGTAATAGGCCTGTGGCAGCCGGGGTTAGTTTTAATGAGACACAGTCCCTAGCGTTCCTAAGAACGTAGCTATCCAATCAGTTTAGGATACTTGGTGAAGCCTACCCCCGCTTCCTGAAATGTGCGCCAACAATCTCTACGCAATGTTTCTGAGCTAGACCTTTACAGGAAGCAGTATTCATCAGCAACGTTTGGTTGATTTGTACCACAAGTACAAGTCGGCATTATATCACTGAGCAGTATAATTTGTCTTAATAAATCTGTGAATATTACGGTGTTGCCTTCACCACTGAACAATATATTTTATCTCAATTGGAATGTGAATATTACGGTTCTGCCTTTCATTTGTCAGGTAAAAGTCAACATTCGTCAATAGTCGGGTGTGTTGGTGTATAGTGTGCATGTCGTTTGTATGAAATGTGTGTATAGTGTAGCGAAAGGCGGTCTCCGTCCCTATAACCAAACGCAGATGAAGAATATGTGCCAAGGTTAGGAGTTATTAGGACACATAACACAGGACATAATAATATACATTGTGATGACAAAGCGGCTCTGCCGTCATGCTGAAATAAATAATTATTAACATCGCTGCGTTTCCGCCAAACTGCTACTTAAGCTAGGAGGTAATTATAGTTAACACTTACCACGTGTTCATTGTTCATTGAGGAGGACTAGTCACCAGCTACTTACATAGTACTGCACACATTACCAGTCTCACCTCCGCTACAGCGTCTCCTTCAGGATCTCGTCACTCACTTTAATTAGGCATATAGCTACTACTTATATTTAACTTATAAAATGCTAATCGCTCTCTTACGACATTCCTCTGGGACATGTCCATCTTGGTACCAAGATTACGCTAACTACACGAACCTAACCTAGAACGTCCTAGCTCTTTAACCGTTTTCAGACCGACTCCCTGACTTAGCTCGACTAGCCTCCACGTGTGGACTCTTCCGCGATTTCAAATCAACTGCCACGAATCCACCCAGCTTTTTCCGGCCCAGCCTCCAAAAGCCCCACGCTTGGCCTGTTCCCATACTTTTTAAATCGCCTCTTTTTTTGTGCAACCGTCTCAATTGTTTTAAAGGGTCCCGGGCCGTGCGATACCCAAGACCGGCGTAAATTGCAACCACATGTCGCACTAGCATTCAGAACTACGTATTGAAATTAGATGTTTTTTTTATATTTGGCCTGTCAGTCCCTAGTCCCTTTACCATTAAGTAAAGAATTTATGCGTTTCTAAGTGATGCAATATTGTTTTACAATTCAAGGAAGAAAGCTCACTAAATCTTTATTAATTACGGTCACTTGCCAGCCTGTCAAGCCATAAAATAGAAGTATAATGTGTTTGTAAGTGGCCCATACCGTGTGATGATTTTAAATAAAAATCAATACTAAAATATCTACTTAATAATTAGGAGTACGTGACAGACAGTCACATTCCCCCCTCTGAAAATCATACGCGTGACGCAGTACAGCGGATGAGCTTTCACAATAGGATAAGCTGTGCCATTTCATGACAGTACTAAAGAATACATTAAGTACTCCCGTCTGCCATGTTCACCTGAACAGATTATTATAATTGTTCCAACTGGAACTGTAATCTAATAAGATGCATCGTCTGCTATAATTTGATTAGTTTCGCAGAAGTATCTTTTAATCGATACACAATTCCTCTATTTTAAATTATTCTCTTTCAAAATACTTTTACCATTTATCACATTTCAGGTAAATGCAGAAGACCTGCGCATGCATATAATTTAGTTTTACATACCAGAGTCTCTTTTAAGAGTATTTGTGCTATCGAGCGACGCTACCTACGATGCTTCCTCGTTCTAAACTCAGCCTACCGCAGCTGCTGCTGGACAGAGGCCTTCCCCAATGCACCTCAACGCTGAGTCAGCTTAGTCAATTGAGTTGCTCGTAGTTGTAGGAGTAGCTGAAATAGGCCGCACATAGACATATTAGACTTTATTCCAATTAGTCGCCCCCCTCCGTTTCGAGGAGGAAAGAGCCGTTCTGAAATCCAACTAGATTTGGAAAGTTGTATTAGAAAATGAATGTTATGTAATTTGAAATAACGATCATTTGTAAGAATAGGGGCCTACCTAAAATTAAAATCACAATACATTTTGTGCACCTTCATTGAGCAAATAAGAATCTTGACCTTTTTTTTTTTTTTTTTTTTTTTGGATGGGAAATCATCAAATGACCCCCCCCAACCTGGGCGGAGTGGAAGGGAGTGTCAGACTTGTACTGACTAAAACCCATCCATGCTCCTTCTTTGCCCTTTGTGTTCCAGGGCCACGGTGTCTCTTTCGAACAGTCCCGCAGCTCTGGCAGGCATCGGCCCATGCGGACCCCTACTCGGTTGCTGACATCTCTTTGAGGCGCGCGTGGAACACGAACGCGCCGTCAACACGGCCTGTCGTCATAAGACGGCCGGACGGCGAGCTAGCCCATAACTCGCTGTCCACAGGCCCGCGCCTACGGTGGCCGGGAGCCACCACGTGACCCCCGACGCCCAGGGCGTCTCCCGCGGCGGCTGGGACGTGAGGTTCTTTCCCTCTCACGTCCCGCCACCTCCTTCACTAGCATGACTGCTTCACAGAAGGTGGTGACGGCTTCCCATTCCCTCTCGCTCCGGACCATGGCTTGAACCAGGGCCGGACGCGAGAGATCGCCGCCGCCAATCGCCGCTACAAGGAAACGGCGGTGCTCCGCCCAAGCGGGGCAGACCTCTACGGTGTGCTCCACCGTGTCCTCCGGACGATCCTCGCAGTGGAAACACCCGGGCGTTTCCTCCCGCCCGATTCGGTGCAGGAACCTCCCGAAACAAAGAATCTTGACCTTGGCATTAACTTTGAAATGTGGACACCATAGATTATTTTAACGATTATTGACTTATTAGGACACAGTGTTGTAATGTCCTGACTTAGAAATTAAAATTTGGCAAGAATATTACCTGACAGCTTCCAATATTGGAACTGATTCGGTAAGTTTTTAAAATACTATAGCTCAAAACAATATAAAATATGTATTGTTGAGATAACAAAATCATAACGCGTGACAACGGGTAACATTAGCGTCTAATAAAAATAGAACTTAGCTTCGTAACTGGAGCCATGCTACGGCTGCCGTTGGAGTTGGCCGACGTCAGCTCAATTTGGTGAAACTTTGACCCAAGCGCAACGCACAACCCAAAGGTTTAGACAAAGCGTAGTGACAGCCAAGCGAAGATTTGAAATATCCTGGAATTCGAAATAAGTCCACACGAGTATCTGTCCAATTATATGACATACGCTACAAAAATATGTATAAGAGTTGGAAAGTTTTAGGTTAACTTCCTATGAAATTAGTTTAATTAAACTCTAAGTAAATTGATTGCCTATTTGTAGGATTCATGCTTCTTGATATCTAAGCAATAATAATATAAAGTTTACCCATAGTTGAGGGCGTGTCTTACAACTACATTCACTCATCCACGCACTCATACTCGTAACAAATACAAATCGTGCAATTGCAAACATGTATCAAAGTCTGTAAGAGTACTATCGGGCACTAAACCTTCATCAACAGGGACTCGAACCCATCATTAAAGTCGCACTGGAACAAAAGCAACAGCCTTTTTGACTGTTATCCACTTAAAAGCAGGTAAAGCTCCACATATAGTATACGGGAATCGAACCCACTTTTACTAGCATCGGGACCAAAACCATTTAAACCAACGAAACACGCGGGAATTGAACTCACAAACCGTGACATAATCTAATTACTTATCAACTATTGTGTCAGGCGGGAATCGAACCCAAAATCCATGACAATGGAGTGCAAGTATATCAACTGATAAATCATGCGGGAATTGAACCCACTACCAGTGGTTGAAGAATTCAATCACCTCAATCAAACCGTGACTTAATTAATAATTTGTTTATTTAGCCGTTGTAACTCTAGCTGTTTCTTACATTTTCTAGAACCATAAAATTACGTTGTGTTTTATTGTAGTAACCCATAAATTGTTCTTTCTCGTTGCACTGAAGTGAATCAGTACATTTAATGACGAGAATCCTGGTCACGGCACCACATGTGACTGATCGTAAATTACCCTAGGCTGATAAAATTTTCGTTTTTCTTAAATCATGCACATATTAGTATTAATGTCGGCTCCCCCCGAAGGGGGAGAGACCGCGCCCCTCCGTCCGCACGGCCTTGTAAGACTCGACACCAAACTGGTCATCTTTCCACCGACTACTAAATTGAACTCCAGCCCTGTCCCGACTTTAGAAGCTAGAGGACAGGGAGGGGTACAAGGTGTAGTTAATATTGGGAGGTCACAGTTAAGACATACATGAATAATATCAAATCCTATAAAACTAAATCAGTAATAAAGTATGAAGCTAATAAGACAAGAGGGCGCAAATATATATATATGATGAAAGGTTGGTGAAAGGAAACGTTACGCTTGCGCTTAAGAGATTCATTATTTTACAGTTACGTTAATTTAATGATTCCAAAATACTAGTTGCCGATTTGCAAACGCAAACGATTCCATGTTACAACATGGAACCGTTTTACAACGTTTGCTCGGCGTACGTGTACTGTTAGACCTAAGTGCATAGTCCTACTGAGAACATTGCTATGAACTCTAACAGGCCACGTTCCCTAGGCTCTATCTACATGTGTTCCCCAATCCTAAGGCAGTGGGTTGTGAGGCCACTGCCATTGAGGAAGACAGGTTTCTAGTTTTTCTACTTATACGCGTACTCACGTTAATAACACCCTTACGGCAGATTACCCCAATTACTATATTGTAACACAATTTGCACAAGCGTGCCGTAGATTCAGTCTGTAGCAGAACATATTGCGATTGTTATTGGTGGACGCCGAAGTGGTTATTCCATCGTCACTTCACATTTCTTTACTCTGCCCCATGTCGTGGTTGCGTGTCTCGCTAAATAGTGTCGATTCAGTAATAGGCCTGTGGCAGCCGGGGTTAGTTTTAACGAGACACAGTCCCTAGCGTTCCTAAGAACGTAGCTATCCAATCAGTTTAGGATACTTGGTGAAGCCTACCCCCGCTCCCTGAAATGTGCGCCAACAGACCTTTACAGGAAGCAGTATTCATCAGCAACGTTTGGTTGATTTGTACCACAAGTACAAGTCGGCATTATATCACTGAGCAGTATAATTTGTCTTAATAAATCTGTGAATATTACGGTGTTGCCTTCACCACTGAACAATATATTTTATCTTAATTGGAATGTGAATATTACGGTTCTGCCTTTCATTTGTCAGGTAAAAGTCAACATTCGTCAATAGTCGGGTGTGTTGGTGTATAGTGTGCATGTCGTTTGTATGAAATGTGTGTATAGTGTAGCGAAAGGCGGTCTCCGTCCCTATAACCAAACGCAGATGAAGAATATGTGCCAAGGTTAGGAGTTATTAGGACACATAACACAGGACATAATAATATACATTGTGATGATAAAGCGGCTCTGCCGTCATGCTGAAATAAATAATTATTAACATCGCTGCGTTTCCGCCAAACTGCTACTTAAGCTAGGAGGTAATTATAGTTAACACTTACCACGTGTTCATTGTTCATTGAGGAGGACTAGTCACCAGCTACTTACATAGTACTGCACACATTACCAGTCTCACCTCCGCTACAGCGTCTCCTTCAGGATCTCGTCACTCACTTTAATTAGGCATATAGCTAACTACTTATATTTAACTTATAAAATACTAATCGCTCTCTTACGACAGTCCTCTGGGACATGTCCATCTTGGTACCAAGATTACGCTAACTACACGAACCTAACCTAGAACGTCCTAGCTCTTTAACCGTTTTCAGACCGACTCCCTGACTTAGCTCGACTAGCCTCCACGTGTGGACTCTTCTGCGATTTCAAATCAACTGCCACGAATCCACCCAGCTTTCTCCGGCCCAGCCTCCAAAAGCCCCACGCTTGGCCTGTTCCCATACTTTTTAAATCGCCTCTTTTTTTGTGCAACCGTCTCAATTGTTTTAAAGGGTCCCGGGCCGTGCGATACCCAAGACCGGCGTAAATTGCAATCACATGTCGCACTAGCATTCAGAACTACGTATTGAAATTAGATGTTTTTTTTTATATTTGGCCTGTCAGTCCCTAGTCCCTTTACCATTAAGTAAAGAATTTATGCGTTTCTAAGTGATGCAATATTGTTTTACAATTCAAGGAAGAAAGCTCACTAAATCTTTATTAATTACGGTCACTTGCCAGCCTGTCAAGCCATAAAATAGAAGTTTAATGTGTTTGTAAGTGGCCCATACCGTGTGATGATTTTAAATAAAAATCAATACTAAAATATCTACTTAATAATTAGGAGTACGTGACAGACAGTCACACTGACAAGTTCTGGGATTACACACCAGACTTCCGCTCCTTACACCCCTCAACAAAATGGCCTTGCCGAGCGAATGAACAGAACTATAGTTGATAAGGCATGGTGCATGATGTTTTATGCTAATTTAGAGAAACCTTTTTGGGCTGAAGCTGTAACCGCAGCACCATACATTGTCAATAGATCGCCAACTAAAGCACTGGGAGATACTACTCCGTATAAAATGTGGACAGGAAAGGAACTGAGGATATTTGGTTCTAAGGTGATGGTCCATGTACCTAAACAAAGGTGTCTAAAATGGGACAGAAAATCAACAGAAATGATCTTTGTTGGTTATTGCGAGAACACAAAAGGATATCGTATTATGAACCCATCGAGTCATCAGGTCACAAAGAGCAGAGATGTTATTTTCTTCGAAAATATTAATAAGTCTAATGAGTGTTCAATTCCAGTCAATCCTGTTATAAAAGAGTCAGTCAAGTTGGGAGATTATGTCTGCACAGAGCAAACTAATCAACCGAAAGAATCTGTCATCACTCCTCAGTCAAGTGGGTCAGCTATCCAGCCTATCTTGAAAGGAGCCGAAAATGAAGACATTAGTGAGTATGAGACTGACACGGATGACCTTGATGAGAGTTACCGGCCTCCGAAACAACTATCAACGCAGGAAATAAATATGACACTAAGATCAGGTAATAAAACTCATGAATTAGATAAAATAGGATTACTTTGTCTCTATACAAACGTTTCAGATCCACAAAGCGTAGAGGAAGCTGTATCATCCCCACATGCTCGAGAGTGGAAGAAAGCGATGGACGAAGAATATAGTTCTTTGTTGGAAAATAAAACGTGGGAGCTGGTTGACCTACCCACAGACAAAAAGGCATTACCGAGCAAATGGGTATTTAGAACCAAAACTGACCAACAGGGAAATATCATACGATTCAAGGCAAGACTTGTTATAAAAGGTTATGCTCAAAAGAGAGGCATAGATTACCAAGAAGTTTACTCTCCAGTAGTAAGATATACTTCCATTCGTTACTTGTTTGCTTTAGCAGCACAGTATAATCTACAGATTGACCAAATGGATGCTGTATCAGCCTTTTTACAAGGAAAAATAAATACTGACATATACATGCTACAACCAGAGATGTATAATAAAAGGAAAACAGGTATGTTACTTACTTAAGTCTATCTATGGCCTCAAACAGGCGAGCAGGCTATGGAATGCTAAGTTAAGCCAAGTCTTGAAGGAGATAGGAATCACACAATCGAAGACAGATCCCTGTATTTATTATGATATCAATAGAGGAATTTATATAGCAGTATGGGTTGATGACTTAATAATATTTAGCTCTTTGCCGGCAATTACTGAAGAATTAAAAAGAGATTATGTAAAAAATTAAATATGAAAGATCTTGGTCAAGCAAAACAATGTGTGGGTTTAAATAAATAAATAGAGATAAAGATACAGTTATGTTGGACCAGGAGAAATACATAAATGAAATTTTATCAAGATTCAACATGACGAATTGTAAACCTGTAAAAACACCTATAGAAGTTGGACTGAAATTTGAGAACAACCATGGAAATACATTTGATTGTCTTTATCAGCATGCCATAGGCTGTTTATTGTATGTGGCTCAAGGAACGAGACCAGACATATCGTTCGCTGTAAATGCCCTCAGTAGATACAATAAAGAACCTAAGCCAGAACATTGGGCTGCTGTGAAAAGGGTGCTGAGGTACTTACAGGGCACCAAACACTACAAACTGGTCTACACCAAGAACGGTCAAGATGAAATCACAGGCTATTGTGACGCAGATTGGGCAAGTGACATCCGTGACCGTAAATCGTGCACGGGTTACATTTTTATTTTGCAGGGAGGCGCGATTTCATGGGGTTCGCGCAAACAGCAAACCGTGGCCCTCTCTACAGCAGAAGCAGAGTACATGGCCATGTCTGCGGCAGCGCAGGAGGCACTGTGGCTGCAGCAGCTGCAAGAAGAGCTTGGCGTACGAAGTGATCATACTCTGGTCATCCACAACGACAACCAAAGTGCAATCAAACTCACCGCTAATGATTGTTACCTACCCAGGTCAAAGCATATTGACATAAGATTTCATTTTCTAAAGTAACATGTAAACAATTTAAAATTAAAGTTTTGTTATGTTAAGGGAATAGAAAATGTTTCTGATATATTAACCAAAGGTACTACTGCAGATAAGCATTTATTCTGTGTATTGAAAATGGGATTGCATTCAGGGGCGGGTATTGAAAATAGAACGCAACTTAGTTAAGTCCTTTTGCCACTTGGTGGCGTTTTTCTTCTTCTTGTCAAATATAACTTTTACAACGTGAGTCGCTCCGAGATTTATTTTAATAAAACTAATATTCTTAAATATTATTCTTTCTTTACTCAAAATCCTTCAATTGCATTGCTCTCGAAGGATTGATCTCTGAGGCAGCATTGATTTCAATCTGGAGTAGCACATTCTGAGGCTTAATGCCCGGATAGTTTTTCAAGATAACGCTCAGTCTCCTCAGCGCTGTGTCAACAACATTGTATACACAGTTCTAACATCGAGAAAACATCAATATTAGGTATCGATTAAGATGTTTTACCGAAAGTGGTTTAAAAAACAGAATTAATTCTTAGAGTATTTTTAAACAATTTAAGGAAGCGGACCATTTTTAAAATAATTTTGATACTGTGACTGTCGGTCAAGTATTCCTAATTATTAAGCAAATATAATGTTGATTGTTATTTCAAATCATCGCACGGTATCGTGTCCCATACAAACACATTAAACCTCTATTTTATGGCTTGACAGCCTGACAAGTTACCGTAATTAACGATGAAGCGTCCTTTGAATTGTGAAACAATATTGCATCATTTGGAAATGCATAATTTTTTTATTTAATGGGAAAGGCTAGGGATAAAAGCTGACTGACAGGTCAAAATGTAATATTTCAACCAATTCAAAAATATCTGATTTCTAAACGTACGTCTGAATGCTAGTGCCACATGTGGTTGCAATTTACTTCAGTCTTGGGCACTCAAAGCGACCCTTGAAACAATTGAGACGATTGTATAAAAACAGCACTAAAGCAGTTCTGGGAAGGTGACACAAGCTTGGTGTGTTGAGAAACGCCGAGGGCTGAGGAAGGGTGGTGAACATAGTACAGTTGGTTTGTGATCGCGGAAGGGTCCAGACGCTTAGACTAGTCGAGCTAAGTCAGGGAGTCGCTCTAAAACGCTTAAAGAGCTAGGAATTCCTAGGTTAGGTTCGTGAAGTTAGCGTAATCTTGGTACCAAGAAGGACATGTCCCAGAGGACTGTCGTAAGAAAGGGATTAGTATTTTATAAGTTAAATATAAGTAGTAGTAATAAGTCTGGTTAAAGTGAGTGTCGAGGCGCTGGAGGAGACAAGATGGTATATAAATTGAATCAAAGTAAAATTAGAGGTGAAGTGAATCAACATGTTAGATAGTACGAAATTATGACAACTTCTAACCGCATAACAATAACACCACTTTACCATACTTTCACTACTTTACGAGTTGTGGTTTTAAAAAGAGGGTTAGAGGAAGAGATTATTAACATTTATACCCAATTAAATAAAAACCTTCGTATACACAATATAATAATTTTGAAAAATAAATATAAACTACACTTATTTGTTTTCTACATCTAAACTTAAATTATAACTTAACTAACCTTAGATTATACATATTTCATTTATTTATCAACTACCAGGTCAGGCTGTCTTGCGACATAGGCCTCCTCAAGTTTCCTCCACATTTGTCGATCCCTCGCTATATTCCTCCATCCCTTAGGCAGATCATCCTCCCATCTTTTTATCTGCCCTCCTCTTCGTCTTTTTGCGTCCCTTGGGTACCATTCAGTAACTTTTTTGGTCCACTTTTCTGTTTGTGTCCTCATCATGTGACCTGTCCATTTCCATTTTAGGGTTCGTGTTTTCACTTTAACATCTGCTACTTTTGTGGTGTTGCTTATTGTTGTAGCTTTCCTTTTGTCTTTCAACCTTAGACCCATCATGCTCCTTTCCATTCCTCTTTGGCATACACCTAGTTTGTATTCAATATTCTGTGTTAGTGGCCAGGTCTGGCAGCCGTAGGTAAGGCATGGAAGTATGCAGCTGTTGTAAACGGTTCTCTTTTCCGAGATGGGCACTTTGCCAGGTGTTGTTTACTAGCCTTTCTACTTCTTTCGTCGATAAATCTTTCACCGATATGACTTGACCCAGGTATACATATTCGTTTACGTATTTGATCTCATCTTCGCCCACCTCAATTTTGACTTTGGTCTTATTTGTCATTAATTTAGTTTTGCTTGTTTTCATTGATAATCCCGCCTTTTTACTCTCTGATGCTAGTTGTTGTAGCATGGTTTGTAGTGTGATGAGATCTTCTGCGAACAAAATGAGATCGTCTGCGAACCTTAGGTGGTGTAGTTTTTCCCCGTTTATATTAATGCCAAGAGTATCCCAGTTGAGTTGCCTAAATATATTTTCCAAAACGGCATTAAATATTTTTGGCGACAACGGGTCTCCCTGTCTCACGCCCTTTTGTATTTTAAATTGATCTCCAATGTTTTCGAGTTGCACTTTAGCTGTGCTGTTGACATACATTTCCCTAATGATCCTAATGAATTTATTTTCCACTCCTTGGTTTTTTAAGGAATCCCATATGTAATTATGTTTCAAAGAGTCGAATGCTTTATTATAATCGACGAAAGTTAGGTAGTACGGGCGGTCGTATTCATTGCATTTCTCAATTATTTGTTTGACAGTATGTATGTGATCAATTGTTGAAAAATCTGAGCGGAATCCCGCTTGTTCTTTAGGTTGATTACTGTCTAGATTATTTGGTCATGCGGTGTAATATTATTTTGCTGAATACTTTTTACAAGTTTGACATCAAATTGATGGGTCTGTAATAGTTAATCTCGTTTTTATCTCCTTTTTTGTGTAAAAGTATAAGTGTTGACGATGTCCATTGGGAAGGAATTTGTTCTGTATCCAAAATTTCATTGCAAATGTGTGTAAATGGTTGTATTATCTCTTCTATGGTATTTTTTAGTAGCTCATTGGTTATCTTATCCTCTCCAGGTGATTTCCCTGCTTTCTGTGTTTGGATGGCTCTTCTTACTTCACTTTGCATAATATTTGGGACTGGTTCTGGATTTGAGTCTTCTTCTGGTGTTGTTTTGTCCGCGTTTTCGTTTATATCATCCGTATATAGTTCTTTGTAAAATTCTGTTGCCGTATGTAAAATAACCAAAAATTCGAAGACATGTGACATCTACCAACCCGCACTGGGCCCGCGTGGTGGATTATAGCCCATTCCCTCTCATAGAGAGGAGGCCTGCGTTCCAGCAGTAGGAACATTAATAGGCTGATTATGCTATGTAAAATATGTCGACGTTTAGTTGCAGTTTGTATTTTGTTGCCTTTATCTTTCTTTATCGTCTTCGGTATCCATGTTGAGTGATCTTTAAGTTGTTTTAAAGCACTTTTAATTCCTCCTGTTTTATTTATTTGTTCCTTTATTATATTAAGCCGATTTGTTTTCCTATGGTTTTTAATTGCTTTTGAAATTTCTTTACTTATCTTAGCTATTTGTTCACGATTTTCTTTTCTGTTTGTTATCAATTCTTTTCTCTAGTAAATTTTTAGTCTGGCTTCCTCTCCCAGCTTGTCGCATGTATCTCTTGTTTTACATTTATTTATTTTTGATAGCGCTTTTTCTAGGATGTTATATTTTTCTTGAACATTATTCTGTTTTTCAACCATATTTAATGATATTTTTAATTACTTCAAGTTTTGTTTTGGTATATGTGTTACGGCTCTGCAGTTCGTTCCATGGAATTTTCGTCTCCGTGCTTTTAAGTCCTTTCCCATGATAGTTCCTCTTACCATTCTATGGTCAGATTTGAAGTTTAGATTTGATACCACACTGACGTTGTTGAAAATCTTTGGCATATTAGTAATTATAAAATCTATTTCGTTTCTATCTCTTCCATTTGAAGACATCTATGTCCATGTTTACACATTATTTCCTGTTGTGTTTCTTGGGAAAGAAAGTGTTCATTACTCTCAAGTTCTGTTCAAAGCAGAAGTTTGTCAGGCGTTACCCATTGTCGTTCCTCTTTCCCTGGCCGTATTTACCTACTATATAAAAATATTATGTGCATAAAAATAAGATTCATATTCGTCTACTAATTAAAATAAAATCCACTAATAATGAGTCGGCAAACCTTCGTTTTCTATTACTTCTTGTAACCTTCTGCTCATGCTGTTAACCATATTCGGGCATATGTTACTACCTACTTTACGCCTATCTTTAAGCGACCTAAACGATTATTCGTCGCTAAAAATCACCACAATGTTCTCCCAATCAAAATTGATGTATGACCTAGCAAACTGTAGTCGGTTTTGTCGGTGTGGCAGGCAGTGGACAGCAAATGTGCGCGCTGGCTTGCTGCAACGTAATCCAGCAGAATGTAGGTGATTTTTCACAGTTTGTAAGCACAGGTGGACATGAAGGGATCATCCTTGTGCCTCGATGTCGTGGAGTCGAGCCGCTGAATAAGCCTTTGGTTTTGGCTTAAGATGTTCTACGTCTCCAAAATCCGCATATCGGCGGATCCATAACTGCACGGTTCTCCTCTGTGAATAAAAACAGTATTTATAATACTTATAATAATAGCTTATATTATAATAAATAAATACTATATTTATATACCATATATACACTATTTAATATACTTATATATACACTATTCAATATACTTATATATACCTAATTAATATTACTTATAATAATACAATACATAAATACAAGATATACACTGATATTAGTAAACATTATAATCTATATTTATTTACGTTATTCAAAGGCTTTTCTTTAATCTGTCCAAGGGCTAAATCAAGCTAATTTTATCATAATCATCATACGATTACAAAAACTAAAAAAAAACTATAATTCTAACTGAATTATAGTTTTTTTTTTGACAATATATTATTATAACTATGGTAGGTATTGCACTTAAGTTACATTAATTATTTATTCCTAATAAACACTGAAAGGGGAGAGGAGTGAGTTAAAGTTAAGTAGGTATAATATGTATCAACGTAATATCTAACTGTTACTCACCGATATCATTAAGCGCCTTGAATTTCACTTATTTTTAGCGTATCGATGACAATTCAAATTGAGTCAGCCCAAAATTTGGCGACAAGTTTGGCACTTTCAGTAGCGTCCTGTGATGCACTTCACAGGAGCAAACAACAGGACAGGCAGGACACGATATAAAGTGTCCGATCGTTTGTGGGGCAGCACCACATTTATACTCATAATTTCACATAATATAGATACGTTTTGCTCATCCAAAACAACGATTTTCACTTTTTTGAACATTGATAAATGTTGCATGGTTGGATCCACAGAAATAAATCCGCACACATGCGCAAGAGTAGTAATCAATAAACTCAGTAATGCAAATACTCGTAGATTGACAACTAAGAACCCTCATTTTTAATAAATGAAGGTGTTTGAAAACAATATTTTTAAATTGTCGGTAGTTATTTTCTAAACGGTCAAAATAAAATGGCCTGAGAGTTCCATGTTTGTCTCAAACGTTGGAAACTTCACTACACAACCATGAACCGGATCGAATCGTTATAAATTCTACTTTAAGTAATGTTTTAACAAAATAATGAATACAAAAAGAAAAAGAATAATATTATTGTTGCATGCGTGGTTTGAACTTACGGCTTCTAAGTTCGGTGACCAAAGACGATAGCCATTGTGTCATGATTGCTATATTAACATTATGCAAAATAGAAAATCAAACGAACTTACCTGTAAGTGACGTTCGATAACTATTAAACGTTGTGATTCACCCTTCGAGATTACACTTATTACTTGTAGTAGCACTGCCATCTTACACGATTTTAGAGCAACAAAAAAGATTTATTTTTTTTATTTTTTAAATTTCTTATGCCCTAATGTGGGTATCTCATACACGTTTGACCCGTTTGGCCATCGTTAGCCACTATTTCGTGTAAGTCAGGGGAGGATCTAGAAGTATCTTGATCAGGGTCAGGGAGGGAGTGTAATCTCTCGGGCGAATCACATCGTTTAATAGTCATCGAACGTCACTTACAGGTAAGTTCGTTTGATTTTCTATTAAACTTCAGTGATTCGCCCTTCGAGACTACACTTATTACTTGTAGATGTTTAGAGTCTCACGAAATAGTAAAGAGGGTACTATATTATTTAGGGAAAAAAGAATAAACTCAAAGGTATATTAACTTACAAAAATAATCAAAACACAAGTTTTGAAAATCAAATAGATTCATACATATAACAAAGATAAAATAATCATTATCATTCGTCGGTTGTGGCCATCATACAAAGGGACCGGGCAAAGGCATCTGAGGTAGATCTGCATCTAAATCTCTATTATAAAATTTAGCAAAAGTTTCGGATCTGCCGGTCAAACCCGCAGTTCTTTTAATAGTATTTATGCTAACCCGGAGCCTATTGGCGGCAGACGCAGCTGCATGTCTCGTGCTGTGGACGCTAAAGACAGATGTGTTTGCCTATACCGCTTTCCGTTATTATATTTTTTAATATTAGGCACCTTAATCCAAGACAATGTTTGCAGCCGGTGTGCAGTTACTAAAGCTAAAAATGTAGTCAAGTTTTTCGATAGTTTTTCAAAGGAAAGACTATCATTTGGGGTACCAATTACTCAAATAATCTAAAACAATAGACGGGTTACAAGCAAAATTATATCTTGGGAGTGGAGTTCGCAGCTTGAAGACTCCCTTCATAAACCTCGTGACCTGTGGGTCATTCATAGTTGCTGAGTTTAAAAGAAGCCTTAGTGTTGCTTTAGTACAATTAAGGAGCCATATTTTTGACCCTGGTTAAAAAAGGGTAGCTAAGAAATCTAACACATTAGTACTTAAGTCATGATTGAAATAAATTTAAGTTTTTATCCTGGCATCGTTTAAAACGAGAGTTATATTGTTTTAAAGTACTACCAGCTAAAGACGCCAACATCACATCTGCAGCATGTGGAGAGCAGCCCTGCATCAGAAATGCCTGCCTGACAATACTCAGGCAACCAGGGTAAGGCTCTCTTGAAACTTGTGTTCCACACTGTAAGGGGATGATAATAATGTTTTATTAGGTGTAAATTCAATTGGACTAGTAACTAGCAGTAGATTAGCAACTTCCTAAAAAGTAGATACAAAGGATGTGTTGGGCAGAGAGGGACCACGACAGTACCCTCTGCCTTATCGATAATAATTTTCTGTAAAACTTTTAAAATGAAGCAAAATGGAGGAAATGCGTATAAAAAATTCCGGGGACCATTTCAAGGTGAAAGCATCTACCGTAAATGCTTCTGAATGCCAAGAAACAAATTTGGAACATTTATTATTTAATCGACTCGCAAAAACATTCAATCGGCCTGAAATTGATTTAATTTCAGGCCGATTGAATGTTTTTTTTTTTTTAACGTATAACTTGAAAAGCATCGTCAGCGAGCTCCCATTCAACATCAGCAGTATGTGGCGGGATTCCGCTTCTGCGATATATTATCCTTAGAACTAATATAGGAAGCGAAGATGTGACTGTTCGTAAATTACCCTAGGCTGATAAAATTTTCGTTTTTCCTAAATCATGCACATATTAGTATTAATGTCGGCTCCCCCCGAAGGGGGAGAGGCCTCGCACCGCCTTCCGCACGGCCTTGTAAGACTCGGCACCAAACTGGTCATCTTTCCACCGACTACTAAACTGAACTCCAGCCCTGTCCCGACTTTAGAAGCTAGGGGACAGGGAGGGGTACAAGGTGTAGTTAATATTGGGAGGTCACAGTTAAGACATATACATGAATAATATCAAATCTTATAAAACTAAATCTGTAATAAAGTATGAAGCTAATAAGACAAGAGGGCGCAAAGAATATATATGATGAAAGTTTGGTTAAGGAAACGTTACGCTTGCGCTTAAGAGATTCATTATTTACAGTTACGGTAATTTAATGATTCAAACGTACTAAGAACCCAACTCTATGGCATGTAACCGGTTACAAAAACTGCCTCAGTACTGTTAGACCTAAGCGCATAGGCCCACTAAGGATCCTGCTACGAATTCTAACATATCACGCTACCTAAACATTATTCACATGTCTTTCCCAATCCTAAGACAGAGTACTGAGAAGTCCTACTGCCATTGAGGAAGACACGTTTTAGTAGTTCTCCCTACCCCCGTATTCATGTTAGTAACACCCTTTACGGCAATCTACCCCTTGTCTAATATAACACACAACTTGCTCAAGCGCACCGTAGACTCAGTTTGTAACAGAACATATTGCGTTTGTTATTGGTGGACGCCGAAGTGGTGATATATCGTCACTTCACATTTCTTTACTCTTCCCCATGTCGTGGTTGCGTATCTCGTTAGTAGTGTCGATTCAGTAATTTGCCAACCAGTGGCCGGGTTTGGGTTTAACGAGATAAACAGCCGGGGTTTGACTTTCTGTCCCTAGCGTTCCTTAGAACGGAGTTATCGATGTAGTTTGAGATATTTCGTGATGCCTACCCCCGCTCCCTGAAATGTGCTCCAACAATCCCCACGCAATGTTTCTGAGCTAGACCTTTACAGGAAGCAGTATTCATCAGCAACGTTTGGTTGATTTGTACCACAAGTACAAGTCGGCATCATATCACTGAGCAATATAATTTGTCTTAATCAATCCGTGAATATTACGGTGTTGAAAAATATATTTTTTTCCGAATGTGAATATTACGGTTCTGCCTTTAATTTTGTGGTGAGTCAGATAATGGTCAACATTCGTCAATAGTCGGGTGTGTTGGTGTATAGTGTGTTTGTCGTATGCATGAAATGTGTGTATAGTGTTGCGAAAGGCGGTCTCCGTTCCTATAACCAAACGCAGATGACGAATATGTGCCAAGGTTCGGAGTTATTAGGACAAGGAACACATGAGATAATAATATACATTGTGATGGTGAAGCGGCTCTGCCGTCATGCTAAAATAAATGATTATTAACATCGCTGCGTTTCCACCAAACTGCTACTTAAGCTAGGAGTTAATTATAGTTAACACTTACCACGTATTCATTGTTCATTGAAGAGGATTAATCCCTGACTAACTTACAGAGTACTGCACACATTACCAGTTTCGCCTCTGCCGCAGCTTGTCTTCTCCCGCGTCTCGACACTCACTTCAACTAGACTTATTACTACTACTTATATTTAACTTATTAAATACTAATCGCTCTGTTACGACAGTCCCCTGGGACATGTCCATCTTGGTACCAAGATTACTCTAACTACATGAACCTAACCTACTACGTCCTAGCTTTTTAACCGTTTTAGACCGACTCTCTCACTTAGCTCGACTAGCCTCCACGTGTGGACTCTTCCGCGATTTCAAATCAACTGCCACGAATCCACCAAGCTTTCCCCAGCCCAGCCTCCAAAAAACCACCACGCTTGGGTCACCTTTTCAGAATCCGTTTCTTTTTTGTGCAAACGTCTCAATTGTATCAAGTGCCCTTCGAACGCCCAAGACCGGAGTAAATTGCAACCACATGTCGCACTAGCATTCAGAACTACGTATTGAAATTAGATATTTTTTTTATATTTGGCCTGTCAGTCCCTAGTCCCTTTACCATTTAGTAAAGAATTTATGCCTTTCTAAGTGATGCAATATTTTTTACAATTCAAAGGAAGAATTCATTCGTATTATTTACGATAATGTGTCAGCCTGTCAATCCATAAAATAGAAGTTTAATGTGTATGTAAGTGGCCCATACCGTGTGATGATTTTAAATAAAAATCAATACTAAAATATCTACTTAATAATTAGGAGTACGTGACAGACAGTCACAAAGACAAACAAACGTCGCTCCTCGCACCACTGCCAAATGTCACGACTTCCAGAACTACGATGGGGGAATTGAATGCCATCCATTGATATAAGAGATTGCAGTGGAATTGTCAATAGGTAAAAGTATTTCACAGTTACGATAATCACTAGGGAAGATTTTGAACCCTGCTGCTGTCAGGTCAAAATTGATGGGCCTTTCATTAGGCACTGGGCAGCTAGGCATGTGCGTACTGGCGTACATGTCGCCAATTAATTTAAGCTTTTTATGTACTAACAATAAGTTAAGATTTTACTAACACTATATGGATCAATGGTCTGAATTAAATAAATTATTATATTATTATTAAATAATTCATGTGCTGAGTTAGACCATTGTCCGCTGGCCGTCTGGCCTGCTCAGCTGACACCCTAACCAGTTCGAGACGCATCCGAGTATATTTCCAGTTTATAATCACTGGAGCGAATAGAACTGGCGCAATTATCAATATTACTACGCCACCAGTCAAAGTTTTTGCATAAAGAAACAGGTAAATTAATATATTGATTGTAATCATCTTTTTGTTTCAAACTAAGATACTTAGTTCCCTCGATTTCTTTTATTTTTTTTTTATGTGTTTACCCAGCCGTACTGTGTTGCTGGGCAAATTGATATCAGCAAACCTAGAAAGACACTCTTTTTTAGTTTTACTGTAAAACCTAATGATTGAAGAAATTCTTGTGCAATTTCAAAATTATGTTTACAAACCATATAAGTTGACCATCACATGGTTCACACACGCTTATACTAAGAAGATTATTAATTTCTTTAGTGATGCGCAGTTCATCCACATCAGACTTAGGACTATTATGTGGATTAGATATAGGCTGGGATCGAAATTTGCAAACCGTTAACCCAAATTAACAAGATCATTTGTGATTCGCGACCAACTATGGTGAAAGAACTTTAATTCGGCGAACTGTTAACGGCGTGGAGTCTAGTTATATTGCCGCGGAACACGGTGATCTGTCGCACGGCGTATTGGCGGTTGCTTGCGCCCAACAGCCGTCGCGGTCTGTCTCGGTGGTATGCGACAATGCTGCGACTGCGGCGGTGGCCGGCCCCTCCAGTTTAAAGCCCTCGACGTATGTTCTTTTTAGTTGAATGTTTTTGAGTGGCAATTACTTATTTTAATTAGGCTTGGCAGCTGTAGGTTTTAACTCGGTGATTGCTCTTATAATGGCTTTCATAGATTTTAAATTATCTTGGAGATCATAACCAAATAAGTGATCAAGTTTAAGGTCCTTTACATTATCCTTAATTTCTTTGTTAAGGCAGGACGGCAAAAAGTTTTTCCTTGTTTGTGTCTCACTGTAATTTGTGTGACATAAAAGTCTGCCGGCATCACTAAGGGATTTTAATGTCTGACATTTAATCTCCTCGTCACAAGAGCCAGTTTGCAAGACAGCAGTGACTATGTTGGCTATACAGGTTATGATAGAAGATAATACCTTCCGTTTGTCAGCCAATATGCTATCTTTCTTTAAAGCACCTTCATTAACCGCTGCTCTGATTTCAGGATTAAGTGTTGGAGCCTGGGCAAATTTTAAATTGTAAGGTACACTATAATTCATCATTTTTCCATTCATCCTTTAAAACATTGATCAGAAAATCAGTCCACCTGTTAGCAATGTATGTTTGTATGGACATTTTTACCAAACTTCTCTTCCCGTGCAGGCTCTTCTCCAAGTAAACACAAAATATCAGGCTCTAACTCTTGGATACTTTCCGTAGATGCATGTTCTGGGGGCGCCGCATCCGCAGAAGTGCGTGTGAAAGTAGCCTCGAGTACAACGGTACAAGCGAGATCAGGCGCGGAGGCTAAAGTTGCTGTTGGCGCGGACGTCGGTTCATCGGGGAGCTTTGGATGTGACGTAGAATCGGATAGAATGTTAGTTTGATAACACGATGCTGATAGTTTTGAATAATTCGTGAAACAAACTCACGGTTTGTACTCTAGAATTGAGCATCCATTGACAGAAAGTATAAATTCATGACATAATCTTCCAGACTATGTACTTGAATCTTAAGCACAGTTACAAATTCTTGATACAAACTCACGGTTTGTACTCTAGAATTGAACATCCACTGACAGAAAGTATAAATTTATGACATAATCTTCCAGACTATTTACTTGAATCTTAAGCACAGTTACCAATTCTTGATGCAAACTCACGGTATGTACTCTAGAATTGAACATCCACTGACAGAAAGTATAAATTTATGACATAATCTTCCAGACTATGTACTTGAATCTTAAGCACAGTTACCAATTCTTGATGCAAACTCACGGTTTGTAGTCTAGAATTGAACCACCACTGACAGAAAGTATAAATTCATGACATAATCTTCCAGACTATGTACTTGAATCTTAAGCACAGTTACCAATTCTTGATGCAAACTCACGGTTTGTACTCTAGAATTGAACATCCACTGACAGAAAGTATAAATTTATGACATAATCTTCCAGACTATTTACTTGAATCTTAAGCACAGTTACCAATTCTTGATGCAAACTCACGGTTTGTACTCTAGAATTGAACATCCACTGACAGAAAGTATAAATTCATGACATAATCTTCCAGACTATGTACTTGAATCTTAAGCACAGTTACCAATTCTTGATGCAAACTCACGGTTTGTACTCTAGAATTGAACATCCACTGACAGAAAGTATAAATTTATGACATAATCTTCCAGACTATGTACTTGAATCTTAAGCACAGTTACCAATTCTTGATGCAAACTCACGGTTTGTACTCTAGAATTGAACCACCACTGACAGAAAGTATAAATTCATGACATAATCTTCCAGACTATGTACTTGAATCTTAAGCACAGTTACCAATTCTTGATGCAAACTCACGGTTTGTACTCTAGAATTGAACATCCACTGACAGAAAGTATAAATTTATGACATAATCTTCCAGACTATGTACTTGAATCTTAAGCACAGTTACCAATTCTTGATGCAAACTCACGGTTTGTACTCTAGAATTGAACATCCACTGACAGAAAGTATAAATTTATGACATAATCTTCCAGACTATGTACTTGAATCTTAAGCACAGTTACCAATTCTTGATGCAAACTCACGGTTTGTACTCTAGAATTGAACCACCACTGACAGAAAGTATAAATTCATGACATAATCTTCCAGACTATGTACTTGGATCTTAAGCACAGTTACCAATTCTTGATGCAAACTCACGGTTTGTACTCTAGAATTGAACATCCACTGACAGAAAGTATAAATTTATGACATAATCTTCCAGACTATGTACTTGAATCTTAAGCACAGTTACCAATTCTTGATGCAAACTCACGGTTTGTACTCTAGAATTGAACATCCACTGACAGAAAGTATAAATTTATGACATAATCTTCCAGACTATGTACTTGAATCTTAAGCACAGTTACCAATTCTTGATGCAAACTCACGGTTTGTACTCTAGAATTGAACATCCACTGACAGAAAGTATAAATTCATGACATAATCTTCCAGACTATGTACTTGGATCTTAAGCACAGTTACCAATTCTTGATGCAAACTCACGGTTTGTACTCTAGAATTGAACATCCACTGACAGAAAGTATAAATTTATGACATAATCTTCCAGACTATGTACTTGAATCTTAAGCACAGTTACCAATTCTTGATGCAAACTCACGGTTTGTACTCTAGAATTGAACATCCACTGACAGAAAGTATAAATTTATGACATAATCTTCCAGACTATGTACTTGAATCTTAAGCACAGTTACCAATTCTTGATGCAAACTCACGGTTTGTACTCTAGAATTGAACATCCACTGACAGAAAGTATAAATTTATGACATAATCTTCCAGACTATGTACTTGAATCTTAAGCACAGTTACCAATTCTTGATGCAAACTCACGGTTTGTACTCTAGAATTGAACATCCACTGACAGAAAGTATAAATTTATGACATAATCTTCCAGACTATGTACTTAAATCTTAAGCACAGTTACCAATTCTTGATGCAAACTCACGGTTGGTACTCTAGAATTGAACATCCACTGACAGAAAGTATAAATTTATGACATAATCTTCCAGACTATTTACTTGAATCTTAAGCACAGTTACCAATTCTTGATGCAAACTCACGGTTTGTACTCTAGAATTGAACCACCACTGACAGAAAGTATAAATTCATGACATAATCTTCCAGACTATGTACTTGAATCTTAAGCACAGTTACCAATTCTTGATGCAAACTCACGGTTTGTACTCTAGAATTGAACATCCACTGACAGAAAGTATAAATTTATGACATAATCTTCCAGACTATGTACTTGAATCTTAAGCACAGTTACCAATTCTTGATGCAAACTCACGGTTTGTACTCTAGAATTGAACCACCACTGACAGAAAGTATAAATTCATGACATAATCTTCCAGACTATGTACTTGAATCTTAAGCACAGTTACCAATTCTTGATGCAAACTCACGGTTTGTACTCTAGAATTGAACACCCACTGACAGAAAGTATAAATTTATGACATAATCTTCCAGACTATGTACTTGAATCTTAAGCACAGTTACCAATTCTTGATGCAAACTCACGGTTTGTACTCTAGCACAGTTACCAATTCTTGATGCAAACTCACGGTTTGTACTCTAGAATTGAACATCCACTGACAGAAAGTATAAATTTATGACATAATCTTCCAGACTATGTACTTGAATCTTAAGCACAGTTACCAATTCTTGATGCAAACTCACGGTTTGTACTCTAGAATTGAACATCCACTGACAGAAAGTATAAATTTATGACATAATCTTCCAGACTATGTACTTGAATCTTAAGCACAGTTACCAATTCTTGATGCAAACTCACGGTTTGTACTCTAGAATTGAACATCCACTGACAGAAAGTATAAATTTATGACATAATCTTCCAGACTATGTACTTGAATCTTAAGCACAGTTACCAATTCTTGATGCAAACTCACGGTTTGTACTCTAGAATTGAACCACCACTGAGAGAAAGTATAAATTCATGACATAATCTTCCAGACTATGTACTTGGATCTTAAGCACAGTTACCAATTCTTGATGCAAACTCACGGTTTGTACTCTAGAATTGAACATCCACTGACAGAAAGTATAAATTTATGACATAATCTTCCAGACTATGTACTTGAATCTTAAGCACAGTTACCAATTCTTGATGCAAACTCACGGTTTGTACTCTAGAATTGAACATCCACTGACAGAAAGTATAAATTTATGACATAATCTTCCAGACTATGTACTTGAATCTTAAGCACAGTTACCAATTCTTGATGCAAACTCACGGTTTGTACTCTAGAATTGAACCACCACTGACAGAAAGTATAAATTCATGACATAATCTTCCAGACTATGTACTTGGATCTTAAGCACAGTTACCAATTCTTGATGCAAACTCACGGTTTGTACTCTAGAATTGAACATCCACTGACAGAAAGTATAAATTTATGACATAATCTTCCAGACTATGTACTTGAATCTTAAGCACAGTTACCAATTCTTGATGCAAACTCACGGTTTGTACTCTAGAATTGAACATCCACTGACAGAAAGTATAAATTTATGACATAATCTTCCAGACTATGTACTTGAATCTTAAGCACAGTTACCAATTCTTGATGCAAACTCACGGTTTGTACTCTAGAATTGAACCACCACTGACAGAAAGTATAAATTCATGACATAATCTTCCAGACTATGTACTTGAATCTTAAGCACAGTTACCAATTCTTGATGCAAACTCACGGTTTGTACTCTAGAATTGAACATCCACTGACAGAAAGTATAAATTTATGACATAATCTTCCAGACTATGTACTTGAATCTTAAGCACAGTTACCAATTCTTGATGCAAACTCACGGTTGGTACTCTAGAATTGAACATCCACTGACAGAAAGTATAAATTTATGACATAATCTTCCAGACTATTTACTTGAATCTTAAGCACAGTTACCAATTCTTGATGCAAACTCACGGTTTGTACTCTAGAATTGAACATCCACTGACAGAAAGTATAAATTCATGACATAATCTTCCAGACTATGTACTTGAATCTTAAGCACAGTTACCAATTCTTGATGCAAACTCACGGTTTGTACTCTAGAATTGAACATCCACTGACAGAAAGTATAAATTTATGACATAATCTTCCAGACTATGTACTTGAATCTTAAGCACAGTTACCAATTCTTGATGCAAACTCACGGTTTGTACTCTAGAATTGAACCACCACTGACAGAAAGTATAAATTCATGACATAATCTTCCAGACTATGTACTTGAATCTTAAGCACAGTTACCAATTCTTGATGCAAACTCACGGTTTGTACTCTAGAATTGAACACCCACTGACAGAAAGTATAAATTTATGACATAATCTTCCAGACTATGTACTTGAATCTTAAGCACAGTTACCAATTCTTGATGCAAACTCACGGTTTGTACTCTAGAATTGAACATCCACTGACAGAAAGTATAAATTTATGACATAATCTTCCAGACTATGTACTTGAATCTTAAGCACAGTTACCAATTCTTGATGCAAACTCACGGTTTGTACTCTAGAATTGAACATCCACTGACAGAAAGTATAAATTTATGACATAATCTTCCAGACTATGTACTTGAATCTTAAGCACAGTTACCAATTCTTGATGCAAACTCACGGTTTGTACTCTAGAATTGAACATCCACTGACAGAAAGTATAAATTTATGACATAATCTTCCAGACTATGTACTTGAATCTTAAGCACAGTTACCAATTCTTGATGCAAACTCACGGTTTGTACTCTAGAATTGAACCACCACTGACAGAAAGTATAAATTCATGACATAATCTTCCAGACTATGTACTTGGATCTTAAGCACAGTTACCAATTCTTGATGCAAACTCACGGTTTGTACTCTAGAATTGAACATCCACTGACAGAAAGTATAAATTTATGACATAATCTTCCAGACTATGTACTTGAATCTTAAGCACAGTTACCAATTCTTGATGCAAACTCACGGTTTGTACTCTAGAATTGAACATCCACTGACAGAAAGTATAAATTTATGACATAATCTTCCAGACTATGTACTTGAATCTTAAGCACAGTTACCAATTCTTGATGCAAACTCACGGTTTGTACTCTAGAATTGAACATCCACTGACAGAAAGTATAAATTCATGACATAATCTTCCAGACTATGTACTTGGATCTTAAGCACAGTTACCAATTCTTGATGCAAACTCACGGTTTGTACTCTAGAATTGAACATCCACTGACAGAAAGTATAAATTTATGACATAATCTTCCAGACTATGTACTTGAATCTTAAGCACAGTTACCAATTCTTGATGCAAACTCACGGTTTGTACTCTAGAATTGAACATCCACTGACAGAAAGTATAAATTTATGACATAATCTTCCAGACTATGTACTTGAATCTTAAGCACAGTTACCAATTCTTGATGCAAACTCTCGGTTTGTACTCTAGAATTGAACATCCACTGACAGAAAGTATAAATTTATGACATAATCTTCCAGACTATGTACTTGAATCTTAAGCACAGTTACCAATTCTTGATGCAAACTCACGGTTTGTACTCTAGAATTGAACCACCACTGACAGAAAGTATAAATTCATGACATAATCTTCCAGACTATGTACTTGGATCTTAAGCACAGTTACCAATTCTTGATGCAAACTCACGGTTTGTACTCTAGAATTGAACATCCACTGACAGAAAGTATAAATTTATGACATAATCTTCCAGACTATGTACTTGAATCTTAAGCACAGTTACCAATTCTTGATGCAAACTCACGGTTTGTACTCTAGAATTGAACATCCACTGACAGAAAGTATAAATTTATGACATAATCTTCCAGACTATGTACTTGAATCTTAAGCACAGTTACCAATTCTTGATGCAAACTCACGGTTTGTACTCTAGAATTGAACCACCACTGACAGAAAGTATAAATTCATGACATAATCTTCCAGACTATGTACTTGGATCTTAAGCACAGTTACCAATTCTTGATGCAAACTCACGGTTTGTACTCTAGAATTGAACATCCACTGACAGAAAGTATAAATTTATGACATAATCTTCCAGACTATGTACTTGAATCTTAAGCACAGTTACCAATTCTTGATGCAAACTCACGGTTTGTACTCTAGAATTGAACATCCACTGACAGAAAGTATAAATTTATGACATAATCTTCCAGACTATGTACTTGAATCTTAAGCACAGTTACCAATTCTTGATGCAAACTCACGGTTTGTACTCTAGAATTGAACCACCACTGACAGAAAGTATAAATTCATGACATAATCTTCCAGACTATGTACTTGAATCTTAAGCACAGTTACCAATTCTTGATGCAAACTCACGGTTTGTACTCTAGAATTGAACATCCACTGACAGAAAGTATAAATTTATGACATAATCTTCCAGACTATGTACTTGAATCTTAAGCACAGTTACCAATTCTTGATGCAAACTCACGGTTGGTACTCTAGAATTGAACATCCACTGACAGAAAGTATAAATTTATGACATCATCTTCCAGACTATTTACTTGAATCTTAAGCACAGTTACCAATTCTTGATGCAAACTCACGGTTTGTACTCTAGAATTGAACATCCACTGACAGAAAGTATAAATTCATGACATAATCTTCCAGACTATGTACTTGAATCTTAAGCACAGTTACCAATTCTAGATGCAAACTCACGGTTTGTACTCTAGAATTGAACATCCACTGACAGAAAGTATAAATTTATGACATAATCTTCCAGACTATGTACTTGAATCTTAAGCACAGTTACCAATTCTTGATGCAAACTCACGGTTTGTACTCTAGAATTGAACCACCACTGACAGAAAGTATAAATTCATGACATAATCTTCCAGACTATGTACTTGAATCTTAAGCACAGTTACCAATTCTTGATGCAAACTCACGGTTTGTACTCTAGAATTGAACACCCACTGACAGAAAGTATAAATTTATGACATAATCTTCCAGACTATGTACTTGAATCTTAAGCACAGTTACCAATTCTTGATGCAAACTCACGGTTTGTACTCTAGAATTGAACATCCACTGACAGAAAGTATAAATTTATGACATAATCTTCCAGACTATGTACTTGAATCTTAAGCACAGTTACCAATTCTTGATGCAAACTCACGGTTTGTACTCTAGAATTGAACATCCACTGACAGAAAGTATAAATTTATGACATAATCTTCCAGACTATGTACTTGAATCTTAAGCACAGTTACCAATTCTTGATGCAAACTCACGGTTTGTACTCTGGAATTGAACATCCACTGACAGAAAGTATAAATTTATGACATAATCTTCCAGACTATGTACTTGAATCTTAAGCACAGTTACCAATTCTTGATGCAAACTCACGGTTTGTACTCTAGAATTGAACCACCACTGACAGAAAGTATAAATTCATGACATAATCTTCCAGACTATGTACTTGAATCTTAAGCACAGTTACCAATTCTTGATGCAAACTCACGGTTTGTACTCTAGAATTGAACATCCACTGACAGAAAGTATAAATTTATGACATAATCTTCCAGACTATGTACTTGAATCTTAAGCACAGTTACCAATTCTTGATGCAAACTCACGGTTTGTACTCTAGAATTGAACATCCACTGACAGAAAGTATAAATTTATGACATAATCTTCCAGACTATGTACTTGAATCTTAAGCACAGTTACCAATTCTTGATGCAAACTCACGGTTTGTATTCTAGAATTGAACCACCACTGACAGAAAGTATAAATTCATGACATAATCTTCCAGACCATGTACTTGAATCTTAAGCACAGTTACCAATTCTTGATGCAAACTCACGGTTTGTACTCTAGAATTGAACATCCACTGACAGAAAGTATAAATTTATGACATAATCTTCCAGACTATGTACTTGAATCTTAAGCACAGTTACTAATTCTTGATACAAACTCACGGTTTGTACTCTAGAATTGAACATCCACTGACAGAAAGTATAAATTATTGACATGATCTTTCGAACTATGTTCCAGAAACTTAAACATAGTTACAAATTCTTGATTCAAACTCACGGTTTGTACTGCACAACACTGTTGAATTTCTCACCCACAATTAAAATAAATAAAAATTCATGAGAATGATCTCTCCAATTATGTTCTAGAATTTTGGCGCTACCTTATATACAGCGATCAACCTTACAGGTTGAACTGCAGTACATTATAGGTCGGTATTAGCCTTGCAGACTAAACTCATAAGCACTAGAGGTGACGTCACGGATGTCAATCAGCCATAAGCTCTTTGTGTTCTCCTCGCGAATTAATAAAAAAAAAACTCGGTTTAATTTCGCTAAGTGTTGTGTAAATACTTTGTAAATACATCTGCCAGTGCAACTTACAAGTAACATTATTGTCCAGTGTTTATATGCTGTGTATATGTAAAATAAACTCAAATTAACGTTTTAGTGGACTCCAGCAAGTACATAAATACCCGAAACCGAAATTATATAAACAGTAATTTTCTGGGGAACTCAAAATCAGCTTGAGACCTTACATCAGTGTGTACGTACTTTTACTCCGATTCTGTGCTCAGCCTGTGGTGTCTGTCTGTACTATAAACACCGTGGAAATACACCATAGACGTGTTTCTGCAGATAGCGCCATCTGTTGCCTAGTCGGTGTACTATTTGGACAGATCAATTGTGCTGCGTTTGGTAAACAATCAAGTTCAACACACCATGGCTAAGTGCGGTGCTTGTGGGAAATTTCTCTCGTCGGCAGAGGCAGCTAATTGCAGCAAATGTAGGCAATGGTACCACAGAGGGTGCGTAGACATTCAGAAAGCTGGTCCTGTAACCACCCCCTGGCACTGCCCTGAGTGCACGAAGAACCAGGTGAGGGATAACCGGGCTGAAACACCGGTACGGGGTCGGGCACCAACACCAGCTCCGCACGAGGAAAGCCTGGTCAACCTGATGGACACCAGCCCCATAAACAGCACAGCCCTAGATGCCACACAGGAGCTCAACCTAGACATCCTTAGGGCAGAGCTAACTAATTTTAAAGAGGATTTTTTGAAAATCGTACGTAATGAGTTCCAGCAGCTGCGTGACGATCTATCTCAGCTAAGGTCCTCTGTAAAATCAACAAATGACAGGATGAGTAACCTGGAGGAAAGGGTAGCAGAAATGGAGACGAAACTGGCTCAGCCCCAAGGTACGCGATCGTCGGATATGGATGAGCTTATAAGCCAGTTAAGAAGCGATATTAATGACCGTGACCAGGAGTTGCTCGCAAATGATCTCCAGATTTCAAACATACCTGAGATCAGCGGCGAAAACCCTACCCATACAGCCATGTTGGTGGCGGCTAAGATTGGCGTAAAAATCAAAGCGCGCGATATTGTGAGTGCCGAGCGTGTCGGAGGCAGGCGTATCAACGCTACGCAGGCGACGGCGCCGGTGGTGACCCGCTCCCGCTTCCTGATCGTGCGCCTCGCGCGCCGCGACTTACGGGACGAGCTGCTGGAGGGAGCACGAGTGCGTCGTGGCATGACCACAGCGGATCTCGACCTGCCGGGCCCTGCGACGCGCTTCTACGTCAACGAGCGCCTTACGAAGGTGAACCGGGACTTGTTTCGGAGCGCGCGTGAGGCGGGCAGTCGCCTCGGTTGGCAGTTCGTGTGGTCAAAACGTGGCCGTATACTCGCCCGGTACAAACCCGGTGATGCCACTTGCCACATCCGCGGTGAGGCTGATATACTGCGCACCTTCAGCGCGCCACCCGGGACTAGCGCAAATGGTGCACTTTAGAGAAGCCGTCATGTTTGTTTTTGTCTGTTTGTTTGTCTTTTTTTTGTTTCTGAAGTTTGTTGTAGTTTTTTTTCTAGATAAAGTCTTTCAATACACATATTTAATCATGCGGACTTTAAAAGTAAGTTCAGTAAAAGTGAGTGACAGCCTGTCAATGTTAATATTAATTTTGTTTTCACGTGTTAAGCTAAGTTTTGTATCGGCAGGTGTGTGTCTCGCGGCACACCTTAGTGAGCTACGTGTTAACCAGTTTTATAACACTACACTTATTATTTACCTCCACCTACCCATCACACAACTTCTATTACTAACATACCACAGTTTAAAACGACTGTTTAATTTTATATTATACACTATCTACCTATTTACAATTCGACTTAGACTAATAATATATCAAATTACAATTGTATGTGCACTAATGATAATATTGATTTTGCTAAATAACGGTATTTATTTTATAGCATCTTAATGGCGACTAAAGGAGAAAAGTGTTTTAAAGTTGGTTTTCTTAATGCCGGATCACTGGGTACGGGTCATGATGACTTGATTGGTGCACTGAACAGGCATTGTTTTGATGTTATGGCCATTAACGAAACTTGGCTCCGACCTGGCGAGGAGGGGCGCGCTCCGGTGGTGCCGGGTTATCGTCTGCGTCACAAGCCGCGGCCAGCGAGTGTTCGCGCGGGCCGTGGTGGGGGCGTTGGGTTTTATGTGCGGCGGGGACTCAGCGCGCGTACTTGGACCAGCACGGTCGATCCCAGGTTCGAATCGGTTGAACAAATGTGGTTAACGCTCTCACTGAAAGGCAAAAAAATTGCGATGGGAACAGCTTACCGTCCACCATGGCTTGACCTGGTCCTATTCCTGGATGCCATAACAGATTCTGTGAGTTCATTGGGAAATTGCGACCATTATATTCTACTTGGCGACTTTAATGTTAATTTTCTGGACACAATGGGGATAAAAACGAAAACAATTAATGAATTTCTAAATTGCCTTAATCTCACCCAGTTGGTCACAACCCCCACTCACTTCACAGCATCCAGTGAAACTCTAATCGATCTTCTATGTACTGACCTGAGAGCAAGATACACTGGGGTAGAATCTTTCGGTTCACTCAATGGCCATTCTATTGTAGTAGGGGAATTTAACATCAAGCGGGATAAATTCAAACCGTACTGGGTAAAGTTTCGACCTCTTAAAAACGTGTGCATGGAAACATTTAATGTGGACTTATCGCTGTTAAATCTTGGAATTGTCCCGTCGCTTGACACTGTCAATGATATGGTGTATGTCTTTAACACCCATCTTACTTCCTTGTTTGATGTCCACGCGCCGATCAAGACGTGTACTATAAAGGAACAATCGTCTCCGTGGATTACGGATACAATCAAAATTATGATGCGTTTACGCGACGACGCACTAAGTAGTTATAGGAAAACAAAATCCGACTCTAAGGAAAAATACTACAAAGAATTGAAACACTTGGTGATTGGTTCGCTGTACAATGAAAAAATTGCGTACTTCAAACAGAATATAAATAATAAAATACAAAACCCTAAATTGCTATGGAAAAATTTGAAATCCATCGTATCGTCCTATAAACCCAGACAAGACCTTCCGTCGCATTTTACAGATCCTGATTTAATTAATAAAAACTTCTTGATTGTTCCCGGTAACCCCATAGCAAACGCATCGCTTTTAAGTTATTATGACAATCATAGCCACGGTGAAGCAATTTTTACAATCACTCCAGTGGACCAGAACAATGTCTCACGTACTATTGCTAGTCTTAAAAGTAATGCAGAAGGGTACGACAACATTACCCTGGACATGATTAATATGACTTTGCCGCACACGTTAGATGTTGTTACGGACATAATAAATCGCTCTATAGTGACGTCAACATTCCCTGATCTATGGAAAATTGCCTCCATTAGGCCTTTGCCAAAAAATTCAAATCCATTTTCCTTAAAAGATCTGCGCCCTATTAGTATATTACCATGCTTATCCAAAGTACTAGAGAAAATCGTCAGTCATCAACTTACGCTTTTTCTGGAACAACATAACGTTTTACCTGATTTACAGTCAGGGTTCAGAAAACAGCGCAGTACATCTACGGCTCTACTGGATGTTACTGACAACATTTTATCGGCCCAAGATAGGGGAATGTGCACGTTACTTGTTCTACTAGACTTTTCCAGGGCTTTTGACGCTATTAATATACCGTTGCTATTGTCAAAGCTAAAATATTATGGTTTCGACCAAGGAGCTGTACAATGGTTCCGCAGCTACTTAAATAATAGGGAACAACTAGTACACCTGCGTTTGAGTGACGGCACTGCTCTTAGATCGGCACCTATACCTGTAGAAAGAGGAGTCCCGCAGGGCTCTATTTTAGGTCCCATTATCTTTATTCTGTACTGCGCAGACATAATAAGATGTCTACAGAAATGCAAGTACCACATATACGCCGACGATGTACAATTATATATTTCCTTCAGACCGGAAGAGTATGACAGCGCCATTAAGGATCTTAATGAAGATCTCCGACGAATCGTTGATTGGTCCGAAGAGAACTGTCTGTCACTAAACCCTACAAAAACTAAGTATATGGTATTTGGTACTAGACAACAGCTGGTTCGACTACCTTTGACTTTTGATTTAGAACTAATGGGCGAACCAATTGAGCGAGTGTATGAGGCGCGTAATCTGGGTCTAACCATGGACAAAAATCTTCGTTTTGAGAAACACGTAGCAGACTCAGTAAGAAACTGTTTTTATCGCCTGAAGGTTTTGTACAAGATGAGGCCTTATTTATCCGAATCGCTACGGGAACAACTTGTAGAAACCTTAGTCCTGTCTCGGTTGAACTACGCCGACACTGTGTACGGCCCGCGCCTATTAGCTCGTACAGATCGGCTCATACAAAGGGTACAAAACGCGTGCGCTCGATTTTGTTACAACATACCTCGTAGAAATCATGTCACACCTTTTATTAACAAGCATTTCACGCTAAAAATGAAGTCCAGACGCAAGCTACACCTGGCTTGCCTTTTATTCGGTGTGGTCAAATATCAAAAACCGGACTACTTGTATAATAAATTGAGTTGGATAACAAGTAGGCGGGAATGTGGCAGAAGACAATGTTCGCAACAACTCTCGGGTCAGTTACATAATACAGCTGCTTTCAGAGGTAGCTTTCGTTATGCGGCTTCTAAAGTATGGAATAACCTGCCACCACCGATAAGACTAGTCAAGTCGATTGGCACTTTCAGAAGTCGTTTGCGGCAGTTTCTCATAGAAGCGCAACGCAAGCTGGATATGATTGCTCTAAATGAATCCATAATATGATGTGCGTTCCTACCTGGGAGGTGGGAACATCCGCATCCGCATCCTAATTAACTTGAGCATGACACGGTATCTGGGACAAAAAAAAAAAAAAAAAAAAAAAAAAAAAAAACTTTGTCGGTATAGAAATATTTAAGGTCAAGGTTCCTTTTTCACAAGTTTTTTTATTATGTAATAGCTTTACTTAATATACCTCCATAATCCCTGTACTGTCAATACATCCATCAACACAATGTTTTGAGTGCGTTACCTTGAATCTCAAGGTAATCCGTGAACATAATGTGCGTTCCTACCTGGGAAGGTAGGAACGCGAATCCTAATTAACTTGAGCATGACACGGTTTCTGGGTCAAAAAAAAAAAAAAAAGAAACATTATTTATTGACCTATTTATCTATCTGTTTTCCTATATATTTTTGTTTCGCACCTTCGTTAAGTCGCTCTAGTGTATTTTATTGTTTGTTTATTTTATTTTATTATTATTATTTTTTGTGTGCAGATCCATTTTTCATATTTAAGTACCTATTCACTACCACCATTGACACAAAATATAAAGCTGCTTCACATCCGGGACCTCACTAATTTCAGGTCCAGTTGAAAACCAGCGTCGGGCACTAGTTGTCCGGCATTTTTGCTGAACTGGGCCTATTTGGCGCAGCCGTGAGGCACACAGTGTCACACTATTTTATTTTATTTTTATTTTTTTTTTGTTTAGATTTTAAGTTTTTTAATTTTTTGTTTTTTATTTGTTATATTTTTATTTTTTTTATACTGTGTGCACTTGTGGCATGTGCCAAATAAATGTATTTTCTTTCTTTCTTTCTTTTCACTAGGAACCAATAAATAAAAATGAGTAGATAATTCAAACAAAATGTTCTGTACGAGAAAGTAGGTCAAGGTCACGCGGTCCAGCGACGGGCGGCGGCGGCGGCGGCACAGGCGTCGCCAGCCGAGGTTTTCATTAGTCGAAATTTAAAATGTTACCGACCTTTCTTTTACGGAGCCTCCTGCAATAATTCAGCTGGGTTATAATCACTATCAGAATACTGGTTCTGTTTGAAATCCGAACTACTAGTACTGTGGTATTCTCCGTTATTTACGACGAACACGAGACATCTTTTTCTCTAATTTTCTCATTTTCCGAGCTAAATACTCCGTTTCGTCGTAGCGTTTTCGTTTTCCCATCACTGAAATAGCACTAAGAAGTCTAAGATACTCAAACTTATTTACGATAAGAAAATTTACGTGCGCGATGCAAAACGTGTATGAGATACCCACATTAGGGCATAGGAAATAAAAAAAAAAAGTTTCTTTTTTGTTGCTCTAAAATCGTGTAAGATGGCAGCACATATCAGTGCTACTACAACTAATAAGTGTAATCTCGAAGGGCGAATCACTGAAGTTTAGTATTATATCTCCTTCAGCATCATGTGAATGATGACTATATATTGGTATATGGTAATTGATGTGCCACACGCACACCAATAAAATACGAGCTCACTCGTTTTATTTTGTGTTTGTGTGCATAACTATGACTTCACCCACACATATAAACTGTAAACTATATGGCTTGGCCGATTGTCCACTATACATTAATACACTTGTGAACACACCCGACTATTGACGAATGTTGACTTTTATCTGACTCACCACAAATGGAAGGCAGAACCGTAATTTTTAACCGTAATACTAACTAATACTAGTACAGTGATTAAGGCAGCATCGTAATATTCACGAATTGATTAAAGCAAATTATATTGTTCAGTAATATTATAATGTCGACTTGTACTTGGGACACAAATTAACCAAACGCTGTTAATGAATACTGCTTCCTGTAAAGGTCTAGCTCAGAAACATTGCGTATAGATTGTTGGCACACATTTCAGGGAGCGGGGGGTAGGCTTCATTAAGTATTCTAAACTGAATTGACTGTGACTCGTTAAAACAAACCCCAGCTGCTACAGGCCTATTACTGAATCGACAATATTTAGGGAGACACGCCACTACGACATGGGGCAGAGTAAAGAAATGTGAAGAGACGAGAGAATTCCCACTTCGGCGTCCACCAATAACAATCGTAATGTTTTGCTACAGACCGAGTCTACGGTACGCTTGTGCAAATTGTGTTATAATATAGTAATTGGGGGATTTCTGCCTTAAGGGTGTTATTAACGTGAGTACGCGTATAAGTAGAAATACTGGAAACCTGTCTTCCTCAATGGCAGCTGGCCTCACAACCCACTGCCTTAGGATTGGGAAAGACATGTAAATACAGCTTAGGGAACGTGACCTGTTAGAGTTCGTAGCAGTGTTCTCAGTAAGACTATGCACTTAGGTGTAACAGTACACATTCGTCGTTGCAAGTGTAAAACGGTTCCATGTTGTAACATTTTACACGTTTGCGAAACGGCATTTAGTATTTTGGAATCAAATAAATTAACGGAATGAATAAATAAATAAATTCTTAAGCGCAAGCGTAACGTTTCCTTTACCCAACATTTCATCTTATATCATACCTTTGCGTCCTCTTGTAATATTAGCTACATACTTAATTATTGATTCAGTTTTATAAGATTTTATACTATTAATATTAGGAATTCACAGTTAAGACACACGTCCTAACTGTGAATTCCCAATATTAACTTCACCTTGTACCCCCTCCCTGTCCCCTAGCCTTCAAAGTCGGGACAGGGCTGGAATTAAGTTCTCTTAGTCGGTGGGACGAATCTTACAGGGCCCTGCGGATAGCGGGGCGTGGCCTTTTCCTCTTCGGAAGAAACCGAAATTAATACTAATAATTAAAAAAAACGAAAATTTTATTAGCCTAGGGTAATTTAGGAACAGTCACAACACGTTTTAGTGAATGAGTAATTACCGGTTAAAAATTGAAAGCCCTAGTGACTTAGCAGTACGAAGAACATCGCACGCGACGGAATCAGTGCGCGGGTTGACGGACAGTCGGACACGCGAGGGGGCGGACGGGGTGGACGGGGCGGGGCAGTACTCGCTGCTACGCTGTTATTAATCTGTTAACGTAGCGACAATATAATTACAGCTCCACTATAATTACCTCATTACTGAAATAGAACGCCGTCAGATTTGCTATCGGAGTCTCAGTGCAGCACCGCCTCTACACGGATCTGACAATGTTCGTATTCTTAATCATTCGAAATGATTTATTTTAGTTACTTATTTAATTATTTTACAAAAAAAGAAAATATCAAGGTCCTAAGGTGGCCTTAGTGTGTGATGTGTGGCTCAGAGACTTATCAAGCTATATATTATAATTTTTTTAGTACATTGTTTTTTTAAAGAACGTATTATTGCACCGCTTTTAGCCAAAAGCGGTGCGGTTGAATAAACTACTCTGTGGAGCTCCACAGAGTAGTTTATTCAACACCCTGCTTTTTACTTTGTATTATTTTCTGTACTAGTGCGGTAAAATGTACCACAGATAACTGAAGGTTAGCCTAAGGGAAAGTCACATAACTCACCCCATCAGTGTATAGTAGGTAGTTACAGTCAGCAATACAGTAAGCAGGAGCACTAATTTGTACAGCACAGGCAGCGCTCCGATACAGCAAGTATGGTTTGTGATGCGCAGGTCTCTGTCAGCGAGCAGTGTGGCCACGCACCTGCGCATCCTGCGCGCGAGCGGCTTCTGCCGGCTGGCGGAAGGCGTGCGCGCCTCCCCGCGCGGCCGCCTGCACGCGCTGTATCGCGCTCTCACGCTCGCGCTCACCTCGCTCTACCTGCTGCAGGAGTGCGTCTACGCCTACCAGGTCGTCCTCTAGCCGTACCGGCCACACGACACAGCTCGCTAACTCCGCAACGCTTTACCAACCGTTTATCTGTTGTTGCTAGGTGCGGCAAGATATGGACAAGTTATCGCGAGTCATGTTCTTGCTTCTATGCCACATCACGTCTATCGCGAAGCAATTCGTGTTCCACATGAAAGCGGAGCGGATTGACGAGATGCTCGGCGGGCTGGATGGTGGGTACGGCGGCTACGAGGGGCAAAGTACGTCCTCTGAGCGAAGAGTCGAAGCACGAACTTGGTTGCAGACCCGCTGTACAACCAAGGTGTGGAGGCGCACACGCGGCTGCTGCGTGTGACAACGGCGCGCGCGGCTCGCTTCGTGCGCGCCTACTCCGGCTGCGCCGTGGTCACGTGCACGCTGTGGATCACCTTCCCCATCATGTACTTCCTGCAGGGGCAGCCCGTCGAGTTTCCCTTTTGGATCGAAGTCGACTACAATGGACCACGAATGTAAGAAAGACCTGACCAGGCACGATGCCTAGTGTTGCCGCTGTTGTAAACGTGGATGGTTGCAGGTTCACATTGGTGCTGGCATACTCGTACTACGTGACGACTCTGGTGGGCATCGCCAACACGACGATGGACGCGTTCATGGCTACCGTGCTTAACCAGTGCAAGACCCAGCTCAGAATACTGCGGTGAGTGCTTCACGCCTGCCCTATATACATATTGTCTACATAAACTAGAAATTCTTACGTAATAACTGCACGGAATGGAAAATATGTATGTACTTTAAAACATACCTATAAGCATGGTATAAAAGTACCCATCAGCTAGCCGTTATCATCGCATTCTGTTTGTTTAGCCAAGAAACCTTGATCAAAATTATGCTGCGAATCGACTTTTTATTTTTGGCGTGGAAAATCGGTCGTTGTAGTATCGCGCATGATGTGATGGGGTATTCAAAATTTAGTAATGATATTAAAAACTTATTTTTGTAGATAAACGTAACAAAAAGCTGGAACTTTAACAGCAGGACCGGTCGCGGTGGAGATATTCGGAGGAGGCCTAATGGGTGTAACAATAACCTTAACGAACCCGAAAGACACTTGTTCTCCACGTCGTGATAGGACCCTTTTAGTTACGGAAATATTGGAGGTCAAAGTTCCAACTATTTCGCAAGTTTTTTTTTAATTCTAGTTTTTAAGGTTATAACTTCTAAACTAATAACTTATAAATAGCTCCATGACCTGTTTACTACTCAATGCATACTTACATCACAATGTGTTGAGTGCCTTACATTGAATTTTACTGTAAAACATGATATTTCTCACCAATAATTTTTGCGTTGAGTTACTTAGTTTGATGTACAGAATTCTTGGTTGAATTCTTCGTGAAGGGTCCGGTTACACCTTGTATGTCCAGCAGTGGACGTCGTTTGGCAAATATTATTAACAAGCACACTCCTATTTCACGGGATAATATCTGGCACTGCGGTGGTACCTCCACCGCAGTGCCAGAGAGTACATAGACGGCCCTGTACAAGGACCTACCACCTGGTAAAATTAGTATACCTACATATTTATATTTTTTTAACGTACATAACTAAAACTGTCGTTTTATTGTAATATAAAATGACTAGCTGTTGCCCGCGACTTCCACCGACGCATCCGACAGAAGCCTGGCGGGAAATTGTGAATGCTGCGCCTAGTGATTCTGAAAATTTGCACAGTTTTCTTCGGTATTTTGAAGAGCTGGTTGGTGGTTCAGCATGGATCACAACTTGATTAGTTGTGCAGAGGATACCTACAGGACAACTAATTCCTGTGATGGGTATCACCGAAAAATAAATTCTAGACTACCAAATACACCGAATATATTTTTGGTTTTTCAAATTCAAATTCAAATTCTTTATTGACATAATAGGTTACAGAAACTTGTTTGAAGCCTCTAACTCCTGAACTAGGTGTACCTGTATGTCAGGAGTCAAAGCCCTCTCCCATTTTATTTGCCTTAGATACTAATGTCATTATAGGAATAGACAAACATGTGCTACAAAAACACAATTTTAAAAGAAGAGGCAAATTAAAATAAAGTAAAATACAAAAACAGATATGAAGAGTATGATTAAATATGAAAAAACACCAAAAATATAATTTATTCTAAGTTAATACATATAACGCGCTGTGTGTGTGTGTGTGTGTGTGTGTGTGTATGTGGGAGGTGTGTACGTGTGCGTGTGCGTGGGTTCCCGTTCGTGTTTGTGTATAAGTAAGTGTGTGAAAGAAGAGTATGTTCTAAAAAAAAAAAAAAAAGTATTTTATTACCTTAATTAATTGTGTAATACTAATTGTACAAGAAACACTTATCTAAGCACTATGCAGTGTTACAGCTAGGGAAAAGAGTGGTTTCGATGGGCTCTGGCACCCAATGTAGGATTTAACTTGTGTTTAGGGTGCCAGCGTCCTCGCCTATGGTTTGAACATGTAGGTAACATTAGTTATAAGTCGAACATAGTTTATCATCATTAAATTACAATAATATTTAATAACTAGCTAATGCAACCAAGATGTGGCCTGTTTACATACCTCTGTGTGACTGTGTATATGTGTGGGTGTGTATATGTGTGTGAGGGAGAGATAGATATGGTGAAAACTTGTGTTTTTTGTAAGTCTGTATAAATATAATTATAAACAAACATATTACTTTATTAACTACATTAGTTTAAGCAATCGATATTTGCAGTAAATCTTCAGTTTTTTTGTAAGACACTGACAAAAGCCACTTCGTGACCCTGGTTTTGCATCCATTTAGACACATGGGATATTTTGTATTATATATACATATAATGTGTTTATTGTTTATGTATCCTTGGATACTATGGTGAACAGTAAAACTCCAACTAAAATTGAGTTGCTCTGAAAAGAGAACATTGTATTCAGTTACAAAAACCAGTTTTAACACTATATATTCCTAAAAGAGAAACAACCTTTAAAGCTATTGCTTCACCAGTTCTTAATCAGTATTATTTAAATATTCAAACCACTATCTAATTTTCATAACCTAATTCGCATGCTGTATCAATATGTCCATCTGACAGACAGCTCCATAGACACGACCAAGTTCACTCACAGATAACTTATACATCAAAGTTATTACGCGGCAAATTCAAACAAACTTAAATGAAGTGTCAAGCACTTTGTTTACATACATATTTCTATGTATGTGTTACTTTTTAGAATGAGATAATTTATTTATTATTTTCTCTACATTCTCATAATCAAGAGTAAAGAGCCAGTTCTTTACTATAGGTTTACATTCGTGTAGTGTTAGCGGTTAAAAATTTAGGATTCTATTAATTTTGTTGTATAAATATAAATAAAGAAAAGCATTTTGTCGTCTTGCAAAAGCCGTGCGACACTTAACAGATTCGATTACGTTTGGAGTTGTTCGCTTATTTTGAAGTTTACCTGGATCATATGGGGTAGACACGTGTTTTTTAGTAATAAAAAATTCTGGAAAATAAAAAGTTGTCTTACTGTAAATACCCGGCACAAATCGTATAACGTCTTCGTGGGAAATCTGTATGGTTTGAATGACATTGTTTTAAGCAGGGACCGGTGTGCTTTTTATAGGTGTAAGACATGCGTTTTACATGCTCCTCCCCAAACCTCAATACAGTAACCAATAACCGATTGTGCCAGTGCATAATAAACTGAACGAAGGAGATCACTGTCAGCTACATGCCTCAGATTTCTAAAAACCCATGTAAGTTTTCTGACTCTTGCCGAAACCATCTCGATATGTGGTTGCCAGTATATTTTCTCGTCTAAGAGAACCCCAAGGTATCTAACCGTCTTATATTTGCTCAGAGTTGTACACGAGCACTGTTTGAGTGAAAGGTGATTTGCATGTGTGAATCCGGACAGCCACGTTGGGCTGTTTTATGCGAGCGTTAGTGAACTGTATATATGAAGTTTTCGATATATTAAGCGTCAACACGTTTTGCTTTAACCACAAGCAGACTTTATGGAGGCCTATCTCCACATTTTGTTGAACTGCATCCCTAGTCTCTCCCTGAAACACCAAGGCTGTGTCATCGGCATATGTAAATATTTTGCCTTTATTCAGTGTCATTTGAAACAAGTCGTTAATGTAAATCAGGAAGAGACTGGGACCGAGAATGCTACCCTGTGGGACTCCATAGATGACTGCGACATCCGAACTAATAGCACTACCCATTTTAACCTTCTGCAACCGGCCAGTAAGAAAGTCTTAATTTGTAGATTTTAAGTACCGTTCCCCTTATTCCACACCTTTCCAGCTTGTCAACAAGAGCAGAGATCGAGACAGTGTCAAAGGCCTTGGCCAGATCAATAAAGACTCCAACATACTTTTGTTTATTATCTAGACAGGCTGTAACATAATCTACTAACGAGATAAACTAACAAGAACCGAGTCGTGATCTGTAACTGTAGACTCTATGACAGTGACTGTGGCTGATCTATTTGTTTTGATCATGATGTGATCCAAACAATTGCCTAATCTAGTTGGCAATGTATGCCCTGGGAGAAGACCCAGCTCAGCAGTGAGATTTAAATACGATTAACTATTTCTATCACTATTATCAGGCTTAATGTCTATATTTACATCTCCAATAATAATAATATTATTGCAATTAATAGGACGAGGTGTGCTGTCAATTAAATTCAAAAAGTTGTCAATGCAATAAACTGACGGAGATCTGTACGTAGCCAAAATGGTAATATCGTTGTTAATTGTAAGTAATAAAAAATTTGCTTCAATAGGATCAGGTTCCTTCACAGTACACTTGATATCACTGGTGACATAAATGACAATTTATCACATTTTGGTTTAGACTTTTCTTGGAAAAGTAGCACGAGTAGTTGTCTAAAAGTGGTGGTGATTTGTGCACACTCAACCAGCATTCAGTTAAAATGATTATGTCAGGTTTATTTAAACCTACATGAGGCTTACATTTGTAAGCCTAGCCAAATGAACAATAAAACCATCCAAGTTTTTATAGATACTGCGAATATTTTGTGAGATTACAGTCAATGCTTTAGAAATAGACTTGATTAAGTTGCCACATGATTCCGGATCACAACTATAAGACTTGGCCACCGACACATCATCAATGTCTTGAATTATGTTATTTATGGAAGCGAATGGTGAAGCGTAAGCAAATAAGTCACAGTTTTAGGCACGAGATTTATATTATAAATTAATGTTACGGTATCTGATTTAGGTGAGATGTAAAGAACAAGGATATATTTATTTAAATGGTGAAGAATGTTATGTTTCGTAGTCAATATTTTGTTTGTGTAAACTTGAGTGTGTGACTGCGTATGAGAGTGTAATAAACATTTGTTATAGGTTGTTGTGCGTTTTTGAAGTTTGTTTGTATAGAGTGTTTTATGTATTGTAATGTATATATAATGTAGTGGTATTAGCGCGTGATGTACATTCATGCAAAATAGACAGAAACAATGGTTCAAGGGTTTAGTAAACATACAACAAACTTTCCACGAGAGCAGTATTAGTCAAATACAGCTAGCAGGTAGCCTTTGAAAATCCTCTTCTGAGTTAATACGGATCTGGGGGTCGGAACTTTCTTGCGCATGTAGATTACGCCATATGAGGTCCAACAAAAGTCATACCCGTAATTCTTGTGCTGTGTTCTAGCTAGGTAGTACAATTTCTGCGTATTAAACGTCAGTCTTTCTGACACATAAATCGGTTGTTTGTTCTTGAACTTCAGGTAGAAAATCTCAATACCACCCGTATTAAGCTTTTCTCCTTTGTCTTTTGACTTATTGAACATCTTGACTCCCTTTATCACCTTATCTTTAGTTATGACGGAGTTGAAGTTCACAATTATTGGGTTCGAGCTATCTTTTGATTTCACTCTGTGTATATCTTTCAGGTTAGTTTGACTAATATTTTGGTTTAATGTTTGTCCCAAGTGAACAACCAAATCACAGAGGTCATCTTTTGTCTCACCTTCGGACTTCGGCACGTTACGAATTTCTATTTCAGTAGCCCTCGTGTTGCGCTCCAAATATTCAATCTTGTCCTCAAGTTGTCGAATCCGCTTATTGTCCTCTTTTTTCTCCGCTTCTAAGGACGATATACGGTTTAAAAACTCGTCGTACTTGGCTGACATTACCTCAACACTCAATTTCAACTCAATATTTTGTTCAATGATATTATTAATCTTGAGCATCATACCCTCGTGCTGAATTTCCTGTTTACTGGAGAAGGTAGCAAGCATTGTTTCCTCTTGCTGTTGCTTGAATTCGCGAAACATTCCTTTTATTTCTGACATAGTTGCGGACAGGCTATATTCCTCGTCACCTTCTACGCGTAGGCGCTTCGCATTGCGGAAGGTTATGGCTAGCGAAATATTATTAATTGGCGAATCCAGGTTAACATTTAGACTCGGTTCTGATGAACTATGAGGCGTGAATAGAGCAGGCTGCGGTGTGCTGAATAGCGGCGTAGTCGGCAACTGAGCCTTTGGGGTAGGCGGTGGGGGAGAGCGTTGAAGGGGCATATTTACGGACTTATATTTTTATTTCCCAAAAAGTACCAGGTGCTCAAACGTTGCGAAGAGATAAAAGCACGTAGATTTTCTAGTAAGTAGTGGTGGCTCAGGTAAGCGTGGGCGGTATCGACAGATCCGAAGAAAACGGCTTTCCGTCCAGTATAACTTGACCTCTGACTATCTTGCTCCTGCAAGTATGACAATATTAGACGCACGCGACCTTTTAAGTGCAGAGTTCATTAATAAAGTTGTGGTGGTTTACGCACGGGGGCGGGGTCATTAGTAGTAAGCTATGATTGTTTTTGTGACTCACGCGCAGCGGTAATGGACGTTGTCGGCTCGGCGCAGCGATCTCTCATATGTTTATGCACTCCTATTTTTGAACACTGATTTAAATTTTTTGATTTTTGAATTAAATTAAATTTTTGAATTAAATGATTATAAAATTAATAAATTAAAATAAGGTCTTTTCAGAAACACGTCTGAACTGCTCAGAGGTCCGGGAGGAAGGGGGGGTTTTTAAAACCTTATTAAAAGAAGCTACTTATTATGATCGTCAAGTTGTAAGATCTTTATTTTTTCCTTTAAGAAAAATAGAAGGGTTAAAGATTTATTATTCGATAAACGATATTCGTTGTTATTAAAAAACTTGAAAAGCAAAAATTGCAGCCTTTACAATTATTGAGAAAAGTTGTATATATAAGACTTAAATTATGATTTTAATTACAGTTACGACTTTTTACGTATTATTTTTTTTTAAGTTAATGATTAGTTATTAGCGAATTTTTTTTATTTTAAACCAAGGATTACAAGTAAAATATTATTTTTTTAGTTTTAGTTAATACAATAAACAAATAAAGAGTTTTTGTTTTTAATTTAGTACGTTAATAAATAAAAATACACCTTCTGGACTTCAATAGAATATTCTCGATAAAATAACTTTTACAAATTCAACATTGTGGTCCGGATGGGAAATTCAACTTTTTACAAATTCAACATTTTAGGATTCAACATTTTGTGAATTCAACATTTTGCGAATTTAACATTTTGCAAATTCAACATCGACCGTCCCGCCATTCTGGACTACAAAGTCCAGAATGGCGGGACGGTCGTGGGTCGGGCGCGTATTTGGCGCGGTTTCCACGTACTTGACTAGACAACGACATCGGTTGCTATCAAAACACAGTGAGATATCAGTGGATTCGGACATGGACGAAGAAATATTATTTCTACATATTAGAAATTAAATTAGAAAGCAGATCACGAAAAAGGAAAAGGACTTGGGTTCTCGAAATGAATGAAATTATTTTATTAATTTCCTTTATTTATTTTTATACAATCTTATTTTAAAATATTTCTTAAATTAAAAACAATATAAAAATCATTTAAAAATATAAAAAATTGTAGCCAACCGGTATCGGGAACAGAGTCCAAGCTACCGGCGGTCAGGGCTCCAGAGAAAGGAACCTCCTAACAATACGAGCCGTGTCCAGGAGTACCGCTTTCTGAATCAAACCCTTGATCCAGCTCCTAACGAGAGCCTCCTCAGGTATTGGCCGAGGCTCTTGGCAATTTAGCCATGGGCTGATACAACTATCGGCACAATGATCGCTGAGTCCACATCCCACATGTCGAAAACCTCGCGAGCCAAGTCAAGATACTTGATTTGCTTATCTTTCTCGGCTTTCACGAGGTTCTCATCATGCGGGACCATTATGTCAACAATCATTGCGCGCCGCTCTGACCGATGTACCACCACTATATCAGGGTTATTGGCTACAATAGTCCTGTCAGTGATGGTGGATCGATCGCAGCACAATGTGATACTGTCATTTTCGAGAACTGGGTCGGGCACATACTTATAGTACGGTACTTCCGATTCCACAAGGTTGTATTTTAGAACAAGTTGCTGATGGATAATCCTGGCTACAAGGTTGTGTCTATGTAAGTACTTTCCGTTAGCCAGACGAGAACACCCGGAGATAATGTGACGGATTGATTCGCCTGGACGGTGGCATGCCCGAAATATGTCAACCGTACCGTCCTTCACAATAAATCTCCGGTAGTTATTCGTCATTATAACTTGATCCATAATTGCACAGACAAAACCTTCGGTTTCTCCGAAGAGGTCCCCGGAAAGTAGCTTTTCTACGGACGCTGATAGGTCTACATCGCCGGCCCGAAAAAAGCGTCCGTGAAGTTCCTTACTCTGCCATACCTCCATGCGGTCGTTAGTGTCAAGCACTACAGGTTTGCGCCAGTTCTCTTTAGCCAAGGAGAGCGGGGTGAGCCCCTTGTCCACCGCGACCACATCTTGATGCATCCCCACGTCGGTTTCAAGGAAATATTCCCTGAGACTGCATATCTCGCGATTGTGGAGAGTCTTAGCTTTTAAAAAGCCTCGAACCCCACACCTCCGCGGGATATACAGTCTCATAACCAGAGGTCGGAATTAGATAGAGTTATTTATGTACTTGCATCGAAATGTTGATGTTAATATGGATCTTCCCGGGATTTCCCGGGATTTATAATACAATCCCGTGTGGCCAACAATATTTCAAATAAATAATAATAAAAACCTCAGAGACAGATAAGACAAATAAAACAAAGATAATTAACATACAATATTTATTAGTACTTACATTAATTCACAATACAATTTTTTGTTTACGTTGCCCCACACTAGGATCTTTTCCTGTAACGTGGATGCGTTTACAAAGATTTAAACTCACACATACACAAATACTCTGACCCGGAACAACTACTTGAAGATCATACAAATATTTGTTCCGTGCGGGAATGGAACCCGCGACATTTTTTCATTAACTGCTGCGTTGCGTGCGCATGATGTCCGATGTCGGATGATTTAAATTGTGTAAAAGAAAATACTTTTTTCTTTAATAAATCACGGGATTTTTCTGTTCTTTAAAATTAATCTCTGGATTTGAGGCATATCCACTTTATTCTTTCGCTGTATGAAATCAGTGTAAGTACACAAATAACTCTACCTAATTCCGACCTCTGCACATAACAGAAGAACGCGGGTGATGCATTCGATATGCCGTCAACAATGTACGGACCTCTCTCTGGAGGTCTGTCTGAGTCCATTTGAGTTTGCCGAAAGAGTACATCAAAACCGGCATGACCCAACCGTTGAAGGCACGTACCTTATTCCCGCCTGATAAAATACTATTAAATACTTTTTTCGACGGCCAAAGAAGCGCTCCTTCAACGATTGCTTCATGTCAGCAACATTGATGCCCAGCGCTTCCGACATACCCAAATACTTATAGGTTTCGATTGCTGAGAGGGATCTAAGATTTATGAAATCCGAGAGCTGGGTTCTTACAGATTCCACAATCTTCCCTCGTTTTACATGCATGACCGCACATTTGTCCACACCAAATTCCATCCTGATGGCGCTACTGAAAGTTTCAGTTACTTTCACTAGCATCAGTTGCAAATCGTTGGGGGCAAAGAGTTTCAGGTCATCCATGTAAAGGAGGTGAGATATAATTTGACCACCTCTCCTCAACCGATAGCCTAAGAGGATTTCTCTGGATTTGCCGACATCCTGGATATCGAAGGACTGTCCTCCGTTGTCCCATACATGACATCAGGAAGGTGCGCAGAGTTGCATCAACTTTATACAACTCTAGCACCCTCATGAGCCATATATGTGGCACCGAGTCATAGGCCTTCTTATAGTCTATCCAACATGTCGACAGATCCTTTCGGGAACGGCGAACCTGTTGACTAATGGCCATATCAATGAGGAGTAGCTCCTAGCACTGCGGGACCCGTTCCTACATCGATTTTGAGAAGCAGACATTACAGAACCGACAGAAGACAGGTAATCGGTCTATAATTTTTGGGCTCCGCAGTACTACCCGATTTATGGGGCAGGTGGGTTATACCTGTTGTCAGGAACTCAGGCAGTGACCCTGACTCTAAGGCTGACTGGAACAAGATCGCCAGGCGAGCGTGCAACCTTGTAAACCATTTAATCCAGAAGCAGTGCAGCCCATCCGGCTCTGGAGATTTCCAGTTAGGCAACGGACGGACTGCAAGAACTAGTCTTGGGGGCTGATAGTGATTGCCCCCATTTCTGGTACTAGATCGCACGCTCGCTTGACCTCCCGAGTCCATTCACCCTCGGTATGGCTAACAGGCACCGACCAGATGCTGCGCCAGAACGAACACATGGTATCATCATCCGGCAGGCGCATGTCAGCCACACCTTGATCCGGTAGCTCCCAAGCCCTATAAACCCACCTTTAACTCTTTGGAATGTGCGATTCTGAGTGTATCGGTCCACCTGCCGCTTATACCTACGAATACGGTTTGCCCATGCATACACTTTCTGCTTCAGGAAGTCGATGCGCTCTGTGACACGGGACATAGTAGTCTCGAGGACTGATATCAGTGTCCGAGAACGCCCGCCTCACAAAACGCATCACTCGAGGGCGAGTATTGCCCTCCCTGAAGCAGATCAGTTTGCCGATGAGTGCTCTGGCCCCACCAATACGTCATTCAATCCTGTAATGCCATGGCGGTACGGCTGGTTTAGGTCGTGTAGCTCTGTCATCAGTAAATTTTACATGAGCTACACGACATGCCGCTACAGCCGCACAATACAGGATTGAGTGAGCATCAGTGAGGTCTTCGCAGTTATCAAAATAGTTTGACAACTGCGAATCCAGAACAGCCACCAGCACCCTATTTTTGTTATGCATGGGCAAACGAGGTATGCGTGGTGTAAGATCGGGTTGCATGAACCGATATTCTTGAATCGCACCCTCCAAAGCACTCCTCATTTTCTCATTGCACTGGGTACTTACATTAATAACAATGTCATTACTCACGTCGTTATCGCGATTTGGTATTATGTTAGACTGTGGTGGAACCACGGCCTGCGGCGACGTGGCAATGACATGGCTACTCTGCATTTCAGTCCGCAAGCGATCAAGTACGGTGTCATCCAACATACAATTACGCTGGATGACTCGCACCTGATCCGACAGTCGTTGTGCCGACACGTTGACAGCTGGCTCAAGCACCTGAAACAGAGAGAGCATCCGAACACGGTACGCGGTCAGGTTTTTACCCCCCTCTGTAGCCCCATACTATGCGCGCATGACATTTGCATTAATGGATTGCGTCCATCGCATGCGCGGTGTGACTGTCTGTCACGTACTCCTAATTATTAAGTAGATATTTTAGTATTGTTTTTTATTTAAAATCCACTTACAAACACATTAAACTTCTATTTTATGGCTTGACAGGCTGGCAAGTGACCGTAATTAATAAAGATTTAGTGAGCTTTCTTCCTTGAATTGTAAAAAATATTGCATCACTTGGAAACGCATAAATTCTTTATTTAGTGGGAAAGGGACTAGAGAAATCTTAAGAAGAGATAAAAAATTACTGATTTCTAAAGGATACTAACGCCACATCTGCTGAACAGTCTTGGTTATCGCACGGCCCGGGACCCTTTAAAACAATTGAGACGGTTGCACAAAAAAAAAGAGGCGATTTAAAAAGTATGGGAACATGCCAAGCGTGGGGCTTTTGGAGGCTGGGCCGGAGAAAGCTGGGTGGATTCATGGCAGTTGGTTTGAAATCGCGGGAGAGTCCACACGTGGAGTCGAGTTAAGTCAGGGAGTAGGTCTAAAACGGTTAAAGAGCTAGGACGTTCTAGGTTAGGTTGATGTAGTTAGCGTAATCTTTATACCAAGATGGACATGTCCCAGAGGACTGTCGTAAGAGAGCGATTAGTATTTTATAAGTTAAATATAAGTAGTAGCTATATGCCTAGTTAAAGTGAGTGACGAGATCCTGAAGGAGATGCTGTAGCGGAGGAGAGACTGGTAATGTGTGCAGTAGTCTGTAAGTAGCTGGTGGCTAATCCTCCTCAATGAACAATGAATACGTGGTAAGTGTTAACTATAATTAACTCCTAGCTTAAGTAGCAGTTTGGCGGAAACGCAGCGATATTAATAATCACTTATTTCAGCATGAGAGCAGAGCCACTTTATCATCACAATGTATATTATTATGTCCTGTGTTGTGTGTCCTAATAACTCCTAACCTTGGCACATATTCTTCATCTGCGTTTGGTTATAGGGACGGAGACCGCCTTTCGCAACACTATACACACATTTCATGCATACGACAAACACACTATACACCAACACACCCGACTATTGACGAATGTTGACTTTTATCTGACTCACCACAAAATGAAAGGCTGAACCGTAATATTCGCATTTCGATCGGGATAAAATATATTGTTCAGTGGTGAAGGCAACACCGTAATATTAACGGATTGATTAAGACAAATTATATTGCTCAGTGATATAATGCCGACTTGTACTTGTGGTACAAAACAACCAAACGTTGCTGATGAATACTGCTTCCTGTAAAGGTCTTTTTTTTTTTTTTTTTTTTCCGGATGGGAAATCATCAAATGACCCCCCCCACTCTGGGCGGAGCGGAGGGGAGTGTCAGACTTGTACTGACTAAAACCCATCCATGTTCCTTCTTTGCCCGTTATGTTCCAGGGCCACGGTATCTCTTTCGAACAGTCCCGCAGCCCCGGCAGGCGTTGGCCCATGCGGACCCCTACTTGATTGCTGACATCTCTTTGAGGCGCGCGTGGAACACGAACGCGCCGTCGACACGACCCGTCGTCATAAGACGGCCGGACGGCGAGCTAGCCCATAACTCGCCGTCCACAGGCCAGCGCCTACGGTGGTCGGAAGCCACCACGTGACCCCCGACGCCCAGGGTCCTGTAAAGGTCTAGCTCAGAAACATTGCGTAGAGATTGTTGGCGCAGATTTCAGGGAGCGGGGGTAGGCTTCACCAAGTATCCTAAACTGATTGGATAGCTACGTTCTTAGGAACGCTAGGGACTGTGTCTCGTTAAAACTAACCCCGGCTGCCACAGGCCTATTACTGAATCAACACTATTTAGCGAGACACGCAACCACGACATGGGGCAGAGTAAAGAAATGTGAAGTGACGATGGAATAACCACTTCGGCGTCCACCAATAACAATCGCAATATGTTCTGCTACAGACTGATCCTACGGTACGCTTGTGCAAATTGTGTTACAATATAGTAATTGGGGTAATCTGCCGTAAGGGTTTTATTAACGTGAGTACGCGTATAAGTAGAAATGCTAGAAACCTGTCTTCCTCAATGGCAGTGGCCTCACAACCCACTGCCTTAGGATTGGGAAAGATATGTAGATAGAGCTTAGGAAACGTGGCCTGTTAGAGTTCATAGCAATGTTCTCAGTAGGACTATGCACTTAGGTCTAACAGTACACGTACGCCGAGCAAACGTTGTAAAACGGTTCCATGTTGTAACATGGAATCGTTTGCGTTTGCAAATCGGCAACTAGTATTTTGGAATCATTAAATTAACGTAACTGTAAAATAATGAATCTCTTAAGCGCAAGCGTAACGTTTCCTTTCACCAACCTTTCATCATATATATATCTTTGCGCCCTCTTGTCTTATTAGCTTCATACTTTATTACTGATTTAGTTTTATAGGATTTGATATTATTCATGTATATGTCTTAACTGTGACCTCCCAATATTAACTACACCTTGTACCCCTCCCTGTCCCCTAGCTTCTAAAGTCGGGACAGGGCTGGAGTTTAATTTAGTAGTCGGTGGAAAGATGACCAGTTTGGTGTCGAGTCTTACAAGGCCGTGCGGACGGAGGGGCGCGGCCCTCTCCCCCTTCGGGGGGACTAATATGTGCATGATTTAGGAAAAACGAAAATTTTATCAGCCTAGGGTAATTTACGAACAGTCACAGCGGCATACTCCCGCCGGGAGCTGGGACCTTATCAGAGGCCGGTGGGCCTCGAGGTCCTAAACCGTCCGGCGGCCGGCATCCTCCCCGTCCACGAACAGGTGTTGGCGTCTTCATTAGAGAGAAATACTCGTCGCTCGAGCTCGACGCAACTGCCACGGCCGGTGTCACAGCACTCACGACGGGGCTGGATTCGATAGGCGTGCGCGTCGTGCAGCTGATTCCGTCAACATATCTTCATTGCTTTTTATGTCTTTACTAAAATTTTCTGACAGACATTGACAGACATTGTGTCAAATCAATGGTGTGGTTTTTTCTCATTCTATTTATTTTCATTTGCATTTTGATATTGTTTCTTCATTGATTCTTGTAATAAAAATTGCTATTATAAAATGTGGTATGATTTAAATCTTCCGGTATACTATAACTATTTACATTAAAAAAAAAAAATGTAGATGATATGAAGACGTTTGCTTGACGTAAGTGTTGCCAGCTGTTTTTATTAAAGTTCCAAAGTAAGTTAGTTTTGTATTTTAGTGTCGACACCAGGGTTGTGTTTTACATTGTCGTTTTGAGTATGTTTTATACTTTTCATTCAATTCGATTGTTATTCTGATAAATTTGTCAATATTAATCTCTTAGTTTTCTTACTATATAGAAAAGAATGCAATTTTTCATTAGGAAAAAAAAAATTTCCACTAAAATATTTTTTTCCAAATCGATTAATATCCAGAGAGAAAAATCAATGTCTCAATGTGTCATCCCTGTGTGACTGCCTATTTGGGAATACGTGTTAATACACGTACACGAGAGCTGGTGGCGCGTCGCTGCATTACGTCATATTTGACGTAATGCAGCGACCTGCTCCCGTCCCGCTCCCGACCCGGTCTGTTTGTGGTGGTGGCGGGCCACAGGCGCGGCTCCCGCGGGTCACCCGACCTGCATCCGTCCCGTGAACTCTCTCTGTGTAATGTCGTCCATATAAGTACATGAAATTACACCTACCGTACTCCCGCGCCCGTCCCTCATCCGCGCTCGCGCCAGCTCAGGCCCTGTGAGTGTTACGCTTAAGGGTGTTTTTCCACCCGTAACCTATATACAAAAACAAAATTGCGGCAGCTGCTGCAGGTGCAAAATACCGCAGGGGCCATGGGCATTGTGTGCCCTAAGAAGCAGTATTGAACCTTAACGTAGTAATGCTGTCTTGTTGAGCAATTTTCCCATTGAATTTTAGAGTTCCGTACCCAAAGTGTAACCAACGGGAACCTATTACTAAGCCTCCACTGTCCATCCGTCCGTTCGTCTGTCTGTCAGCGGCCTGTATCTCATGACCTGTAATAGATAGATACTTGAAATTTACACAGAATGTGTGTGTGTGGTATGTGTGTGTGTGTGTGTGTGTGTGTGTGTGTTGCGTAGGTGTGGGTGTGTGTGTTGCGTAGGTGTTTGTGTGTGTGTTGCGTAGGTGTGTGTGTGTGTTTCTGTTGCCGCTATAACAAAAAATAATAAAAATAAATTAAAAGGGGGCTCTCCTACTACGATAGTACCGCGGAGGTCATGCTTTGCAGGAAAATCTTAACAACGCGATCTACAAAAGTGACTATATGGCACAACGCCATCTGTTATCTAATAGCGGTACTAATGACAAATGTTGATTTTCGTTTGTGATTTGTATGTTGTACTTATTTAAACAGATTCGAAAGTAGAAAATTCAGACCTAATATAAGTGCCTACGTTTACTGTAGAGCTTGCCCACCTTGTTTAGGTCAAAATAGCACAAAGCTAATTGTGATAACCAGGTTGGTTGACTTTGTTTTTAATGTTTTTACTATAATGCGAGCGTCGGCAGTTGAATGTTACAGAATGAACTTCGAGTGTCTGCCACAACGCGCGGCGCAGCTCACGCGCACAAGCCCGGAGCAGTACGACGCGGTGCTGGCGCGCCTGTTCCGGGAGTGTCTGCTGCACTACGACAAGATCACCGGGTAGGACTCGCACTAACGTTCCAGTGTCATGACGTGTAAGTAGGCATGTTGAGTAACTGTAAGCATTGTGCAGGACTGCGAAGATGCTGCAAGACATTTTCGGAACGGCGATCTTGATTCAGTTCGGCATTGGCGGTTGGATCTTGTGTATGGCTGCCTACAAGATAGTCAGTGTGAGTATTATTTCGTTATTATTCTGACAAGTTTATAAGAAATATTTATTCATTTTGATTGATATTCTTTATATTTAGTTGAACGTGCTAAGCGTTGAGTTCGCGTCGATGACTCTATTCATCTTCTGCATCCTGACGGAATTGTTCCTGTACTGCTACTACGGCAACGAGGTCACTGACGAGGTAACATCACATAGAGGGGCAGGGCACTGCGGGCCGCTGTGTGCGGTCTTGACACGTGTGTGTTGTATGTTGTCAGAGCGCGCGCGTGACGCAGTCGCTGTACTGCATGGAGTGGCGGCGCGCGCGGCTGTCGTTCCGGCGCTCGCTGGTGCTGGTCATGGAGCGCGCCAAGCGTCCACTGCGCCCCGCCGCCGGGCTTGTCATCCCGCTCTCGCTCGACACTTTCGTCAAGGTGCATACCTACAACAGCATTCCTCACAACTAGCGAATTCTGTAATTCTACTGACTTGTGAAATTTTGAACATTTTAATTTCTTTTTCAGATAATAAAGTCATCATACACTTTCTACGCGGTGCTTCGCCAGACAAAGTAAAAATGTGAATAAAATTAAGATTTTTAGGCTTTAGCCCCGATGCAAACTTATTGCTTACTAGACTTAATAAACACTCCTCGTGAATCTTAATGAGACATGTGTTTATCGATCATTTTGTGTAATTGTCCTTTAATATGTCCTGTGCTAATTAATTTGTCGTTTCACCAGTCGTTTTTTTAATTAAAATCTTACTGTGGTCGTAGACCTTTCTTTACCTGAAAGCTACTGCTATAACGAATGGTACTTATTAGCTCCACGCCGGCGAGGTGACGACAAGTCAACAGATTGAGAAACTCTCGCGGATCTTATTAGGGTGAGGCCACAAAGGCCCACTCTCGATGTCTAATTGGATGGTACTCGCGTGGAGTACCCGTGTCATGTCGGATGTACTTCGATCACAAAGCCGTCCACTGTCCCCGATGAAAGCAGGTTCTGTTATATCGCTAGGCAAACAGCGGTGCTATGATTGAATGTTTGTAACGTGTTATTAGCGAGCGGGTGTAATCAGAGAACATCACAAATGTTGTGTGGCGAGTGCGGCGTATGCGGCGAGGGGGCGTCCGTGTGCGACAACCACGACCCTCGGACACTGTCACTCCGCCAGCACCCGGCAGATAATGCGTTCTCAGTGGTCGTGCTCTAGTGTTGGAGATTATAATATTGTCTAACACACCAATATTGCAAGAAAATGGTCGAGCGGCGAGACCAAAAGGATTTATATACTTTAGTCAGGCTATCAGAGGAAATGTGCAAAATAGATAAAAAAAAGTTCTAAAACTAAAATCCGACTACTGAAACATCGCGCTCTAAAAAGTATGAACCAAGAAAATATTCTCGTCTGAAATTGTTCAATATTTATCGTCTATTAAATAAACAACAATACATTTTAATGTATTAAATAAATATTCATAGTTATGTTTAGAGGATCGCCATGGTAGTGCCACCTACCCTAAAAAAACAATTCTAACAGCACTAACGAATCATAAACTTTAGGCCGAAGTGGCACACGACCACGGCTTGCTAGGTTTTATTGTACAAAAGTATTATATCAAACTTACACGTATTATATTGTAGCTTTTAAAAGACTTCTTAAACTTACCAATTACACAAGAGATCAAACAAATAAAACCCATCTAAAGACCGGAGTCTCCTTATGGCCCCATAGACCTGTCCCTTAGCGAATAGTGGAAATATCGAGAATATTACAAGATTACTACAAAAGGCGTTTTGTTTTTTATTATCTATCTAATCTAAATATATAAAAGCGCAAGGTCACTCGCTCACTTATAATCACGAAATATCGAAAACCACTTGACGTATAAAGATGAAATTTGGCAAGGAGGTAGGTAGTTAATAGACGTCCGCTAAGAACAAATTTTGCGACAGGGCCGGATTAAGGAGGTCTAATTGGTCTCGCCAGTTTGTATGAAAGTCCTTCATTTTATGTGCTACAAACTTGAAATTTGGCAGGGAGGTAGTTTATAGTTAGTAGACGTCCGCTAAGTATGGATTTTGCGACAGGGCCAGATTAAGAAGGTCTAAGAGCTCTCGCAAGTTTGTATGAAAGTCCTTCATTTTTTGTGCTACAAACTTGAAATTTGGCAGGGAGGTAGTTTATAGTTAGTAGACGCCTTTAATCCCCGAAAGATTGGGCAGAGGTGTGCCTAATCGTACACACACATGTCACAAGTCATGTTGGAGTCCCATGTAATAGGGGGTGAGCCTATTGCCATCAATCGGGCACAAATTCAGATTCCGCGTCTGCTACTGAGAAATTCCAGATGGTATAACCCAATAACACTATTATTTATAGTATTTTTTCAATTGCATATACATACATCGTATAATGTTAACCTGATTTTTTTTTTAATGAATTATTCGGAATCAAGCACAGATTACCTTATTTATACTAAACTACGTATTTTGATAAATCTCATGTCAGATTAGAAGGATGGACATGGGATCAACCCAAATTTCACGACATCTTACCAAGGGGCTCTCTCCTTCGTGAGATGTCGTGGGGTCGAAAATCGCCAAAATTGCCTCACGTAATTAATGGATTCCCCCTAACACAAGCTTAAAAGGTGATCTGCAAATCATGTGTGTGATAACTTTATGTAATTGAAATATACATATTTTTTTTTAACACTGCCCAACTCGGCAATCGATCCCAGGACCCCATGCTTAGTAGTCGCGCGACCACTCGACCAACGAGGCGGTCTCACACATACTCACCAAAATTTCCACCCGAACGAAGTCGCGGGCAACAGCTAGTTTTTTTTTAAATAATTTTAACACGTGTCTATAACATAATACGTATTTCTTATTCTTATACACTTAAACGTTGTATTTGAGGCGGGATCTTCAGAAGTTATTCCTAACTATCGGCTGCATGCAAGCAAAGCCGCGAGTGACAGCTTACTATACAACGTGTAACAGATTAAGCGCAATACCTCAGACACCCCAATATTATATTATAAGTCTTAAACAATATCCGTAATTAAATAAATTTAAACCAAACCTAGTAATTTTTGTAAAATAGTTATCCTTAATAAACGCAAAACGTATGTGCATCGCACACACACTCATGCAATGTTAGCGGCCGACGCGACACGCACATTCGTGCGCCCGCCAGCTCACCATAGCTGTAGGCATTAGATGTGCGTTAGTTCAATGAACGAAATTTTCTAGTACGTGAAATTATCAACACGAATCTAAGACTTTAGGCTTAGTAACGGGGATGCATTTAAAACAGCGACTTTATATTTTGAGATTGCACCCGCGCGAATCCCTCGATCTCTCTGATAAGTTGTGTTTAGGTACAGTTTATTGTTTGTACTACAAAAATATTCAAAGACGACGTGTTTAAAAGATCGGTAAGATTTGAATCATAATATTTACAGTGATAAGAATACAATCGTATTGATAGGTAGAAGTAGGTAGGGACTTACAGAACTGGACTATTTACACTTTACACTTAGCTTATTAGTTTGCACTATTTCTGCAATCCACTTTCATTAAAGTTTCAAAATGACCACCGCCTTGTTCTATGCACTTATTTCCACGCTTTCTTAAATTGTATTTCAATTTTGTAAGCACTTCAGTATCACTTTTCACCGTCACAAATGCTTGTTCAATTTTTTTTTAGAGCCTCGACACTCGTAGATTGACTGACGTATACGAGCGATTTTATGCGATCCCACAAATAAAATTCTAATGGTGTTAAGTCAGGCGATGTGGGAGGCCACGGCACAGGTCCTCCGCGACCTATTAAACGACTACCTTACTCCGCATCCAGATGCCTGAGTCGCTGAGTTGCAGCCAGCATCGTCCTGGCGCTCACACTGCAGCCAGAACGGTCATTGAACTCCCGACAAGTTAACGCGACATTATCAAGACAGCGAGCCAGTGTCCTCACCATCTCCGTGTATTGTATGTTGGTATACCGCGAAAAAAAAATTACGGAAGTAAATTTAAGAACATCCACACTAGATCGCTATCGGCGGACGACTAGCAATGCAATGTTAGGTATTGTACGGTGGCGGCGGCGTGTGTCCGACACACACGCCGCCGCCACCGCTTTTCGCATAACCGTCAAAGAGGTTGCCGACAAATACTTTATCACTTTGCAATAAGTTCTAAATTTCTTCAAATTAAATAATTTTATTTTGTAAAAATGCCTAAATATGTTTGTAGGGATACTCTGATGACCAACTAAGTTAGGTCGTGTATTCAAATAAGCCTTACTCATTGGAGATAAAGTTGGAATTCCTTTAAATTACCTCTTTATTTGACGCACACTGCTTTTAATGTAAAATGCATTGATCTTATTTACGTGTGTGTATTATGAGCTATGAGCGAACTACAAATAATGTCGTGCGTGTTAGTAGCCCTTATTGCTCTGAGTTAAGGTTTCAATTTCCTTGAATTAAGGATTGTATTAATTTGTCATGATACTGTGTTTCTAATTTAAGTTATTTAAAAGATTTTTCCGTCAAAATTTAACACCTATTTTTTATGACGGAAATCGATTCAGAAGCCGATTCTGAACCAACAACTTTCAGGAATTGCGATTATTCTGTTACGCGTTGTATATACATTTTTGAACACGCCATCATTAATTTTATTTTATTTTTTAGTTCATGACTTTATGTTCTCTAGAGGGCGCCATATCCAATTGAATGTGACGTCACACAGCCTATAACCAGCGGACAATTAAGACGCTTCCCAAGATACATCATTTGTTAAATTACGATAAGTAGTTCAGAAGTTATGAGGGAACAAATGAACATAGGTACATACATACATACCGGTCAAATTGATAACCCTGCTTTTTGCTTCGCCGTACTCGGGTAAAAAGTGATCACATGCGTCAATGACGGCTTAAAGTATCAAAAAAAACATCATCAAAAAAAACTAAAAAAATCCGACTGAAAAAACTGAAACGCAAAAACCAAGTTGGTAGTAGGTAAATTTTATATTCAAAATAGCTGTAGCCTGAGACCTTCGTTCTCTTGAAATTCGCACTTTTTGAATCGGATTTTGTAACCAATTTCAAGAGTTTTATTTTTTTTTGCACGGAATCCTAATTCTTATTCTAAAATAAAAGTAGTTTAAGTTAATCCTTATAACATCAGCTATCTGTCAGAAAAAAAACCCGTCTAAATCGGTCCTACCGTTTCGGATATTAGCCGTTTGAATCGGATTTTGTCAAGGGATAAAGTTTTATTGTACAGAACACTAATTCTTTTTCTAAAATAGAACTATCGTTTAGTAACACAAACAGACCCGGCACAACTACGTAAAGGCCATGAAAAAATTTTTTACGTGCGGGAATCGAATCCGTGACACGCAGCACAGCAGCCAATCGCTCAGCCACTGGGCAAACCTCGTCCTCCAAAGTAATTAAAAGAAAAAAAGGTAGGTCACAGCGTCAAAGCTTTACACTATGCCCGGAAGGTTACACGTCATTAATATCTACACATTGAAACCTATTATTTCAGTCTGAATCTGTAACATGTGGGGCTTCGTTTTGAACACTGTAATGACTTAGTTTACCCAAAAGCGGTTCATGGTGTACGTAATCAAAGGCTTAAGAGAGATTGCAGAAAATACCAATAGCGTTTTACGATTTCGTAGCTCTCAAATAATTTTAATGTGGTTTGTTTTAATGGAGGATAATTTTGACCGGGATGGTGCTATATTGATTTCCTACATTTATGCGCCGCGCCCGCGCGCCCCGGCTTGAAAATCGTCAAGTCTTTTATTATTGCCTAATTTGGAAATAAAAGTCTTTATCTATGTCTATCTATATCTTCTATACATATAATAATCTATCTATACATATAATGAAATCGATAAATTCCAAATCGATGTTCTGAACTGGCGCAAAAACTACTGCATAAATCCTGTTCAAATTTTGCAAAAATATTCGAAATAGGCTTCTTCAAATGTTAGGCTATATATTATCACGCAACTTGCTTAAGAGGGTGAGCAATATTGCATTATGTCAGTATTATTCAAGTGTTTACCGTTTCAGTCATGATATGCGTAAGAACATCTATTCCAAAGTATATGTCAGCGAAACAAATAGAGAAACGGTTTCATGACCGCTTTACGTGCATCACGTCGCAAGTTCGATCCCCAGTAAAATTATACTTTTTGATTGGTTGTAATTTTTTTTGATAGAGATTATTATTATTTATTTTCTTTTTTTATGTGTAATATAATAAATTCTTATGAATAAAATTAAATCATTTGTAAAATCTCTTTCCTCATGTTTGAATCTGGCCGTTCGATGGTGTTCTGAACTGACAACGTCGTTGTCTGCTGTCTACGGGTGCTGTCAGACTCGATGCTTTGAATTACACCTATCGCTCTCAATAAAAATAATAGCAGTTATTGAAAATAATTTGAAACTATTTTGTTGTGTCGTTGTTCTTAGTTTTGCACAACTATAATAGGTTCCGGTTGTTTCGCTGCATTTTTAGGTCCCAAAAATAAATTCGTCTTTGTTGTCTTTCGGAGGGTGAATGATTGTAATGTATGATTTCTGATGCGTTTTGATTGTTAAAAAAAAGCACGTAATCCATTACTTGAAAAATATTGAGGTATCTTTATCATATCAGTCTTTTGTATCTTACTACTATTATAAATGCTAAAGTTTGGATGGATGGATGGATGTTTGTTATTCAATCACGCCAGAACGACTGAACGGATGAAGATGAAATTTGGCACAGAGATAGATTATCGTGCTAATAACTTAGGGGAATATTTGATTTATTATAATGCTTTATGATTTTTAAATCATTATAAAGTAGATAAATATGCTTTTGTTTTTTTTAACCAATCAAAAGACAGTTAGGTAATCTTAAATTAACAAATAATAATCGACCAATTCATTCAATTCATTGGCCGAAAAAAAATCTCCAAAAAAATTTAAAATAAAAACAAAAATTAATATTAGTTAAAACCAACGACGCGTGTAAAGAACCCTGGCGAAGTTCCATGTATTTTGGGACCCACTCTTAGAGGTAACATTCATTATGGCAAATTATACATAGTTGTAAAACGGCTAAAGACTAACAGATAAGTAAATAGAAAGTAAGACGAACAAATTGGGAGAAAAGAGATATACGTCTTTATATAAGATAACCTAAAAATCTTATGATTAAGGTTTTTAACTGTGAATGTCTGCTTATTTATTTAAAATGAATCAAAAAATATTAATGTTTAGGATGAATCATAAAGGAAGATTCGAATAAACTACTCTTAGATAATTACCTTTCCAACCTACCCGGTCCGAGTAGAAGTTAAAAGGCATGCCGCGTTGTACAAGGCCTCTTTGAATGATGCTCTGTGCCTTTTGGTTATCTTTGGTTTTTGGTACTAGGCATAAGGCAACTGACAGGTGCCAGTGGAGGTAATAATTTGGGTTCGGGTCGAGTTATATTATTCTGATGTACTTATTATTTACTTATGTGCTAGTTGTTGATTAAAGACAAATTATAAAAACATAACATTCTATTTCGCTTCTGGTCTCTAAGATTACTGTATTTCCCTGCAGTTTTAGTTTTGACGGTACGTGTGTTGCTGCTCGTTTTAAGCCAAAATCAGAATTTTTACTTCATTGCCTGTACCTAACTGATGAATCATAAAACTGGCAGACTGAGGCTAGAGACTATACTGATTACTAACCTAGTAATTAGTTCAATCACTATTAGAACTATGTTGTTACGACTTTGATCTATAAGCGAATTATGGTCAAGTAAAACGATTCTTACTACGCTGAAAGAAGATATACTTGTACATAAATTATTACAGCCAGAGCTCACTAGCTACCTACGAGTACAGTGTGACTGTTCGTAAAATACCCTAGGCTGATAAAATTTTCGTTTTTGCTAAATCATGTAAATATTAGTATTAATGTCGGCTCCCCCCAAAGGGGGAGAGGCCGCGCCCCTCCGTCCGCACGGCCTTGTAAGACTCGACACCAAACTGGTCATCTTTCCACCGACTACTAAATTGAACTCCAGCCCTGTCCCGACTTTAGAAGCTAGGGGACAGGGAGGGGTACAAGGTGTAGTTAATATTGGGAGGTCACAGTTAAGACATATACATGAATAATATCAAATCCTATAAAACTAAATCAGTACTAAAGTATAATGCTAATAAGACAAGAGGGCGCAAAGATATGTATATATGATGAAAGTTTGGTAAAGGTAACGTTACGTTTGCGCTTAAGAGATTAATATTTTACAGTTACGTTAATTTAATGATTCCAAAATACTAGTTGCCGATTTGCAACCGCAAACGATTCCATGTTACAACATGGAACCGTTTTACAACGTTTGCTCGGCGTACGTGTACTGTTAGACCTAAGTGCATAGTCCTACTGATAACATTGCTATGAACTCTAACAGACCACGTTCAATAGGCTCTATCTACATGTCTTGCCCAATCCTAAGGCAGTGGGTTGTGAGGCCACTGCCATTGAGGAAGACAGGTTTCTAGTATTTCTACTTATACGCGTACTCACGTTAATAACACCCTTACGGCAGATTACCCCAATTACTATATTGTAACACAATTTGCACAAGCGTACCGTAGGTTCAGTCTGTAGCAGAACATATTGCGATTGTTATTGGTGGACGCCGAAGTGGTTGTTCCATCGTCACTTCACATTTCTTTACTCTGCCCCATGTCGTGGTTGCGTGTCTCGCTAAATAGTGTCGATTCAGTAATAGGCCTGTGGAAGCCGGGGTTAGTTTTAACGAGACACAGTCCCTAGCGTTCCTAAGAACGTAGCTATCCAATCAGTTTAGGATACTTGGTGAAGCCTACCCCCGCTCCCTGAAATGTGCGCCAACAATCTCTACGCAATGTTTCTGAGCTAGACCTTTACAGGAAGCAGTATTCATCAGCAACGTTTGGTTGATTTGTACCACAAGTACAAGTCGGCATTATATCACTGAGCAATATAATTTGTCTTAATCAATCCGTTAATATTACGGTGTTGCCTTCACCACTGAACAATATATTTTATATTAATCGGAATGCGAATATTACGGTTCTGCCTTTCATGTGTAGTGAGTCAGATAAAAGTCAACATTCGTCAATAGTCGGGTGTGTTGGTGTATAGTGTGCATGTCGTTTGCATGAAATGTGTGTATAGTGTTGCGAAAGGCGGTCTCCGTCCCTATAACCAAACGCAGATGACGAATATGTGCCAAGGTTCGGAGTTATTAGGACAAAGAACACATGAGATAATAATATACATTGTGATGATGAAGCGGCTCTGCCGTCATGCTGAAATAAATGATTATTAACATCGCTGCGTTTCCGCCAAACTGCTACTTAAACTAGGAGTTAATTATAGTTAACACTTACCACGTATTCGTTGTTCATTGAAGGGGATTAATCCCCGACTAACTTACAGAGTACTGCACACATTACCAGTTTCGCCTCTGCCACAGCTTGTCTTCTCCCGCGTCTCGACACTCACTTCAACTAGACTTATTACTACTACTTATATTTAACTTATTAAATACTAATCGCTTTGTTACGACAGTCCCCTGGGCCATGTCCATCTTGGTACCAAGATTACGCTAACTACATGAACCTAACCTACTACGTCCTAGCTTTTTAACCGTTTTAGACCGACTCTCTGACTTAGCTCGACTAGCCTCCACGTGTGGACTCTTCCGCGATTTCAAATCAACTGCCACGAATCCACCAAGCTTTCTCCGGCCCAGCCTCCAAAAAAGCCACGCTTGGCATGTTCCCTTACTTTTTAAATCGCCTCTTTTTTTGTGCAACCGTCTCAATTGTTTTAAACGGTCCCGGGCCGTCCGATACCCAAGACATGTTCAGCAGATGTGGCGTTAGTATCCTTTAGAAATCAGTAATTTTTTTATCTCTTCTTAAGATTTCTCTAGTCCCTTTCCCATTAAATAAAGAATTTATGCGTTTCCAAGTGATGCAATATTGTTTTACAAGTCAAATGAAGAAAGGACAATCGTTATTTATTACGGTAACTTTTCAGCCTATCAAGCCATAAAATAGAAGTTTAATGTGTTTGTAAGTGGCCCATACCGTGTGATGATTTTAAATAAAAATCAATACTAAAATATCTACTTAATAATTAGGAGTACGTGACAGACAGTCACAACAGCTATTGAAAAGCAGGGTTTGTTGAATAAAAAATGTGTATTGTGACGTAATAAATCTCGTTTATTGGTATTTTTACATGGTTTTTATTTCATATTTTTCAACAGTGTTATAGAAAAACATATTATCTTATTTAAAGATTATCTGAAAAGAAAGCTGTTGCAGCGACATAGCTCTGGTGTTTGACAGAGTCTATATAGCATAATATGCTCATGACATGAGAGCAACAACCCGCTGTTCATCTCCCAACAGGACAGTGACAACAATAGTCTAATATACCACTTCGCCCCTGTAGCTTTCTATCTACTGCGATATATGTATATAAGAGGACTTGCTTCCTATGTGTATAGATTTAATTCTGGCACGTAAAATCAATGGGTGGTTGCCATGAAATACAGGATAGGTAATAGGTACAGGATGTATTTCTTCTGAACATACATATACACCCATCTCTGTACTTTTTGAAACATCTGAGCACCAATCCTTCATCAGAGAGACAATGCCTCCGTAAGCGCGCAAGTCGTAAATGGCAATTAACGCAACGCATGATAGCGGTTAAAATCAAAGTTCAAATCAAAAGCAACTCGTTGTCCAAAGAAGAATGCGGTAGTCCAAGTCAGTGTGCAGTATCGTCTGTTCAAGATGTAAAGGCCAAGTCGTCAAGAATCCACAAAATCACAATGATAAACATAAAATCGCACGCAAAAATACAAACGTATCGAACGATGGAATAGAAGTGTTTTTCAACCTTTTTCATGACACGACCACATAGTAAGAAAACATTTTTCGCGACCCCCGACACTTTGCTTTTTTCCATGTATTTTATTATGGTAACATAATAAATAACAAGAGCTCGAAAAGCTCAAGAGTATACGTCTCTCTGACAATACCATTCAACGCAGGTTAAGCGATATGTATGTACAAAATAAATGAAAGTAACTTTTGTGTCCTTGTAATTAAATTAATTTACGGATATGGCGGGCTGTGCGCAGTTTGAATTAGGAATTTCTCCTACATCGTGAGTGCGTTTACAAACATTTAAACTCACATACACAAACAGCCAGACAGGGAACAACTATCTGTAGGCCATACAAATATTTGTTCCGTGCGGGAATCGAACCCGAGATACGAAGCGCAGCAGTCAATCTCTCAGCCACTGCGCCAACCGTGCCGTCATGTTCATTGCAACAGCGTCGAAATATCGGGAGCTCAAAATAAAAAACAATCACGAAAGATATCGCGTAAATGACAGTATAAGTTTAGTGATATTAGTTAATGAACAACAAGCGCAACCATCGTATTATTAAGATGGACTAGTACAAAATATTTATATCCATCAGTTAAATTACACATTTTCTTAACAAATCTATTCTTTTAAATTTTAATGTTTTTTTTTACTGAGGTAGTTTTCGCGATCTGTGTGGGTGTGGATCTGTATTCCAGTGTTTTTCAAAGTGTGGGTCGCGACCCCCCCGGGGGTCGCGACCCACACTTTGAAAAACACTGGAATAGATCATGACAGATCTTACAGTGACAGTAGTGACGGGACTCAATCGATAACCATTGATAACGTTCCTTTATAAGATATACTACGAAATCCCCATAGTTTAATTTTTATTACATGACTTTACCTTGTCAATTGGCGTTTTAATATCAAGTTTACATGTTTTTTATAAATATTGTACTTTATAAAATGTATAAAAATGAAGAGAAAGAGCCAAGTATAGTAAGAAAAGCCTTGAGCAAAAATCGGAAAAAAAGTTGCGTTTTGTAATTTCACGATTACTTAATTTTGAGTAAATTAAAATATTTATAACTTTTGATTCCCGTGTCCTAAAAATTCAATATTTTTTAAATAAATATCTCATAAAATTGTAGTTATAATTATTTTATATTTACACTTGCATGGAGCTTCGTTAATTTTTAGATTTCTTGGGTCCAATTTCGCCGGACTCCTTTGGAGATTAATATAAAAAAATTAAGGGTGGCGATAGCACTGTCCCTCAAACAAAGGGGTAGTGCTGTCGCCTAAGAACGACTGTGTCAATCAAATAAAAAAAAAATATGATCGTCGGCGACCACCACCATAAAAAAAACAGCGCCCAACAAGGCATTTGATTGTTCACTTTGAAAAGAAAAGTCGTATGGAACCACCATGTTCCAGTTTTTAAGCCATATCGTCGCCTCAACGCCTTTTAATTTTGTTTCAGACCTCTGCTTGGGCAGCAGAATTACAATGCGCAAGAAGACGCCTTTTGTAGTCATCACCCATATTACCACATTTTGATCAGGCCTTCAGTCCTCACACATAACATCCCACCTGTAATCCCCGAAGGGTTAGGCACAGGTGTGTACCTAATCGTACACCCACATTTCTCCAGTTATTTTGAAGTCCCATGTAATAAGGGGCAAGCCTATTGCCATCTATCGGGCACAAATCCAGACTCCGTAGCTGCTACTGAGAAATTCCTTATGGAGTAACCAAACAACACTTTACCCAATCAAATCGGGGAATCGAACAGGCATACACAACAAAATTTCCACGCGAACGAAGTCGCGGGCAACAGCTAGTAAATAATATATATGAAAATGCTGAGACGTTACGATTTGTTGTGAAATTAAACAATGGTTTAAAACTCAATTTATTTATTAAACATCTCAGATGAGATGATTGTATGACAAGGGGAACCCTTACAGCTATCAGTTTATCACAATAGTATGTACATGTACAATGAGAGCGGCACTCGCTCACAGTGGCAGCGGGCCGGTGCCGGTGTGCGCACGCGCCGCCTGGTACCTGCAACACACGAGCTATGAGAGGGGGTGAGGGGGAGACCTGTACACATGCTCACTAAGCTAACTCGCTTCTATGGGACTGGGACTAAGTCATATTGGTATCAGCACAGGTCGCTACTGTCGCCCGGACACTATCTACAATATCTATATCGTTTCTACGTTATTGCTTATAGTTTTTGCATAAGTAGGTAGGTCCGAGATAAGTATCCACCTAACAAAATAACCTCCTAGTTATTTTTTCTCGGTTGCCCAAAGTATTATAGATGCGCGTCGGGCGACATTTACAGGCCGTAGTGTACTATAAGTAATGGACCTGTGCCACTAAGGTCCTACGGGTATCTACGCGCTGGCACCACAGCCGGCAGGGTGTAAGTGCAGGACGGGGGGCGCGAGGCGCGGGGCCCGCGTGCGTGCGGTGCGGGGCCGCACTCATGCAGCTAGCCAGCATGCACTGTCCACGCTGAATCGTCACCTATAGTCACTGATGTAGTTAAGTAGAAGCGCACAAGCCATGCTGGGTGTTGGGGGCCGGGGTCTAGTCGATGCCGCTCTATTAAGTAAATTACCGAGTCTAACGGTCCTCTATATCGTCTTCTTCTTAGAAACGGTGGCTTTATCGGAAAGAGAAAATACTAGTTTACTATTTTGGTAACGTGTTGGTACGATACACATTGTACCTGCGCGCGCTACACATTTTTAGAAGTGAACAAAATAATTTGTGGTGAACCTATGAATTTTAGATAATTCGTACATATCTGCTGTCTCACCTGACGGTGGGCTGATTGTTGTGCCGCACGTGGTCACGGCGACGCCGCGCACGCGCAACGTGTCGGCCGCGCGCCGCCCTGCTGCCCTGCGACCCGTACACCGTGTCCTCCGCGCTGGACTCCACCGCCGGCAGCGTGTCTGCACACACGCCCACACTCGTCAGCTTGCGCTACACTACACATACACACACGCCGTGCGGCGGGGCTTACCGGAGAGGTGTGCGGCGGGCAGTCGGTATAGCTCGGCTGCGCACGCGGCGCACGGCGAGCCGCTCGACTCCGAGTCGCTGTCGCGTGACTGCCCGTACTCTGACATACAATACTTGTAAGTACAATATCGTCACCAGCTTTCGATTCGAAATATGAATATGTATGCAAGAAAAAGACGAACCCAAATTGTATCATCCGTAAGCATACTTACTATCATCAGTACATAGTACAAGACAAGGGGTTATAACTCTGACTTGGTTGGTAAAAACTTGAGTATTTTTGTGGTGTGTGACATAAAGTGAGCATTTCACAGGTTTGTGTTGGGCAGGTGCAGTACTCACCTGTTGTGTGCGCGAGCAAATTGGGGCGCGGCGGCGGCGCTGCCAGGTCCATCAGCTCAGCGCGCCCGAACGTGCGCAGGTGCAGCGCGCAGCCGCCCACGCCCGCGCTCGCGCCGCCCTCACACGCCGCGCCCGCACCAGCGCCCCCAGACATGCTGAACGTCGCGTACGGGCTGATCTCGTGCAGTTCTGCCGTCACTGCAAATTGATCATCTCAATAAAATTCTCAACTTTAACTTCAACATAAGCTTGCATGCGAAACCTATAACAATAGTAAAGTAGAACCTTAAAACAACAGTATTATAACAATACAGGAGTATTTTTTTAAAAATGGGCAAAAGAATGTTGGTGATTTGTTCAAAACTTTTTTATATTTTTTTATCCGTATTTATTCGTAATAATATCAAAGAGCGCGCGCGCCGTGCAGCGTACGCGGCGATGTTGCAGCGGAGGTGAAACCCCCTCCCGGGCGGCAGGGTCGAGCCAGGCGGTCGTGACGTCGCGTCCAATCGTGCACCCACGCAGCGCGCAACCCCCGCGTCACACGTGTGTCGTACTCGTACCTAGGTCATGATGTCGGACTTAAGTAACCGTGAGTTTTATGAGATGGTGCGGGAGTATTTATTAAGTGGTGAAACTTTACGAGCAGCTCGCAGAACGGAGAGCATACCTCGAATGCGACCCCATGGTATCCTTAACCCCCGCGGTTCCTAATGAAAGGACCATTTTAGCTGCTACTCATAGGCTGCTTGATCATGGTCAGTATGCTTTATTTTCTGCATTTTCGTGGTCCTAAGCCCACGAATGTATGAAAGATAATAAAGAAAAATTGGAATTACTTTTCAAATGACTTCAGATCACGGCCTAATCTTAAAAAAATTCTAGTTCGAGCCTGATAAAATCAGCGATCAGTACATTGTAACCCACGTAAATATCTACCTACGCCTGTGCACGAAAAACGAACGAGCGCTTCGTCACGCCACACGCCGTCGGCGCGGCGCCGCCACTGCGGCGAGTAGCCATAAAATCAATTTCAAAGTGGACATCTTTTCGTTAACGATAACTTTATTCTTTTGTACTAAGACATCAAAATAAAAAATCGGTGTTTAATAAAACTCATTTAATTTGCAAAGAGCTTTTTAGACTTTTTTTTAGATTTTTTATTCATTTTCAAACTTTGACATGACAAATTCATTTCAAAGTTTGCGCACTGAATAAAAAATATTCCTGTATAATCGTCCATCGAGAAATCATGACCATTGGTGTTACTTTCCCTAAAAAGCACTTACTCAAAGCTGATCCGTTTCGCAATATACTAAAAGCTTCAATTTCTTGCTTTGTAATTTGGGTTCTGGATTACTGAGCATGTAAATATTCTAAAATAAGAGAGTACCGAGAAAAAGTAGTTGTTGCTGAATTATGCAAGTAATATATACTGGTTTTCGTGAAAATAACGGGTTAGATTCATGGCCCGGCCAAAGCTTTTTCATACAAAGGATTATACTCGTAATCATCATCTGCCTAGCCTTTTCCCAACTATGTTGGGGTCGGCTTCCAGTCTAACCGGATGCAGCTGAATACCAGTATTTTACATGGAGCGACTGCCTATCTGACCTCCACAACCCAGTTAGTACTGGGTAATACGATACCCCTTGGTAAGACTGGTTGTCAGACTTTTTGGGCCACTGACTACCTATAACGACTGTCAAAGATCTACAAATGACACCCGGGACCAACGGCTTAACGTGCTTTCCGAGGCACGGAGGAAACTCGGTATGTAATGGGCGGTCACCCATCCACAGACCAACCTAGGCAAGCACGGCTTAACCTAAAGATCGACCCGAGCGGCTGTTGTTATTTAGCCACGAGCTCGAAACGAGCACAAAGGATTATACTCGTAAATCTTAATAAATAAAAGCGAAAGGTCACTCACTCATGTATAATCACGAAATATCGAAAACCGCTTGACGTATAAAGATGAAATTTGGCAGGGAGATAGTTTATAGTTAGTAGACGTCCGCTAAGAACGGATTTTGCGACAGGGCCTGATTAAGGGGGTCTAAGGGGTCTCGCAGGTTTGTATGAAAGTCCTTCATTTTTTGTGCTACAAACTTGAAAGAAGACTGGCGAAGTTTCATGTATTTTGGCATTCACTCTTAGAGGTAGCATTCACTATGGCAACTTATACCTAGTTGTAAAACGGCTAAAGACTAACAGAAAAGTAAATGGAAAGTAAGACGAACAAGTTGGGAGAAAAGAGATATACGTCTTTATATAAGATAACCTAAAAATCTTACAATTAAGGTTTCTAACTGTGAATGTCTGCTTATTTAATAAAATGAATAAAAAAATAATAATGTTTATGATGAATCATAAAGGAAGATTCGAATAAACTACTCTTAGATAATTCCCTTTCCAACCTACCCGGTCCGAGTAGAAGTTAAAAGGCATACCGCGTTGTACACGGCCTCTTTGAATAATGCTCTGTACTTTTTGGTTCTCTTTGGTTTTTGGTACTAGGCAATTGACAGGGGAGGTCCCCTGGCACCTGTCAAGACAAATTATAAAAAAAAACAAGACAAATTATAAAAAAAAACATAACTTTCTATTTCGCTTCTGGTCTCTAAGATTACTGTATTTCCCTGCAGTTTTAGTTTTGACGGTACGTGTGTTGCTGCTCGTCTTAAGCCAAAACCAGAATTTTTACTTCATTGCCTGTACCTAATTGATGAATCATAAAACTGGCAGACTGCGGCTAGAGACTATACTGATTACTAACCTTGTAATTAGTTCAATCACTATTAGACTATGTTGTTATGACTTTGATCTATAAGCGTATTATGGTCAAGTAAAACGATTCTTACTAAGCTGAAAGAAGATATACTTTTACATAAATTATAACAGCCAGAGCTCACTAGCTATCTACGAGTACAGCTATTGAAAAGCAAGGTTTGTTGAATAAAAAATGTGTATTGTGACGTAATAAATCTAGTTTATTGGTATTTTTACATGGTTTTTATTTCATATTTTTCAACAGTGTTATAGAAAAAAATGTTATCATATTAAAAGATTATCTGAAAAGGAAGCTGGTGCAGCGATATAGCTCTGGTGTCTGGCAGAGTCCATATAGCATAATATGCTCATGACATGAGAGCAACAACCCGCTGTCCGTGTCCCAACAGGACAGTGGCAATAATAGCCTAATACACCACTTTGCTCCTGTAGCTTTCTATCTACTGCGATATATGATGTATAAGAGGACTTGCTTCCTATGTGCATAGATTTAATTCTGGCACGTAAAATAAATGGATGGTTGCAATGAAATAACGGATAGGGAATAGGTACAGGATGTATTTCTTCTGAACATACAGATACACCCATCTCTGTACTTTTTGAAACATCTGAACACCAATCCTTCATCAGAGAGACGATGCCTCCGTAAGCGTGCAAGTCGTAAATGGCAATTAACGCAACGCATGATGGCGGTTAAAATCAAAGTCCAAATCAAAAGCAACTCGTTGTCCAAAGAATGCGGTAGTCCAAGTCAGTGTGCAGTATCGTCAGTTCAAGATGTAAAGGCCAAGTCGTCGAGAATCCACAAAATCACAATGATAAACATAAAATCGCACGCAAAAATACAAACGTATCGAACGATGGAATAGAAGTGTTTTTCAACCTTTTTCATGACACGACCCCATAGTAAGAAAAAATTTTCGCGACCCCCGACACTTTGCTTTTTTCCATGTATTTTATTATGGTAACATAATAAATAACAAGAGCTCGAAAAGCTCGAAAGTATGCGTCTCTCTGACAATACCATTCAACGCAGGATAAGCGATATGTATGTACAAAATAAAAGAAAGTAACTTTTGTGACCTTGTAATTTAATTAATTTACGGATATGGCGGGCTGTGCGCAGTTGGAATTAGGAATTTCTCCTACATCGTGAGTGCGTTTACAAACATTTAAACTCACATACACAAACAGTCAGACCCGGAACAACCATCTGTAGGCCATACAAATATTTGTTCCGTGCGGGAATCGAACCCGAGACACGAAGCGCAGCAGTCAATCTCTCAGTCACTGCGCCAACCGTGCCGTCATGTTCATTGCAACAGCGTCGAAATATCGGGAGCTCACAATAAAAAACAATCACGAAAGATATCGCGTAAATGACAGTATAAGTTTAGTGAAATTAGTTAATGAACAACAAGCGCAACCATCGTATTATTAAGATGGACTAGTACTCATACGTTTTAATTTTTTTGTTAATTTTTATTAACATACAAAATATTTATATCCATCAGTTAAATTACACATTTTCTTAACAAATCTATTCTTTTAAATTTTAATGTTTTTTTTTACTGAGGTAGTTTTCGCGATCTCTATAGAGGCGGATATGTTTTTCAAAGTGTGGGTCGCGACCCCCCCGGGGGTCGCGACCCACACTTTGAAAAACATTGGAATAGATCATGACAGATCTTACAGTGACAGTAGTGACGGGACTCAATCGATCACCATTGATAACGTTCCTTTATAAGATATACTACGAAATCCCCATAGTTTCATTTTTATTACATGACTTTGCCTTGTCAATTGGCGTTTTAATATCAAGTTTCCATGTTTTTTATAAATATTGTACTTTAAAAAATGGATAAAAATGAAGAGAAAGAGCCAAGTATAGTAAGAAAACCCTTGAGCAAAAACACATGCCATTGGATTGGAACGTAATCGGAAAAAAAAATTGCGTTTTGTAATTGCACGATTACTTAATTTTGAGTAAACTAAAATATTTATAACTTTTGATTCCCGTGTCCTAAAAATTCAATATTTTTTAAATAAATATCTCATAAAATTGTAGTTATAATTATTTTATATTTACACTTGCATGGAGCTTCGTTAATTTTTAGATTCCTTGGGTCCAATTTCGCCGGACTCCTTTGGCCGGGATGTAGTTTATAGTTAGTAGACGTCCTCTAAGAACGGATTTTACGACAGAGTCGGATTAAGGAGGTCTAAGGGCTCTCGTAGGTTTGTATGAAAGTCCTTAATTTTTTGTGCTAAAAAGTTGAGATTTAGCAGCGAGGTAGTTAATAGTTGGTATTCGTTATGAACGAATTTTGCGACAGGACCGGATTAAGTAGGTCTAGCAAAAAGTCATTTAATGTTGTATACAGAATGGTATTAGAATAAAAAGCGCCTTACAAGGTTCACTCTGAAAAAAAGTTGTATAGCGCCAAAATAAACCGATTTTTAAAGCCATATCGTAGCCTCAACGCCATTTAATTTTGTTTCGGACCTCTGCCGCCCAGAATTACTGCAAAAGGACGCCTTTTGTAGTCATCAGTACATTATCACTTTTTGATCTGGCAGTCAGTTCTCACACATAACATAACATCACGCCTTAAATCCCCGAAGGGTTGGGCAGACGCGTACCTAATCGTACACACACATTTCGCCAGTTATGGTGAAGTCTCATGTAATGGAGGGTGAGCCTAATGCCATCGGGCACAAATCCAGATTCCGTGGCTGCTACTGAGAAATGATGGAATAACCCTATTATTAATAATACTATTATTTATAGTATTTTTTCAATTGCATATTACATTGTTTAATGTTAAGTGGAAGAGCAGAGTTACCTAAGGGGGCGTAAATTAATTAAGTAAGGCGTTTTAGGGGGGGCGAGCCAAATATCACTGAATCTCACGAGGGAGAGAGGAGGGTCCCGGCAAATGTTACTGGGTTTAATTAAATAAACGAAATCAAGCACAGATTTTGATAAATTTCACGTGAGGTTAGGAGGGAGATGAAGGGGCTAGCCAAATCTCACGACATCCCATCAAGAGGGCAGAGGGTCGAAAAATCGCTAAAATTGCCAAATTTTGTAATTGTAATTGAAATAAACATATTTTTTTTAACACTTTGCCGACCCGGGAATCGATCCCCATGCTTAGAGTCGCGCTTGCGACCACTCGACCAACGAGGCAGTCTCACACATGCCCAGCAAAATTTCCACGCGAACGAAGTCGCGGGCAACAGCTAGTACAGGAATATAAACATTACAAAATAATGAAATTATAACGTTCATAGGAAATAAACAAATAATAACTAAAGAGAGGGAGAAATTGTAACTTGAAATAGCAAACGGTATGATTATGCATTTACAAATAATATGATTGAGAAGTATGTGTTACCGTCAGGCGGAGTGAGCTCCTTCCCATTGCGCTTGCTGGGCTCCGTGGTGTAGAGCTGCGCGTGCGGCTGGCACACCTGCGGCAGCGAACAGTCACGGCGCAGGCACGCCGCCGCCTGCCGCCGCCGCGCCAGCACCAGCCCTGCATGTGGATGTGTGAGTACGTGTGTATCGCGCCGGCGCGCGGCGGAGCGAGTGCCAGTACCATGCCGAGCTTACCGGTGAGTGCGGCCAACAGCACGGCCAGCCCGCCGCCGAGAAGCGCGGGCGCCAAGCCGGCTCGCCACAGCGCCCAAGCACCCGCGCCGCCCGCGACTACATTCGCGCCCCCCGCGCCCTCCGCTACCACACCGTGCACCTCCGCTGGCACCTCCACTGGCTCGCCCACGCGCTCTGCGTGACAGTTTATAAACACTGTCATTGAAAGCCCGTAGTACCAAACAGTCAGTCATTGCCTTTTATTTTGTCAAAATAGCCGTTGTTTAATCACAGCAAATAAAAGTGCCAAGGTTAAATTAAAATCTAAAATGACGGCTTAAAATATTCATTATGGGTAAGCCAGCATGTCGCACCTCCATTGTGTGTGTGCGTGGCGGCGCGGTAGAGCGCGGTGGAGTTGCCGGCGGGCGAGCGCGCCAGCACGCGCACCTCATACCACGCGCCTGGCCGAAGGCTGCCGGCCTGAGGGACACCGCGCGATCAGTGATGGTACTAGAAGATACGCCGCGGGGAGAGGAGCGGGTGCGGTTACCTCGGCGGCCTCTCCGTCGGTGTGCAGCGACTGCCAGGCGCCCCCGGCGGCGGGGCGCACGGCCAGCGCCCAGGTGGCCACGGGGCAGCGCCCGACCCACGCCAGTAAGTTCAGGCGCAGCGTCGTACTGTTTGCCCACACGAACTCCTTGCCCGGCGGCGGCTTAGCCTCTACGCACAGTACACGCTTTCAAACAAATGCAGTGCAACATCGAAGATCAGCGATTAGAGAGACTACTGAGTGGATGTGAAACTTGAGCGCGCGTCGAGACTGAATAGTGACTCACTGTCGCCCCTGGTACGTGCGACGAGCGGCGCGGAGTGCGGCGACGCGCCCACGGCGTTGTGCGCCTGCAGCGTGACGCGGTAGCGTGCGCCGCACGCCAGCCGCGCCAGCCATAACGACGTGTCGGCGGCCGGCACGCGCCGCGCTTTTGCCTTCGCCTTCCCCTCCACACCCTCGTCGCGGGACCACCACACTGTGTATCCTGTCGTATTTGCATGATTATTTACAATATAACTTATCCGACGTCAATTCGTATGTGAGCGAGCTAGCTACCTACCGAGTATGTGTGCACCGCCGTCGTGCGGCTTGTCCCACGAGAGATGCAGCGCGTGCACGGCGGCACTGCGCAGGTGCGGAGCAGGGGGCGCGGGGGCCGTGCACACGCTCAGCGTCACGCTAAGTACGTCCGAGCCCAGAGCGTTGCGCACTAAGCAAGTGTAGTTGCCCGCTGATGACACATCCACCTCTGAACACAAACGGCACCGGTCACCACTGACGGAGTGCAATCCAGAAACAACGGACCAGTAATAATCAAGAATACATAATATCCTCACTGTCTATAATGAGATCGCCGCCGTCAGTGAGCGTGTGTGCGTGTGGTAGCGGCGCCCAGCGCCAGCGCAGCGGGGGCGCGCCAATCGCGGCGCAACGCAGGCGCACGCGCGAGCCGCGCGCCACGAACACCGCGCGGCTGAATGACGATATCCTGGCCGATTCTGCCGGTTTAATGGAATCGGTAACATCATTTAATATTTAAATGTCATTAAAAGCTTTCAGCAAATGTTGGAATGTGATAAAGCCACTACGCGCAGCCATTTAGTAGCGCTGCACATATAGCAGGTGAGTAGTAAGCGTGCGGTCGTGCTGCTGGAGCAGCGGGTAACGTACGTGAGGGGGATGGTGCCGCGGTGACGGGGCGACTGGGCGCACCCGCGCCCGCGCCCGTGGCGGCGCGCACCCAGAACTCGTACACGGTACGCTCGCGCAGACCACGCACCTCGCGCCACACCTCAGCCTGCCCGTCCAGCGCGCCGTCCTCGTCCGCTTCCGCATCCACTCGTTGCGCCCACTCGCCACCCATTCTTTGGCACAATAAAGCGGTTAAACACTCCATCGGTTAACCCGAATGAGGGCTGGTGGTTGTGGCGGTTTAGTGAAGTGATAGCAGAGACGTACTTGCCGAGTTCGCGCGTGTAGAGTGTGTAGTGTGTGAGGCGACCGGCGGTCGTGGCGGGCGCCAGCCACGACACACGCACGGCGGCCGCGCCCGTCGCTTGCGCACGCACCTGCGCCACCGCCTCTGGCACTGAGGGAGGACACAGCTCAGCGTGGGCATGGGAAGAGTAGTCGGCTAAATGTTGTCGTTACTGGTACTTACCCAAAAATTTAACACCAAATTTGAGATATTGACACCTGTGTAGTACTTTTTTTGTCAAAATATATATTATCTTTTTTATGATCTTTGAAGATGATGATTATCGAAATGGTGAACAATTTTCTTTCAAAGACTGTAGCCGTTTAAAATTGCGAACACATACTCACACACACACAACCATGGACATTATTGAATGGCAAGAAAGAGTGCACCAGTGCGAACTGACCATCCTCGTTGGTGGCGCAATAGACGGGCGGCGCAGGCGGGCCCAGGCCGGCGTTGGCGCGCGCGCGCACCCACACGGAGTAGTTGGTGGCGGCACTCAGCCCCGTCAGGGCGGCCTCCCCCCCAAGACCCGCGCGCGCCGTCTGCGCCTCACCCAGAGACCCCACCCTGCTCCATGCTGCACATCACACACACAATGACATGCAAAACTATTTTAAAACCACGATACGATCAACATTTTTTTGTCATCCACATGAATAAAATTACGCTCAGCGGATTACCTAAGTACTCACCGAAACTAGTAAAATTTCATTTAATCGTAGTTTTTAGGATAACTTACACGAAGAAAAGTGTAAAGGCGCGTAATGCAGGTCGTACCCGCGGAGCGCGTGTGCGTGCGTTGCGGATAGCGGGGTCCAGCGCACGCGCAGCGAGCGCGCCGACAACGCCGCGCACGACACGCCACCCGGCGCCTCCTCTGGCACTGCGACACAGATCACACGTGGACTCCACGCTGGCGTGCACCACACACAGGTCAGTAATATGGCGGATATAGATACCTCCGTCGGCGGTGGTGGCATACACGGTGGGCGAGTGCGGGCCGGCGCCGGCACGGTTGTAGGCGCGCAAGCTCAGCGCGTAGCGCGCGTAGGGGTGCAAGCTCGTCAGCGCGAGTTCGGCGCTGCTCCAGCCTGCCACGCCTGTGCGGCCGGCGCGCGGGTCCTCCGCCCCATCCGCTTCGGCCGCATTTTCGTCGGAGCGGCCTAGCTCGCGCCACGTGGCCACATACCCCAGTAGTTCACCGTTCCAGCTGTCCTGCGGCGGCGCCTGCGAGAACGTGATGCCTGGTTAGTGCTGTGTGTGATAGCTGCGGCTGAAAGTTAGCTACTTGCTATAGTACTCACCGTCCACGAGACGTGCAGTTCACCGGGGCTGGACGCTCTCACTCTGACGTTCTGCGGGGATGCAGTTGGAGCTGGCGGAATACATGAATTGTCACAATGTTACAAATATTAATATTTAAATTCCTTTCTCTTTCTTTCCTAAAAAATGAGATGAGCTACCTTCTTCTAGCGTGGTGAACATCAGGGGTTCGGAGTGCGACGATAGTCCCACGTGGTTGGCGGCGGTGAGACGCAGGGAGTAGGCGGCGGCCGGCCTGAGCCCCTCCAGCCGCGCGGACATCTTGAGCAGCCCTTCTGCGTCCACTCTATGCAAACAAACACCTAGTGAATGAACGATGCCGATGACGGGTACGTGATGCAAGGTGGCGTGAAAGATATTTCATCAGTGGGTGAATGAGGGTGTTCACCTGTCGTCGTGGGTGAGCAGCGTGAGGTTGACAGCATTGCTGCGCGCCTCGGCACCCGGCAGCGCGTGTAGCGCCGTGTATAACGCAGTGTAGGTGTGGAGCGTGGAGGGCGCGGGCGCGGGCGCGGCCCACAACAGCCGCACCCAGCGCGCACCAACGCCGCCCAGGCGCAGGCGGCGCGGCGCCTCCGGTGGCTCTGTCGTCATACCACAAAGTCATGTAAAGAGAGTTCCAGTCAGGACCCGCGGCGCATGGCTAGCAGAGTACCGACCTTCCACGTGCAGAAACATGAGCTGGTCGCTGCGGCCGTACGCGTTGTGCGCGTGGCAGCGGTACTCGCCGGCGTCGGCTCGCTCGGCGGCGCGCAGCGTGAGCGTGGAGCGCAGCCCACCGGCCGCGCGCGCCTCCGAGATAGCCCACCTGTCACATAGGCACCGGTGTGAGCACCGCACCAGTACAACCTAGCCCGTTTCGTGTGTCGCAGCACACAGTACCTGTAGGAGGCGAGGTCGAGGCGCGCGCCGCGATGCGTCCAGTGCACGTGCAGCGGCACGTCGCCGAGTGCGAGGCACGCCAGCGCCGCGCCCTGTCCACGCACGCACGAAACGTTGCCGCCCGAGCCCTCGAAGTGTGCCGGCTCTACACATATTTCAAAACAATTTCAATGTAGGGATTTTGTGAAATCCCGGAAGATGTCTTCTTACTAAAAACATTTAGAAAGAATCAAATTAAAACATATTTCACTAAGATCAATCCAGTAAAATGTAAAAAAAAACAAGAGAGAGCGCGAGATGCTAGCCATGCATTAACCTAACAATCCGATTCCTGGTTTCCCTTCGGATTTCAGAACACTTTTTTCAGACTTTTTCGAGACTTTCCTATTAAGTTTTCGAGTATCTACCCAAATTGTGCTTTCGATTATCATTGCTTTCTTTACGTAGAGGTACTTACAAGAAGATTGTAAAATATCCTTGCTTTGTATAGATTCCATGTTAGTATTATATAACTGCATATCACACGTGTGAGTGCTATGTATTGTAGGGCTACATCTTAAATTTTGTTTTCTTTCATTGACTGGAATGTGCCTTGGTGGCTGAGAGAATGTCATGCGCACTCAAATGTCTCGCTGATGGTGGCGGGTGTGTCGGGTCATTTAGTTCCCTTCAATATGGTTGAGTTGAATGGCGCTGATCCATACGTCACGTTCATGAACGGGCGCTGTCAGTTGGGACTGGTCACCTCTTGGCTGCCACGGTTTATTTTAATTACTTTTTTTGTTTTCATTGTGAATTAGTCTTTTACTCTGGACGCTCTTAATGTGCAAGTCTTTCTACATCGTTCTCACATATAATGTATAATCTCAACATGAATGATGTAACTAAGATTTTGTTAAAATATTTTCATTTAAAAGTGTCCATGGAGTTTCTTGCCCATTCTTCTCCATAGAGATCTACGCTTTGGAATGTGCAACTACAGTACTTTCTCAAGTTGTTATGTCTTTAGACTGTCATGACTGTAGCTTCGCTTCTTTTTGTTTTTTTTTTTGACGTCCAAAAGTGCCTGTGATGGTATAATTGAAATAAATTCTTTTGACTTTGACTTTACATTTTTTTCATGTTTTGATATTTTTTTCATATTTTTACCTTTAATTTTTATCTTAGTCCTCGTGCCTGGGAGCATGTGCGGTCCACCCGTATAATTCAAATCTTTTTAACCGACTTCCAAAAAGAGGAGGTTATCAAGTCGACAAATTTTTTTAATTGTTTTTGTGTGTTTGTTCAGTGATATCTTCGCCAATTGTGAACCGATTTTGATGGTTCTTTTTTGTTTGGAAAAATATTATTCCGCGGTGGTCCTATTTAAATTTGGTGAAGATCTGATGCTGATCTTCGGAGGTTTGCAATGGAACTCTTCAATAATAGGCAGCAAATCTGTCGCGATGGCTGCCATCGTTTGGATATTCATTGTTTACACAACATCATAGCATAACATCACGCTTGAATGCTCTGAGTACAGTCTACAGTATACCCACATTTCAACAGTTAGGTATGTTAAGTTCCATTTCATTGGGGATAAGCCTATTACCATGACATGTATTGTTCACGGTTCACTAATGTTTCACCAAAACTCCTTTGACAATTTTTAACCGACTTAAAAAAAAAGAAACAGTTTCTATGTTCGACTGTATGTAATTTTCATGTACCTATGTTCACCGAATTCTCCGCCAATTATTGTAGACCGATTATAATTCTTTTTTATTCGAAAGCCTATACTAATGAGGTATTCCCATTGTCACCAAATCAGAATCTGATGATGGAATCCCAGGGAAATCGAGGGCAACCCTCAAATTTTATAGGCACATACAATGTTTTTCATATACTCTCTAACGCAATTCAGATATTTGTGCCTGGTGATCATCTTCTCACGTTGCTGAGCTGATGACGGAAGGTATAAGTCAGGATCAGATGATGGAATCCCAGTAAAATTAAGGGCAACCTTCAATATGGGCATTGTTTGAAACAGTATACTTTCCTTGTGGTCCCATGGTCATCCGGTCAGGATCTAATGATGGGACCCTGGAGAAATCGAGGGGACTCTCCAAATTTTATATTATCGATATCTTAGACAATTGCAAAAAAGATTTTTTATTACGTTAAATAATCATTATTGTACCGCGTGTACAATTAATTTGAGTTCACGTTCTATCTTCGCCGCGTGTACTCATTATCACAATATCGTAGCAGTTCCATGCCCAAAAAGTCTGACAACCAGTCTTACCAAGGGGTATCGTATAACCCAGTACTAACTGGGTTGTGGAGGTCAGATAGGCAGTCGCTCCATGTAAAATACTGGTATTCAGCTGCATCCGGTTAAACTGGAAGCCGACCCCAATATAGTTGGGAAAAGGCTAGGCAGATGATGATGATGATGTAGCAGTTCCATATACTAAAATCATTCTATCATAAGTATTGAGGTTGGAGTCTGGAGTGAAAAACGATTCAGATACGAATGACTTTATTGCTAGACGTAACCTATGATATACAAAAATATTTACTACATTATCGGCGACTACCTACACGCATAACAAAATAAAATAAATCAAATCATATGTGGGTGAGTCGAAAAGGTTTGAATATCTCGCTCACATATAAAAGCTTTTGCCGCACCTGGACCACCAGTATTCCACTAGCGCGCGCGCATGATGTATGTATGAATATGTTGCAGCTACAATAAGTGATCACTGTTTCATTTAGCTATATCATTATATCAATAAATTTATCATTATAAACTCTATCTCAACTTATTTTTATATTTTTATACGCAAACCCTGCGTAGGGAACTATAGCTGTTTTGATATGGAAAGAAAAATTCGAGTGCGAGCAGGGTTGGGTTGGGGTTGGGTTGGTCCGGTGTACTGAATCGAAAGGTCGCAGGTTCAAACCCTACTCGCACTCGAATTTTTCTATCACAACTTATCTTCTATTTATCTGTATATATATAATGGTAAAATGGTGGTATGGGAGGAGCTCGTGGCTAAATAATAACAGCCGCTCGGATCGATCTTTAGGTTAAGTCGTGCTTGCCTAGGTTGGTCTGTGGATGGGTGACCACCCATTACATACCGAGTTTCCTCCGTGCCTCGGAAAGCACGTTAAGCCGTTGGTCCCGGGTGTCATTTGTAGATCTTTGACAGTCGTTAGGTAGTCAGTGGCCCAAAAAGTCTGACAACCAGTCTTACCAAGGGGTATCGTATTACCCAGTACTAACTGGGTTGTGGAGGTCAGATAGGCAGTCGCTTCATGTAAAATACTGGTATTCAGCTGCATCCGGTTAGACTGGAAGCCGACCCCAATATAGTTGGGAAAAGGCTAGGCAGATGATGATATATAATGGTAAACTGACGGACTGACTGGGTGATATATCAACACACAGCGCAAACCGATGGTCCTAGAGACATGAAACTTGGAGGGTGTGTTCATTGTTAGTACATTTCAGCAACGGCTAAGCATAAATTGTGACGTTATTGTTTTAACTGAATGCTGGCTTACCAAACATTATAACATACCACTCATCCCGGGATATCATATGTATAGGAGTACCATAAATTACAACCAAAATGATGGTGTGATAGTTTATGCAAGAAATCATCTGAACGTCTCTGTTGAGGAACCTGATATGCACGACTGTAACAGGTTGTTAGTTAAAATTGGATCGGAATTTGCGGTATTAGCATTATATCGACCTCCGTCTTTTAAAAATACTAGCAATTTTACTGACTCTCTGAATGAGACCTTGCAGAACCTGTCATCTATCAAAAACACGATTGTAATTAGAGATATTAATATGAATATTTTTCCAGGAAGTGCTGAAGCTTCTGCTCAGGTAGTCCTGAGCAGAAGCTATGTGCTGGGAGCAGACCATGAAAAGCGCATAGGTTGAGGTAGTCCTCAACCTATGCGCTTTTCATGGTCTGCTCCCAGCACATAGCTTTCCTACACATCACAGTGGCTCCTGTCTAGATCATATTATGCTTAAATCGAATTTCCCTTCACTTGCACTTGTTGTTAACTCAACAATAACCGATCATAATGCTGCCCTACTAACCTTAAATTGTAAATTACCTAATCAAGGCACTCGCAAAATTTCATAACTGAATATAAATAGACTTAAAGAAGATTTACGCGTCATAGATTTTGATCCAGTCTATAATTCCGCTGACCCGCAGTTTTGCATGTTGTTTGCAATTGAAAACGTAAGTTTTCAATTCAGAAAAACACAGTCGTATCGCAGTTGAGCAACAGAAGTTACAATATAAAACCATGGATAACAACAGGTCTTATTCGCTGTATGAAACATAGGGATAAACTGCATATGAAAGCAAAATCTAATCCAGAAAATGTAGTATTGCAACTTTCGATCTCCTTAAAAAAATTAAAAACAACTACGACAAAATGGCATTGGAAAAGGCTGGAACAAATAGTAAAAAGATTAGGAAATATATTAAAGACGCAACTTATACCGCAAAACAATATGAGTCATCTTCAAGTTTATTACAAGCAAACTCGTCACCGGTGGAATCCGCTAACATATCAAATAATTTCTTTGTTAATGTGGGTAAGTGTCTGTCAGAAAAAATCTGGGACAATCCCAAAACCTAACGAGCACTCCTTTACCATCTAACACTGCTTTAACATCCTTCGCGCTGCTAGATACTGACGAGACTGACGTAGAAAGTATAATAATGACCTTGAAAGAAGACTGTGCAGTTGGCTGGGACAACATATCGAATAAAATTATTAAAAAATTGAAGGACGTTTTGGTACCACCACTGACTTATATTTTCCGCATTTGTTTATCTTCAGGTCATTTTCCAGAGTGTCTTAAAAAAGCTGTAATTGTCTCTGTCTATAAATCAGGCAGCAAAGAGCAAGTGACAAATTACAGACCTATTTCTTTACTACCATCTATGTCAAAAATATTGGAGAAAATAATAAATAAAAGGTTGTTGAAATATTTGGAAGATAAATCGATTCTGTCTGAACGGCAGTTTGGATTTAGACCTAAAGTTTCAACTGCCGATGCGGTACATCATCTGACTGACTATCTAGCGCAAGAACTTGACAAGGGTAACCACACAGTTGGAATTTTCCTAGACCTTGCCAAAGCTTTTGACACAGTTTGTATTCCGATTCTGTTGCGTAAGCTTGAGATCATGGGTGTGAGAGGCACCCAGCTGAAACTATTCCAAAGATTTTTAGAAGACCGTTCCAAATGCGTAAAGTTTGGTGATGTTGTCAGTTCTGTTAAAAAAAACACATTTTTTGGTGCTGCCCAAGGAAGTATTCTAGGGCCCACTCTGTTTTTGATCTACATAAATGACCTTTGCAATCTAAAGCTAGAGCATGGCACTATTATAACTTACGCCGACGACACTGCTTTACTTTTTTCGGCTGACTCAGAAAATGAAGTCTACAATTTTGCGCAACACGGTTTTAATATTGTAAATAAATGGCTTCAAAATAACTCACTAACTCTAAATGCAGGGAAGACAAATTATATTAAGTTTTCGATGCATAAGCATACATCGAATGTCCCTTCAGCGTTGCATGCTCATTGTTGTCCAATTCCTGCAGATAGCCAGTGTAAGTGTCCCAATATTAAGAAGACTGATAAAATAAAATACCTGGGTATTATAATAGATGAAATCCTTTCCTTCAAACAACATACGGAAGCTCTAAATAGTAGAATTCGTGAGCTGATATTCGTATTCAAAAAGCTAAGATTTATTACAGATCCAAAAGTTCTTAGAAAAGTATATTTTGCTCTTTGTCAGTCAATTCTGACCTACTGTATTACTTCATGGGGTGGCACGAGTAAAACTCTGTTATTGCCCATTGAAAGAGCTCAAAGAGCTATCCTCAAGGTGGCTACTTGCCGCCCTTTGCTTTTCTCCACCAACCTCCTGTATAAATCTTGTGAAGTACCAACAGTTCGTCAGTTATTTATTATGAGCACTGTACTTAAACAACACGCAGCACTTCCATACAGCACTGAATTTACTAAAAAAAACACGGAAAGATATAGTTTGCCCTCAAAAAAGTACAAAACATGCTTTCACAGCGAAGTTTCATATGTACCTCGGACCGCTGCTATATAACAGGCTAAATGAAAAAATAAACATCTACTCTTTAAATATCAGTAACTGCAAGAAAATCCTTAAGGAGGCTCTTCAAACTATGTCCTATGAAGATTCAGAGAAGTTATTACTAGTGCTAAAGTAAATATTGTTCGAATTATTGTTATTTTTTAATTAGTTATCTAAGTTAAGATAATATAATTTTATATACCTTTTTTACATAGGTATAATACATACTACATAGTTACCAATAAGATTAATAAGAAAATGTGATTATTTTATCAATTAATGTTACCTCCAATCGCCAGAAACACAGGATTACCTAGTTGAGGCACAAATCATGGGTGAACTTGACATAGATTTAAGTAAAACTGTAAAAGTTGTACTTTATATTTTTGAATAAATTTATTTATTATTATTTATTATATTATTGTAAAGAGTAAGTATCCACTAATAAAGGATTTTTGGGAATTCCACCCCTAAAGTAAAATAGGGGATGGAAGTTTATATGAAAGTCCGTCAGTTTTGAAGTTAGGATCTTAAAATTTTGTGTTTAGGCTGACGATTGAAAATTAATTTATACGTATCTCAGCGTTTTTGATAATTCTACCCGCGAAAGGTTAAAAAGGGGGATGAAGGTAAGGATGAAGGTAAGTAACTATGTTTGTTCGGGTGAAATCTTGTAACTCAAAATTTTAAACAACCAATTGAGCTAAAATTTTGCACACACCTTTGGTTCTGGTAACAGTACATTTTTATGGCAGACATTTCTTAATCCTGCAGCCAGGATCGTCTCCTCACGAAGGAACTCCTCAACGGTTAAGTTACTAACGTTTTTAAAAAGGTATTTTTAAGTTAAAATCACTAATATTTAGGCTTATGGTTGGAAACTAACGTAAATTTTGTTTTTTTTTTATTTGAATCCACAAGGGGGTGAAAAGGGGGATTGAATTTTGTATTGTTTCGTATGATTTTAATCTTTTCCTTTGCAAGTCATTAATGGGTGCATCTGCTGCCAAAGGCGCTTCGATCCAAACCTTCATGTAAAGGGTATTACATTACACAGACGTGACATTAGGGCACCGAAACTAACAAATAGGATAATCTGTTTTTCTTCTCTTTTGGTAAAGTTAAATACGCTTCAATTACCTCTAAAGAGAAAAGTCTACATTGCATACAGCAGTTTCGCCATTTAACGAGCATGATGTATTAGTCCCGGGGAACGCCAATGAAACCTCGCAGGTGGCTTGTTCAGAACTATCATTGTGAGCTCTATTAGTCATTGTAATCATCCAAGACTTATTTTTCTGCAGCTAAAGCAGGTAAGACTTTCAAGAGCACATTCAGCAAACTGTTCCTCTCAGGAACAGAGATCAAGGCAACCGTAGTGTTCTCGAGAAAATGTTTCCCAAGCAAACCTGAATCTTTTAAACAATGGGATCTCAGGAGAGCTTGATGGACCATATCACAGTGTAAATACTTTTGAAAGCATTGTTTCAAACATGTGATGACGTCGTTGATCTCTTTGCTTCTAGGAGAGCACATGCGTTTTTTCTGGCACCGTAGATATTGTAAATTTATTATAAGTTGAAAGTATGCGTTTTTGACTGTATGTCACGTACTCCTAATTATTAAGCAAATATCTTAGTCGTGATTCTTATTTCAAAATAATCACACGATATCGGCCACGTGCAAGACATCAAACCTCTACTTTATGGCTTGACGGCTTGTTGATTGAGAAACGACGGGTTACCGTGCACGGTGACGTTGATATGCTTGATGAGCGGCGGCCCGACTTGGTTGTCAGCAACGCAGCGGTATTGACCCGCGTGCGCGCGCGCCGCGGTGTCCGACGCTAGCGAGCCGTTGTGCGCGCGAACGCTGCCCGCTGCGCCCCACGCACGCCCGTCCGCGCCCCAGGCGCCCCCCGCCGCACCCCACGCGCTTGCGCCCACCTGCTCCCACTGCTCCGCGCCCTCGCCGCCAAGCGCGCCGAGCGAGCCTGTGACACGTGAGCTGTTACACCACTGTTCCTAGCGTGACATGATCTCGGACTCGGGACTGATACTGACCGATACGTCTGTACCACGTAATGGAGGGCGCTGGGTAGCCCTTTGCGGCACACTCCAGCTGTAGAGGCGCGTCGAGCAGCACGGCCGCATCCTGCGGCTCTGTGACCCACGCCGGCGCCACTGTCGAGGCAACGTTAGCGTGAGCACAGGCTGCACAGTGCACGTGCATAACTGCACAGTGGTCAGTAGCGCGGGTCGCGCGCACTCACCCTTGACGCTGAGAGTGGCGGTGTAGTTGACGGCGGCGGCGTGGTTGGACACGCGGCACGTGTAGGCGCCGCTGTGCCGCGCCGTCAGGTCCGAAAACATCAGCAGCGAAAACTCGTTCAGGCTCTTCTCTTCAATCTACACAATAACACTCTTTATCACCTCGTCTACATTTCTCGCATAGACTCAATGGTCACCGGCATTTTTCAGATTTATGTTCATCGTCAGCAACGGACTGCAATAGTTCAGACCTGTAAGTTAGGTGGTAGCGGCGCGCCGTCTTTCAACCACGAGAAGTACATGGGCTTGTCGCCGGACGACACGCCACAAAGCACCTGCACCGAACTGCCCTCCGTCAGCTCCGACGAAAACATAAACGGTGAAATCTTTGGTGGATCTACCAAAAAAACGTAAAAATGTACATAACTGATATTTGCAAGACAAAATCAAAATCAAAAATCAAAATCAAATCAATTTATTTGTGAAACATAGGATAGATGATAGATGGATCTTAAGAACTAAATAGTGCGCTATGCTTTGTCAATTTTGACATACAAATATTTACAAAGACATACATGCATAGTCAATTATCAATTATTAAAGAAAAAAAATATTAATATAACATAATGAATTAAATAGTTAGTTCACACTTAATTACAATATTAATTATCATTTAAAAAGTCTTCAATTTTATAATAACATTTGTCAATTAGCAATAATGTGAGAGCTTTTTTAAACTTGACTAGAGGCATATTTTTTAAATTGTCTGGTATTTTATTATAGATCTTTGGCGCAATGCCAAAAAAACTCTTTTGCATTAAAGATGTCTTGCATTTAACATTACATAACTGTGAAAAATACTGAGCACGTACTGGCTTTCTTTTAATATCAGACATTTTTTCGAATAAGTGGGGGTTGCTTTATTGACAACGAGTCACGTTCATGTTTCGTGGCATGTACTTACTGCGGATTTGTATGTCGACGTCACGGCGTGCGGCAGGCCCGGCGGGCACGGCCACGGCGCAGGCGTAGGGGCCGGCGTCGGCCGCCAGCGCGGGCGCCAGGCGCAGCGCCGCCCCCCTCGCGCTCACCCGGCCCGCGCCCCCCACCGCCACCGACGCGCCGCGCCGCCACCACGAGATGGAACTGCCACACATCACACTACATCACGACAACTCACAGATCACATAGTAAAGCAAATGTGCTGAGAGGCCTTTTAACGTCGTCACTCTCACCAACATTGATATCTGTATTACAAGAAGTATAAAGGCGAGTTTTCATTGCTAACCTTTACTTGTATTTTAGCTTAGCTATTATAACGGTCTGTTTAAATTCTGGCTAATTAAGACATAAATTATTTTATTTCTTATTATGACATCATAATATTTTGTGACCAGTGAAGTTACTTCCTCGTATCGTGAATTTAATTAGGGACTAGATTAAATTGATAATGTGTCCAGAGCCTATCGCTAGTGTATTAGAGGAATCATCCTAACAAAATGCACCTCTATGGACCTGATCGGATATCCAGCGTAGGGGCAGTAGATGGTGGCGTTGGCGCCGGCCACCACGCGCACGGGGCCCAGTGCGCGGATCGACGGCGGCCCTGGCAACAGAACCAACACTCACATTTATAGGAGATCTGAGATATCTAAGCACATTTCAGTAGAAAAGAATGAGCTCACTATTATCGCACAAAACATAAGGAACGTTTACTGTAATTTTGATGATTTTGTGCTCTATTTGTCTACTGTTAAGTTTGAAACTGATATTATAATTCTGACAGAATGCAGATTAAATCCTAATAGACCTATTTCTCAGCTCAGCAATTATCTCTGTCATGCCTCAATTCGCCACACAAACCAAAATGATGTGGTTATCATCTTTGTCAACACAGGTTTTAGGTGTCTACCGCTCTCCATTGAACTTTAAAACTGAGATCTTTGTTGTCACTCTTAGTACTCACCAGGACACATTGACATCATAAAAAAAACATAGTAATAGCGGGAGACATAAACATCAATATTAGACCTTAAGCAACAAACCTTAAGAATTTAAACCAGAGTAAACTACTTAAATATGCTGTCATTACATGTTATACTCCCAGGGCATACACTTGCCACCAGAGAAAGAAACTGCTTAAAAGCTTAAGCTTAAAGTGGTCCCGCACTTTATGCTAAAGATTAATTTAAAGAGGTGTCCGCATCTATAGCCATCCTGCACACTACTGTCACTTATCACTTCACTATACTTATGGTCACTGTGCAAACAAAAACATACACAAGTTACAAATAAGTCTACAACTAGCGTAAATTTTGAAGAAGTTCTAAAACATATTCAGCAACAAAACTTTAAACTACTGACTGACCTACTCATTATAAAGCTCACCGAATCTATTAATCTTAACACTACTCATACTAAAATCCCTAGCAGTAAACGCATAATTAAACCTTGGGTTACCCCTGGTGTACTACGTTGCATAAACAATCGCAATAAACTACAAAAAAAACCAAGTTCGACCCACACAATGAAATACTTAAGATTACGTACAGCCGATACAGAAATCACCTGTAATAACCTCATTAAAAAACTAAAAATAAAATACGAAAGGGACTTATCTACAAATTCAATCTCAAACAGCAAATTACTATTAAAAAATATTATAAAACCATAACATAATTCGCAATTATTTTGTGCTTCTGGACACTGACCTCAATGAAGTGGAAAGAACATTAATGAGCCTAATGTCAGATAGTGCTCCTGGCTGTGATAATATTTCAACAAGATTATTAAAGTTCATCGAGCAATCCTTAGCTTTAAGAGAGCATCTTTCCGGACCCTCTTAAACAATCGACTATTAATCCGGTTCACAAGGGTGGGGGCAGAGTCGATGTCAACAATTACAGGCTCATATCTGTCCTTCCAGCTATTTCCAAAATACTAGAAAAAATATTAAACATTACGCTCCTTGATCTAAATACATTTAATTTATTATCCCCGACGCAATTTGAATTTAGGCAAAATATGTATATCCACTGGAGATGCTGTAACTGCTCTTAGCTCACTAAAAACTAATCTTCTTGTGGTCTGGAATCTGGAGGCCTAGACAAGTTACAAACGTTTCTTATCGAATCTCTTTCTACAATCGTTGACGCTTCGGCGTAAGCGATTTGTGAAAACGCTAAGTTGGTAGCCAACTTGACGCGACTCAGTCGATCGCTCGTTCTCCAATGTTTGTAGAAAAAATCCATACTTTAGTCTATGGTGAGCGTTCCTACCCACGTCAAACTAACGTCACAGTTGTTTACTTTGTGCGCGGGCTGAACGTTTGTTTTGAATTATTGTTAAGAAAGGAATAATTCTTTTAAGTGATAAAAAATAAGCGAAATAAGAAACAAGTTCTTCTTATAATTGGTTTATTATAATATCACAGTGCGGAATGTAATTTTAAACATTACTGTGACTCGAAATGATATGATGTGATCCCGCATTTGAATGAAAGATACCATAAATGAAGTGAGAACTTTTATACGATGGAATCTAGATCTCGAGGAAGTTCGCAACTTTATTGGAATTCATAGAAAGGTACAAAAAATATTAGTTATTTCTTACATATCTTCCTGTGTTATTCGAAACTCTATCATACTCGGGCACTGGAAAGTTTGAAACATAAACAATGACGTGATACACGACACAGCTGAAACATATTGACGCCTATTGTTATCGTTAACTCTTGGGTGTCGGCGATCGCTCAGTGGTCGTTCGAAAACTTCGACCGTTTCGTTAGCGCTTGTCAAAACTGTAACTTGGCTACGATATATATGGGATCTAGCGATCAACATTGTAGAAACGATTATATTTCATTCTCTCATTTTGAATGCTCGGATAAGTTGTAAACTTGTCTACGAGTTTTCTATTCGTTTGTTTTGACCACGTGACTTAATTCCCATACATTTGTTAGTTTTCTATTAGCAAACTATCCCATTATAAATAATCATTAATTCTTATTTATAAAAAATATTTTTCTTTTAGATATTTCATGCCGTTCAAGGTTTTGAAACACAAGTCATTTATCAAGAATACTGTCAATGGGCAATCTCTTTTGAAGTCATCAATGTCAAAAAATGGACCATACCCCATCAAATCTAAGATACAGCATGTGGTTCTAAAAACTCTAACCAAGAAGTAGCTCATGAGTTTGTAAATTTCTTTACCGATATACCGTTAAAAACTACGGGGGCTCTTAATTCATCTCCTGAAGTCTCAATTGGTTTATTAAAGGTGAATGTGTCTGACTGCCCGGCTGAATTTAAATTTAAACACATGAACCCTATGATAGTTATTAAAGCTTTCCGGCAAATAAAAGTCAAACTGACCGAAGATCTTTGGGGAATGTCTATCAAAGTTTGTACATCCATAGTTGAGACTATAGCACCATACTTAGCTTTAATTTTTAATTTGTGTGTAGATCAAGGAGTTTTTCCGGCCTTAATAAAATACAGTAAAGTCATACCTCTGTTTAAATCCGGAGATAGTAAAGATACAAATAATTATAGACCTGTATCATAAATAGAAAGGTACAAAAAGTATCCATTTTAAAATCTTACACGATCAACAGTATGGTTTCACCAAGGGTCGTTGTACAACTGATGCCGGTGTAACCTTATTAAAGCACATATTTACTGCGTGGGAAGAGTCCCAAGACGCCATTGGAATATTTTGTGACCTCTCCAAAGGATTTGATTGCGTAAATCACGACACATTATTTTTGAAACTTGAGCATTACGGACTAGGGAAACTTGCACTTAGTTTGGTAAAATCTTATTTGAGTGATAAACAACAACATCTGCAAATAAATGGTGTTAATTTACAGAGTTTAAAAGTAAAAATGGGGGTACCGCAAGGCTCAATGATGGGCCCTTTCCTCTTTCTAGTATATATAAATGATCTCCCTTATTTATTGAAAAACCAACCTCAAAATATGGTGTTATTCGCTGATGACACTTCCCTAATTTTTAAGATAAATAGACGGGCCCAAAATCTAGATGACGTGAATAATGCCCTACTTCAGGTAAATAATTGGTTCACAGCAAACAATTTAGTGTTTAATGAAAAAAAAAACGAAATGCATAAGATTTGCATTACCGAATGTTAAAAGTAGCGATTGTGATATAGTATTGAATAAAGAGAAACTTGAATTTGTAGATAAAACGATTTTCCTGGGGATTACGTTTGATTCAAGGCTACAATGGGGTTCTCATTTAACATCTCTTGCGGGGCGGCTAAGTTCAGCAGCGTATGCTATAAAAAAATCCGTCAATATACTTATGTAGATACCGCTAGACTGGTCTATTTTAGTTACTTTCGTAGTATTATGTCTTATGGCATTTTGTTATGGGGACGGGCTGCAGACATTGAGTCTATATTTATTCTGCAAAAAAGAGCCATCAGAGCCATTATAATCTTCGTAGGCGCGATTCTCTAAGGGAACTGTTTAAGGAAATTAACATCATGACGGTACATTGTCAATACGTCTACGAAAACATAATGTATGTAAGAAAAAATCTACATCTTTTTAATAAAAGAGGTGACAGCCACAATTACAGTACTAGAAATAGAGACCAATTAGTTCAGCCAGGCTTCAGACTCGCTAAAGTAGATTCATCTTTCATGGGGTACTGTTTGAGATTCTATAATAAAATTCCACAAAGTATGAAACGAAATTTAAAACTTGCATTAAACGCACACTATGTAAGAAAGCATATTACAAGTTGGACGATGATATCACTGATAAAAATGCTTGGCTCAATGCCGGTCCTGCTCCACAAGAACAGGGGCTTAGGCGCCCCTGTTCTTGTGGAGTCTGACCTTCCGAAAACCATACCACATCATATGATCCTATTTACTGATGACTGTACGATAGTATTTTCTGGTAAAATAGTGACTCATATGAAACTGACATAAACGGTAGCTTAAGTCTAATAATTCAATGACTAAATAATAACAACTTGTGTACCGTATGGTGTCGGACGTAAAAGAATAGCACCATCCCATATCTTCCCGTGGGTGTCGTAAGAGGCGACTAAGGGACTTACCAGAGAATGGGCAGTTTTCTGTGTTTTTATAACAACCGTACTGCGATCGCCAACCCGCCTGCCAAGCGTGGTGATTATGGCAAAACCCCCCCAGTCCCAGGGTAGAGTTGGGTTTATCGTCCACAAGTCCCTCGTAAATAACGTGGTGAAGATCGAGAGTGTGTCGACCAGGGTGGCGTACCTTATACTCAGAACATCCTCAAGATATTCGCTGAAGGTCATACAGGTCTACGCCCCGACCTCGGCACACACCGATGATGAAGTGGAGACCATGTATGAGGATATTTCCAAAGCCCTGCATGGTTTCAAAACTCACTTCACCGTTGTCATGGGGGACTTCCATGCGAAACTGGGCATACGAGACGGGAATGAGCTGCAGGTGGGGAAATTTGGGGTGTGACGTCGGAACCACCGGGGTCACCAACTGGCTAGTTTTATGGAGAAGGAGGGCCATATAGAGGCCCTCCTTCTCCATAAAACTAGCCAGTTGATGAACTCCTTCTTCAAAAAGCGTGAGCACAGAAAGTGGACCTGGCAGAGTCCCGGTGAGAGTGGTGCAACTAAAAATGAGATTGACTTCATCATGTCAACCAAGAAACAAATGTTCAATGATGTCTCTGTGATCAATTCGGTAAAAACCGGGAGCGATCACCGCATGGTAAGAGGCACATTGAACATCAATATCAAGCTTGAAAGGTCTCGACTTATTAAGTCTACGCTCCGTCCATCACAAATCCAGATCCAAAACCCCGAGAGCTTTTAGCTTGAACTCCAGAATTGTTTCGAGTGCCTAGGAAGCTCATTGGACGAATACAACGATGGGTTCGTGGAAACTGTCCATACGACTGCGTCTAAGTTCTTCAAGGCACGTCGTGCACACAAGAACAAAAAACTCTCTGATCGTGCTCTCGATCTCATGAAGAAACGGCGTGAGATGATCCTGCAATCTTCAGACGAGGCGTGGAAATACCGGCAGCTCAATAGACGGATCTCTAAATCCTTGAAGAGCGACCTCCGCCGCTTTAATGCCGAGCGTATTAAAGACGCTATTGAGCGGAATAAAGGCTCCAAGGTATTTTCAAGAGATCTGGCTATTGGGCATAGCCAGCTCACGAAACTGAAGACCGACGATGGCAGGACCGTATCCGCCAAACCGGAGCTGCTGAGGGAGATCGAGAGTTTTTATGGGCAGTTGTACACTTCAACCAGTAAACCCGTTGTAAATTTAGCTAACGACCCAAGAGCTAGACTGACCCGACACTATACCGAAGACATTCCGGATGTCAGCCTGTACGAGATTAGGATGGCTCTGAAACAGCTTAAAAACAACTAGGCACCAGGTAATGACGGAATCACGGCCGAACTCTTGAAGGCAGGTGGAAAACCGGGACTTAAGGCCCTTCAGAAGCTGTTTGATTCCGTCATACTCGAGGGGAAAACGCCGCAGGCATGGTGAAGGGGTGTGGTGGTACTCTTCTTCAAAAAGGGCGACAATGTCCGGCTGAAGAACTATAGGCCCATCTCACTTCTAAGCCATGTCTACAAGTTGTTTTCAAGAGTCATCATGAATCGTCTCGCGCGCAGGTTTGACGATTTTCAGCCTCCCGAAAAGGCTTTAGCATCGTAGACCTCATAAATACGCTGCGGCAGGTTATACAGAAGACCGGAGAGTATAACCTGCCTCTCTGTTTAGCGTTTGTGGACTACGAGAAAGCCTTCGATTCGATCGAGACTTGGGCTGTACTGCAGTCTCTTTAACGGTGCCAAATTGACTATCGGTACATCGAGGTTTTGAAGTGTTTGTACAAAAACGCCACCATGTCAGTCCGACTTCAGGACCAGACCTCGGAACCTATCCTTCTGCAGCGAGGTGTGAGACAGGGAGAGGTCATATCTCCGAAACTGTTCACCGCTGCACTGGAGGATGTCTTCAAGGTTTTGGACTAGAGAGGGCTAGGCATCAACGTCAATGGCGAGTACATCTCTCACCTTCGGTTTGCCGACGATATAGTAGTCATGGCTGAGACCATGAAGAACCTCAGTACAATGATCGATGACCACAGTAGAGCTTCCGAAATAGTGGGTCTTAAAATGAACATGGACAGAAACAAAGTCATGTTGAATGCCCATGTAACACCCACTCCTATCAAGATCAGAGACTCTACACTCGAAGTTGTAGACGATTATGTCTATCTGGGATATACGATCCAGTTAGGTAGGTCTAACTTCGAGAAAGGGGTTAATCGTCGAATCCGACTCGGCTGGGCAGCGTTCGGGAAGTTGCGTGGTATCTTCTCGTCCAATTTATCGCAGTGTCTAAAGACGAATATCTATGACCAGTGTGTGTTGCCAGTGATTACATACGGGACCAAAACGTGGTCGCTCATAATAGGCCTCATCAGAAGGCTTAAAGTCACCCAAAGGGCAATGGAGAGGGCTATGCTCGGAGTTTCCTTGCGTGATCAAATCAGAAATGAGGAAATCCGTAAGAGAACCAAGGTTACCGACGTAGCCCGAAGAATAGCCAAACTTAAGTAGCAGTGAGCAGGGCACATTGCTCGCAGAACGGATGGCCGATGGGGCCGGAAAGTTCTGGAAGGCCTCCCACTAGGTGGACCGATGACCTGGTAAAGGTTGCAGGGATCCGCTGGATGCGAGACGCACGGGACCGGTCAATGTGCCGACACTTAGGGAAGGCCTATGTCCAGCAGTGGACATCTTGCGGCTGAAATGGTGATGATGATGATGATTATGATAATAACAACTTACAGATTAATTTTAATAAGAACTAATCCTAAAATTCTTAGCATTAATTATATGTATAAGATTACTAAAACGGAACGAACCAAATTTATAGGTATTTGGCTAGAAGAAAACGTGACCTGAAAAACACATGGAGACTATGACAAAAACTAAATAAATTTATTATATTAGTAAAAACTAGACTTTGAATTAAATTATATTAGTAAATATAATAGAAAATCAAATTGTAATACCCGTATTATTCATCATATTATGACAAGCACTTATTGTAATATTTTATTTTTTATCAATTCTACATTTATATTATCCTGACATTGTGTACTCTTTTGTTATTATATTGAATTTTCATAAAAATTGAAAATTAGTTTAGTATAAGTATGTATTTAATTTGTACGCTTCAACGCAAGACATTGATGGACCTATGTCTACAAATAAAGATTTCATTTTCATTCATTTTCATTTTCATCTTGATAATGGGGACAAATGTCTGACCATTATTTTTGACCTTAATAAGGCATTTGATACCGTCTCTGTCCCAACCCTGGTGAACAAACTGGAGAAAATAGGATAAGAGGAACTGCACTCGATCTCCTGAAAGATTATCTTTTAAATAGGAACAGAAGGTCAGGCTGGGGCAATATAGCAGTGATGATACAATGGTGTCATATGGCGTACCTCTTCATAGCTTTTTGGGTTCTAGCCTATTCCTGATATACACTAATGATTTATGTAACATGAATTTATATAACGTTAAAGTCTTTTCTTATGCCGATGACATAGCTATTGTATTTTCCTGGGATGATGTTAAGCAAAGTGCTTCTACAGGTATGGCTATCATTATTAAATGGTTAAATAACAACTTACTCTGAGCACCTCAAAATCAAATTACATATGTTTCACTATCAGCAATCGTACACAACTTAACAGTGACTTTAGCTGTTTTGACATGGAAAGAAAAATTCTAGTGCGAGCAGGGTTTGAACCTGCGACCTTCCGATTCAGTACACCGGATGTCTTAATCAATTAGACCATCGCACCCTGCTCACAGCTCTTGAAATTTTCGTTCCATTAATAACGTCTTACGGTGACGTTAGTGACGTTAGTGATTTTACTATCAAAGTTCACGTATGTGGCGACCCTCAAAACCAAAACCAAAACCAGTGTTGTATTATAACCAAGGTCTCACAGACCAAATACTTAGGTATTATTCTTGACCAGAGGTTATCCTGGTACCCCCATCGCGAACAAGTCGTAAATAGTGTTTGTTCGGGGTTGGGGTGAGATTGAGATAAACTAAGATTAAAGATTATAAAGATAACTATATTTCAGTAATGCAGGATAACGATTAAAACTAATGAGGTGAACGAGATGAGATTGAGTCGCGCCCGATATGAATGTCCGAGACGTACTGACTGTTTTACTTATAGGTAATACATAATATATTCAAGGCATAGAGCGCGGAGCGCAATTATGCTGACATGTTGATTATTGTTCGGTGATTGACCCGAACATGCTCCCGAGGGAGAAAAGATGAGGTTAGTAAGGAGGTATAGTAAAATGGGTAATGAAATTAATATTAACAAGGTGAAAACAATGTTCAACTAATACTAAATAGTAATGTAGGGTTAGTTATGTTAAAAGATGAGATAAAAGTAACATTACAAATTAAACAGAATCGCTACAGTGTAAATCAGGAAGAGAAAACACGCGAAAGATCGGTGAAGAACCTCTATCTTCCTTTTTTTGTAGGCACTCACTAGATAGCGCTAGTCGCTTAGGATCACTTTTCACTGATTTACTACTAGATTGCCCATGTTCCCTAATTTCACTACACTCAATCACAACACTTTCTGTAACGGTACGTGGAGGTGGCAACACAGTCGCCGTCGATGCTGTCGTCGACCGCTCTGCTGTAGAGGTGGAACGATTTCCTTTACGTTGCCTTTGCCACCAACATTTAAAACAGTAAGCTGCCACCAATACCAAGATTCCCGATATGATGAGATATATAGCAGTATACTGGTGGATGTCGTGGTAGGAGATATTGGAGCTCAAAGATTCACTCTGCTTCATGATCTCAAGACTTCTCTTAATAGCTTCAAATTGCCTGAGGTTTTCTGAGTTATTGGGATTAAGCTCATATGAGATTTCTGGCATAGTGATATTTATTATGTGATTTATTGGTGATATTTCTGGCGAGATAATCTTTGTCGTCGTGCTAATTTTACTAGACAATCTTTTGCTAGAATACACCATAAAATCTTCTGTTTTTACTAAACAGCCTTCCCCAACAAGCAACAGACCAGCACCTGATAACCTAACTGCCTTAACTTGATTTTCACACAGAAGTTTGACGTTACATTCATTGCAGCATAAATAATAATATTTGTTTTCTGATGTTAGCTCTCTCCACTCATTCTTGCACGAGGTAGTTTTAGTTTTGCAAGATCTTGTGCCTGGGATCGTCTCACAAAGGCTATGATCATCTTTCATGTGGTGAATAGGCCTTCTAATATGACACAGAATAGTCACAGGGTTTTGTAATAAGCATGACTGCAGATCCGTGTCTGTGATAGTTAAAAAAGAATCCTTTCTCATGTTGATGGCTGCTAATTCAGAGATAGTTTCGACCTTTATCATCATGTTATCTTTCACAATGCGTGGAACCGGGATAAGATTGAATACCTCGTAAAGATCCCTTTCAATCAGGGGTATATTTATTTCTATAATTAGGTATTTGCCAGAGTATTTGGCCCTTACTTTGAGTAAGCCGTAAAGATCTTTAAGATTAAAGTTGTCGACAGGAACTACCAAATCTCCAGATATTTGTGCTGATATTATGCTTAGCTCTGATCTGAGTTGCTTCGGGGATATCAAATGAAAATCTAATTTTCCACCATAAATATCAGTATCTAAAATTGAGTCCTGGATTCGTCGAAGGGTATACATCAGGTTGTTGGCAGTGAAAGCCGAGGTTATGAAGTCTGTAATGAGGGTTATGTTTTGCACTTGTAGAGAAAGATTTTTATAAGAATCTTGGAGATAATTAAGCTTCTGATTTATTATTTTGTGGTGTTTGTTTATAGTATTCTCCATCCTTTTCATGAGATTAAATTCAGCTTCTACGACCCACGTTTGGTTTTTCCAGAGGCTGTATAAATGGTTTTCGTTATGTTTTATAAGGTCAATATCCTTCTCATATTTTTCTGCGAATCGTTGGTCCAACACTCCGAATAAACTATTCGCAACGTAGCCTACCCCGTCTAGCAAGCCGCGTCGCCGACGTTTCTTATTAGTCATAAACGAGTCATTTATCATAACAATATTATCATAATGTTTAATTTCTTCGAACTCGTGCTCGAGTTGTAACATGACTCCGTGGCAAGGTGTTTGTGTTCTAATCATAGAGCATAAGGATTCGAGGTACTTGATATACTTTAATAATGCCGCCCTTCCTTCTTTTTAAGGATTTGTGTCATAATAGACTATTAAATGCCAATCATCTCTAATTAAATGCATATTAGAGATTTTGTCGAAGTAGACACTATTGTTTATCAGCAGGGTGGAGTTGAAGGATGCTTGAGCGGTATTTATTAGTGCTAGCAAAAATAGTGTCAAAGATAAAACCATAGCTGGGAAAGAGATGGGACGTTTTTTCTTCGCCGCTGGCAATTTGTTGTCAGCTTTTGGGGCACTTGGATCATTTTTATTTGTTGGCAGTAAGGACAGTTTTACAACTGGGCGTTTTAAGAGCCCGTTTTTTGTTTTAAGTGTGACGACCCTTAAGTGTCCGTCACTTCCAGGATGCAGCGCTACTACGCGACCTAGGCTCCATTTTCCTGGTGGAAGGTTGTCGTCCTTTATAATAACGATGTCGTTAAGATCGAGATCTTTTTGATATTGTCGCCATTTAGACCTCGTAGAAAGCTGCGAGAGGTAGTCAGTCTTCCACTTAACCCATATATCTTGATAGATTTTTTGCGTCAAGTGCCACCGTGTTCTGAGATCATGCTCTGTTTCAAAAATCGTTAGGTTGGGGCCACTTGCTAAAAAGTGAGCCGGGGTCAAAAAGTCCAGATCCTCAGGATCTTCTGTCAGCGGGCACAGTGGTCTGGAGTTCAAGCAAGCCTCGAGTTGGGATAATAGGGTAAAATATTTTCGTCGTAGGTTAACTTTTGTTCTCCCACAACACGCTTCAAATGATGTTTTAGGCTCTTCACTGCAGCTTCCCAGAGTCTGCCAGCAGATGGCCATGATGGGGCGTTAAAGTGCCACTCAATATTCATTTCAGCGATTGTCGATGTTACTTCTTGATCCGACAAGATGTAGGAGATTTCGGCAAACTCTTGTTTTAAAATTTTGTTGGCTCCTATGAAATTAGTTCCCTGATCACTATATATGTGCCCAGGAACTCCTCTTCTAGCCGACATTCGTCGAAGCGCGGCAATAAATGCTGACGCTGTGAGATCTGAGACCATTTCTAAGTGTATGGCTTTAGTTACCATACAAACAAAAACTGCGACATATCCTTTACAGGTTTTAATGCCACGACCTTTGTTTGCCTTAATAAAGATGTGTCCGGTATAGTCTATTCCAGTGTGATAAAAAGGTCGGTTAGGAATCAATCGTGCTGGAGGTAGGTCACCCATTATTTGATGTTGTGGTAAGGGATTATTTCTTTTACATTTGACGCACATTCTTAATCGTTTCTTTGTGACTCTGTTTCCTCCAAGAATCCAGTATTTGTGTCTTATAAATCCAGTAGTCATTTTTACTCCACCGTGAAAGACAAGTTCGTGGGATTCATCTATGATAAGATCTGCCAATTTCGATTGATTCGGGATTATGATAGGATGCTTCATTTCGGGATCAAGATTTGAATGTTTAAGTCTGCCACCGACACGGAGCATGTGATTAGCGTCTAGTAAGGGATTGAGATTAAGAATTTGGCTTTTCTTATTTAGTGGTTCATTATTTTTCAGACGCGATATTTCTTCGTCGAAATATTCGTTTTGGACGTGCTTAATTAACATTTCTCTTGCTGTCTTTATATTTTGCAGAGTAAGAAAACATGTGCATTTTTTCTTGTAAACAACAATGTCGATAAACTTGTTGATGTAGGCTAATACTCGAGTAACTTTCCTTAAAGTGCTATATTTTGCCAATAGTTGATTAATTATACAATTTTCGGTATTAACAATGACCGTATTTACTTCCTTGTTTTTTCTGAGTTCTTCAGTAGTAATGCTCGTATAAATCGGCATCTTATGAGATTCTTGAGACTTATATTGTGGTAACCAGTCGGGCCCTTGCCACCACAGTGAGAAATTGGCTAATTGAGCAGCAGATAAACTGCGGCTCGCCTATGTTTTTCTCAAAATTTTCTTTGAATGGTATTTTAACGACGTAGCTTCCGTCTTGCCGTCTAGAGGTCGAAGATTGGTAAAACTCGATGCATTTTTGATCTTCTTCTGATATCGCTGGATATTCCTGAATGTCCTCCACTTCCCAAAATTGCTGAATCTCTTCGATATTATTTAGGATCACATTGCAATGGTACGTTACGTTTTGTAGTTGCCACTTAAGATCCATCCCAACTGGGTTTGTTGGGCAATGGGCAACATACCTTCTGACCGACAGATACCGTCCATAAGGATAGTGGAATAGATATCTGCCCCAAATAAGATATCAATAGGCCTACTTTTGTAAAATTCGGGATCTGCTAAAGTTATTTGGTTAAGAGTAGGCCAGTCTGGCTTAGGGAAGGTACAGCTGGGCAAGTTATTTATAAGTCTATTCATTATATACACGTCCGTTTCAAAGTTGAAATCGCTGAGCAACGACGAACATTTGATGGTAATCATGCCCTTACAGTTGTTTTCCTTGTTTCATATTCCAGAGATATAACCGTTACATTTTCGTCGCGGTAGTCTTAACAACTGAACTGCGCTTTCCCTAATAATGGATGTCTGTGACCCTTGATCTAAAAGAACTCTCATTTTTTGGTAAGATCCATCCGCTGCTTGTACGTTAATTATTGCTGTCGCAAGCAATATTTCTGAGGGTTCTTTAAAAAGCGATGTAACTGTGTTATTTTCTTGCTGCTGAGATGGCGATTTCATAATCGTGGCTGCATTTGACTCAGATCGATGTGACGTAAAAGATTCATGCAAAATGGTGTTGTGTTCTTTATTGCATTCTTTGCATCTTATTTCGGAAAAGAATTGTTTGCCTTCGTGATAATGTAAACAGTTGGTACAAAGGTTTAAATTAGCAATAGCTGTTTTACGTTCATTAGGTCGCAATTCCAATAATTTTTGACATGCGTGAATTCGATGATCGTTGGAGTTACAAATAGGACATTGCTTGCGATGGCTGTTTTTGCGTTTGGACTTTGACGATTGTGAAACTTGGTTCGTTGAGTAATTCGTGTTAGGATTGTTATAATTTCGTTTATAATTAGAACCCTTTGAAAATAATGGTTTGTTATTGTTGTTGGATTGAGATGGGGGTGATTTCTGCGTGGAATTTTCAAGCTTCTTACGTGAAGTTTCCAGCATCATAAACTTAGTTTCCAAAAAATTAAGGAAATCTTCCAAGACGGGTAACTCTCGCGGGGATTTTATGGCTTGCAGATAGTCCTCGTATGTATCGGAATCCAATTTTTGAGACAATATACATACCAGGAAAGGATCCCAGGAGTACACATCGACTCCCAGATTCTTGATGGCATTCACGCTCTCATACGTAGTGTCGTGAATGCGTTTTATATGATTTGATGATTGTTGCTGGTTCGCAGGCATATTCATGAGATTGTTAAGATAAGAAGTAAAGATCAGTCGCTTATTATTATAACGATGATTGAGGATATTCCAGCATACAGTATAATTGTCGGAGCTTATTTGGAGATGTTGGATCAATTTTTCGGGCTCACCCTTGATCTTACTCTTGAGAAACTGCATCTTTTGTGCATTCGATAAAGAGGGGTTGTTGTGCACTGCTTCGGTAAAAAGATCCTTGAATGAAATCCACTTATTGTAGTTTCCCTCAAAGGTGACTATCTCCATTTTAGGAGTAGATTTTTCAATATGCGCGACGGACCACATTTTCTTATTAATGTCTTTCTTGATTTTGTTATAATATTTCTCATAATGAGTAAATTGCTCTTCATACTCTGGGTTTGATCCACCATACTCGTTGGCCAGCTCCCAATGAAGCGAGTTAATAGCCGCCCAACGAGATTGTATAGTCTTCAGGATGTCTTCAAACTCCCATTTTTCCGTGATGAGATCAAGGTCGATATTGGAAGATGTTCTTAAGAAAGCCTTAAAGTTAGTAGCTTGCTTTTTGAAGAGATCTTCGGATTTACTCTCTTCAGGTGCAGGGGTTTTAGACGCAGCTTGAGATGCGAGGTTCGAGGTTTGAGATTCCGCAGTAGGTTGGAACGTAGGAGGTTTCAATACAGGGGTTTGCGGTCTGTTTGCGAGAGGGCAAACATGAGCTTTGAATAGTAGTTTTAATGTTGTTATATTTATCCTTCATTTGATCATATTGATTCGTACTGAAATATGTATGAGATTGATCACCAAAAGATATCAACGTCATATGATTATTATGGAACTCTGTAAAGTATTGTTCCAAGGTAGCTAATCGACGACGTAAGTAGTCTGAGGTCTTGCGCTCTGCACCATCCTTCTTGAAATTAGTGAAGAGCCTATCTACGGCTTCGATTAGTTGTTGTTGAGTTGCTAGAATGTCATCCATTTTCGACATTATAAAGGTAATATAGAGACCTTACTTGCACTGAAGGCTTCTTTGGGGATCAAATGTCCTTGCGATGGCTGCAAGAACAAACCTGGAGGAACAGCGCGATGAGATGACGCGATGCTTTCGTTGAATCCAGGTTCAATCAGGATCAGCAGGATGGCTGTTTACCAGGGTCTGGTAATAAGTTCCAAGCGAGACACTCACACAGGTAATAGTCACACGCGTGATGGTCCCGCTCCGATAGCTCGAAGGACCAATGTTCGGGGTTGGGGTGAGATTGAGATAAACTACTCAATACTCAATACTTTATTGCATTCCACATGTAGTACTTAGGTGGTAAAAACTTAAAATTAGATCACATGGACCCTGTCGGGCACAGCAAATAAGTGAGTTAGGAGAGAGGAAGCACTTGTAAATTATAATTATTATACAGTAGGTAGGTAATTTCTAAGATAAACTAATAGTAGGTATTTATAATATAGAATATAAATAGGTATCTATTGGGAGATCTTGTAATAATTAATAAATATAATATAAATATTTAATTTTGACTACTAAAATTATGACTTTATATGTATATCACTTAAATATTCATTTAATGAGTAGTAGCTTTTCTTTAACAAAAAATCTCTTAGTTTTTTTAGAAATGTGTGAGTTTTTTCTTCGTTTTTTATTGATCCGGGTAGTTTATTATATACTTTAATGGACATTACATAGGGACTTTTTGAGTGCATTTTTAGTCGAGAACTTGGTATATTTAGCCTAGATCGGTGTCTGAGTAGATAGCGCGACTGGATGTCTTCACGTTTTGAGTAGAACTCGTGATGTTTTCGCACAAATTTGCATGTTTCCAAGATATATATACACGGAAGGGTTAAAATATTGTATTTTTGAACTAAGATTAAAGATTATAAAGATAGATATTTCAGTAATACAGGATAACGATTAAAACTAATGAGGTGAACGAGATGAGATTGAGTCGCGCCCGATATGAATGTCCGAGACGTACTGACTGTTTTACTTATAGGTAATACATAAAATATTGAAGGCATAGAGCGCGGAGCGCAATTATGCTGACATGTTGATTATTGTTCGGTGATTGACCCGAACAGTGTTAGAAACTTGAGCTGGATATTCAAGACACTAAGACGCATTGTTCCATCTAAGGCTGCTAGTAGCGATGACTCTTCTAGAAACCTATTAAAAGAAATTTATGTCGCCTTGGTGCAATCTGTCTTGGTGTATTATATTCCTATATGGGGGGTGCCTTTAAGTCCAATTTTATTAAAGTAGAACGAGCTCAAAGAGATCAGATCAAAATTATGCATTTTAAGAGAACAAGGTACCCCACCTATACAGTTTATCAAATTAGTGAGTTGCTTTCAGTGACAAAAATATATATATAAGGTCTAACTAGTCATACACAAAATATTTTGAGAGAATCATCTAACGGCTATAACGAAGCCATTTCAAGGTCAAAAAAAATATCTAAGTATATTTTTATAAAAAATAAATAAATAAAAATTACTTGACCCACAAAATAAATACTGGTTCCTTATTTTGCAACATCCATTACGCTAGTATACTACATCGTTTTTACCTATTTTCATTGATGCGGGTGGCGCGCGGCGTCAAAGGAGCGCGCGCGGCGCGGTTAGATCAGTCGCGCGCGCGTCTTACCGCGCTCCTCCCCCCCGCGCCTCTTTAGACCCGCTCTGTACGTGTGACGTGCCACACGCGCCATATGCTAACAAACGATCGGTCGCGAAATAATTGTAACAATACCGAACTAAAGGTATACGTAACAGGAGTACCAGAACATGGTGATGTGTTACAGGGAATGTGGAAATGTTTTTCTCAGAGCACAAGCCCTCTTCCTGGAGCGTTATAGGAGAAAACCATCTCTGCAGACTATCCTAGGTGCTGTACAGCGGCACCAGGAGTCAGGACTAAGGGGTCTACATGCCACCAGCTGCAGACGGAGGCAGGAACGAGTGTCGGCTTGAATTGAGAATGACATTAACAGTGTTATGTGTTGTGTTTGTAGTGATGTGTTGTGTGTTATCGGAAGCTCAAAATAATGAACAATCACGGAAGATATCCCGTGAGTGACAGTGACAGTATAAGTTTAGTGTTATTTACCTACAAAAAGACTAGTTTTTTGTAGGTAAGGAAATTCTCAGAAACAGCGTGTATCTGCAACAGTTAAGTAGGTAGGTATGACACGTCTGCCTATCTCTAGTACGATTGTTCTAATCAAGCCGCACTACGCACTGACAGTTCACATCTGTAGTATGAGTAGGTACCTACTCAGTAGGGACCATAAGTCCATTAGCAGTTTCACAAAACGATCGCATCAAAACAAGTCGCACTTACGACCTTTTTCCATAACAAACATTCTGCACACATACACGATCTCGTATATCGCACTCTTTCATATTTATCTAGTCAGAAAGAGTGCGATATAATGATCATTTGCCTTAGTGAAAAGCCTGTCATGTCGCAACGAAGTATTAAGTTAGTGGTATTTAATTTCAAACTAATAAATATGTGTCTATCTGGCTTGGCGGTTAACGCTATAGATAAAATGTCTCGCACGTTGTAGCCTGCGTTCGAACCCAAGTAACATTACACTTTTTGTCTAACTCATATATTAGTTTTTAATGAACTCTGCTGAATACCGATACCTATAATAAGTGGGTATCAACAATTATATTTGTGTTATTAGAATACCCTTTCCGTGTTATGTTATTCTTATTATGAATTGACTAAGTGGGTATACAACAAAAAATCTTATGAATGGTGATAAGAGAACTTCTTTTGCTTAGGTGGGAATGTGACGTCACAATTCTTATAAAAGTTTGTTAATTTTATAAATAAATAAAACGAATAAACATTTTTGTTATCTTTCAGCACGACTTTTTTATTTCCACCTTCCAACACCGAAAATATGAAATAAAAATCAATTAATGAGGTTAAATAATAATACAATAACTCTCTAATATTTAACTTCTTATAAAAAATAAATAATAAGCATGCAAACATAAATACCTAACGACTTTCTGTTTTTTTTTTTTTTCCGGATGGGAAATCATCAAATGACCCCCCCCACTCTGGGCGGAGCGAAAGGGAGTGTCAGACTTGTACTGACTAAAACCCATCCATGTTCCTTCTTTGCCCTTTGTGTTCCAGGGCCACGGTATCTCTTTCGAACAGTCCCGCAGCCCTGGCAGGCATCGGCCCATGCGGACCCCTACTTATTTGCTGACATCTCTTTGAGGCGCACGTGGAACACGAACGCGCCGTCGACACGGCCTGTCGTCATAAATAAATAATAAATAAATAAATAAATTTATTCAAAAATATAAAGTACAACTTTTACAGTTTTTCTTAAATCTATGTCTAGTTCACCCATGATTTGTGCCTGAACTAGGTAATCCTGTGTTTCAGGCGATTGGAGGTAACATTAATTGATAAAATAATCACATTTTCTTATTAATCTTATTGGTAACTATGTAGTATGTATTATACCTATGTAAAAAAGGCATATAAAATATATTATCTTAACTTAGATAACTAATTAAAAAATAACAATAATTCGAACAATATTTACTTAAGCACTAGTAATAACTTCTCTGTATCTTCATAGGACATAGTTTGAAGAGCCTCCTTGAGGGTTTTCTTGCAGTTACTGATATTTAAAGAGTAGATGTTTATTTTTTCATTTAGCCTGTTATATAGCAGCGGTCCGAGGTACATATGAAACTTCGCTGTGAAAGCATGTTTTGTACTTTTTTGAGGGCAAACTATATCTTTCCGTGTTTTTTTAGTAAATTCAGTGCTGTATGGAAGTGCTGCGTGTTGTTTAAGTACAGTGCTCATAATAAATAACTGTCGAACTGTTAGTACTTCACAAGATTTATACAGGAGGTTGGTAGAGAAAAGGAAAGGGCGGCAAGTAGCCACCTTGAGGATAGCTCTTTGAGCTCTTTCAATGGGCAATAACAGAGTTTTACTCGTGCCACCCCATGAAGAAATACAGTAGGTCAGAATTGACTGACAAAGAGCAAAATATACTTGTCTAAGAACTTTTGGATCTGTAATAAATCGTAGCTTTTTGAATACGAATATCAGCTTACGAATTCTACTATTTAGAGCTTCCATATGTTGTTTGAAGGAAAGGATTTCATCTATTATAATACCCAGGTATTTTATTTTATCAGTCTTCTTAATATTGGGACACTTCACTGGCTATCTGCAGGAATTGGACAACAATGAGCACGCAACGCTGAAGGGACATTCGATGTATGCTTGTGCATCGAAAACTTAATATAATTTGTCTTCCCTGCATTTAGAGTTAGTGAGTTATTTTGAAGCCATTTATTTACAATATTAAAACCGTGTTGCGCAAAATTGTAGACTTCATTTTCTGAATCAGCCGAAAAAAGTAAAGCAGTGTCGTCGGCGTAAGTTATAATAGTGCCATGCTCTAGCTTTAGATTGCAAAGGTCATTTATGTAGATCAAAAACAGAGTAGGCCCTAGAATACTTCCTTGGGGAACACCAAAAAATGTGTTTTTTTTAACAGAGCTGACAACATCACCAATCTTTACGCATTGGGAACGGTCTTCTAAAAAACTTTGGAATAGTTTCAGCTGGGTGCCTCTCACACCCATGATCTCAAGCTTGCGCAACAGAATTGGAATACAAACTGTGTCAAAAGCTTTGGCAAGGTCTAGGAAAATTCCAACTGTGTGGTTACCCTTGTCAAGTTCTTGCGCTAGATAGTCAGTCAGATGATGTACCGCATCGGCAGTTGAAACTTTAGGTCTAAATCCAAACTGCCGTTCAGACAGAATCGATTTATCTTCCAAATATTTCAACAACCTTTTATTTATTATTTTCTCCAATATTTTTGACATAGAAGGTAGTAAAGAAATAGGTCTGTAATTTGTCACTTGCTCTTTGCTGCCTGATTTATAGACAGGGACAATTACAGCTTTTTTAAGACACTCTGGAAAATGACCTGAAGATAAACAAATGCGGAAAATATAAGTCAGTGGTGGTACCAAAATGTCCTTGAATTTTTTAATAATTTTATTCGATATGTTGTCCCAGCCAACTGCACAGTCTTCTTTCAAGGTCATTATTATACTTTCTACCTCAGTCTCGTCAGTATCTAGCAGCGCGAAGGATGTTAAAGCAGTGTTAGATGGTAAAGGAGTGCTCGTTAGGTTTTGGGATTGTCCCAGATTTTTTTCTGCCAGACACTTACCCACATTAACAAAGAAATTATTTGCTATGTTAGCGGATTCCACCGGTGACGAGTGTGCTTGTAATAAACTTGAAGATGACTCATATTGTTTTGCGGTATAAGTTGCGTCTTTAATATATTTCCAAATTTTTTTACTATTTGTTCCAGCCTTTTCCAATGCCATTTTGTCGTAGTTGTTTTTAATTTTTTTAAGGAGATCATCACAGAAATTTCTATATCTTTTATACGAAAGTTGCAATACTACATTTTCTGGATTAGATTTTGCTTTCATATGCAGTTTATCCCTATGTTTCATACAGCGAATAAGACCTGTTGTTATCCATGGTTTTATATTGTAATTTCTGTTGCTCAACTGCGATACGACTGTGTTTTTTGAATTGCATTTCGTAAGTTTTCAACTACAAACAACATGCAAAACTGCGGGTCAGCGGAATTATAGACTGGATCAAAATCGATGACGCGTAAATCTTCTTTAAGTCTATTTATATTCAGTTTTGAAATTTTGCGAGTGCCTTGTTTAGGTAATTTACAATTTAAGGTTAGTAGGGCAGCATTATGATCGGTTATTGTTGAGTTAACAACAAGTGCAAGAGAAGGGAAATTCGATTTAAGCATAATATGATCTAGACAGGAGCCACTGTGATGTGTAGGAAAGCTATGTGCTGGGAGCAGACCATGAAAAGCGCATAGGTTGAGGTAGTCCTGAGCAGAAGCATCAGCACTTCCTGGAAGAATATTCATATTAATATCTCCAATTACAATCGTGTTTTTGATAGATGACAGGTTCTGCAAGGTCTCATTCAGAGAGTCAGTAAAATTGCTAGTATTTTTAAAAGACGGAGGTCGATATAATGCTAATACCGCAAATTCCGATCCAATTTTAACTAACAACCTGTTACAGTCGTGCATATCAGGTTCCTCAACAGAGACGTTCAGATGATTTCTTGCATAAACTATCACACCATCATTTTGGTTGTAATTTATGGTACTCCTATACATATGATATCCCGGGATGAGTGGTATGTTATAATGTTTTGCAAGACAGCATTCAGTTAAAACAATAACGTCACAATTTATGTTTAGCCGTTGCTGAAATGTACTAAAGCTATCAAAATTCTTAAAAACACTGCGAATATTTTGTGTCAATACTGTTAGTGGAGATTTGTAGCCAGATAGATATTGTTTGCAGTTTTCCGCTTCACAAACTTTGGACTCGGATACAGAGAAATTATCTAAATCATTAATTAAACTATTTATCATAATGGTAGATTAAATAAAAATATAAACTATAAAAAATAAAAGGTCAGAAAAATAACTAATTAACGGCGCTCTTAGGCGATCTACAGAATTGATGTACCTTTTTTCAGCCATTATTTTCGCCGGGCAGTCAGCAGCACCTGTGTTATGCTTATCTGGCTTTTTGAAATGCAAGCAAGTAGCGCATTTTGGTTCGTCAGCCTTCTTTGGACATTCTTTTACAGAGTGACCTTGATCACCACAGTGGCTGCAGGTATATGATGTCTGTCGACATGACTTGGCCGCATGTCCATACTGCTGACACTTATAGCATCGTGTGACCAAAGTAAAGTCTCTCACAGGGCATGATGACCAATTTACAAAAACTCGGTCTTGCGATATCAGGGCTTTGCGTATGACTGCAGATACTTCAACAATGTAATTACATGTCTCCGAGTCTTTCTTCCCTGACTTATGACTTAATTTAATTAAGCTCAAAAACGTCTCAAGGCTGCAATCCTGAAGTTTTTCGGCTAGGTTCTGGTTGTAAACACAGGTAAAAACCTCATTTTCCTGCATGGAAGTCGGCACTCCTATAATTACAACCCTAGGCTTCCTTTTATGGGGCTCGTCAACTGTTAGGCCTGATTTGGTAAGCTGTACCGATTGTCTCAGCTTCTCGATGTCGTCCTTCGTCTCGGTGCTGATGATAACACCGCCGTTCTTCGTCTTGCGCAGGCCTCTCACGTGGAGCTTCATTTGTTCGGGGCTGATAATTTTTTGGACAAGAGTTTTAGTCTCATCGCTGGTCTTCAATTTGTCACTCGGATAGATGGCCACAGAACTTACAAAACTTGGCTGGATAAAACTGTTGGCACCTTTCTTTACCATGTCAGCAAAGGAAGATGCCTGGGCAGGTTTCGTCGAATCTTCGATACTCAGCTTAAGGTTCTGTAGCTGCTGCGAAAGATCGAGTTGGTTTTCGAGAGTTCTGACGGTGTGGTGCGATTGGAGGGCTTTAGCTTTGACGGACTGGTACATGACGGCCATCTGCGAGGTCCCGTGACTAACCCTCCGGCATAGGTTAGTGATGCGCATTTTCTGCTCCACATTCAGCTTTCCCTCAGCTGCAATAGCGCACACTTCCTTCAGGCTCTGTTCGATACTAGCCATCCAGTTTTGAATTTCTGACGTCGAGACAACTTCAGGGGCATCGTTCCTTCGGATAGGCGCTTGAGGGGTAGAGGCGGGTACGACAACAGGCACGACCACGGGCACAGGTGTTGAAGGCGGGGAGCGAACACATTTACTGCTCCGGCTGAACGGACTATCCTCCATCATGAAGCAGGTTAAATTGGCTCTGTTAAACACCGGTCATTTCTACCAATAATACACCTTACACAAATGTACTGTATGAGTATGCGTTACTACTGGCTATTGGTAACTAGGTCACAATTTCGTAAGTGATTATTTGTTTATTGCAATAATTGTTCGATACGTCTGTTCACTACGACCGGCAATTAAGCAATCATAAGACGGCCGCACGGCGAGCTGGCCCATAAATCGCCGTCCACAGGCCCGCGCCTACGGTGGCCGGGAGCCACCACGTGACCCCCAACGCCCAGGGCGTCTCCCACGGCGACTGGGACGTGAGGTTCTTTCCCTCTCACGTCCCGCCACCTCCTTCACTAGCATGACTGCTTCGCAGAAGGAGGTGACGGCTTCACATTCCCGCTCGCTCCGGACCATGGCTTGAACCAAGGCCGGACGCAAGAGATCGCCGCCGCCAATCGCCGCTACGAGGACACGGCGGTGCTCCGCCCAAGCGGGGCAGACCTCCACGGTGTGCTCCACCGTGTCCTCCGGACGATCCTCGCAGTGGAAATACCCGGGCGTTTCCTCCCGCCCGATTCGGTGCAGGAACCTCCCGAAACACCGTGTCCGGTGAGGACCTGCGTCAGGCGGTAGGTGAGGGCGCCGTGGCGCCTCTCTAGCCACTCCTCAAAGAGGGGACTTATCGCCACTATGGTGGCGTGCCCTGCACGGGGTTGCGACAGTCGCTCTCTCCATGTCGCCATGAGATCACGCCGGAGGTCTGTCCGCTGAGCAGCAATTTGCCGCGGCAGCGGAGTTTCCTCCCGACGTAGTGCCTCCGCGCGCCATTCGTGCAGGCGTGCGAGGACTATCGCCTCCACATCCCATGGCGGCAATCCGGCAAGGAGGCTAGCCGCTTCGCCGGAGATCGTGCGGTACCCCCGGATTAGCCTTATGGCTATTACTTTTTGGGGCGCGTTCAGGTACTGGGCGGCTTGCCGCCTCAAAGAACGCGCCCACACCGGGGCCCCGTAAAGGGCCATGGACCACACGACCCCCGCGTATAGCCTCCGGCAGGAGGTGTTTGGACCCCTCAGGTTGGGCAAGAGCCGCTTGAAGGCAGCCCCTGTCCGTTCCAGTTTGGGAGCCAAACGTCGGAAGTGCTCCACGAAGTTCCACCGGCTGTCGAGGACGAGTCCTAGGTACGCCAGTAGGGATCCCGACGGTGGCGCATTCCGAGGCCCATGAAAACACATGGCCTCGGACTTGTGCAGTGCCACCTCGAGACCCAATTGCCGGATCCTCTCCACGACTATCGCAACCCCGCGTGTCATGTTTTCGGCCGCCGCCTCGTGCGACCTCCCTTGTGCCAGTACCAGCGTGTCGTCAGCGTAGCAAACTACGCTGACGCCGGTAGGGAGGTCGGCGCGCAGCACCCAGTCGTAACCGATGTTCCACAAGGCCGGCCCCAGAACCGATCCCTGTGGAACACCGCACGACATCTCTCGCCGGTTCCATTCTCCGCTTCGACCAGGGTAGATGACGGCTCTATCTGTCAGGTAGTCCCCGACTACACGACGAAGGTAGGTCGGCACCCGGTGATACCGGAGTGCCTCCCTAATGCAGCTCCAGGGCATGGAGTTGAAGGCGTTGGCGATGTCAAGAGACACCGCCAAGACGACCCCGCCCCTGGACACCGTTTCCCCCGTCGTGAAGGCTCTCACGCGCATGATGGCGTCCACCGTCGAGCGCCCCTTGCGGAAACCAAACTGGTGTTTCGCAAGATCCGGTCCCATCCCCGCAAGGTGCCCGGCGAGGCGGTTGGCAATGACTCTTTCAAAGAGCTTGCCCACCTCGTCGAGCAGCACGATGGGCCGGTATGCGGACGGAGAGTCCGCAGGGCGCCCTGGTTTCAGGATGAGGACCAGCTTCCCCGTCTTCCAACGAAGAGGAAACTGGCCTCTCTCCAAGCATGCGCTTAGGAGCCCTTCCAGTCGGGGCCCGAGAGCCTCAGAGGCCAGGACCCAGGCTTTGCCAGGCAAGCCATCGGGTCCCGGGGCGGTGTTTCTGGTTTTCAGCCTGCGTACCGCCACTCTCAGGTCTACCCCAGTCACCTCCGGAACGTCGTCATCGTCATCGGTGTGGTCCGCTTCCGGCACCGCACGCGGCGGCGGAGCCATAGGCGGGGGAGGATGCTCCCCTCGCGAAGGGAACAGAGCGCTCACCACGTCCTCCACGAGCTCAGGCCGGAGACTCTGCGTCAACGGGGGGGCCCGGGTGCGGAGTTTGTCCCGCACCATCTTGTAAGGGCGCCCCCACGGATCTCCGTTCAGAGACTCCAGCATCTCCTTGCGGGCCAAGTTCTTGGCCCGCCGGACAGCCTCTTGGAGGGCGGTCTTCGCCGCTCTGTACCCCTCGTACAGCTCCGCCTCAATGGCTGCCGCATCCGGAGGGCGGATGCGGAGCCTGCGATGCCTGGCGTACAGGCGCCGCGTGGCAACGCACGCCTTGCGCAGAGATGTCAGCTCTCGCGACCACCAGTATACCTGACGCCGGGCGCTTCCTGGCCGAACTCGGGGCATTGCCACGTCGCAAATCTCGGACATGGCCTCCTGGAACCAACCCGCCTCGTTGTTGATGTCGGCAGGCCTGTCTGGTGATGACACCCAGGCCTGCACGATCGAGGCTTCCAGAAGGAGCTCCCGGTCCAGCTGCTTCAGCGCCCATCGCGGACCACTCGAGGCCTGTAGGGCCGGCACGCTTGAGGACTGGGTGGAGACGTCGAACCGGATGTACCGGTGGTCGGAATAGGTCTCCACCCCCTCCATGACGCGCCAGTCAACGACACGCGGCGACAGAGCGGGGCTGGCGAACGAGATGTCCACCACCGACTCGCCCCGCATCCGCACGCACGTGGGGACAGAACCCCGATTTAGGACGACCAGGCCTGTCTCTAGAGCCCAGTCCTCCACCATTCTACCCAGCACGTCCGTGTAACGAGAACCCCAAGCCAAGTTCTTGGCATTGAAGTCCCCGAGCACAAGCACGGGGAGGGAATGGCTTCTGATGACGACACTCAACTCCGTGAGGGAGTTGTGGAACTCGGCGAGAGTTCGGCTCGGGGAGAATAGACTCACACTACAACGATCTCCCCGAACCGTGCTGCTACGCACCCCTGACCCTTCCTGATACTCTCAAGGGTCGGGGTACCGGCGGCGACCGACGCAATTATGGTCACTGAGCCGCTAAGGTCCTCCACTCAGTCATCCCTGGGCGGGACAAAGTACGGTTCAGCGACCACGGCGATGTTAATCGACCACTGCGCCATGCTCTGGAGCAACAGATCCTGAGCGCAGGCGCAGTGGTTGATGTTCGCCTGGAGAAGGCGTAATGGGGCCGTTACTGGCACTCCATTTCAGCCCCCTCCCGGGCCCCCTGCGAGGGCCCCGCTGCGGAATTTGCAGCAGTAGCGGCAGCGGCGGCGACAGTGGCGGCGGCTGCGGTGGTGGCGACGGTGGGGGTTTTGGCGGTGGTGGCGGAGGGCCTTCCCTTGCCCCTGGCCTTGGCGGGAGTACCGCAGGACTTGCTTCCTGCCCGGTGATCGGCCGGCTTGCCAGCTGCCGCACATGCGGCGCAGCGCGGCGCGGCGAAACAAGCCGCGGCCATGTGACCAGGCTGGCCGCAGCGGAAGCACAGGCCGCTGCGGTCCACCTCCGAAGTGCATCGGACCGACACGTGGTGCCCCACATGGCAGCGGAAGCACCTCAGAGGTCTGGATTCCAGCAGCTTCACCTGCGCCGAAACCCAGCCCACCAAGAGCCTTCGGCCCTCCACAATGACTTTCGCCGCCGTCACAGGGCAGCTTACCGTTATGGTTCGCATGCCCTACAGGTCCGGACGTAAGGTGCCTGCCTTGACTTGCTCGGCAGGGCACCCACCGGTCCTGGTGATGGCGGCCACCACCTCCTTCTCGGTTACCGAGTCGTCCAGACCCAGTATGCGCAGGTCTGCGCATTTGACGGGCCTGGACACTCGGGCCTCGTCCGCATTTAGGGACGCTCTAAGCTTTACAGCCAGAGCGTCAGCGGACGAGCCACGGGTTTCGCCAGGGATCTCCAGCACTCGAGCCCCTGAAGCGGTGACTCTAAGCCGGAGGCCCCCGTTGATCCCGAGCTCTCCGAGATCCACCGTCGCTTTCGCCTAAGCGAGCACGTCGCGGTAGGTCACGCCCCTCTTTTCCGCGTCCGCCTGTAGTGTAATCACTACAGCTGCGGTCTTCGGGGCGCTGAGCCTAACCGCGACGCCCCGCTCCTTTTGCCGGCGTTTCTGCTCCTGCCTCCTGGCCTTTTTGGCCGCCCTTCGCTCCCTCGCGTTTTCTCCAGCCACCTGCCACCCGGTCTCGGCCGCGGAAGACTTAGGGGGTGGGGGGGGCGGCGATAGCGGCTGTCTCGCGGCTGGCGCTGGCATATTCGCCACCTTGCCCTTCTTTTGGGCCGCCGCATTGCCCTGTTTCAGGGCCGCCGCCTTCTTAACCAGAGCCGGTTTCGTCGGGGCCGACATAACCCTGCCAGGGGGCTGGCTGGACGGCCCCGGTGCGGAGGCCGCAGCAGACGCATATGAGGCCGCCCTCGGGCCCGGGGGCGCCTTGTTTGCCGCCAGGGGGGGGCGTAAGACAATGCCCTCCAGGACGGAGAACCGCGCCTGGAAGGCAGCCAGCTCCTGCCGAACCAGATTCAGGACCTGGTTCTCCACCGGCACGTGCTGGCTTGGACGCTTCTGGCCTCCATTTTGGGGCTCCTCACGAGAGCCGGACTCGCGCAGACTGGCCAGGTCTGCTCGGAGCTTCCTATTCTCCTCTTTGAGAAGCTCCGTGGCGGCTGTCAGTCGAGCGACCTCCGCCCTCAGTTTGGCCACGCCGTCTGGCGGCGGCCCCGCAAATCTAGCCTCCGCTGCCGCCATAATGGAGGCGACCGCAGCAGGTATAGCCCTTTGCCTGGTGGAGGGCTTTTGTTTGAAGGAGACAGCCCTCAGCGCTGCCTCCACCTCCTTCGCGAGCCCGGCCTTACGATCCGCATCAGAGCCGCCATCTGCGCCCGCCTCGTCGCCAGAGGAGCCCGAACGGGCCACCTCGTGACCGGCGGCCACCCCCGGGTGGCGCCCCTCCTCGGCAAGCCGCGCCGACCTCTCAGTGGCAGAGAGGCCTCTCCCCTTGCCGCGGATCCCGCCGCGCTTGCTGGTGGGGATCTTGCGAGCCGAAGCCAGCTCCCCATCTGACGACGACTCTCGGTCGCCTACCGGCCTGGACCGCTTGCGTAGGAACTCCCTGTTCCCCGCAGCAGCCCCGGGCCTCCCGCGCTGGGAGCTCACTGAGCCAGCGCTCACCTCGCTGGATGCGGCGCCGGACTCCGACCCCGCATCCCTCTCCTCCCTTCCTTCGCCGTTATCGGCCGTTTTTTGGGTTTTGTAAGCTTTTTCCATACTGTTCCCACGAGTATGGGGGAAATAAATAGTCCATCTGGGCAGTGCCCCCTGTACACAGATAAGCCATAGCCAGGCCCGGCAGTAGTTCGCACTAGAGACTGATTTTCCAAAGGAACCCGTCAGCCATACATCTCCTCGCGGTGCGCCGCCGCTTGAGATTCGGGGTAACTTTTTATAGAGGTTTTCTACCTCGTGGTCCGGGCGGTTAAGCCAAGACCCTCGGTCCCAATCGAAGCCGCGAGACATGTTCCACGACACTTCGACGGTGGGATTACGATATCGACGGAGACAGTGAAGGACGCACGTCCTTCACTGTCTGCTCGGAGGCAGGGTAAGTGCACACCGAGCCCGCCCTTGCTCCTCCGCTGTGCCCTCTGCTTTTCAGAGGGTCACGCGGAGCAACGCCCCCTTGGTCCATGAGGGACCCCCCCATGTCAGAATATTAGCCATGGGCAGTAACATTTCCCGAGGAATAAGAATCTCTTCCCATTCCTCGGGGAAGGATACTGCCCACGTTCAGGGTGCACCGGCCCAGCAGCTGCTATTCCCTCCAAACGTATCGAGAGGGACCGGCAGCCATCAGGCACACGAGGAGGAATTCTGACAACGCACCCCACGACTTTCTGCTTAAAATATAAATATTATTAAGGTTTCAAAGAAATAAAAAACAGCCACACATTGTAATAACATAGATTCGAACTTAGACATCATTGATCGTGAACCCATGCTCAGCCCAAACAGCTACCAACACATGTTAATACTAAGCGAATTTTAGGAATGCAATGGTAAGAACAGGTCACCACTATGATGTTGTGACTGTCTGTCACGTACTCCTAATTATTAAGTAGATATTTTAGTATTGATTTTTATTTAAAATCATCCCACGGTCTGGGCCACTTATAAACACATTAATCTTCTATTTTATGGCTTGACAGGCTGGCAAGTGACCGTAATTAATAAAGATTTAGTGAGCTTTCTTCCTTGAATTGTAAAACAATATTGCACACTTAGAAACGCATAAATTCTTTACTTAATGGTAAAGGGACTAGGGACTGACAGACCAAATAAAAAAAAATATCTAATTTCAATACGTAGTTCTGAATGCTAGTGCGACATGTGGTTGCAATTTACGCCGCTCTTAGGCGTTCGAAGCTCACTTAATACAATTGAGACGTTTGCACAAAAAAGAGACGGATTCTGAAAAGGCGACCCAAGCGTGGTGGCTTTTGGAGGCTGGGCCGGAGAAAGCTGGGTGGATTCGAGGCAGTTGGTTTGAAATCGCGAGAGAGTTCACACGTGGAGTCGAGTTAAGTCAGGGAGTCTGTCTAAAACGGTTAAAAGCTAGGACGTTCTAGGTTAGGTTCATGTAGTTAGCGTAATCTTGGTACCAAGATGGACATGTCCCAGAGGACTGTCGTAAGAGAGCGATTAGTATTTTATAAGTTAAATATAAGTAGTAGCTATATGCCTAATTAAAGTGAGTGACGAGATCCTGAAGAAGACGCTGTAGCGGAGGTGAGACTGGTAGTGTGTGCAGTACTATGTAAGTAGCTGGTGACTAGTCCTCCTCAATGAACAATGAACACGTGGTAAGTGTTAACTATAATTACCTCCTAGCTTAAGTAGCAGTTTGGCGGAAACGCAGCGATGCTAATAATTATTTATTTCAGCATGACGGCAGAGCCGCTTTATCATCACAATGTATATTATTATGTCCTGTGTTGTGTGTCCTAATAACTCCTAATTAAACCTTGGCACATATTCTTCATCTGCGTTTGGTTATAGGGACGGAGACCGCCTTTCGCAACACTATACACACATTTCATGCATACGACAAACACGCTATACACCAACACACCCGACTATTGACGAAAGTTGACTTTTATCTGACGTACTACACATGAAAGGCCGAACCGTAATATTCACATTAAAACTGGGATAAAATATATTGTTCAGTGGTGAAGGCAACACCGTAATATTCACGAATTTATTAAGACAAATTATACTGCTCAGTGATATAATGCCGACTTGTACTTGTGGTACAAATCAACCAAACGTTGCTGATGAATACTGCTTCCTGTAAAGGTCTAGCTCAGAAACATTGCGTAGAGATTGTTGGCGAACATTTCAGGGAGTGGGGGTAGGCTTCACCAAGTATCCTAAACTGATTGGATAGCTACGTTCTTAGGAACGCTAGGGACTGTGTCTCGTTAAAACTAACCCCGGCTGCCACAGGCCTATTACTGAATCGACACTATTTAGCGAGACACGCAACCACGACATGGGGCAGAGTAAAGAAATGTGAAGTGACGATGGAATAACCACTTCGGCGTCCACCAATAACAATCGCAATATGTTCTGCTACAGACTGAGTCTACGGTACGCTTGTGACAATTGTGTTACAATATAGTAATTGGGATAATCTGCCGTAAGGGAGTTATTAACGTGAGTACGCGTATAAGTAGAAATGCTAGAAACCTGTCTTCCTCAATGGCAGTGGCCTCACAACCCACTGCCTTAGGATTGGGAAAGATATGTAGATGGAGCCTAGGGAACGTGGCCTGTTAGAGTTCATAGCAATGTTCTCAGTAGGACTATGCACTTAGGTCTAACAGTACACGTACGCCGAGCAAACGTTGTAAAACGGTTCCATGTTGTAACATGGAATCGTTTGCGTTTGCAAATCGGCAACTAGTATTTTGGAATCATCAAATTAACGTAACCGTAAAATAATAAATCTCTTAAGCGCAAGCGTAACGTTTCCTCTCACCAACCTTTCGTCATATATATATATCTTTGCGCCCTCTTGTCTTATTAGCTTCATACTTTATTACTGATTTAGTTTTATAGGATTTGATATTATTCATGTATATGTCTTAACTGTGACCTCCCAAAATTAACTACACCTTGTACCCCTCCCTGTCCCTTAGCTTCTAAAGTCGGGACAGGGCTGGAGTTCAATTTAGTAGTCGGTGGAAAGATGACCAGTTTGGTGTCGAGTCTTACAAGGCCGTGCGGACGGAGGGGCACGGCCTCTCCTCCTTCGGGGGGAGCCGACATTAATACTAATATGTGCATGATTTAGGAAAAACGAAAATTTTATCAGCCTAGGGTAATTTACGAACAGTCACAATGTGTATTCTAAATGCAACAGAAATATAATACTATTTCGCGTAGTGTGACGACAGTTCATTAGTGTGTGTTATGTGTGGAATGTTGAGACATCACTTATACACGCACACGCACACACACTGCTGTATTGCGCTCGCACAGTTCATAGCAATGTAATCTTTAGCATGCTAGTGCACTTTTGAGCGTCTACTGTACAACCAAAAAAAAGTTGAAGGATATTCGAATTTCGATGCTACAAAATTTTTCGAGTATTCTACAAACATTTTCAAATTCGAGTTGCACACATCAGCTGTTGCGTATTAAACCTAACACAACCTCTCAAGCTGCCCAGCATAGAATAAACAAGATGCATGCTGCCCGTCGCCGCGTCGGTGCGGCGCTGGTGCGGGGCGCGTCTCATTCATAGAATAGGTTTTATACAAAATGTCTCAAGAAATTTTAGAATTATAATAATTTCGTAAAAACAAAAACATTTGGATAATTTTTTTTTTTTTTGTTGGGATGGCCTCTTTACTACTTATAGAAGTTACTCTTAAAATATTTCGTGTATGAATAGTTAGACCCTATATATTGCTCAAATTCTTTTGAAAAAAAAACACAAGGCACTGCGTTTTGATGCTGGCAATCTATCAAGAAGAAGGAAAAATCTTGTGGCGCATGTTCCACAAACTAAAACCAGTTTTTGTAGTCTGCAATATGACAGACCTACATCCCACCTGTACAAAACATTAAACAAAGAACTACATTTATACACCAAAACATATTATGAATCCAAAAAACTAATAACTAAACGTATTGAACTACTTACATATGAGGAAACCGAGGCCCTCTTGCAACATGCATCGTAACTCTGTCATCCACACGAACACCCACTCACACACAAAAGTCACGGTGTATATATTGGGTAATTGCATCATAATAATTATTTCAGAAAGCGTGGGGTGGTATAAACACGTACCGTATATGTTGAGCCGTGCGGAGTGCTCGGCGTGCCCCAGTGCGTTGGTGGCGCGGCACGTGTAGCGGCCGCCGTCCGCCGCTCCCACTGCGCTTATGTTGAGCGTGGACACCACGTCACCGTTGAGCGCCGTCTCCTCGCTGACGGCGTAGCGGTGCTGCGCGCGGTCGAGCGGCTGCGCGTCCAGGAGCCAGGCGACGCGTGGCGGCGGTGCGGCGGACGCGGCGCAGCGCAGGGACACGCCCCCTCCCGGCCGCAGAGCCTGCTCGATGAACGTATAGTGCAGCTCTGGTGCAGACTCTACACAATAATCATAAATGTTATTCTGAGAACAGCCTTACCTAGCTGAGCCTCTGACCATCTACTTATTCTTCTTCTAAGCGAATCGATGGCAAAAACTTCAAACATGTTTGCTCTAAAATTCGAACTCCGCTCACTGATGCAGTCATACGGTCACCAACATCGCACAGGTGACTAGGCAAGCAGCGCAAGATGGAAGGTGGGCCAATGTCTGTGGGAAGACTCTCATACGCACTTGAGATGAACCCACCCAGACACAGACTATGAACCCACATCTGTGGAGATAATCTTTGCTCCTGCCGTCTTAGGCCGAATTCTATTTAGAGATTTATAATAGCATCTACTGAGAAAATTTTATTTGTCAGTAGCTGCCACGGAGTTTGGATTTGTGCTCGGTTGATGGCTTGGGACTTAAACATAACTGGCGAATTGTGGGTACTTTTTAAGTACATCTCTGCCTAGCCCTTCGAGGATTACAAGGCGTGATGATGAATATTCATCAATTGTGTTACGAAATGAGCAGAGTCATTCCTGAAACGCGTAGCTGTGTGAAAACGCGCGATTACAGTACATAAAAGTTGTTCTGTAAATAACATGGAGACGTATAGCCAATTTCTATATTATCCGCATTTTAAAACGGTTTGGTAGGCTTGATCTGTATATACTGATTGTCAGAAGGCATTTCATAAAGTAGATAATAGACTTTACTGCTCAATAAAATATCACACAGATCTCCTACATAGAATGCTGACCTCCTATTTTGTTACGTACCCACCCACTCATCACAACCATCTGGGTTCCAGTAGCGAATGGTCAATTTTTGTAAGAGGTAAGCCGGAGTACATATCTTTAATATGATTATATTATTTGTCTATAGAATACTGACTGTGCCATTTTTCAAAGTGAAGTCGGTAGGAATCGAGTTGTATGGAACCTTCGTCACTGCTGGGTACTATTTGTTAAAAGAACCCAGATGGTTGTGATGAATGGGTTCGAGTCCAGATGCGTTCAAGCCACGTAAGGAGTGCCACAGTGTCAATTTTAGGGCCTCTATTATTTGTTCTGCTTATAAATCTATACTATATATACTCGCGTAACCTAGCCAGTACTAGTTGGGGTGTGGAGGTCAGATAGGCAGTCGCTCCATGTAAAATAATGATATTCAGCTGCATCCGTTTAGACTGGAAGCCGACCCTACATATATTATATATATCGGTCATTCTCGAATTAGGCGTTCTTCGTTTAATTACCGTACCATTTTTTATTTTTCGTTGAGTTGACTTAAAACCATTAAAATATGAAACACATGAAAGATACGAATTCAATAGAAACCACTAATGGTGGTTTAACTATTAATGGTGGTTTTCTAGATAATGAGACTTAAAAAAATTATGTGTTAACGTCTCATCATAGATTCAACCAATTTGTAGAATTAGTTACCTCATGCCTCGATAGATGGCGTTGGTCGATTTAAATTCGAGCTATCGTTTGGTTACCACGCGAGGTATAAGAAACTTTGTGATTATTAAATAAATGTCTTCGTTCTAAGTACATGATGTGGTTTCATTCCATAACAATTTCCGACCCTTCGATAAACATAAGGTCCTTCGAGCCGGATCGATTTTTGACTCAAAAGCTAAAATCGCCCCCTGGTGTCGGAGTTGAGAGTTAGAAGCAGCTAGTTGGTGCAAGTCAGGAGCCGACTTCGGCGAGCGAGCGTGATCGACAAAGCTGAGCTGAGCGGAGCGAAGCGGAGTGAGGTCGACGTAGCTAAGTGGAGCTTTTAAAGGAAAGTGATTTTAAAGTGGTTTAAGTGCAACTTCAAAACTGTGAGTACATTTGTTTAATTAACAGTTTCAAGTGTTAGAGACTTGGTAAAAATTTTAAAGTTAATGCTTGGGACTTAGAATAATTCGTCAAAAATTGAAGAGACCCCGAATCTATGGCCGATTTCACCTAGAACTAAAGAACAGTTCCGACACTTAGAAAAATTTCAAACACTTGTGTGAAATTCCAAACTGACACTTAGAAAATAATTTCTTCTTCGAATTATTTGCATACAACGGAGTATCCATATTTGGAATCATGGAGGCTAGTTTAAGGCTGTTGGAAGATATTAAAAGTCGCATTCAGAAAGGGTTTCTTAACTTCAAAAAATCTCCAAAAGAAAGAATTAATCAGGCGTATGTGGAATCACGTTTGGAAATATTAGAAAAACAGTTTGAAGATTTTACAAGAAAACACGAAGAGCTTTTGTTCAACTATACAGAAAGTGAACTGAGTGCAACTAGTTACATCAAAACTGATGTGTTTGAAGCGGTTACAGACATTTTTATAAATTATAAAGTCGAATTAAAAAATGCTTTACCAAGATCTTCTAAAATGAGTGATGTCTCACCAGACCAGAGCCATGCAAAATTGACTTCAATTGCCAAATTGCCCAAAATAACAATTCCTGTTTTTAGTGGCGAATATCAGGAATGGTCAAGGTTTAGGGATTTGTTTTTGTCACTAATTGATGGTAATCAATCTCTCGATGATGTACAAAAATTACATTATTTAAGATCTCAGTTGTCAGGTGAAGCATCACAACTCATTAAGCACATTCCTATCACGCATGCAAACTATCAGAAATGTTGGTCTATGTTAAAAGGTCGTTACAATAATAAGAGATTTTTAGCCAATTGTATTCTCAAGCGCTTATTAAATCAAAAACAAATGACGACTGAGTCATCTAATGCTCTCAAGGAGCTTTTAGATACCACAACCGATTGCTTACATGAATTGTCAAATCTAGGGGTGCAGGTGGACACTTGGGATATTATTATTATTTATTTAATTAGCTCCAAGTTGGACGTTGAGACTCGGAACCAGTGGGAATTGCAGGTAAGTCAATCTTGCGAGGAACTTCCCACCTTCAATGATTTTCGGGACTTTTTGGATAAACGTTTCCGGGCTTTTGAATTTGTAGAACCTCAAAGTAGCAAGTCCAAAGGTAGTACTAAAGCATGTCACGTAGTTTCAAAAATATCCTGTCCACTTTGTTCCGAGGAGCATCTCTTGTGCTATTGTAAAAAGTTTGCTCAGGAGACCGTCGATCAGCGTCGTCAAATAGTTAAATCTCATGGTTTGTGTTTCAATTGCCTTCGCTCAAGTCATCTTAATATTAATTGTCGAGTAAATATCAAATGTAAAATGTGCAATAAAAAGCACCATACTCTCTTGCATCTAGCAACGGATTCAGAAGCAGAGGCGACATCTTCTGCTTCACCAGTGCAAAAGGAAACGCCACAGAACGAGACCACGGCTGAACCTCATATTTCAACCCATTTTGCAAAAAGGATTCATAGTCAAGTCATATTGGCTACAGCCGTTATTAAGGCTAGATCGAAAAATGGGCATCCACAATTTTTGAGAGCCCTGTTAGACCAGGGTTCACAAGCTTCCTTTATTACGGAATCTGCGGTTCAGTTACTGAAGTTAAAAAAGATAGCGGTTAAAACGTCTATCTCAGGTGTAGGGGGAGGTCAGAGCGATCTAACGTCTAAATTTATGGTTAGAGTTAACATTCAGTCGTTATGGGACCCTGACTTCACCCTGCAAATAAATGCTTACGTGCTGAGTAAGGTGACTTCGATTTTACCTGAAAGGAAATTTACATTGGTGGATTGGCCAGAGCTTAATGATATTAATAATTTGGCTAATCCAAATTTCAATAAGCCTAACAAAATTGACATTTTGTTAGGATCGGGAGTCTATGCTAAAGTCTTAAAAGAAGGCTTAATCAAGGACCCTAAGGGTAAAACAATGGCTCAAGATACTTACCTTGGCTGGATCATATCGGGAGAAGTCAGTGATGAAGATGGAATGATGTCTTGTCACAATGTAATTCTAAGCATGCATGCTAAGGTCGAAGAAAATGAAATCCTAAAAAAGTTTTGGGAATTAGAGGCAGAGCCATCATGCTCTGAAAAGTCAATTCTTAGCCCTGAAGAGCAAGCATGTGAAGATTACTTTGCTGCTACCACATGCCGGGATGCAGATGGTCGCTACATTGTCAAACTGCCTTTTCGATCCAGTAAAACACCCTGCAACACAAAGGAAATAGCGGTAAAAAGATTATACAGTCTAGAACGGAAGCTAGCAAAAAATAGCGAGCTTAAAGGACAATATACATCGGTAATTAAGGAATATTTATCGCTAGGTCATATGGAAGAGATTTCTAATGAAAAAGACAAGAATGAAGTTGGCGCTGTTTACTTACCGCATCATGCTGTAATCCGCGAAGATAAGTCGACCACAAAATTAAGAGTGGTATTTGATGCGTCATCCAAGGGATCCGATGGTGTTTCCTTAAACGACACTTTAATGGTAGGACCACAAGCTGATTTACGTCATACAGTAATGCGGTGGCGACAACATCCAGTATGCTTGGCAGCCGATATCATAAAAATGTATCGCCAAGTTAGAGTAGCTGATGATCACGTGAACTTTCAAAGGATTTTATGGCGAGATGACGTTCATTCTTATATAAAAGAATACAGGCTTTTGAGAGTTACATTTGGAACATCTAGTGCACCTTACCTGGCAGTCAAGGCATTGCAGCAAACCGCTAGCGATGAAGGTCAATCGTATCCAAGCGCTGCTAGTAGGGTTAAGACAGACTTTTATATGGATGACCTAATGACAGGTTGCCAGACTGATGAAGAAGCTGTAAAAATCTATCATGAGTTTAATGAGCTATTGAACAAAACAGGTTTCACTTTGCAAAAATGAACAAGTAACCGAGCAGAGTTGCTAAAACAGATAAGGCTAGATACTGGAAGAGATCTGGAAATAAAAGAAGATGAAACCACTAGAATTTTAGGACTTACCTGGAATCGCAATTCTGATGAATTTCATTATACTGTAAACTTACCTTTTTCAACACCGTCGCCGTTGCCGCCGTCTGCATCTGAAACTAAAAGAACAGTTATATCAGAGATATCACGTTTATATGATCCGCTAGGTTGGATTGCACCATGTATAATTACCGCTAAAATCTTCATACAAAAACTATGGATCGCTGGTTTGGATTGGGATGAAAAACTGTCTGAGGATCTTCTAACAGAGTGGCAGTCTTATCGTAGTGAGTTGCACACACTCAACAACTTCAGGATTCCTAGGTGGCTGAAAAGAAAAAGCGATGATCAAACGGTTGAACTGCATGGTTTCTCTGATGCATCAAACGTAGCATACGCCGCGGTTATTTACATCAGAGTCATCGATGCTGTAGGTCGTGTCCACTGTAATCTGGTAACTGCAAAAACGAAGGTGGCTCCAATTAAACAAATCTCTATACCGCGACTGGAACTATGTGGTGCTGTTTTAGTTACCAAATTACTTTTAGAAGTGGCTCGTGTCTTGAATATCCAGAAATGCAACTTACATGCTTGGACAGATTCAACGGTCGTGCTGGCTTGGCTTAGCGATCACCCGAGTCGATGGAAAACCTTCGTCGCAAACCGGACGTCTGAAATTCTTAATGCCCTTGATTCTACTCAATGTCATTATGTCGATACGAAAAACAATCCAGCTGACATTACTTCGAGGGGTACATCATCCACATCTTTATTAGACAACTCGCTTTGGAAACATGGACCGTCGTGGTTGCTTGCGGATACCATAGAATACTGCAGACCTAAGGCTATAATGACTAAACTGGAACTAAAATCTGTCAAGGTTCATGCAGCACAGATAGACGATCACCCGACTGAACTGATATGGTCCAGATTTTCATCATTCCGAAGATTGATCAGGACTCTCGCCTACTGTAGACGATTCCTGAAAATAAAAATAGCCAGGGAATCACGGACAAGGTTGCCACCTTACCTTTCAGCTTCTGAGATTGCGGACACCATGCATTGTTGCCTCAAGCAAAGTCAAAAGGTTTGGTTTGAGACAGAAATAAAGGCAATACAAGCCGGAAGAGACATCGGCAAAAGCAGCGGTTTGTCTTCCTTGAATCCTTACTTGGATGATAAGGACTTGATGAGGGTAGGGGGTAGAATCCAAAATTCGCAACTAAGTGATGATATGAAACATCCCATCATAGTTCCTCATCAATCCCATTTGACAAAATTACTCATAGCGGATGCTCATGAGCGTGTACTGCATGGCGGACCTCAATTAACACTTAATTTTCTTCGGTCAAAATATTGGGTTGTTCGTGGAAAGACTTTGATCAAGGCACACATCCGCGAATGCGTACCGTGTATTCGTCATGCAGCCGTAACAAAAAACCAATTGATGGGTCAGTTACCATCATGCAGAGTGACTCCAAGTAAGCCTTTCCTTCATTCTGGTGTTGACTACGCTGGACCGATTCAAATAAGAACAGCAAAGGGTCGTGGACATAAGTCCTACAAAGGCTACGTATGTCTGTTCGTATGCATGGCGACCCGCGCTGTGCATATAGATGCGGTCTCTGATCTGACATCTCAAGGCTTTCTTGCTACATTTAAACGTTTTGTGGCTAGACGGGGTCATTGTAGTCACCTTTACAGCGACAATGGCACCAACTTTGTAGGGTCTTCAAAGGAGCTTAAAGCAATGTTTCGCGATGAATGCGCATCACTTTCCCGAGAAGTCTCTTCTATATTGGCTAATAATGGAACCGAATGGCATTTCATCCCGCCACATTCTCCTAACTTTGGAGGCCTGTGGGAGGCTGGGATCAAAAGCACCAAGCATCACCTCAAACGGGTGATTGGTGAAACGACACTAACTTTTGAGGAGCTGAGTACTGTCTTATCCCAAATTGAGGCGTGCCTGAATTCCAGACCTTTATCACAGTCTAGCGTGAACTCGTCAGATCCAAACCCATTGACGCCAGGACATTTCTTGGTCGGTCAGCCACTAGTAACTGCACCAGATTATGATTATGAGCACGCGACAGTCAGTAGCTTGAGACGTTGGCAATTGACACAAAGGATGATTCAATCTTTCTGGAAACGCTGGTCTCAGGAGTATTTAACTATGTTTTTCCAACGACACAAGTGGGCTAAACGCACGCGCGATCCGAAAGTTGGTGATGTTGTCCTCGTAAAGGAAGACAATTTACCACCTGCCAAGTGGTTATTCGGAAAGGTAGTTGAACTACACCCTGGCAAGGACAATTTAGTACGCGTAGTTACCCTTCGGTGCAAGGACTCCCGAGTCGAACGCCCAACTTCTAAGCTATGCGTTTTGCCTGTTAACGATGATTGAATTAGAAAATATGTATAAAGTAAGTTTATTGTTTTATTTTTTTTATGTTATATACAGTCCACTCAGACACGAATTTTATAAAATGTAAAGGTAGGATATAAATGTATGTTATTATTTGTAATTTTTTTTTATTTCTTCGGTATTTATGTTAAGATAGTACGAACATTGTAGTCTCTGAACACTAAGGATTGTAGTTCAACGTTAAAGTTGTTCTCGATTATGTCATGGTGGGCGGCTTGAAAGGACTAGGTCCTTGGTGGGCGGAATGTTAACGTCTCATCATAGATTCAACCAATTTGTAGAATTAGTTACCTCATGCCTCGATAGATGGCGTTGGTCGATTTAAATTCGAGCTATCGTTTGGTTACCACGCGAGGTATAAGAAACTTTGTGATTATTAAATAAATGTCTTCGTTCTAAGTACATGCTGTGGTTCCATTCCATAACAATTTCCGACCCTTCGATAAACATTATGTGTATGGTAATTAGATAAGTTTAATATTGAATGCAACGGTAATTAGAAAATATCATCAAGTCCGTGTAAAATATTAGAAATGATAATATCACGTATTAATACTTTGTACACATGCATTTTATAATTATAGCATTAGAATTATCGATGTACCTCATGACCAGTTGTAAAAAAAGACACTTTATAATTGTTATAATTTATAAAAGACACTTTCAATAAAAATCAGCTAAAAACAAACTAAATAAAAAAAAAACATTGTCTTAATTGGTAATATTTTAAAGGTAAGTAGGATGGAACTTATTATTCTAAATCATCTAGGATAATAAGGATAGGTGTAGCTTAAAGCTACTCACAGCTCTTTTAAGAAGTTTAAGTTGTAACTTTCCGCATATTTAACATTTCTTTATTTGTTTTATGTACATGTCTTCTTAATAACAATGAGGGTGAGATTTTTTTACGTTTCGGTTTCTCGACATTCTTTTTCGAAGATAATGAAGTTGGTGTTGAACACAAGGAAGACGCTCGTTCCATAATATTCACACTTGTATCTTTATTTTCTGTCAATTGCTCAATCATCATCATCATCTTCCTGCCCTTGTCCCATGTTACTTCGGGTCGGCGCAACACGTTTTTTTCTTTCAATCTTCTCTGTCAACCGTCACGCTACCATTTACTCTTTTCTTTGGTCTTCCTCTCCCTCTCTACCTATCAACGTTTATATTCATCACTATTTTAGTCACGTGCGATTCGTCCCTCCTCATCATATGTCCATACCAAGACAGTCGATTCCCTTTTAACTTTTCTGTAACTGGTGCAACTTTTAAACTTCCTCTAATATACTCGTTCCTTACCTTATCCATTCTCTCATCCACCTCAAAATTCTCCTCTCCGCTACATGCAATCTTCTTTCATCCATCTTCTTCACAGCCCGGCACTCCGATCCATACAGTACGACAGGTCTAATCACGGATTTGTATATTTTCCCCTTTAATTTGAGGGGCATCCGTGGGTCGCAAGTTGTTCCAGTGACCGGTCGCCATTTCATCCATTCTGAATTGATCCGGTGCGTTAGATCTCGGTCTACTGCGCCATCCCCATGGACAAGCGACTTGAGGTACCGAAAATCGGAACAGATCGGTATGGGCGTTCCGGCAAGTGTTATGGGCACAGGGCTGGAGAGACCGCCGAAATCACAGAACAAGTATTCTTTTTTTTTTTTATAATGAATGGGCTTACTCTTGACCTCAATCTAGTCCAGAGGACAGAGATGAGGTCAACGATGGAACAAGCTAACCCAAAAGAAGCCTATTAACTCGCGACTTAAATAGATTGGGGTCATATGAACTTGGGAACACCGACGCAGGCAGGGAATACCAATCCTTGGCTGTGCGCATAATAAATGATGTAGCAAAGCGCTTCGTGCGAATATGTGGAACATCGACAAGGTATGGGTGATAACCTGCAGTACGTCTGGACTCCCGATGGTAGAAGGGAGAAGATGAAATGAGCTCGTGGAGCTCTTGGGCACACTCACCGAAGTACAATCTGTAAAAGACCGACAAACATGCAACTTTGCGCCGGTGGGCCAGGCTATGAAGCCTGTTACCAACCAGCTTATCGTCACCAATGGACGCGGAGTTGATGTGATTAAGGCAGGTATGGAATTTGGTATCTTCTTTAAGGGAACTTCTTTTTTTTTAAAGAAGTCGACTATTGACAAATCTCGTTTTTCTTTTTTTGAGTTGGAATTTTCAGAAAAATATTGTATAGATACTCTTTCAGTGTATTTTTTTGAGCGCAGCGAGTATCACGAATCATTGAGATGTAATGGTGTTGACAGAGTTTCAAGAGGATCTGTTCTACTGTTATCAAGCACGTCTAGATCTACGACCACTTCTTCCTCAATTGTTTCCAAATTGCCCTTTTCCTTTTGTCTTTTATAGTAAGCTCTGAAATTTTCCCTATTCCTTTTTTAAGTTTTCTTCCGGCTTTTTGGTGACATTTCGCCGATAGGAAGTATTTTTTCATCTCTTTTTCTTTTATTGTACCTTTCTTTCTCTTTTTATTTTGAATGTTGATACAAAACAGGGCCATTTTTAATTCGTTCTCGGCGTTGTCGTGCGGCTAGCCTTCCCTTTTCTTTAACTTCCACTTTGGTCTTTTTGGTTTTTCCCATCCTCTAAATTAATAACTTGATGAATGGTCAGCATATAGTATAGACTCGTTTACGGACAGTGAAAATAATATTCTACGAAAACCGCGGGAAACTTTCTATTAGTAAGACGTCGCGGCTACAGTTAGTAAACAAGTATTAATTTTTCATACAACGGTAATGTAGTAAAACGAAAACGACAGATTTTCTTTAAAATTTCGAAAACCAACACAGTATGCAAGTACTGGCCTATTACAACGTACGGAGGCCAAAGTACTATTTCCATTTAAAGAATCAACTATGGTCTAACTTAAAAATTCAAGTATTTAAATAAGTACAACGGTAATTAGAGAAGTTTTTAACCAAGGCTACGGTAATTATATACTCACGTGCTTTGTTGGCGGTACACTAACGTTAGAGACGTGCAACTGCTGATGGGCCGCGGCACACATTGAAGAGACGCGACGCGTACGGTAGTGATGTGCCAAATACTGTTATTTAGGGATGTGCACCCGAGAACAGAAAATGTCACGGCAATTATAACTTTCAATCGGACATGCGGTTACTTAATGATAATTATTTACATACTGGTTCTATTGAGTCGATACTTTGTTATCCGACACACGTTGCTTAGTATCGTTTAAAGTGTTAATGGATCAAAGTAAATCTGTACGGACGGTTGGTGTGCGGACATGCCACGGTAATTAGAGAATAGATGTTCTTTGAATAGAGGTTAAATTAATTTAGTCTTAACTACTTTAAAATGAACCCAACATTTTTGTTTATAGCTAGATACGGATGCTAACTAACATATATAAAAAATGGCATGATAATATTACGGATTATGAAAGCCCGGACACGTACAAACTTGCAATCGGAGAATGGCCGATTTATATGTATAATATTATAAAGCTGAAGAGTTTCTTTGTTTGGTTGAACACTCTAATCTCAGGAACTACTGGTTCGATTTGAAAAACTCTTTTAGTGTTGGGTAGCCCATTTATCGAGAAAAGTTATAGGCTATAAAATTTTACGCGGTCGAAGGTTCCAAAATTTTTCTTATTCCTATTATGCTTAAAAGTTTTCAAGATAATTAACAATAAACACGGTTACATTGATTCCAAATACGAATTCATTTATTTTGTAATCATAGTAAAAAAATAGGTGATAAAATAAATAAAACTAACTGTTCCCGCGACTTCCTCCGCGTGGACTTAGATCTTTCACAGCCTGTTACTTGCACAGGCACTTTGTTACGGGTCTATTTGAAATAAATGCTTTGAGTTTGAATCAAGTCTAGAACCTGTCCAATCAACAAACACCAAAACAATGGTGTAAATTGTCATAATAACGAACAGACAAATTAATGTTGCCTTTTATAATTATAGGTTGAGAAATGTACATAGTAAGTCCACGCGGACGAAGTCGCGGACACAACTAGTTTTGTAATATGTATTGATGATAGAGAGGCAGAAAAAGAGTCTACAAAAGTTATGTTATATTTTTTGACTTTTCCAGGATAAGAACCAAATAAGAACCTAACTATTAAGTTTAAATATTAAACGTGCCAGAAACGTTCGGGCAAGCCAGGCGACGTTCAATGTCTGGCCATGTGTCTGGAGTCATTTGAACTGAAAAGGCAAGTCCGTGGGTATTATTGGTAGTCGGGATTGAATTTAGTAAATAAGTGATAGTGCATTGTGATGCAATTAAAAACGCAGTCAACTTGCTTATTTGTTTGCGGCGAAAGGGCTGTCCTGAACCAACTATGTGACTTCGTCGATGTGTTCTGAATATCTAATGTATTTGGGACCGAAACAAAGTTACTTGTAAGATTTGCTTTATCATGTCTTGCCTAAAATCCCCTTGAACTTTGCAACTTGGTGAGCGACCAGGTCTGAGCACCGTAGATTAGGACTCGTGGCTAAATAATTATAGCCGCACAGATCGAACTTCGAAATTAAGCAACGATTTCTAAGGTGCAGTCCACGGATGGGTGGTCATATATTTATCGAGGACCCTCCATGTCTCGGAAAGTATATTAAGTTACGTTGTTGGTCTCAGCTGTTGTTTGAAGATCTTTAACAGTCAATACGGGTAGTAGCCCGAAAGTCTGGCAACCATTATCCACCGTATAAAGGCGTATCGTATAACCCAGTAACTGTGTTGAGGAGGTCAGACACTCTCGATGTAAAATGCTGACATTCACTGTTTGCATTCACTGTTTGCATTCACTTAAAGCCGACCCCAATTAAGTGGGAAAATGCAGACAAATGGAGATGATCTTGCTTGTGATTTGCCAGTCCCTAATAAGTAATTTATTGGCCAATTGTATATTTTCTTTTCTGGAAGGAACTCTTACTTTAGTTTTGAGTACCAATTTTTTTTATCTATTCAAAGATGCATTGACGCCGTCTGATCAAAGTCAAAGTAAAAGAAGATACTTTTGAACATCTAACTTTATCAGGGAATAGAATTGAATTTACCTATGCCCAAGGAAGCTCTGGTACAACTGGCAAGATTTGACGAAAGTCTCTAGACAAAGAAACCGTACAACCAGCCTCCCTTAAGGCTATTCTTCGTCCTGCCATTGGGTAGGCGACCAGGTCTGAGCACCGTAGGTTAGGACTCATCACTTCTTTCGTGACTAATAAAAAAAGTAAAGTATTATCAACCAAAGTATTATGACCAAGCCTTTTGATGGCGATTGATGATAATGGGCTCGTCCCTTATTACATGGGACTTAAACATTACTGGCATAATGTGGGTATTCTATTAATGGTACACCTTTGCCTAACCCTTCTGGGAAATACAGGTGAATTGTTACGCTAAACAGTAAGATAATATGTTGCTGATTGTGCAGTACATCATATTGCAGCTTCATATAGCGTCCTTTTCCACTGAGAGTCATCTCCTAATGGACGTCGTCGTTCATCATTCTCTTGCCCTTATCCCAATTCATTTGGGGTCGGCGCAGCATGTCTTCTTCTTCCATACTTCTCTATTACTCGTCATCTCACCAGACACCTCATTTCTTGCCATATCATTCTTTACACAGTCCATCCATCGTTTCTTTGGTCTTCCTCTACTCATATACCCATCCACATTCATACTCAAAACTTTCCTCACAACATTCTCCTCATTCCTCCGCATCACATGACCATACCACGACAACCGATTACCACACAACTTTTCAGTCACCGGCGCCACTTTCAAACTTCCTCTTATATACTCATTTCTTTCCCCCTTAGCATTCTCATCTCCGCCACATGCAAATGCCTTTCATTCATCCCTTTTGTGGCCCAACATTCTGATCCATACAAGACAGCAGGTCTAACCATTGTTTTATAAATCTTCCCCTTAAGTTTAAGGGGAATGCGGGAGTCGCAGATTGTTCCCGTGACCTGCCGCCTTTTCATCCATCCCGTGTTAATTCTGTGCTTTACACTACGATCTATTTCGCCATCGCTTTGCACGAGTGAACCGAGATACCGAAAGTCGGAGCAGACAGGAAGAAACGCGCCATTTAGCGCTATGGCTCCAGAACTGGAGAGACCGCGAAATCGCAGAACATGTATTCCGTTTTAGTTCTGCTGATTTTCAAGCCAACATTCGCCATTTTTCCAATCTGCTCTGGATCTCAGATCTCAGATCGTTATGATATTATTTTGTTGCGCGAGTTATTTGCATTCTATGATATTTTCTAAGATATTCATTTAAATTAAATAGTATCAAGGGCAATTTCGGACACAATTGAACGCAATACGATGACGAACATATTGTAGCAACCCAGAGACCAATAAGAGCGTCCCGCGGTACGATATATCGAATAAGACATATCGCTCTCTCTCTTTCCCGCGTGGCGGTTGCAAACATGTGACCGATGTGCGCGGCGTCGTTAGTCCGCTGCTTACGCGCTAGGCACTTGTACGTGCCTTTCTCAACTTCCCGTGATAGTCGGTATGTGACGCCATGCGCCAATTAAATATTGTCCGCGGATACTGTTCCGAACTATTTTAATTCTGTGTTATGTTCGAATAAACTGTTGAACTTATCTACAAGCTTCCGTTCCCCTGAAACCTCCTCTCATAATATTTATTTTGATAAGGAATAATACTATGTCGGTAAAAACACCTTCGCAAATAAAGCATTATTTTTTACCTAAAATCATAAAAATGGTTATTGTTAGTCAACCTTAAAAGATAGGCATGTGCTGTCACAAATTATTTTTTCGACCTTTTTAAAAATAATTGCCTCGTACATTATTTTTGTTCTCAAAAAGAATAAATTTTCTCCGATTTTGTAACATTTTTCATTGATGCTCCGCTCCTATTAGTTATAGCGTGATGATATATGGCCTTCCTCGAAAAATGGGATAGCCAAAAATAAAAGAATTTTTCAATTCGAACCAGTAGTTCCTGAGATTAGCGCGTTCAACCAAAGCCGCCACCGCGTCGCCGCGCCCGCTGTACTAACGCGCTACAAATATGCGCTGTTGGCATGGTTTGTTTTTATTCAAATTGCTTGAAACATCACTGATCTATGAAATGTTTATTGGGTCAGTATGTCGTCTTAGGGGAGGATTTATTGTTGTATCTTAATAACTGAACAAAGATGTGCAGTGACAGTTTTGACGAAACGATCAAAATTTGTGTGTTTTTGTATTTATATTTTGCACAGTAAGCACATTGTGCGTTGACTTTAATTATGATGATTTCCTCCAGACATGCCGTTGAATAGCGATGCTTTAATATCGCCTCCCCCGCTCCCCGCTGCCCGTTCCCGCTCCCGGCCCCGGTGTGGCCGCGACGCTTTGTGTGTGCGGGCTCCCCGAGCAGTGCGGGGGCGCGGCGGGCGCACACAATGGCTGCGAGGACGTTTCCACAAATGTCGATGGCTGATTGATTCCGACTCCAGCTCAGACGACACTACATTGAGATTGATTGTATTCCTATCCTCACAGCCCCTCCCAACTCCATCGTGGAGAGAAAGGGTGGGGAGAGGACCTCTACCTCACTCCGTCGTGAAATTACTTTTTGTCGCTTTTTATTTAATAAATTGATGTAGTTTCTTATCAATTTTGGTCCCCAAAGTGGTGGATTCTTTCTTTTAATTTAGTTCACTTAGTGGTGTCAATAATCGTTTTGTGCTTGACAGAAAGAGCTCGTTAAAATAACAGCTTTTTATTAAATGAATGCAGATAGAAATATAAACGGCACTTGTAACAAAAACACATTTTTTTCAATTTTTTGTCAGTCTGTTTGTTGTCAACAGCTAGTAAAAAATAAGTTCAAAAACTAAAACCCGATCACTGAAAAATCACGCTCTAAAAAATATGAAACAAGAAAACATTATCGTCTGAAATTGTTATGTACAGTCGGCCAAGCTAATTAATTTACATCGCGCACACATCGGTAACTGTCATTGTACACACGGCGGAACATGAAGCTGTACATTTCCCGTATAAGTTGGCCTCGCTTTGTATAGATTTCCTAATGGGAGATCCGCATAAACTGGCTGTTTTTGACATGGAAAGAAAAATTCGAGTGCGAGCAGGGTTTGAACCTGCGACCTTCCGATTCAGTACACCGGATGTCTTAACCAACTAGACCATCGCACCCCACTCACAGTTTCTCGAAATTTTCGTTCCATTAACAACGTCTTACGGTGACGTTAGCGCCATCTATTTAAGAAAGTATCGAACTAACTTAAACCAACACGTTGACATTGCAGTCAAATCAATGTTGTATAGAAGTCGCCATACCAAACTAATTTTTAATATTTTATACGCAAACCCTGCGTAGGGAACATAGCTGTTTTTGACATGGTTTTGTAAAACTTGATTCGCCGTAGTGCGTACGAGCCAGTAATGTTCATACAGCCGCTCATTATTATTGTGTGCGTAAACGTATTCTACCTTACACGGGTAAAGATAAAATAAACGGGTTTACAATAACCCCCAACATTTTATACGAATGTAACATGGTCATTGGTCACCATAGCTAATTGGTATAAGGTAAGCGCTTGCGTAAGCAAATGATCTAAGCTCGACGACGTTAGTTTGATCCCAGCTGAGGAGTTATTTTTGCTGTTTTTTACTTTTTGTTCTTTATTAAATTAATTTTGTGACCAATAAAATCACACAAAAAGTAATTAAACAAAACCAATAAAATAATTAGATTTTTTCAGATAAACATTGGTATTGGTTGGAAAGAGCGTATCGCTTGGGTCATTAGCAAACGATCCGTCTCGCTTCTTCCAATATGTTACTTCCTTACATTGGTTGTTTTAAGGTTCAATTTGGTGGGGCTGTATGTTAGCAAAAAAAACTTGTGTGGCTGATACAATGATTTAATACGAACACGTTTTAAACATTCATAGGCTATAGCTATCCATGCTAGACGTTCGAATAAGTGAAACACTGTTGTTTACCAGTTTTTTTTAACAAAGAAAAAGTTTTTTGTTAGTTAGGATGGACGTAAATAGTTTGTCAAAGTAGGTCCCAGAAAACAGAAATCAACGAACAAATAACAGTAAATAACGAACAAATAGAATTTGTAAATGAATATATATATATTTGGGCCAACTTATATCTACAGATAGAAAGAGATAGAACGAAGAATAAATAATACTTGGGAACGGTTGTATGACAATGAAAGGAAAAAATAAAGTATCCGAAATATGCATTATGCCATGCTTACTATAAAAGTGCCAGACGTGGGCGTTAAGTAAATTAAAAGTCTGTCAAAATGCAATTTAAAAGAGTATTTTAGGTATAAAAGAAGGAATAGAGTGAAACTACAAGAAATTAAAAAGAAAACAAAATTTAAAAATGCACACACGGCCTACAGACAGCTAAAATGGCGTTGGACGGGACATATGTTAAAAGAAAGTAAAGAGAAATGAAAAAGAGATAGCAAAAGAAATAGAGGCTGACAAATCAAAAGATGGGAAGATGACCTCAAGAGAATAGCTGGTCCGGTATGGACCCGTTTAGCAAGAGACAGGAATACGTGGAAATCCTTAGAGGAGGCCTTTGTCGACAGACAAGCTGTTCCACACAAACATCCAGTTGCCGATCATTCAAATGAAAGTTATAATTGATCAAATCAATTTAGTTTTTAGTAACTAGGCTCTTAATTATATTAATTAAAGAAACAGCTATAATGGCCATTTTATTTTATTTATTTTATAACTCGAAGAGCCGCACGCGCGTGTTGTCGCTCTGACCACCTGGACGCAACTGAAGTGCAGTAATACCAACCGCGAGCCCCACTTATTTATTTATTTAACACTCGAAGCACAAAAGTACAGAGACGGACTTAATGCCATAGGCATTTTCTACCAGTCAACCTTTTGGTGATGCAGAGACAAGCAGTGGTAGGTGTATATCTGAAAATAATTACTCATTACACAACCATAAACGAGATCGAATCGTTATAAATACTAGTTTAGGTAATGTTTTAACAAAATAATGAATACAAAAAGAAAAAGAATATATTGTTGCATAAATGGTTTGAACTTACGGCTTCTCGTTCACTGACCAAAGACGATAGCCATTGTGCCAAGGCTGCTATAGTAACATTATGCAAAATATTATATCTCCTCCAGTATCATTAGTGAAAGATGACTATATATTGGTATTTGGTAATTGATGTACCACACGAACACTAATAAAAACCGAGCTCGCTCGTTTTATTTAGTGTTGTGTGCATAACTATTACTTCACTCACACATATAAACTGTAAATCAAATAGCTGGTTCAAGTGTACTACAAACCATTAAATATTTATCGCCTAATGAATAAACAACTTACAAGTAAATGTAAAAGTGTAAGTTGTTTATTTGTTAAATCATCAATACAACCCTCTAAGTTCATTTAACACCATTGAATGACTTTTTAAAGAAATTGTTATTGAATGGGGATAAATGAACTTAGAAGGTTGTATGAATGATTTTTATGATTATAATTTTGTAAATACATACGTGTTACTTGAGAGACTCATTTCTCATCATATCAACCTGACACTGACCAACAAATTACAAAAAACGTAAGAAAATTTGAATTTCGCGGGCTACCCTAGCGCTTCTACCTGGACCATGTGTTACTGCTACCTACCTATCTATACTCACACATCCTATCCTATATACCTGTCGTAATATGCCAATGACGGATTTAGGTCATACAAGACACCTACTCTCCTTTCAACTGAGTGGTGCCAACAGTCTTGGAGTAAAATGGCTGTGACCTACGGACGGCCACACAGAGACGAACAGGGCGAATCTATAAGGGTTCCGATTTAGCCATATAGCTACGGAATCCTAAAAATGGCAAAGCTGCTAGTTTCAATGATACTACTATGGGAACGTAGACTCAGAGTAAAACAACTTGATTCATCAACTAACTGAATTAAAGGGTCTAGTAAAACTATAAGACGGCGAAGACGTATCTTCGTCGTCTTATAGTTTTGCACCATCTTCCTAACGTACTCTCTCTCTCACTCCTGATACATTCATCCCTTTCGCTCACTCTTACATTCTGCTTCCCACACTACTGTCGATCAATTTAAACACCTCGAACTAGAAGAAGTATTCTGGATTCTCTCTCTTTTAAACTCGTGCCTAAAAGATTGATTAAGCCGGGTAAAAAAGTTACGTATCCCTTTTATGTCACACAATTAAACATTTTGAAAGTCTTTTACTCAACCGCCTTACGCGTGTGATCAAACCAAACCTTATCGCTGATCAAGCCGGCTGTAGGCCAGGAAAGTCGTGCACCAATCAGACCCGCAGTTCACGCAATTCTTCGAAGATTTTGAGGCAATTAAAGTCAAAGGTATATTATTTCTTTACTAGCATTCGTTGATCTCTTGGCAGCCTATGATAAAACGAAACATCAAACGAATTTTGCTAAAAGTCAACCAAACAAAGGTTGTTGATTTCGTGCACTTTAACATCATTCTGAGTAACCATCGATTTCAAAGGTAAGACATCAGGGGATGTGTAATCTATACCAATGCTACTCTTACGAGCCGTTTCATATTAAGTAAGTGATCGGTGGCTGACCTCCGAAGCGCAGCTCGGCGGCGGCCTGCGCGGTGTCGGTGTCGCGGCGCGCTACGCACTGGTACACGCCGCGGTGCGCGCGCGCTACGCCACGCAGCACCAGAGCTGCGCCCGCGCCCGCCGCTGCGCCGTCATGCAACCACGATAGCGCCGCGCGTGCGTCCGACGCCTCGCAAATGAAGCGCACGGTGCTGCCCGCATCTGCCACCTATCAGAACTCCCTCGATACACTATGTGGACATATCGCGTTGCCCAAGAAAAAATTAAGTGAGAGGTATTTTTCTGTCCGACATAATCCTCTAATGCCCCGGCATTAGAGGATTATGTCGGACTGCTACCGCTTTAGCCCCGCGGACCCCGACTCATAGCAGAGATAGGTCGCAACTATGAGTTTGGGGTCCGGGAGATATTCTATTTGCTTTACCAGTTTAAAGTACAGCAGGATCACGGTTTAAGACTATATTAGAGCAGCTCCAGCTGGTTTAAATCAACTTCCTCCTTGTCCAGCAGAGCGATGTGAGCTCGTGTGGCGGCAGCGCGTTGTACGAGTACTCACGAGCACGGTGGGTTTGACGGTGACGCTGAGCATGTCCAGCACGTGCAGCGTGGTGTGCGCGGTGGCGTCACCAAATACGTTGTAGGCCTTGCAAATCCACAGGCCAGCGGCAGCGGGCTGTGCGCGCATGCATCGCGCTGCACCGCCGCCCCAAGCCCAGCCGTCCACCACGCCCGCTGGCTGCAGGCGACCGCCGCGCTCGCGGTACCACCTGCACACCGACATAACTACACTAAGCCACTCGAGGCTGCGTTTCGACCAGGTGCGAGGATGTATAGCAAGCCATATTTGTGAAGTTACTAAAATACAATCAGGCAATCTGGGTCGTGGAGACTGGAGACTTCCTCAAAAGGAGATTATGTTTTCGACCAGCACCGATTTTTCCGTGATTAGGTATTGGTCCAATTTAAATGGTTTTTTCGTTGGGTAGAGGAGGCTTGCGCGCTGGTTCCATATAAATTTTATGAACTTCACTTCAGTACTTTCTGAGTTATAATAATATGGATTTCTTCTTCTTAGTTTTGAATGTCTTTGCCCATCGCAAAGACATTCAAAAATATTACGTGGTTATGTGTCACAGATCATCATTTATACAATGTGTTTGGCTTCCGGTTACCGATACTTTAAGGGTATAATTTACAACAATATTGTTAGTATATGCGAAACCTGAATATAGTTTGTTCAGAATAAGTAACTGAATCGATTCCACTAATTTTTAAACCATATATTCTGTCCTAAAATTATTTAAATGATTATATCCATCAGCAACTTGCTCTAAAATACAACCTTGTGGAATCGGAAGTGCCGTACGTAGTATGTGCCCGACCCAGTTCTCGAAAATGGCAGTATCACATTGTACTGGGATCGATCTATCATCACTGACAGGACTATTGTAGCCAATAAGCCTGATATAGTGGTGGTGGATCGATCAGAGCGGCGCGCAATGATTGTTGACATAACGGTCCCACATGATGAGAACCTCGTGAAAGCCGAGAAAGATAAGCAAATCAAGTATCTTGACTTGGCTCGCGAGGTTGGCGACATGTGGGATGTGGACTCAGCGATCATTGTGCCGATAGTTATATCAGCCCATGGCTTAATTGCCAAGAGCCTCGACCGATACCTGAAGAGGCTCTCTTTAGGCAGCTGGATCAAGGGCTTGATTCAGAAAGCGGTACTCCTGGACACGGCTCGTATTGTTAGGAGATTCCTCTCTCTGGAGCCCTGACCGCTGGTAGCTTGCACCCTGTTCCCGATACCGGTGGGCTACAATTTTTTATATTTATAAATGTTTTTTTTTTATTATTTTTTTGTAAGGAATATTTAAAAATTTAATTGATTTGTACAGAAATAAATAAAGGAAATTGTACAATATTGTACGAGTGGCTGAAAGTCGCATGTAACTTAATACAAATCTTAATTACGTGTATTGCGGCGCGGGATGGTCGGAGGCGACACAGGGTAGGCACACGGGCTGACCCGCCGACACGCTGAGCTCACCGCCCGCCGCCACCAGACGCGGCGCTGACGATGACGCCGCCGCTGCACACACGCACTATTTAGCGACAAACACACACACATAGGCCCACCGCACATCTGCGGAGGCCGGTGAAGCGACAGTATCTCAAGAACCATAGAGACCCCTATACGGAGCAGCACGCGGCGGTTGTCGTGGCAGTTTGCCAGCGCCGCACATAGTCATAGAAATTAAGACTTTGTTTAAGTTGTTATCTTCTCAGTCTTCTCACTGCGCCTCCACTGCACATACCCACGCTCCCGGAAACTAACCGGTGACGGTGGGAGCGATGCGCGAGGCAGCTGTTGGCGCTGGCGTTACCCGGACACTAGTCGGTGCCACTCACACACACACACACATACATACACACACACACACACACATACATACACACACACACACACACACACACACCTCACACACACACACACACACACACACACACACACACACACCTCACACACAGTACTGACCGGTGACGGTGAGCGTGGCGGGGCGCGCGCGCTTGGTGGCGGCGGAGAGCACATGGCGCGCGAGGCAGCTATAGGTGCCGGCGTCACCCGCACCCACGTCTCGGATCAGCAGCGTGTTGCCTGCCACCAGGTATCGCGACTCTGTCATCACACATCGCACATCACTCATTATTCACACTCAGGTACAGGGGGGTGTGATAAGTGTCAGGTTGTTCCGTTTGAAAAACACTCGCTACAATTTATGAGTATCGATAATTCCTCTCCTTTATTAAAAACAAAATGTTCCTCCAGCACTCGACGCGCTAGATTGCAACATTCGTAATGTTAAAAAACGTACTTTACTAAAACATTGGTCAGAAAATTCTCGATGTATATAAATCGACACTTCATATATTTACGATTTACATGTGAAGTGCGAGTCAGATCGACAATGTATTAGCGTCGGCATTGGTGCGTACCTGGCGAGGGCGAGTCGACATGCAGCACGGCGTCGCCCTTATACCAGAGCGCCGGGCGAACGAGCGCGGCGTCGCGCGTGGAGGTGCACGTAACTGCCGCTACGCCGCCCGCCGCCGCTACACCCGCGTGCGCTTGCGCCTCCCAGCCCGCCTCCGCCACTGTCATAATACCACACGTCACCATCGCTTATCGCAAACACATAGTCATTGGCGCAGCGCACACCTGCGGAGCTGGACGCGCGGCGAAGTGTAGATGCGCTTGGTCAGAGCGACTCCGAGAGCCACCAAGAACCTTCTAAAGTCTCCATGCGAAGCAGTACAGGGCGACTGGAGCAGTCACGTGGTGGCTTTAGCGTATAGCGAGCCGTTTGTTATAATTTATCTTTGGCATGCCATGTTCAACCGTATGTCACATAAGGTATGCCTTAGTCACTGTGTGTCTTGTGTCAGCCGCTACCTGGTTCAAGCACGATGTCGCGCGACAGCGTCACGCCGTGCACGTTTGCGGCGCGGCACCGCACCGTGCTCGCCGTCGCCGCCGCCTCGTACGCGCTCGACGGCAGGATCTCCAGCGTGCCGTTGCTGTGTATTCGTCTGCATACAATAAGTCACAAGTAAAGATGAGTTCCTCTCTCCATTGTAAAAGAAAATATAAGTAAAAAGAGCAAATTTGAAAAGTGAAGTGTTAATGAAACAATTAAAAGCTTGAACTCAGAGCGTCACCAAGTCGTAGCACAAAGACGTAGGCCCTACTCGGAGCCAGCAATGAGACCGTTTTGTCGCGGACGCCTCTCAAGTCACTAATAACTCTCGTTTCACATAATTATCACCCAGAGAGAAAAAAGCTTTGACAACATAATTCATCAAACATAAAAGTTTTATTTAGGCCAAATTGAAGCTGAGAGACTGAATTTTACGAGCACGTCGATCGGAGATCCTGGGTTCGATTCCAAAGTTGGTCAAAGTGTTATTAGGTTTTTCCATCAGACATTTTTCAGCAGCAGCCACTGAGTCTCGATTTGTGTTTCCGGTTGCTGGCTATAGGCTCGCCCCCTATTATATGGGATTTAAACTTTAAATAGTGAAATGTGGGTGTATCATTAGGTACATTTCTGCCTAACCTTTGGGAGTAAGAATGCGTGATTTATGTACCGGATGGCTGGCAGGTCCCGCAGCGGCGTGCCGTCGTGCGCGAGCCAGGCGAGCTCCGGCGCAGGACGTCCGCGCGCGGTGCAGCGCAGGTGCACGCCCGTGCCCGTCGCGAACTGCACGCGCGCCGGCGGCTCCTCCACCAGCGCGGGGCCCAGCATCTCCAGCTCACCGCAACACACTGACACACACACCAAGTACAGAGGGGGAGCGGCGTCTGAATAGAATTGAAATGTATTCTAGGCTAAACGAATCTGAATAAAGAAAACACAAATACCTATTTCTGTTGCCAAATAAAATTTTTAATTTCTTATATTTATTTTTTTTTGTTGTTCACAAACATACATATAATTTTTTTAATAAAATTTACTCGCCAAACTTTTTAGTTTGATGGCGAAAAGCACTTGTTTTTACATACAAAAATGGTAAAAAAAATAATCTAGTAAACAACTTCGGGGTCACCACGACGTCTCAAAGAAAGGAGTAACTCCAGCGCGGGAAAGAGACAGAGCTATACATGTCGTCTAGCGCCATCGCCCCCCCACACCGGAACCACTCCTGCCTCAAGACGCCACGGTACGCCACCAGACCTTAAAATTAACACTACTACATACTGTTACTTACTCTATGATGTGAATTTATTTCTCGGTAGCGGCTGAATCCTCGTTACCGAGAAATGAACTCGTTAATTTTGATTTTAACATACCTTTACTTAACTTAGGGCTGTGTTTTATAATATACATTTTATTAAATACTTTTGGCACTAAATATCCAATTGAAATAGTTCGGTTTGTTTAGACAAAAAGTTAAATCTTTTAAACTTGTAACGAAGGAAAGCAATAAACGTAGATTTTTCTTTTTATTGAAGTTCTTCCGGCAACAATCACAAATGTCTCCCAAGATGCCAGTCACAGCGGCAACGGGCGGCGGCGGCGGCGGGATTCCGCTCACAAACAAAGACTAACTTTAAGCCACTTAAAAGTCTAACAGCACAACTTCAGTTTTAAAACCGTTTGACCTAAAAAAAGTCGTCTTTCCGTGGCGGACCGGAGCGATCGGCTGCGACTGGTTTCCACGCAGGGCAGCGGCGGTGGCGGGCGCGCTCCGCTCCGGCATTACTTAGCGAAAGGTACGTTCTCCAACTTGCAATTCAGTTAAGTTTGTTGCCACTTGTTTGTTATAGTTAGTTTCTATTTTACTCTCACAATTAGCTGCCGCGACCGCGACCAGCCCAGGCTTGCCGACGACCTGTGTAATGTAGCTCACTGTAAGTAAAGGTGTTCGACAGTAATGCTCTGGACTCATTCGTTTTCAGTTTGCACGTGTGACACAGACGAACAACAATCATTACGGTTGTACGGACGATTAGCGGCGACCACAGCAATTCAAATTTGGTATACACAAGACAATAGTGTGTCACATTGATCGGAATAAGTTATTTTAACTGTACATATTCGACATTCATATCAGCATAAAACCAATGCGGCACAATGGAGGAATGTGATAATCTCGGCAATACGAGCTTTCATCCGGCAAAGGATAATATCGTAAAGGGATACTCGGCGGGATTGAAACTTGAAAAGGTGCGGAGTGATGACGTCACGCCGACACGACGTGGGCACGGTGCGAGTCGCGTCGCGACGGATGAAAGCTCGTCGCGCACGGCCGACGTGATTCGTCGGCCGCGCAAAGCGTCGAAACAACACTACTTAACCCACTTTTCATAACACATTAATGAACGACAATTAGCGAATTTGACAGTACCTACTTTTGGTTTCGGAGCTTGAGAAACCTTTCTAACAAGAAACTTAACTACTCAGGATTTTTACTGAGGACAAAAATGAGAAGGCGTAGTGCCGATTTGGAGGCGAGGTTAATTCTGAATTCCAATGCGTACATGGTTCATCCGATCGACACGGACCGCGGAACTTGCAAACGATATCTAGTTGCTAGAATGGAGCCATGTACGTGCTTAGCTTAATGTAGAGTAGACGGGTGAGGTGTTTACATTAACGCCGAATTTGTTTTGTTGTTAGCAATCATAACAGTAGACATTTTTTAGTCGGTAATTCATATACTCATCAGGTAATAATATGTTCTTTTCGTAACAAACGTACACAAAATTACAAAACAAATTAACAAGCGAATGCTCTAGGTGAGAACCGTCCTCGCAAGTTAATAATAAGCAGTGCATGGTTCGCAGTGGCAGGTGGTGGAGAAAAGTGGGAAGAGGATTTAAAAAAAAAAATGTTCTTAAGACACTAAAAGTAAGGAATAAAGTAGATCAATCAAAGGAGCGCAGGTTGGAGCGTCCTCTTCAGCAGTGATTGACACGTCACCACGTGTCAATCACTGCTGAAGAGGACGCTCTTCAGGACGCTTGCCACGCGAGATGCGGCACTCACTCCGCTGCGAGCGTCGCGTCTCGTGTCATCAACATCAACTCACTATAGAGGGTGGAAAGGACACCGACGCGAAAACGGTTACCACGTATTCGTGCTTCATTCTGAGCAAAAAAAAAAACCGGCCAAGTGCGTGTCGTGTCACGCACAATGTAGGGTTCCGTACTTGCCCACCAAAATATGCGGACTAACTACAATATTTAATAATATACAGAGTGGCGTCGACAATACGACAATAAATGAAAACACTGGTAAAACTAATACTGGTTTATAAAAATATTTATACCTATCAAAATAATCATAACAGCGTTTTTTTTACAATCTGACTAAATAGCATAAAACTATTAACGATATACAACACCATGTATTAATATTGGTTTACTAACCTTATAAATAATTTGCACTAATTCGTGTCTGGAAATTAAAGGCCAATGCGTACTATTGGCATGATTTACTTTTTTCCTTTTGCCAGAAATGAAACCTAGGTTATATGTAAGAGGACAATAATACGAGAAATCAATAGCAAAAAGAACCAGGTCGATAAACCGTAACCAAACGAAGATAACCAGGGAAGTATTGCTAGTATCTTTTTGTCAGGCGTTATCTGTTTTTCAATTATAATTAAATGAAAACACAATCATACGTGATATTTTGAGGTTTCTATTGATAAAATAGATTAAGTTGGTTGTTACTAGTAAAAAAAAAACTGATAAACTAATTGCGTTATCGGGTACGCGTTATTGTTGCGATAGCGGTCCCTGATTCGTTCATGTCTTATTAAGAAATCCAGAAATTGAGCTGGAGGACTTAAGTATTGTTGATATCTACCCCACGCCTTGACTGGCTACAACAACCAAGTGTTCTCTTCCCAGAAATACAGGAACAGTAATGCCCTTCTATATAAATATATATATTTTTACACATAATCTTAATTAAATTATTTACAACGCGGAATGACTCATTACAGTTGCCGAGTAGTAAAAGTTATCGATGGGAAACGTAAATGATCAAACACGGATTATTTTTATTTAAGAAAAATAACGCCTGATAAAAAAACCAACAGCAATCTACTAAACCCTCTCTAACTTTGTTTTGTTACGGTTGGTAGAGCTAGGTCTTTTTGCTATTGATTTCTCATACAGTCCTCTAACATAATGGTCTAGGTTTCATCTTTGGCGAAAAGAAAAAAAAAACATGCCAGCAAACATGTATGGCAAAAGTAGCATTGTCCTTTAAGGAACGAATTTGACAAAGGATTTTGAAGTTGCGAGTTGGCCACATGTGGTTAGTATTTATACCGATGCGGGGGTCGTTAACCTGTCGTTAGCCTATTAATCGACATCGTGTAGAAAAATATGAAAATGAAAAATAATGTCCTGTGACTTAAATGTTGGATCTATTCGAATGATTTTTTGTGTGCAGACTATTCTTAGTCTACGAACACTAAGAATAAGGCCATAAGGTATACGCAGTTTAATTTATTGCCACCCTGTATATATAACGGAGGTTCGTTATCAGTGGGTCGCGACATCGGAAATAACACTCACAAAACCTTCTTTAACACTTTTAATTACTTGCTAACACGCACTGAATCAAGGATGACTGAGATATGGCTCGATTAAGAACTTAGGAACGCGGGAAGTTTAGCGTGGAGTAACGAATGTCTACCCAGACTGCCGGACCGATTCAAAGTGCCCTCACTCAATCGTGCCCGCACACACACTACCCCAGTTACAGGTTAGCCAAGAACCTCGATCACCCTCAACGGTCCCCTGTATTTCAGGTCAAGTTTCGTCTGGTTTTGCTCCTCATTTTGCAGCAAAACAAAGTCACCTACAGAAAATGATTGTACCTTAGCCTTTGTAGAGTCAAAACGTTTCTTGTCATAGGCAGAAGCTTTCTCCATGTTCTCTACAGCCATCTTCCTCACCTCAACGATGACAACTTGAGGCTCTTCATCATTTGCCGTCATAATATCAATGGGTCTAGCAGCCTTACCAATCAGCAGCTCAAGAGGACTAGCTTTCGTGACTCTACTTACAGTGCAGTTGAGAGCAAGGTAAACGTCGGGAAACGCATCTTGCCACGAACGATTGCTTGACTCCACAGCAGTGAGGATGTTTTTGAGCGTGCTCATTACTCGCTCAACCTGTCCGTTGGCACGAGAACTACCTGTAGCAATCAAGTGCAGCTTGATATTAACTGAGGCTCTCCCTGAACTCCTTGCTGGCAAAGCAGCGTCCTTGGTCGGCGATCAAGCGCGATGGAGCACCGAAGATAGCGAGACTAGCCTTTAGCGCTTTGATGCTGCTTGCTGTATCAATGTGCAGGGTGTGATGCTGCTTGCTGTATCAATGTGCAGGGTGTGATGCAGCATAACGAACTTGGTGAAGGCGTCTATCAGAATGAAAACGTAGTCCTTTTTGTAGTTTTTGCACAGCTTCCCGGTGGCATCGACGTGCAGTGTGTGCCATGGTATAGCTACCTTTGGAACTGGGTGCATCTCTGCCTGGGTCTTACCTGTGTGTGACTTTGAGATCTTACAGGTCACGCAGTTCTCTACAAATTTCCTCACAAACTTCGACATGTTCTCGAACCAGTAGAGGTCGTAGAGTTTTTCCAGAGTTTTCGTTATTAACGACGGACCAGCGAAATGAACGGGGAACAATAGGTAACCAACGATTCTTACCATTTCGTTGCACTTTTCGGTGCAGGACGCCAGATCGTCGCTCGTAAGTTTTGACAACATCAGCAGGGAGCTCATTGTTATCGATGTCAGTCAAGAGCTTTAAAATTTCAGGGTCCCGTTGCTGTTCCATCATCAGCCAATTCTGTGAAAGATCTGCGAGGTTTACCTCCTTTGTAGTACATTCTCACTAACCTTATTTTTAGTTTCAGGTTGCGGTAACGGGTTTCTGGAGAAGAAGTCAGCGTGCCACATGTGCTTACCTTCACGATGGACGATGTCAAAATCGAACTCTTGCAAAAAGGCCCACCATCAGTGAACACGCGGCGTCAGGTCCAACTTCTTGCGCGTGGACTGCAGAGAATTAAAATCGGTGACTACTCTGAATTTGCAACCATGGAGATAACGCCTGAAATGCTTTACAGCATTGACCACCGCGAGGGTCTCATGATCAGTGGTACCTCGATTCAGCATCAGACGTTCGCTTACTGTAATAGGCGACTGGATGTAGCTTACCTTCTTTTCTTTGCAGTAAGACCGCACTCAATCGGTAAGGGCGACGATTCACAGTTTTACTCGGATCTTTCAGACGAATCTTCATCGGTTCCGTGTCGGCTGGCGCGGTAGGTATACCTGTAGTGAATGACTTCTCGAAGGACTGCAAGATACTCACGAACTCTGCTCTACGATTCGCCGGTACGTCAGTATCGATAGAGTTCCAGTCAATTTCAGGAGTTCGCTCTACCTTACAAGAAGCAATAAAAGGCTACCTAAAGATCTTAATTCGATCAGTAGTCATCTAAACAGTCACACCATGTTCTAGAATCTCACGTCCAATCACAATACCATAACGTAGAAAATGATCAGGCAATACATGAAAAAAAATCTCAATACTAATGTCATCGATCTCTACCAAAGCCAAAATCAGTATCGTAGAGTCAACGGAAGTCTGCCCTATCCCATTCATAGTCACAGTCTCATCAATACGCTTTCCTTTAAATTTACATGCTACAGATTCTTTAATTAAAGAATACTCGGCACCAGAGTCGTAATGAAATGAATATTGCTCACCGGAGTGACGCTCAGAAGGCACAGGTCAACCCTCTTTTAATTGACTGGCTTGGATGACCCGGAGTCGGCGCTGCTCCTCTCGTTGCACCATGGGCAGCTCGATGCGTAGTGGCCTTACGCGTGGCAGTGCAAGAAGGTGATCCCGGATGCATGAGGCTTCGCAGTTGTCGATAAACCCCTTCCGTTGCCATTGCTGTGGTTGTGGTGCTTCGGTGTACCTTGAGTATCCTGTTTCACGTCCTTGCGGTAGCAGTGCACGGATTTGTGACCCGGCTGGCCGCAGATAAAACACTTCGGAGGCTTCACGGTACTATTCGCTTTGTACCGCTTTTCAGGGGTACCGCGGTCATCGCTAGGTAGCTTTCTCTTCATAAAAGAAACCGCTGCAGCTCTTGCTGTAGCTGGCCACGTGTCTGAATATCGGTCGTGAAAGATAGGCGTTGCACACGGCGATCGAATTAAGAAATGTGAGCCAATATAGTAGCAATCGCCAAACGTTTGGTACTAAGGCCATTCCATCTCGCCATGATCGATGTCATTAAACTAGCAACGTAGGAAGCAAGACACTCGTTTTCTTTAGGCCTGCTACTTTGCAAATCAATCAAAAACGAAGCAATATTAGTGGAATTACCGTACCTTGCAATAAAAAGTCGCTTAAAATCGGTCCACGTCATCCCAGGAAACGACACGGTAGATAGCTAGGTAGAAGCTCCTGCCTTCAAGGCGCGGCTTAGAGCGACCATAAGTGGGGTGCCATATGTTGGTACATATGTTGGTCTTGGTCCGTCAAGCACGTCTCTGCAGTCATCACCCAAGCACGTGCATCCACATCTTGTTCCTCAGGATCGAAATCCGGTAAACGAAAGCCATGTGACGACGTAGTAGGTGTTTTCATGGCTTGAATCAGCGTCAGAAAATTGCGGTTCTGTTGTTCCAACAAAAACGCATCCATTTTTCGTCGCTAGCTTCTTCATTTTGAACACATGGGTCGTCGTGGTCCAATCCCACTTCTGATTACGGAGGTTCTTTATCGGTGGGTCGCAACATCGGAAATAACACTCACAAAACCTTCTTTAACACTTTTAATTACTTGCTAACACGCACTGAATACAAAATAATCAAGGATGCCTGAGATATGGCTCGATTAAGAACTTAGGAACGCGGGAAGTTTAGCGTGGAGTAACGAATGTCTACCCAGACTGCCGGACCGATTAGAAATAGAAATTGAAATCATTTATTTGCCAATAATGTAGGTATACAGATATGATGGTTATTTTGATGAGCGTCCCGATACATTTTGCCTTACGGCATGCAAAATTATTTAACATAATGGGCTAAACAAAAAATAATACATAAAAAAAATACCCTCTCTCAACCGTTCCCGCACACACACTACCGCAGTTACAGGTTAGCCAACCTACCTGTCAACGTCAGTACCTGTCAATTTCGAATAGCTGATAATACTTCCGGATCGACATTTGACTCGATTATTCGCTTGGTGTCGCCATTACTCCACGCTAACCATCCCCAAGTTATTACTTGACGTTCCCAAACGTTAGCTGTCAAATCTAATTACATAGTTCCTCCAGTGAGAGATAGATGGCGCTGATCCAGACCTACTGATATGCGTCCACGCTTCGACATATATATATAAATACGTTAATTTGATCCACTCCCTACGGTCCGATTTGCCTCCGAACGATGATTTCTATTGACTTGAGTCTAACAAAAGTTAGCAATTTAAAGCTTAATATTTCACAAACGAATTATTTGAACAAACTCGCAATATTTTTTAAAGACGTATTCATCGAAATCCCACACTATGCGGTACGCGAGAAAATAAAATCCCCACTTTACGTGTACAGGAGATACCCTAAAAAAATACTTTTCCAGATTTTATTTTACTACTAGCTGTGCCCGCGGCTACGCTCACGTGACCGTGTATTATTTAGTCATTGTCAAAGTTTATGAACGAAAAATATAAATGTAACTTATGATCTATCTTGAGTCCCAACAGTTAATAAAATTAAAATAAAAAAAAAAATAAAATGGTTAAACCATGGTGATACATAATAGGTATGTACTCCCATGGTTGTAGCAGTTCCAGACCGTGGTCGACCGTGCTGGAGTGTCCCAAGTGTCAACCTAAACTACACCTACGTTTTAGAGGGCTTACTGTCAAAAACGCTACTGACACGCGATTAAGGTAGTATTAAGGGTGTTAATAATTTGATAAGGTGTACCATCGATTTGAAAGAAGAAGAAGAATAGGGCAATGATATTAGATCTAGTATTTCTGAAGATGGACCATGATTGCCTCAGCGGATACTTTTCCGAGGACACTGATCAACGGGCAAAAAAAAAATTAAGAATAGACGCAGGTATTACGCAGATCGATGGAACAAAGACTGTTGAAGCAAGTCTATTCAGCACTAAATGTGTTTACTATTATTAATATTTTGCTCCGAAGTTCAAATGCTAGTGCAGTCACATCTAAACGTTAAAGACGTGCCGCGAGTGAAACAGTTTCTCTTACCGATATTATTCCACTTCACTCTGGAGTATCTCCACAATTGTCAATAAAGCCTGCTTAGTATCAAAAAAATGCCTAATACCCCCACCCTGTCAGTAAAAAAAAAAAAAAAAAACTGAAACGTCAAACAAATGGATAATCTATACATATAATAAAATCGTAAAAATCCAAATCGATGCTCGTTTGTACGGATTGCTAGTACGAACCCCACACTTTCACTTTTTGTGATTTGTTAATATATTTTTTTGATGGCGTTTGATTTCCATTTTTTTTATATTGACATTATTTGCATTTCCGGTTTTTTCCTTTTTTTCTTCAAATGAAAAAAGTAATAGAGAAGTATGGAAGAAGAAGACATGCTGCGCCGACCCCGAATAAACTGGGATAACGGCAGGTGAATGATGATGATGATGATTTCTCCAAAAAGTAGTATGGCGAACAGAAGTCTGACAAGTTAACAAGTTCTTGCTGTATTAGAAGTCTTTTTCCTTCTCGATTTGCAAATTCTCAATAGTCAATACGCAGTTTACGCAATTTGGATATAAATATGTCTTGGAGAGGTGCTGAATCTATTTTGGAAGTTTATTGTTCTTTTGTTGCTGCAGTCTATAAACAAATAAGAAGTTTCTTTAAAAAAATAAGTCTGGATTGTAGAAGTTTTAATTTTTTAACGATAGGTCTGCAAGATGTTAAAGGATTTAAGCCGCAAATTGCTTTTATAGATTGGTACAGTGGTCGGAAGTGAGCATGAGGTCCTGGGTTTGATTCCTGAGTCGGGCAATGTGTTATTGAGTTTTTTCACCAGGAAGTTCTTAGTATAAGCAACTACGAAGTCTGGTTTTGTGCCCACTTGCTCACAATAGGCTCGCCCAATATTTAATGGGGCTTAAACATAACTTGCAAAATGTGGGTGTACTACTAGGTACAGCTCAGCTTCACCCTTCGGGTATTACAGGCGGAGTGTTGAACTAACATAACATCACGCCTGTAAGATCGAACTTCAGTCCTATGCCTACCAAATTAAAACAATATTTTTAGCAAACTTAATATTGCCTGATAAAAGGCAATATTAAGTTTGTCCAGGCTACCTTTTAATAAAATTAACGGAACCAATGTTTTTTTCCAAACCAAGCAAAATTAAAATTGAACGAATGTAAAAAGCCTAAGAGCATAAAATCTGTTCGGTTGTCTATGTTTTTGTCCCTACTACAGGGTTGTAAGGTAAAATAGATGAATTGATACTAAATGTACACTCATCTGTTTTCTTATTAAAATATTATGCGAAGGGCCCTCATCAGCGATATTAATTGGATCCGTGATCTTAATTACTGGGTTCCACTTTGTAGGTAAGCGTGGATCGTCCGGCGATGAAAATAGATGCACTAGTTATAGCACAATCACTTTTATTCCAAACTTATTTTCGTAATTAATTAATTCGTAATTACCGGTAAAATAAAATAACAAAATAGGTAGCACAAGTAAGACACTTCACCAAACGCATAGCACGCCTGTGCGATCCCGGTGGAGTCTCAAATCATATTGCCAGTAAATCGTGGTTTTACTGCGCGCTAGCACTCGGTGTTGTGTCAGAGTGTCGTGTGATTGAATGTGACGTAGCAAACACAGGTAATTCATGTTCACGACACTCTTAAACTAACAGCGACATCTATGAAATCTAACTAACACTAATTTAAATATTATTGCGCCGTCATATGTATTATAAAACAGATAACAAACATGATGGTATGGGTACGTATTACAATACCGAAATTTGAAAGACCGTATTTTCAATCAACCAATCAATCAATCATTTATTTTGTAAAATACCTATGGACGAAATCCCGAAAAATTAAACGCCGAATGATTGTTTGGGCGATAGTTTTAAATCCCGAAAGTTCATTTGCCCGAAAGCTTAAAATCCCGAAGATCCATATCCTGAAGTTCAAAATCCCGAAATTACATCCCAAAGCCTAAAATCTCTAAGACAATGACATGCAATACGTACCCGTTCAGTTTACTCCGACCAAATAGGTTAGATTAGGTAAGAACTGTAACCAACTACGTTACGTCGAAATTGGTCGCAGTTTATTATGTATCACCATGGTTAGAATATTACAGATTTACAACTAAAATCTTTTAAAAACTTTGAGTAACATAAATAAGACGAAGTGCGACCATAAGTGAAGATACTTTATAAGTGCGCAATAAATGCACTACAATGCGTTGAAAAACCAAACTTAGTTTTTTTTTAGTTTTTAATGTTATTAACCGTTGGGACCCAGGATAGATCATTAGTTGCATCTTTATTTTTCGTTCATAAACTTTGACAATTACTAAAGGATACGCGGTCACTTGAGCAAAGCCGCGGGCACAGCTAGTACGGACATAATGCAATATTGCTCACCCTCGCAAGTAGCGTGATAATTATATAGCCTAACATTTGAAGAAACCTGTAAGGAACATTTTTTACAGGCTTCCCTGCACAGATCCTGTTCAAATTTTGCACAAATATTTGTGCAAAATTTCTATGCAGTAGTTTTTGCGCCAAGTCGGATCATCGATTTATTTTTTTTCGATTTAATTATATGGATATAGATTTAAATGGTTTGACAGTATACCAAAATGACGCTGAGCAAGGGCCGTTCTACATCTATACTTCGAAGTGTCTAAGCTTTTTGGTAGCATTCGGATCGTATACCATAAAGGGATGCTTGCGCAAAATAGTACCAAGCACACAGAGCTGTCTCACAGTGAGAACCTGACAATCGGTGTAGAAAGCCGTGGTGGGATACCTAAAAGGCTTTGAGGTCATAACCTTGAGAACAGCGTTCTGTGCTCGTTCCAGAGGCAGGAGTATTGTCTTGGGAGTCCCACCCCACACTATGATGCAATAGTTTATTATATAGGTTATAATAGTTTATTGGAGCAGTTTATTATATTAAGTGTGTACAGGCCACCCTCGGGATTGTATGACTGCTTTAAGAAGGTAATGGATGAGGTTTTACACAAGATTTGTAACACAAACAAGTCGATTATCATTTATGGTGATTTTAATGTAAATTTATTAGAAAACTGGTTTATTTAGTAAAATTATAAGTCTGTTTCAGTCCTACAATCTCGTTAACCTATTTATTATAAATACGGCCGAATTTTATTTATATTTGAGAAATTACTCAAAACTCTTTAAAAAAGTGTGTTGTGTGGTTAAGTCACAGTATTTGAGCTCGAAAATTAAGAATAGCAATAATGTAATTAAAACGACGTGGAATATTATTAAGAATGAAACGGGAAGGTCTAGTAACCGAAATAGTGACTATAGCTTAACCATTAACGATAGAGTAATCAAATCAGATTCAGACGTCACCGCGGCTTTCGAGAGTTTCTTTTCTGATATTCCCGTTTCAACTACGAAATCCCTAAACTCATCACCTACTGTTGCCGAATCTTTGCTTAAGGAAAATGTTAACGTTTGCGACTCGGAATTTCGTTTTGAACATATCACATGTAGAGATTTAATCAAAACTTTTCACTCCTTAAATGTCAAGAAGACTGCAGATCTGTGGGGTAATTCTGTAGAAGTTGCCAAGTCTATTATAGACATTTTAGCACCTACCTTAGTTCTTATCTTTAATAATTGTATTGATTGTGGGGAGTTTCCTGATCTTATGAAGAATAGTAAAATAATTCCTTTATTCAAAACGGGTAGTACAACAGACCCCACAAATTATAGACCTATTTCAATACTACCTACTTTTAGTAAAATTTTTGAGAAATAATTTCTAGAACAATTGCAAAGATTTTTTAATAGACATAAATTATTACATAGGAAACAGTTCGGTTTTACGAGGGGTCGTTCAACTACTGCCGGTGTTGAACTTTTAGGACATATTTATAGTGCATGGGAAGGTAAATGCGATGCTTTGGGCATTTTTTGCGATTTGTCTAAGGCATTTGATTGCGTTCTTCATGAAACGTTAATCAGGAAACTCTGCCCCTACGGAATCCGGAACAGCGCTCTGGATCTTCTTACCTCATACCTGAGTAATAGGATCCAGAGAGTTGACGTCAACGGAAAAATATCTCCCGGATCTTTAGTAACAATGGGAGTCCCACAGGGCTCAATTCTTGGTCCTTTCTTATTCCTTATTTATATTAATGATTTACCTTACCTCGTAAAGGATAACCACGATATAGTGTTGTTTGCAGATGACACTTCGCTTTTGTTTAAACTTAAACGTCAGCAGCTAGTCACTGACGATGTAAATAGCGCGATTTCAAAAGTAGTGTATTGGTTTAACGCTAATAATTTACTTCTTAATGAAAAAAAACCAAATGCATTAATTTTGCACTACCTCACGGTAGGCAGGTGAAAACTGGTGTGTTGGTAAAGGGCGAAGAGTTGAATCCTGAAGATAGCACGGTGTTCTTGGGCTTAACTTTAGACACTAAGCTTCAGTGGGGCCCACACATAGATAAATCTCACAGTCGTAACCTTCGAGCTTCCAAGAATCTACTTTTCCAAATTCCTTCACACCGCACTGGATTTATGTCAAATTCTTACGCTATCTCTACTATAAAGCTCTGGAACGCGTTACCTTTTGGCATTAAAAAAGCTGAAAGCAAATTCAGTTTTAAAAGAAAAGTGCGTAACCACTATTTAAGTCAGAATAAATAGCTCTCTCTCTATTAGAAGTCGAGTCATGGTAATTATTATTAGGTTTCTCGTTTTTTATTTTGATATTTGTTAAAATATGTATTAGTTTATTTTATTTGTATATAAGTATTAGTATCATTATAAGTGCCTATATAAATTTTCGATAGCAAGAAGTTATTTTTATATATTTATTTTGTACCCTATCACAATGTTTTCTTATTTAACCCAAAGGTTGACTGGTAGAGAATGCCTTGTGGCATTAAGTCCGCCTATGTATCACTATTGTACATGAAGTTTAAATAAATAAATTGTCGAAGAAACTGAGCTCCGCAGCATACGCAGTTAGGAAAATTCGTAATTTAACCGATGTAGAGACAGCTCGATTAGTTTACTTCAGCTATTTTCAGACCATCTTTGTTTTGCAGAAAAGGGCTGTTCGATTAATTTATAAGTTGAGTCCGAGACACTCTCTCAGAGAAAGGTTTAAGGAGATTAATGTAATGACTGTTCCTTCTCAATATATTTATGAAAACCTTTTGTATGCTCACAAAAATATAAAGCTTTTTAAGAAATATCGTAATATCCACAATAAAATACAAGGAATAAACATAAATTTATTGTACCCACAACAAGTCTCAAGAAAATAGGTAGATCATTTAGATGCCAATGTATACACTTTTATAATAAACTACCAGGCCACATTCAAGAACTAAGCCTTAATAAATTATTTTTTTTTATAAAACGTAAACTTTGCCAGAAAGCCTTCTATTCTGTTAAAGATTATATTGAGGACAAAAAAGCTTGGGATTGAACTGCTCCAATTGAAATCGATATTAAATTGAATTTGTACCCATTTTATTTTATTTTATTACAGTTTGACATTTTTTGAATTATTTTTTAAAGTTGACATTATCTACTTTTTCAACCTATGGTATTATTATTATTTTTATTTTTCTTGACTTTATTTACTTTTTCAAGTGTCGTTTTATAATTATTTTGTTTACTACTGTGAATATGAGGACTACGTGGGTGGTTATTATTATTTTTTAGTTTAGTTAGTTTCACGATTGTCTGGCAGTTTGAGTACTTTAAGCGGCCTACCCAAATGTCCTTTCTTTGGTATTGTTCGTCGTGTCGTTGAGCTCCTTGGATTATGAGTCGAGCTACACGATCACTGACAAATGCTTGCACTGTCTGGACAGGTCCACTCAAATCTATGTGGTTATTTCTTCAAAAGACCATCTCTGACATTATCTACATGGTCCTCATATGACTTGAGCAATGTCTGGACTTTAAAAGAGACGGTGACCTCTGTGTTTGTTTCGGATGTTTCTTCTCAGAGTAGTCAGGTACGAAACACCGGCCCCATCTAGTTTTAAAACAACATGTTGACATGTAAAAGAGTTTTTAAACCAATTTACAGAAATAAATATGATTTATGATTTATGGTTTATGCTTTGACATAGGGCATCGTAAGGCGGTCCACGGACTGACTTAGCTTTTTAAAAATAAATATACACTTGCGGACTCGCGATATGAGATAACTAAGCTGAGATTTCCAGCTCAGAGAACTATCTATATAGACTCCGAGATACTTTACAGACTCACACCTTTTGAGTTGAGGCCAGCCACATTGCGAAGAAGAAGAAGAAAGATCTAAATACGTTTACTTTTATTATAAGAATAATACTTGAATACAAGCGTCGTTGCGTCGGAGGACCACTTTGTTTATCACTTTCTGTGCGTGTCTCATCAACTTGTACTAAGCCGTTTTTTTTACTTTTAATATCATGTTTTTTTATACTTATATTACTGGTAGCCACGCTACCATCGACTCAGCAGTAGTACCTACTTCAGTACTTCAATCTTGTACTTAAGTGTTGAACTTCAACATTAAAAATGATTACATTTAGAGTGACTTGTTCATTATGACCCTAACCACCCAGATTGCATTAGCATGTGCTCGTCAAAACGCATCGTATAAGTCCAAACACAAGGTAGATGCCCTACACGTTGAGGAGTTCTTCTGGTGGGTTTGGTATTATGCATGGTCCTGGTGATGCCTCCGCATAATATCAAGGTTTTGTAATATCATTGAAAAGTGACAGGATTTAAAATTTTAGGCAGATCAGACCTGTGGAAGTTGTTTGTATCTTTTCATCAACTAGAAAAGTGGTGATGATCTTCAAACGGCTGAGCAAATTTATAATAGCTAAGAAAACTCTGGATTATGACACCTTTTAAACGAGAAAAACTTAATCAAATTCAGTACATCTGTTCAGGAGCTATGTTACCACTGACAGACACAAAGATACACAGGCGCACAGATACACACTTCAAACTTATAACGCCCCTCTTTTTTTGGTGGGGGTTATAAATACATCTTTGTTTTGCTTTAACACTTTTCGTTGCCGTTTCTGTCGTAAATTTAAGCTTTATTTTTTTTCAGTTTTAGTTTTCAGCTTTGGTTTTCATTATTGTTCGGGTCGAGCGCGGTATTTTTTGTTCCATTATCATCGGTTAGTTGTTGTTTCTTCAACAGTTCTTCGCACAAGTGAGATTTAGACAATCAAAACACATTCGAAGCTCTCCCCGTAATATCGTGTACACTTACGAGTAATTAGCAGAAGTGTGAACAGTAGCGGCAGCGGCGGCGTCGGCATGTCGCCGGCGGCTGCACCGCGCCGCACCACCCCGCCTGAACACACAACAAGAAAAAAAAATTATGTTCCCTCAAAGTTTTTTTTTTTAAACATAGTTTACAACAGTGTGCAAGATGTTATAGTTATACATATTATAGTTTCTTAAAGTTTTACCATTTTGTGCACAAATATTCATTTAAAGGAGGCTTTTGGCAATTCAGCAAATTAATCTATCGGTACTAGAATTATAAAAAGGTAATAGTTTAATTAGTAGTATCAATATCAATATTAATTAAAATGTTTTAGGTAATGTCAGGTAATGTCAATATTTAATTAAATACGATAATGTCAATAATAAATAGTTATGATTTCAATAAGTTACTGATAAGAAAAAAAAGTTAAATTGTCAACAGAAGAACTGTTGAAGTCGTCATGCTTTTGTAGTCATGTTACGAGTACACAAATATTATTAAGTCAAAAAGCTCATCAAAGTAGTCGCTGACACAATAGTAACATTTCTGTATTAATATCACATCACACTAATATAAAGGCGAGAGTTTGTATGTGTGTATGTGCGTATGTATGTTTGTGTGTATGTTTGTTACTCTTTCGCGCTCAAACGGCAAAAAGAATTAAGAATAATTTATTTAAAAAAGTATTACAAAAAGTGTACATTTAAGCGCAGTAGTATTATTTCTCATATTAATTATAAGTATTTATAAGTAAACTATAACTAAAATATATTCAACAGTCGCAAGTATTCAATAGTTCAATTTAGATGTCAGCGACCTGCCCGATCTAGGTTTATTTAAACCTGTGTTTGAAGCCATCACTTTATCTAGCACAATTTAATAAGGACAATAAAATTATAAAATTAAATTAATCTATTAACAATTATAACTATGCATCAAGTTGGTATAAAAGAAAAACACTAAAACTAGCTTAAGTAAATATGTATGATAAAATAATCAAACCACAACTACTAGAAGTTTTTCTGTGTCTGTGTAATTAAGTACCGCTAAATAATCTGACATTACCAAACTACATTTTTTACAACTTAAACAGTTTAGTATTTTGTTGAGTCTATTGTAAAGAAAAGGTCCTAAAAACACATAAAATCGATTCGCAAACGCATGTCTAGTTTGAGGTTTTGTGCAAACTAGGTCCTTCCTTCCCCTATCGGAAAGAACTGGGTGATAGGTGAAGAATAAAATAATTGCCGTACTGTAAGTACATTACATGCTTTGTAGAGCTGGTGTGTAGGGAATCTAAAAGGACGGAAGGTAGTAACTTTTAGAATTGCTCTTGGAGCACGTTCTAGAGGGAAGAAGAATTGAATGCACAACGCGCGCTGATTGGCTGAACGTAATGTGCCCCGAGCTGCCATATTTGTTTGTTAATTCGTTTGTTGTCAAATGTAAACAAACAGTGTTTTAGTGTTTGGAAATTGATTTCGTATTGAAAATAACTCAAAACTATAGAATTAGGTACCTATATGAAATTGTTGTGCAAGTAAAATGAATCTGTGATTAACCAAAGAAGTGCACTTTGAATGATAAATAAGTCAGTGTTAGGTGACTGAACGCAGCCTACCTACTGCAAGACCTGACAAGACAATCAGGGACAACTTTCGGTCAGTTGACAATTTAACGTGCGACAGATTATGATTTAACAGTTTCACTTCGATAGATTATAATCTACCGAAAAATAATGCGAAATATAGTGTCTCCGCATCATATATGCGCGTAGAAGAGAATTTGAGCAATGGGAAGGTGCAGGATCCCGGCCGCAAGGGCAGCGCCTTCCGCGCACTCAGCTCATATTGATAGGTACAGCGACAGCAGTTGATATTGCTATTCAGCTATATATTCACAAGGGCCAAGTACTGTGTAGCATATAAGGAATAGTTAAGTATATTTTAGGTTACTTTGTCGCATTCGATTTTTTATCCGTAAAAATGAAACATGACATGTGAATAAATAAATAAATAAAAATAACATCATATTTTATACAGTCTATTTTTTTATTATAAGGTCCCAAATAAGCACAATCAGACACAGTGACAAGGCCAGGGTCACGGTCAGGGGACGAATGGAATTGTTTGAGGAGGTCTATTTCTATTGGAGACTGTGGATGATTATAGGAAAGGAAAAAAAATAAGCTTGTGTGAAAGGTAGCTCATTTATTTCCTTAACGAGTTAAACGGTTTCTACAGAGGCTTTCAAGGCGATCTAGTTTTTGCATCGTCTAGAAACGAGAAATATCTTAAGTTGGCTTCAAACTATTTGCTCACGGAGCAAGTTTACGGAAACCAGGCGTATTGTCTAGTTAGTTGTAATGTAAACAGTTTCAGGGTTGAGCGCGATGTTTGGAGCAATACGTTATGTTTCGCAATCGTTTGTTCCGGTCCCTTCAACAATTTCTGATAGCTTTAGATAACACACGAAGCCCCCACACCGTGGGCCCGGCCAGCCGGCGCAGGAAGACTTGTTCAATTTGTGCGATAATGTGCGAGGAAAGTTAAAAAGGCAAGTGTCTGTGAGCTCTACGTTTCTCACATTCTTGTACAAAACATGTGCAACAATTTGCTGTAATCATTGATCTTTATATGTAACACTATCTATAACGTTACGCATGAACTACAAAGTTTTCAATTGAGGAGAAGAAAGTTTCCACCCTGTACGTCGATTCTGTAAAATTCGAACAAAAACTCGCATCTCACATCGCTATTCACTCTCACTTCGCTTAAGCTTCAAAATGACCTTGATTTTGCATTCTATAAGCATCACCTAGTCACTTGCGAAGTGAAGTGAGCTTCGAAGCGACCAATATTGTACTAGTGATTACCACACTCAACAAAATGTTAATCTAGTTTTATCGATACCAGTTTTTTGACACAATTGTTGAGTTTTTGGCACAGAATTTTAGCTAATATGATGTTTAAAATATTTTTATTTTATTTTTTGATATTTGAAGCAACTAATAAGTAAAAAAAACAGAAAAGTCTAAATTTGTCCCATGAATATTTATGCCTCCATTACGAACAAAAAAAGTCAGTGTCAGGCTGACAATATTTTGATAGTGTGTTGCGTTGTTTTGTTTTGTTTGTGTTTGATTTGATCGTTCAGTGCCGAAAATAATTTGTGAAATAATCATGAAGTAAGTTTATATTTGTGGTTGTGAAGTTTAAAAGTTATATTGATTAAAATAGTATTTGTTTTGTTTTCTAATCCAACAATAATGTTCCAGTCTAAATGAGACACGTTCCTGTCATCCATCGTCAGCTCAGGTTGAAACTCTGGTAGAGTTTATGGAAAGAAACCCTGGCATGGCGAAGGGTTTCTTGAGAACTCAGAGAGCGAAGTCGACGCCAGTGGGAGGAACTAGCCGTTCTTAGCCGCTTCCCCTTCTCGCCGCCCCAGGCCAAATATGGCTCGTGCTAGGCGAGGTGCTGGTTCCGTGTGTAAGTACAAAATAAAAATAACTATCAAAATTTTTCATTTTTCAAACGAATGACAACGAAAAGTTGCTAATTAAGATTTTTTATTTACGCATCATAGAAATCGGTTCTCTGTTTTCAGCATCACGTCACACGTCTTCAGTTGCTGGTCCTCCACCATCTCAACGGCGAACGGAATTCTCCACCACTACTGAGAGATTCCTGAGGGTGGAAGAACAGCAGCTCGAATTACGACGACTAAATGCACAAATCCTGCAGTCCTTTCTGGAGAGGAGTGCGGAAAGAGAAAGGGCCATGGATGAAAGGAGTGCAGAGAGACAGGATTTTAGCTGAAGCTGTGGCTGCAGTGGGGAAAGGACTGCAAGCATTGGCAGAGGCTAACAATAGAGATAGGGTGTAGTAATTTAAGTTAATATAATATAAATAAAACACTTTTAAACGGATACTAGAGTGTTTTTATTGAATTTATTATTTTGTCCATTGGTGATTAGTTAGGATTTGGTTTGATTTTAAAAATTTCCCGATGTGCTAAAAATAGAAATTTATTTAATCTACCACCATTTCACAAATTGCGAGGACTCTCCGAGAAAGAAATGGCGAAAGAAAACTTGGAGAGGGTTGGAATTTAATATACTTACCATTATCAAAGCTGACGACCCCTAACCGTAGCTAGCCGCAAGGTGATAGCCAGCATCTTTAATGATTTTTTTGCTTCTATCGGGGAGGCTAAGATAAACTCAACTGGCGACAAACCGAAAGGATCTCCCGTTATGTCCCCTACAGAAAACACTATTTTTCTCGGTCCAATTGACCCTTGTGAGGTAAATTCATTCATAAAAAACTTAAAAAATAAAATGAGTCATGGTGTTGGTGAGCTTCCACCTACTTTATTGAGACAGAGTGGGGACGAATTAACCCTACCATTCTATAAATTGCTGAACCAATCCTTTGAGAAGGCACTTTTCCCAATCTATTTAAAAAGGCCCTCATAAGACCGATTCATAAGAAGAGTTCAAAAACAGACTCGAATAATTACCGTCTCATTGCTCTATGACCGACAGCTTCAAAAATATTTGAAGAAGCGATGTGCAACAGAGTTTATGAGTTTTGTGAAAAATACCATATATTCAACGACTGCCAAAATGGTTTCCGCAAATCGATCCACAATCTTAGCTATAGGTACTTATATAAATATATTCAAAAAGCCCTCGATATTGCCGATATTATTAATAATAAACAATATGCTATATGATTGCTTTTGGATATGACAAAAGCGTACGACAAAGTACTATTTCAAATATTACCAAATAAATTATACAACATTAAAAATAAATTATACAAATAGGCCTTTGCCCTGCAGTGGGACACAAATGGCTGATAAAAAAGAAAAATTATGCAACGTAGGACTCCGTGGCAAATGTTATGACTGGTTCGTATCTTATTTAGAAAATAGAGAACAATTAGTAGAAATAGAACATTACAACTATAGATAACAATAATGAAATTGAATTAGATCAGATAGTAAATTAATCACTGCTTCAATCCCACAAGGCAGTGTAATAGGGTGTTTCCTATTCCTCCTTACGTCAACGATCTCCCTAACAACATAAATGAACCCTGCGTCCTATTCGCTGATGACTTAGGTATCTATACTAACTTCATGCGAAGACAATACCAATATAAATGATAAATTAAATTCTATTCTTAACTCTATAATAAATTGGATGACTGAACACAACCTGGAAATCAACTTTGATAAGACTAAATTAATAACCTTTCACCCCCGCCAAAAAACAATATGAACTTTAGTTATAACAACATTAAATTAGAAGTAGTCAACAAATTTTCCCTATTAGGCCTAGATATTGATACACATATAAATTGGAAGTCGCATATTCAAAAACTAAAACCTAAGCTATCAAAATTTTCATACGCCCTCCGCGAGATCAAAAAACTACAGACCTTAAAATTGCTCTGGTAACGTACTACGCGTGGCTCAAATATGGTGTCATCTTATGGGGCAACAGTACCGACGCACCCTCGTAATTAAAAAAAAAAAAACTAAGGATTATCCTACTAATAATATAAATGCGAAAGTTTGTATGTATGGATGTTTGCTACTCTTTCACGCAAAAACTACTGAACGGATTTGGATGAAATTTGGTATACAGATAGTTTATAACCTGGATTAACACAGGATACTTTTTATCCCGGTATGACATTCCCGTGGGATAATTACCAAACTTCACGCGGGCAACGCCGCTGGCAACAGCTAGTAGTTAATATTGAAGAAACTGACAGTTGTAACCACTTTCAAGAAATGTATATTCTTTCCCTACCCTCTCTCTATATTTTTGAAATTTGCAAATTCGTACGTCATTCAAGACATTCAAACAAAAATTACTCTTAGACATAAAACAGGCTCAATCTACCAACGTCAAGATTTAAAATGCGCTCCACCAGTGCCTCCGTTATGTCTATAAAAATATTTAATAAGCTGCTAGAAATTTAGATAAATATAAAATTTTCATTAGGTAATAGATTAAAAAAAAATCGTAATAAATAAATGCTACTATAGTGTAAATGAATACTTAAATGACAAATTATAAATGCTTAAAACAATCTCTAAACAATAAACAAAAGCTACTTTGGGTGTGTAGGTAGTGTGTGTTAACTTACGGGTCCCGAGAAATCAAAGTCCTTTTTGTTGGGTAGCCACACTTTAATGTTCGCACACGTACACTACACGACACAACAATGTTTATCCTTTGAAGGCACAGAACAAGCGAAGCGCAGTACAAGAAAGCAAGCGTTACAAAGTTTTATGCAATGAAGCGATACAGCGGTTTAGCGCGGGTATGCGGAAACGTAAATCGCATAAGCGAGCGTGCGTGCGGCGTCATAGATAGGTCGTGACTGGTGAGCACCGCGGGGAAGGCGCGCGCGCATACGTCACAGCGATCGTATGATGCGCTACGTCACACGCCTTAAACAAAGGACTCAGCAGGCGATGCGCATGTCCAGTGTATTTGTGTAACTGACGGACGGGCCGTACGGTACGTGTTTGTCTCTGTGTGTAAAATATGTCCTAAATATATTTTGTATTTGAATGAATGTTGAATGTATGTATGTCGTATGCATGTTGTATGTATGTTGTATGTATGTTGTATGTATGTTGCATGCATGTTGTATGTATGTTGTTTGCATGTATGTAGTGAATCACCTACATCACTCCCCTCCAGAGACCGTGCTACGGGCGATAGTAGTCCGGAAATTGGACTCTTCTACCGGAACGAGTGGTTTTGACTGGTGGGATGGATGGCGGTGGTTCGGGTACTGGTTTATTTGGGGTAGGGGTGTCATGGGTGTCGTTCAGTAGGTAGGCTGGTTTTAGGCGGTCTACGGATACTGTGGCGGATTTCCCTTTTACCTTTATTTTAAAAACTTTGGCACCTCTTTCTATCACTTCATAAGGGCCAGTGTATGCTGGCTGGAGTGCACCCCTCAACGCATCGTCCCGAAGAAAAACATGGGAACAAGACGATAAATCTTTGTAAATGAAGATTTTTTCTTTTGAGTGGTGCGACGTGGGAACTGGCTGTAAGTTGTTGGCAAATGATCTGATTCGGGCTGTGAAGTCCGTTATATCAGTCGTACATTTGTCAACTTTATGGCCGAAGAATTCTCCCGGCAGCCTTAAGGGTTCACCGTATACTAACTCGGCAGAAGACGGTTGAAGGTCTTCTTTAAAGGAACTTCTTATGCCGAGCAGTACAAGTGGTAGGGATTCGGTCCAGCGGCTGTCTGCATGGCACTTGATTGCTGCTTTCAGCTGCCGGTGGAATCGTTCGACTAGGCCGTTGCACTGAGGATGGTATGCGGTAGTCTTGCGATGCCTAAACCCTATGGCCTTTGCGAGATGTTGGAAGATGCCAGACTCGAATTGTCTCCCGCGATCGGTGACAATATCGGTTGGGCAACCAAATCGTGCTACCCACCCTGACAGGAACGCTTTGGCCACAGTTTCCGCTGTAATGTCGGTAATAGGGACGACTTCAACCCATCGCGTGAAGCGATCGACGAGTGTCAAGCAATACCGATATTCGTTGGATGGGGGTAATGGACCGACGAGGTCTAGATGGACATATTTGAATCGCGCTGAAGGGAGATCGAGGGTACCCAAAGGGGTGGAAACATGTCGATTCACCTTCGTGCGCTGGCATGCCAAACATGCCTTAGACCAATCGCGACAGTCTTTCCGCATCTGTGGCCAAACGTAACGCTGTGCTACAAGTTTTGCACTTGCGTTTGCGCCGGGGTGGCTCAGTGAGTGCAATGAGTCGAAGATTTGTTTGCGCAATGGTTTAGGAACGATGGGTCTAGGAGTCGCTGTGCTGACATCGCAGTACAATTCTATACGACTTCCTGGAACAATTATTTTCTTAATGCGCAGGGAAGAATCTCCTGTAAGTAACTGTGCTAGTTCTAAGTCTGTGTCTTGTGCTTTGGCTAGTACATCTAAATCTACAGGGGTTTGCAATTCTTCGACACGGGAAAGTGTATCGGCTACGACATTATCTTTCCCAGCGATGTGTTGAATATCGGTCGAGAATTGCGAAATATAGTCTAAATGTCTATACGTACGTGGCGTGCAGTTACTTTTCCGCTGCTGGAAAGCGTAACACAGCGGCTTGTGGTCCGTATAGATGGTGAAAGTGGTAGCGGCTAACCAGTGTTGGAAGTATTTTATACTTTCGTATATGGCAAGTAGTTCTCTGTCGTATGGTGAGTACTTTTGCTGTGGTGGGCTCAGCTTGCGGGTGAAAAAGGCTAATGGCTGCCAATTACCGTCCTTAAATTGTTGCAGGACTCCACCAATGGCGAAATCAGATGCATCCGTGACCAGGCCCAGTTTGGCATTTGTGTCAGGATGTGCCAACAATGCTGCACTACACAGGCTGTCCTTGCATTCTTCGAAAGCCTGCAACGAGGGTCCGCTTATGTCGACCGGCTGAGAGGCTTTCACGTTCCCGGTCAGCAAAGCGTGTAAAGGCGCTTGGTTCTGGGCAGCCCGAGGTAGAAACCTCCGGTAAAAATTAATCATGCCCAGAAACCTTCTTAGTTGCCTAGCAGTTTTCGGTACTGGGAACTCCCTGATTGCCTGCACCTTGCTATCCAAAGGCTTCGTTCCGTGTTGCGAGATGTGGTAGCCTAGGAATGTGACCTCTGGTGCACCAAATACGCATTTGGCAGTGTTAATGAGCATGCCATATTCCTTCATCCTCGAGAACAGTTGGCGAAGGTGGTCTTCATGCTCGGCTTCATGCCTAGAGTACACCAAAAAGTCATCCAGATATGGGAAGCAGAAGTCTAGGCCACGAGTCATTTCGTCAACGAACCTTTGGAAAGTCTGCCCGGCGTTCCTCAGACCGAACGTCATAAACGAAAACTCGTACAGACCGAAGGGTGTAGTGATGGCGGTTTTTGGGATGTCCTGCTCAAATACTGGTAACTGGTTGTAAGCTTTAACAAGATCTATAGTGGAAAAAATCTTACAACCAGATAAGCTGTGGGCAAAGTCATGGATGTGCCTGATTGGGTACTTATCTGGGATTGTCCTTGCGTTGAGCAGCCTGTAATCACCGCAAGGACGCCAGCCGTTGTCTTTCTTCGGGGCGAGGTGGAGAGGCGACGCCCAAGGGCTCTCAGATGGTCGAGCTGTACCGTTTGCCAACATTGCCTCGAACTCGGCCTTGGCAATTTTCATTTTATCCGGGGCTAGTCTACGTGGGGAACAAGATACTGGGGGGCCTGATGTGGTGCGAATGTGGTGTACTGTGTTGTGTTTTGGTGTGAATGGTGCGCCTGCTGGCCGTGTTATTTCCTGAAACTCTGATAGGAGATTACGGTATTTGCATTCACCAGTCACGACCTTTACACTTGAAATTAAGCTATCTGGATGTGCGATAGAAGCAATAGCTGACAGGTTAGTAATGCCATCGATGAGGCGTTTGTTGCGAATGTCTACAATTAAATTAAAATACGATAGAAAATCGACGCCTATGATGGCTTTAGTGACGTCTGCTACAATAAAGCGCCACGGAAAATCCCTACGTAGGCCTAAATTTAAAACAACCTGGAGGTAACCGTAGGTGTTGATTGTTGTCCCGTTGGCTGCACACAACTGGTATTCCGTCTTCTCCCGTCGTTGCTGTGGTAGCGCAGATCGTGGGTAGACGCATAAGTCGCTTCCCGTGTCCACTAAAAATTGGACTTTCGACCTGCGATCTGTCACGAACAGGCGACCAGTGGTGGATGGGCAATCTTCAGCCGCCATTATTGACTGCCCGCAGCGTTTCCCGACTTGTAGTCACACGGGCGGACGCATTTCTTCGCCTGTTTGCCGAATTTAAAGTGGTACCAACAAGTCGGGAACTTCCTGTAGTTGGACTGCGACCGTTGTGATGGACTGCGACTTCGGCTGGATGTCCTCCTGGTGCGTGGGCGGGAGCGATCATACCTCTCAGTAGTCAGCGCGTCGACCTTCTTCGTCAGCTCCATGATGAGCTTCATCATGTCCGTTTGTGGATCGACTCGTGATGAGGCTGCTGCGACTTGAGGTGTAGGAGGCGCGATGTCGTGGACGCTATCAGCAAGGTCTGCGAGCTCACTGAGGGTCATGTTCAAGCGTGACGCGATGACCGTCTGTAGGTTCCCTGGCAAGCGGCTCGTCCAGATCGTGCGAAGAAAATCCTCTGGGATTGTTGGTCCTGCCAAGTGTTGGAGGTGCCGCAAGAACTGGGACGGTTTTCGGTCACCTAGTTCCTCCGACTGCAGGAGCTGCTTCACTTTCCTCTCTTTGGAGACGGACAGGCGCTTGATGAGCTCAGTCTTCAGTTTATTGTAGGCTCCAGTAGCGGGTGGATCGGTGATAATATCTTCCACCTCGATGGAGTACTGCCGGTCCAGGTGGCCAAGGACGTAGTGAAATTTCGTGTAGTCGTCCGTAATTCTGGCGAGTTTGAATTGGCCTTCTATTTGGCAGAACCATATGTTTGGTTTTTCTGGCCAAAATGGTGGTAAGCGGACGCCTACACGAAAAAGTTCCGGTGTCGATTGTTCCGGATCAGGGTCAGTGGACACGCGCGCACATTTACTCGGCCGGCGTTGCGGCGCGGGGCGCTGCGATGTTTCGGTGTCACTACCGTCGCTGCTCATGCTTGCTTATTATAATAGTCTCTGCACTCACTGTTTTTCAAAATGTTCGAAACGGGGTCACCAGTTTGGGTGTGTAGGTAGTGTGTGTTAACTTACGGGTCCCGAGAAATCAAAGTCCTTTTTGTTGGGTAGCCACACTTTAATGTTCGCACACGTACACTACACGACACAACAATGTTTATCCTTTGAAGGCACAGAACAAGCGAAGCGCAGTACAAGAAAGCAAGCGTTACAAAGTTTTATGCAATGAAGCGATACAGCGGTTTAGCGCGGGTATGCGGAAACGTAAATCGCATAAGCGAGCGTGCGTGCGGCGTCATAGATAGGTCGTGACTGGTGAGCACCGCGGGGAAGGCGCGCGCGCATACGTCACAGCGATCGTATGATGCGCTACGTCACACGCCTTAAACAAAGGACTCAGCAGGCGATGCGCATGTCCAGTGTATTTGTGTAACTGACGGACGGGCCGTACGGTACGTGTTTGTCTCTGTGTGTAAAATATGTCCTAAATATATTTTGTATTTGAATGAATGTTGAATGTATGTATGTCGTATGCATGTTGTATGTATGTTGTATGTATGTTGTATGTATGTTGCATGCATGTTGTATGTATGTTGTTTGCATGTATGTAGTGAATCACCTACACTACTATACTATTTACGAATACTTTACACAATACCTATATTTCATTTTAAAATTTAACTTTGAATCTAATTTTACTATATACACAAAACCACTTAATTTAAAATGAACATATTAAACAGTGTACAATTAAATACAATATCATTCTATGACTCAATAAAATTGTAAATAAGTATTTAGTTTATTATAATTTATAGTGCTAGTAAAGTAAATCGTGCAATAACTTGACAACCAAGTATATTAATAATTAGGCACCATAAAAGCAAATGACATTAATTTAACATTTTAATTTTCTTTACACAAGCGCCTGCATCCTCTCTCCTATTGAAAATTAACTTTGCTGTGCCCGGCAGGGTCCATAATTGATTTGATTTTCTAACATACCAACTATTATAATGTACACATTATGGAATGCAACCTACGTCTCACGACACCCGTTCACGAGCACGACGCATGAACCAACCATCGCATGCTGGGGAATGTAACTACCCGCCTCAGACACTTATAAAAAACACACTGAAAAATTAATTATTACGTGAACGCCATAGCCTATTTACTAAGTTTCGCCTAAGTAATTGCCCAAGAGCTAAATCGGCGTTAGATGGCAAATCCCTAGTTTGACTCCTTTGAACTTCAGCAATTGTTTGGAGCTCTTCTAGTCTCTCTTCCTCTGAAATTGTGAACGCTGGCATTCCTGCGCGATTGCACATGTTGTGCAAAACACAACATGCAATAACTATTTTTGCAACTACATCTGGATGATAATTGAGCACTCTGTGGACTAACAAGCACCTAAATCGTCCTTTTAGGAGGCCAATTGTTCTCTCTACTAGATTGCGAGCAGTTAAGTGTCGGTCATTGTAGTATGCTTCTGGGGAATTATTTTCAGCACCACTAATTGGCGTCATAAGGTAGGCGCGATGAGCATATCCTGAATCACCTGAAAAAATTAATAAGTTGTATCAAATAATTATGTAGTTTTTATAAGTAACTAATTAGGTTTATATTCTGAAGTAGGGGTAGGGTAGTATTAACTAACCGAGCAAAACAACTTCTTCACCAGCATTTGTTAATGCCTCTAAGTGGGCTTTTATAACACCATAGTTAAAAATGAAGCTATCATGAGTAGCTCCACCATATGTTGGATCCACATTTAAAATATTTAGGTCTGCATCTGTTATCTGAAAAAAATAAAAAGAAATATTAAGTAGACTAATTGAATAGCTACCTAATAGTAATAGATTACAAAATTGAAATCTCATTTTACCAATTGCACATTTCTTGCATGGTAAGCTTTGCGGCAGTAAAAAAGTTCTTCATTCTCTACTGGTTTTTTCAATGCCACCAGAGTGCCATTGACACACCCAAGAGCCGATGGAAAGCGAAACTTTTTGTAGAACCTGCAATTTAACTAACATTATTAACTATCACAAAAATGTAAAAATCAAAGAAGAGTCACTTTAATTATAATATACCTACTAGCCTTTCTTTTAACATTTGTCTTTCTTGTATATTTTGAGGGAACCTTATATATTTTTTTACTATTGCTGGATTGTTAAAAGCTTCCACTACTTCATTTATGCAACAAGATGCTGATGGTTGCGATAAATATGTCCTTATGTTTTCTTTTATTATGTTCTGGTAGCTACCATTAGCCAAGAACGACAAGGTGCATAATATCTGTAAAACAATAAATCAATAAAAACATTAAGTAATCGAGAGCTAGTCAAAACAAAATAGGGCCCAATATGGTTATTACATGCATAATAATACCAAGTAGGTACCTACCTATATTATAACTATATTAATATTATCCTTAGACTAACATGAAAACATAGCTAGCAGGGAAACAACTTAAAGGGAATAGTACTCCTTAATATGAAGTGTTTTCATGAGTTCTAACGATAAATTATGTTGGTGTTCTTATTTACAAATCTATTAGCTATAAACTGTGTAAATAAATACATATAAAGTAACTTTATACTTAGTTTGCTAAAATGAAGCACTTACTTTTACACGAGTTGAAAGTCCTTTGCCTCAACGTTTTGTGGGCTTATCAGAGGCAGTAACTCATACTCAAGTTGGTCAATTAGTTCCTTTGACAATCTATATACGCTCACATAGTCGTCATCTCGGGTTATTAAAGATAAACTTCGAATTTGGTTAGATTGTCGACGCTTTTCTAGTTTATCCAAAGCATGACCCTCTTCTAATAAAGATTTAAACAAAAACATTCTTGCCATCGTATTCACTTTACACACAAACGTCCAAAAAGATTTTTTAACCACAAATTAATAGTTATTGTAGTAATTTTTAACACTGTGCAAATTTTTATTTTAACACTATTTTTACAGGATTTCTTTTAGTTTCACTCATAAAATAGATGCTTTTTATTTGACACTTTGAATCGGGTTCGAATGCGAAGTAAGTGTCGAAGTGATGGGGGAATTACCTTACAGAATGCAACTTCTTACGTCATCTCAAACTTTATCTGTCAAAATCTCCCTATTAATTTAGTTCAACTCGCTGACACGCTCGCAAGAGTGGCGCTAGTGTAAATTCGAATTATCAACCGAGTTTTTAGAATGCCAATCAAGAAACTCACAACGGATTCAGATTCGAAGTTTAGAATGAGGTCTTACAGAATCGCACTGCTGTTCTCTGTATCTCCGAAGCACTAAGAGCAGAGAATTTCATGATTACCTTTAATTGTATTTTATGAATATTCATGACCAAACGTAAATTAAACTGGAATAAACCCTGATCTACGCGTTTGGGGGAAATAAATCTTTCAATTTCTTATGAACTCGGAATAAAGCGGGTAGTCTCATTGTGTGTCGGGTGGCGAGTGGCGGGTGTTGCTCAAGGGACCCCACCTTTGCGCAACCGGTGCCGAATCGTGAAAATGACCAAACGGGATGTAGCCTGCACAGCGGGTGCAGACGAGCGTGGGGAGGCGCGCGATGCGCGGAGCAAATAGCGCGGCGCATGTTCATGGAGCTCTCAATATCTATCTGAGACATGAGCACGGTATTAGTTTCCAATTTCATTTAAGCGAGTGTCTAAACCGATTTCAATGAATTTGGAACCGTTAGAATTTTTGCATTATCTTGGGTAACATGAAAATTTAAATAATGACAGGTCAAACGTAATATTTCAACAAATTGTTAAGAGACGATAAAAAATTACCCGATTTCTAAGTAATACTAACGCGACATCTGCTTACCATGTTTTGGGTATCGCACGGCCCGGGACCCTTTAAAACAATTGAGACGTTTGCACAAAAAAAGAGGCGATGTAAAAAGTATGGGAACAAGCCAAGCGTGGTGCTTTTGGAGGCTGGGCCGGGAAAGGCTTGGTGGATTCGTGGTAGTTGGTTTAAAATCGCAGAAGAGTCCACACGTGGAGTCGAGTTAATTCAGGGAGTCGGTCTAAAAACGATTAAAAAGCTAGGACGTCCTAGGTTAGGTCCGTAAAGTTAGCGTAATCTTGGTACCAAGAAGGACATGTCCCCTGTCGTAAGAGAGCGATTAGTATTTTATAAGTTAAATATAAGTAGTAGCTATTGTTACACTTTAAGAGTAGCTGTATTGACTCTCATTTTAAATTACCGCCTTAGCGGCAAAAGAGTGGGAGTAATAGCGGGGAGTAATAGAATAGTAAGGCGACATTCGTTGGACAGGAGTCGAGCCGTAAGGTTGTCTCAGCACTCTATAAACTAGTGAGTGTACGATCAGTGTTGAAATATTTTAATGTGTGTGATTTAATGTGAAAAATAAAAACTAAATTGTGAAAACGATAACTGACGTTTTTATTTGAAGTGGCCTTCCTGAGCGTCCTTTACATCTCAGAAGTGGGATTAATTGGGCAATTACACCTGTAATCGCCCTCCCTGCGCCAAAAGTAACCTTATAAAACATAAATATGCCAAGAAGTAAAGCAACCCGAAGTGGCACACCGGAGTTACCGAGAGCTTCAAAAAGGGTTCGCCATGAAGAAAGTCGACGCCCGCCAAGCAGCTCTAGTAGCAGCAATGACGAACTAGCATCCCGTCGCCGCCGAGAAAGACGCCGGCGACAAGAAAAGCGGCGGGAACCTAGCAGTAGCTAGTACGATAGCCAAAATATGTTGTTGAAACAATTTGTGGATATTATGAAAGATATGAAGAATGTTGTTGAACGTGATAAGTTTCCTGTTCTCCATAATGTTATACCTGAATACGACCCAATGTCCAAAGAACAGACGATGGATGCATGGATTAACAAGGTTGAAGAATGCGCTCACATTTATGGATGGAATGATAGGCAGTTGATCCACTATGCCTTACCTAAGTTGAGTGGTGTAGCCAAGTCTTGGTATCAGGGATTACCTACAGTACTGTTTTCCTGGGCGGAATGGAAACATAAACTTAAAGAATCTTTTCCAACCCGAGAAAATTATGCGGATCTACTAAATGAAATGTTAGGTTTGAGAGTTCGATACGGGGAATCGTTAGAATTGTATTATTACTCCAAAATGAACCTGTTGAACCGGTGTAATATTACTGAAAAGCGCGCCGTTGATTGTTTAATTGCTGGTATTGACGATCGTGGAGTAAGGTTAGGTGCTCAAGCGGTCGAGTTTGCGGAACCTGAACAAGTTTTAAAGTTTTTTAAGACTGTAAAAATCGGTCAAGATAAAGGTCTTCCGGAAAATTCAAAGAATAAGGATAAGGACAAACGTACAGTTACTCAAAGTACACAAAAGGTATTACCGAACCTTAATAGTTCACAGTCGAGTTATAGGTATAATCGCATTGTATGCTACAACTGCAAGGAAACAGGGCACCCATTCTTTAAATGCACTAAACCTAAAATACAATGTACCAAATGTAATTGGCTAGGGCACTTAGAGAAAAATTGTCCAAATAGAAGGGATAAAAGTGACGCTTCTGAGGCTTCGACAAAAACTGTGTTGCAAATAAATAATAGTTCTCAAAATCTAATTATAAATATAAAATGCCGATAAAGTTAAACGGTTGTATTATAGAATGTCATGTTGACCTCGGAAGTGATGGCACTCTAATCCGACATAGTGACGCTTGTAAACTAGGAATAAAATGGCATACTGTACAAACACCATTGCTTAAGGGTCTAGGTAACGTACCATATCAACCATTAGGTTTAGCTTATGTAACTATTGAAATTCAGGGAATTGTGCAAAACGATGTGGAAATACTAGTAGTCGCTGATGAACTTATAAATGTCCCTGTATTACTGGGCCACACGTACACGGAAAGACCATCTATAAGAATTACTAAGACTGCCACTGATGTAATATTTCAAAAGGTTGAAAGTCCACTCAGTGATAGCGCCAAGTTTCCTCTAGTTAGTGTCTCTGATACAAATATCGCGCCAGGTGATCTTAGAGTAATCCCTGTTAAGAATCCGTATGATTATACCGGTCAAGTTTATATTCACGGTTCGTTTAGAGGATGTCCCGGTTTAGAACATTATTTATTGCCCGGCGAATATCAATTGAAACTAGGTCTTGGGAATATCCTTGTACAAAATATTACTAATAAAAATATAGTTATTCGAAAGGACGAGCTAGTAACACGCGGTCATAATGTAGACAGATGCCTGCAGATTAATACCATTCAAGAATTTCATGAAGACAACTTGGATGAATCACCATTTAAGTGTGGGGATTGTATTACTTCTGAACAAAAAGAAATTCTAAAACAATTACTAGACAAATTTAAAGACTGCTTTTCTTCCAATTTAAAGGACTTAGGGTTTACTACAACGACTGAAATGGTGATTAATCTCAAGGATTCTGAACCAGTTGTCTATCGTCCATATAGACTGTCACAAACAGAACGCGTACACGTACGTACAATGGTTCAAGAGATGTTAGACGCAAATATTATTAGAGAGTCCAATTCCCCATACGCAAGCCCTATCGTACTGGTTAATAAGAAGTCGGGTGAGAAGCGGTTATGCGTGGACTATCGCGCTCTTAATAGAAAAACCACTCGAGAGCACTATCCACTACCAAGGATAGAGGACCAACTAGATATGTTAGCTGGCAGTAATTTATTTATTACATTAGACATGTATTCAGGGTACTATCAGATCCCTACTGCCGAAAACTCCCGCGATAAAACAGCTTTTGTAACGCCTGATGGGCAATATGAGTATAATAGGATGCTTTTTGGCTTAGTAAATGCGCCTTCCGTTTTCCAACGCACTGTTAATAAAATATTACAAAAATCACATGCAAAGTACGCACTTATATTTATGGATGATGTATTAATCCCAGCTAGTTCATTTGAAGAAGGTATTACGAGGTTAGAAGAAGTATTAAAATTACTAAGAGAGGGTGGTTTAACGTTAAAAATGAGCAAGTGTAACTTTTTCTTTAATAGGATAGATTATTTGGGGTTTGAAGTTAGCGAATTTGGCATTAGACCAGGCTCGTCTAAGATAGAAGCCGTATCAAAATTTCCCGTGCCCAAAAATATACACGAAGTGAGGAGATTTCTTGGGTTAGCAAGCTTTTTTAGGTGGTTTGTCCGTGGGTTTGCTACCATAGCACGTCCCTTGACGGGCCTCTTGAGAAAGGATCAGGTGTGGAAATGGAGCAAGGAAGAGTCTGACGCGTTTGAACAATTAAAGAAATGTTTAATTTAACGCCCTGTATTGGCATTATATAGACCGGATGCAGAGACACAGCTTCATACTGATGCTAGTAAATCGGGTGTCGCTGGTATCCTGATGCAAATGGGTGAGGCTGGTTCTCTGCAGCCGGTGGCTTATTATAGTAGACAAACGACCGTTGACGAACAAAAATTACACTCTTTTGAGCTCGAAACCCTTGCTGTTATTTCTTCACTGAGTAAGTTCCGGGTATATTTATTAGGCATAAAATTCAAAATCGTCACTGATTGTAACGCCCTGCGCACAACATTGACCAAGCGCGATTTGATACCGCGTATTGCTCGATGGTGGGTACAGTTTCAGGAGTTTGACTGTGAAATTGAGTTTAGGTCAGGTGATAAAATGGCACATGTCGATGCCCTAAGTAGGGCCCCCATCGAGAGCGATCGTGGTAATAACGATAATAATATCCTAGATGTCCTTGCTATTAATTCAGAAGACTGGATAACCACTGTTCAACAGGCCGATGATGAGATTAAACGTATTTCTGTTATTTTAAACGATCCCAAAACTAAAGAGATGGCAGACATACATAGTAATTATAAAAATAAAAATGGACGAATATATCGGATAATCGACAAGGACAATTTACGTTGGGTTGTACCCAAGGGTGCTCGGTGGCAGATTTTAAGAAATAACCACGACGACGTCGGGCATTTTGCATTCGAAAAAACACTAGAACGTATATCATCGTTATATTGGTTCCCAAAGATGCGACGGTATGTGAAGAAATATGTTTCGGCGTGTATGGAATGTGCTCATCATAAACTACCTAGTGGAGCAAAGGCTGGCGAGTTACACCCAATCCCTAAAATCAGCAAACCATTCCACACAATACATGCTGATCATTTAGGGCCGTTTATTAGGACAAAGCGTGGGAATACATATATATTAGTAATCATCAATGCATTTACGAAGTACATAAATTTAACGGCGGTTCGTAACACAAAATCTACCACCAGCGTAAGAGTATTTCGTGAGCATATTAGTTACTTTGGTACACCTTGTAGACTCATTACGGACCAGGGAAGTAAAACATTCAAGGATTTCATAAAGGCTAGTGGTATTAAACATATTTATAACGCCGTCGCTACACCGCGTGCAAACGGACAGGTAGAGCGTTACAACCGAACTATATTAGCAGCGTTAGGAGCCATGAACCACGATAAACCTAACGGCTGTTGGGATGAGCACTTGGCAAACATACAGTTAGGAATTAATACAACTCCACATGCCACTACCAAAAAAACTCCCTCTGAACTGTTATTTGGTATAAATGTCTTAAACCCATCTCAAGGTAAATTAAATGAAATCGTCTCTGATATTCTGCCCCCAACTTCGGAAAATAATTTATTAAAAATTAGGTCGGAGGTTGAACAATTGATAAAGAAGCAACAAAATAAAGACAAAGAAAGATTTGACAAAAAGAGGAAAAAGGGTATTTCTTTTACTACCGGAGATCTTGTAAAGGTGATAAGAGCGATTACGGGTATCGAGGGTCAATCCAAGAAATTGGAGGCTAAAAGTAGGGGACCGTACAGAATAAAAAAGGTCCTTCCTAATGATAGGTTCGTTATCGAAGATACCCCACTTACGAAAAGAGGTAGACGTTATGAAGCAATAGTATCCCTAGACAAGATATCCCCATGGCTTAGTTTTAGTGACCCTGCTTCTGATTCTAATGAACCAACAAGTGATGATGAAAATAATGAGAGGGATGCATGTAACGTGACAGGTGAACTTAGGGAGAAAGATAAATTTAGTGAGAAAGGTGAAAGTAGTGAGAAAGATGAAAGTAGTGAGAAAGATAAAAGTAGTGAGAAAGATGAAAGTATTGAGAAAGATGAAAGTAGGGAGAAAGATGAAAGTAGGGAGAAAGATGAAAGTAGGGAGAAAGATGAAAGTAAGGAGAAATATGAAAGTAGGGAGAAAAATGAAAGTAGGGAGAAAGATGAAAGTAGGGAGAAAGATGAAAGTAGGGAGAAAGATGAATAAAGCATAAAAAGAGAATATATTTAAAGGGATTCACAATGACTGGGTCATGGTTCATTGTGTCTCCAAAAGATCCGTATACATTGGTCAAGGTAACCGGCCAATGTATACGTTATGATGCTAAAGTCCCCAGTCAAGGTCATGGACTGGTTGTAGGTAAAAGACTAATCAACGTGAAGGCGTTGGTCATTGTCATGGACCATACGTAAAGTCGAGTAAAAGTACAAAATTTTGATGATGATTCTAAAAGACATTATACATTGGTCAAGGTAACCGACCAATGTATATGTTATGATTCCTAAAAGAGCCCAGTCAAGGTCATGGACTGGTGGTAGGTAAAAGACTAATCAACGTGAAGGCGTTGGTCATTGTCATGGACCATACGTAAAGTCGAGTAAAAGTACAAAATTTTGATGATGATTCTAAAAGACATTATACATTGGTCAAGGTAACCGACCAATGTATATGTTATGATTCTTAAAAGACCCCAGTCAAGGTCATGGACTGGTGGTAGGTAAAGACTCGAGTCAACGTGAAGGCGTTGGTCTGTGTCATGAACTATACAATGTATGATAATTAAAGTTGGTATGATTAAGAAATGTTTTCAAGCTTATCGCAAATTGTCCTAATTCTAGTTCTAAGTTATAAATGTTGAAAATATTTTATAATTGTTGTTCAAACGAAGAATAATGATATGATTGTTATTTTAGCCGAATAGATTTTTATGTTTGTTATGCTAATAATGAAAAATGTTTTATATATGATTGTTATGTTATAAATCAAATAAAGAAAATTGTTTATTGGTTGTACACTCAAAATTAAAGCATCCAACGACGGGACTCGTTGTGGAGCGGATGGCCGAGCTGTTACACTTTAAGAGTAGCTGTATTGACTCTCATTTTAAATTACCGCCTTAGCGGCAAAAGAGTGGGAGTAATAGCGGGGAGTAATAGAATAGTAAGGCGACATTCGTTGGACAGGAGTCGAGCCGTAAGGTTGTCTCAGCACTCTATAAACTAGTGAGTGTACGATCAGTGTTGAAATATTTTAATGTGTGTGATTTAATGTGAAAAATAAAAACTAAATTGTGAAAACGATAACTGACGTTGTTATTTGAAGTGGCCTTCCTGAGCGTCCTTTACACTATATGCCTAGTTAAAGTGAGTGACGAGATCTTGAAGGAGACGCTGTAGCGGAGGCGAGACTGGTAATGTGTGCAGTACTCTAAGTAGCTGGCGACTAATCCTCCTCAATGAACAATGAACACGTGGTAAGGTTAACGATAATTAACATCTAGCTTAAGTAGCAGTTTGACGGAAACGCAGCGATGTTAATAATTATTTATTTCAGCATGACGGCAGAGCAGCTTTATCATCACAATGTATATTATTACCTCATGTGTTCTTTGTCCTAATAACTCCTAACCTTGGCACATATTCTTCATCTACGTTTGGTTATAGGGACGGAGACCGCCTTTCGCTACACTATACACACATTTCATACATACGACATGCACACTATACATCAACACACCCGACTATTGACGAATGTTGACTTTTATCTGACTCACCACAAATGAAAGGCAGAACCGTAATATTCGCATTCCAATTGGGATAAAATATATTATTCAGTGATGGTGGCAGCATCGTAATATTCACGGATTGACTAAAACAAATTATATTGTTCAGTAATATAATGCCGACCTGTACTTGTGGTACAAATCAACCAAACGCTACTGATGAATATTGCGTCCTGTAAAGGTCTAGCTCAGAAACATTGCGTGGGGATTGTTGGCGCACATTTCAGGGAGCGGGGGTAGGCATCACGAAATATCTCAAACTACATCGATGACTCCGTTCTAAGGAACGCTACGGACAGAAAGTCAAACCCCGGCTGTTTATCTCGTTAAACCCAAACCCAGCCACTGGTTGGCAAATTACTGAATCCACACTACTAACGAGATACGCAACCACGACATGGGGAAGAGTAAAGAAATGTGAAGTGACGATATATCACCACTTCAGAGTCCACCAATAACAAACGCAATATGTTCTGCTACACACTGAGTCTACGGTGCGCTTGTGCAAGTTGTGTGTTATCTTAGACAAGGGGTAGATTGCCGTAAAGGGTGTTATTAACATGAATACGCGTGTAGGGAGAACTACTAAAACGTGCCTTCCTCAATGGCAGTAGGACTTCACAGTACTCTGTCTTAGGATTGAGAAAGACATGTGAATAATGCTTAGGGAGCGTGATCTGTTAGAATTCGTAGCAGGATGCTTAGTGGGCCTATGCGCTTAGGTCTAACAGTCACGTACTGAGGCAGTTATTGTAACCGGTTACATGCCATAGAGTTGGGTTCGTAGTACGTTTGAATCGTTAAATTAACGTAACTGTAAATAATGAATCTCTTAAGCGCAAGTGTAACGTTTCCTTCACCAAACTTTCATCATATACATATCTTTGCGTCCTCTTGTCTTATTAGCTTCATACTTTATTACTGATTTAGTTTTATAAGATTTGATATTATTCATGTATATGTCTTAACTGTGACCTCCCAATATTAACTACACCTTGTACCCCTCCCTGTCCCCTAGCTTCTAAAGTCGGGACAGGGCTGGAGTTCAGTTTAGTAGTCGGTGGAAAGATGACCAGTTTGGTGCCGAGTCTTACAAGGCCGTGCGGAAGGCGGTGCGCGGCCTCCACCCCTTCGGGGAGAGCCGACATTAATACTAATATGTGCATGATTTAGGAAAAACGAAAATTTTATCAGCCTAGGGTAATTTAAACGAACAGTCACACTACGTAAATGTTTTTTTAATATAAAGTGCTCGTCTTTTGCTTTTAAGTTTTTTGAGTCGGGGTTTTTAGTTTTTTTAATAATTTTGTTTATGTCCAGTTTTTTAGTTAAGGTAACATGAAAGATTTCACAGACGATTTAACTTTTATACTATTGTCATTTTGAATTACTTTTAAACATAATACTTAAGTTGTTTATATTTTTGTAATCACCTTTTAAAATCCTTCATCTTGATACCCCACTCGATGGTATTAAAAGAAAAAAAGATTTGGAACTCAACAATATGGCACCCGATATCAAGCATTTTTCTTTGTTTTTTTTTTTTTTTTTAATTTTAAAGTAGCCAGTGACACTTACGCTACTAAAATAAATCTAACTACGTTTAATTTATCCAAATGCGGTCATCATTACACTTATATTATATTTTGATGACATGTACTGAACAAAGATATTAAAAAATAAAATAAAGTTAAAGTGCAATCAAGTAGCTCCCACACTAGGATACCCTGTGTCGTGGGATCTTTTTTTTTCTGCGTTAATGACACATAATAAGTGCACTAGTAGGTAGTTCAATAATCAAAATCAAAATCAAAGTATTTATTTCAAGTAGGCCAATTACAGGCACTGTTGAATTGTCGAAACAAAGACAACAGGGAAATGTAGCTATAGTCCCAGTCACAAGGCATAAAAACTGTGAAAGTACTGTCGTTGCCCATTCCCTAACGTAGATCTCCATAGAGAAAAACGGGCAAGAAACTCCATGAACACTCTTTTAAATCAGAATACTTTACAAAACCTTGGTTACAATACATCATTCATGTTGAGATGGTACATTATGTGAGAACGATGTAGCAAGATGTGTACGTTCAAAGTGTCCATAGCAACAACAAAAAAAAAATAACATAATTAATTCAAATAAGCTGTGGCAACCAAGAGATGACCAGTCACAACTGACAGCGCCCGTTCACGAACATGACGCATGTATCAGCACCATTCAACTCAACCATTTTGAAGGGAACTAAATGATCCGACACACGCGCCACCATCAGCGAGACATTTGAGTGAGCATGACATACTCCTAACCGCCAGGGCACATTTAAGTCAAGAAATGACGTAGGTTTCCAGCGAATAACAACTTCCTAGTACATAGTACTTACACAATAGCTATGCAGTTATATAATACTAAAAAGATTGAATTTATACATTGCAAAGATAGTTTTACAATCTTCAGCAGCTCCTACAATACTATTTAATGCTATTCATTTAAGCGCCCCTGTCCTTGTGAAGAAGGACCGGCATTGAGCCAAGCATTTTTATCTATACTAATATTATAAAGAGTAACGATTTTTTTGTTTGTTTGTCCCCAATAGGCTCCGAAACTACTGGACCGATTTGAACCATTTTTACACCAATAGAAAGCTAAATTATAAGGAAGTAACATAGACTATAATTTATTTTCAAAAAAAATTGAGATCCTTAAGAAAATTGCAATAATGTAACCCAAAGTAAGTAGCATAATTTTGCCTATAAAATTCAATATTTGGCGTGCGCTGAGAAAACTATTGACGATACTTCAAAATTATGTACTATATGATTAAAGTACTTATTATTATTTACAAAAAAAGTACGCGAGAGCATACATCTAACTATCATAGTTAAGTCACAATAGCAGCTTTTGTGTTCTAAAATTTCATTAGATCGGCCCGGTAGAAAAAAAAATTTGGTCATATTCGTATCGTAGTATTAATTCTTATTAAGATAGTTTTATTATTAAGGGTATAATTATGTAGCAGTAATATACTGAATGTTGAAGAAGAACTTATCATCAATATGTAAGATACATGCAGCGACATCTATTGAACCAAAATGATACTAATGAATTAATATGTGCTCACAAGATAACTTTAAAATTGACTGTCCGGCTTTGTTAAAAATGTTATGATAGCTTACTTTAGATTAGTCTACATGACACTGCTTTGAAAATCTACATAGCCTATATATACCCTGTAGAGTGTGTGTTCGATCGCTTTCCATGCGCTTTGTATACGGAAGGCAGTTGCAAGAGGTCCGCCACAGTTTACAGCAGCTATGTAGAAGAGAACATTAAATATAACTAGAGTGTGACTTTCATCGACGGTCTAACGATGCAGGTGGAAGGCAGTTGCAAGAGGTCCTCAACAGTTTACAGCGGCTCATTTCATGCTCCTTGATGAGAACTTTAGATCTAGCTGGAGTATGACTGTCTTCGAAGGGCTACCCATGGAAACGGAAGGCAGTTGCAAGAGGTCCTCAACAGATTACAGCTACAACAGATAAGCTGTATTGTTATTGGACTCATTTCATTCACCTTGGTGAGAACTTTAAACCTGCCTGGAGTATGACTGTCATCGAAGGACTGACGATGGAGACGGCAGGCAGTTGCAAGAGGTCCGCAACAGTTTACAGAAGCTTGATCGTGTCTCGGCTCATTTCATGCACCTTGATCAGAACTTTCGACCTAGATATAACTGTCATCTTACGGCTGAAGACTTAAGGCTGTCGAGGGAAGCCCTTATTTGGAAAAACATAAGTAGAATATTTTAGCGATTAATGCAAATATTGAATCTTTACCAATATTATAAAGATGGAAGAGTTTGTTTGTTTGATTGGTTGAACGAGTTAATTTCGAATTGAAAAATTCTTTTAGTGTTGGATAGCCCATTCATTGAGAAAGGAGTTATAAAACATGACGCTATAATTAATATGATGAATGTTAACTAATTGAATGAAAAATGCTGCAAAAACAGGGAAAATTTATTCCTTTTGAGAGCTTCCGTTGCGTGCGCTGCGTAAACGGTTTAAGTTACGTAACAACAGCCGAGTCGGATTCGACGATTAACCTCTTTCTCAAAGTTAGACCTACCCAACTGGATCGTTTGTCCCAAGTAGACATAATCGTCTACAACTTCGAGTGTAGAGTCTCCGATCTTAATAGGAGTGGGTGTTATATGGGCATTCAACATGACTTTGGTTTTGTCCATGTTCATTTTAAGACCCACTCTTTCGGAAGCTCTACTGAGGTCATCGAGCATTGTACTTAGGTCCTCCATGGTCTCAGCCAGGACCACTATATCGTCGGCAAACCGAAGGTTGGAGATGTACTGGCCATTGACATTGATGTCTAGCCCTCTCCAGTCCAGAACCTTGAAGACATCCTCCAGTTCAGCGGTGAACAGTTTCGGAGATATGACGTCTCCCTGTCTCACACCTCGCTGCAGAAGGATAGGTTCCGAGGTCTGGTCCTGAAGTCGGACTGATATGGTGGCGTTTTTGTACAAACACTTCAACACCTCGATGTACCGATAGTCAATTTGGCACCGTTGAAGAGACTGCAGTACAGCCAAAGTGTCGATCGAATCGAAGGCTTTCTCGTAGTCCACAAACGCCAAACAGACAGGCAGGTTATACTCTTCGGTCTTCTGTATAACCTGCCGCAGCGAATGTATGTGGTCTACGGTGCTAAAGCCTTTTCGGAATCCGGCTTGTTCGGTAGGCTGAAAATCGTCAAACCTGCGCGCGTGATGATTCGAGATGACTCTTGAAAATATTTTGTAGACGTGGCTTAGAAGTAACATGGGCCTATAGTTCTTCAGCCGGGTATTGTCGCCCTTTTTAAAGAAGAGTACCACCCCTGCACCATGCCTGCGGTGTTTTCCCCTCGAGTGTGACGGAATCAAACAGATTCTGAAGGGCCTTAAGTACCGGTTTTCCACCTGCCTTCAGGAGTTCGGCCGTAATTCCGTCATCACCCGGCGCCTTGTTGTTTTTAAGCTGTTTCAGAGCCATCCTAATCTCGTACAGGCTGACATCCGGAATGTCTTCGGTATAGTGTCGGGTCATTCTAGCTTTTGGGTCGTTAGCTAGATTTGCAACGGGTTTACTGGTTGAAGTGTACAACTGCCCATAAAAACTCTCGATCTCCCTCAGCAGCCCGGGTTTGGCGGATACGATCCTGCCATCGTCGGTCTTCAGTTTCGTGAGCTGGCTCTTCCCAATAGCCAGATCTCTTGAAAATACCTTGGAGCCTTTATTCCGCTCAGTAGAGTCCTTAATACGCTCGGTTTTAAAGCGGCGGAGGTCGCTCTTCAAGGATCTAGAGATCCGTCTATTGAGCTGCCGGTATTTTCACGCCTCGTGAAGACTGCAGGATCATCTCACGCCGCTCCTTCAAAAGCTCGAGAGTATGATCAGAGAGTTTTTTGTTCTTGTGTGCACGACGTGTCTTGAAAAACTTAGACCCAGTCGTATGGACAGTTTCCACGAACCCATCGTTGTAATCGTCCACCGAGCTTCCTAGGCACTCGAAACGATTCTGGAGTTCAAGCTGAAAGCTCTCGGGGTTTTGAATCTGGATCTGTGCTGGACGGAGCGTAGACTTTACCAGTCGAGACCTTTCAAGCTTGATAGTGATGTTCAATGTGCCTCTTACCATGCGGTGATCGCTCTCGGTTTTCACCGAATTGATCACAGAGACATCATTGAACATTTGCTTCTTGGTCCACTTCCTGTGTTCACGCTTTTTGAAGAAGGAGTTCATCATATAGAGGCCCTCCTTCTCCATAAAACTAGCCAGTTGGTGACCTCGGTGGTTCCGACGTCCAACCCCAAATTGCCCCACCTGCAGCTCATCCCCGTCTCGTATGTATAGTTTCGCATTGAAGTCCCCCATGACAACGGTGAAGTGAGTTTTGAAACCATGCAGGGCTTTGGAAATATCCTCATACATGGTCTCCACTTCATCATCGGGGTGTGCCGAGGTCGTGGCTTAGACCTGTATTACCTTCAGCGAATATTTTGAGTATAAGGTACGACACCCTGGTCGACACACTCTCGATCTTCACCACGTTATTCACGAGGGACTTGTGGACGATAAACCCAACACCACCCTGGGACTGCCGGTCACCCTCTCGGAAATAGAGCAGGTTGCCGGATTTCAGGATTATCGTGTCCTCCCCCTCTCTTCGGACTTCAGATAATCCCACAATACTCCATCGCAGCCTGCTCAATTCCTCTTCGATTTCCGTTATCTTCTCGTCGTTCCGGAGTGTACGCGTCTTGTATGTTGCCAGGTCAAGTCGTCGGTATAGGCAGCCTGATCCCATCCGGAGATTCTTAGCACCCCTTGCCACGCCGCGACCTCGACCGCTACCATAGTCGAGGGTAGACGGGCTGCCGGGTACTACGGGCCATTTTTGTGTTCCGCTCATCATTGTTGATTCATGGTTTTACCATAATCGCCACGCTTGGCAGACGGGTTGGCGATCGCAGTACGGTTGTTATAAACACGGAGAACGCTGCTGCCCATTCTCTGGTGTCCCTTAGTCGCCTCTTACGACACCCATGGGAAGATATGGGATGGTGCTATTCTTTTACGTCCGACACCATACCGAACAAATCATGTAAATAAAAAATAAATTATGTCAGTAAAAATAATCATGTCAATAAAATAATAATGTCAATAAAATATAGATCATGTCAAAAAATGGTTAATGTTATGTAATCTAGAAATTTACATCATTGAGAAAATCATCAATTGTATAATAGCATTTATCTTTCAGAAATGACTTCAGCTGGTGCATAAACTGATTTATGACTTTAACTCTACGGGTAGTTTATTAAATAATTAATTGATTGATAGCATGCAGCATGACTGACTACTTTCAAATGCGGTTGTATCTTACATTGTAAGTCCTTACGTCTTGTAGCTTCTCGCTTAATTCTGTCCTCAAGTGTCTCACAATCCCGTAGTTTTTTCATAAGGTCTGTTAGTAGAACTAAAATGTACAAGCAAGGGACCGTTAATATCTGTAGTTTTTTTAAATAATCCTTACACAAAATCCACTGCGGAATTCTCATCGTAGTTCTAATAGTTCTTATACCCCGTTCTTATATTACAAAAGCCGTATTTAGATTGTATGCATAACTACCTCCCCATAGAGCAATACTGTACTTGAGCTTTGACTCTGTGACGGTCTGTCACGTACCCCGTATTTTAGCCTTGATAGTTACTTTAAATCATCACACGGTATGGGCCACTTACAAACACATTAAACTTCTATTTTATGGCTTGACAGGTTGACAAGTTACCGTAATTAATAACGAAGTGTCCTTTCTTTCTTTAAATATTGCATCACTTGAAAACGCATAAATTCTTTATTTAATGGGAAAGGATAAGAGCTTATTGATAGGTAATATTTCAACAAATGGTTAAGAAACGATAAAAAGATACCCGATTTCTAAGTAATACAAACGCGACATCTGCTTACCATGTTTTGGGTTGCACACGGCCCGGGACCCTTTAAAACAGTTGAGACGGTTGTACAAAAAAACAGCACTTAACCAATTCTGGTAAGGCGACCCAAACGTGGTGTGTGGAGAAAGGGCGAGAGTGACGAATGGTGGTGGATTCGAGGCAGTTGGTTTGAAATCGCGGGAGAGTCCACACGTGGAGGCTAGTCGAGCTAAGTCAGGTGGTCGGTCTAAAACGGTTAAAATGCTAGGACGTCCTAGGTTAGGTTCATGTAGTTAGCGATGTCCCAGAGGACTGTCGTAAGAGAGCGATTAGTGTTTAAGTTAAATATAAGTAGTAGTAATAAGTCTAGTTGAAGTGAGTGTCGAAACGCGGGAGAAGACAAGCTGTGGCAGAGGCGGAACTGGTAATGTGTGCAGTACTCTGTAAGTTACTTGGAGACTAATCCTCTTCAATGAACAATGAATACGTGGTAAGTGTTAACTATAATTAACTCCTAGCTTAAGTAGCAGTTTGGCGGAAATGCAGCGATGTTAATAATCATTTATTTCAGCATGACGGCAGAGCCGCTTTATCATCACAATGTATATTATTATCTCATGTCCACTTCCTAAACCGAATCTTGGCACATATTCTTCATCCACGTTTGGTTATAGGAAACGGAGACCGCTTTTCGCTACACTATACACACATTTCATCCATACGATGTACACTATACACCAACACACCCGACTATTGACGAATGTTGACTTTTCTCTGACTCACCACAAATGAAAGGCAGAACCGTAATATTCGCATTCCAATTGGGATAAAATATATTATTCAATGGTGAAGGCATCACCGTAATATTCACGGATTGATTAAAACAAATTATATTGCTCAGTGATATAATGCCGACTTGTACTTGTGGTACAAATCAACCAAACGCTGCTGATGAATATTGCTTCCTGTAAAGGTCTAGCTCAGAAACATTGCGTAGAGATTGTTGGCGCACATTTCAGGGAGCGGGGGTAGGCATCACGAAATATCTCAAACCACATCGATAACTCCGTTCTAAGGAACGCTAGGGAAAGAAAGTCAAACCACGGCTGTTTATCTCATTAAAACTAAACCCGGCCACTGGTTGGCCTATTAGTGAATCGACACTACTAACGAGATACGCAACCACGACATGGGGAAGAGTAAAGAAATGTGAAGTGACGATATATCACCACTTCAGCGTCCACCAATAACAAACGCAATATGTTCTGCTACAGACTGAGTCTACGGTGCGCTTGTGCAAGTTGTGTGTCATCTTAGACAAGGGGTAGATTGCCGTAACGGGTGTTACTAACATGAATACGCGTGCAAGGAGAACTACTACAACGTGCCTTCCTCAATGGCAGTAGGTCTTCTCAGTAATCTGTCTTAGGATTGAGAAAGACATGTGAATAATGCTTAGGGGAGCGTGTTCTGTTAGAATTCGTAGCTGGATCCTTAGTGGGCCTATGCGTTTAGGTCTAACAGTCACGTACTGAGGCAGTTATTGTAACCGGTTACATGTCATAGAGTTGGGTTTGTAGTACGTTTGAATCATTAAATTAATATAACTGTAAATAATGAATCTCTTAAGCGCAAGCGTAACGTTTCCTTTACCAAACTTTCATCTTTCATTCCGTTTCAAAGGTAGTCATCCACTGGGACACATTATTAATTCTGCTATTGAATTTTTTTTTATAACAAATTTTTCTACCATTCTCCCTGTATTATAAGGTTTTGATGAATCTTTCTTCATTTCAGCAAAGCTTTCCATGATTTTTGCCAGAGAATCTTCTGAAATTCCTGTTGTAGGACTTTATGGTTTTGTTTGGGTATCCCATAAATTGTTTATTTCCATCTTCATCACAATAAACTGCCATCACCTCTGGGTTCATGGATATCCACACCTGTCGTTTCTCATGCCGTTTTTGTAATTTGGCCTTTACTTTTTGAAAGATTTGTGTCTGTACTATTCCATTATGTAATTTTACAGGTTGTAACTTGTCTGGGATGGCATAGATCTGGCCATCTAAATCCGTGAATGTCGTTACACAAATAATATTCGTTTTCACGTCTTCACTGGCTTTGACCATGAACTCGAATCGTAATTTCTCCATTTTTCCTGGTAACCAGCTGTAGAAATGTTGTTTTATAATGAGTTTATGTATCCTTGGATACTATGGTGAACAGTAAAACTCTAACTTAAATTGAGTTGCTCTGAAAAGAGAACATTTTATTTTGTTACAAAAACTAGTTTTAACAGTAATACATTCTTTAACCATAATTAATAACAAACTCACCTGAACAACATTTAAAGCTATTGTTTCACCAGTTCTTAATCAGTATTATTTAAATTTTCAAATTTCAATCCAATTTTCATAACCTAATTCACATGCGGTATTCAATACGTCAATCTGACAGACAGCTCCATAGAAACGACCAAATTCACTAACAGATAACTTATACATCAAAGTATTACGCGGCAAATTCAAACATATTTAAATGAAGTGTTAAGCACTTTGTTTACATATACATATATAATATTTGCGCCATCTCGTCTTATTACCTTCATACTTTATTACTGATTTAGTTTTATAAGATTTGAATTCATGTATATGTCTAAACTGTGACCCCCCAATACTAACTACACCTTGTACCCCTCCCTGTCCCCTAGCTTCTAAAGTCGGGACAGGGCTGGAGTTCAGTTTAGTAGTCGGTGGAAAGATGACCAGTTTGGTGGCGAGTCTTACAAGGCCGTGCGAATGGCGGTGCGCGGCCTCTCCCCCTTCGGGGGGAGCTGACATTATTACTAATATGTACAGTAGACACTCAAAAGTGCACTACCATGCTAAAGATTATATTGCTATGAACTGTGCGAGCGAGATACAGCAGTGTGTGTGCGTGTGCGTGTATGAGTGATGTCTCAACATTCCACACATAACACACACTAATGAACTGTCGTCATACTACGCGAAATAGCATTATATTTCTGTTGCATTTAGAATACACATCATAGTGATGACCTGTTCTTACGATTGCAGTGTTAAAATTCGCGTAGTATTAACATGGGTTGGTAGCTGCTTGAGCTGAGCATGGGTTCACGATCAATGAAGTCCAAGTTCGAATCCATGTTATTACAATGTGTGGCTGTTTTTTGTTCTTTGAAAACTTAATAATATTTGTATTTTAAGCAGAAAGTCGTTAGGTATTTATGTTTATTTATAATGTAGTCATGCTTATTATTTTTTTTTTTATAAGAAGTTAAATATTAGATAGTTATTGTATTATTATTTAACCTCATTAATTAATTTTTATTTTATGTTTTCAGGTGGAAATAAAAAAATCATGCTGAATGATAACAAAAATGTTTATTCGTTTTATTTATTTATAAAATTAACAAACTTTTATGAGAATTGTGACGTCACATTCCTATCTAGGCAAAAAAAGTTCTCTTATCACCGTTCATAAGATTTTTTGTTGTATACCCACTTAGTCAATTCATAATAAGAATAACATAACACGGAAAGGATATTCTAATAACACAAAAATAATTGTTGATACCCGCTTATTATAGGTCTATCAGTATTCAGCAGAGTTCATTGAATACTAATATATGAGTTAGACTTTATGAACGTGTTTTTTTTATGTAACGTCACATTGAATGTATTGAGGTTATAGCTTAAGTGTTCATTTTCTTGACGAAAAGAATATTGAAAGTAAACCCCAATTTAATATCATTAAATTTAAAATTTATTTTTTATTTTTTTTATTTTTTATTTACGGATATGTTAATATTACTAAATAGTTAGTTACCCGGTCTACTTATTAAATTAAGTATTATTATTTTTTCGCCATAAATTAAGTCTTCCTTTTGGCAAGATTTGAAAGTCTTCTCGTCAGAAAATACAGTCGCCTCCCAGTTAAAATGTAAATAATCTCGAGCAAAACGTAGTCTTTCCTCCCTGTGTTTTTGTGTCAAAAATGGTTTTTAGCTGGCTTCCGATGATGTAAACCTTCAGCATGGACTGCATGGCGAACAGTCTATAATATAGTATCCAATTGCTCTGCAAACATTATAGTTGGAATGAAACCATTTGTTTTATATTCTTCCACCATAAAACGTCGCTGAGTCGGGTTAATAAGCGGCGGCCTTTCACTTCTTAGACGACTCTTCAGACTACCTTCTTCCTCAAACCTCTTTACCCAACGGCTAACAGAATTTCTAAAAAAAAAACAAAATATGATTACACACTTGCAACTAGCAATTTATTTAATAATAAGAAAATCACACACCACAACTATCATCATAATAATTATAATTTTTAAAAATAACTTACACATTTTAAGCCAGTTTCAGTTGAAATTTGAGAAATATTAAGCCCATTTTTACACAAAGTGACAATATTTGCCCTGTCATCAATACTAGGTAATATAAGCTTGCATTTTGAATAGAGACAATCAAACAATACGCTAATCGTTATAATAACACAAACGCTCGTGACAAATTTCACCAACTAACAACGTCATAACTAACTACTTTGTTCAATCCAGAAGTTTATTTTGTTTCACATTCACCCTCATCTTTTTTGTTAATAATAAGTTCCAACTAATATTTAGAAAAACATATCTCATCGGGTCTAACGTATCATTTATAATTAAAACACAAAAAGTGTAATGTCACTTGGGTTCGAACGCAGGCTACACCGTCCGAGACATTTTATCTATAGCGTTAACCGCTAAGCCAGATAGACACATAATTGTTAATTTGAAATTAAATATCACTACCTTAATACTCCGTCGCGACATGACACGCTTGTCACTAAGGCAAATGATCATTATATCGCACTCTTTCTGACTAGATAATTATGAAAGAGTGCGATATACGAGATCGTGTATGTGTGCAAAATGTTTGTTATGGAAAAAGGTTGTAAGTGCGACTTGTTTTGATGCGATCGTTTCTTGAAACTGCTACTGCACTTATGGTCTCTACTGTACATGATTTAGGAAAAACGAAAATTTTATCAGCCTAGGGTAATTTACGAACAGTCACAACTCAACAAGCGAGTAATATACAATTTTTAATTGTTCGATATAAATCAAATCTCGAAGGCTTCTAAGAGCATAGCAAGCTAAACTAATTGCGTGCGGTGTTCCACAGGGATCGGTTCTGGGGCCGGCCTTGTGGAACATCGGTTACGACTGGGTGCTGCGCGCCGACCTCTCTACCGGCGTCAGCGTAGTTTGCTACGCTGACTACACGCGCGGAGGCACTACGTCGGGAGGAAACTCTGCTGCCGCGGCAAATTGCCGCTCAGCGGACAGACCTCCGGCGTGATCTCATGGGGACATGGAGAGAGCGACTGTCGCAACCCCGTGCAGGGCACGCCACCATAGTGGCGATAAGTCCCCTCTTTGAGGAGTGGCTAGAGAGGCGCCACGGCGCCCTCACCTACCGCCTGACGCAGGTCCTCACCGGACACGGTTGTTTCGGGAGGTTCCTGCACCGAATCGGGCGGGAGGAAACGCCCGGGTGTTTCCACTGCGAGGATCGTCCGGAGGACACGGTGGAGCACACCGTGGAGGTCTGCCCCGCTTGGGCGGAGCATCGCCGTGTCCTCGTAGCGGCGATTGGCGGCGGAGATCTCTTGCGTCCGGCCTTGGTTCAAGCCATGGTCCGGAGCGAGAGGGAATGGGAAGCCGTCACCTCCTTCTGCGAAGCAGTCATGCTAGTGGGGGGGGTCATTTGATGATTTCCCATCCGGAAAAAAAAAAGCTAAACAAATTGAACTTTCTATGGCTGATAGTTCCTTTTTCCAGTTTAGGCTTTCATCTATATAAGTAACTAGAAATTTCACACTGTCTACCAATATTATTCTATTGTAATTCAAGGTTATGTCAATTGAACCCTAGTTTCTCGTCGTTGTTCTAAATAACATAGCATTCGTTTTTTTTGTGTTTAAGATGAGATTGTTAATGGTAAACCAAGAATGATAGAGAGCCAGAGCTTTATTTTTCCGTACTACTAAGAGTTTCCATATCTTCTGCGGTTATTATGGCATTCGTATCATCGGCAAAAATAACTAGTTCAGTATCAGTTTGTTTTAAAATGTAGTTAATTAAATCATTGATAGACAAGATAAAGAAGATTGGCCCTAATATTGAACCTTGTGGAACTCCTTGCCTTATTTATTTTAGTCCCGATTTGAAGATTTTCTCACATTTTTATTGTTCCACTTTAATTTCTATGTGTTGCTTCCTATTTTCAAAGTACGATTTAAATAATTTAAAAACTGAACCTCTTAGTCCATAATGCTCCGTTTTTGCTAGTAACTTGTGATTTACTGTGTCAAAAGCAGAACTTAGGTCAAGGAATAACCCAACGACTTTTAATTTACCATTAATTCCGTTCACTACTTACTCCATTAACGTATTAACTGCATTATTTGTTCACACATTTTTCTGATAACCAAATTGTCTGTAATTAAGAATTTTTTTGCGATTTATATGTCTAAGAAGCTTTATTTTGGTCACCAGATTTGAAAATTGGTCAGATATTGGGTACTTTGAGCCAGTCTGAAAAGACGCCTGAGGACATGCTTAGGTTAAATATGACACCTGTAATTCCCGATGGGTTAGTCAGAGGTGTACTTAAATGCACACCCACATTTCGCCAGTTATGTTTAACTCCCATGTAATAGGGAGCGAATCTATTTGCCATCAATCGGGCATTAATCCACACTCCATATTACTACTGAGAAATTCTTGGTGGAAAAATTAAATAACACTTTGCCCGACCCGCCCAAATAGCACACAAGCTCTATAACAAGCCGTACACCGGCCGGTTAGAAGTTTTTAACAACGGCATAGCCTCCATAAGTAAGTTCTACAGTAACAGCGCCGCTGTACCCCCGAAAGAGGGCCCGATTTATACAGCTTAAGGTTCTAGTCTCTATAATGTTCGTAAATATGTGTTAGTACGGAGATACAAAGGTGCTATGCGAGCGGTAGTGTGCGCCTCATTATCTAAAATAAGTTCTTGTAGCGCGACTGTAGTGCTCGCATCTTATTTAGACGCGTCTGTATCTCTGAATAAGAATTTACAAAACATTATTGAAATTTTATTTTAAAATAATTAGAAAATAAACAACAGGTGAGTAGTGTTGATTTTTCTTTTTATGCATGCAAAGTACCAGTGTGAGTGCCACTGTATTGTATTGTTAATATACATATTATATATTTTAGCTAAAATTTTCACGCGCCTGCCAATTATACAGTTTTTTGGATAAAAAATACATTTGATTAAAGGGTGTGAATTTTGAATTTAGTTTATATACGACAATTTAGCTTTCTAGGTAGTTTCTTTAGAATCCTGGGTGAGAAAAAGTGAATTTTTTGGTTTTTATACATAGCATATTAGCATATTCAGCCTATATAGTTCTCACTGCCGGGACACAGGGCTCCTCTCTATGAGAGGGAATGGGCTATAATCCACCACGCGGGCCCAGTGCGGGTTGGTAGATGTCACATGTCTTCGAATATTTGGTTCTACGACATGCCGGTTTCCTCACGATGTTTTCCTTCGCCGTTTTGAGAGCAGTGGTGATGAAATAAATTACACAAAGTAATGCGCCTGCCTGAGTTCGAACCCACGACTTACTGTTCGTAAGTCGGGGCCGCCACCACTGGGCCACCGCTGCTCTGCTTTATACATATTTATGATATAAATATGTATAAAGCAGATATGACGATTACAATACACTTGATATGTTTAAGGATGAGATTAAGGATATGCTCTCAAACTGGATGAAACAGCAAGATAAAAAACTAGAAAAACTCGATAAGGGTCTTTCGAAATTAGGAACTCTCGAAAAAGGGTTGGCCGAAATAAAGACTGGGTTACAAGCATCAAACGATGAAATTGAAAAATCGTTAGGAGAACTGTCAGCACAAATAAAGGACTTAGATAAAAAGATCGATATCCTAGACCGTGACCGGATTAACTTACGTTCAAAAATTGAGGAGTTGGAAGAAAAAAGTGAAGGGATGGAAAGAACCATTAGAAAGACCTGCATTGAAATAAGAGGCGTTCCGAAGAAGAGAAGTGAGAAGAAGGAAGACTTGCTTAACATGGTTACCAGCCTGATGAAAAATCTTAGGAGTGATTGCTCTACTCAGGAAATTAAGGACATATACAGATTGCCATCAAAGGCGAATGCGACAACATCAGCCGTGGTCACTGAATTTACCAACACCTTTGCCAAAGATAAGTTAATAAGAGAAGTTAAGCAATATAATATCTCGCAACCTGGTAGACAAATTAACACCAGACACCTCGGTCTAGAAGGGCCTGAAATGTCGCTGTTCGTGTCAGACCATTTGACTTCAAAAGCGAAAAGACTCCTTTTTCTTGCTCGTGACTTCGCCAGATCGGAAAACTATCAATACTGCTGGATTGCGAATGGCCGAATTCTCCTACGTAAAAAGGAAGGTGACAAATATACTGTTGTCAAAAGCGAAAACACCTTTCAGCAACTGCGGGAAACCTACAAAGTTGACAATTAATGTCAAGTATAGTATAGCTTTTTTTATAATTACCACACTCTGTAAAATGTTACTACACGGGCGTACCCTTATGGTTAAGTTCAACATGATTTCTCACAAACCTTTCTATAACACACATCACTTCAACACACTTGATAACACATACTACACACATGCTTCTCTCACACAACACACCAGAATTAATAGATTCTATATTTTATTAGTTTTTATGATATTTGAGCGATTCGGTATAAATCCATGCAATGTTACAACCCAACCTTTTAATAATTCTCAATAGCTTCCATAAATATCATTAACAGTGAGCTTGATAATATTCAACTAGGTAATTCGTATAGCTGTGAACCTGAAGATTGTCTCAAGTATATTAACAAATCCGATTGCAGTACGAATTTATTACATATTAATATACGTAGTATAAATAAAAACTTTAGCCAACTCCAAGTACTGTTAAATATGACAAAAATTAATTTCGACATTGTTGTTCTGACGGAATGCTGGCTAAGTAAAGTTAATAATCTACCTGTTTTGGACGAATTCGAGTCTCATTCGACTTCTAGAAATACTAACCAAAATGATGGTGTTATAATTTACACGAAACGAGGTCTGCGGGGTTCTGTGTGGGAGCCAACTTTTGAGGGTGGGAATTGTCTTGTTTGTCAGATAGATAAAAGGTTAGCTGTTCTAGCCGTCTATCGCTCTCCATCACTTAATTCAAAAGAATGTTTTGATAAATTCACGCAAAGCCTTGTTAAGACATTTTGATAAAATATCGTCCTGTACTAGCGTTGTTCTTGTAGGCGATCTAAACATCGATATAAGCCCAAGTAATAGAAATGACCGGAGCTTAGAATATCTTATGATAAATGCCTCTTATGGGCTCATGCCAACACACCTATTTCCTACCCGACTGGAACACTGCATTGATCACTTACTTCTCAAGTCAAACCTACGTGCAACCACACTAGTTTTGGAATCACATATTACAGACCACAAACCTATCCTCTTGTCTATAGCTAACATTGTTCCACCGCGGAAAATTTGCCAAGTTACCACCCGTCTTGATTATGAAGCCATTATACTTGAGCTTGAAAATACGGACTTTACAGCTATATACCATATTGATGATGTAAACGAATGTATGACCAAATTTATTAATATTATTAAATCAGTTATCTCAAAACATACAAAATTAGTTAAAATACCTAGACAAAAAAGAACAATAAAACCATGGATGACTCCTGGACTTTTAAAATGTATTAAAAATAGGGACAAAATGCATATGAAATCAAAAAAGGCCCCAAATAATCATATTCTAAAGACCACATACAAACGCTATAGGAATTTTTGCAATAACTTGCTCAGAAAATTAAAAGTAGCTTATGAAAAAAGTGAGTTAGAAAAAGCTAAAAATAATCCCAAAAGCATGTGGAAAACAATTAAAAATATCACGAACACACATAAGACAAATGTCAGTGCCTCAGAGCCGATTAAATTACGAGACAACCCTAAATCATCGATTAATGATGTGAATATCTTTTTTAGCAATGTAGGCAAAAATTTGGCTGCAAAAATCAGGTCACAGGCACGTACAACCGCCACCACCACTAATCCTTATCCTCCTTCTCTAGTTCATGATAACTCTCAAATTTCCCCAGTCGACTCTCTTGTAATACTGGAGGTTGATGAAGCAGAGGTAGAGTCTGTCGTACTTCAGTTGCGGGATGATTGTGCTGTGGGATGGGACGGAATATCATCTATACTGCTTAAGAGGAGCCGTCATGTACTGGTCCCACTAATAACGTACCTCTGCAACCGTTGCTTCCAAACTGGTGTATTTCCGGATGCTCTCAAAAAGGCAATAATACACCCTATTCATAAGGGGGGGAACAGAAACAGTGTCAATAATTACAGGCCAATATCAGTCTTGCCAGCCCTCTCTAAAATTCTGGAAAAGATATTAAACAAATGTCTGAAGAGCTTCCTGGACAAACATAAAATAATTGCTGAGAATCAATACGGATTTCGGCAAGGAGTATCGACAGAAGATGCCGTATTGGATCTCACGCAACAGGTTGCTAGAAAGTTAGATAGCAAATTAAAATGTCTGGTTATCTTACTTGATCTTGCCAAAGCATTTGACACCGTTTCTGTTCCCAAACTTATCGCTAAACTGGAACTCATAGGTGTGAGAGGAATACCACTTGAGATGTTCAAAAATTACCTCAAAAATCGAACACAAGTGGTAAAAATTGACGAACACTACAGTGACAAGGAACCAGTAACCTATGGCGTCCCTCAGGGAAGCATACTTGGACCTACACTTTTCCAAATTTACGTTAACGAGCTGTGCAGGATGTGCCTTACCAACTGTAACATCTATGCGTATGCTGATGATACCGCGATACTTGTCTACGGACCTACATGGGACATGGTCAAGGCTACAGCAGAAGATGCCTTGTTCAAAATAATGAATTGGCTTAGTTTAAACCTCCTGACACTCAACTTAAGCAAAACAACATACATCCCTTTCGCAATCCGACGTAACACTGCACCTTCTCATACTTTCTCTGTAATTGCTCACTCATGCGCAAATTTAAAGGATCCCTGTGTCTGTCCTGCACTCACCAGAGCTGACAGTGCAAAGTACCTTGGAGTGCAGATTGATAGCGGCCTAAGATGGGACAAACAAATTGAAGCCGTTACCACAAGAACATTGCGCATTATTCACATCTTTAAGTCCCTTAGAGATTCGGCTAATTTTGACACACTGAAGATGGTATATTATGCTCTGTGTCAGTCAGTTCTTGGATACTGCATAACTGCGTGGGGTGGTGCAACCAAAACGAGTATTTTGAGAGTAGAAAGAGCACAGAGAGCTATTCTCAAAGTCATGACTAAAAAACCTTACAGGTACCCGACCACAGAATTGTACTCTGACTGTAAAGTTCTGACGGTACGGCAACTCTATGTGCTCAGATCACTTCTCAGAATACATGGCGATTTGCCTCCGCCAAATCCAAATAAGCGAGTAAATCTTCTTCCAAGAACCCAGCACAAAACCACCTTCGCAACACATCAATTCTACACACTAAGTACACACATATACCAAAAAATTAACTCACAAATAAATATTATAAATTTAAACGTACACAAACTTAAGCCCACAGTAACAGAGTGGCTATTACAAAAGGACTATTCCTACACAGAGTCTTTACTCACATACATCGCCTAATAACACAAGTGCTTACTGTCTAACACACTCACTATAAAAGGACAAACACGCCTATTTTCTCCAAACATAAACACGTACTCACGCTAGACTTCATCTATCACACACACACACACACAAACACACACACACACACACACAAACACACACACAGCGAACACACCTCTTATCACATGCAAACCTACACACTTCACATAATAAATCTATATAACTTATAACTTATAACAAAATCTCGGGAACCTATTGTTTCAAACTATGTTTAAGGAACTGCTCGGTGGAACACTGTCTCTTAAAATACAGGTGTACATCCTAGTTTAAGAGGCAGGGTTATATAAATTATTGTATAGATTTTGCAACATTTGTATTGTTTATATATATATTTGTAACTTTTGTTGGTGAATAAACTATTTTATTATTATTATTATTAAATAAATTATAAAAAATCATGAGAATAGCTTGTATTCAAAACTATATTGGCGTCTCGGTTACAAAAGCCTTCAGAGTATAATAGAACCATTCAACCGCTCATCATCAATTTAAACCGCTAGTACCCACCATTGTAGACCTTTCGATTCTATGATTGTGGTATCGACGCTCTATTGTACTTTTTTAGGTGTACATCGGTTATTAATATATTCTTTTAAGAGTCCTAGGTTTTACAACGAACTACTGATAATCCGTTGTAGGTAATTTTATTTAGGAGTCCATTGTCTGAATCTTAAAACCCCTGTTAATCCTTCTTACACTTTATCATTATTCGTTTGTTTCTATTTATACTCTTAACTAGCTGTTGTCCGCAACTTCGTTCGTGTGAAAATTTTGACGTGTGTGTGAGAATGCCTCGTTGGTCGAGTCCTGTTGTATACCATCACGAATTTCTTAGTAGCAGCCACGAAGTCTGGAATTATGGTTCGCTTTTACACGAGACTTCAACGCATCTGGCGAAATGTGGGCTTACGATAAGGTACACCTCTACCTAACCCTTCGGGGACTACAGGCGCGATGTTATAAAAAGAAATAAACAAAGAAAAAATATGTATTTGTTGCAGGGACATGACGTGCATACAAAATGACAAAAAAATAAAATAAGCATTAAACATACAACGTGTAACAAATATTTATACATACAAAAGGATGGAACAAAAAAAGTTGACAGCTTGCACGTCGTGTTACGTTGTATATGAAAACTAAGGGCCTGATCAAAATGTAATAATGTGGGTGATGACTATAAAAGGCGTCCTTTTGGTGGCTGTAATTCAGGGCGAAGAGGACCGAAAAAAAATATTATTGCGTTGAAAACTGGCCTGAGACGATGACTAATAATGCACTACCAATGCTCGTCGCCGATTTTCTGCCTCTTCAAATGTTTCATTAGCACGTTGCGATGTCAAATATTCGAGATGCTGTAGTCGCCGTTGTTGGGTTTGCTCCGGAGTTTCAGCAGCACGTTGACTTGCCAAATATTCGGTGTTGTAGTCGCCGTTGTTGGGTTTGCTCCGGAGTTTCAGCGGCACGTTGACTTGCCAAATATTCGGAGTGTTGTAGTCGCCGTTGTTGGGTTTGCTCCGGAGTTTCAGCAGCACGTTCACCTGCCAATTATTCGGAGTGCTATAGTCGCCTTTATTGGGTTTGCTCCGCAGTTTCAGCGGCACGTTGACTTGCCAAATATTTGGAGTGTTGTAGTCGTCGTTGTTGGGTTTGCTCCGGAGTTTCAGCAGCACGTTGACTTGCCAAATATTCGGAGTGTTGTAGTCGCCGTGGTTGGGTTTTTGCTTTGGATTTATTCTGTTACGCGCGTACATTATGTGGGCAGAAGATGGGTTTCGTGCAATGAAAACTTATGATTATATTCATCTGTTTTTTTTTTAACTTGTAATGAAATTTAGGTAGGTTTTGTTTTTATAATCTACTCCGGACATCCATGTTATTGTGTGTTAAAATGCTGTAATGTTGGCATCGCATCGTATCTCTACATATGTTCTACATCTGTGGGTGTGTCTGATTGGTCGGCTACAATTATTAGATACAAGCTTGTCGAAGTTTTGTACGAATCACGACGGAAGGCTGGCAAAACTGAACAACAGTCTACTGGAGCTGAACTTGGCAACATTTTTATTTCACTGTGTGATCTTATTAAGATATAGGAACACAATATAGGATCCTGTGATATTTATTCTGAGAACCTCTCTACAATATCTTAAATCTCATCTCAGGATATGTATACAGTATACATGACCCCTCCCCCACTTCCCACAGATCTCGGTGCACTCGCATTACGACGTCACATGAGTGTGTCCCGCGCGCGACCGGTGAGTGATACCTGCTGCGAATGTGAGACACCAGCGAAGGAAACGGTTTCACTTCAAAGCAAATTAACAACGCTTACAAAAACTGACAGTTGTACTTTATTTCTAATATGAACAAAGCAACATAATCACATATGTACATACTCTCGGCGCCGGTCTTGTGGTTAACATTATTGTACTCTCTTCAATCATTTCGCATCGCAAAGCTTTACGAATAAAACATGAAATTGAAAATCAGAACCATTCCTATTGATAACTAGCTATAGTAATTCATCATCTTCCTGGCCTTGTCCCATGTTACTTGGGGTCGGCGCAACATGTTTTTTTCTTCCAATCTCCTCTGTCAACCGTCACGCTATCATTTACTCCTTTAACTTTCATATCATTCCTCACACAATCCATCCATCGTTTCTTTGGTCTTCCTCTCCCTCTCCATCCATCAACGTTTATATTCATCACTCTTTTAGTCACATGCGATTCGTCCCTCCCCATCACATGCCCATACCAAGACAGTCGATTCCCTTTTAGCTTTACCAGTAAAAATTTCATTCGTTGTGGCAAATTGCAATTCAAGCCCGATCGGGCAGAATAAACGGACTATTATTAATATAATTTCAATGTGAATATTTGATACATTTCAAATGTCACTAACTTACCAATGTCGCAGTGAAATATTTGCTGGAAATGAAGTGAGACTTAAACAAGGTACCTTACATGCATGAAATATAATAACACGGAAAGCGCAGCAATATGACGCTGTAACTTGAGTGTGTAATATAGCAGTTGAGAAGTTGTTCAGCGAGCGCGCATCCGGCAGCTCTATGTACGCTACGAGCTGCTACGTAACGTCGTAGTCGCTCGTAGCACTTCGTAGCCCGTAGCAGTAGTAGCACATTGTAGCGAATGTAATAGTGATGAACAAAATGGTGGTGCTATGAGATTAATACGCACACAGTATAATAATTGTGTGAATACAAAACTTTACAGAAAGTTAGGCTATAAGATTGTAACAGCAATCTATTTCTGCATTGCAGCAATATATTGCTGTATTGTTGCTTGCTTAAACGTTTAGTTGCTAGCGTTACAATACGTTAACGTGCTGAGGGCGCTGCTGAGGCTGCCTCGCTTCTGCAACGCATCGGGAATATTCGCAAGCGCCCGCATTGACTGTTTTTATGCCAGCATGCGCAAGAGGGCGGCCTCGATAGCGAGTAGAGTGCGGGGCAGCGGCAACAGTCTTCTTAAAGTTGTTGCCAACAGATTGGACGGACCTTTCATGAGGCACTGGCAGGCCTTACATACACCCGTTGTATAATCGGACCTGTGGCAGGTAAAAATGTAAAACACCACATAATTTAAAATAGTTTATAATTTTATTTTGATAATTTTTTTTTTTATATTTTTTGTTCAATTCAATTTAATTTATTCATCTTAATTTTATTCAATTATGTATTGAATTTTAACGTATTTTTTTTTTTATAATAATGGTTTGTATGGGTAATGACATTAACATTTTTTATTTTTAAATTTGATTACGGACTTTTTACATAGTATATTTTTATTTGATTCATTGAAACCGCAGTGCTTACTCAAACAGTAACGGTCAATCACATTCACATGGCATGAGATTTAAATTCACGGTGAATTCAGTAGCCAATGAGAACTCAGGGGTGAGTTTGATGATATGAAGTCTTCTTCTTATTTATCGTGTGGTTAGTGCGTAACCTGGTGTCAGAGTTTTTATGCCGCCCATGGGCCTCTGACTCCATCATTTATCATGTTGTGTCATGGGCTTGGCTTGGCTTGGATTCGAATGTATGTACATCCATGACGTTGCACGCTACTTGACAATATGTGCGATTTGCACATGTAAGTTAACTACAAATGTAAGTTCGTAGATATTAGTAAAGTATGTGGAGTGCGGAGCAAGTTTGGAGCGGCATCGGCGCGATCCGAATGTGAAGCTAGCGTAATAATGTTATCAGCCGAGTGCAACTTGCGACTCACGACTTGGTAATGTTCCGGCGAGGGTGGCTCGCGACCTCAGAGCTAGAAGGGACTAGGGTACTTAACTTTAAGACATTTTTTAAAGTGTGCCTATTGCTTTTTATATAAATATACAGTGTGTTTGGTTAAGGATCACCGATGGTGTAGTGATATTAATATATCACTAAACTTGTATATCATTTCTATATACAAGTTTATTTCACTCCTAATCCAACACGCTGCGAGTGGTAGCCATTTTGTTTTTTTATTAGAAACCTAAAGACATGCAAATGATTTTATTGCAAGGGTAAACGCCGAGCCTATCGCAGTATTAACTGCTACTTACTTTATACTGAATAATATGCAAAAAGCGCCTAAAACAATAAGAAAATACGAAATTTTACACAAGATTTACCATTTTAAGTTTTCACGGTTTAAAACTAAACTTATACTGTCACTTACAGGATATCTTCCGTGATTGTTCGTTATTTTGAGCTCCAAATATATCGAAGCTGTGTGTTTATTTTCACCATTCATCATTCCATCCACCCGCATTCTCCAGTCAACCCGCGATGATGGCCCAGGATATAAAAAAACAAGGTGTTTTTTTACCAAATAAACTTGTATTCTTTAAAATTAGGTTAATACTTACAAGAAAGAAGGTTAAGCTTAAGGTAAGTTAGATAGGACAAGCCACCATAGTGGCGATAAGTCCCCTCTTTGAATAGTGGCTAGAGAGGTGCGCCACGGCGCCCTCACCTACCGCCTGACGCAGGTCCTCACCGGACACGGTTGTTTCGGGAGGTTCCTGCACCGAATCGGGCGGGAGGAAACGCCCGGGTGTTTCCACTGCGAGGATCGTCCGGAGGACACAGTGGAGCACACCGTGGAGGTCTGCCCCGCTTGGGCGGAGCACCGCCGTGTCCTCGTAGTGGCGATTGGCGGCGGCGATCTTTCGCGTCCGGCCCTGGTTCAAGCCATGGTCCGGAGCGAGAGGGAATGGGAAGCTGTCACCTCCTTCTGCGAAGCAGTCATGCTAGTGAAGGAGGTGGCGGGACGCGATAGAGAGAGAGAGTCGGGGGTCACGTGGTGGCTCCCGGCCACCGTAGGCGCAGGCCTGTGGACGACGAGTTATGGGCTAGCTCGCCGTCCGGCCGTGTTGACGGTGCGTTCGTGTTCCACGCGTGCCTCATAGAGATGTCAGCAACCAACTAGGGGTCCGCATGGACTGATGCCTGCCAGGGCTGCGGGACTGTTCGAAAGAGATACCATGGCCCTGGAACACAAAGGGCAAAGAAAGAAAATGGGTGGGTTTTAGTCAGTACAAGTCTGACACTCCCGCTCCGCCTAGAGTAGGAGGGAGGGAGGGGTCATTTTTATTTGTGTGGGACTGCCTCGTTGGTCGCAAGCGCGACTACTAAGGTCTTGGGTTCGATTCCCGGGTCAGGCAATGTGTTAAAAAAAATGTTTATTTCAATTACATAAAGTCATCACACACATGATTTGAAGATCACCTTTTAAGCAAGGAGATGCTTGTGTTACGCGGCGTCCATTAATCACATGAGGCAATTTTCGGGATTTTTCGAACCCTCCTCCCCCCTTGGTGAGATATCGTGAGATTTGGCTTGACTCCCTCACTCCCCTCCTAATCTCACGTCAGATTTATCAAAATGCGAAGTTTAGTATAAATTCAGTGCTTGATTGCGCTGAATTCGTTTAAAAATAATAATTTGTTTGATTATTTTCATTTTTTTCCATATTTGACCATATTGTTGTAGTAAAACATGTTTACTTAATTAAGCCCAGTTTCCTCGCAATTTTACAGCTTCTTGGGTGGAAAAAAATTACGTGATATTTGCCGAGACCCCCATGTATAAAATATTGTCTGGAATTTGCTATTTAATATGGTGACATGTGAATACCAGATTCAATGTACTATAAAATCCTTTTAACACGGAAAAGCGTCACGGAGGTACCCAGGGAAAAATATTCGAGCAATAACTTGATGAAACTACTTACCTACGAAAATGTTGTTGTAAAAAAATATGTATTTTCTGTTTGTTGTATTATAAGACAAGTCATAAATAAATGTTTGTTGAACACATAGGGTTGCGAAAGCGATTATATTCCCTTAAATCAGCCCTGTCATAAAATCTGTTCCTACCTGACATACATATTTTAACTATATTCTATCTCTCTACCAATTTTCAGGTACAAAAACCAAGAATTTCATATAAACTTGCGAGAGCCCTTAGTCCAGGATGTCACGAAATTCTTTCTTAGCTTTTGTCTCCTACTCATAAACTCTACTTGCTGAAGAAGATTGGCTGTACTGGGCTCTATTAATTTCAGAAGCGTTCATCAATTAAAATATGTACATTATATGAAGCAATTAAGGGGCTTTTCTTTCCATATCATTTTTTTTTTTATTAAACTGTACAAAGTAAAAAAAAAGATACAAATATTTTACTAAATCTGATCATCTAAACGCAATTATTTGCAACATCAAAACGGAGAAACAGTGACGGAGGCAATGGAGTTACCATATTCAATAGAATATGGAATTTCTATTTCAATAATAATACAATTAGCAGGATTTTACTCGTAGTAATAGTGAGTATCATAAGATGTTTGCAACCTAGTATTACAAGACAAGTCGTTTAATTATATTGCTGAGATAGCTTATGTGTTTTGTCCTATCGAATCTAAGCCATTTTGAATAAGACTCCTTCTATCTTTGGAAACACAAATGAGTTCTTTGCTTTTAAACTGGCCTCTTATATAAATTAGTGACTGCTGTTATTAAAAACATGAAGTACGTATGTAACGTTTTTTTGAAGAATTTAGCCTAATTTGCTTCATTCAAAGCTATGTCGTCTATGATCAAAACAGAAGATGTCATAATTGTCAATTGTCACTTCTCGTCTTGATCTGTGGTTTCGATCAATAAAAATCTTGATATGGGGTTTTGTTGTAAAAAGTTGTGTATTTTATTTGTTTACCAGTCTTATTTGTTTTGTGGTGAAGTATACAACACGAGAAATGTACAGCCAAGGTGTGCAGAGATGATACGGGCCACAACAATGTCATTGAGTACAGTTGCTGTAAGCATGTGTGAGGAGCATCTTATAGTGAATATGGTAATGCCGATGATAATGGCGTGCCCGCGCCGCCGACCGCTCAGTGATTTGAAGAAGTTATTTTAAGATAAAAATGTTATGCTGCTTAAAATAAATATTTTACTGAACTTCGTAATTAATGTTTCACTTTTGCCTAGTCCATGGCGCAATTAAACATGGTTGTTCGCCCGAATTCGATTGCCTATTGCATTCGTCAAACGACCAAGTGTAAACGAATGCGGTCGAGTACGCCCGTCTTCAAACTGGTCCAGCTTCATTGTTTTTTTTTTTAAATGTTAGCTTGTATGTATTCCATTGCGATGGCTAGAATATAATTGCGCCATTAAAGAATAAGACGGCCAAAATCATAAGGCAATGTGATGGGTTGTGTAAGTGCGGGCTCTGCAGGCTAAATGCAGATATTGGTTTGTATAATAATGAAAATATATTTGAATGACACTACGGCTGACGTATTTGTCTATCTTATACAGTGTTATATGGATGTTTTGACGCTCCATTGAGGTTGACAGGAGAGCGCTGTTGGTAAACACATGTGAAATGTATTGAAAAAATAAGATGGCGGCGTTAGTTCTGATTTTGTCCGCGTGACAAGTTCTAGCCAAATCCAATATTAGAATAATTATGCTGTCATTACCTTTTATCTTAATTTGACCGAGACCTACCTTTTGAGAGTATTTTTACGAATTGTGACTGTCTGTCACGTACTCCTAATTATTAAGTAGATATTTTAGTATTGATTTTTATTTAAAATTATCACACGGTATGGGCTACTTACAAACACATTAAGCTTCTATTTTATGGCTTGACAGGCTGATAAGTTACCGTAATTAATAACGAAGTGTCCTTTCTTTCTTTGAATATTGCATCACTTGGAAACGCATAAATTATTTAATTAATGGGAAAGGATAAGAGCTTATTGATAGGTAATGTTTCAACAAATGGTTAAGAAACGATAAAAAGATACCCGATTTCTAAGTGATACTAACGCCACATCTGCTTATCATGTTTTGGGTTTCGCACGGCCCGGGACCCTTTAAAACACTTGAGACGGTTGTAAAAAAACTAAACGAATTCTGAAAAGAGGTGACCCAAGCGTGGTGGTTTTTAGAGGCTGGGGCCGGAGAAAGCTTGGTGGATTCGGGGCAGTTGGTTTGAAATCGCGGAAGAGTCCACACGTGGGGCTAGTCTAGCTAAGTCAGGGAGTCGGTCTAAAAACGGTTAAAGAGCTAGGACGTTCTAGGTTAGGTTCATGTAGTTAGCGTAATCTTGGTTCCAAGATGGACATGTCCCAGAGGACTGTCGTAAGAGGGCGATTAGTATTTTATAAGTTTTAATATAAGTAGTAGTAATAAGTCTAGTTGAAGTGAGTGTCGAGACGCGGGAGAAGACAAGCTGTGGCAGAGGCGAAACTGGTAATGTGTGCCGTACTCTGTAAGTTAGTCGGGGATTAATCCTCTTCAATGAACAATGAACACGTGGTAAGTGTTAACTATAATTAACTCCTAGCTTAAGTAGCAGTTTGGCGGAAACGCAGCGATGTTAATAATCATTTATTTCAGCATGACGGCAGAGCCGCTTCATCATCACAATGTATATTATTATCTCATGTGTTCTTTGTCCTAATAACTCCGAACCTTGGCACATATTCGTCATCTGCGTTTGGTTATAGGGACGGAGACCGCCTTTCGCAACACTATACACACATTTCATGCATACGACAAACACACTATACACCAACACACCCGACTATTGACGAATGTTGATTTTTATCTGACTAAACACAAAATGAAAGGCAGAACCGTAATATTCGCATTCGGACAAAATATATTGTTCAACACCGTAATATTCACGGGTTGATTAAGACAAATTATATTGCTCAGTGATATGATGCCGACTTGTACTTGTGGTACAAATCAACCAAACGTTGCTGATGAATACTGCTTCCTGTAAAGGTCTAGCTCAGAAACATTGCGTGGGGATTGTTGGCGCACATTTCAGGGAGCTGGGGTAGGCATCACGGAATATCTCAAACTACATCGATAACTCCGTTCTAAGGAACGCTAGGGACAGAAAGTCAAACCCCGGCTGTTTGTCTCGTTAAACCCAAACCCGGCCACTGGTTGGCAAATTACTGAATCGACATTACTAACGAGATACGCTACCACGACATGGGGAAGAGTAAAGAAATGTGAAGTGATAAATTACCCCCCCCCCCCTCCCCACTCTGGGCGGAGTGAAGGGACTGTCGGACTTGTACTGACTAAAACCCATCCATGTTCCTTCTTTGCCCTTTGTGTTCCAGGGCCGCGGTATCTCTTTCTAACAGTCCCGCAGCCCTGGCAGGCATCGGCCCATGCGGACCCTTACTTATTTGCTGACATCTCTTTGAGGCGCACGTGGAATACGAACGTGCCATCGACACGGCCTGTCGTCATAAGACGGTGGGACGGCGAGCTAGCCCATAACTCGCCGTCCACAGGCCCGCGCCGGTGGCCGGGAGCCACCACGTGACCCCCGTTCCCCCCGTTCTTTCTCTATCACGTCCCGCCACCTCCTTCGCTAGCATGACTGCTTCGCAGAAGGAGGTGACGGTTTCCCATTCCCTCTCGCTCCGGACCATGGATTAGACCAGGGCCGGACGCGATAGATTGCCGCCGCTAATCGCCGCTACGAGGACACAGCGGTGCTCCACCCAAGCGGGGCAGACCTCCACGGTGTGCTCCACCGTGTCCTCCGGACGATCCTTGCAATGGAAACACCCAGGCGTTTCCTCCCGCCCGATTCGGTGCAGGAACCTCCCGAAACAAGCGTGTCCGGTGAGGACCTGCGTCAGGCGGTAAGTGAGGGCGTCGTGGTGCCTCTCTAGCCACTCCTCAAAGAGGGAATTTATCGCCACTATGGTGGCGTGCCCTGCACGGGTTTGCGACAGTCGTTCTCTCCATGACTCGGTGCGAGATCCCATGGCGGCAATCCAGCAAGGAGGCTAGCCGCCTTGCCGGAGATCGTGCGGTACCCCCGGATTGGCCTTATGGCTATAACCTTTTGGGGCGCGCTCACGTAGTGGGCGGCTTGCCGCCTCGAAGAATGCGCCCTCACCGGGGCCCCGTAAAGGGCCATGGACCGCACGACCCCTGCGTAGAGCCTCCGGCAGAAGGCGTTTGGACCCCTCAGATTGTGCAAGAGCCGCTTGAAGGCAGCCCCTGTCCTTTCCAGTTTGGGAGCCAAACGTCGGAAGTGCTCCACGAAGTTCCACCGGCTGTCGAGGACGAGTCCTAGGTACTTCAACGTCGACCCGACGCCGATGAAAACCCCTCCTGCCGTCAGTAGGGATCCCGACGGTGGCGCATTCCGAGGCCCATGAAAACACATGACCTCGGACTTGTGCAATGCCACCTCGAGAGCCAATTGCCGCATCCTCTCCACGACTATCGCAACCCCGCGTGTCATGTTTTCGGCCGCCGCCTCGTGCGACCTTCCTTGTGCCAGTACCAGCGTGTCGTCAGCGTAGCAAACTACGCTGACGCCGGTAGGGAGGTCGGCGCGCAGCACCCAGTTGTAACCGATGTTCCACAAGGCCGGCCCCAGAACTGATCCCTGTGGAAAACCGCACGACATCTCTCGCCGGTTCCATTCTCCGCTCCAACCGGGGTAAATGACTGCCCTATCTGTCAGGTAGTCCCCGACCATACGACGAAGGTAGGTCGGCACCCGGTGATACTGGAGTGCCTCCCCAATGCAGCTCCAGGGCATGGAGTTGAAGGCGTTAGCAATGTCATGTGACACCACCAAGACGACCCCGCCCCGGGACACCGCGTCCCCCGTCGTGAGGGCTCTCACGTTCATAATGGCGTCCACCGTCGAGCGCCCCTTGCGGAAACCAAACTGGTGTTCCGCAAGATCCGGCCCCATCCCCGCAAGGTGCTCGGCGAGGCGGTTGGCAATAACTCTTTCAAAGAGCTTGCTCGACAAGGTGAGCAACACGATGTGCCGGTATGCGGACGGAGAGTCCGCAGGGCGCCCTGGCTTTCGGATGAGGACCAGGCTTTGCCAGGTAAGCCATCGGGTTCCGGGGCGGTATTTCTGGCTTTCAGCCTGCGTACCGCCTCTCTCAGGTCTACTCCAGTCATCTCCGGAACGTCATCATCGTCATCGGTGTGGTCCGCTTCCGGCACCGCACGCGACGGCGGAGCCATAGGCGGGGGAGGGTGCTCCCCTCGCGAAGGGAACAGAGTGCTCACCACTTCCTCCACGAGCTCAGGCAGGAGATTCTGCGTCAGCGGGGGGGGGCTGGGTGCGGAGTTTGTCCCGCATCATCTTGTAAGGGCGCCCCCACGGATCTCCGTTCAGAGACTCCAGCATCTCCTCGCGGGCCAGATTCTTAGCCCGCCGGGCAGCCTCTTGAAGGGAGGTCTTCGCCGTTCTGTACCCCTCGTACAGCACCGCCTCAATGGCTGCCGCATCTGCAGGGCGGATGCGGAGCCTGCGATGCCTGACGTACAGGTGCCGCGCGGCAACGCACGCCTCGCGCAAAGACGTCAGCTCTCGCGACCACCAGTACACCTGACGCCGGGGGCTTCTTGGCCGAACTCGGGGCATTGCCACGTCGCAAATCTCGGTCATGGCCTCCTGGAACCAACCCGCTTCGTTGTTGATGTCGGCAGGCCTGACTGGTGATGACACCCAGGCCTGCACGATCGAGGCTTCCAGGAGGAGCTCTTGGTCCAGCTGCTTCAGCGCCCATCGCGGACCACTCGGAGCCTGTAGGACCGGCGCGCTTGGGGTCTGGGTGGAGACGTCGAACCGGATGTACCGGTGGTCGGAATAGGTCTACACCCCCTTCAGTCAAAACACGCGGCGACGGAGCGGGGTTGGCGAACGAGATGTCCACCACCGACTCGCCCCGCATCTGCACGCACGTGGGGACAGAACTCCGATTTAGGACAACCAGGCCTGTCACCAGAGCCCAGTCCTTCACCATACATATTTTACCTTTTGATGCATTTTTAACTATTGACATATTTTACCTTCCTATATTTTTTTTGTTTACCTCTTGACCTTTTGATATACATACTTATATTTCATTCTATTCTCATGACAATTGGACAATTTGTATTTTTTTTATTTGTACTTGTAATAAGAGAATAATATGCCAACATTAGTTATTATGAATATATAGTTACCTAGAAAAACAATGGCTAAAATAGAAATGTTTTAATTTGTAAAATTGTAAAAGAAAAACCAAATTTGTACACCTCACGTGGTAAAACATGTACGGACCTACCCTACATATGCTCAATTTGTGTGTAAACGCATGTTTTTTAACGAATAAATTATCTGCATCTGTATCTTTAAACAAAAAAATTTTTCTTCAACAATTTATTTTTATGAAAAAATACGGTTACATACTAGGTGCACGAATACAAAAATTTATTTTTATTTTCTGAAATATAGCATTGTACTTTTTACTTTTTTTAATCTAAACTACATATTCTATTCTATTAATTTTTTTACAATAGTGAAGTTAATCCATTTTTTATTTATAACTCTACAGTGAGCACACTGTTGTACAATTTTTATGGAGCGCCAGGATGATGGACTATGTGAAGCCTGAGTCTCTCCCAACCTGCAAGATCTATAGCACAAGCGTTAAGATGTCTTCGAACTTGTCCGTATAGCGTAGAATCAGATGTTGACCTGCACCTGATTCCGTTTACAATTCGCCATCTCAGAGTAGAAAACTACTTTGGGAGAATGGTGGTCCTCCATGCAAAGAAACTGCCTACAACATCTGAGTTGGCGATGCATAAGTAGAGCCTCCATATATTTCGGACCGACGCAACACCAGCTCTCTATTAGGGAAAAGGTCCTGCCACTTAATGCTCAAGATCGAGCTGAGACACCGTTAATGTGTCGAATTGATATCTGCTTTGTAGAGGCACCATGTCATGTGAAAGTATAATTAGTGTCCTGTAAACTACATTTTTGTCTGCAGCTTCAGATCATGGGATGTCCAGACGTGGTCAGTTAGCCGTCCAAAGTTTACAGCGTCATTTGAAAAGCGCGATGGTACCTCCGATGCTAAGGTATTTTCATGCCTGATGTTGCTTCTAAGATATTTAAAGTCCATTACTTCCTCTACTGGTTTCTCATTTAGATTTAGTGTAGCTTTATAAGCTTCAAAGCCGCGTGGTGGTTGTTTAAGGTCTTGGAAGCACTAAGGACTATGTTATCCTGTTTACTTCCGAGTCGATCCGTTTAACCTCTTGGCCACATACTACACGCTACAGTGAGACATCTCTAACGAAAGCAATTGCGGAATAATCAAAAAAATTAAAGGTAAGAAATTGCTTAGAGCATTTCACGAGTCACTGCGATGTGACGAGCAGAGTAGTGGTACTCACAGGAAGGAAACAAGTGGCATTCGCGCGTGTTTCTTGACGCTAGTGGCGTCGCATGAGCTCGTGAAAGGACCGGAACACATCAATAACAGATTCAATGTAAAAAATATTCGTATATAGAATCATCCGAGCGAGCACGCGGACACTGTGCTCGTGCTCGCACCTCGCCGTTTTAATAACCCAGTCCACATAAGTTGGCTTTTACTATCTACTAGTATCGGAAAATCTGAATACACATTTAAATATAGGAATATCTTAAAATGTGTTGAATAATAATTAAGTATAAGCGGTACTTTTGGACACGGCGGGTATCGTTAGGAGGTTCCTCTCTCAAGAGCCCTGAACACCGGCAGCTCGGACCCTGTTCCCGATGCCAGTGTGCTACTATTTTTATATTATTAAATGTTTTTTTTTTATATTGTGTGATATTAAAACATTTAAAAATGTAACTAGTATGTGTTTAAACGAATAAATTATATGAAGGACGGGACGGTTGAGGTGTGTCGGGCATGCCACCGTCCGGGTGAGTCCATCAGACATATTATTTCTGGTTGTTCTCGTCTGGCTAACGACAAGTACTTGCACAGGCACAACCAAGTAGCCAGGATTATTCACCAGCAACTTGCCTTGAAATATAAACTTGTGAAATCTGAGGTACCGTACTACAAGTATGTGCCCGACCCAGTTCTCGAAATAGACCATGTCACGCTGTACAGAGATCAGTCTATCAGTACTGACAGAACTATTGTCGCCAATAAGCTTGACATAGTGATGATAGACAGATCAGCGCGCCACGTAATGACAATTAATCGATGTTACCGTCCCGCATGACGAGAAACTCGTGAAAGCTGAGAAAAAGAAACAAATACAATATCTCGACTTGGCACACGAGCCGATTGTCGTAACGGCCCATGGCCTTATGGCCAAAAGTCTCGACGAACATCTCTCGAGGCTCTCCTTAGGCGGTTGAACCAAGGGCCAGAATGCAGTACTCCTCGAGGAGTTTCCTGTCTCTGCAGCCCTAACCACCGGTAGCTTGGACCCTGCTCCCGACACTGGCGACGGACTACTATTTTGTTTTTTTTTTGTATCTTTTTATTTTAAGGAATACTTAGTAATGTAATAAGACACGAATGTAAATAAATAAAAGAAAATAAATGAAAATAACAATTAGCTTCAATTAATGATGGAAAATTAAATAAGTCTAGTATCGGTCCGAAAGAAGAAGAATTAATAATTACCGAATTTAGAAGTTTGTTTTGATACCCTAGGCTCTAATTGGTATTTTGAACTGAAGAAAATTACATTAATCCTTGAAATAAAGTCATTTTTGTTAATAACTGCATTATCTAAACTTATCATACAACGTAAAGTTGTTAGCTTATTGCTTAATACATTATTATTTCAAGAACAAAACAGACATACATACCTCAAGAGCAATCCAATCCAGTGAACAACCTGTCACATGGCACGCACTTATAACGGTCACGAACAACTTTGAACACAACACAAGAAACTTGTAAACTGTTGTCTGAGGCAACAGTCCGCGCGGCAAGTTACGCGGCGACTGGCGCGCAGCGTCGGATGAGGCACGTCGCGCACGCTCGCCGTTTCAGCGCCGAGTGCGGCCAGCAATGCGCGCTCCAACGGGCTACGTGCTGCCTCGCGGGTAATTACCCAGTACCCACCAATTGTATCGCGTTATTGGCTGTTTAATGATTTAATCAAGTCGTAATCACTGCCCGCATGTATCTCCTAAACAAAGAGATAGACAATTTCTACGAAGTTGCTACGACATTGCTACGTTGCTACGCTGCTACGTGAGTTGTGTACCACAGTTTGTGCTATGGAACAAGACTATAGATTGGAAACAATAGATCATTACATTTGTTGTGCTATTTGTGTCACATCCATCGCTGACTGCATACTTGAATTTTATTGTTTGTTGTTTATCTCGGTGCACCACTCTCATTGCTGGAAAACTTGAGTTGTTATTGATTATTTTTGTTCCTATGATAAATTATCAAGCAGCAAGTAGTCACTTAAGGCAGATAACGATGATGATTCGTACGAATTGAAGTCTTCTTAGAGATAATTTCAGCTGATTAGACGGAGAAACAGAGGAACTTGCACACAAATTGAGGGAGAGATGGACTGGTTTATTGTTTTGAGAGGGACTGACAGTGCCCTCTCATCGAGAGGATGCCTGCGTCCCAGCAATGGGAACATTACAGGTTGATCATTCTTATACCTGAAATCATCGTCAGAAAAGAATAAGTTATTCACACTCTGAGCTGCACAGTGCGCAGCTCGCTCGCCAGGTGTGCGGAGCGCTAACATCTCCATCATCACTCTCTCGTGCAGCCACCACAGTCATACTGCCCACATTTGTCGATCGAATACAAACCTTCATTCTAGAGACTAGCTGTCATAAATATCTTTAGATTAACAGCTCACAGCGTGTTATATTTGTATCCAGTTCTAATTACATTATTAATGATCAAGGCAATAATATTTATTTAATTAGTCACTACAAATTCTCAATTACTCGCTGTTCGTGATGTATTCAATTATAAATTCTAATCAAATGAAGCTCGTAAATAAGCGATATAAATATTTAAATTGGAAGACGCTCTGCGTCTTCGGGCAAGTGCCGGCGGCGCGGGCAGGCGCGGGCAAGCGCGGGCGGACGCAGGCAGGTGCGGGCGGACGGGCTGGAGCGGCGTGCCTTCAAGTGTTCTCTCATTTCACTGTAGCACTAACAAACTTAAAAAAATGTAAAACGTTATCAAAATGAGAAGACAGACGACAGCGAGTGCGGGGGTGGGGCGGGCGAGGGCGCGCCAGGCGCGGAACGCGGGGGGAGGCTTCACGCGGAGACGTCGTCCCTCGAGCGTGAAGATACCTGATGAAAAGAAAATGAAACCGAGATGATACAGCGCAGGCACTGTGCGGACTGACGACTCGCAACACGACACTATTCATGCTAAACCTTTATATCTACCTTCTTCTATCTATCTATATAAATGAAAATAAAGTCCTGACTGACTGACTCATCATCGCCCAGCCCAAACCCTTGGACCTAGAAAGCTGAAATTTTGCACAGAGGTAAGGATATAATGTAGACAAGGAATAAAGAAGGATTTTTCGAAATTCAACTCCTATGAGGGTGAAATGGGGTGTTGAATTTTCTGTGAAACTTTTTATTCTCGGAGTCGATTGACTTGAAAATTTGTGTACATACTCTTCAGTTAAAATTATGAGATACGTATGTCACAGTTTTTCCAAAGTTATCCCCCTATTTAAAATTCAATGTCCTGACTGGCTGACTGATATATCAACGCACAGCCCAAACCGCTGGTCCTAGAGACATGGAAGGACATTGGGACCTTTCTCATCCACTAGCCGAATTTTTTTATTAGTAAAACATCTGGTAGTTTTTAGATATTATTACGTACATCGTAAATGTGTTGTTTTTTTAATATCTAATGGGAATGTTGAGAAATTAGCATCGCTCCAACAAGAAATAGTTTGCACTTTTTGATAACTCGCAATGAAATCGATTTATCTTTAAAAAATGTGATATTTTTAAAGATGAATCGATTTCATCAAAACGAAAAATGTTATCTGAGGTCCGGTCGTTGGCGCGTTGTCATAGATTATGATAATTAATAAATAATGATTATTCTTATAAAAATAAATAAAGGCAACATAATCTACTTATGGACTAATAAAACTATAAGCAATAAGCATATTAACATCGTAAAACTTAAAAAAATATATTCTATTAAGATATAAAATATTTTCCTTGATATCTCAATATTCTCATTACTCACAATTTATTATACGCGTCACGCTGTTGTATTTATATATCTCAGGCTTTAAAATAAGGTCTAAATTGTTAATGTTTGCCGTGGGTAATTTTTCCATACTTAAGGTCGCAATGTCATTTGGAGGGTGTATTCTTTGTGAATAGCGGGTATCTACTATGAAAGAATTTTTCGAAATTTCACCCCTAAGCAAATGGGGGGTTGAATTTTCTGTGAAACTTAATATTTTCTGGGTCGATTGACTCGAATTGGTGAACGCACTCTTCAATTAAAATTATGAGACTTGTGTATTAGATATATGCACGTTAAGCCGTTGGTCCCGGCAGTCATTTGTAGATCTTTGACAGTCGTTACAAGAAGTTAGTGGCCCAAAAAGTCTGACAACCAGCCCTACAAGGGGTATCGTATTACCTAGTACTAACTGGGTTGTGGAGGTCAGATAGGCAGTCGCTCCATGTAAAATACTGGTATTCAGCTGCATCCGGTTAGACTGGAAGCTGACCCTAACATAGTTGGGAAAAGGCTAGGCAGATGATGATGTGTATCAGATATATATAGATCTATGTATGCCCTATACATACATAGATTACTTATTATCCCAGAAGTAAGATCCCGTGGGCAATTCCCGAGCACCACGCGGGCGAAGCCGCGGAGATAAGCTAGTTTTACATAAAAGGTCTAAAGTCTTTTTATTTTATAATTTTGACGAGACGCCCTGCAGACTGAATGCTGTGCAGCCTCCATGAAACACTAGGACGTGCGGCAGGGGAAGGGCGCTGTCCGGGAGGGGGCGGGAGGTAGCAGGGTCTATAGAAAATGTAGCGACAACTTCGTAATCTGCTGGAAGTCCTCGCTAGTTTACGAACATTCGCGAAACACAATATATATACCAGAAGTATGTATTGAATTAGCCGTTGGAGTCTAAAGTCACTGATATCGACTGCTGACCAAATCGACCTTTGGGTGTTACTGTAGAATACCTCGTGAATTGCAAATGTTCGCTATCAACTTTCTTGAGCGAACTTGTCAAACTTCATGAATACTTTGACCGACACTATGCTTTCCGACGCGGAATAACGCGTTATAGTTGAACTTTGACCGCGCGGCCACAAATGCCCTTTAAAGTAAGGTAAAATTGGCAGAGCATTGTTGGTGAAAGTAAATCGATGAATTGCCGGGAATCTCTTAAATAGTAATCGGCGTGCATAGACCCTGTCGTGTGAAGAATGATTGTCTTTGTCTCAGGCTCCTTCACATTGTTGGTGTGTATAATGTGGACGACGAGAATCAGATATTCACGGAAGTACAACGTAGGCATATATGAAATGAGCTTACCGTCTTCAACAAAAAAAAAAAATATAGCTACTAATTAAATATAACTGCGATATATATTTGACCCAGGTATAAATCAAATGATTTTAATTAATTAAGATCAGATCGTAAGCTTAATTTTAATGTTATAGTACCCCACCGAGTCCTGGCGCTGTATGTACGTGACGAGTTCTGCCGACGTGACACTACAATATAATCCAGTCCAAACTTCATTCCTTCCAACACAAAAGAAAAGTAATCAACACGAAGGGGCTCCGCGCTAAACATCAATGTATCTATGACGCAAACAACAGACGTACTGTACACTGCCGGCTGCGGAAAGATTTGTTGTAGAAACGCATTTGTTCTGTTTGCGGAATTTAAGCGCTGTATGTTTTACGACAATCTTAATTGTATCGCCGTACACTCGGGCTTGTAAATACGATATGTCGAGTAAGGTTTTCAGACGATTGTACAGCGCAACGCGGCGTGTTGCCGTGCGGTGGGCGAACGCAGACATATCGCTGGTTTATTAACACGATAAATAATGAGGCGAGCAGACTCCGCCGCGCGTGCGACAACGCTGCTCTCACCAAATATTCACGACGCTGTGTCCCGCGACGGCACTGAGAAAGAACTGCAATGTTCTCTAGAGACGAATACACGACAAAGTACATACATCGAAAATATTCAGTCATTAGTACTAGGACGAAGTTTGTGCTACTCTTGAGTTTTTTAGTCTTAAAATCTTCTTCTTTGCGTGTCGATATACTCAAATAATACCCGACCACTATATGTATTGCCACCTGCACAGCTCTGTCGTTGGCTTCGTCTAAATCTTGGAAGGTGCAGGTGGTTGTGCAAGATGGGCAAGAAAAGAGGTGGCTCATATCCTGTAGAGGGGCTCCACACTGATATTGTATTTGTGATAACGTTATATGCAATCTGGTTGACGCAGGTCGCTTAGTCTCGTTTGGATTCCGTAAAATCCAATCTAATCTAATCAATGTTCGTTCGGTCAGTAGTACGGGATTTTATTATAGGACCCTTTTAAGTTCTGTATCTAGATGTATACCAAGGGTACTAACATGCACAGTTAACATAAAGTATGTAAGCAAAATTTATGTAACCTTACCTAAAACGAAACTCTGGCGAACTATGTAAACAAAGAACTGAAAGCGATAACAGACAAAATAGAGAGACTTAAAGCGTCAATAGGATTCATGAACGAGAAGTTTGAGGAAATGAAGACAGAGTTTTCACTGAACACCAAAGTAGTCTCTGACATTAAAAAGGAACATGAGCAACTCAAAGCCACTGTCAAAGACTTGAGCGGGAGATTGAACCAGATGGAACAACAAGCTCGTTCTTCAAATTTAGAAATTCAATGTTTTCCGGAGCACAACAATGAAAACCTAGTATCTACTGTTATGAATATTAACAGAGTTATATCAGGTGATTTAACAGAGAACAGCATTCATCATGTCACTAGAATTGCAAAACAAACTCCATCTAGCAAACGCCCAAAATCTATTGTTGTTCAATTCAGCTGTCCGCGAGTTAGAGACAATTTTCTAGCTGCTTCTATCAAGTTCAACAAGAATAAAACTACGGAAAAGAAGCTCAACACTGCTCTACTTGGGATTGGTGTTAAAAAGGAAAATGTTTTAATTGCAGAACATTTGTCTCCTGCGAACAAAGCCTTGCATGCTGCTACTAGAATTAAAGCCAAGAGTTTGGGTTATCAGTATGTATGGGTACGTGGTGGAAGGATTTTTGTAAGAAAAATTGATGGCGCAGACTACAAATATATCAGGGATACTGAAACGTTAGACAAATTACAATAGGCCACATTGGAGTTTCTAAGAGGTCAAAAAAAAAAAAAAAGGAATCAAAAATCATTTATTTCTTCAACATAAGTATTACACCAAAATTAGAGATAGGAGCCTCCCTTTAAGCAAGTAATGTCTGTATTGGGAGACTTAGCTCTTCCATATTAAGCATAATTAGATAAAATAGACATTGTGTGAGAGTGTGAGTATGTGCGTGTGTGTGTGTGCGTGTGTAATTGTGTATGTTAGTGAATGTGTGAGCAGGTTTGTTTGTGAGTGTAATAAGTGTGCCAACATGTGATGTAAGGTATTAGATTAACACTATAAATTTCGATCAGTTAAAAATTTACTATTAGAATGTCAGGGGTGTCAGATCAAAACTAAATAACATTTATCAAGAGGTCGCCTGCTGTTCATACGATATTATTATGTTCACTGAAACGTGGTTACTGAGTGGTATCTTTGACTCAAAGATCATGGATGGGCGATATACCATTTATAGGCGTGACCGGACTATTAATATGTTTAATAACAAAACCGACGGTGGTAGGGTCCTTATTGCTATTTCTACAAAACTTAAATCAAACAGGGTGGTCAATTTTGAAAGTTCATGCGATGATCTCTGGGTCAAGTTATCGCTTGGAGTGGGTGGAAAAACTAAAGATATTTATCTTTGTACTATATATTTACCCTCACCAATACAGCCCAGATTGTTGGAGCATTTTGTTGACAACACAAACAAGGTGTTGGAGCGTGTTGGTGACTGTTTAATAATAGGTGACTTTAATATAAAATCTATTAACTGGGTCGGAGCTGATGGCAATGTGATAAAAGTACCCCAGAGGACTTCTTCCAGTTTGGAACAGACTCTTTGGGATTTCATAGTGCTTAACAATTTATCACAGTATAATTATTTGTGCAATCATAATAATAGAATTCTTGATTTGATATTTACGAGTTTAGACAATGTTACTGTAACTTCACCAGTGGATATTCTCTCTAAAGTCGATCCACACCACCCCCCCTACTATGTGAACTCTCATTCTCTCATGTTCTAAAACCACTGAAATGTTTTCCTAGAACAAGATTAAATTATTTAAAGGCGGATAATGTGGCAATTAATACAGCATTAATAGAGGTTAATTGGACAAGAGAATTTGAGCTTTCCATGACTGTCGATCAAATGGTGGACAAATTCTATAATATATTGTATGACGTAATTCAGAGATATACCACAAGTTGTAATTAGAGAAAATAAATATCCATACTGGTTCTCTAAGGACTTCATTAAAAGGCTAAATGAGAAAAACCGTCTACGACTTAGAATTAAAAAATACAAAAATCCCTTAGACATTATTACTTTGGAATCACTAAGGAAAAGATGCAACCGTATGGCTACTTCCTGCTATAATACATATATTGCTGATATAGAGGCTAAAATTACATCGAATCCAAAGTATTTTTGGAGTTATTTAAAGATAAAGAGAGGAGGAGTTAGTAACTACCTTAGTTCTATGACAGATGGTATGAACAGTTCCGAGAATATTAACGAAATTTGTAACTATTTTGCAGCTCATTTTTCTAAAGTGTATAGTACTGATCAAAGTGATGTGCGTGTAAATTTAGATAGCTGCCTGATAATAATATTTTAAGTCAAATAACCATATCCTGAGAACAGATCCTCAGAGAACTAAAGAAAATAGACGTTAAGAAGGGCGCTGGCCCGGATAATATACCTTCCTTGTTTTTAAATAAGTTATCTGATAGCCTCTCGTTGCCATTAAGTATACTATTCAATAGTTCGTTACTTCTGGGTGTTTTTCCAAGCAAATGGAGGGAAACCAGAATTGTACCCATTTTCAAGAGCGGTGATCAGTCTAATGTGACCAACTATAGGCCCATTGCTATTCTCTCTGTACTGGCAAAAGTTTTTGAGGCACTTGTATGTCCTGTATTGTCCAGTCATATGTCACAACTAATAATGGATAACCAATATGGGTTTATGAAAGGTAAATCAACTGCTACAAATTTGGTAACCTATGCTGAATCTATTATTGAAGCAGTCGATGCGCGTATTCAGGTTGATGCAGTTTATACCGACTTCAGCAAGGCATTCGACATAGTCGACCACAGTTTACTTATTGAAAAGCTGAAAGTTTATGGTGAGTCGGATCCCTTGCGGAGTTGGTTCAAGTCATATCTAACCAAGCGGACGCTTAGAGTTGTGATGAATGGCTTTAGCTCAGATTCATACATAGCTACTTCAGGAATTCCCCAGGGATCTCATGTAGGACCACCTTTATTCATCCTTTTCATCAACGACATATACAAGTGCTTTCAGAACTCGAGTATATATCTATTCGCTGACGACCTTTAAGCCATAAAACCAATTATAAAGCCTGCTGATTCGGTACTGTTTCAGGGCGATTTAAATAGGCTGAGTAAGTGGTGTGAGCATAATAAAATGTCTTTAAATATTAAGAAATGTAAGCACATTAAATTTACTAAAAAAAATGTCTTACCCACAGCATATAACTTTAATGGTCAACAGCTTGAAGAAGTGGATTCTATACGAGACCTGGGCGTTCAATTTGATAAAAAGCTTAGTTTTGTTGAGCATATTGACAAAGTTACACTAAAAGCTACAAAGATACTTGGTTTCGTCATGAGAGAGTGCAAAATCTTTAAAAACGTTAAAACCAAAAAAATTATGTACAACTCGCTAGTCAGAAGTCACCTCGAATATAGTAGTGTTGTCTGGTCTCCTAAATATAATGTGCACATCAAGCGTATCGAACGATTGCAGAAATGGTTCTTATGGCATCTTACTTATCATTGTGGTCTGAGTAAAAGTCTAAAATCGAACCGGGAAAGATTAAAATATTTTAGGATTGTCTCTTTAGAGAAACGAAGAGATATGTTGGATTTATTTTTTCTTAAAAAACTAGTAACAGGCTCTTTGAACTGTCCTGATTTGCTCAGTAGAGTATCCTTCCATGTGCCACGAAATCTACCTAGAAGTTCAAATAAGAAACTGTTTTGCATGCCAAAATGCAATAGAAACTTAAGGCAACATTGCTCATTATATAGAATGTATGTTGTATACAAGGAACATGATGATACATCTGTGCCTACTCTCAAGAAACTGTTTAAATGTAATTAGAAAAATAATTAAGTTTAATTCTGTATGGTTTACCTTACCTTCCATAACTTACGTAATAGTATCGATACTCATGGCGACATGGAGAGAGCGACTGTCGCAACCCCGTGCAGGGCACGCCACCATAGTGGCGATAAGTCCCCTCTTTGAGGAGTGGCTAAAGAGGCGCCACGGCGCCCTCACCTACCGCCTGACGCAGGTTCTCACCGGACACGGTTGTTTCGGGAGGTTCCTGCACCGAATCGGGCGGGAGGAAACGCCCGGGAGACACGGTGGAGCACACCGTGCAGGTCTGCCCCGCATGGGCGGAGCACCGCCGTGTCCTCGTAGCGGCGATTGGCGGCGGCGATCTCTCGCGACCGGCCTTTGTTCAAGCCATGGTCCGGAGAGAGAGGGAATGGGAAGCCGTCACCTCCTTCTGTGAAGCAGTCATGCTAGTGAAGGTGGTGGCGGGACGTGAGAGGGAAAGAACCTCACGTCCCAGTCGCCGCGGGAGACGCCCTGGGCGTTGGGGGTCACGTGGTGGCTCCCGGCCACCGTAGGCGCGGGCCTGTGGACGGCGAGTTATGGGCCAGCTCGCCGTCCGGCCGTCTTATGACGACAGGCCGTGTCGACGGCGCGTTCGTGTTCCACGTGCGCCTCAAAGAGATGTTAGCAAATAAGTAGGGGTCCGCAAGGGCCGATGCCTGCCAGGGCTGCGGGACTGTTTGAAAGATACCGTGGCCCTGGAACACAAAGGGTAAAGAAGGAACATGGATGGGATTTAGGCAGTACAAGTCTGACACTTCCTTCCGCTCCGCCCAGAGTAGGGGGGGGGGGTCATTTGATGATTTCCCATCCGGAAAAAAGAAAAAACAAAAAAAAAAATAGTATCGATACTGACGTTGTTTTCTTTTCTTTTTTTTATTTGTATTTTTAATCAGTTCTTCTTTTTTTTTATTGTTTAATTAGATATTTAGGCGCATAATATAGTGCATGTAGTGCTCTTCTTTAAGTAATGGGGCACTTAGACTTAAGTTTGCAATGTTTTACTTTATTATATGTAATAGTGTACTAATTGTTGAAGAGCCAAATAAAATAAATAAATAAATAAAATACATAAGTTCGCGCCGTCCCGCAGCGCATCATCTGTTGACAACGAGCGTGTAGTATCGCCAGCTCGCCACTTGACATGTGCGGCGCCACATTCACGTTACATCGTTTATTCCAGGCGACACTCTCTCCGCGTCGTTAAGTAAAAGGAGCCATTTGACCAAAATTAATTACCAATTCGGTGGAAGAGCGCACCACTCCCGGACACTTACTAATTCTATTTAGGTACGTATATAAATTGGTGTCCGTATTCTTAATGAAAACGTCCACGAACGACGCCGGCAGTGGCGGCAGCGGGTGGGAGCAGAGCTGGGTGCGAGCGGCGCGGGACGCGAGCAGAGCGGCCCGCGCGTAATGTTATTTAGCGTGAGTGCGGTCGGCGAGTGGCCGCTATTCACCGCTCGTGAACCTACCTGTTGTGCATGTGATGGTTTTAGTTGGCTCTTTGTGTTTGTTAATGTATGAAATGATAGCAAAAAAAACACGTGCGAGTGCCGAGTGCAGCGGGCTCCAATGGAAGTCCTTGAGGCGATAGTCTTGTCGTGAAAAACTCAAAAATTCACAGCAAAAACAAAACGTTGATGTGAATTTCTAGGTGTTCACAGGGGGAGGTTCCCACATCCCGCTGTGACACCTAGTAATACTTAAATTATTTGAGATGATGCTAAAGCTGCTCTACCTACGTATCAACCGACTTTAAAAAAGGAGGTTATCAATTCTACGCTTATATTAATTATTGTTTCTAGGAACCATCATACAAAGACGTAATAAAAAATAGTACATTTTGATTTATGTGGAGAAACTTTATAAATGCATTTGAGGCGGAATTAACACCCGAGCTGCAGACGAGGGTGTCATGGAGCCGAGAGCCGAATGAAATAAAATATTAGAACAGAAAGTATTTTTGTTAGGAATTATTTTTAAAGGAATTTATTTACGTAGAGTAAACTAAACTAAATACATTATTAATTAAAAACTATTAAATAACCTAAAATAAATAAACTAACAACAAACTATAAGAGGGCATCAAAAAACTCCTCCTCAACACTGTCAGCTGGTAATGTGCCCAAGAGACTGGCGGCGTTGCCACGTTGTATGGCAACACTTAGCCTCTGGCCAAAGTAAAAGCCAGCCTTGGGTCACGGGAAGCGTCAACTAGGCGTTTCGAAATTTCCTTAAAAAGGCTATGAGCACTCGGACCCCACGACCCAAGAGTTTCAACCCTAAACGGCTCGAAAGTATAGTTACCACAAAGGTTTCTATATTTATGCTGCTTGAGCTTCTCTGCAGCCACAGCGGCAGCGCCAGCGCAGCACGACGAGCTTGGAAGATGTGATGGCGCAAGAGTATCGATATCGCAGGCTCCGAATCTGCCCTCCGGGTGCGGCAGCCATTGAGGCGGAGCTGTACGAGGGGTACAGAGCGGCGAAGACCGCCCTCCAAGAAGCTGTCCGGCGGGCCAAACATCTGGCCCACGAGGAGATGCTGGAGTCTCTGAACGGAGACCCGTGGGGGCGCCCTTACAAGATGGTGCGGGACAAACTCCGCACCCGGGCCTCCCCGCTGACTCAGTCTCCGGCCTGAGCTCGTGAAAGACGTGGTGAGCGCTCTGTTCCCTTCACGAGGGGGGCATCCTCCCCCGCCTATGGCTCCGCCAACGCGTGCGGTGCCGGAAGCCGACCACACCGATGACGACGACGACGTTCCGGAGGTGACTGGGGTAGACCTGAGAGTGGCGGTACGCAGGCTTAAGGTCAGAAATACCGCCCCGGGACCCGATGGCTTGCCTGGTAAAGCCTAGGTCTTGGCCTTTGATGCTCTCGGGCCCCGACTGGAAAGGCTTAAGCGCATGCTTGGAGAGAGGCCAGTTCCCGCTTCGTTGGAAGACGGGAAAGCTGGTCCTCATCCGGAAGCCAGGGCGCCCTGCGGACTCTCCGTCCGCATACCGGCCCATCGTGTTGCTCGACGAGGTGGGCAAGCTGTTTGAAAGAGTCATTGCCTACCGCCTAGCCGGGCACCTTGCGGGTATGGGGCTGGATCTTGCGGAATATCAGTTTGGTTTCCGCAAGGGGCGTTCGACGGTGGACGCCATCATGCGCGCGAGAGCCCTCACGACGGTGTCTCGGGGCGGGGTCGTCTTGGCGGTGTCTCTTGGTATCACCAACGCCTTCAACTCCATGCTCTGGAGCTGCATTAGGGAGGCACTCCGGTGCCTCCCTAATGTGTTTTCATGGGCCTCGGAAAGCGCCACCGTTGGGATCCCTACTGATGGCAGGAGGGAATTCCATCGGCGTCGGGTCGTCGTTGAAGTACCTAGGACTCGTCCTCGACAGCCGGTGGAACTTCGTGGAATACTTCCGACGTTTGGCTCCCAAACTGGAAAGTACAGGGGCTGCCTTCAAGCGGCTCTTGCTCAACCTGAGGGGTCCAAACGCCTCCTGCCGGAGGCTCTACGCGGGGGTCGTGCGGTCCATGGCCTTTTTTACGGGGTCCCGGTGTCGGCGCGTTCTTTGAGGCGGCAAGCCGCCCACTACCTGAACGCGCCCCAAAAGGTGATAGCCATAAGTCTAATCCGGGGGTACCGCAAAATCTCCGGCGAGGCGGCTAGTCTCCTTGCCGGATTGCCACCATGGGATCTGGAGGCGATAGTCCTTGCGCGCCTGCATGAATGGTGTGTGAAGGCACTGCGTCTGGGGGAAACTCCGCTGCCACGGCAAATTGCCGCTCAGCGGACAGACCTCCGGCGTGATCTCATGGCGACATGGAGAGAGCAACTGTCGCAACCCCGTGCAGGGCACGCCACCATAGTGGCGATAAGTCCCCTCTTTGAGGTTTCGGGAGGTTCCTGCACCGAATCGGGTAGGAGGAAACGCCCGGGTGTTTCCACTGCGAGGATCATCCGGAGGACACGGTGGAGCACACCGTGGACGTCTGCCCCGCTTGGACGGAGCACCGCCGTGTCCTCGTAGCGGCGATTGGCGGCGGCCATCTCTCGCGTCCGGCCCTGGTCCAAGCCATGGTCTGGAGCGAGAGGGAATGGGAAGCCGTTATCTCCTTCTGCGAAGCAGTCATGCTAGTGAAGGAGGTGGCGGGACGTGAGAGGGAAAGAACCTCACGTCCCAGCCGCCGCGGGAGACGCCCTGGGCGTCGGGGGTCACGTGGTGGCTCCCGGCCACCGTAGGCGCGGGCCTGTGGACGGCGAGTTATGGGCCAGCTCGCCGTCCGGCCGTCTTATGACGACAGGCCGTGTCGACGGCGCGTTCGTGTTCCACGTGCGCCTCAAAGAGATGTCAGCAAATAAGTAGGGGTCCGCAAGGGCCGATGCTTGCCAGGGCTGCGGGACTGTTCGAAAGAGATACCGTGGCCCTGGAACACAAAGGGCAAAGAAGGAACATGGATGAGTTTTAGTCAGTACAAATCTGACACTTCCTTCCGTTCCGCCCAGAGTGGGGGGGGGGGGTCATTTGATGATTTACCATACGGAAAAAAAAAAAAAAGTTAAAACCAGGGTTGAAAGTTTGTATGAAACTTGGTGAATTGTGCGAACGAAGTCATGGGCAACAGCTAGCATTAATTTCAAAACAGAGAGGTTTGGAAGGATAACAGCTAGTGCATCATCTGCCTAGCCTTTTCCCAACTATGTTGGGGAAGGCTAGGAAGCTCCGCTTCTGAGGAGCTCGTGGCTAAATAATAACAGCCGCTCGGGTCGATCCTTAGGTTAAGCCGTGCTTGCCTAGGTTGGTCTGTGGATGTGTGACCACCCATTACATACCGAGTTTCCTCCGTGCCTCGGAAAGCACGTTAAGGCGTTGGTCCCGGCTGTCATTTGTAGATCTTTGACAGTCGTTAGGTAGTCAGCGGCCTAAAAGTCTGACAACCAGTCTTACCAAGGGGTATCGTATTACCCAGTACTAACTGGGTTGTGGAGGTCAGATAGGCAGTCGCTTCATGTAAAATACTGGTATTCAGCTGCATCCGGTTAGACTGGAAGCCGACCCCAATATAGTTGGGAAAAGGCTAGGCAGATGATGATGATGATGATGTTGGGGAAGGCTTCCAGGTTAACCGGATACGGCTGAATACCAGTACTTTACATGGAGCGACTGCCTATTTGACCTTCACAACCCCTTGGTAAGACTGGTTCTCTGATTTTTTGGGCCACTGACTACCTATAGACTGTCAAAGATCTACAAATGACACCCGCGACCAACGGCTTAACGTGATTTCCGAGGCACGGAGGAAACTCGGTATGTAGTGGGTGGTCACCCAGCCACAGACCAACCTAAGCAAGCGCGGCTTAACTTAAAGATCGACCCGAGTGGCTATTATTATTTAGCCACGTGCTCCTCAACAACAAGGGCAACAGCTAGTTATACAGGAATAAATTAATAGAAAGTGAGGCTAAGGGTACTGCAGAAATCAATACGGTCTAGTCAGTATCTTCAAGGTACACAACACCGCCGCACCATGTTAGTATTTTTCGCGGTATAAAACGCTCGTCCCCTGCGGCTGTTATTGGAAAGCGATCCTAAACCAACAGCGCACTTCGGAAAAACATGACTGCGTATTAGCGCTGAAATAACGCGTGGCTATTTGTTTTATCTAGCTTAGTGCCAAAGCCTGAACTATACATATTTAGTGCTATACGTGTGTCCAAACTTTTAACTAATTACTATAGAGAAAGTTTGTGTCAAACATTGAACACTGTCAACAACCGAGTGAACGTGTAGCTTGAGTGTTGTAATGTGGTTGACTCCAGAGCACTTCTGATAAATTTCGCGAGGTTAAGCAGGAAAAGGAACTACCCATCCGCGCTTAAACAACAATTATTGGTTTTTGGTTCAGTTTTCTGTGCTTTCGGGAGCACTTCCATACGTATGTCTTTTGGTTACGTTCCAAATCACTGTGGCACAACGGGCATAGATACTGAATTGGCCATCAATATTACCTATCATTCTATCTATATAAATATTATAAGATATAATATTTACTTAGCATTAAACAGCATACAATTTTGCCTTCCGTTCAATGTACATGATATCAGACAGCTGACAGACAAACAGACACCAGCGCCTCGCTGTTTATCAATGAGTATGTGTGTGTGTACATGTGAGCGGTGCATACAACACATGTGTGTGCAGTAAGCTCTCTGTATAAAACCTTCAAGCTGTGTGAAGTGTCACTGCATTTCTTACCTCCTAACAATATCATTTATATACTTCATTTTCTGTCCCTCTATTTAGATACCATAAATATTAATGTGTTTGTGTGACACCACTTCAACTTGTGCGACAAAGGTGAGGGTTTTGTTCATTCTTTTGCAATGATTTCTGAGAAATAATATATTATGTACGCCACACGAGAGGCATCACTGTTAGCAATGTAAGAGGAACTTGCTTCAATCAATTGCAAAGATTAAAGAATTCAGTTTTATTCATCAATGAAGTAAGTATAAATTGCTTTTGAGTTAAATCACGAAGTTAGTAAAGATAAAGGCTCCTAAAAGCTCATGGTTCAGTAAAATGATCCGCTAAGCGCTATTTATTCACAAAGATTATGTGATACGGCGGCGGCGGTAACTTCGTTTGAGTAAGACTTTGAAAGTCGCGGCGATAGCACCGACGATAGTGTCAAAGTGCCGGCGAGAGGATCAGTGGCTAGAGGCGCGCCCAGCGCCCCGCATCCCGCACCCCGCACCGCGCTGCAGAAAGGAAATCTCTCTTTTAGACTGTTTCGTGGAATCAAATAATTGATGTTGGCATATTTATTTCTTAGGCCACATTTGTGTAGTTTTAATAACTATTATGTTTTATCATCATCATCATTGTTTCAGCCGAAAGACGTCCACTGCTGGAAATAGGCCTTCCCCAAGTGTCCCCACATTAACCGGTCACGTGCGTCTCGCATCCAGCGGATCCCTGCAACCTTTACCAGGTCATCGGTCTACCTAGTGGGAGGCCTTCCAACGCAACATCTTCCAGTTCGCGGTCCCCACTCCAGAACTTTCCGGCTCTATCGGCCATCCGTTCTGCGGGCAATGTGCCCTGCCCACTGCCACTTAAGTTTGGCTATTCTTCGGGCTACGACGGTAACCTTGGTTCTTTTGCGGATGTCCTCATTTCTGATTTAATCACGCAAGGAAACTTCGAGCATAGCCATCTCCATTGAACTTTGGGTGACTTTAAGCCTTTTGATGAGGCCCATTGTGAGCGACCACGTTTCGGTCCCGTATGTAATCACTGGCAACAGACACCGGTCATTGACTTTCGTCGGGAAGTTGCGTGGTACCTTCTCGTCCAACGTAGTGTACGTTGGACGAGAAGATACCACGCAACTTCCAGATCACTGCCCAGCCGAGTCGGATTCGACGATTGACCTCTTTTTCAATGTTAAACCTACCTAACTAGACCGTTTGTCCCAGGTAGACATAAACCTCTACAACTTCGAGTGTAGAATCTCCGATCTTGATAGGAGTGGGTATTACATGGACATGCAACATGACTTAAGTATTGTCCGTGTTTATTTTACCCACTCTTTCGGAAGCTCGCAGCGGTGAACAGTTTCGCAGATATGACGTCTCCCTGTCTCACACCTCGCTGCAGAAGGATAGGTTCCGAAGTCTGGTCCTGAAGTTGGACTGACATGGTGGCGGTTTGTACAGACACTTCAACACCTCGATGTACCGATAGTCGATTTGGCACCGTCGTTGGAGAGACAAAATCGAGGCTTTCTCGTAGTCCACAAACGCCAAACAGAGAGGCAGGTTATACTCTTCGGTCTTCTGTATAACCTGCCGTAGCGTATGTATGTGGTTTACGTGCTAAAGCCTATTCGGAATCCGGCTTGTTCGGGAGGCTGAAAATCGTCAAACCTGCGTGCGAGACGATTCGTGATAAATCTTGAAAACAACTTGTAAACATGGCAAGTGAGATGGGCCTATAGTTCTTCAGCCGGGAATTGTCGCCCCTTTTGTAGAAGAGTACCACCACACCCCTGCACCATGCCTGCGGCGTTTTCCCCTCGAGTATGACGGAATCAAACAGCTTCTGAAGGGCCTTAAGTACCGGTTTTCCACCTGCCTTCAGGAGTTCGGCCGTAATTCCGTCATCACCCGGAGCCTAGTTGTTTTAGGCTATTTCAGAGCCATACTAATCTCGTACAGACTGACATCCGGAATGTCTTCGGTGAAGTGTCGGGTCAGTCTAGCTCTTGGGTTGTTAGCTAAATTTGCAACAGGTTTACTGGTTGAAGTGTACAACTGCCCATAAAAACTCTCGATCTCCCTCAGCAGTTCCGGTTGGGCGAATACGATCCTGCCATCGTCGGTCTTCAGTTTTGTGAGCTGGCTCTGCCCAATAACTAGATCTCTGGAAAATACCTTGGAGCCTTTATTCCGCTCAATAGCGTCTTTAATAAGCTCGGTATTAAAGCGGCGGAGGTCGCTTTTCAAGGATTTAGAGATTTCCACGCCTCGCCTGAAGACTGCAGGATCATCTCACGCCGCTCCTTTATGAGCTCGAGAGTATGATCATAGAGCTTTTTGTTCTTGTGTGCACGACGTGTCTTGAAGAACTTAGACCCAGTCGTATGGACAGTTTCCACCAACCCATCGTTGTATTCGTCCATTGAGCTTCCTAATCACTCGAAACGATTCTGGAGTTCAAGCTGAAAGCTCTCGGGGTTTTGGATCTGGATCTGTACTGGACGGAGCGTAGACTTCATCAGTCGAGACCTTTCATGCGGTGATCGCTCTCAGTTTTCACCGAATTGATCACAGAGACATCATTGAACATTTGCTTCTTGGTTGACATGATGAAGTCAATCTTATTTTTAGTTGCACCATCGGGACTCTGCCAGGTCCACTTCCTGTGCTCACGCTTTTTGAAGAAGGAGTTCATCATATAGAAGCCCACTTTCTCCATAAAACTAGACAGTTGGTGACTCCGGTGGTTCCGACGTCTAACCCCAAATTGCCCCACCTACAGCTCATCCCCGTCTCGTACGCCCAGTTTCGCATTGAAGTCCCCCACGACAACGGTGAAGTGAGTTTTGAAACTATGCAGGGCTTTGGAAATATCCTCATACATGGTCTCCTCTTCATCATCGGGGTGTGCCGAGATCGGGGCTTAGACTTGTATGACCTTCATCGAATATCTTGAGGATATTCTGAGTATAAGGTACGCCACCCTAGTCGACACTCTCTCGATCTTCACCACGTTATTCACGAGGGACTTGTGGACGATAAACCCAACACCACCCTGAGACTGCCGGTCACCCTCTTGGAAATAGAGCAGGTTGCTGGATTTCAGGATTATCGTGTCCTCCCCCTCTCTTCGGACTTCAGATAATCCCACAATACTCCATCGCAGCCTGCTCAATTCCTCTTCGAGTTCCGTTATTTTCTCGTCGGTCTGGAGTGTACGCGTCTTGTATGTTGCCATGTCAAGTCGTCGGTATAGGCAGCCTGATCCCATCCCTTTTTCTTCGCACCCCTTGCTACGCCGCAACCTTGACCGCTACCATAGTCGAGGGTAGACGGGCTGGGTACTAGGGGCCATTTTTGGGATACGCTTATCTTCGGGGGGGGGGGGGGGGGTTGCCATAATCGCCACGCTTGGCAGGTGGGTTGGCGATCGATCGCAGTACGGTTGTTATAAAAACACAGAGAACGCTGCTGCCCATTCTCTGGTAAGTCCCTTAGTGCCTCTTACGACACCCACGGGAAGATATGGGATGGTACTATTCTTTTACGTCCGATACCATACGGTTCATTACGACTATTATGTTTTTCCATCGTTTATGTTACAAGAACTGTCTGTTTTTTTGTCATTCACACGCCATTGCCACTTTTAAATCTGCCATCTACCATGTTTCAGTTGTGTTCATCGTTAATCGACTCATAATGACAACATCGAGCTCATCGAATGCGGGTCTGTCCGTCCCAAGTGACTCGAGTGTCCCGTGTGTCGCCAGTGGCACAAGTGACACCCCAACGCACAGATTACTCAATTATCTGGAGCCCAAGTTTTCGCGTTAATTCCACTGCTTCGCTGCTCTCCGGTCTTCACTGTATCTCATCGTTCCCATCGCTTTCATCACTCCCAGTGCTTGTTGTCTCTTTGTCTCGTTAAATTTTATCTCTATCACTATTCATCATCATCACTTCAGCCGAAAGACGTCCACTGCTGGACATAGACCTCCCCCAAGTGCCGCCACATTGACGGTCGCGTGCTACTCGCATCCAGCTGATCCCCGCAACCTCCACCAGGTCATCGGTGTGTTTTCATATTAAATTATTTAAAAGCCCATGACTAGACAAACAAACGATGTTTTGTATTCAGTTGGTTTTGTTAGTGTTTGCGCGGGTGCAGTTAATAATGCGATCAAAATTGAAAATGGCTAGTTGTAAAGATGGAAGAATGACGTGTATTGATTTGGAACACCAGAAAAGAAAAATGCGCTTGTAAAGGAAAGATGCACATACCTTAAAATCCTCGTTTTAGATTAGCCATTGATTCGCAAAACACACGCTAGAGGCGCGCTTGCGACGAACCTTCTCGCTGGTATAAGGCGTGCGCAGGAGAACGAAGGGGGGAGGGTAAATGCGACGTGAAAATCAACGATAAACTAATTTATATCTACTAATACGTATGAATCCGCGCAACCATTCCCCCGGGCTTGAAGGGATGCCTTAAAGAGATAAAGCAAATTTTAAGAGAACTGAACTATACGCTAACTATTACCTATTGCGAAACTAAATACCTAATTACTAATGTTAACCTAATCTTGAATGACAAACTCGACGAATCTATTGTTTAGGTAACGGGCATGGAGTCAAGGAAAACTTCCTCCTCGACATCCAAAGGCCAGTGCAGTGGAGGTGAATTGTCGGCGACTGGATCAACCGGTGTTCCATTTGCGACGCGACTGCAAAATATGAAGGTATCCACCTTTCCAGCGCTTCCAAAACGACTGTACTAAGCTATCAACTCGTGTCTAGCAGTAATAGTCATTTCCTCTATTTGCTCCGCAGGCGAAAACTTTAAAGGCACGAGATTCAAAAAGTGCGCTGGAGTTGAAGCTAATGGTTTTAAGTGTCAAAAAGCAGGGCCACAATCTCACAATTGTTTGAAATTAAACAAAAGAGAAGCATTGACCGTGGCAGTTGGCAAACGTTCGGTAATTTTATCTACTAACAAAGACTTATAATTTATGTTGCGATTGAAACGAGAATGAAATTTAATTTTTACGGAACTCTGAATTGTTAAATTCGAGCCTCGTAAGGGAGATACCCTTACGCTAGAACAGGCAGGTCGATTATTTGTGTTCAAACCTAAGCGTTGACAACATTCGCGAGTTATAAAATTACTTTGAGAAGCGCTGTCTGACAATTCTCTAATACTATGTTCATTTCCACGAGCATCCACAATAATGATACGCGCGGTCACGATGAGTACCGTGGTAGGGCCCCGAATCATATGGTTACTCCCACTATGATTGTCGGATAATGAGCACAGCGCGACATCCCTGCGACGGGTCGGGAATAGGGTGTGAATATGTGTCACACACTGCAATGCCACGATGCGAAAAAGATGCGCTTCCCTGGTGCACCGGGTGCGGGCCAGCCCCAACATTATACTGCAGTGTGTTGCGAGCAGACTGAATTGTTTGTGTGTGAATCGTTGCTGCAAGTTTTCTACATCAGTGCTGTGCTTTTTTTTTTTTTTTTTTCTGATGGGAAATCATCAAATGCCCCCCCCCCCCCACTCTGGGCGGAGGGGAGGGGAGTGTCAGACTAGTACTGACTAAAACCCATCCATGTTCCTTCTTTGCCCTTTGTGTTCCAGGGCCACGGTATCTCTTTCGAACAGTCCCGCAGCCCTGGCAGGCATCGGCCCATGCGGACCCCTACTTATTTGCTGACATCTCTTTGAGGCGCGCGTGGAACACGAACGCGCCCTCGACACAGCCTGTCGTCATAAGACGGCCGGACGGCGAGCTAGCCCATAACTCGCCGTCCACAGGCCAGCGCCTACGGTGGTCGGAAGCCACCACGTGACCCCCGACGCCCAGGGCGTCTCCCGCGGCGGCTGGAACGTGAGGTTCTTTTCCTCTCACGTCCTGCCACCTCCTTCACTAGCATGACTGCTTCGCAGAAGGAGGTGACGGCTTCCCATTCTCTCTCGCTCCGGACCATGGCTTGAACCAAGGCCGGACGCGAGAGATCGCCGCCGCCAATCGCCGCTATGAGGACACGGCGGTGCTCCGCCCAAGCGGGGCAGACCTCCACGGTGTGTTCCACCGTTTCCTCCCGCCCGATTTGGTGCAGGAACCTCCCGAAACAACCGTGTCCGGTGAGGACCTGCGTCAGACCTATCCTTCTGCAGCGAGGTGTGAGACAGGGAGACGTCATATCTGCGAAACTGTTCACCGCTGCGAGCTTCCGAAAGAGTGGGTAAAATGAACACGGAAAAAACCAAAGTCATGTTGCATGCCCATGTAATACCCACTCCTATCAAGATCGGAGATTCTACACTCGAAGTTGTAGAGGTTTATGTCTACCTGGGACAAACGGTCCAGTTAGGTAGGTTTAACAATGAGAAAGAGGTCAAGCGTCGAATCCGACTCAGCTGGGCAGCGATCGGAAAGTTGCGTGGTATCTTCTCGTCCAACGTTCACTACGTTGGACGAGAAGGTACCACGCAACTTCGCGACGAAAGTCTATGACCGCTGTGTGTTGCCAGTGATTACATACGGGACCGAAACGAGGTCGCTCACAATGGGCCTCATCAGAAGGCTTAAAGTCACCCAAAGGGCAATGGAGAAGGCTATGCTCGGAGTTTCCTTGTGTGATCAAATCAGAAATGGGGACATCCACAAGAGAACCAAGGTTACCGATGTAGCCCGAAGAATAGCCATACTTAACTGGCAGTGGGCAGGACATACAGAACGGATGGCCGATGAGGCCGAAAAGTTCTGGAGTGGCGACCGCAAACCGTTGCAAAGCCTCCCACTAGATGGACCGATGACCTGGTGAAGGTGGCAGGGATACGCTGGATGCGAATCGCACGGGACCGGTCAATGTGGCGACACTTGGGGGAGGCCTATGTCCAGCAGTGGACGTCTTTCGGCTGAAATGATGAATGATGAGTGACTTCATTACTTTTATAACAATGTTCCTCTTACTTAAAACCATTCCCGGCAGATTAAAGGACGGGTCTAATTGAGTAGTAGTCCGCATTCGTTGTTTAGTTTTCCGCGTCAACATCCCTATTTTACAAAGACTTCTTGAATGGAGCACGCTGCAATTGACATAAAGATTTTCCATGTAACAGCAGTTGAACGAGTCGCGCTCAATAAAAGAGAAAATGTTGAATAGCGCGCGGTCCGGACTGGCAGAGTGGCGCGACTGACATACTGCCAATTTGTTGCAGTGAAGTGTACAAACGCGCGCCACAAAAAGACAAACAGAAAGTTTACAAAATGTGTTTAATAGGTCAAAACGTTTGAGTGTGGCAATAGGTTTTTTTTTTTATTCTTTTTTTTTTATTTATTAAATGATATTAAAGTACAGAGGTGTTGCTTAATTCTAAACTCGCCAAACTTTTACGTTTGATGGCGAGAGGCGCTCTTTTACGTAACAATGAACCACCTTACTTAAATAGTTACTTCTTATAAATTCTACTGTTATGGTTTAATCATATCATAGTACATTTTGATATAAGTGGGGAAACCCTGTTACTGCATTCGAGGCGGAGTTAGCGTAAGTAAACAGCCCAATATGAAAAACAGAAAATACTAATACAAAACTGTGCTGAAATATGAAAAACAGAAAATTTTAATATTTTTTAATTTAAACACAAATACATAAACATGTTAATTTGTTCATAAAAGTATTTTGTTTTTTTTTTTAGCTTTTCATAATCATGTCAATCTATCCCATTCCATTCATAAACACCATTTAAACATTAAAAATCCACGCGTGCGGAATACATTGCATGTTGAACTCAGTTGCAGTGCGATAAGAACCAGTTTTCGAGAAAGAGTATTGAAAAACTTATTTAGTTCCGCTTGCTATCCTGTATCATCTGCCCAGCCTTCTACCAACCATGCTGGGGTCGGCCTCCAGTCCAACCGGATGCAGCTCTAATACCAGTACTTTACATGGAGCAACTGCCTTTCTGACCTCCACAGCCCAGTAGTGGGTAATACGATACCCCTTGGTAAGACCGGTTGTCAGACTTTTTGGGCCACTGACCCACCTATAAAGACTGTCAAAAATTTACAAATGACAGCCGGGACCAACGGCTTAACGCACTTTCCGAGGCACGTAGGAAACTCGGTATGTAATGGGTGGTCACCCATCCACAGACCAACCTAGGCAAGCACAGCTTAACCTAAAGATTAAGCGGCTGTTATTATTTAGCCACGAGCTCCTCGAATTTGCTATCCTGTATAATGTTTTTTTAATTTTGTCTTTAGTGATCCTTTACTTACTTTTTCTTTTTCTCTTAATAAATCTATTTAGTTAAACACTTTAGGTACCAAATACTTAGATGTTCTCTTACCATAATAATTTGTTATCTGAGGTTGAACCAGTCTGTTGTACTTGTTTTTAACATTAAATTTATATTCATTTTTATAATAATATTCCAAACCTACCAAATAATCTATTTTTCTATCTGTGGGTATAATTTTACAGATGGGAAATAACTTATCATACTCTTTGTTGCACTTATCTTTAACATTCTTACTAACCAGAAACTTTATCAGTATTATTTGTATGTCTTTGATCTCTCTTAAATATGAAATAAAGGTACACCCGTACACAAGGAGTCCATAGGTTATTAGCGAATCGGCAAGTGCGAAATACACAAATCTTAACGTCTGTTTGTTTAACACATTTTTTAAGCGGTAAAACTTACTTAGCACTGATCTTAGCCTATTGCAAATGTCGTTTACATGTAATCTCCAATTAAAGTTCTTATCAATTGTTAGACCTAAATATTTAAATTTATCCACATAATTCAAATTTGAACAGTTACACTTATTTCTATGCATACATTCGTATGTGTGTCCTATCACTGTGAGATATTCATTATTTACATATTTAGCATTTCGATTATATGGCGAGTATATATGCATACATTTAGTTTTTGAAAGATTTAATATTATTCCAATTTCGTGTGCCCATTTACTAATATTTTCAAACTCATCTTGAATACATTTTTGAACCTCAGCTATATCTTTGGAGGCATAAACAAGACACATATCGTCAGCGTACATGAACACCTCACATTTACGTACGACATTTGATACACTATTAACATGCATTATATATCCTACAGGGCCGTTCACCGATCCAGTAGGCACACCCAAGTCGACATCCGCCTCTTTCCCAGCCACACGGGAGATAATTGTGCTTATTTTTCTATTAGTGAGGTAGTTTCTAAACCACTGGATGGGAAAATTTTTCGGAAAATAGAATTTTCCCATCTGCGCCCGATTCCAGACGACGTACTTCCATTTGCAGCAGCATATTCACAAAGACACCTGCTTCGTGGTCGTTGTACAGTTGGACGCGCAAGTTGCAGGTAAGATGGATCTTTTCGATCCTAGACAACAGAGGCGACCCCTTGAGTCATGCGTTTATTTTATCCGCCGTGCCGGTGTGCCCCTCTCAATAAAGTAGTAAAAAAAATAATAGAATAAAGAAAAAAGAACCCAGAAAGAAAGAGAAGGGGTAGAATAAAGTATTGTCTCTCAGTATCTGTCTAAAGTTGCCTGCGAGCAAAACGACAACACCTGGTTGTCGCGGATGTCCTGCAAGCTGCGGTTCAACGCTTCTTATGCACTTTTAACTTGCATTGCTGCAAAAGGACTCCCCGTCCGCTGTTTTTGGTGATGTTGCATGTTGAGGCATCTTCATTTGCAAGATTCAGCAGCAATATGAAAACGGAATGTGCAGTCCGGCCACCATTAAGCAAAGTTGCAGCAATGTCCGAGGGAGCCACAGCCACAGCTATGTGACCGCATGGATGGCGCAGTGGCTGATCGAATGGCTGCTGCGCTGCGAGTATCGGGTTCGATTCCCGCACGAAACACATTTTTGTATGGCCTACAGGTAGTTGTTCCGGGTCTGGCTGTTTGTAAGTTTAACTGTCTGTAAACACATCCACGATACAGGAGAAATTCCAAGTGTGTGCCTGGACTGGCGCAAGGTTAAAAAAAAACTTTAAAGCTGGATATAGCGGTCCTTGCGGAGTTGGGCCAGCAGAAGATTCAGCACAAATACAATGTGACGGCACAGTTGGCGCAGTGGCTGAGCGAGTGACTGCAGCGCTGCGTGTCGCGAGTTCGATTCCCGCACGGAACAAATTTACAACGTCGTTGGTTTTATCTAATTTTAATTTTTGTTTTTATTTGAAAGTTTTTAGAGATTTACTTTCGGCCAATGAAAATTGGTCAATTAGTATTTGTTAATTTATAATTACCTAACTGTCTTTTGAATAGTTAAAAAAACCAAAAGCATATTAATCTACTTTAATGATTTAAAAATCATAAAGCTATAGAATATAACAAATATCCCCCTAAGTTATTAACACGATAATCTATCTCTGTGTCAAATTTCATCTACATCCGTTCAGCCGTTCTGGCGTGATTGAGTAACAAACATCCATCCATCCATCCATCCAAACTCTAGCATTTATAATAGTAGTAAGATACAAAAGACAGATATGATAAAGATACCTAAATATTTTTCAAGTAACGAATTACGTGCTTTTTTTAACAATCAAGATGCTTCAGAAATCATACATTACAATCGTCCACCCTCCGACAAAGACAACAAAGACGAATTTATTTTTGAGACCTAACAATGCAGAGAAACAACCTGAACCTATTATAGTTGTGCAAAACTAAGAACAACGACACAACAAAATAGTTTCAAATTAATTTCAATAACTGCTATTATTTTTATTGGGAGCGATAGGTGAAATTCAAAGCATCGAGTCTGACAGCACCTGTGGACAAGGACGTTGTTAGTTCAGAACACCATCGAACGGCCAGATTCAAACATGAGAAAAGAGATTTTAACAATGATTTAACTTTATTCATAAGAATTTATTATATTATACATAAAAAAGAGAAAATAAGTAATAATAATCTCTATAAAAAAAATTACAACCAACAAACAAAAAGTATAATTTTACTGGGGATCGAACTTGTGACGTGATGCACGTAAAGCGGTCATGAAACCGTTTCTCTATTTGTTTCGCTGACATATACTTTGAAATAGATGTTTTTACGCATATCATGACTGAAACGGTAAACAATTGAATAATACTGACATAATGCAATATTGCTCACCCTCTTAATCAAGTAGCGTGATAATATATAGCCTAACAATTGAAAAAGCCTATTTCGAATATTTTTGCAAAATTTGCTATCCTGCAGTAGTTTTTGCGCCAATTCGGAACATCGATTTGGATTTTAACGATTTTATTATATTTGTATTTAATTTAATATTTAATTTAATTAATTAACGATTTTATTATATGTATATAGATATAGATAGATATAGATGTATAGAGAGATAGATATTTAAGTCGTAAACGATACTAGTACTATTAATTTGTATATTCGTTTCAATCGCATCTGTGATCACAACGTCGTTTGATAATTGTATGCAATCCGTTTGTGTCGTCATTAGTATCGCAGCGGCCGACAGAGTAAGTGAGGGATACTAATAGATATACAGGGTGTAAACGGACTTTTCACGAAGCCCTCAAAAAACCATTATGTACTAAAAAAACTAAGTGACTCTACGCAAAAATTATTACTGGAAAACGACTTTTTTTTGTGGTGAAAAATTACATTTTGCGGTAGGACTCAAATGTAACGCACTCAAAACATTGTGCTGATGGATGGATTGAATAATACGGGGGTTGTGGATGTTTTTAAAGTAAAGTTCTTACAATAAAAAACATGTATTTATAAAAAAAAACTGTAAAAAAAGTTAGATCTTTGACCCCCAATATCTCCATAACTAGAAGGTTCCCAGGTTAGTCTAGAACAAAAAAATGATCGCAATGATGGGGAGAACAAGTACCTTTGGCTTCGTTAAGGGTCTTGTTATACCCTTTTTTAGCAGAAAGTGTACTGTCCTGTATCCTGTCGAGCTCGTTAAGATAGCACTGTTTAATGTCAGATGTCGAGCCCTACGTCAGACAACCTTATGATGTCGTCAGTGTAGTTCTAAGTGACATCGAGACATAGCAGGTACAGGGTCAAATTAAACCAGGCGAAACTCCGCAGATGTGATGGGTATCCGAAGATAATCATGATAATATAACATAATCGGTCGTTGATCCAAAATAAGTTATTTTCCTGTTTTTTCGTGTATTTAAACATTCCGAAAAAAACATTTTGTGTAGGTTAATATACAAGACTTTCAAACAAGAGAATTTTTTCAGCTCGATAATTACTCCTAAACTGGTCAGATCATACATGTGAACTACGATAGATAAGTATCACATCATCATCACATTACATAATACCTACATTCTATACAAATAGGGTTCGGTTACGGCCAGTTTCGGCCACACTTTCGGTTTCAGCCAATTATTAGCCGAATCTTCGGCCCCACCGAAACTCTATTTGTGGATTGTCGTACATCGTTTGGCTAACTACTGGCGAGTTCAATGCTTGTGAACGCCACCGTTCTCAGCTGTAAATCTATACAAATAAATAAAATTGAACTGTTTGATATGAAAGTATGTAGTGTATATGGTACTTATAACAAAAAAAACATTTATTTAAAATTTTGTCTGTCTGTTTGTTCAGGGAAATCTACTACATATTGACGGGAATTTTACTGACAGATAGGCTACTTTTCAGAATTTGAATGATGGTTCCAAAAAAAAAAAAACCCTTGAAATTGTTAACAAAATCCGATTCAAATAGGGAAGTATTATTTTTATAAAAATTTTTCGCGCTGAAGGTCGCGTGCAACAGCTAGTAATAGTATAAAGTAAATAAATGAAAGTAATATGTCCCCTCTTCTTCTAAATTAGCTGAAGCTCTTCTTAAAGAAAACTTTACTGAAGACATACCAAACTTTAAATTTAAACCAATATGTATTGCTACAATTAAAAACGCATTCAAAAGTCTCAACATAAAATACTGAAGACTTATGGGGGATATCAAGGTTCTTGGAGACATTATTGATTCAATCGCTCCTGTCCTAACCGGCATATTTAATCAATGTTTGGACAGCGGCAAGTTTCCTGATCTAATGAAACATAGTAAAGTAGTACCAATTTTCAAATCGGGTTGTAAGAGTGATCCTTCAAATTATAGACCTACTGGCTGACCCGCGCAACTTCGTCTGCGCCACATAAGAGAGAGGGTTAGACAGAGTGTGAGTCAACCTTAAAAGATAGACATATGCTATCGCGGACTCACGATTGTTGCGTAACTTTAACCGTTTACACAACGCACGCAACGGAAGCTCGCAAAAGGAATACATTTTCCCTGTTTTTGCAATATTTTTCATTGATGCTCGGCTCCTATTGGTTGTAGCGTGATGTTATATAACTTATAGCCTTCCTCGATAAATGGGCTATCCAACACTAAAATAGTTTTTCAATTCGAACCAGTAGTTCCTGAAATTAGCTCGATCAACCAATCAAACAAACAAACTCTAATAAAATATTTGCATTAATCGCTAAAATATTCTACTTATGTTTTTTCAAATAAGGGCTCCCCTCGACAGCCTTAAGTCTTAATCCTTAGATACTCGATGACAGTCATAGTCCAGCTAGGTCGAAAGTTCTCATCAAAGTGCATGAAATGAGCCGAGACACGATTAAGCTTCTGTAAACTGTTGCGGACCTCTTGCAACTGCCTGCCGTCTCCATCGTCAGTCCTTCGATGACAGTCATACTCCAGGCAGGTTTAAAGTTCTCACCAAGGTGAATAAAATGAGTCCAATAACAATACAGCTTATCTGTTGTAGCTGTAATCTGTTGAGGACCTCTTTCAACTGCCTTCCGCCTCCATCGTTAGACTGTCCATGAAAGTCATACTCTAGTTAGGTTTAATGTTCTCATTAAGGTGCATGAAATGAGCCCAAACACGATATAGCTGCTGTAAACTGTTGCGGACCTCTTGCAACTACCTTCCGTATTCAAAGCGCATGGAAAGCGATCGAACACACAGTCTACATGGTATAGGCTATGTAGATTTTCAAAGCAGTGTCATGTAGACTAATCTAAAGTACGGTATCATAACTTTTTAACAAAGCCGGTCAGTCAATTATAAAGTTTTCATGTCAGCACATTTTTATTTATTAGTACCATTTTGGTTCAATAGATATCGCTGCATGAATCTTACATATTAATGATAAGTTCTTCTTGAACACAAAGTATATTACTGCTACATAAATACCCTTGATAATAAAACTATTTGAATAAGAATTAATATTACGATACGAATGTAACCAACTTTTGTTTCTACTGGGGCGATCTAATTAAATTTTAGAACACAAAAGCTGCTATTGTGACTTAACTGTGATAGTTAGATATAGGCTCTGGTGGATTTTTTTTTAGGTAATAATGAGTACTTTTATCATGTAGTACATCATTTTTAAGTATCATCAATAGTTTTGCCAGCGCACGCCAAATAATGAATTTTACAGGTAAAATTTTGCTACTTTGGGTTACATTATTGCAATTTTTATAGTATCTCAAATTTTCACAAAATATATTACTGCTACATAAATACCCTTGATAATAAAACTATTTGAATAAGAATTAATATTACGATACGAATGTAACCAACTTTTGTTTCTACCGGGGCGATCTAATTAAATTTTAGAATACAAAAGCTGCTATTGTGACTTAACAATGATAGTTAGATATAGGCTCTTGCGGATTTTTTGTAGGTAAGTACTTTCTGAGTACTTTAATTATGTAGTACATATTTTTTAAGTATCATCAATAGTTTTGTCAGTGCACGCCAAATAATGAATTTTACAGGGAAAATTTTGCTACTTAGGGTTACAGTATAACTATTAATTATATTAACATTATAATTAACTTTTTTCGTCTATAAGAACATATATGTCCTACACCAAAATATCGCGCGACTCCTAAACAAAAGTGACATCCCAAGTGTCTGTTTGGAAGAGCTACAAAGTAAGAAAAAATCTATCGATGTTGTATGTATTACGGAACATTTTATGACGCCTGAGCAAGAAGAACTTTTAAATATACCTAACTATAACATAGCTATAAGTTTCTCAAGAGAATGTAAAAGAGGTGGTGCATGTGTTTTAACAAAAAATGGACATCACTATAAAGTGGTAAATTTAAACAACTACTGTATAAAAAATTTGATTGAGTGTTGCGCAATTGAATTAACCGAACATGGTATTATCGTTGTGTGTATATATAGGGTCCCAAATTCCGACTTAAACACTTTCTATCACAAATTGGAAAATATTCTCCATCTAGTATACATTAAACGTAATAAAAAGGTTATCGTTTGTGGGGACTTTAACATAAATACATTAAAAAGAAATAAACAGACCCTAGATTTTGAATATATTCTTTTAAACTTTAATTTACAATTGCAATTCTTTCAACCCACTAGAATAAGTAGTGGGACATGTTTGGATAATTTCGCTCACAATATCCGAGGTTGCAAGGGGGAAATTATTGAATTTGGACTGTCAGACCACACCACGCAGGTTTTAAGATGCCCGGTTAAAAAAAACATGTTCTATTAAGTCATGGCGTGTTAGACGAAGGAACTATTGCCTAGAATATCTGAATAAATTTAAAAATTGTATAAAATGTCTCTCATTCTCAGACATTTACACTACTTCGGACCCTAATGAGGCTTATGTTTATTTTTTGGATTTATTTCAATGCTTTTACGACCTCTGTTTTCCTTACGAAACTATTACCAAGTCATTAACTAAAAAATCTAAGTGGATCTCAAAGGGAATAAAAAAATGCAGTAAAAGGAAACGTGTGCTTCTGTGGCAATATAGAGCTAATCCCACTCACAAGAACAAAAATGCATTCAAAACATATTCACGTAGACTTAAAAAAAATATATCTTTAACCCAAAAATCTCAAAATAATTATTTTATCAAAACAGCACAAAATAAATCTAAAGCGACATGGACCGTAATTAACAAGAATAAAGCCTACTTTCCTAAAGAACCTATAACTGAAATAAAAACTGACACAAAGATCGTCACGAATCCTACTGAAATAGTAAACTGCTTCAACGAATATTTTATTAACCAAGTATCTAATTCCAATCATAGCATAACGCAAGAAAATCCCATTCATTCAAACACTTTGAACTCTTTATTTATGGAACCAACTTTGCCGCATGACATCATGAATCATATTAGGTCTCTTAGAAATACAAACAGTGTAGGCAGTGATGGAATATGCACAAAAGTCATAAAAACAGTCTCTCAATATATAGCCCCACACCTAAGTTATATAATTAATTTAAGTATTGAGAATGGTATCTTCCGGGAGAATCTCAAAACCTCCATAGTTACTCCACTATATAAAAAGCAAGACAAATGTCTAATGAAAAATTACAGACCTATTGCTTTAATACCCATATTTGCAAAAATATTTGAAAAAGTCATAAATAAAGCATTTTATAATTTCTTAGAGAAATCAAACATTCTACTCGATGAACAGAAAGGATTTCGCAAGAATAGGACAATTAATATGGCTATCCATGATCTCATACACCCTATCTTATCAAATGTAGACGAAAGAAATGCCGTATGTGCTATATATATGGACCTTACAAAGGCTTTTGACTACGTAGATTATAAAATACCATTAAATAAATTAGAGAAATATGGTATAAGAGGCAACATTCTGAATCTTATTGAATCTTACTTACACAACAGAAAGCAGATTTTGGAAATAAAACGTATATGCCCATGCACTGGTTTCGAAAGAAGATACAGATCTAGTAGTAGGATTATTAAGTACGGAGTCCCACAAGGTAGTGTGTTGGGACCTCCACTATTCTTAAGTTATATAAATGATCTGCCTAGAGAAATAAAGCATCCGATAGTATTATTTGCTGACGACAGCACGGTAGTAGTAAAATGTGACGATCCTAATACATACGAAGCAGAGATAAATTTGACATTGAATAAAATAATTACTTGGCTAAATAATAATAATGTCATAAATCTAGAAAAAACTAAAATAATGCACTTTTATCAAAGGATTCCTAATATAAACCTTGACATTAACTACCTGGGCACTAAAATAGAGTCGGTAACTATGACTAGATTTCTTGGTGTTGTTTTAGATAATAACTTGACCTGGAAACCTCAAACGGAAGACATCTGTAAAAAAGTCAATAAATTTGCATATGCCCTCTATAAACTGGCTAAAATTGTTAGCCTAGAATCTGTTTTAATGGCTTACCATGGCCATGTGGCATCCACACTAAGATTCGGCATAATATATTGGGGCAATTCAGTAAATAAGGCCTATGTCTTCAAAGCCCAAAAAAGATGCATCAGAGCTATGTGTGGTTTACAAAGTACCGACAGCTGTCAACCTCTATTTTAAAGTCTAAATATCTTAACCTTGCCTTCTCTGTATATTTATGAGGTAAATGTATTTGTGAAAACAAACATGCACCTATATGAAATAGCTTTTAAAAGTCAATATAGGAAACTACGGGACAGAAATAAGTTAGAGCTTAAAGTACCAAATGCAGGTACGTACGGCTTTAATGAGGAAAAACTTTTTTTATATGGCCCAAAGGATATTTAATAAGTTACCTTGCTCAATAAAAAATCTAAATTTAGTAAATTTCAAGCGTAAATTATGTACTATTTTAATACAGAAATGTTACTACTCTCTCAGCGACTACTTTGATGACATCCCTTTGACATAATATATTTGTATGCTCGTAACATGACTGTAAAAGCATGACAACTCTCACATTTCTGTGGACAATATCAATTTTAGATATTTTTCTTAGCAGTAACTTATTGACATCATAACCATTTAATATTGACATTATCTTATTTCATTAAAGATTGACATTACCTGACATTACCTAATGCATTATATTAAAATTGATATTGATATTACGAATTAAACTTTTACCTCTTTATAATACTAGTACCACCTATAGATTAATTAACCCAACTGGCAAAAGCCTCCTTTAAATGTATATTTGTACGCCAAATGGCAAAACAAAGAGAAACTATATAATGTATAACAATTATTGTAACATCTTGCACACTGTTATAACCTATGTTTACAAATAAAGACTATTGATTGATTGATTGATTGATTATTGCAATTTCATAAGAATCTCAATTTTTTTTTGAAAATAAGTGATAGCTTATGTTACTTCCTAATAATTTAGCTTTCTATTGGTGAAAAAATGATTCGAATCGGACCAGTAGTTTCGGAGCCTATTCGGTACAAACAAACAAGCAAACAAAAAAATATTTCCTCTTTATAATATTAGTATAGATATCTGTGCTTCCAGCATTGAGTAAAATCTATGAAAAAATCATGCTGGACCAGATGTTGTCTCACTTCAACTCAAATAGGATTATGCATAGACAACAGTTTGGTTTCACGAAGGGTAGGTCGACAACGGACGTGGGAGTAAAACTCATCAGTCACATTTTGGAATCTTGGGAGAAGTCCCTGGATGCCATTGGCATTTTCTGTGATCTCTCAAAAGCGTTTGACTGCGTCGACCACAACACATTGATCTGTAAATTACACCACTACGGAATTCGTGGACAAGCTGCTGATCTTGTTCTTTCCTATTTATTTAACAGGCAGCAAAAAGTAAATGTAAATGGGGCGACGTCCTCCGGGTATCTAGTCATGATGGGCGTGCCCCAAGGTTAAGTTCTCAGTCCTTTTCTATTTCTTGTTTACATTAATGATCTCCCTTATATGATGGCCAAATTATCGGATATAATTCTATTTGCTGATGACACTTCGCTAATTTTTAAAATAGATAGAAAAGATACGAATGTTTTACATGTCAACGAAAGTCTAACCGTTCTCTCGAAATTGTTCGCAGCTAACAATATTTTACTGAATGCGAACTAAACAAAATGTCTGAAGTTCTCTTTACCGAATGTACCACAACGGGATCTAGATTTAAATCTTGACGGCAAAAAACTTGATGTTATAGCGGAAACTACTTGATGTTATATCGATTCAAAATTGCAGTGGAGCGCGCACATTAGAACTCTTTCGGGTAGGTTAAGCTCAGCTGCATATGCAGAAAGAAAAATAAGGCAGTTAACTGATGTGGCTACAGCTAGGCTAGTATACTAAGCTTATTTCCACAGTATTATGTCTTATGGCATTCTGCTGTGGGGATCAGCAGCAGACGTTGACTCAATTTTCATTCTACAAAAGAGGGCAGTCCGCGCGATCTATATAATGGGTCCTCGCTAAATGGGTACTTTATATCTTAGATTGTATTTTATATGTCCGCAAAAATCGAGGGCTTTTCAAAATTAGAAGCGACTTTCATAATATAAGTCAATCAATCAATCAACCAATCAACTTTATTTTTCTCACCACAATATACACAAATTATTTTACATCAATGATACACAATTCAGGCAAGTATATATTGTGGGAGACTGGTGCCTAAGCTAGTGGCGCTCGTGGCCTGTGTTTCAGGACACCAGGATCCCACCCCTTTACATTTTTATTTTTTAAAATTATGTACTAGGCCCGCTGACAGATTGTAATTAGGAATCAGACATTTTATAGTTTTATTTACTATGATTAAAATCTAGGTTAAGTATGCGAGACGAATGTTAGTCGATGTGTAGTATGGGTGATTGTGTGTGTGAGTGTGTGGGTGTGTGACTGTGTGTGTGTGCGTGGGTGTGTGACAGTACGTGATATTGTGTTTAGGTCACTTTAAGTATATTTTCAGTATTATTATAGTTTAATGTTAGTAGCCAGTCTGTTAGCCTCTTTTTGCATTTATTATTTGTGAGGCTAAAGATATGTAACACCTTGTGACTTTTATTGTATAAGTAACCATCCAGATAGCAAAAAAAACGCCTTGCGAACATAGTTTTGAGACGTAGATGATGGCGCTCCACAGGGTCATATCGTCTTTTCCCCCTGGACAACGTTGGATTATAAACCAAAAGAGAATGCTGTTTCAGCAGAATGTGCAATATAAACAGTTGCCGCACTGTCAGGACTTCATTCTCTTTGTATAACTGTTCAGTGGGGTAGCGATACGGTCGAAAAGACGAAACTTTCAGTATAGCTCTTTGGGTTCTTTCAATTTCTATTAGGGTAGTTTTTGGAGCTCCACCCCAAGAGGTGATGCAGTAGCATATTATAGATTGAGCAAGGGTATAGTACACTGTTTTCATAATATTTTTATCGACTACATGTCTCAGCGTTTTGAACACATAAATTAGTTTCCGTAATCTGTTACTAAGAGTGGTTATGTGATCTTGAAATCTTAGGTTATTGTCGATCGTTATTCCCAGGTATTTTACATTCTCAGCCTTGGTGAGTGGTTCACAGTTACAACTACGGGTGAGTGGGTTTGTGCAGGAGTGAGCTACAATAGTATTAGGTAATGTTTGGGAGGATTCGTTGTTTTTTATGGAGAATGCTATGGAATTGGTTTTGGTTATATTAAGGGTCAACAGATTTTCGCGTAACCAATTGGGTACTGTATTAAAGCCTAGTTGTGCACGCTCAAGCTAATGATTTTGCCATTGGGGATAGTTAGCATACCCAGATCGTTGATATAGATGAGGAATAATGAAGGTCCAAGGACACTACCTTGAGGCGTGCCGTAGTTAATATTTGTTCCTCACTGATGAATTCATCTATCTTTACTGTCTGGGTACGCTCACTCAGATAGTCTTTAAAGAGTTCCAGTGGAAGTCCTCTGATTCCCAAGCTTTCCATCTTACGTACAAGAATTGGGACAGAAACCGTGTCGAAAGCCTTAGCAAGATCTAGAAAAATGGCCATAACTTTATCCCCATTATCCATGTTTGTGACCACATAGTCTGTTAACTCATGGACCGCGTCAGAGGTGGATTTGCCTGAGCGAAACCCAAATTGCGCTGGTGCGACAAGATTATTGTTTTCCAAGTAGCTCACAAGTCTGCTGTTCATTACCCGTTCCAGTATTTTGGAAAAGGCAGTCAGCACAGATATAGGTATGTAGTTATCAACACGGCTCCTGTCCCCACTCTTGTAGATTGGAATTATGTCTTTTTTGAACACGTTAGGAAATTTACCTGTGGAAAGAGCAAGGTTACATATGTACGTTAACGGAGGCACAATCACGCCCGCATGCTTTTTCTAGAGGTCACCGGATATCCCATCCCAACCCGCGGCACAATTATTGCGGAGCGACATTAATATTCCATCTACCTCTTCCTCATCTGTTGGGAGCATTACCATGGATTGCGTTCCGTTACATAACCATGTCCTTTGTAACTTTTGTATGTGTACTCTTTATATTTTTTGCAAATTTTTCACCTATTTTGGCAAAAAAGTTATTGACATGGTTTACCGAATTTTGTGGTGTACTTAATGAGGCTAGTAATTGTGATGATGTGTTGGATTTCCTTGTCGACCTGTTAGATATATTATTTATGGCCGACCATAACTGTTTAGTGTGTTTTCCAGCTTTACTGATCTCATTTTTTTCAAATCCTATTTTTAATTTCTTTAATAATTTATTACAATAGTTTCTGTACCTAGTAAAAGTAATTTTTAATGTGTCATTATTAGGCGCCTGTTTAATTTTTTTATGCAATGTGTCTCGATGCCGCACACAGCGAAGCAAACCAGGAGTAATCCACGGCTTTAATATTTGTTTACAGTTCGGAGTCTTACCGGATTCGGAGTTTGAGTTTATCACGTGTTTTATTAATCTTGTTATTGTTTCTGATTGATCTTGGGTCTTGTATACTTCACTAAAGTCTAGTTGTTTTAGGTCTGTTTCTATCTTCACATAATTCAAAAGAATACATTTTTTTTAAATTATTTTAGGCATTTGTTTTGACAAGAATAGCATTACAGTCTCATGATCAGTAAGAGCAGAGTGTGCGACTGAAGTAAAAGCAGGTAGTCGAGTTTTCAGTATAACGTGGTCAAGACAAAATTGTTGTCGCGTAGGTAATGTATGAGCAGGTAAAAGGCCATGGGTAGCCAGTAAGTTTAGGTAGGAATTTTTAGCGGGATCCTTGCAGCGTTCATGTATATTTATATTTATGTCTCCCGCAATAACTATAGTATTGAATTCGGCTAGCCTACTAAGGGTAATATTTAGGGAGTTTAAAAAATTATCTAAGTCTTTGTAACCTGGCGGGCGGTATATCGCTAAGAGAATAGTATTTCTATCGATTTTTACTTGGAGACAGTTAGCATCTAAGAATGACGGCTCCTCTGCAACTAGTTGCAGTTTATTATGCACATACAGGACTACACCTTCATTTTGTGTGTGATTATTGTTGGTACGAAAATAGTTATAGTTCGGCAAATCGGGAATATTATGGGTGTTAGGGAGCCAACACTCGGTTAATACGATTATGTCCCAGTCAAGTTTTGTCCGAGCAAGTGTAGTCATAAAGCCCCCTTATGTTTTTATTTATACTTCTTATGTTCTGTGTAATGATCTTAAGTGTTTGTTTAGGTATGAAATTTTAGTGGAGTACAGTTTTCCAGGTCACAAGTCGAAGCATCCGACACAGAGCCACCATCTAGGTTTTTTAGGTTGTTTTGTGTGTTATCGAACTTTAATGTTAATAATTTGAGGTCTGCTTAATAGCATAACAATAACGTTCATTAAAGTGGTACAGAGCAGGTGTGATAGTACATATTGTTGGCTTTTATTTATAGAGTATTTCGGCCGATTTAGTTCGTGCGCGTTATGGATGTGGAGTGCAGGTAACGTAATTGTAGATATGATGTGTATATTGTATTTTGTATGTATAGTTAATGTTAGTAACATGCTTATTTGTATTGTACAGTGCGTGTATAATTGATAAATTTTTGTGTTAGTTTTGATTATTAAGTGAATAGTATAAGTTATGTAAGTGATTTCATTGTTTGTTTGTATTGTGTTAAGTGGTTCTGGTTGAGTGTGTTTTATTTGTTTTTGTTTATTTGTTTTACAAAAAACGAGCAATAGCAGATAAAAAAAAAATAGTACTACAACAACAAGCAGTGCATGAGGAAAATGTGCAATTGCTCTATACAGTCATACTGGTAATTTAAGTTTTAGATCAGCTTCGTTTTTTACGTGTATGTATTGATCTCCTTCTCTTTGTCGAAGAAAGACTTTTCCTAGTGAGGTCCAACAGAACTTAAAGCCATTTTCACTCGCAAATTTCCTTGCCAGATAGTATAATCGTTGTGCCTTCATAGTCAAGCTCTCTGATAGAAATATTGGTTTTAATTCACCTGGTATATTTATATGGGACGTGTTTAACTTGGCTTGGGAGTTATTGCGATTGAAGTTACGCACTTTATGCAGTATATTTTCCTTTGTAGTTACCGAGACAAAATCGACTATAATAGATGACCCTCCACCCTTTTTATTAATGCGAAAAATATCCTTTATATCCTGTCGTTCGACAGGCATTAGACGCAGTAAACACGAAATTGTAATACCTAAATTCGGATTAACAAAAACTAGCAAGTCTTTTCTAATAAACAGTATATAGCTTTTATAACAAGTTGCCAAAGTCAGTTAAAGAACTGACCGATGGAAAGTTCAAAAACTACATCAAACGTGTCCTTGTTAAAAAAGCATATTACAAAATCAAGGACTACGTTGAAGATAAAGAAGTTTGGCTTTAGTTCCTTCTGCGCATGCGGCTCAAATATGTGGGTCTCTAACTTTTCTCAATCTCGCTTTTTCTCTTCTTTCGAATCAGATTTTTACAATAGTTATCAAATCATTTATACATCTTTTGCTCAGAATAGTTACAGCACTGATAACAATATTTGTGTGACTTGTATAATTTAGTATTTTACAATATTTTTTTTTTTCCTTTGATAGACTCTTTTTTATCAATTGTTTGTGAATGTGTGAACATGGTAGGCTTTGTAGAGTCCCAGCTGCTTATTAACTTTTTATTTTGTTTTACATTTTTTGTGTAGTAATCAACGACTTATTGTCGAACCTACGCTGTTTCCCCATATTTAAGTATAAATACTGTATCCATGATAATATTGTAATACCAAATGATTTGAAAAGAGTAACCATGGAGTTTCTTGTCGGTTCTTCTCCATAGGAAACGACCAACCCGAACCGTGCACCTTTTTGTCGAAGTTTTATAAGTGCTCATCGAGGCCTATGTGAATTAAAATATTTTGATTTTGAATATAATTATTTCAAGTATTTGCTTACCCATAGCGAGCGTGTTCGCAGCTGATCTAGCGCTGCGCGGCGCTTTACTGACAGGCTTGCGAATGTTTGATCTAACTTTGTAAGTTCGTCAGTGGAGTATAAGTTTATCAGCGATTAAATTGCTCGTCCAATTCACTTCTGAAAGCGAGTAATTTATAGATTACTCAGCTTTAGACCGCTGGAAACTATTTGAGACGTTTTACCACACGAATGGTAATCTAAGCAAATACCTTTTAAAGACTGCTGACTCAATCTTTAGAACCATATCCTGTACCAAACCATTATTGAAGAAGTATTTTGTAACACTTATTTCCTTCACCTAACTTATAAACTACTAGCTGTGCCCGCTGATTCCTTAACGTGGCCGTGTATTACATTACGATATGGACTCGTGAAATTGTAGTACATTCCTAATATCCTCTACAACATAACTGACTGTCAATTATCTGTATCCTAGCTGTAAGTTTTGACAGAAATAAAATAAAATAATAATCTGAAAAACTATTAATTTAAACTCGTATTGGTCACAGGTAGTCAGTAGTCCGAAAGTCTGTGTTGAAGCTCATTTCTATAGGTTTAGGAGTACGAACAAACATATAGTCCACCTTTCTTTATAGTAGGGGGTGGCTGGCCGCGCACCGTATTAAATGTGATGTTTTAATATTTTGAAGTAAGTTGCCAATAAACACCATGAGCTAACTCCTCGCCAAACAAAATTGAACCCAACACAATGGTCATAATCGAGCCGGATCATTAGTGAAATAAATACAAAAAAAAACGACATTCCATCAGAGATAAGAAGCCGGCGAGTGAATCGTTAAGCGTAAACAAAGTAATTAGCAGTAATTTTAACAAAAGAAACGTTGTTTCCTCAAGTTTTACATCGTATTTGTGTATAGTATTGAATATTTACATTATTAACAGTGAAATATGTCAAAGACGGCCGAAGAAGCACTTGGTATATTAGAAGATACGACTGAGTTACTAAAGAAAACACAAATAAACTTACGAAAATGTCATAAACAACGTTTGACAAAGGGATATATTAAATCTAGAATTCAGTGCCTCGAAGAATACTGGAAAACATTCAACAGAGATAAACGAGACACTCAGAGATAAACGTAATTTGTTGTCGTATTTCGTTAATAAAGAGTTTTTTATTTATGAAGATTTTTATGTGTTTGTTGGGTGAATTACGCGATATGTTAGAAAAAGTAACAACGAAATCATCGCAAACGATGAACATCGATAACGCGGACGAAAATAACCAACAAACACAGGTGAGACCGCCAAGTATAACGATACATACGTTTTCTGGAACCTATGAAGACTGACCTGCGTTTAAAGATTTATATGTTTCGTTGCTCAGTGACTTGTTATCATGCAATAACAAGTCACTGAGCAACGTTCAAAAATTTCATTATTTGATGACTAGCATCAGCAGTGAAGCAGCAACCATACTTAAACATATCCAAGTAACTATTTACAAGCATGGGAAACATTGAAGAATCGTTACGGCAATAGAAGGTTTATAGTTAACTTAATATTCAAGAGATTAGAATCGGCCAGTCAACTGAAGTCAGTTTTGAAAACAATTTCAAAAGTTTTAGACAACCTTAAAAACTCCAACGTGAACACCGACTCCTGGGATCCTATAATCATATTTCTGGTCGTACAGAAGTTGGACTCGGTATCTCACAAGGACTGGGAAGAGTACGCCTACAAAAGTAATTCAGAGGATTTACCTACGTGGAATGAGTTGAAAACATTCCTAAATGGCAAATTTCGTGCATTAGAATTAATTACACCCTCTTCAACGTCAGCTACGCGTGAAAAACCTTCTAAAGAACGCGGTACATTACATGTTTCAACTAATAAAAAGGAAAACACTTGTATAATGTGTAAAGAAAATCATACCCTGTCTCACTGCAAATCGTTTGCGAAAATGCAACCTTCAGAACGATTTGATTGTATAAAGAATAACAAGCTCTGTTTTAACTGTCTGGCATCAGTACATTCGGTCTTCAAATGCCGTGGTCCAATGTCAAGTTGCATGTGTAAAAGACGCCATCATACTCTCATACATCTAACAAAGAAGACTGATACACCGGCATCGTCTGAAGCTGTAAAACCGACGCCGACAGAATCAACTCAAGCAGTTCAAAGCAGTCAAAGTTCTGGAGTGGCTACCGCGAACCGAAAGACGTTGCATTGGAAGGCCTTCGACTAGGTGGACCAATGATCTGGTGAAGGTTGCAGCGATCCGCTGGATGCGATTCGCACAGGACCGGTAAATGTGGCGACACTTGGGGGAGGCCTATGTCCAGCAGTGGACGTCTTTCGGCTGAAATGATGATGATGAGATGAGTTTACATATATATAATATTGACTCACCTATTCATGGTAATATTAATGTAAGGCTCGACAAAATTTAATCATCAACCCATTCTCAATTATTATGAATTAACATTATTTTTTTCATGCGGTAGAGAAATAGGTGAAGGTCTATCTTATACGGGATGTTGAACTATTTATTATTTTATTTATCTATTCTTTAAAAAATTAAAACTATATACTTTATCAGGTCTTCTAACAATTCTGGCGGATGTTATATTTTTAACTAGCTTATGCCCGTGGGTTCACCTGCGTGGAGTTCGGGCATCACCCACGGGATTCTACTTCTGATATAATAAGTAATCTATGTATGTATAGTATGTACATACATAGATTTACATGTATTTGCTTAAAACTTGCAAATAAAAGGTGGAACAAGACCCTGAACGAAGCCGAAAGGCACTTGTTCTCCCCGTAATTGCGATATTTTTTATGTTCTGGTCCATATATGGGAACCTTCTAGTTACGGTGATATTGAACCACTTTTTGAGCAGGTCAATAAATTTATTTTCCAGATGCATCCCGTTTTCTCTCGTTACTTTAGTTTGGTTTAGTTTAGTTACTATTGGTAATTTTCTTGCGCAATTTGCGTTCATCGATTTGGTATAGCTTTTTCTTTTCGTGTTTTCTAATTTTAGCCTGCACCTGAAAATTCTATGTTCCGTGTCAAAGATGAGGTTTTTTAATAGACGTAATACTTTTACATAATATTTAATATCAATGTCGTGTATCACGAACCAACGCAAAAATCGGTGGAATGGACCATATTTACAGACACGTCTACCTCAGAAAAATCCTACCTACTTAATAGGTAAATATTACCGCACCCCGCGCAACGTCTGCGTCGAAATTATGAGACCCGTGTATCACTTTTTCCAAAATCATCCCCCAACAGACTCAAATACGGCTTCGAAGCTCACGTAGACGGGCGCATGTCGCGCAGTGTTGCGCAGTCTGCGTCAGGATGGCTGGTTGCCTGTATCGGTTCGCGTCAGGCTGGTTACCAAAAATTGCTACCTATTTGCTACCTTTTACTACCTATAGTCAATTAATTGCTACCTAATTTGGAAACAAAATAATGGGACTTCAAAATGACCAGCCATTCTGATATCAGGATGGCTGGTCAACCCTCCGTTTGTGTGAAATATTCAAATTCGTGTTATTATTTTTACTTGAATAATTGGTACCTGATTGCTACCCTCACGTATTTCAATGTCCACCTTGTAACTTTAACGAGTAAAAAGTTGTGACCATTTGATTTTTTTACAGGGAATGGATTATAGTAGGAGAGCCGACTGCAAAATTTCCAACCTACTTGATACCGCGATAAAAGGAACAATGGGTTCTCATAAAAGTGATGCTAAGTCCGAATTTGATAGTCTGCCACGGCGGAACTTGCCGAAAGTAAAAAAAAAAAACATTTTCGGTGCGAAAAAGGGGGCGTTACTTTACCCATCTGATACTAAAATAATAGTTATGGCATCAGTTAGAAATTTACTGGTAGATACAGAAAAGCGAAATCTGTCAGTATTTTTTTTGCCGGAAGTGCTTGGCAGACGCTCTCAATGGTGACCCCATCGGGACCCCTAAATATACCCATCTGATACCAGCATGAAACCAATTCCAGTCGGTAGGTATGAATCCTCATTTCTGGAATATATAAGTCTGCCAACGCTTTTTCTGCCGAAACACCTTGACAGACGAGATTATGTAAGCAACATCCGTAGAACCCGTATTTTGGAATTGTACAGATTACGGACATTTTAATTACTGAAGGCTTATTGTATTGCATGTATAATCATTATGAAGGTCTGTGTTCTTCTTATTCTTCTTCTTATCGTATCGATGTTCCTTCCATATTAGACGGTTTGGGCCCAGTAGGTGGCCACGTTTATTGCAGCGGCAGAGGCGCTATTCAGGTCGTCAAGAGACACCTGGAGACTCCAGCAGGTGGGGCGTAGTTTGATCCGGAGCGCCGCACTCGCACTAGGTGTTAGAGGGACCAGTAATACCCCAATTTTGCCAGATTATGTTTGAAGCGGCCTAATTAGGTACGCAATCGATTCAGAGCTTTTCAAATAGGCCACTGTAGTTCACTGCCGGGAGCCAGGTGTTCTTGGAGCTTTAAGAAGTCGTGGGGTGGTGGACACTTCTCTTGCCATAACTTACCGCGTTCTTTGGGTGGCCTGTTTTGGATTGCCTGAGTGGAGCGTAAGAAGATTTTACAGCTTTTTAGTCTTCCCGGGTTAGGTGTGTGGTCGTAGAGGGGATGTCGGGAATAATATTCTTGGTTCTTTTTTTCCAGCGCGCATGTGACATCCCTTCGTACAGCAGGTGGTGCGATACCTACTTGCGAGTACAGCTTATTGACAGGAGTCGGTTTAGAGCAGTATCTACTTGTTTTGCGTGAACGGATCGATACCACACTGGGCACGCAAATTTGCTAGCTGAAAAACATAGGGACATGCCGGTTATTCTAAGAACTTCGGGTGCTGCTCCCTAGCTCGTGGAAACTAAGCGACTTTGTTTGTCTTAGTTGGATGGTATGTTAGGTAATAAGTGATAAAAATATCTACAGGTGAGTTTTTTTTTCACTAGCTGTTTTTAATATTAGCAATTCTGGTTTAGCAACTACTTTGGTATATCCTCTTTATCGCGTTCCCGTAAGTTTTGATAGTAATTATATCGAAATTACACTTTTTTACTATTTTTTTTTCGGATGGGAAGTCATCGAATGACCCCCTTCTCTGCGGCGGAGTGGAAAGGAGTGTCAGACTTGTGCTGAATAAAACCCATCCATGTTCCTTCTTTGCCCTTTGTGTTTAAGGGCCGCGGTATCTCTTTCGAACAGTCCCGCAGCCCTGGCAGGCATCGGCCCTTGCCTACATTGTTGCTGACATCTCTTTGAGGCGCGCGTGGAACACGAACGCGCTGTCGACACGGCCTGTCGTCATAAGACGGCCGGACGGCGAGCTAGTCCATTACTCGCCGTCCACAGGCCCGCGCCTACGGTGGCCGGGAGCCACCACGTGACCCCCGACGCCCGGGGCGTCTCCCGCGGCGGCTGGGTCGTGAGGCTGTTTCCCACTCACGTCCCGCCACCTCCTTCACTAGCATGACTGCTTCGCAGAAGGAGGTGGCAGCTTCCCATACTCTCTCGGGCGGACCATGGCTTAAACCAGGGCCGGACGCGAGAGATCGCCGCCGCCAATCGCTGCTACGAGGACACGGCGGTGCTCCGCCCAAGCGGGGCAGACCTCCACGGTATGCTCCACCGTGTCCGGCCCGAAACAACCGTGTCCGGTGAAGACCTGCATCAGGCGGAAGGTGAGGGCGTCGTGGCGCCTCTCTAGCCACTCCTCAAAGAGGGGACTTATAGCCACTATAGTGCCATGCCCTGCATTGGGTTGCGACAGTTGCTCTCTCCATGTCGCCATGAAATCGCGCCGAAAGTCTGTCCGCAGAGCGACGATTTGCCGCAGCAGCGGAGTTTTCCCCCGACTTAGTGCCTCCGCGCGCCATTCGTGCAGGCGCGCGAGGACTATCGCCTCCAGAGCCCATGGCGACAATCCGGCAAGGAGGCTCGCCGCCTCGCCGGAGATCGTGCGGTACCCCCGGACTAGCGTTACGGCTACCACCTTTTAAAGCGCGTTCAGGTAGTGGGCGGCTCGCCGCCTCAAAGAACACACCGTGGCTCCGTAAAGGGCTATGAACCGAACGACCCCCGCGTAAAGCCTCCGGCAGTAGGCCTTTGGACACCTCAGGTTGGCGAAGAGCCGCGTGAAGGCAGAAAATACTCGGATTCCGACGGTGGCGCATTCCGAGGCCCATGAAAGCACATGGTCTCGGACTTGTGCAATGCCATGCCACCTCGAGACCCAATTGCTGGATCCTCTCCACGATTATCGCAACCCCGCGTGTCATGTATTCGGCCGCCGCCTCGTGCGACCTCCGTTGTGCCAGTACCAGCGTGTCGTCAGCGTAGCAAACCACGCTGACGGCACTAGGGAGGTCGGTACGCAGCACCCAGACATTCCAAACAACCATACATTCTGTCATTGTAACAAAACAGTTCCCAGTACCAAGTCAAGTGGCAATGCAAATGGCGGGCGGTGGCGTTAACCGTCTGTTTTTTTTTTATGGCTATACCTAAAGATTAAGCCAGGTATCATGTCGATATAATTACAATCAAAACTTTGCGGGAACGCGTTAAAGAGGATATACTAAACTAGCTGCTAAACCAGAATTGCTAATATTCTCCAAACCTACGACTAGTGAAAAAAACTCACCAATAGATATTTTTATAAGTTACTACCTAACACAGACCTTCATAATGATTATACATGCAATACAATAAGCCTTCAGTAATTAAAATGTCCGTTATCTGTACAATTCCAAAATACGGGTTCTACGGATGTTGCTTACATAATCTCGTCTGTCAAGGTGTTTCGGCAGAAAAAGCGTTGGCAGACTTATATATTCCAGAAATGAGGATTCATACCTACCGACTGGAATTGGTTTCATGCTGGTATCAGATGGGTATATTTAGGGGTCCCGATGGGGTCACCATTGAGAGCGTCTGCCAAGCACTTCCGGCAAAAAAATACTGACAGATTTTGCTTTTCTGTATCTACCAGTAAATTTCTAACTGATGCCGTAACTATTATTTCAGTATCAGATGGGTAAAGTAACGCCCCCTTTTTCGCACCGAATATGTTTTTTTTTTTACTTTTGGCAAGTTCCGCCGTGGCAGACTATCAAATTCGGATTTAGCATCACTTTTATGAGAACTTATTGTGCATTTTATCGCGGTATCAAGTAGGTTGGAAATTTTGCACTCGGCTCTCCTACTATAATCCATTCCATGTAAAAAAATCACAATGGTCACAACTTTTTACTCGTTAAAGTTACAAGGTGGACATTGAAATACGTGAGGGTAGCAATCAAGTAGCAATTATTCAAGTAAAAATAATAACACGAATTTGAATATTTCACACAAACGGAGGGTTGACCAGCCATCCTGATATCAGAATGGCTGGTCATTTTGAAGTCCCATTATTTTGTTTCCAAGTTAGGTAGCAATTAATTGACTATAGGTAGTAAAAGGTAGCAAATAGGTAGCAATTTTTGGTCACCAGCCTGACGCGAACCGATACAGGCAACCAGCCATCCTGACGCAGACTCATTGTTGTCTAGTTCAGACGACGACGATGATGTATTTTATAGTGCGTGAGTGGTGCAACCAGCCATCCTGACGCAGACCGGTAGATGTTGGAGGGACCAGTGATACCACAATTTTGCCAGATTATGTTTGCAGCGGCCTAATTAGGTACGCAGTCGATTCAGAGCTTTCCAAATAGGCCACTGTAGTTCACTGCCGGGAGCCAGGTGTTCTTGGAGCTTTAAGAAGTCGTGGGGTGTTGGACACTTCTCTTGCCATAACTTACCGCGTACTTTGGGTGGCCTGTTTTGGATTGCCTGAGTGGAGCGTAAGAAGATTTTACAGCATTTTAGTCTTCCCGGGTTAGGTGTGTGGTCGTAGAGGGGATGTCGGGAATAATATTCTTGGTTCTTTTTTTCCAGCGCGCATGCGACATCCCTTCGTACAGCAGGTGGTGCGCTACCTACTTGCGAGTACAGCTTATTGAGAGGAGTCGGTTTAAGGCAGCCCGATATTATCCGACACGTCTCGTTTAGAGCAGTATCTACTTGTTTTGCGTGAACGGATCGATACCACACTGGGCACGCAAATTTGCTAGCTGAAAAACATAGGGACATGCCGGTTATTCTAAGAACTTCGGGTGCTGCTCCCTAGCTCGTGGAAACTAAGCGACGCGACGTAACAAGTTGTTTCGGGTCGCGACTTTCTGTTTTGTACTATGACAATGTGACTTATACGTTAAGGCTCTGTCCCACGTGACACCTAGGTACTTTGGAAGGTACATGTTAGGTAGTAAGTGATAAAAATATCTACAGGTGAGTTTTTTTTTCACTAGCTGTTTTTAATATTAGCAATTCTGGTTTAGCAACTAGTTTGGTATATCCTCTTTATCGCGTTCCCGTAAGTTTTGATAGTAATTATATCGAAATGACACTTTTTTGTTCTATTTTTTCGGATGGGAAGTCATCGAATGACCCCCTTCTCTGGGCGGAGCGGAAGGGAGTGTCAGACTTCTGCTGAATAAAACCCATCCATGTTCCTTCTTTGCACTTTGTGTTTCAGGGCCGCGGTATCTCTTTCGAACAGTCCCGCAGCCCTGGCAGGCATCGGCCCTTGCGGACCCCTACATTGTTGCTGACATCTCTTTGAGGCACGCGTGGAACACGAACGCGCTGTCGACACGGCCTGTCGTCATAAGACGGCCGGACGGCGAGCTAGTCCATTACTCGCCGTCCACAGGCCCGCGCCTACGGTGGCCGAGAGCCACCACGTGACCCCCGACGCCCGGGGCGTCTCCCGCGGCGGCTGGGTCGTGAGGCTGTTTCCCTCTCACGTCCCGCCACCTCCTTCACTAGCATGACTGCTTCGCAGAAGGAGGTGACAGCTTCCCATTCTCTCTCGGCCGGACCATGGCTTAAACCAGGGCCGGACGCGAGAGATCGCCGCCGCCAATCGCCGCTACGAGGACACGGCGGTGCTCCGCCCAAGCGGGGCAGACCTCCACGGTATGCTCCACCGTGTCCGGCCCGAAACAACCGTGTCCGGTGAAGACCTGCATCAGGCGGAAGGTGAGGGCGTCGTGGCGCGTCTCTAGTCACTCCTCAAAGAGGGGACTTATAGCCACTATAGTGCCATGCCCTGCATTGGGTTGCGACAGTTGCTCTCTCCATGTCGCCATGAAATCGCGCCGGAGGTCTGTCCGCAGAGCGACGATTTGCCGCGGCAGCGGAGTTTCCCCCCGACTTAGTGCCTCCGCGTGCCATTCGTGCAGGCGCGCGAGGACTATCGCCTCCAGAGCCCATGGCGACAATCTGGCAAGGAGGCTCGCCGCCTCGCCGGCGATCGTGCGGTACCCCCGGACTAGCCTTACGGCTACCACCTTTTGGGACGCGTTCAGGTAGTGGGCGGCTCGCCGCCTCAAAGAACACACCGGGGCTCCGTAAAGGGCCATGAACCGAACGACCCCCGCGTAGAGCCTCCGGAAGGAGGCCTTTGGACACCTCAGGTTGGCCAAGAGCCGCGTGAAGGCCCATGAAAGCACATGGACTCGGACTTGTGCAATGCCACCTCGAGACCCAATTGCCGGACCCTCTCCACGATTATCGCAACCCCGCGTGTCATGTATTCGGCCGCCGCCTCGTGCGACCTCCGTTGCACCAGCACCAGCGTGTCGTCAGCGTAGCAAACCACGCTGACGGCACTAGGGAGGTCGGTATGCAGCACCCAGACATTCCAAACAACCAAACATTGTCATTGTAATAAAACAGTTCCCAGTACCAAGTCAAGCGGCAATGCAAATGGCGGGCGGTGGCGTTAACCGTCTGTTTTTTTTTTATGGCTATACTTAAAGGTTAAGCCAGGTATCATGTCGATATAATTACAATCAAAACTTTGCGGGAACGCGTTAAAGAGGATATACTAAACTAGCTGCTAAACCAGAATTGCTAATATTCTCCAAACCTACTACTAGTGAAAAAAACTCGCCTGTAGATATTTTTATAAGTACCTAACACAGACCTTCATAATGATTATACATGCAATATAATAAGCCTTCAGTAATTAAAATGTTCGTAATCTGTACAATTCCAAAATACGGGTTCTACGGATGTTGCTTACATAATCTCGTCTGTCAAGGTGTTTCGGCAGAAAAAGCGTTGGCAGACTTATATATTCCAGAAATGAGGATTCATACCTACCGACTGGAATTGGTTTCATGCTGGTATCAGATGGGTATATTTAGGGTTCCCAATGGGGTCACCATTGAGAGCGTCTGCCAAGCACTTCCGGCAAAAAAATACTGACAGATTTTGCTTTTCTGTATCTACCAGTAAATTTCTAACTGATGCCATAACTATTATTTCAGCATCAGATGGGTAAAGTAAGTAAAAAAAAAAACCTTTTTCGCACCGAAAATTTTTTTTTTTACTTTCGGCAAGTTCCGCCGTGGCAGACTATCAAATTCGGACTTAGCATCACTTTTATGAGAACCCATTGTGCATTTTATCGCGGTATCAAGTAGGTTGGAAATTTTGCAGTCGGCTCTCCTACTATAATCCATTCCCTGTAAAAAAATCAAATGGTCACAACTTTTTACTCGTTAAAGTTACAAGGTGGACATTGAAATACGTGAGGGTAGCAATTAGGTAGCAATTATTCAAGTAAAAATAATAACACGAATTTGAATAGTTCACACAAACGGAGGGTTGACCAGCCATCCTGATATCAGAATGGCTGGTCATTTTGAAGTCCCATTATTTTGTTTCCAAGTTAGGTAGCAATTAATTGACTATAGGTAGTAAAAGGTAGCAAATAGGTAGCAATTTTTGGTCACCAGCCTGACGCGAACCGATACAGGCAACCAGCCATCCTGACGCAGACTCATTGTTGTCTAGTTCAGACGACGACGATGATGTATTTTATAGTGCGTGAGTGGTGCAAGTAATTGCCCGTGGCACTCGTACACTCGCTTATATCTCAGCGACAAAACTATCAGAACTACACGCCACTTTCGGTTGGCGCAGTGGTTGAGCGATCGGCTGCTGCGCTGCGTGTCGCGGGTTCGATCCCCGCTCGGAACAAATATTTGTATGATCTACAGGTAATTGTTCCGGCTCTGGCTGTTTGTGTATGTGAGTTTAAATGTTTGTAAACGCACCCACGACACAGGTGAAATTCCTAGAGTGGGGCAACGTTTTTTTAAAAAAGAAAAGAAAGAAAGAAAACATACTCGCTTCTCGCCAACTCTTTTCTAGTTACTAGCTCTACTCGCTTCTCGCTTATAGTTGGTGGTGGGACAAGTGCCTTAATAGCTGTTCTAATGCATGACATGACTGAATTGGTAAACAATTGAAGACTACGGATATAATGCAATATTGCTCATGCCCTTAAGCAAGTAGCGTGATCATATTATATAGCTTAACATTTGAAGACACCTTTGAGGAACATTTGTGCAAAATTTTAACAGAATCTGTGCCGTCGTTTTTGCGCCATTTCGGAACATCGATTTGTATTTTTACGATTTTATTATATGTATAGATTACTAGCAGTTCAAGTAATTTATATCATTTGTTAACGCGTGGACAACTGCCAAGCGATTATTATTTTCATAATCCCTGTAAAAACCTCAATTTCAGTAACCTTGCATGGTTCGTTGGTAGAATGATGTCCTGTATTTCGTAAACACGTAACAAAAATATTATATTTAAAATTAGTTTAGTGTCCTTAAAAATTGTATAATAATATGTTCGCTATAAGAGAGTGTTGCAAGTACCGAGTGTCGAGTGCGCAGAGTGGCAACCTTAGCTGAGTCCCTGCTATGCGCCAGGCCCGCGGCGCGCGGCGCTGCCTTACTATTACCTTTTATGAGTTTCCACGCGTCACCTGACTTTTTCTACGGGACCCGCTGCTGAGATAAATAGGCCCATACATTTACTTACACCTACTAAAATCCCGGTTTATGCTGACATAAAACTGTTCGGGAACATTGACGTCGTGTAGGCTGTAATGTTACCGAACAATAATCTGATTTACTTTATTAGAGTTACATTGATGGTGCTGCAGGTCGGTCGTTTTAGATTAACCCTCGTATCGGATCAAATCAGCATGCGTTAGAAGACTCTAAGAAAGCGTCGTCTCTTATAGATGCGCCTTGTAGTTGTAACCGACACTCAGGTGGGTAGAAAACGATCATAACGTCCGTACGATGCAAAAGTAGTTTTCAAGTTTTAAAGAGCAGTTCTCGGCAAATATCTGTCACTTGCCTTCAGTACGCGTCGATATCTGCTAACGTTGTTCATATGTACTCAGTGCTAGAGGAACACCGGCGGCCGGTGCTTCGGTGCCTGGAGTTTTCTACATGAGTTACATATTCTATGGTCACCGACATGACATAAAGAACGAATGCAAAAAAATCTCTTCCACATTTGCATGATGTAAGTGTAGAAACTATCAAATATCATTTTGTAGACGACGAGGCTCGAAGGTTCAAAGTCGTACATAACTAAGTACATACTTGTAACTGCCGGAACAATGGCGCGTCTATCGTCAGTACATAACGAGTAGGGTTATTGTACATTCGCCACAAAGTAAATTCACCACGAAAAAAAGTATGTGTAAACTCGCCATACATGTACGTAGTTATGTTGTGATATCAGTTTTCAGAGCGTCTAAAAGCCTTTGAGGGTAGCGCGTCATCAAACGCTCACAAAGGACATCAAGGGTCGCACACGATCGGTCAGCCTGACCGCGCCACAGACACGCCACAACCGCGCGTTGCTGTCAGTACGACCATTGTATCGTTTACGCTGTGGCTTCACGGTTTAAAGTAAAACGTGGCAGAATGTAGCGGTTGTGCAGTTTACGTAGCGTGTAACTGTGACGGTATTACTCCTAATGTACGAGGCTTCACAATCGGCAGATTCATTACCTATCAACTTACTACCATAAATATACTGCGGAAAATCCACTGTGCGACTGGCAGGGCGTTGTCTTTCGTCATGGACCAGCTTTTATGCAATCGGTATGTGTTTTTTGTTGAATATTAATTATAGTGAGTACAATGTCATCTACAAATTAATTATCTCCAATGTGTGTGTAGTATGGTATCAGTGGTGATCTCCCGCTCTTAGGGCGGAGACAGGACAAAGCGCCGGCCGATCTTACACTAACGACATCCTGTCCTGCCCCCCCGGCACCTACCTACCTCACTCTACTCCCCGCCGTCGCGCGGGAAATGAGAAAAGTTGACGTTTCCAAGGTGTTCGTGCGCCTCCACCACATTTATTTACTGAACGACCTTTGAACCTATTTTGAATTTCTCTCGAAGATCGTAAAGGCATCTAGACACGAGGTAGTGTGTCAAGCCAGGTTCAAGCTAACAGAACTGGCGAGCAGCACCGTGTGTAATATTGCACGAACCATTTAGTGCCACTTTTGACCCCCTGATAACTCAAAAATTATTTCACATAAACATGTCAAATTTGGCTCACATATTGAAACTTGCGAGATACATATTGTGGAGTTATAAATAAAAAACAGAATTCACTTCACTCTCTAAAAATAGAAAAGAATATGTCGTTTAGTTAAAAAAGTAAAAAATACAGTGTTATATAAAAATAAATTTTCCTATTCGTGAACCTAGCATGTAATTGTATTTTTTAATAGAATTTAAATTGTTGAAGGATTTTTTGTTTAGAAGTACTTCTCTGAAAAAAAAAATGACTAATTTTGGATTTCTTGTTTTAAACAAAATACGCAATTACGTTTGACAAAATGGCTAACAATATATTACCCTATCTTTTAAATGTGCAACGTTTTCATATAGAATATCCAGTTTATGTACATCACTGCTGCTGACTATAATATGCTTAAATAATACCTCGATTCCAGAAATAATTTTTAAATTTGGATCCTGAACGTCTAGTAGCGTCGCTCCTTGCGCAATCTCGTTCACAGGACGAGCATCGGTCGGACGCGCAACCAACCTCGCCGGCGACTTTCAATCGTTCATCGACATATATACATATATATATTTTAAACGTGTTTCCAGATTGGGAATTAAAATAAAAGGGGCCTGAAAGATTATGACGTCTTCAACTAATTTTTCAACCTATAACAAAAAGGAACAAAAAGTGAAATATTCGGTCTAAAATATCAGTTTTCAAGGACAAGATCATCAGGAAGAGAAAAATACCATAATGAATAGGATGTTCAACTAAAAGATTCAACCATCAATACGTACCAGGAAAACAATGTATCTTACATCACTTGCGTGATGACGACATCAATAAACTGACTCACACTCGGCGCCTCAAACCCGCCCAAAATTACTAAATTTTATTAATCTTCAAATCGATAGATGCTCTTTGAAGCTTGGCACACGAATGGAAAAAATGAAAAAAACAATCGTCTCTCCAAAGACAGTTATTTCAAATTTTAGAATTGTCAATAAAAATAAAAATATTTGGTTTCGAGGTTCCACCAAAAAAAGGTTAAAATGCGGAGGTAACTCTGCAATATGTGCTCCAAATTTCATAAACTCACCTCAAATGGTTATTTAGATATTAACGTCCAAAAATCGTCATTTTATCACTGACTGACCTTTAGATCAAAACTCTAATCCAGTTCCAGACGATCTAGAAACTTCAAATTTGGCATCCAGATAGGTAGTTAGGTGAATAAAAGGAATAAATCAGAAACTAGTAAATTTTTATCATTTTATTATAAATTTTCAATTAATTGATTCTATTAGGAACACTTACATAGAGTGATTATTATGTAAGAATCAGCAATCAAAATTGATGACAACCGGTCTTTATGTGGATTTTAAGGTCTTCACGTGAATATATAACGAGTGGAATACCACCCTTAATTTTTTTTTTAATCCACCCATATCAGTTTTAGTACTTATAACTAAGAGTATAGTCGAGTATGTCGACAATTTCAGAAAGTAAGTGGCATAAAATGGTGGCCGACATAAAGAGAAAGAAATTCATTCTTTCATTTCGTGAATCTGTGCTGCAGAGATCTGCATTTTGTTTCAGGGATTTTAGGGCTTAGTGTCAGCATAATTAAATAGAAAGCATCAAGCTTTAACAGGCTAATAAACGAAAAGCTGTCATTATTTAATGGCGGCTCCGAGTGCGATGCAAATTGACAGCGAAGTACATCAACGTAGTGTGCACGCCGCGGCCGCGCAGTACCGCGAACAACAATAAAAGCATTGATTGTTTACTGAATAATCGGATTAGCTCATAAGTCGGGAGCAAGCGGAGCGCGTTTGGGACAGAATTCAAATGTGTAATGCTTTATGGCGAACTAAAATGGTAAGACATTTTTTTTAACTTCTTGTATTTGTAAAGAGATTAATACGTATCCTCGCCAGGAAGAAAAGTTTATGTTTAGGTGATGAATCGAGTATTTTTGAATGCCTGATCTGTGGATTACTGTGTAACGTCGCGTCGTTTATCAGCTTCACTTTAACTGCGCTGAACTACATTACCTATACTACCTACTGGTAATCTGGCCGTGGCCTAACCAGAGCTTACTCTTGATCTTTCTATACATACAAATAAATAAAATTGAACAGTCTGTTTGTAATTTAACAATAACAGCTTGATACTGAATGCAAGATTTGATTCTTCTAGAAACTTTTCTTAATGCCACAGTGACCACATAGGACTTGTAAAGTCATACGGTCTTCTGAAGTGTGCACCGTTCGGTACAAGCTGAATCCGACAGCCTTGTTGAGCGCGTCGGGTCATCTTGTCGGCGGTCGGTCTTGAGCGTATTTCCTTTTACCCATTCTAGTATTAAAAGCCAGTCCAGGCAATGCTTAGGTCAACGCATAATATACCCGGGAAAACTGAGTGCTCTGCTCCTGGCAGACGATAAATATCTTATTGCAAACATCATAAGAAAGGATGAGAATGCTAGTCAGTAGTGTGGGTGTATCTATGTTAAGAATTTGGAACTGTACACTTTTCGCATGTCTAAATGCAACACGCTACCTCAAAATGAAACAGGATCTCACCATTTACTTTTAATACTTATGGGAGAGAGTGACCAACGCTCCGTCAGCTGACAGCTCTGTCGCACGGTATTATGTGCCGCGAGTAAAGCGATACGGGATAGAGTTACCGCTCGGGTCCGTGCGCGCTGGACACGGCCGCGCTGTCCGGGCTAGTTAACCTCTCGGCGTTCAGTTACTTACTCGGGATATTAAATACAGGATACCTTGTAGTGGGTTGTTAGTGACACGATACTTGTCTAGCGTAGAAACACTGGCTATTCCAATTATGGTATTATTAAATAGAATAATAATAGTATAAAAACTTCGATTCGCTGGGCAGCGTTCGGGAAGTTGCGTGGTAGTTGCGTGGTATCTTCTCGTCCAACTTACCGCAGTGTCTCAAGACGAAAGTCTATGACCAGTGTGTGTTGCCATTGATTACATACGGGACCCAAACGTGGTCGCTGACAATGGGCCTCATCAGAAGGCCTTAAGTCACCCAAAGAGCAATGGAGAGGGCTATGCTCGGAGTTTCCTTGCGTGATCAAATCAGAAATGAGGAAATTCGTAAGAGAACCAAGGTTACCGACGTAGCCCGAAGAATAGCCAAACTTAAGTGGCAGTGGGCAGGGCACATTGCTCGCAGAACGGATGGCCGATGGGGCCGGAAAGTTTTGGAGTGGCTACCGCGAACTGGAATACGTTGCGTTGGAAGGCCTCTTACTAGGTGGACCGATGACCTGGTAAAGGTTACGGGGATCCGCTGGGTGTATACTGGATGGATACGTCGTTAAGGCTTTTCTTCTTAGAGTTGCATAATTGACATTATTTATTTCCTGAAAAGAAAAGGGAAAATTCCTTCTTTGCCCTTTGTGTTCCAGGGCCACAGTATCTCTTTCGAACAGTCCCGCAGCTCTGGCAGGCATAGGCCCATGTGGACCCCTACTTGGTTGTTAACATCTCTTTGAGGCACGAGTGGAACACGAACGCGCCGTCTACACGGCCTGTCATTATAAGACGGCCGGACAGCGAGCTAGCCCATAACTCGCCGTCCACAGGCCCGCGCCTTCGGTGACCGGGAGCTAACACGTGACCCCCGACGCCCAGGGCATCTCCCGCGGCGGCTGGGAAGTGAGGTTCTTTCCCTCTCACGTCCCAACACCTCCTTCACTAGCATGACTGCTTCGCAGAAGGTGACGGCTTCCTATTCCCTCTCGCTCCGGACCATGTCTTGAACCAGGGCCGGACGCAAGAGATCGCCGCCGCCAATCGCCACTACGAGGACAGGACGGTGCTCCGCCCAAGCGGGGCAGACATCCACGGTGTGCACAACAGTGTCCTCCGGACGATCCTTGCAGTGGAAAAACCCGGGCGTTTCCTCCCGGGTTTTGGCACATTCGAGGCCCATGAAAACACATGGACTCGGACTTGTGCAATGCCACCTCGAGATCCAATTGCCGGATCCTCTCCACCACTATCGCAACCCCGCGTTTCACGTTTTCGGCCGCCGCCTTGTGCGACCTCCCTCAAAATCAAAATCAAAATCAAAGCATTTATTTCAAGTAGGCCAGTTACAGGCACTTTTGAATTGTCGAAACAAAGACAACAGTAAAATATAGCTACAGTCCCAGTCAAAAGGCACAAAAACTGTGAAAGTACTGTAGTTGCCCATTCCCTAACGTAGATCTCTATGGAGAAGAACGGGCAAGAAACTCCATGGACACTCTTTTAAATCAGAATACCCCTTGTGTCCATTCTCCGTTTCGACCGGGGTAGATGACGGCGCTATCCGTCAGGTAGTCCCCGACCACACGACGAAGGTAGGTCGGCACCCGGTGATACCGGAGTGCCTCCCTAATGCAGCTTCAGGGCATGGAGTTGAAGGCGTTGGCGATGTCAAGAGATACCGCCAAGACGACCCCGCCCCGGGACACCGCGTCCCCCGTCGTGAGGGCTCTCACGCGCATGATGGCGTCCACCATTGAGCGCCCCTTGCGGAAACTAAACTGGTGCTCCGCAAGATCCGGCCCCATTCCCGCATGGTGCTCGGCGAGGCGGTTGGCAATGACTCTTTCAAAGAGTTTACCCACCTCGTCGAGCAACACGATGGGCTGGTATGCGGACGGAGAATCCGCAGGGAGCCCTGGCTTCCGGATGAGGACCAGCTTCCCCGTCTTCCAATGAAGCGGGAACTGGCCTCTCTCCAAGCATGCGCTTAGGAGCCCTTCAAGTTGGGGCCCGAGAGCCTCAGAGGCCAGGACCCAGGCTTTGCCATTCAATCCATCGGGTCCTGGGGCGGTATTTCTGGCTTTCAGCCTGCGTACCGCCACTCTCACGTCTACCCCATTCACCTCGGCGCCGCACGCGGCGGTGGAGCCATAAGTGGGGGAGAATGCTCCCTTCGCGAAGGGAACAGAGCGCTCACCAAGGTCCCGGGTGCGGAGTTTGTCCCGCACCATCTTGTAAGGGCGTCCCACGGATCTCGGTTCAGAGACTCCAGCATCTCCTTGCGGGCCAGATGCTTGGCCCGCCGGACAGCCTCTTGGAGGGCGGTCTTCACCGTTCTGTAACCCTCGTACAGCTCCGCCTGAATGGCTGCCGCATCTGGAGGGCGGATGCGGAGCCTGCGATGCCTGACGTACAGGTGCCGCGCGGCAACGCACGCCTCGCGCAGAGACGTCAGCTCTTGCGACCACCAGTACACCTGACGCCGGGCGTTTCCTGGCTGAACTCGGGGCACTGCCACGACGCAAATCTCAGACACGGCCTCCTGGAACCAACCCGCCTCGTTGTTGATGTCGGCAGGCCTGACCGGTGATGACACCCAGGCCTGCACGACTCGCCCCGCATCCTCACGCACGTGGGTACAGAACCACGATTTAGGACTGTCTCCAGAGCCCAGTCCTCCACCATCCTACCCCGCACGTCCGTGTAACGAGAACCCCAAGCCAAGTTCTTGGTATTGAAGTCCCCGAGCACAAGCACGGGGAGGGAATGTCTTCCGGTGCTACATGTCTCACCTCTTTAACCGTATGCTAAATCAATTTATAATGACATGAAATTACAATTAACATTATTTACATCACATTGGTTTTTAATTAACATTAGTAACATTACGTTACTTTCAATTCACATCAGTTACATTCCATTAATTTTAAAACTATACATTATTTCAATTAGAATATTGCACACACTTATTTTTATAAAATTTAACAATAAATACAACATAATACCATTGTCTTAAATTATTACTTATGCCTATATTTGGATGCCAGATCAAGACAAAAGAATTTACAGGGATAATATTTACAAAAAACTCGTGAATTGAATAAAAATATTCCTGCAACAATCAATTCCGTAGTGCCGAACAAAATTTTTTGAAGGGTAGTTGGGTTATTGGCTTCGGCAGAGCATGGTAGATTAGGGGAGCCATGCACAGCTCTTTCGGAAGAGTTGCGACTTAGGAATAGGTATCTCGAAAATCTGCAGCTTTCCTATTATTTGTATTATCCCCTCGTTCAAATAATTCTGTATTTTATCTTAGGAACTTGGCAATTTTTAAAGATATAATATTTGCAGGGTACAGTAAAAAGGTGACTTAAATATAGGCCTACACGAATCAGACCACTCCAGATAAAAAATTGTGCAGATACACTTTTTTTGAGCAATGAAAATTCGATACATTTCTGAGGAGTTTCCCCACTCAGCTATGCCGTAGTGAGTAACCGAACAGATATAGGCATGATGCACCATTGTGGAGATTTCTCTTGACGTTACATTTTTGACTTTTCTTAGCGCAAATACAAATTGATTGATTTTCTTGCCGAGTATCTCATTATGATTCTTCCATGTTAAGTGCTCATCAAGTGTTATCCCTAAAAACCGTGTGTTATGTACCTGCTTTACGATAATGCTATTATACGCGGCATGTACTTACAACTACAGTACTTTCTCAAATTATTATGTCTTGTGACTGTGACTGTAGCTTCGCTTGTTTTTGTTTTTTTAACATTCAAAAGTGCCTGTGATGGTCTAATTGAAATAAATCTATGTAAAAAATTTCAAAACTGTGTCATGAAAAATCACAAAGTTATAAGCTTGTTCGGTTACCTAGCCACGCGGCGCGCCCGCGCGCTCGCTTCCAGCGTCGTCTTGAGCTCATTGATAATAATAATTTGGCAGTAGGTACCTAAATGATTGCGATAGGTACTTATGTCCTTCGGTACTTATGTTATTCAGGTTTCGCATATACCTACTATAAATAATGTTGTATAAAGAACAAACAGTAACGGGCCCAGAAGGCTTCCCTGAGGGAAACCGCAATGGTTAATTCGTGATTCGGATACGCAATTATTGATACTATGTACTTGATTATTGGTTTAACTTTGCTACTCTTGTTATCTGCTTCCTGTCACGTAAATACGGCTGAAACAAGAACCACGGACTTCTATTTAATAATTATGTAAAAAATTTTACCTTTGCCTTAAATTTGCCGCATGTCATTACTTCCCAGAATTTGATCCCCAAATTAGCGACACTATCGTATGGTGTAATAATACAGTCTGAGTTCACCCTGTACAACTGTTCTGAGGACAACATAAAATAAATTATTATCTATCTCGGAGCAATAATGGGGCGGGCACTTGACTCTATAAACAAAAAATAGCACTTTAAAACTTAATATTAAAATTTCACAAACGAATCCCGGAATCAAAAACTGGTTTTCACACACTCGCAATATTTTTGAACGACATATCCGACGACAGGCCACGCCATGAGAGAGACGACAAAAGACAACATACCCTCTTTGCGTGTAAAGACTTCAGTCGGCTTGTGCAAAAGTACAAAACACACTGCAAAAACAAAAACAAATCATGTGTGCGGGAAAGCTTTTTTGAATCATCGAGGACAATACAACTACAAGTATCATTAAATAATCAAACGAACTTACCTGTAAGTGAAGTTCGACGGTAATTATGCTTGTTGTTGTATTGTCCGAAGATGAAGTCCCGACCTAGACTAGACTTTTACTAGGTTGTAAAACCAAGAAATCGCTATGAACCTAATGAAGATAGTTTACAGAGGCAGATGCAGCACAATAAGCTTGCGTTCGGAAATAAGCTTTTATCTTATTTACACATAAGATAAAAGCTTATTTCCGAACGCAGACAAAAGTCGAGATTATTTATTTGGTGGTTGATCCTGTCCTACTCGAATAATCTGATATGATGCTAAAGATGCTTTACGTTGTTGTCCGTATGAAATGTTCGCATTCGCATCAGTATTCGTGAATATTTCAGGAACATATGTTTTTGAATCAGGGGCCATTTATCTATGTCTTCAATTTGACTTAAAGTTAAGTCAAAATCAAAGATAGTTACTGCAAAACTTATCGATTTTTTGTCATGTGTGTCATTTTCATTGTAATCGAGGGCGCTCTAAACGAATATGGGTTTAAAATCAACAAGAGCGAGTTTTATGAACTTAAATAAAATAAAGTTATTAAGCATGTAACGAATATTATGTTGCACTAAAATAATTGCAATTATCGGAAAAAGTGCCGAAAAAAGTTCGCGAGCGGACACAGTGGTTTTCGTGTGTCGGGAACAGAATCGAGTTCTGAGTGACAGTGGTAGCGGTACTGAGTGCAAAAAACGAACAAGAAAGAGGGTAGACCGATTTGTCTGCTCATAAACACCCACCCGCAATAACTTCAGTTTATCCGTGATCATGGTGACAGCAACAGCGCCGAAATATCGGGAACTCAAAACAATCAGTAAAATTGATAAATATTCGGTTTCTAGTGTAAATGATAATTGCAATTAATTAATAACTTTCGTCAAAAAAACATTGTAAGCCTGCGCGAATATTTCGATGGACTGTCGGTATTGCTGGAATAGGCCCTTAATATTCATGGTACATTTTGCCTGGGAGAACATAATATTGTTTTTGAATTACAATTAATAATAGTAGTTAGTTCTTCTGAATATTTTATTATTCAACTCTATTCCACGGTGCGTGTTCCGATACTGGTAGTACAGGTTCTTAATATTATATTCTTGTGACCGTAAAGCATTCATCACATCCTTTTATGTTTTTATTGTTTTAAAATTACAAATAATAAATAACGAACATTTAATTTCTGAACGAAATTACGTATTGAGTTCCTGAAAAAATACGCATTCAAAATATTCTGTAATCCTGCACAATATCATTGAATTTGCATTTTCTCATTCACTTGTTCTCTGTACCGATCTCATTGTGCGCTCGTCCAATTACCACAATTAGTTCAGTTCGCGAGCGCGCGGGGCGCGGGGCGCAATGGGTGCCAGTGAGCGTACCCCGTGAAATTAGGAGCCTAATCAACATGGCGTACTATAAAATTTAGCATGGCGTGAACAAAATTACTCTCAAGATCGAAGCTATAGACGTCTGTGACCCTGGGGCAGGCTTCCACCTAGGTGTGCTATTGTAATGCGACAGACAGTTTCAGTATTTCATAGGACTATCGATAGCCAGTTATCGGTCACAATTCCAATACAATCGTAAACTTCTCAAACATAATTCTTGTTATACCTTGAAATTGGAATCGGTACCGAAAGACCGGTCCGAAGCTTTATTTACTGGCACTTAATCAATCAAGTAACTCTCTTGGAGCCTTTAGTAATGCTGTGAAGGCAAGTAGTCGAGTGGCCACGTATCGGCGCGCAATAAGCTCCTCATTCATAACTCGCTGCCTGTTCACTCTCGCCCTCCCCCGCCCCCCGTACACCACGCGCCTCACGGTGCCCGTTAATTGATCCTTTGATTGAGTTGGCGGAAGATTCTTGAGAATGAATGTACACCACGAGATACATCAAGCATTTATTATTTTATTATACAGGGTGTAACGGACGTCCCTCCTCTGACAGGGTGCATTCAGCTCCTTATTTTGAATCATATTCCACCGGAATGATTCTCCGGATTTTTTTTTTTTTTCATATACTATTTCCTTTATTTCAACGTAAAATTATATTCCCTGTAAGAAGTACTCCGTTTATGTAAATAATACTCCTAAAATCAGAAATCCAACAATGAATGTTGAAATACGCGTGAAATCAGCTGTTCACTTAATGCCTAGCTAAAGAGTTCATCGAACTCGTCGTCGCGCTTACCATTCGCAACGTGCGTTTTGCCACGGTAACGATACATTGCGTATGAAGAAATAAAACAAATCAAATTTATTGGATTCCTATAACATTCCTGCAATAATTTCTTGTACCGGTCATCTTAGTATGATAATATAATGAATTCACCGCATCTGTTTTTGGAGGGCTGTCCCTTACACCCTGTATAAGAAATTGCCACTAAAATGATGCATACTTGTTTAATTTATTGACATATAAAGTGTTTGGCATGAAATTGTGATATCTACTTACCTTATAACTTCATTTTTTTAGTTTTTATTTTGATAATTGCCATCGATCTCCTACGCTATTTTGTATAGGGACATAGTACCTATGGACAAACATTTATTTACAAGAACGCCAATTAACTGTCTCTTGCAAATATTCAATTACTGCACTCTGATAAGGGATAAGTGATTGTACTGAGATAATGTACATTGTACGGAATTAGAATATATATGTATATAGATAATGTACATTGTACGGAATTAGAATATATATGTATATAGATAATGTACATTGTACGGAATTAGAATATATATGTATATAGATAATGTACATTGTACGGAATTAGAATATATATGTATATAGATAATGTACATTGTACGGAATTAGAATATATATGTATATAGTTATAGGTTATGTGCAGAACTTTATTGATATTAGAAGTTAGCATTAATTATTTTAATGGTTATATGATTTTAATGCAACTATATCTAATCGTGGTATACTTATGAAACCGATGAAACTAAATCTATACTAATATTATAAAGAGGACAAATATGTATTTATGTATGTTTGTAACGAATAAACTCAAAAACTACTGAACCGATTTCAAAAACTCTGTCAACTTTAGAATGCTACATTACCCCTAAGTAATAATAGGCTATATTTAAAAAAAAAACGTCCACCCGTGCGAAGTCGGATCGAGCCACTAGTATTGAATAAACAGGGCCAATACACTTATATTCTTATGCTGTTTACCCCTACAGTATAATTCCTAGGATAATAGTATAATTACTAAGATAGAACATAACAATTCTCAAGTACCGTGTTTTCCAGTTGCGGGTTATCATGGTCAAATAGTCAGTCACTCTTTGTAAACGGCTTCATTGGGTAAGACTGGAAGCCGACCCTAAACTAGTCATGAATACCAACCGGTCTTTAAACTGAGAACATTCGAATACAATATTCACAATTTTATTTTATCCTGTTCGGAAAAGTATGATAGTCATAATTTCCACTTAGCAACCCACAGATACATGAGCGAGTATCAGAAGCATACTCGATGCATCGGCACGTCTGAAAACACAGTCATAAATCGCGGGTGGTGGCAATACGTCGTGAGTTGACGTCACAGAGCTGCGGGCCCGGGTCGGGGTCACATACTCGGTATGAGCACGAGCGCTGCCCTATCCGCTCACACGCCTCAGCGGACACCGTGCAGACCGCTCGCGATCGATCAGAACACACTGCTCTATGCAATTGAATTAGTCACATGCGATTAAATTCGCAGAATGTTCTGATAAATATGTGTAAAGCCTGAGAATTAAATAGATCTACATAAATCACGATAATGTAATACCATTTGGCATTCGCCACATATCACAATCTTGTGGTTCCCAGTTAATTGTGCATGCAGAATAAACCAAACCAAGGTTTTTGCAAACCCTATGGAATGATTAAGTTTAAGCTGTCATTGTGCCCACTACCCCGCGCCAGGTGTTCGTCTCCTTTTGTTCAAACGTGCAGCACCCATAATAAATATTCTACGGAGTCCACGACTAAATATAACTTCAACTATGCCGTCTTTGAAATTCGGACCATTATTTAGGGCGATATGGCCCCTACGATATAATTCATAGGCTCGACATTCGTAGGCAGCTAAGGTGTGCCTATGTGAGCTCTACAGCAGCGTTATGTAAGGGCAGCGCTTGATCACGAAAACATGAAGGTGTAGAAGGATTATTATCATTCTCGATAGCGTCCTTCCTTTAGATGTAAGTAATTGAGTTCGGATGCCGCTGTCTACGTCATCAATGCATTGTATAAAACTCTTCGATCTGCGAGACTACATGCTTCCACCAACCATCCGCAGAGTAAGACTGATTCTGATTCCTGACTCGTGGAACTTCTGAACATCGGTCCGCAGTGCGTTTGTGTCGCTCTGTTATGAGTTATTATGAAACGTCAATACACTTGGTTTTATTGGAGACGCGATGCCTCGGCTTCGCTCGGGTTACAGCCTCCTTCAGGTCGCAGGCGGCACCTCCTCACCCCTCGCACCCCGTACGCCCTCGAGTTGACCTTTATGTAATACTACACCGTAAAACGTTAGTGCTCACCGTTACCTGCGTAATTTGTTACTTTTCTCTACTATCAGCTTCCGCAGGTGTGGACGTTGCTTGCATATTGACTATGATTCCTCAATATTTAGTGTAATAATAACGAATATGTCAGTAATTGCGTGAGTGGTTTGCCGGAATCAGAGCAGCCCCCAAACTGCTCCAAACAAATTGGTACGACATATCGACGATAACCAGAAGCGTTGGACACTTGTCAGTACTTGAGCGCGGACTGCTATGATCAGATTTATGAACTTAGAATTGAATGAGATAACTAGGGTTCATCTCACATTTAGATCTCAGATTTTAGAATACATAGTCAGTTTTCGGCCGTCATAAGGGAAAATCGTTTCTCCGTCGATATAGTAAAATTTTCCTTTGAAACGATTTTGCCTTGTTGGAAGGAAAATGCTTTTAGATCACATTCAACATTAGACGTGAACTGAAATCACAACTGAGACCTGTGGTGTGCAGAACTTTTATATTTATGTATAGTTTGATATTATAATCTCACTTGTACATTATTTTGCGTTTTTACTTTTTTTGGCTTGCGCTATTTTTAGGGTTCCGTAGTTAACAAGGAAGAGAATCCTTATAGTTTCATCACGTCTGTCTGTCCGCAGCTTAGCTCAAAGACTCTTAGTACTAAAAAGCTGTAATTTGACATGAATATACAAATTAGTTACGCCGACAAAATGGTAAAATAAAATCTCAAAAAGTATTTTTTTTTTAGTGTATCTCCTGTACCTACACGTAAAGTGGGGATTTTTTTTTCTCACGTACCCCATAGTGTGGTATGTCCTTGGATAGGTCTTTAAAAAATATTGCGAGTTTGTTCTAATTTTTCGATTAAGGGATTCGTTTGTGAAATATTAAGCTTTAAAGTCATATTTTTTGTTAGACTCAAGTATCCTCCTCCTCTACTAGCTAAACGGTTGTGTTTGGGTGTGTCAAAAAATTCATGATGATAGTATATACAACGAAATTAAAAGGAAAACTATCACAGCTAAATAAGCTATACAAGTTTATGAGTAATAGTTGACCAACTTATAAAATGCATTTGGATAACATATTTTCCTAAACATAACGTATGGGAGCACAGGTTTTTCAACTGCAAGTGGCAGTTTGTATTTTTTTTACAATAAAATCATCGTTCGGATGCAAATCCGCATATTTTGATGGGCAACTACGGACACAACTACATTGCGCGTGGCCCGACACTCACTTGGCCGGTTTTTAAAGTCTTCTAACATAATTTATGATAAAAGGAGTATATTTTTTGGTGTTATATTCCTTTAGGCACATTTATTTATTTTTCCAGAAATCTAGTAACTCTGTAAAGTATCCCAAAGAATAATAATTACCTACTAAAAGGGCCGTGGACGCTGTAAGTGAAAATGATCGCAGGTCACACAGCGCCTAGCGGCGGCGGCGCGGCCGTGTTCTGGCAATAAATAAGGTCACACATAGAGTTTCCTCCAGGCTTCAGCCGATATTCTCTGATAAAGCTACCGAAATTTTAATAAAAGTAAAGAGTCGCTAAAAGCCAGCCTACACAAGCGCACACCGCCACAAATTCTTTGATGTCCGAACAAAAACTTCGTTTTCAAATACTTTTCGGAATGTATTAGTAGCGGAGTGTATTTTTATGGCAGCAAAAATGTTAAAAAGTTTAATTGATGAAATCTTTGTTTAAAACAGTAACGAGAACGACGACAGCTGTCAGTTTCTGGTACAATTTCATTTACCAGAGAAGGCAATATTTGTGAAGGCAGTATGTCGTAGGAGCACGCTTATATCCGAATATAAGTTGAGAGCGCTTCTGAGGAAACAACTTCGTGCTCCCAAGTGGCGGCGGCGGCTTCGGTTTGCTTCTCTAAATCTCAATACTATGTACGCCTCGTATTCCTCTAAAGATGATGGTTGTAGAGGGACTGGCAGACAAAAAAGAAAACCTTTTTGCAAAAAATAAAACTGACTTCAAAAACACAAAAAAAGTGAAAAATAACTTTAGCTCGAGAAGTCGGTGACTTTTGTTTTATTTTTCGCAAAAAAAGTTTATTTTTCCATTTTTAGGTGTAATATCCTATACAATTAATATTTGCTATGCATTTATTTTACATTGTCAACAAAAACAAACAAATCTGGTTGTACTGTACACATCTGCGTACACCCTCAAAGCATACAGGCGTTATGTTATAATAAAAATGTAAGCGATTGCAGCAATCACGGCAGATTTGCTGTCTATTATTGAAGAGTTCCATTGTATATCTCTGAAGATTAGCATCAGGTATTTACCAAATTTAAACGGGACCACCGCAGAATAATATTCGTCCAAATAAAAGAAGAATCACCAGCATTCACAATTGGCAAAGAAATCGCTGAAAATACACAAAAAAAAAATATTCAGACGAATTGAGAACCTCCTCTTTTTGGAAGTCGGTGAAGAAAAGATAAATGGAGGAATGATTAGCGTAATGGTTAACAGGGGGAAATGGAAGAAAAAAGGTGTTGTGGCGGCCCGAAGTAACATGGGTCAAGTTCAGGCAGGAAGTTGATGATTACTACGCTCGTTAGTTGTACAAAAGTAATGCTGTTTAATTATTACTTTACATTAACTTTGCTAGCAATGCAGATACTTTTCCTCGTAATTGGGGCCGATAAGCAATCTTCCACAATGAAATCAGTCAAGAGGAAGAGCTCCGAGTTCGGTCAATAAATCTGATCGAGTTTGCTCAGCTGAGTGTTTGACCGCGTGCGTCTGTGCGATCAGGCCACTAATTAGCGATTGTTCCCAACAAGTCACACTGTAAAATGGCACAGTGTGACTCGTTGGGAAAAATTGTGAATAAAAATCTCAACCAGTCACACTGTTACTGTAGATGGGACAACTTTTTATCGTTTGTTCCCAACAAGTCACACTGTAATGTGCCACATTGTGACTCGTTAGGAAATATGGTAATTAAAAATCCCAACCAGTGACACTGTTACTCGATAGGACAACTTTTTGTGTTTATTCCCAACGGATCACACGCCAAGTGAAGAGTGACGCATTGGGAATATAAAATTTTCATTCAGTAACACTGTGACATATTGGCACTACTTCTTACCCAATCAGTGACACCATTGAGACTCATCATTTGTTCATGATTTTTGGTTAGTTCAAGATTTGTTTTAATGCAAATATTGAAAGATAATTTGTAAAAATCAACCATATTTATTATAATTATCAATCACAAAATATCAAATAAAATCACAGCATAACAAGATAAAATAACTAATTTAAAAAATATGTGCACTTATCACACTAAATCGTTTAAAACATATATAAACCCACTTTTTGTACTTACTAAACAGAAAATAGGTAACTGTTATCAAAATGGCAATAACTCTAATAATTTAAACTATTTGTCATCGGAACAATGTTCTAATATTACCTTGTACTAATACTATGGCATTTTTACCCGATTATGTGCATCTATTCCTTCGTAGCTAAAATATATAATAAACTGTATGCCGCCTCTGGTACTATTTGAGAAAACTTGCCGTAGCATTAAAATATTCTTACTTATAAAAAAAAAATGGGTAAATAGGTTTACTGTGCTAGATAGATTAATTTGAAACTGTGATTGTTTTGTAATATCTCAATAATTAATAAACATACTTAATTGTTTTTTACACATTATATACTTTTTTTGAATCACCAAGCTTAAAAACACGAGAGAATCTCAACTGTGTTACTGATTGGGTAGTAGTTCTAATATGTCACAGTGTTACTGCATGAGAATATTTTGCTCCCAACGAGTCACACTCTTTACATGGTGTGTGATCCGTCGGGAGCAAACGATAAAAATTACACTAGATGGGACAACGCGGACAAAGTCTCAATCTACTTACAAGAGCCAACTCGTTGCTGTCAGTACAAGTCTTGTCGTGTCGTGACAACTATGCACGAGAAAACATGTAATCTATGATCTATGATATTTTTTTATAACGTCTCTTTATTACCTCGTCAAATTAAAACATGAAAAATGGAAACTTTTACCCAAGTATACTAAATGAATAGACAGCAAAAGTAAATGAAAAGGGGTTTCTTTAAAGCTGCACCCGTGGACGGCGTTTATTATTAAATGAAAAGGGGTTTCTTTAAAGCTGCACCCGTGGACGGCGTTTATTATTAAATGAAAAGGGGTTTCTTTAAAGCTGCACCCGTGGACGGTGTTTATTATTCCGTCAATGCACTGAAAATAAAAAGTGTTGTCGTTTTAATTGAAATTAATTTTTATTTACTGTTAAATGTTGCTTTTTCAGTAACTGTGATGTAAGATGATTGTTGTATTTACGAATAGAACATAATTTCATTTATTTACCAACTTTAGTACTTAAATCAAGGAGCTCGTGGGTAATTAATAACGGGTAAGTAACGTTTCAAATAATAACAAAAGTTCTAATTCATATACAACGTGCAACAGATTAAGCGCAATACCTCAGACACCCCAATTAAAATATTAAATTTTATTATAAGTCTACAACAACATCCATAATTAAATAAATTTAAACCAAACCTAGTATTTTTTTATAAAATAGTTATCCTTACTAAACGCAAAACGTATATGCAACAACATCCCTGCACACACACTCATGCAATGTTAGCGGCCGACGCGACACGCACGCTCGAGCGCCCACCTGCTGACCATAGGCTTTAGATGTGAGGTTCTTTCCCTCTCACGTCACGCCACCTCCTTCACTAGCATGACTGCTTCACAGAAGGTGGTGACGGCTTCCCATTCCCTCTCGCTCCGGACCATGGCTTGAACCAGGGCTGGACGCGAGAGATCGCCGCCGCCAATCGCCGCTACGAGGACACGGTGGTGCTCCGCCCAAGCGGGGCAGACCTCTACGGTGTGCTTCACCGTCCTAAAGACGATCCTCGTAGTGGAAACACCGTGTCCTCCGGACGATACTCGCAGTGCAAACAAGATTTCTCCCGCCCGATTCGGTGCACCAACCTCCCGAAACAATCGTGACGGTGAGGACCTGCGTCAGGCGGTAGGTGAGGGCGCCGTGGCGCCTCTCTAGCCACTCCTCAAAGAGGGGACTTATCGCCACTATGGTGGCGTGCCCTGCACGGGGTTGCGACAGTCGCTCTCTCCATGTCGCCATGAGATCACGCCGGAGGTCCGCTGAGCGGCAATTTGCCGCAGCAGCAGAGTTTCCCCCCGACGTAGTGCCTCCGCGCGCCATTCGTGCAGGCGTGCGAGGACTATCACCTCCAGATCCCATGGCGGCAATCCGGCAAGGAGGCTAGCCACCTCGCCGAAGATCGTGCGGTACCCCCGGATTAGCCTTATGGCTATTATCTTTTGGGGCGCGTTCAGATAGTGGGCGGCTTGCCGCCTTAAAGAACGCGCCCACACCGGGGCCCCGTAAAGGGCCATGGACCGCACGACCCCCGCGTAGAGCCTCCGGCAGGAGGCATTTGGACCCCTCAGGTTGGGCAAGAGCCGACCATAGCTGTAGGCATTAGATGTGCGTTAGTTCAATGAACGAAATTTTCTAGTAAGTGAAATTATCAACACGAATCTAAGACTTTAGGCTTAGTAACGGGGATGCATTTAAAACAGCGACTTTCTTTCGAGATTGCACCCCTGCGAACCCCGCGATCCGTCTGATAAGTTGTGTTTAGGTACAGTTTATTGTTTTTACTACAAAAATATTCAAAGACGGCGTGTTTAAAAGATTTGAATCATAATATTTACAGTGATAAGAATACAATCGTATTGATAGGTAGAAGTAGGTAGGTACTTACAAAACTGGACTATTTACACTTTACACTTAGGTTATTAATTTGCACTATTTCTGTGATCCACTTTCATTAAAGTTTCAAAATGACCACCGCCTTGTTCTATGCACGCTTTCTTAAATTGTATTTCAATTTTGTAAGCACTTCAGTATCACTTTTCACCGTCGAAAATGCTTGTTCAATTTTTGTTTTTAGTTCCTCGACACTTTTAGATTGACTGACGTACACGAGCGATTTTATGCGACCCCACAAATAAAAGTCTAATGGTGTTAAGTCAGGCGATCTGGGAGGTCACGGCACAGGTCCTTCGCGACCAATCCAACGACTGCCTTACTCCGCATCAAGATGCCTCAGTCGCTGAGTTGCAGCCAGCATCGTCCTGGCGCTCACACTGCAGCCAAAACGGACATTGAACTCCCGACAAGCTAACCCGACATTATCAAGACAGCGAGCCAGGGTCCTCACCATCTCCGTGTTTCTGTTGGTATACCGGAAAGCCATCGCGCGCGGAAACAAAAATGCCACGGAAGTAAATAAAAGAACAACTACACTAGATCACTACCGGCGGATGACTAGCTTTTGTGCTTTAGATATTAGATACTCATGGTATTTGGTGGTAGCGGTGGCGTGTGTGTCGGTATTTCGCATAAACGTGAAAGAGGTTGCCGACAAATGCTTTATCTCTTTGCAATAAGTTCTTAAATCTACATCTTTTTAATAAAAGAGGTGGCAGACACAGTTACAGTACTAGAAATAGAGACCAAGTAGTTCAGCCAGGCTTCAGACTCGCTAAAGTAGACTCATCTTTCATGGGGTACTGTTTGAGATGCTATAATAAAATTCCACAAAGTATTCTTGAACTGAATGAAACGAAATTTAAAACATGCATTAAACGCACACTATGTAAGAAAGCATATTACAAGTTGGTCGATTATATCACTGATAAAAATGCTTGGCTCAATCCTGGTCCTGCTCCACAAGAACAGGGGCGCCTAAATTGATAGCATTAAATAGTATTGTTGGAGCTGCTGAAGATTGTTTAACTATCTTTGCATTGTATAGATTCAATCTCTTTTGTATTATGTAGCCGCCTAGCCCATATTGTGTGAGTACTATGTACTAGAAAGCTGTCATTCGCTGGAAACCTGCGTTTTTTCTTGACTTGAATGTGCCCTGGCGGTTAGGAGTATGTCATGCTCACTCAAATGTCTCGCTGATGGTGGCACGTGTGTCGGATCATTTAGTTCCTTTCAAAATGGTTGAGTTGAATGGTGCTGATACATGCGTCATGTTCGTGAACGGGCGCTGTCAGTTGTGACTGGTCATCTCTTATTTGCCACGGCTTATTTGAATTAATTATTTTATTATTGAATTGTTTTTACTATGGACACTTTTAAGGTACACATCTTGCTGCATCGTTCTCACATAATGTACCATCTCAAAATGAATGATGTAACCAAGGTTTTGTTAAAGTATTCTGATTTAAAAGAGTGTCCATGGAGTTTTTTGCCCGTTCTTCTCCATAGAGATCTACGTTAGGGAATGGGCAACTACAGTACTTTCACAGTTTTTGTGCCTTGTGACTGGGACTGTAGCTATATTTTACTGTTGTCTTTGTTTCGACAATTCAAAAGTGCCTGTAACTGGCCTACTTGAAATAAATACTTTGATTTTGATTTTTGATTTTGATTTAAAATATTTTTATTTAGATTTTGATTTTAATGTTAAATACATTGATATTATTTACGTGTGTGTTTTATAAGCTATGAGCGAACTACAAATAATGTCGTGCGTTTTAGTAGCCTGTATTGCTCTGAGTTAAGGTTTCAATTTACTTGAATTAAGGATTGTATTCATTTGTCATGATACTGTGTTTCTAATTTAAGTTATTTAAAAGACTTTTCCGTCAAAATTAAAAACCTATTTTTATGACGGAAATCGTTTCAGACGCCGATTCTGAACCAACTACTTTTAGGAATTACGTTTATTCTGGTACACGTTGTATTATAAAGAGGAAAGATTTCTTTGTTTGTTTGTTTGTACCGAATAGGCTCCGAAACTACTGGACCGATTTGAACCTTTTTTTCACCAATAGAAAGCTATATTATTAGGAAGTAACAAAGTGTGGAGTTGGATTCACTTCACTATTGTAAAAAAAATAATTGAAAAGAATATGTGGTTCAGATGAAAAAAAATAAAAATACAGTGCTATATAAAAATAAATTTTTGTATTCGTGCACCTAGCATGTAACCGTATTTTTTTTAAGAATTTAAATTGTTGAAGGATTTTTTTTGTTTAGAAGTACTTATTTTCAAAAAAAATACTTTAATTTTGGATTTATTTTTTTTAAACAAAATACGCAATTACATGTGACAAAATGGCTAACTAAAACAACGCAAAATATATTAACCTATCTTTTAAATGTCCAACGTCTTCATTAGAATACACAATTTATGTATATCACTGCTGCTGACTAGAGTCTGTCAAGCGAGTCGAGTCCACAACCATTTTACTGATTTCTTATAATGGCAATACTATTATCTGTCAAACAGATTGTCACAATTTCTGTTCTAACCTCGAAGCATTCCGGTTTTTGTTGAATTTTTTAATGTTATAATGCCAAAACCTATTAAAAGTAGTGTCAGGAGCCTGCTGTTTACAATGATTAATAAATATAATCATGTAAAGATTGAATCTGATGACGTGTTAACAGAAAAACGACGACTTTTGGATGAAATTCTTTCAACAACAGGTAGGTTGGCTACAAAATGTTGATACTTTTAGCACAATTGTCTAATTTTGTTTATTTTACTATGATGTGATCACGATTTCGGTTTTGGTTTAGATTCAGACGTCGTATACATGACATTGAATCTCAATGGGGCACCTATAAGTGAAAAGTATTATAAGAGATTGTTGTCATCTTTTTTCAGCCACCTTGGATGATGAATTAATAAAAAGCACAATTGATAATTTAGTTAAGAAAGTCATAGCCATAGATGAGAATAAAAAAATGAAATCTGAAACAGACTATTTGACAAAAATTGCTGCTATGACAGGTTAGTACAGATTTATTTGTTTACATTGTTTGCATTTTCTACAAATATTATCATAAAATTTGTGCGTTTGATACTGAACTGACATATTGAACTTTCAGATTTAAGTGTGAAAACACTGCGAAGAATTAAAAAAGAAGGTGCTATTAACCAAGGCGAGTGGAACACACCGGGGAAAAAACGTCCACGACAGCCAACTGTAGCCAATCTGGATAATTTTGACTTATCAGCCATACGCAATAAAATTAATGAATTTTACTGTGTGAAAAAGCAAGTTCCAACTCTACGAAGTTTGCTTGCAGATTTAAGAGAGTCAATTGGATTTACTGGATGTCATGAAACATTGAGACAATTATTACTCAAAAATGGATTTGAATTTAAAAAAAAATAAAAATGAGAGATCTCTTCTTATTGAAAAGTATGAACTAGCTGCATGGCGACATAGGTATATCAGAGCTATTGATGAAAAGCGGAAACAAGGAAAATTAATAGTTTATCTTGATGAGACCTATGTCCACCAAAATTATAAAGTTAAAAAATCATGGCAAGGGCCATCAACAAGCGGTGTAATTGACAAAATATCGTCAGGCAAAAGACATATTGTTGTTCATGCTGGATCCGAAAAAGGTTTTGTTCCCAATGCATTATTGGTATTCAGTACTAAATCAAAAATGGCAGATTATCATGATGATATGAACAGAAATAATTTTATGAAATGGTTACGTGAAAAATTAATACCCAATTTAAGTCAGCCCAGTGTCATTGTTATGGACAACGCTAGCTACCATGTAACACAAATAAATAAGCCACCATCTATGAATGATTTAAAGGCTGACATTCAGAAATGGCTAACTGAAAATGGAATTCATTATGAAGAATTCTTTACAAAGGCTGAGCTTATGTGCCTTGTGAATGAACATAAAACAACTCCAATGTATGAAGCTGAAGAATTTTTGAAACAACATGGCCATGAGGTTTTGAAACTTCCGCCATATCATTGTGACCTGAACGCAATTGAACTCATATGGAGTTTGGCTAAAAGAAAAATAGCCAGCAAAAACTTAGGGATTCCAGGTAAAGAAATGGAGAACCTTATAAAAGAATGCTTTAATAGTGTCACAGCCAATGATTGGAAAAAATGCACAGATCACACTATTAGTGTCGAAAATAAGTATAAAGTAATAGACAGGATATCCGAACCCGAGTTGGAACCCTTCATCATTTCTGTGCGTAATGATTCTACTGACAGTGATTTCTCATTTGAAGGCATTGAATTTCTTGATTCTGATTTTAGCTCTGATGAATAAATACGTACATTGAAATGCTTTTTTTTTAATTTATCCCAAGTAATTTTTTTATCAAAATTCAAGTATCAACAAGTTTTCAGTGTGCTATATCAGTGTTGACACCTGAAAGATTTTTGAATTTGCCGCCTTTTTCATGGGACTAGACTCGCTTGACAGACTCTATAATATGCTTAAATAATACCTCGATTCCAGAGATAATTTTTTTAATTTGGATCCTGAACGTCTCGTCGCTCCTTTCGGAATCTCGTTCACAGGGCGTGCATCGGGTCGCAGGGCACGCAATTAACTAGCAATTAACCTAGCCGGCGACTTTCAATCGTTCATCGACATATATATATATATATATATATATATATATACCGACGTTCAGGATCCAAATTAAAAAAAATATCTCTGGAATAAAACACGTCTAAAATATATATATATCTTAGACATAATAATGTACAAGAACATACGATACAACTTATTTTAATGATTATTTAATTTATTCAAATGGCAACACCGCGCAAACAATCATAAGCGACTTCGGACTAGTCAATGTTGTAGCTGTCAGTGTCAGTTGTATCTATCAGTAGTGCGTTCGTCTTTTTCTAGCTTCTCTTGCTCCCAAGACAGCGCCTGTGCCGGTCGTGCGCACTGATTAATAAATTACAAACATGGCAGACACCAATATCGAGCACGTGGACGCTAATCTGGTTGAATCTGCGACAGCAGCGGTGGGATCGCTTCCAAAATCTCCCTACGAGTCGACCGCGATGCCAGCTACTCCAAATCAAGAATATTTTACGCCGGGGTATGAAACTCGAGAAAATATGGCGGCGGGACCGTCAACATTTTGAAGGTTGCGTTCTTTAAGCCTAGCTGATATTAAGCGCATCATTGAATCAATCGAAAACGACACAATTGATGCCAACCTTAGGTCGTCATACACCTATAAAGACAATTTACTAAACAGAAACTTCCAAGTCGATGGTAAAACTTTTAGTCGTATTATAATCCCAAAAAATTTTCGTTGGCAAATAATTCAGAGATTTCATGACGAATTGAAACACCTAGGCTGGGATAAAACTTTGTCCAAAATTAGAGAATATTTTTGGTTCCCCAATATGAGTTCATCCGTTAGGACATATGTTGACCATTGCTTGCCATGTATAATAAATAAAAATCCTTCTGGCAAAAAGCAATCTGCTTTACATCCAATCGACAAAATTGCAGAGCCATTTCACACCATTCACATTGATACGAGTGGTAAATTGACTGGTGGAAGGGTTTCCAAAGAATATGTGATTATTATAGTAGACGCTTTTACCAAGTTTTGTCATTTAACTGCTGTTAAAGACTTAACTTCTCGATCCGCCTGTGAAGCTCTTCGAAATTTCGTTCACATATTCGGAACACCCAAACGAATCATTCATCAAGGCACTTCATTCACAGGGCAAGAATTCCAAAACCTTTGTAGAGAGTGGTCAATTGAGTTCCATGAAATCGCCAGTGGCATTTGCCGTGCCAATGGACAGGTAGAACGGATAATGTCCGTACTGACTAATTGTTTCACAGTCGCCGAAAATCACGAAAACAAATCTTGGAAGTCTGTTATCGGTGAGGTCCAACTCGTTTTGAATATTGCACAGTGTCCAAAAGTACGGGCAAAAGTCCATTCCAGTTGTTATTTGGTTGTAACAAAACCCCACCTAGGTTAAACTATCTCGTTGTGGATCTTGATAACCACAATGAACAGGACTTGATAGAAACAAGAAAAGCAGCTAAGAGTAGGATGGACGAACAAGCAAAAAAAGATAAAATACGCTATGACGCTAATAAAGCCGTGATTCGTCCTTTTGTAGAAGGCGATCTAGTGTTAGTTCAAAAAAATCCCCGCATAATTAATAAATTAAGCGAAAACTTTAGTGGTCCTTGTAAAATCACGAAAGTTTGTCCGAATGAACGTTACATGGTTGAGCCATTGTCTGGGGGACGGGGTCAATATGTTTGTCATGAAAGATTGCGCAAATATCCAGGTAGCCTACCAGAATTATCCGAATGTCTTGGCCCTGTAGAATCCAAAGATGATTAACTTTCATTTAAACAAATTGTTAAGTACTGTCGCCGCAGCCTGGTATTATAATTAGTAACAAATTATTGAATTGTAAATTTGTGCTACATTATTTGTAAAATTGTTGTGATGTTTTAAGTTTTGTTGAAATGGAGAACTCCTGTATTTATTGTTTTGTTGTTTACGGATTTGGAGCAATAAACATGCGACTATTGCCGATTTATAAAATGTTTTATCAATACACTGGAAGCCATCACGCTTCGTCAGAGAAATGGACTGAAAGTTTTATCGCTTTGTCCTGATGAACTGTTGAAAGTTGCTACGCTTTGCGGTGAGGTTGAGCTGGATCATGTATTGATCAATGAGTATTGCTGAAAGCTTCGGCGCTTTGCGATTTAATCAAAGCACTGCCTTCTAACTAATGCTGAAAGCTTGCACGCTTTGCTTTGAGATCCATTGACTTATGAGAAAGTTGAAAGCCGTCTGAAACGCTTTGCCTACAATGGTGCCGTTTAGGCTCAACGCGAGAGCGCGTTGACTAGCAGAATGGCCGTGTTAGAGATAATAATGTACAAGAACATACGATACAACTTATTTTAATGATTATTTAATTTATTCAAATGGCAACACCGCGCAAACAATCATAAGCGACTTCGGACTAGTCAATGTTTTTTTTATTTTTTTTATTTATTTATTGACACACCAACGACTTATTCACTAAATCATTACATTAAATATTTTCTAATTCAACAGCTTTGCGGTGAATTCGTCACTTATAGGTGTGCACAGCACTTGTATAATAAAATAAGAAATAAAAATTGAAATGAAAATATATGAAAATAACAAAATTAAAATTATAAAGTTTACATTGGATTTAAAACGTAAAGTAGTTTTTAAATTAAAAATTAAAATACAGTACAATTCCAAAATTTTAAAAAACAGCATTTAAATTAGAATAGAATAACAATTATTAATTAAAACTTTAAAAATAACAAATAAATTAGGGCGTAATTATTACATTATTTATAATAACATTTTAAAATAATAGGATAGATTAAAATTTGAGTTAAAAAATTAAATTAAATTAAATTGTACAATATTAAATACATTAAATGGAGTCACGCAAATACACAAATCAACATTTTGTTAAAGAAATAAACCAACAAATCGATCAAGAACTGAGGACGTATCTTCTGAATTCACTTAGACTGTTCGAAAATATGTCCAAGTTGTTTGTACGCGTGCTCAGCTTATTGTAGCTAGACAAAAATCGGTATAGAGGAGCTGAACGACCAAGATTAGTTCTATTTTTAGGCATTTGAAAAGTTTCTGTTTTGAAATTGGATCTGTATGAGGTACGGCGGGACACATTAAGACCGATCTCCGAGACCAACTCCGGTACATTCGCCAAATTGTGAAGGGTCTTATAAAAGAAAATTAAATCTGAGCAACTTCTTCGTTGCTCCAAAGAGCTCATCTTGAAATGACAGAGCCTTTGAGGATAATCAGCTTCGCGATCACAAGTCTGTGATCTGTAGCGGAGGTATCTCCTAAACTTTTTTTGGATGCACTCTATTCTGTCGATGTGGACACGATACGCGGGATTCCATACAGGAGATGCATATTCCAGTATACTCCTCACCAGAGAGCTATAGAGAACCTTAAGGGTGCCGGTTGACCGGAATTCCTTGCAAGTTCTTTTTACAAATCCCGACATTTTGCTTGCTTTGGCGACAATAGTGTCAATGTGATTTATAAAGGATAGTTGACTATCAAGTTGGACTCCCAAATCACGAATGGTATCGACTTTCTGAAGAGTTATGCCGTTTAGGTGATATGCTGAAGGCTGAATCAACTTTTTCCGTGTAAATGTTATATGATAACACTTTACGGCATTGAGAGTCATCATGTTACTATGACACCACTCATGAATTGCGTCCAAGTCCTTCTGAAGCAATGCAATGTCGGTGCTTGATTCAATTTCCTTGTATAGTTTTAGATCATCCGCAAACATAGAGCATTTTGAATTTTTAATGGAGTGTATGATGTCGTTCACAAATACCAGGAAAAGAATAGGACCAAGATGCGATCCCTGTGGCACCCCAGATGTTGAGTAATAAAGTGGCGACTGATAACCCTTTATAATAACTCTCTGTTGTCGTTCCGTGAGATATGACTCAAACCAGCGCAGCAAATGACCATGCATACCATAGATCGCAAGTTTTTGAAGTAGAAGCACATGATTTACTTTGTCGAACGCGCTACTGAAGTCAGTGTAGATTGAGTCCACTTGCACACCGGAGTCTACGGATCTGCTTATATCATTAATGTAGTGAACTAAGTTGGTGGTAGTGGATTTATTGGTACAGAAACCGAAATGTTGTAGCTGTCAGTGTCAGTTGTATCTATCAGTAGTGCGTTCGTCTTTTTCTAGCTTCTCTTGCTCCCAAGACAGCGCCTGTGCCGGTCGTGCGCACTGATTGATAAATTTTTGGACGGCACGGTTGGCGCAGTGACGGCACGGTTGGCGCAGTGGCTGAGCGATTGGCTGCTGCGATGCGTGTCGTGGGTTCGATCCCCGCACGGAACAAATATTTGTATGATCTACAGGTAGTTGTTCCGGGTCTGGCTGTTTGTGTATGTGAGTTTAAATGTTTGTAAACGCACCCACGATACAGGAGAAATTCCTAGTGTGGGGCAACGTTTTTTAAAAAAAAAAAATAATAAAAAATAAAATTACAAACATGGCAGACACCAATATCGAGCACGTGGACGCTAATCTGGTTGAATCTGCGACATATATATATATTTTAGACGTGTTTCCAAATTGGAAACAATAAAAGGGGCCTGAAATATTATGACCCCTTTTTTTTCTTTTTTTTTTTTCGGATGGGAAGTCATGAAATGACCCACTCTGGGCGGAGCGGAAGGGAGTGTCAGACTTGTACTGACTAAATCCTATCCATGTTCCTTCTTTACCCTTTGTGTTCCAGGGCCACGGTATCTCTTTCGAACAGTCCCGCAGCCCTGACAGGTATCGGCCCATGCGGACCCCTACTTATTTGCTGACATCTCTTTGAGACAAACTTTTGAATTGGAAACTAAAATAAAAGGGGCCTGAAAAATTATGACCCCTTCCACTGATTTTCAACCTATAACAAATGAAATATTCGGTCTAAAATATTAGTTTTCAAGGACAAGATCATCAGGAAGAGATAAATAGGATGTTCAACTAGAAGATTCAACCATCAATACGTACCTGAAAAAAAATGTTTCTCACATCACATACGTGATGACGACATCAACAAACTGCCTCACACTCGGGGCCTCAAACCCGCTCACCATTACTAATTCATCATAAAATTATGGGTTTATTTTCCAAATCGATAGTTGTTCTTTGAAGCTTGGCACACGAATGGAAAAAATTAAAAAAACAATCATCTCTCCAAAGAAAGTTATTTTAAATGTAGAATTACCAATTAAAAGAAAAAAATATTTGATCTCGAGGTTCCTCCAAAAAAGGTTAAAATGAAGAGGTAACTCTGCAGTACATATATCGACAACAACGATAAAATTTAGAGCAATATGACCGGATAACATCGATAAAAATTTAGAACAATACTATGACATGATAACATCCCTGTAGAAAACATTGGGAATAGGTGACAACTCTATTTAAATAACCAGGTGTGTATGAAAACAGTAGAGAGTATCAGATTGAATAAACAAAAAGGTAGAATAAGAAAAAGAATGAAGAGAAAGAAAATTTAAGGAGGAATAAATGTATTAATTAAATATTACTAATTAAATCTACTTAATATAACAAATAACCTAGTATTTATTAAAAGAGAGCCTAAACCCAATAACCGACATCATTGAAGTGCAGTAAATACTGAATAAGTTCGAAAGTCGTCCTTCGACTTAAACGTTATCCGTGCGAGCTCCAGATGTCCACTAAACCTATAAACAAGCTAAAGACTTAAAACTAAGGATCTCATAAATATATGCAAGCGTTAAGAATAGTATTAAAAAAATCGACTGAAGTCAAAAAGAACCTTAGTTAAAAATAGTACTTCGGTTAAAAAAAAAACTACTTCAGTGAAAAGTGGACATCAAGTCAAACATAGGACGTTGAGTCAAAAGAGGGACAAAGGTAGACTTTCAAGACAACGGTAGACTTTCAAGTCAAAGTTAGACTTTCAAGTCAAAAGGTAGACTTTCAAGTCAAAGTTAGACTTTCAAGTCAAAGGTAGACTTTCAAGTCAAAAGTAAGACATTAAGTCAAAAGTAAGACATCGAGACATTAGTGAGTCATCGAGTCGAAGGTAGACTTCAAGTCAAACTTAGAACTCGAAGTCATAAGAAAGAAAAGAAGTTAAAGAAAAAGATAGGAAAGGGAATTACTTTAAAATATCTTTTATATGATACTGTCCAGAGTGAATAGAATCACAGTCTTGCAGAACATAAGTCGTCCTTGATACAACCCTAATCACACACATTTAACAAAACGTGGAGCAATTTTACCGGAAAAATAATCTGTACCAGATGTTCTAGTAAAGTTACGTCTCCATCCAGTGTCACCAACGTTGAGAATGATAGCTGTTCGGTTGTTATTGTATGCACGAGAATTACGTAGGAAAGCCATAGAAAGATTATCGGCAACCTTTGCATAAACCTCGGCAAGAGAAGTAAGATTAGACGCATGCTGAAACCGACTTTCGGCTAAATTGATGCATCGAGTATACTATAAGCAGTATACTATTCATGCTTATTGGTAGGGATACCAAACATAAAGAAATTTGGTTTAAAACCTGTCGCTAAGTTAACCCATGAATTGAGATATACTCGTAGTTTGACCTTCCGGGTATTTCCACTGCGAGGATCATCCGAAGGACACGGTGGAGCACACCGTGGAGGTCTGCCCCGCTTGGGCGGAGCACCGCCGTGTCCTCGTAGCGGTGATTGGCGGCGGCGATCTCTCGCGTCCGGCCTTGGTTGAAGCCATGGTCCGGAGCGAGAGGGAATGGGAAGCCGTCACCTCCTTCTGCGAAGCAGTCATGCTAGTGAAGGAGGTGGCGGGACGTAAGAGGGAAAGAACCTCACGTCCCAGTCGCCGCGGGAGACGCCCTGGGCGTTGGGGGTCACGTGGTGGCTCCCGGCCACCGTAGGCGCGGGCCTGTGGACGGCGAGTTATGGGCCAGCTCGCTGTCCGGCCGTCTTATGACGACAGGCCGTGTCGACGGCGCGTTCGTGTTCCACGTGCGCCTCAAAGAGATGTCAGCAAATAAGTAGGGGTCCGCAAGGGCCTGAAGATGCCTGCCAGGGCTGCGGGACTGTTCGAAAGAGATACCGTGGCCCTGGAACACAAAGGGCAAAGAAGGAACATGGATGGGTTTTAGTCAGTACAAGTCTGACACTCCCTTCCGCTCCGCCCAGAGTGGGGGGGGGGGGGGGTCATTTGATGATTTCCCAAACGGAAAAAAAAAGGTAGCATTATTGCCCAGTTCCGTTGATTATGCCCAACTAAGTGCTCAAACTAGTAACAATACTTTGATTATAACGTTCAACGGTGTGAAATGTTCTAAGGAAGTTTAAAAATTGATTACTACGAAAAACAGTTGCGTTATCACAAAGAATAGAACGCGGCACACCAAAATTAAAAAATATGGCGTCTACCTTTTTTAAGGGAATTAGCCAGACATATTTTGAAAAAACGTCTACCATAGATAAAATATATTTAAAACCATAGTAGGCAGTAGGCAATGGACCAACAACGTCAATAGAAATAATCTGTAAAGGCAACGACACATCTTTTGGATAGCACATCTGTCCACGTGGTTGTTTTTGCGATTTTATAAGCTTTACATACCTCACATTGTTTTAAAGTTTCGGCAATATCTCGAAACATGTTTGGCCAGTAAAAAAGTTCTTTGATTTTAAGGTATGATTTTGTGACACCAGGATGAATGGAATGAAAATTATTGTGTACTTCCCAAATCACAGGTGGAACTTTCTCTTTGGGTAGAACTACACGCCACGAATCAGAAGACAAAGGACTAGTGATGGGCGAGCGTCTTAAAAGAACGCCGTTCTGAATGGCGTAGGCAGGAAACATTTGGGGTGTATCGCGAGCGCCAAAATAGATTTTCTTATACCATCTATCATTGATATTCTCAGGACCTAGATCAAAACTTATAGGACTAGCATAAATCCTAGATATGGCATCAGGTACAACGTGTTGTGAACCCTTGCGGTGAACGATGTCGAAAGCATATTGCGAAATAATAGTAGCCCATCGAGCTAAACGTCCAGAAGGATTATTTAATGTAAGAAGCCATTTCAAAGCCTTGTGATCAGTTATTACGGTAAACTTCATTCCATCTAAATAACAACGAAAATATTTTATCGAATCTAGAACAGCCAAAAGTTCGCGTTCCGTAGTACTATAATTACACTCCGCTTTGGAAAATAAGCGGGAATGGCTTTAAAAAATCAGGACAAGCCATCACAGGAAAAAATCAGGACAAGCCATCACAGGTGTATAACTTTATGAATGCGTGTTCGGCAGCATCGTCACAAATAATCGCGTCACGACCTTTCCTTTTTGCCTATCAGAGATGTGACAGGAGCTATTATAGAAGAAAAACCATCTACAAAACGCCTATAATATGAACACATGCCAATGAAACCACGTAAAGACTTAGCGGTAGTAGGTGTTGGATAATCTCTGATCGCCTCCAATTTACTAGAATCAGTTTGAAGACCCTTCTCATTAACTATGTAGCCAAGATATTTTAATTCGCTTTTACAGAATTCACGGTATTGTAATATTCTCGAGTGCGAATTAACCTACGAAAACGAGAGGAGGCATGTGTGGCCGTAAATGGATCCCATTTTGAACAGTTGTTGAGATTAATTTAGGTAAGTAGAGATATTCAATCAGTGTAAATTTAATCGGTGATTTTTAACTGTACATAAAATTGTCTCGAACTTTTTAAATGCGCCAAAAATACCTACCCAATGGTTTGGATTACGTTTTCATTATCTTTGTTGTCAAATCAAATTTACATTTAGACTCGTCTCGCAACACCTAAGGAAGGTATTTTTACCTCTCCTAAGCCAGGAAAACTATGAAGGAAAAGTTGCATCACAGGTTATGTTACGAGTATTGTGTAGGTAGTTAGGACGGGCGGCGATTACGTCACTCGGGCGCATACCATGAATTCGCGGACGGTGTGGGATAATTTATTGTTATTTATTTTTAAAGTAAATTACTTATTCTGTTTTTTTTAACTCGGTCCTATAGTTTTTTATTTATTCAACTACCCGTGGTTTGAGTGACAACGGTGTTTACCCTTACACCCTGTATATACAACATGTAACGTAATTAACGCACACCCTCAGACACCCCAATTAGTATATTATGTTATAATCATAATACATACACTGAATTTTTAGTTAAACATATATGAGCATTGATTATTGATTGATTTCGTTGTAATTGTGCTTTGTAATATTTTGTAATTTGTATTACAGGGGTGACATGTTCAAATTGAACAAGCCCCTTTAAATAAAGAGAAAAAAAAAAAAAAAAAAAGTTATACTAATTCCGGAAGAATGTTGTGGTCACAGTACAAATCCACGAACGCAGACAGTCGCACACGTAGGTATGAGGGTCTTGTTAGCCTAGTAGGTATTCGCTCGCGTTCGAAACGAGTTAACGAGTTTTTACTGTAATTTACGTAGTTTTAATTATTTTTGGGAAAAAAAAATACTTATAATAAAAATTATAGAAATCGATTCAGTAAACGATTCTGAACAAACTAATTTCAGGATGTGCGTTAATTATGTCACATTTTAGACGTGTTTCCAAATTGGACCCTAAAATAAAAGGGGCCTGAAATATTATGACCCCTTCCACTGATTTTTCACTGATTACAAATGAAATATTTGGTCTAAAATATCAGTTTTCAAGGACAAGATCATCAGGAAGAGAAAAATACCAGAATAAATAAGATGTCCAACTAGAAGATTCAACAATCAATACGTACCAGGAAAAACAACGTTTCTCACATCACATGCGTGATGACGACATCAACAAACTGCCTCACAATCGGGGCCTCAAACCCGCGCACCATTACTAATTCTTCATAAAATTATGGGTTTATTTTCCAAATCGATAGTTGCTCTTTGAAGCTTGGCACACGAATGAAAAAAAATAAAAAGAAACAATCATCTCTCCTAATACAGTTATTTCAAATTTAGAATTAACAATTAAAAGAAAAAATATTTGATCTCAAGGTTCCACCAAAAAAGGTTAAAATAAGAGAGAGAGAGAAATGTGGTGAGAGATGTACTCGCCATTGACTTTGATAGGCATCAACGTCAATGGCACCGTTGGAGAGATTGCAGCACAGCTCAAGTCTCGATCGAATCGAAGGCTTTCTCGTAGTCCACAAACGCCAAACAGAGAGGCAGGTTATACTCTTCGGTCTTCTGTATAACCTGCCGCAGCGTATGTATGTGGTCTACGGTGCTATAGCCTTTTCGGAATCCGGTTTGTTCAGGAGGCTGAAAATCGTCAAACCTGCGCGCGAGACGATTCGTGATGACTCTTGAAAACAACTTGTAGACATGGCTTCGAAGTGAGATGGGCCTATAGTTCTTCAGACGGGCATTGTCGCCCTTTTTGAAGAAGAGTACCACCACACCCCTGCACCATGCGTGCGGCGTTTTCCCCTCGAGTATGACGGAATCAAACAGCTTCTGAAGGGCCTTAAGTACCGGTTTTCCACCTGCTTTCAGGAGTTCGGCCGTAATTCCGTCATCACCAGGTGCCTTGTTGTTTTTAAGCTGTTTCAGAGCTTTCCTAATCTCGTACAGGCTGAGGATCCGGAATGTCTTCGGTATAGTGTCGAATCAGTCTAGTTCTTCAGCGAATATCTTGAGGATATTCTGAGTATAAGGTACGCCACCCTGGTCGACACACTTTAGATCTTCATCACGTTATTCACGAGGGACTTGTGGACGATAAACCCAACACCACCTTGGCACTCTCGGTCAATACTACAAAGAAAACTGCTTCTCTGAAATAGAGCAGGTTGCCGGATTTCAGAATTATCGTGTCCTCCCCCTCTCTTCAGACTTCAGATAATCCTACAATACTCCATCACAGCCTGCTCAATTCCTCTTCGAGTTCCGTTATGTTCGCATCGCGTCGGTCCGGAGTGTACGCATGTTGTATGTTGCCAGGTCAAGTTGTCGGTATGGGCAGCCGGATCCCTTTCGGAGATTCTTCGCACCCTTTGCCACGCCGTAACCTCGACCGCTACCATAGTCGAGAATAGATGGGCTGGTGTTTACTAGGGGCCATTTTTGTGTTGCGCTCACCATTGGTTTTGCCATAATCGCCAAGCTTTTCTTTTTTTTTTGGATGGGAAATCATCAAATGACTCCCCCCACTCTGGGCGGAGCGGAAGGGAGTGTCAGACTTGTACTGACTAAAACCCATCCATGTTCCTTCTTTGCCCTTTGTGTTCCAGGGCCACGGTGTCTCTTTCGAACAGTCCCGCAGCTCTGGCAGGCATCGGCCCATGCGGACCCCTACTCGGTTGCTGACATCTCTTTGAGGCGCGCGTGGAACACGAACGCGCCGTCGACACGGCCTGTCGTCATAAGACGGCCGGACGGCGAGCTAGCCCATCACTCGCCGTCCACAGGCCCGCGCCTACGGTGGCCGGGAGCCACCATGTGACCCCCGACGCCCAGGGCGTCTCCCGCGGCGGCTGGGACGTGAGGTTCTTTCCCTCTCACGTCCCGCCACCTCCTTCACTAGCATGACTGCTTCACAGAAGGTGGTGACGGCTTCCCATTCCCTCTCGCTCCGGACCATGGCTTGAACCAGGGCCGGACGCGAGAGATCGCCGCCGCCAATCGCCGCTACAAGGACACAACGGTGCTCCGCCCAAGCGGGGCAGACCTCTACGGTGTGCTCCACCGTGTCCTCCGGACGATCCTCGCAGTGGAAACACCCGGGCGTTTCCTCCCGCCCGATTCGGTGCAAGAACCTCCCGAAACAACCGTGTCCGGTGAGGATCTGCGTCAGGCGGTAGGTGAGGGCGCCGTGGCGCCTCTCTAGCCACTTCTCAAAGAGGGGACTTATCGCCACTATGGTAGCGTGCCCCGCACGGGGTTGCAACAGTCGCTCTCTCCATGTCGCCATGATATCACGCCGGAGGTCTGTCCGCTGAGCGGCAATTTGCCGCGGCAGCGGAGTTTCTCCCCGACGTAGTGCCTCCGCGCGCCATTCATGCAGGCGCGCGAGGACTATCGCCTCCAGATCCCATGGCGGCAATCCGGCAAGGAGGCTAGCCGCCTCGCCGGAGATCGTGCGGTACCCCCGGATTAGCCTTATGGCTATCACCTTTTGGGGCGCGTTCAGGTAGTGGGCGGCTTGCCGCCTTAAAGAACGCGCCCACACCGGGGCCCCGTAAAGGGCCATGGACCGCACGACCCCCGCGTATAGCCTCCGGCAGGAGGCGTTTGGACCCCTCAGGTTGGGCAAGAGCCGCTTGAAGGCAGCCCCTGTCCGTTCCAGTTTGGGAGCCAAACGTCGGAAGTGCTCCACGAAGTTCCACCGGCTGTCGAGGACGAGTCCTAGGTACTTCAACGTCGACCCGACGCCAATGGAAACCCCTCCCGCCGTCAGTAGGGATCCCGAAGGTGGCGCATTCCGAGGCCCATGAAAACACATGGCCTCGGACTTGTGCAATGCCACCTCGAGACCCAATTGCCGGATCTTATCCACGACTATCGCAACCCCGCGTGTCATGTTTTCGGCCGCCGCCTCGTGCGACCTCCCTTGTGCCAGTACCAGCGTGTCGTCAGCGTAGCAAACTACGCTTACGCCGGTAGGGAGGTCGGCGCGCAGCACCCAGTCGTAACCGATGTTCCACAGGGCCGGTCCTAGAACCGATCCCTGTGGAACACCGCACGACATCTCTCGCCGGTTCCATTCTCCGCTCTGACCGGGGTAGATGACGGCCCTATCCGTCAAGTAGTCCCCGACCACACGACGAAGGTAGGTTGGCACCCGGTGATACCGGAGTGCCTCCCTAATGCAGCTCCAGGGCATGGAGTTGAAGGCGTTGGCGATGTCAAGAGACACCGCCAAGACGACCCCGCCCCGGGACACCGCGTCCCCCGTCGTGAGGGCTCTCACGCGCATGATGGCGTCCACCGTGGAGCGCCCCTTGCGGAAACCAAACTGGTGTTCCGCAAGATCCGGCCCCATCCCCGCAAGGTGCCCGGCAAGGCGGTTGGCAATGACTCTTTCGAAGAGCTTGCCCACCTCGTCGAGCAACACGATGGGCCGGTATGCGGACGGAGAGTCCGCAGGGCGCCCTGGTTTCCGGATGAGGACCAGCTTCCCAGTCTTCCAACGAAGCGTAAACTGGCCTCTCTCCAAGCATGCGCTTAGGAGCCCTTCCAGTCGGGGCCCGAGAGCCTCAGAGGCCAGGACCCAGGCTTTGCCAGGCAAGCCATCGGGTCCCGGGGCGGTGTTTCTGGCTTTCAGCCTGCGTACCGCCACTCTCAGGTCTACCCCAGTCAACTCCGGAACGTCGTCATCGTCATCGGTGTGGTCCGCTTCCGGCACCGCACGCGGCGGCGGAGCCATAGGCGGGGGAGGATGCTCCCCTCGCGAAGGGAACAGAGCGCTCACCACGTCCTCTACGAGCTCAGGCCGGAGACTCTGCGTTAGCGGGGGGGATAATCGCCAAGCTTGGCAGGCAGGTTGGCGATCGCAGTGTGGTTGTTATAAAAGCACAGAGAACGCTGTTGCCCTTTCTCTGGTATAATATTCAGTTGCTAATAATATTCGAAATCTATAAGTAACGGTCAATATAATTTAAAAACGTCTACTTTGCAGATTAGTTTGTTGTTTTATTAATAAACTAGCTGACCCGCGCAACTTCGTCTGCGCCACATAAGAAAGAGGGTTAGAGAGAGTGTGAGTCAACCTTAAAGATAGTAATATGCTATTGCGGACTCATGACTGCGTAACTTTAACCGTTTACACAGCGCACGCAACGGAAGCTCTCAAAAGGAATATATTTTCCCTGTTTTTGCAATATATTTCATTGATGCTCCGCTCCTATTGGTTGTAGCGTGATGTTATACAATCTACAGCCTTCCTCGATAAATAGGTTATCCAACGCTAAAATAATTTTTCAATTCGAACCAGTAGTTCCTGGAATTAGCTCGTTCAACCAACCAAACAAACAAACTCTTCATCTTTATAATATTGGTAAAGATTCAATATTTGCATTAATCGCTAAAATATTCTACTTATGTTTTTTCAAATAAGGGCTTCCCTCAACAGTCTTAAGTCTTCATCCTTAGACACTCGATGACAGTCATACTCCAGCTAGGTCGAAAGTTCTTGTCAAAGTGCATGAAATTAGTTGTGGAGAGGATCCGGCAATTGGGTCTCGAGGTGGCATTGCACAAGTCCGAGGCCATGTGTTTTCATGGGCCTCGGAATGCGCCACCGTCGGGATCCCTACTGATGGCAGGAGGGGTTTCCATCGGCGTCGGGTCGACGTTGAAGTACCTAGGACTCGTCCTCGACAGCCGGTGGAACTTCGTGGAACACTTCCGACGTTTGGCTCCCAAACTGGAACGGACAGGGGCTGCCTTCAAGCGGCTCTTGCCCAACCTGAGGGGTCCAAACGCCTCCTGCCGGAAGCTATACGCGGGGGTCGTGCGGTCCATGCCCCTCTACGGGGCCCCGGTGTGGGCGCGTTCTTTGAGGCGGCAAGCCGCCCACTACCTGAACGCGCCCCAAAAGGTGATAGCCATAAGGCTAATCCGGGGGTACCGCACGATCTCCGGCGAGGCGGCTAGCCTCCTTGCCGGATTGCCGCCATGGGATCTGGAGGCGATAGTCCTCGCGCACCTGCATGAATGGCGCGCGGAAGCACTATGTCGGGGAGAAACTCCGCTGCCGCGACAAATTGCCGCTCAGCGGACAGACCTCCGGCGTGATCTCATGGCGACATGGAGAGAGCGACTGTCGCAACCCCGTGCAGGGCACGCCACCATAGTGGCGATAAGTCCCCTCTTTGAGGAGTGGCTAGAGAGGCGCCACGGCGCCCTCACCTACCGCCTGACGCAGGTCCTCACCGGACACGGTTGTTTCGGGAGGTTCCTGCATCGAATCGGGCGGGAGGAAACGCCCGGGTGTTTCCACTGCGAGGATCGTCCGGAGGACACGGTGGAACACACCGTGGAGGTCTGCCCCACTTGGGCGGAGCACCGCCGTGTCCTCACAGCGGCGATTGGCGGCGGCGATCTCTCGCGTCCGGCCTTGGTTCAAGCCATGGTCCGGAGCGAGAGGGAATGGGAAGCCGTCACCTCCTTCTGCGAAGCAGTCATGCTAGTGAAGGAGGTGGCAGGACGTGAGAGGGAAAGAACCTCACGTCCCAGCCGCCGCGGGAGACGCCCTGGGCGTCGGGGGTCACGTGGTGGCTTCCGACCACCGTAGGCGCTGGCCTGTGGACGGCGAGTTATGGGCTAGCTCGCCGTCCGGCCGTCTTATGACGACGGGCCGTGTCGACGGCGCGTTCGTGTTCCACGCGCGCCTCAAGGAGATGTCAGCAATCAAGTAGGGGTCCGCATGGGCCGACGCCTGCCGGGGCTGCGGGACTGTTCGAAAGAGATACCGTGGCCCTGGAACATAACGGGCAAAGAAGGAACATGGATGGGTTTTAGTCAGTACAAGTCTGACACTCCCCTCCGCTCCGCCCAGAGTGGGGGGGGGGGTCATTTGATGATTTCCCATGCGGAAAAAAAAAAAAAAAAAAGGTGCATGAAATGAGCCCAATAACAGTATAGCTAATCTGTTGTAGCTGTAATCTGTTGAGGATCTCTTGCGACTGCCTTCCGTTTCCATCGGTAGACCGTCGATGACAGTCATACTCCAACTAGATCTAAAGTTCTTATCAAGGAGCATGAAATAAGCCGCTGTAAACTGTTGAGGACCTCTTCCAACTGCCTTCTGCCTCCATCGTTAGACTGTCGGTGAAAGTCATACTCTAGTTAGGTTTGATGTTCTCATCAAGGTGCATGAAATGTGCCCAAACACGATATAGCTGCTGTAAACTGTTGCGGACCTCTTGCAATTGCCTTCCGTATTCAAAGCGCATGAAAAGCGATCGAACACACACTCTTAAACACACATGATTAAAGTACTCATTATTAATTACAAAAAAAATCGCAAGAGCCTATATCTAACTATCATAGTTAAGTCACAATAGCAGCTTTTGTATTCTAAAATTTAATTAGATCGCCCCAGTAGAAACAAAAGTTGGTTACTTTCGTAGCGTAGTATTAATTCTTATTCAAATAGTTTTATTATCAAGGGTATTTATGTAGCAGTAATATACTGAGTGTTCAAGAAGAACTTATCGTCAATATTAAAGATACATGCAGTGACAGCTATTGAACAAAAATGGTACTAATGAATACAAATGTGCTCACAAGATAAATTTAAAATTGTCTGACCGGCTTTGTTAAAAAGTAATGAAAGACACACACTTTTTTGAAAATCTACATAGCCTATACACAGGGTATTGGCTATGTAGATAGCAGTGTCATGTAGACTAATCTAAAGTACGCTATCATTACTTTTTAACAAAGCCGGTCAGACAATTTTAAATTTATCTTGTGAACACATTTTTATACATTAATACCATTTTTGTTCAATAGCTGTCTGTAGTCTGGTGACTTAACTATGATAGTTAGATATAGGCTCTTGCGAATTTTTTTGTAATTAATAATGAGTACTTTAATCATGTAGTACATTATTTTTAAGTATTAGCGTACGTCAAATAATGAATTTTATAGGCAAAATTTTGCTACTTTGGGTTACATTATTGCAATTTTCTTAAGGATCTCATTTTTAAAATAAATTATAGCCTATGTTACTTTCTGATAATTTAGCTTTCTATTGGTGAAAAAATGGTTCAAATCGGTCCAGTAGTTTCGGAGCCTATTCGGTACAAACAAACAAACAAAAAAATCTTTCCTCTTTATAACATTAGTATAGATAAATACGTATTAATATTACTTTTTGTGTTGTATTCTTCTTCCTATAAAGGGTGTAACAAGGCCCTTAACTAAAGCCGAAAGGCGCTTGTTCTCCGCGTCAACCTCTGGGAACCTTCTAGTTACGGAGATACTAGGGGTCAAAGTTTCATTTTTGAACCAGTTTTTCTTTTAAACATGTTTTTAAAGTAAGATTTTTACTTTAAACACCTACACGACTCCCGTACTATTCAATCCATCCATCAGCACAATGTTTTGAGTGCGTTACATCGAGTCCAACCGTAAAACGTGATATTTCACCCCCAAAAAAAAAGTCGTTTCCCAGCAATAATTTTTGTGTAAAGTTACTTTGTTTGGTGTACATAATACTTGGTTGACGCTTCGTGAACGGTCTGTTTACACCCTGCATACCTGCGTCAGATACCATCTACCGTTATTGAATAATTTAGGTTAGGTTAGAACAGTGACCATTTCCACGCCAGCTCCCCTCTATTGTTGGTGAATCATTTGGGTTAGATGAGGAAACACCATGACTTGTTATAAACAAGCCATGACTAGAAACACAACAACACAAACAACATCAAACAAAACACCATCACAAAAAAAAACACCATGACTTGTTATAAACAAGTCATGATGTTTTCTGATAATTAATTACTTATTCTTTATAGAATTTTGGCTAAAAATTAGGTCAACTGAACGTTATATAAAAGGAACATTACACAAATTAAAAATTATATGAAATTACGTTATACTAAATGTTATTAGAGCAAACAAAAGGTTTAATTAATTAATTTAATTTTTTAAGTATCAGAAATCTTATTACATATAATTATATTTACATTATATACAGACTACAAATAGAACTAAACTAATTATAAAAATAAGACTAAAAGTAAGAAAATATAAACATCTAAACAACGACGACAATAGGACACTTAGGCGTCAAAGTACTCCTCCGCATCGCTGTCATCTGGAAACGTGCCCAGAAGACTGGCAGCATTGCCACGCTGAATGGCAATGCTAATTCTTTGGCCAAAGAAAGAGCCAGCCCTCTGGTCACGCGAATTGTCGACCAGTCGGCGAGAGATTTAAAAAAAGGTTATATGAAATATAACATTAGATCACATGAAATTAGGTTATTAAATTTGTTTTATAGCGTATGAAAATGAGTAAGTACATCATGTGAACGTTATTCCAAGTAATATTATACTATCTGTTATTATAACATGCAATGTATTACACACCCATCCTCGGTATAGTGTTTTCCAATTTTTTCATAACTTAAGCGTATTGCTTTTAAACACTAAAATTCGTTTCCCAGCACACCTCTTTTATTCAATTTACTTAATTTGATTTCCTAAATGCGTAAATAACAACTACTTTCTGTATTTGGAATACCTTATCTAGTTATTTTTATTTTACTGAAACAAAATTCATTTTCCTCTATGTATGAACGTACACGTTGCAATTTTGTACAAGTTTTATCTGCTGCACGCATTACAATGGACATAGGAAAGTTGTGCAACAAACGTAACGGTTGGACCGCACGGAACAAGAATGCAGAGAGCTGTGACTGCCGCGACATGGCGCATGCCGGCGACACGTACACGTAGATACCGCGGGAATAATACTCTGTACAGTACTTCTTTGTTCATATCCCGTTACCTCGTTATAAGCGTTTCCTCTTTGTAATGAACGTTGTGAATAAATGAAATTGTTCGATACAACCGAACAGCTCAGCACTTTTGCCTTCGTGCATTTTCATAAATGCATGTATCGCAAGTATTTCCGAGTTAGTGCGTGTTCGGACACCAATCGTAGAACTCAACCAAACCATATCAAACCATCTAAGTGCTCATTTAGCTTAGATTTACCATTTTATAACCAGTCTCAATATAAACTTTGAAACCATATAATTTCGTATAATTTAACCAGTGGTCATATACCAGCAACAAAACTATAACCAATCAACCAAATATCATTATAGGATTTAGAGCGAAATCAGACGAGCGCTAAATTCTACAGAAATGCTAACTGGAATAGTTATTGTGCACGCAATTTTCATTTATAAGAAGTGGTTATGATACACGTGCTAGCCACAGCAGCTTTTGGTATTAATTTCTATTTAATATCTAACTTCTGTTTATATTCTTAAAAACTTTTAGTATGTCAAAACTTTATTATTGTCCTCCACGGGCTTGCCAAACGCCAGCCTATCTTCAGCGTAAAAATAGGTATATAAATAAATACATTCCCGACTTGTATATAAAGTTGGGTAATAAAATAAAGTAGTAGCTAGTAAAGCAGCGCAGTTTGTCTCAGGGGGTTAGCGACTGCAGTGATATTAAGTTGAGAAGTTATTGCGACTCAGAACTTGCAGCAATAACCGTGTTCCTGGAATCCTATACATTTAGTTTTGACGGTAATCGGATCGCCGATATAGAGGGAATACTTCGAGAACACTACGCTTTTCTCAAGTGCAGTTTGCGAGGTTTCGGAACCAACATTATCCGAGGAATTTATCTAAATAAACAACATTGTTCTAATTTTTGTTATTTTCTTGTTAGCTCGAGACTGTTTGGGAACTCTTTTGTAGTCTGTAATTTGAAAGTAAAGCAAAACGTCAGTTCCGTAATTTATAAGTTTGTTGGAAACATTTTTACCAAGTTTTGAAGGTAGGTTTATCTTACCTCCGTATCTAGCGGCTCTGCAGGATGAAGTCAAGAGTCGAGTAACGATCGCGCCTGGTCATCCGAGCAATCGGGCTAATTGCTGGGCTCGCCTGACCGACGACCGTCTTCAGAGTCTCGCAATTGAGTTTGAGTTTACAATCGAGTTACTTCTCGGTGTAAATTGAGTTTGTTGACGTCCGCCAATTACAACTGTGAAACTTACTGATCCTACCATTAATCTTATAACATAATCTTGAATTTAGTCATTATTATTTAAATATATTTTTTGGACAATTTAATGAAATTCTTGGTTTCCGGAAAACTTTAAATTCCCGTCACAATTTTCGAAGTGAAGTGAGGATATATAGGTTATTCTAGATGCAAATTTGAAGGTGAAGGTAATTTCCCATTAATTTTCCCTTAATAATCCTTAATTATAAGATACCCGGAAACGATATTTAATAAACGTACTTGGAAAATAATTCAATCTCAAAATCAAAAAATCTAAATCAAAGCATTTATTTCAAGTAGGCCAGTTACAGGCACTTTTGAATTGTCGAAACAAAGACAACAGTAAAAAATAGCTACAGTCCCAGTCACAAGGCACTAAAACTGTGTAAGTACTGTAGTTGCCCATTCCGTAACGTAGATCTCTATGGAGAAGAACGGGCAAGAAACTCCATGGACACTCTTTTAAATCAGAATACTTTAACTAAACCTTGGTTACATCATTCATTTTGAGATGGTACATTATGTGAGAACGATGCAGCAAGATGTGTACGTTAAAAGTGTCCATAGTAAAAACAAATCAATAATAAAATAATTAATTCAAATAAGCCGTGGCAAATAAGAGATGACCAGTCACAACTGACAGCGCCCGTTCACGAACATGACGCATGTATCAGCACCATTCAACTCAACCATTTTGAAAGGAACTAAATGATCCGACACACGTGCCACCATCAGCGAGACATTTGACTGAGCATGACATACTCCTAACCGCCAGGGCACATTCAAGTCAAGAAAAGACGCAGGTTTCCAGCGAATGACAGCTTTCTAGTACATAGTACTCACACAATATGGGCTAGGCGGCTATATAATACAAAAGAGATTGAATCTATACAATGCAAAGATAGTTATACAATCTTCAGCAGCTCCGACAATACTATTTAATGCTATCAATTTAGGCGCCCCTGTTCTTGTGGAGCAGGACCGGCATTGAGCCAAGCATTTTTATCAGTGATAAAAACTCCAACGTCCAACTTGTAATATGCTTTCTTACATAGTGTGCGTTTAATGCATGTTTTAAATTTCGTTTCATTCAGTTCAAGAATACTTTGTGGAATTTTATTATAGCATCTCAAAACAGTACCCCAAGAAAGATGAGTCTACTTTAGCGAGTCTGAAGCCTGGCTGAACTAATTGGTCTCTATTTCTAGTAATGTAATTGTGTCTGTCACCTCTTTTATTAAAAAGATGTAGATTTTTTTTTACATACTTTATGTTTTTGTAGATGTATTGACAATGTACCGTCATGATGTTAATTTTCTTAAACAGTTCCCTTAGAGAATCGCGCCTACGAAGATTGTATATGGCTCTGATGGCTCTTTTTTGCAGAATAAATATAGACTCAATGTCTGCAGCCCGTCCCCATATTAAAATGCCATAAGACATAATACTACGAAAGTAACTAAAATAGACCAGTCTAGCGGTATCTACATCAGTATATTGACGGATTTTTCTTATAGCATACGCTGCTGAACTTAGCCGCCCCGCAAGAGATTTTAAATGTGAACCCCATTGTAGCCTTGATATCTTTAAACGCAGTTCGCAATTAATAGGTATTCTAAGCACTAAAACTATAAACGATGTACCAACTGAAACTGTCAATTCACCCACTTCGGAAGCTTTAAGTTCTATCGTTTCAGAATTTTCAATTAGCTGTTCTGTGCCAACGGCCGAGCGAGAGCGGCCGGAGCGGTTGTGAGCGGTGCGAGCGGACTGGGCAGCCGGAGCGAGCTATGTTTGCATGATTGGACTGAGTCGAGCAATATCCTCGCTATCGCCCGGCGCCTCATCTTTAACATACTGAGAGGAGTTTAAAACGTATTGAACGACTCCACCGAGTTTTATTAGCTTTCACAGAACAGCTTTCATTATTCTGGAAAAAGTTAATAAACTGACTCCTTCAGTGAAGACACTTAGGTATAGACGAAATCACAGAACCACTTTTGAGTCCATTAATTTGCTTGTTGTTAGATATATTATGTAATTATTAGGTGCTGGTTTATTCGGAACGATTTCAGCATCAATACCCATTGTTTTTATGTGGCCCTTTTTATAAAAAAGAAGGACAACGTCCGTTAAAATTAGAATGACCCACATCACACAGATCGTGTTCACCACTTTGCGCTGGCGACAGCACTTCGGTGCGGCGCGGCGGCACGCGGCGGCCGGCCCGCGATACTCCACCTAATTCAATTAACCGCTCATGCCGTGGATTGTAAAATTAAGGAGCGTGGAAAACCTTTCGCTGTCGAGTAAAAATGAGACACTTGACAAAACGGGACCTTCATTAAGGATATAAATTTAATCAAGCGCTGTGACCTTTGAGCGGGGAGATGAGGGCGGGACGGTGTGCCGGTGGCCGCAGTACAAACACAGCGGTCGTGTGTCGCATGCCACGCACGTATCGGTCGCTCTAATTACTCACGTGATTGCTGCCCGACTGCGAGTGCGGTGCGAGCGCCGAGCAGACAGCGGGTGCGCACTGTCATATACATTAGAATCTATGAACGAGCTACGATATAATTTGTGGAAACTGTACTCCAATATGTTGTCTGACCACCGTTCAAAATCGTACTTCCTACTATAATAATATTATAAATGCGAAAGTTTGTGAGGATGTATGGATGTTTGTTAGTCTTTCACGCAAAAACTATTGACCGAATTTGGATAAAATTTGGCACACAGATAGTTTATAAGACATAGGACTTTTTATTCCGATAGTACGATCCCGTGGGACAGTTACTGAACTCCACGCGGGCGAAGCAGCGGGAATAAACTAGTCTACAATAGTTCATTTTTATATGTTCATCGATATTTCCATCAATATTATGGACCGATTTTGTTTTTTTTTATGTAAATGCGTTTTCCCCTAAGTTGGTATCATTGACACCAAGTCAGGATCTTTTTTTTTTTTTTTTTTTTTTTTCCGGATGGAAAATCATCAAATAACCCCGTCACTCTGAGCGGAGCGGAAGGGAGTGTCAGACTTGTACTGACTAAAACCCATCCATGTTCCTTCTTTGCCCTTTGTGTTCCAGGGCCACGGTATCTCTTTCGAACAGTCCCGCAGCCCTGGCAGGCATCGGCCCTTGCGGACCCCTACTTATTTGCTGACATCTCTTTGAGGCGCACGTGGAACACGAACGCGCCGTCGACACGGCCTGTCGTCATAAGACGTCCGGACGGCGAGCTGGCCTATAACTCGCCGTCCACAGGCCCGCGCCTACGGTGGCCGGGAGCCACCACGTGACCCCCAACGCCCAGGGCGTCTCCCGCGGCGACTGGGACGTGAGGTTCTTTTCCTCTCACGTCCCGCCACCTCCTTCACTAGCATGACTGCTTCGCAGAAGGAGGTGACGGCTTCCCATTCCCTCTCGCTCCGGACCATGGCTTGAACCAAGGCCGGACGCGAGAGATCGCCGCCGCCAATCGCCGCTACGAGGACACGGCGGTGCTCCACCCAAGCGGGGCAGACCTCCACGGTGTGCTCCACCGTCTCCTCCGGACGATCCTCGCAGTGGATCACCCGGGCGTTTCCTCCCGCCCGGGTGAGGACCTGCGTCAGGCGGTAGGTGAGGGCACCGTGGCGCCTCTCTAGCCACTCCTCAAAGAGGGGACTTATCGCCACTATGGTGGCGTGCCCTGCACGGGGTTGCGACAGTCGTTCTCTCCATGTCGCCATGAGATCACGCCGGAGGTCTGTCCGCTGAGCAGCAATTTGCCGCGGCAGCGGAGTTTCCTCCCGACGTAGTGCCTCCGCGCGCCATTCGTGCAGGCGTGCGAGGACTATCGCCTCCAGATCCCATGGCGGCAATCCGGCAAGGAGGCTAGCCGCTTCGCCGGAGATCGTGCGGTACCCCCGGATTAGCCTTATGGCTATTACTTTTTGGGGCGCGTTCAGGTAGTGGGCGGCTTGCCACCTCAAAGAACGCGCCTACACCGGGGCCCCGTAAAGGGCCATGGACCGCACGACCCCCGCGTATAGCCTCCGGCAGGAGGCGTTTGGACCCCTCAGGTTGGGCAAGAGCCGCTTGAAGGCAGCCCCTGTCCGTTCCAGTTTGGGAGCCAAACGTCGGAAGTGCTCCACGAAGTTCCACCGGCTGTCGAGGACGAGTCCTAGGTACTTCAACGTCGACCCGACGCCGATGGAAACCCCTCCTGCCGTCAGTAGTTATCCCGACGGTGGTGCATTCCGAGGCCCATGAAAACACATGGCTTCGGACTTGTGCAGTGCCACCTCGAGACCCAATTGCCGGATCCTCCCCACGACTATCGCAACCCCGCGTGTCATGTTTTCGGCCGCCGCCTCGTGCGACCTCCCTTGTGCCAGTACCAGCGTGTCGTCAGCGTAGCAAACTACGCTGACGCCGGTAGGGAGGTCGGCGCGCAGCACCCAGTCGTAACCGATGTTCCACAAGGCCGGCCCCAGAACCGATCCCTGTGGAACACCGCACGACATGTCTCGCCAGTTCCATTCTCCGCTTCGACCAGGGTAGATGACGGCTCTATCCGTCAAGTAGTCCCCGACCACACGACGAAGGTAGGTCGGCACCCGGTGATACCGGAGTGCCTCCCTAATGCAGCTCCAGGGCATGGAATTGAAGGCGTTGGCGATGTCAAGAGACACCGCCAAGACGACCCCGCCCCGGGACACCGTGTCTCCCGTCGTGAGGGCTCTCACGCGCATGATGGCGTCCACCGTCGAGCTCCCCTTGCGGAAACCAAACTGGTGTTCCGCAAGATCCGGTCCCATCCCCGCAAGGTGCCCGGCGAGGCGGTTGGCAATGACTCTTTCAAAGAGCTTGCCCACCTCGTCGAGCAGCACGATGGGCCGGTATGCGGACGGAGAGTCCGCAGGGCGCCCTGGTTTCCGGATGAGGACCAGCTTCCCCGTCTTCCAACGAAGCGGAAACTGGCCTCTTTCCAAGCATGCGCTTAGGAGCCCTTCCAGTCGGGGCCCGAGAGCCTCAGAGGCCAGGACCCAGGTTTGCCAGGCAAGCCATCGTGTCCCGGGGTGGTATTTCTGGTTTTCAGCCTGCGTACCGCCACTCTCAGGTCTAGCCAAATCACCTCCGGAACGTCGTCATCGTCATCGGTGTGGTCCGCTTCCGGCACCGCACGCGGCGGCGGAGCCATAGGCGGGGGAGGATGCTCTCCTCGCGAAGGGAACAGAGCGCTCACCACGTCCTCCACGAGTTCAGACCGGAGACTCTGCGTCAACGGGGGGGCCGGGTGCGGAGTTTGTCCCGCACCATCTTGTTAGCGCGCCCCCACGGATCTCCGTTCAGAGACTCCAGCATCTCCTCGCGGGCCAAGTTCTTAAGTTCTTGGCCCGCCGGACAGCCTCTTGGAGGGCGGTCTTTGCCGCTCTGTACCCCTCGTACAGCTCCGCCTCAATGGCTGCCGCATCCGGAGGGCGGATGCGGAGCCTGCGATGCCTGGCGTACAGGCGCCGCGTGGCAACGCACGCCTTGCGCAGAGACGTCAGCTCTCGCGACCACCAGTACACCTGACGCCGGGCGCTTCCTGGCCGAACTCGGGGCATTGCCACGTCGCAAATCTCGGACATGGCCTCCTGGAACCAACCCGCCTCGTTGTTGATGTCGGCAGGCCTGACTGGTGATGACACCCAGGCCTGCACGATCGAGGCTTCCAGGAGGAGCTCCCGGTCCAGCTGCTTCAGCGCCCATCGCGGACCACTCGGGGCCTGTAGGACCGGCACCCTTGAGGACTGGGTGGAGACGTCGAACCGGATGTACCGGTGTTCGGAATAGGTCTCCACCCCCTCCATGACGCGCCAGTCAACGACACGCGGCGACAGAGCGGGGCTGGCGAACGAGATGTCCACCACCGACTCGCCCCGCATCCGCACGCACATGGGGACAGAACCCCGATTTAGGACGACCAGGCCTGTCTCCAGAGCCCAGTCCTCCACCATTCTTCCCCGCACGTCCGTGTAACGAGAACCCCAAGCCAAGTTCTTGGCATTGAAGTCCCCGAGCACAAGCACGGGGAGGGAATGGCTTCCGATGACGACACTCAACTCCGTGAGGGAATGGCTCCGTTGTGGAACTCGGCGAGAGTTCGGCTCGGGGAGAAGTAGACTCCCACTACAACGATCTCCCCGAACCGTGCTGCTATGCACCCCTGACCCTTCCTGACACTCTCAAGGGTCGGGGTACCGGCGGCGACCGACGCAATTATGGTCGCTAAGGTCCTCCACCCAGTCATCCCTGGGCGGGACAAAGTACGGTTCAGCGACCACGGCGATGTTAATCGACCACTGCGCCATGCTCTGGAGCAACAGATCCTGAGCGCAGGCGCAGTGGTTGATGTTCGCCTGGAGAAGGCGTAATGGGGCCGTTACTGGCACTCCATTTCAGCCCCCTCCCGGGCCCCCTGCGAGGGCCCCTGTTGCGGTGACTCTAAGCCGGAGGCCCCCGGTGATCCCGAGCTCTCCGAGATCCATCGTCGCTTTCGCCTTAGCGAGCACGTCGCGGTAGGTCACGCCCCTCTTTTCCGGCTGTAGTGTAATCACTACAGCTGCGGTCTTCGGGGCGCTGAGATTAACCGCGATGCCCCGCTCCTTTTGCCGGCGTTTCTGCTCCTGCCTCCTGGCCTTTTTAGCCGCCCTTCGCTCCCTCGCGTTTTCTCCAGCCACCTGCCACCCGGTCTCGGCCGCGGAAGGCTTAGGGGGCGGGGGGGACGGCCATAGCGGCTGTCTCGCGGCTGGCGCTGGCATATTCGCCACCTTGCCCTTCTTTTGGGCCGCCGCCTTGCCCTGTTTCAGGGTCGCCGCCTTCTTAACCGGAGCCGGTTTTGTCGGGGCCGACATAACCCTGCCGGGGGGCTGGCTGGACGGCCCCGGTGCGGAGGCCGCAGCAGACGCATATGAGGCCGCCCTCGGGCCCGGGGGCGCCTTGTTTGCCGCCAGGGGGGGGCGTAAGACAATGCCCGCCAGGACGGAGAACCGTGCCTGGAAGGCAGCCAGCTGCTGCCGAACCAGATTCAGGACCTGGTTCTCCACCGGCACGTGCTGGCTTGGACGCTTCTGGCCCCCATTTTGGGGCGCCTCGCGAGAGCCGGACTCGCGCAGACTGGCCAGGTCTGCTCGGAGCTTCCTATTCTCCTCTTTGAGAAGCTCCGTGGCGGCTGTCAGTCGAGCGACCTCCGCCCTCAGTTTGGCCACGCCGTCTGGCGGCGGCCCCGCAAATCTAGCCTCCGCTGCCGCCATAATGGAGGCGACCGCAGCAGGTATAGCCCTTTGCCTGGTGGAGGGCTTTTGTTTGAAGGAGACAGCCCTCAGCGCTGCCTCCACCTCCTTTGCGAGCCCGGCCTTACACTCCGCATCAGAGCCGCCATCTGCGCCCGCCTCGTCGCCAGAATAGCCCGAACGGGCCACCTCGTGACCGGCGGCCACCCCCGGGTGGCGCCCCTCCTCGGCAAGCCGCGCCGACCTCTCGGTGGCAGAGAGGCCTCTCCCCTTGCCGCGGATTCCGCCGCGCTTGCTGGTGGGGATCTTGCGAGCCGAAGCCAGCTCCCCATCTGACGACGACTCTCGGTCGCCTACCGGCCTGGACCGCTTGCGTAGGAACTCCCTGTTCCCCGCAGCAGCCCCGGGCCTCCCGCGCTGGGAGCACACTGAGCCAGCGCTTACCTCGCTGGATGCGGCGCCGTACTCCGACCCCGCATCCCTCTCCTCCCTTCCTTCGCCGTTATCGGCCGTTTTTTGGGTTTTGTAATCTTTTTCCATACTGTTCCCACGAGTATGGGGGAAATAAATAGTCCATCTGGGCAGTGCCCCCTGTACCCAGATAAGCCATAGCCAGGCCCGGCAGTGGTTCGCACTAGAGACTGATTTTCCAAAGGAACCCGTCAGCCATACATCTCCTCGCGGTGCGCCGCCGCTTGAGATTCGGGGTAACTTTTTATAGAGGTTTTCTACCTCCTGGTCCGGGCGGTTAAGCCAAGACCCTCGGTCCCAATCGAAGCCGCGAGACGTGTTCCACGACACTTCGACGGTGGGATTACGATATCGACGGAGACAGTGAAGGACGCACGTCCTTCACTGTCTGCTCGGAGGCAGGGTAAGTGCACACCGAGCTCGCCCTTGCTCCTCCGCTGTGCCCTCTGCTTTTCAGAGGGTCACGCGGAGCAACGCCCCCTTGGTCCATGAGGGACCCCCCCATGTTAGAATATAAGCCATGGGCAGTAACATTTCCCGAGGGATAAGAATCTCTTCCCATTCCTCGGGGAAGGATACTGCCCACGCCCAGGGTGCACCGGCCCAGCAGCTGCTATTCCCTCCAGACGTATCGAGAGGGACCGGCAGCCATCAGGCACACGAGGCGGAATTCTGACAACGCACCCCAAGTCAGGATCTGATGATGGAATCCTAGGGAAATCGAGAGATACCCTTAAATATTGTAGGACGTACTGCGCGTTTGAGTTTTTTACCGAAAAAGTCAGGTGGTCTCAAAATCATCATTTTCATGATGCTGTGCTGATGATAGAAGCCATAGTTAAGGAATAAAACTTCCGAGTTTGGAATTTTAAACCACTAAATGGCAAGACTATCACAGTTTTGGGTTTTGTTTATCAGAAAACAAACTTTACCCAAGATACATTGACACTGTTATATGAAGAAATTTTATGGGCTATTTGCCATTAAAAGTTTATAAACGAGTTGTAGCTATTTACACCATAAACTTAACACTCAATATTACGGAAACATAGATCTATAACATTTATGCAAATTATTTAGTAAAGCATAATTCGAAGCTGGTCGCGCGGTGCTCCCGTAGATCCGTATACATTGTATTAACATTGCTAGGGCAGTTTCTGAGTTAGCTTATATAATACGAGTTTTTCTCCGTTTTCTATGTTGTAGGAGGGAGTGAGTTTCGAAATAAACCAATTGAAAAGAGAAGCCTTCAGAGGTTTTCCACAAAATTGGCTGCATACCTATTAGGTATGCACCCAATTTTCTCGCTTTCTCTTAATTAGGAGAACAAGGAAAATAACCATTCGTAACAGTCGGTAGTAAAAATGAATTGGTCTGGAGTATTCTATTCTTAAAATGAAATCATTAGACACGAAAAGTTCCCATGGTTTATGCCTACTCTTTTTAATTTTAGACCAAACGTTTAACAATTCGTATATCATACAAATTCAGGCTCTATCGTAAACTGGTAAGGTTTGAATTCCCTTATGGACACAGCAGCGAGTTTAAAAGGCAACCAGTGCCAAGCCTTTGTCGTGGACTGGCTTCCTGATGGATGAACCTAATCTATTATTCTGTCTGGCTCATAAGTCCGGATCCGTCTGCTATTAATACAGTTGTCTCGGCATCGTTCAACATCGTGCGACATCGCGCGACATCGGGCAACATCCTGCGGCAGCCGGGGGCGGCAGCGTGCTGCATCTTGCGGTGTCGTGCGACTCGCCTGATTGATCATCGAATCATGTGGATATTTTAAAATTAATTGCCTGCATGTCTGGTCGGATTAGTGAGACGTATGTTGCATCTGTGCAGTTTGGTGAATTACTCCATTTGTTGCTTGTCTTGCGAGAACGCAGCTGGAGTGGTGGAATTAATTTACTTTGGAATGCTCCGTATAGATAAACAAATGAAAAGCAAATGAGATCCCACTTCGGAAGCAATACCTCTATTTGTGGGCTGCATTTCTAGTAAGCACACCTAAGTGCAGGCACTTACATTTTACCTGATTAGTGTCTTGTTTACGGTTTATAGAATTTTACACTTTCGAGAATATTAAAACAGATGAGTCAAATACCAATTAACCAAAGCACTCACGGCAATTAAATGATCTAAACAAATGCGTTGCTTGGCGGCGGTCACCTGTGACCGGCTGCATAATCAGTGCGACCGCTACCGGCGCGGTGGAGCCACTCGTTGTTAATATAAAATGTTTAGCTCGCTGATTGGCTGATTGCGCGAGCCGCAACGCCCAACCGCATCAAATGAACGCGTTAGTGGCGACACACACCAAGCTACCTATCACCACATTAATCTGACGATTTGTACCTTTAACATTTACCGAAAAAATTCTACCAGACTATGTTACGAAAGTCAAATGAGGACTTGCGCAGCACTCTTAGCGCCTATGTCTACACTAGTCCAGTCAAACGATATTTCTCTTTTTATGGTAGTGAACTGCGAGTTGCGATATACTGAATAAGAAAATTAACGTATTGTGTCTAGCCGGAGGAAAGCGGAAATAAAATATTAGTTGAGCCAGACGCGATCAGCCACAATTGTATGATTGCGCAATATCTTCGAACATCTCGCGATGTATCGTGGCGTGTGTGTGCTCGCGACCGCCCGTCGGCAGTGGCTCGGTAATAATATCTACAGTAGTGTATCTTCATACAAACGGTCGGAACGCGAGTCATACCTACAGGCCTCGAGTTTGGTACACACTCGGTAACCAAGAAGGCACTAATGCGCAGCACTGATAAACGAACGTTGCGATGGTTTTGTAAGCAGTAAGCGTGCGATTTGTGAATATTTGATTGAAATAAGAACAAGTATTTACGAAATATGGCATAGAGTTTTATTAGATTATATTGTGCTGTCTTTGGTTACTTGAATTCTGCAACTACGCATCCAGAGATAACATTTTTTAAATTATCTGGAAACTCCGAAAGGTAAGACTATAATATAATTTATATACACATACTAGTAGCCTTGCCATAGAACTAACATGTGCTACGTAAAACCTCATTTCTTCCTAACAGTACACTATGTGAGAACGATGTAGCAAGATGTGTACATACGTTAAAAGTGGCCATAGTAAAAACAAAACAATTAAAAAATAAAATAATATAAACAACAAATTAGCCGTGGCAACCAAGAGATTACCAGTCACAACTGACAGCGCCCGTTCACGAACATGACGCATGTTTCAGCACCATTTAATTCAACCATTTTGAAAGGAACTAAGTGATCCGACACACGCGCCACCATCAGCGAAACATTTGAGTGAGCATGATATACTCCTAACCGCCAGGGCACATTCAAGTCAAGAAAAGACATAGGTTTCGAGCGAATGACAGTTTTCTAGTACGTAGTACCCTCACAATATGGGCTATGCGGTTATATAATACTAAAAAGATTAAATTTATACAATGCAAAGAAAGCTGTACAATGTTCAGCAGCTCCAAAAATACTGTTTAATGCTATCCACTTATTCTTCGGCTGCAGGCATAGGGGACCTGACGATCTGCAAGTTGCTGTCGCACGTTAGTATTCCAGTTTCATGAAGGCATCGTACATCTACTACTCGACTCCAACTTTTCAATCTTGTACAATAGTATAAGATCAAAAAGTACCGAATTGTCACACATTTGTGGGGAATCCAATTTTAGTTTATACATAACTAGCACTAGCGCTTGCCATACATGACTGCTCGACTGGTACAGCAGTCGTGTGGTTTTAAAACTTAAGGCCTATCATACAGAAAATAAAAGAATCATTAATATTTGACCATTTAGTTTGATACACGACTAGCTTTAGGAAATTACACGTAAAATGATCGACTGTAAATGTTTTAGGTATTTGCTAAAACATTTACTGTCGATCATTCTGCTAATTGTCTAGGCTTGCTAATTGTCTAGACCATGTATTGCTGAAGTCAACTCATACTGCCACAACATTAGTACTAGAATGTGATATAACTGACCATTCTCCAGTTGTACTGTTTTGCAATCCTAATATCGCAATAAATACAAAAAAACTTTCAGTAAAAACGAAAATTGATATTGCAAAAGTAAAATCGGACATCGAAAAGACAGACTTTACTCAAATACTAAATTCAAATAACCCAAATTTTTGCTGCCGAAAGTATAGTATCTCTACTATCCTCTTCAGTAAATATCCACACAATTTCCTCGGTCATTCCTAGTAGAAGGCGCATCATCAAGCCATGGATCACTCCTGGCCTCCTCAGATGTATTCGACAAAGAGACAAATTACATGAAGCACCCAGTAAACGACACTCATAAAACTACCTATCTTCGCTATCGAACTTTCTGCAATAATTTACTGAAGAAGCTCAAACACGAATATGAAAAGTCAGAATTTCAGAAGGCCGGCAGAAACCCAAAGGCAACCTGGAAAGTTATTAAAGAAATATCCCATTTGGACAAGGGAAAAACTTTTTCTTCAGAGTTACTGAAATGTGAGGACGACCCTCTTCGCGCTGTTAATCTGGTAAATCGTTACTTTGCGAATGTGGGCAGTACCCTTGCATCCAAGTTCCCGACTTCTCCATCCCAAAGTAGCTGTCCAGACCTTCACGTTTTGCCCCAGGTGAGCAGCTCCTCCATGACAGCCCCGTTGGAATCGATGGTCATGTACGACGTCGATGACACCGAAATTGAAAGCATTATTTTAAACCTCAAAGATGAATGCGCTGTTGGTTATGATGGAATCCCATCCACAATAATCAAGGCCACAAAAGATACAATTATCCCTCTTCTTGTCCACATTTTTAATTTTTCTCTCTCCACTGGTATTTTTCCGGATGTCTTCAAAACTGCCATAGTTCTCCCTATATACAAGGGAGGAGACAAGGATCTTGTTTCCAATTACAGGCCTATATCCGTCCTTTCAACCATCTCAAAAATCTTCGAGAAAGTTATCAACGTCAGGCTTGTGAAATTCTTAACTAAATTCAACATCCTGGCCGAAAATCAATATGGGTTCAGAGCGGGAAAATCAACAGAAGACGCTACCCTGGAGCTTACTAGTACAATAGTCGCACACCTTAACAATAAGCAGAAGTGTCTTGGTGTCTTCCTAGACCTCTCGAAGGCGTTCGACACCGTTTCTGTCCCCATATTGATTGATAAGCTGGAACAGTTTGGCATACGTGGCATTGCCCTCGAAGTCTTTCGTAGCTACCTATCGGGTCGTAAACAGGTTGTAAAGGTTGGATCGTTTGTAAGTGATGAAGAATATTTGTTTTATGGGGTTCCCCAGGGTAGTGTACTAGGACCAACCCTCTTCCTCATATATGTCAATGAGCTGTGTCGGTTATCTCTTCCAAACACAAAAATTATTACATATGCGGATGACACAGCTCTTATAACTCATGGCAAGGACTGGTCTGAGACTCGTGAAAGGGCAGAATCGGCACTGAGGATGGTAATGATGTGGTTAACTTCGAATCTGCTCACGCTCAACATCTCCAAGACTAAGTTCATCTCCTTCACCCCGAGTGTCCTTAGCCAACCACCTTCGTCGTTTGAAATCAGGAGTCATGTGTGTGCTAGCCCAGTGGCCAACACCTGTAGCTGTGCTCTAATAGAACGGTCCGATAGCATAAAATACCTTGGTGTTATATTGGACAATCTTTTGACATGGAAAAAGCAGATCTCTCAGTGAGACAGTTGTTCGTGCTGCAAACAGTTCTTAGGAAACATTTACTTCTCCCTTACGACCCTCAGTCCTTTACAAAGAACCGTCGTGCCGACAGAGTCTGTCAGACTGAACGCTGTAGGTTAGCGTTGGTCAGTCGCCACTTCACTTACAATAGCTCTAAACTCTATAATATCTTAAATAAAAGTATTAAAATATACCCTATGACTGGGAATGTACTGAAGAGAAAAGTGACCAACTGGCTTAAGTGCCTGTCCTATGATGAGACTGAGCAACTTATGGTGTCATAATACGCGGTACATACTCACACACACTATCACACACCTCATCCCCATCACCACTCTACATATACACAACACAGTAACCACGTAAACAGTGTAAATTATCATATTTTTTATATTATTATTATTTCCTTTATTTATTTTTATACATATTAAATACATTTTTAAATATTCTAAAATAAAACAATATAAAAAAAACATTTAAAAATATAAAAAATAGTGGTCCGCCGGTATCGGGAGCAGGGTCCAAGCTACCGGTGGTTAGGGCTCCAGAGACAGGAACCTCCTCACAATGCGAGCCGTATCGAGGAGTACTGCCTTCTGAATCAGGCCCTTGATCCAACCGCCTAACGAGAGCCTCGAAAGATGGTCGTCGAGGCTCTTGGCTATAAGGCCATTGGCCGTCACGACAATCGGCACAATGATAGCCGAGTTCACATTCCACATGTCGACAACCTCGTGTGCTAAGTCGAGATATTTAATTTGTTTCTCTTTCTCAGCTTTCACGAGGTTCTCGTCATGCGGAATGGTAACATCGACTATCATTACACGGCGCGCTAATCGGTCTATCACTACTATGTCAGGTTTATTGGCGACAATAGTCCTGTCAGTAATGATAGACCGATCCCAGTACAACGTGACATGGTCTTTCTCGAGAACTGGGTCGGGCACATACTTGTAGTACGGTACCTCAGATTCCACAAGTTTATATTTCAAGGCAAGTTGTTGGTGAATAATCCTGGCTACTTGGTTGTGCCTGTGCAAGTACTCGCCGTTAGTCAGACGAGAACAACCAGAAATAATATGTCTGATGGACTCACCCGGACGGTGACATGCCCGACACACGTCAACCGTCCCGTCCTTCATAATATATTTCCGGTAGTTGTTCGTCAACATAACTTCGTCCATAATCGCACAGACAAAACCTTCAGTTTCCCCAAAGAGGTCGCCGAAACGTAACCAGGACACGGACGCTAGAAAATCTACATCGGGCCCATGAAGAGCCCGGTAGAAGCGTCCATGAAGCTCCTTGCCTTGCCATACTTCCTTGCGGTCATCGGTAGTAAGTACTACAGGTTTGCGCCAGTTCTCTTTAGCCATGGACAGCGGGGTGAGTCCCTTGTCCACTGCGACCACATCTCGGTCCATACCCACCTCGGTTTTTAAAAAATATTCTCTGAGACTGCATATCTCGCGGTTGTGAAGGGTCTTCGCGTTTAAAAAACCTCGACCCCCGCACTTCCGCGGGATGTACAGCCTCATTACCGATGATCGTGGGTGATGCATCCGGTTTGCGGTTAACAGTGTACGAACTCTTCTATCCAGGGCATCGAGTTCGGTCTGAGTCCATTTGAGTACGCCGAAAGAGTACATTAAAACCGGCATGACCCAACCGTTGAAGGCGCGCACCTTGTTCCCGCCTGAAAGAAGGCTATTTAATACCTTGTTCAGGCGTCCAAAGAAGCGCTCCCTCAACGATTGCTTCATGTCAGTTACGTTAATGCCTAACGATTCCGACATACCCAAATACTTATAGCTTTCGGATGAGGAGAGGGATCTCAGGTGTATGGAATCCGAGAGCTGAATTTCCTCGGATTCCATAATCTCCCCTCGCTTTACATACATGACTGCACATTTGTCCACACCAAATTCCATCCTAATGGCGTTACTGAAAGTTTCAGTTACTTTCAGTAGCTCCATCAGTCGCAATTTGTTGGGGGCAAAGAGTTTCAGATCATCCATGTAAAGAAGGTGAGATATGACCTGACCACCTCTCCTGAACCGGTAGCCTAGACCTGAATCCTCCAGCAATGTGCTCAGAGGATTCAGGGCTAGACAGAACCAAAGTGGGCTCAGACTGTCGCCCTGGAATATTCCCCGTTTAATCCATACAGGTTCATCATTCCCCTGGATTTGTCGACACCCTGGATATCGAAGGACCGTCCTCCATTGCCCCATACATGACTCAAGGAAGGCACGTAGAGTTGCATCTATCTTGTACAACTCCAGTACCCTCATGAGCCATGTATGTGGCACCGAGTCGTAGGCCTTCTTATAATCTATCCAACATGTCGACAGATCCTTGCGGGATCGACGAACCTGTTGGCTAATGGCCATGTCGATGAGGAGTAGCTCCTTCGTACCGCGGGACCTATTCCTACATCCATTTTGAGAGGCAGACATAATGAAGTTTTTGTCAATGTGTGTATTAATTTTCACTCTCAAAATGGATGTAAGAAGTTTATAGACCGTCGACAAACACGTGATCGGTCTATAATTTTTGGGTTCCGTGGGACTACCTGACTTATGGAGCAGGTGGGTAACGCCTGTTGTTAAAAACTGCGGTAGGGACCCAGACTCTAAGGATGACTGGAATTGGGATGCCAGGCAAGTGTGTGAACTACTAAGCCATTTGAGCCAGAAGTTGTGCAGTCCGTCCGGTCCCGGGGATTTCCAATTCGGTAACGGACGAACTGCTCTGGCTATATCTATAGGTGTTATTAAAATTGGCTCCATTTCTGGGATAGGTTCACACGTTCGCTCGACATCACATATCCAGTCAGCCTCAGTATGACAGACGGGCACCGACCAGATGCTACGCCAGAAAGAACTCGTGGCAGCATCATCCGGGCGGCACACGTCTGTCATATTTTGCTCGGGTCGCTCCCAAGCTCTATATACCCACCTCTCATCGCTCTGGAATATGCGATTCTGTGAGTACCGATCAACCCGCCGCTTATACCGCCGAATACGGTTCGCCCATGCATAAACTTTCTGCTTCAGGAAGTCGATGCGCTCTGTGACACGGGACATGTATTCATGAGGACTGATTCCAGTCCCCGAGAATGCCCGCCTCACAAAGCGCATCACACGTGGTCGTGTATTGGCTTCCCTGAAGCAGTATAGTTTGCCGATGAGTACCCTGGCCTCGTCGATGCGGCACTCGATCCTGCGTTGCCAGGTTGCTACGGCTGGTTTTGGTCGAATACCTACGTCATAATTTGGGAATTTGACATTAGCTAAACGACATGCCGCAACAGCCCCACAGTACAGGATCGAGTGTGTATCAACGAGGTTCTCGCTACTCTCGAAAATATTCTTGAGTTGCGAGTCCAAGGCACACACCAGCGCCCTATTTTTATTATGCATGAGTAACCGTGGTAATCGGGGTCTAAGTTTGGTAGGAGTGGATCGATATTCGCGAAGCGCATCTTCCAGAGCGCTCCTCAATCGGTCGTTGCACTGGCTACTTACCATGGCAACCCTATCATCTTCCTCTACAACAGCTGGGTTGGACCGCGGCGGGGTTGCGTCAATAGCTGACGCTTGCACCGCGGTTTGTGCCGGAGTTAAGACGATACGGTTGCTCAGTACCTCTGAGCGCAGCCTATCAAGTGCGGCATCGTCCAACATGTGATTGCGTTGGATGACCCGCACCTGATCCGATAGTCGTTGGGCCGAGACGTTGACGATTGGTTCAAGTACCTGGAATAGAGACAGCTTATTATTATTATTAGTATTATTATTTTTTTTTTTCATTCCCTTTATTTTGTTAATTTATAATTTAACTTCTTTCAGATTAATCTGGAACAATGTCTATACTATGTATTTTGAATTGGGCGTTGATAGCTGCGCCACAGTATTTTACTTTTGTAGCTATCTTCGTTTTTCCTGTGTAACCTGTATAACTTAAGTTGTTCCAAATAAACTTTTATTATTTTTATTATTATTATTATTCTTCATTGAAAAGTATGATAAGCGTGTTCCTGTTGAGACGTTGTCAGTAGATGGATGGCAGTCATCATTGCTAGGTGTCACGTTGACTTGTACTTGTATAGGTATCGCCTATTGGACTCGCGGCTTTATAATAATGGCGTTAAAGTTTCTGGCGCGTTTCCAGCGCTCACGGCCGGACTCGAACCCGCACCACCCACCGCGCGAACAGTCATGCCGAAAATAACGTTTGAAAACGAACTGGCTTTGAGAGATTAACCGAAGCCGGGCGATTTTCCATCTGTAAGCCGGATTACATCGCTATGGTGAAAAAAGATTTTCAGTTCGTAGGTATTATCTTATTATCTACGAGCGGAATGTTGGTCTTTGAATGTAACCTTTGTTACGGAAAATGGAAACTTGATTAAATTCATGCAATCAAATAAAAGGGAAAGCCAGTCATAAATCTATTTATTAACGTTAAGTATCAGGGGGTCGTTCGTCACGGTCGTTCAGCTCAAGCTGCACACAGTAACGCGGCAGTTTGTTCCGCCACCCCGGCTGCTCCGTTATTAAACTTTCAATAGAGACAAAACGATAATTAAAACCGTAATCCTCGTCCAAACGGAGCTCATATTTGTGTCGATTTGGGGTGTATTAAGCGGCAATTACGCGCGACCGCAGCACTCCGCGCCGCTTCGTGCGGTCCCGTGCGGTGGCGTGCGGCGGCGTGCGGTCTCGTGCGAGGCGCGCGTAATTACGTAACGTATGTGTTTCAAGTACGAGTCGAGACGCAGTATTGTTCTACTGACGTGGTTTGTGGTGACGAGCGACGACGACGACGCACTCTCGAGCACTCCTTGATATTGACACTTAATAATGAAAACGAACAGAATATTTAGGTTAGATAGTATTAGGTAATAAAAGCACATGGAATTTAATAACAGCGCAGTTCAGACTAACAGTCTTTCTTTGTGCGAAAAGATTGCGTTCCGATCCAGAGCACCTTGCTGTTTATGAGAGAAATTAATTCTTGTATATTTTCTTTCCATTTCACGTTTAAACTTAATTAACTCGAACTTGCACAAAAAGCGAGGGGGGAAGAAACAGAAACAAAAACTATTTAAGTATTATAATGTTGTCAAGTGGGCCTTACCGTTCCATGAGACTTTCAATCTCACCATATGCGGCTTATTGGTTAATTCAAAGGGAACCGCTGTTACTCAACCTCCATTTCCAAACAGGCGATGAAGGAGATATTTTTAAATATTTTCGGAAACAAAATATTACTTGCTGTAATGCCAACCCTATTGGTAATACGTCGCATAATGGCAAATGCTAGCTATATGAGTCTTAGAGCATAGCTTATTCAATTGCAAAACAATATCGGAGCGGATCGAGCGTCAAATGATTGCACCGTAACTGATCCGACGCGTTACGAAGCGACGCGAATTAGTGCCCACTGCTACAGTATAAATATAATATACAGTATTGTGACTCGGCCCTGTCCTTGAAATATGTAATTACCTACAGCCGGACGGTACGTTCGCAAGCGACAGGGCTGCCGCGCCTGCAGTATTATAATTTCATCAACTTAGTTGAGTTTCTTTTTAGTTTTGTGATTGTAAATATTATTATAATTTTTTTTTAATGAAGTTAGTTGTGAATGAAATAAGAAGTGTTCAATAAAAATTACAAGTTGTGTCGTTCGATTAGTAGATTTAATGTTGTTAGTTTTAATTTTCGTAATTTTTTTATTGTAAATTTATAGTTTACTACCTATATTAGTTTAAGTTCTTAACTGTTGCGACAGTTAAGAACTTAAACTAGGGTAAACCTTGTAATGATAGTCTAAGCTGTTATAAGTAAATAAATAAATAAAAATTATAAATTCGACACTTTTTTAACGCGAGCGTAGGTAAATCACTCGTGTGTCACTTTTTTCACTCTATCCACTTATTTACTAATTAATCCAGGTATTTTACTCGGAGGAATCAGCGAAATCCCTACGTTTAAAAAAAAAAAACTAATTACGTATCATGTCTTGCTACATCGTTCTCACATAGTGTACTGTTAGGAAGAAATGAGGTTTTACGTAGCACATGTTAGTTCTATGGCAAGGAGTGACAACTTTAAATTATCGCTGGTCGCGGGAGACTCTTGTTGGAAATATCGCTCAAAGGACCGTAAGATTTATAATTTCCTATTTTGTGTACTTACTCGCTATTTTTAAAAATTACGTGTTATGAATTCGTTATGATTTGTGGCGGTTTAGGTTAGTTTCAGTGACTGATATTTTGTTCCAAGTTAGAATAAATGGTTATATTCATTATTTTGTGAACCTCGTTGTCTTTTTTTAAACATCTTCGCTTCTGTTTGCAAAATGTACCATCTCAACATGAATGATATAACCAAGGTTTTGTAAAAATATTCTGATTTAAAAGAGTGTCTCTTAAAAGCTCTCCATTGGTACAGACACATTACAGTACTAGAAGTAGAGACCAATTAGTTCAGCCAGGCTTCAGACTCGCTAAAGTAGACTCATCTTTCATGGGGTACTGTTTGAGATGCTATAATAAAATTTCACAAAGTATTCTTGAACTGAATGAAACGAAATTCAAAACAAGCATTAAACGCACACTATGTAAGAAAGCATATTACAAGTTGGACGATTATATCACTGATAAAAATGCTTGGCTCAATGCCGGTCCTGCTCCACAAGAACAGGGGCGCCTAAATTGATAGCATTAAATAGTATTGTTGGAACTGCTGAAGATTGTATAACTATCTTTGCATTATAGATTAGATTAGTATAGATTCAATCTCTTTAGTATTATATAGCCGCCTAGCCCATATTGTGTGAGTACTATGTACTAGAAAGCTGTCATTCGCTGGAAACCTGCGTCTTTTCTTGACTTGAATGTGCCCTGGCGGTTAGGAGTATGTCATGCTCACTCAAATGTCTCGCTGATGGTGGCACGTGTGTCGGATCATTTAGTTCCCTTCAAAATGGTTGAGTTGAATGGTGCTGATACATGCGTCATGTTCGTGAACGAGCGCTGTCAGTTGTGACTGGTCATCGCTTATTTGCCACGGCTTGTTTGAATTAATTATTTTATTTTTGAATTGTTTTTACTATGGACACTTTTAACGTACATATCTTGCTGCATCGTTCTCACATAAAGTACCATCTCAACATGAATGATGTAACCAAGGTTTTGTTAAAGTATTCTGATTTAAAAGAGTGTCCATGGAGTTTCTTGCCCGTTCTTCTCCATAGAGATCTACGTTGAATGGGCAACTACAGTACTTTCACAGTTTTTTTGCCTTGTGACTGGGACTGTAGCTATATTTTACTGTTGTCTTTGTTTCGATAATTCAAAAGTGCCTGTAACTGGACTACTTGAAATAAATGCTTTGATTTTGATTTTGATTGGAGCATGTCACACAAGCAGGTAATGCCGGCTTTGTGCGCAATCCGAATTATATCGTGAACCAAGCGGTGCGTGTAATATGACAATTTGTTCGCGTAAAGCTGTCCGGCGACACCTCCATCCGTTCGGCTCCCGCGCCGTCCGTCCGGCTTCGCGGGTTGGCCTCCACTGAATCAATGATGTAAAGAGATACCCCTCGCATTGCCTCCGTGTATACATTCATGAATGTATCGAGTCACATTAGATATGTATAGGTTTCACTTCACTTTGAGAATTGCATATTAGTCTTAAGCGTATTTTCCTCATTTCGTATTCTTGAACGATGTCGGTACAGTTTTCTATATAAGGTAGCTACGATGAGTTTACGCTCTACTTTGAAATCAATCGTTTCATTCGCTATTATAGTCTCGAGTGAACATTTTATTATTACTTACAGGTTAAATGACCCATTTCCTCGTGTGTTTTTTTTTTCAATTTATCTGCGTTAATTTATGTCTATCGTTTCCTTAGAACCGTGATTAACATATGAAGTGGAAAGTGCTGGTGTATCAAAAAGTATATCATTGAAACGGTCCGCAGCGCCGGGGCCGCCGGCCCGGCGCGGCGCCGAAATTGATGCGGTCCGTCCGGATATTAATATCCGCACCGACGGATGTGCGCGGATATTACGACTGCCACTGAGTGTGCCCTACAGAAGGTCGAGACGAGGTGAACATCAGGTAAAACAACGCATTTTTGCCGTGATCTGACACAATTAGACTCGTCACTTGATGGAGGTCACATGAAAAGGGACCACAGTATTATTTTCGGAGAATCAGGAAAAATATATATTTTTGTGCTATATTAAACATGCCCTGCTAATATATGTCAAGCTAGGATCAGGTAAAGTTTTCTCCGTTCTCAGCACTGATTATGATTCACTTAAATGTATTTGTGTAGGAAGTTTAACATAAAAAATACTATTTTTTTTTTCTATGGATTTTCTGTACACATATCATATGGTGTGGACATACCCGCTAGCCACCGCATAGTCTCAACCCCGAAGAAACATAAATACACGTCGTTTGTGTTGCCCTTGCTCAGCCATCCACTGCTCACTGCTCGTGTGAATTCATAGCCGCTAGAATATTGAACTACCTCGACCGCTCGTGTACACTACCGCCATACAGATACGCAAGAAATCACACGCTAGCCTTACTACATAGTTTTCTAGAGCAGTTCAGAGTAGAGACGCGATTCTGCTTGTACTTGCAAATCGCGCGCTGTGTCGAGGGTCAGGGTTCCGTGACGCCGCCGGGGGAGCCCTCGCTTGCGCGATATTACACTCTTTAAAGCCGATTCTTTGTTTGTAGATGTGGCCTCAGGCGATGTGTACCTACACGGTTCAAGTTAATACGGATTGCGGTTCCTTTGTATACTCTGCAGTCGTCGCTTTTATTCCAAGGCGGCTTTGCAGAAATATTGTAACACACTGAATATAATATTCTCGATTTAAGGACTGTAACCTAACTGTGTAACAGTCGGAATGAGCGCCCCTTTTATTTTGCAAATTCATTAAATTAATTTAATCGCGTTATTAGCGCTGCCGAGCACATGAACGTTTTATTGGTATTGTTGAACTGTCAAAAACAAAGAGATTGTCTTTTCCAGCATGTGACGCTTATCATTGAGATGGTTAATAATGATCCCTAAATACCTAGTCTAGACAATGACTGTTATGGGAAGAACTAGGCTTAAATAATTGCATTGTGAACACTTCAATGATGATGTGCAACCTAAATGCATTTTCAATGGTCCGTCTATCTAAGCATCGCTAATAATAGGGTGTGCTTGGTATAGCAGGTGTGTAGCCGTGTGCACAAACAGGGTCTGATTGCGCCGACCGCGGCTTGCCCGCACGCACACACGCACGCACACACGCACGCCCCTCGCCCACTGACTGTCGTCCAATGTGATTGCTTGTTTGACTGTTGTGGGCCTTCCACTCGATAGCAGCGACCTTTTAACGATCACAATCTGTGCATGCATTCACTTTAAGAAACGGACAATGCCTAAAAATGTCACTGAGTCTAACTGTCCGCAACTAGCGAGAAGTCTATGCCAAGCAGAAGTCTGCGGTGGTCAGACATAATTGTTTTCCTGTAGCTTGAGATTTAAAGCAATAGAATTTATTGTCTAAAAATTGGTTTGATTAGTTCTCAATAATGTCTTCTACAATGTTAATTCTCTTCAATAGCCCTAGCTGCAAATTGAACTCTAGAGGATTAGTGGCATTGAGCAGAAGTTATGTTTTCCGATAACGTTAAGAATTGAATATAAGCAAATATCCGCGAGCTGGTTTTATTTCAATCTGTTCACGTACGAACATTATGTTCAATTGCGTTACAATATTGTGTTCAATTGCGTTACATCGCCGAGACGAGCCTCAATATAAAACGTTGCTATTTTCTTATCCTCTACGAGTATGTTTACGTACTCTATTTCATTCGGCGTTTGTCTCTTTATATTTTATCTTTTTATCGCTTCATTGAATTATTGTCTCAAGAATTTTTCTTTTGCCTCCGTAGCGTTTCATGAGAATTGTTAGTCAACAAAATGAAGACAAAATATTTAATAATCTTTATGCTCAACTATAAAACTCTCATAGCTTCTGCTTTTGTGTTCTCAACGTTACCGGGCCAGTACTGCTAATTAATGACGAGTTTGGTAGCTTACGCAATTCACAAGCGGAATAATAACGTCATCGATGAACTGTGGGCGTATCATAGCGAAGCTCTCTATTCAGGAGTTACGTACGATTAAGTACGCAATCGATGCATCAGGTACCGACCGTAATCAGACTTAATACTATACAAACAACTCTATTGAAAACAGACGCAATATTTCTGCGGCAGCCCGTATCACGCCGACTTTAACTGCATACCTTTGCAAGTTAATGCAGACAAAGGCAGCACTGTCATATAAAACACTTGAAATAACTCAGCAGCACTGCAGCTGCAGGGTCCGAGTGTAGCCGACAAAGAATGTGGGCTCATTTCACAACTGAATTCAATTTGCTTCAGAACAAAAGGTACCAGTCAGATAATATTCATAAAGTCTTTTGAAATCGCGTTCTCTTTAGTAAGTATAGCTTGAATTATATTACGAACGTTTTGTTTTAAAAAGAACGCTTCTTATATCTATTGTGGAGGATGCTTAATTGAGTCTCGTCTGAGGACGTACTCGCAGAAGACTGGAGGCCAGAAGATTGGGGTGATGCCAATCTGAGTTAAGTAATCAATTTCCATTTAAAGTGTGTCTTCCTTTGTGCCTAGACCGTTCTCTCGGGAACTAAATGTCGGCGCTATTATGGAAATTAGATGACGGTACGATGGTTACTATTTAATGAATATGTCAAATTGTGACAGCATCCACCAACTTGTAGTAATACACATAGCTGTCTGCATTATAACTATTGTTGTTTTATTCCATGTCTATTAAGTGCCATTTTGCCATTGCCAATTATAATGCCATTTTATCTACCTTAAATAATGACTAGCTTATATTTTCAGGCTGTTGTCGAGTGTATCTGGCACAGCGGCACAGCGACACAACGGCACAGCGGCACATCCGCTAACCGCAGGATCCGTATCGCTTTGTGTGTTTGAGTTCAAACGGTTCTGTTTGACAGCGCGTAATTGTTGCATTGGCCGCGCTTTGATTTGCGGTCGCGATTGGCACGCCCGGCACCAGGCCGCCCGCCGTGTGGTGTGTCCGGCACGCGTCCGGCATGCGTTGCGGTCGGCCGCTCCGGACTGCACACACGCTACTAACTAGGTGCTACGAGCTCCTAGTGTGCGTAGTGTGCGTAACTCCTAGTGTGATTATCAAAAATTGGAACATCAACAACTTTGACTTAAGTCAAACATGATTGTGATACCTTCCAAACAAAAGTAATCTAAGCTGTGGCGGACGTGGGTGTGCCGCCCACACATTTTTGCCCACCATCCTTTATTGCATCGTAGTTCTGAAGTGGCATCTTATTGAGTATATCTGGACGAAATATTTATACGCCGGAGAAAATGATAAGAACACAAACCAGCCGATATTAGAAAATAAAGAGAATTTTATTTTCAGAATAACTATTACACATGTTAGTTGACTGTGACTGCGCTAATAAAGTATCAGTTGCAGCCGTTCAGCAGTAGCTTTAGATTAAAAATGGTTTATTTATAATGAATACTGCATTATGTAGTTCTCTATCTGTCGACAAATAACAGTGAGTATCTTCATTCATAATGCTCCTGTTCTCGAGATCATGAATACATAACGTGAGCGTCATACGACAGTACGAGTAGTACTTGTACGAAGCGTCTGTAATATGTGTTCCGGGTTTTCCACTTGCCACTGACTGTGACCAATGATAGACATAAAGAAAAGAATTGAACTTCCACTGTGAACAAACAAAATGGAAAATGTCAAAATTAACAGAACAAGAATCAACAATTATAACCTGTATGAGTGAACAATTGCGACTTCAGAGATCTTATCAAACCTAATGATTGATTTGACAAAGACGAATCTGATTTTGACCCGACTTATCACCCGCACAATTCTAATCCCGAACTTCGACACAATCCTAAGTCCACGACAAAGAGCCAATTTCATAATACAGCCGGGAATATTACAAACGTCTCAACTAAATTCAGATTCCGGAGAAAGCCGATCCAATTCCTGCGCAGCGGAGCATGAAGTAACTAATCTAATGAGTTAATCGTGTGCGAGGGTGCCGCGACCGCCGCTCGCGCCTGCCGCCCTGGTACCGCTCGCCAGTCGGCTGAGTTATGGCCCGGTTTATCATTCGCAGCGCTGCACAAACCAGTTATTGAACAAGAGAAGAGAGTTTACTTACAACCCACGAGCTCGCTGCTATTGCTGGGTTGGAATTTTGCTTGGCCTTTTGAATGTTGGAAAAAATGCATGGTTGAAATGTTCCTCCGATTTTCGCTCTAAAATCAGCGGTCATAAGTAAGGCGTCGCGTTTTAGTTTTAAAGTGAGATTTATGATTTAGTTCTGTCCTACAGCAAGAGTTTCCTTTCTCTTTATTCCTGACATAACTTTTCAATTTCAATCTTTTTTATTACTATTTTGCCCAGGAGTTCAACTAAACTATAAGCGATTCAAATTTAAGTCATACTGGTTGGTACATTGTAGAAAACTGAAAAGCAAATCGTTTCACTGCTACAGAATCCGAGCTATGAGTATACAATTCAAGAAACAACAATTTAGCCGCTATGAGGCATGCAAGGATCCCAAGGCTCTCGACTGTCGGTACCAGGGGCGCAGAAATCGTAGAATATTCAATATCTACGTTATTGTGTCTCGAACAATGCGGCCACAGACAGAAAATAATAATTGAAAGCGGCTCCTTGGAGCATCGGATAGCACTCGTGTCTCGTGGAGTCGTGTCGATACATTGTTCCACTGCAGCTGAATTGAATAAATTGCTGGAGAGCACTCCACTCTGTGCACCGCTTACAACAATGCACTACAACACACATGTTATTCGTTGTGTCGAGAATTGAAAATATGTAGTAAACAACTGTATGTAAATTGTTCCCGATTTAATTCGAACCAGTGTAGGTATCATCTATACTTACATCCCAATAAATAAAATTGAAGTGTCTGTTTGTAATATCAAAATATCAGGTTTTTACTGAATGTACATATTATGAAAATATATACGGCACTTACAACAAAAACACATTTTTTTTAATTTTTTTCCTGTCTGCCTGTTTCTTCGGGCTAATCTCCGCAACGTCTGAACCAATTTTGACGGGACTTTTACTGACAGATAGCTGATCTTATAAGAAGTAACTCAGGTTAATTTTATTTTAGAATAAGAATTAGGTTTCCATGCTAAAAATTTAAACCCTTGAAATTGGTAACAAAATCACGGGCAACAGCTAGTTTTAACTAAAATACAAGCTCCTCTGTTACTTTTTTTTTGCTGTAACTGTATTGTGTAACAGCTAATATTTTACCAAACTACATTCTAGTTCATTACTTTAATTTAGCAGATTCACCATTTTATCAATGCATAATTTTAATCTTGGTTGATTTCATTTTCTTAAAACTACTTTTCTAATCTTTAAGATCGAATCGGTAAAAGATTGCTTCTTTTGAATTCAATACTTACATACTCACAAGTGCCGAGAAGAATGAAATTATCTCCACGGATGCACTGCAGTGACCATTCCCGAGCGAAGCCACCAGCCCGCCTCACTGGGTCGCGCTGGCCAGGTACGGCCACGCTGAGCCACGTTACGGGCACTTTAACACCCGCACGTGGAGACTGAAATGTGCGCCACTAATGAGCTCAGTGTCTGCCTGCCTGTGAACACCACTTTCTCTGCGACATTGCTAACCTGTCTCTTTTGTATGTACAATGATATGCGCGAAGTCAGAATCCGTAGGAACATATACCATTTGGATTTAGAAGACGTGTCACGGGTTCGGCCAAACGTTTAAATCGTTAATGAAGATTGTTCTCATCGGAGAACACATACCAGTGTGAGCCTACTATTAGTGCGTGTTCATGGCTTCATGCGCTGTGCTGTTAAACAATACAAAAACGTCTATCTGTTGCCGCGGTAAGCGAATTTTACGATTTACACGTTTGGGTTTGTCCATCTATTTTTATACTCTCTCACGACACGAGATTTCAATTCTCATTATTCATCATTTCATGTTTTCTGACCACAAAGCGGTAGATCATTTCCTACGCCTACCGCACTTACTTCTATCGATCACTGTACCAGCCTGTACGTACCTACGTCTGTAACTGTACTGCAGTTGGCTTTGACTCAAATACGACTGCACGAAGTATGGAGCTCGGAGCCGAATTCCACGCACAGTTTTTGAAAGCGAAATGGACTGGAAAAATCAGAATCCAATCCTGAGTGGTACCTAAGGCAGTCAAAACTCCAATATATGTACAGGTACATAAGTGAAATGGTTTGCTGAATTTCCTAGGTAATGCTGTATTTAAATAATTTATGTAAACAGGTGAACCAGGAGCGATCATTATGGACTGATGCTACAAACACATGCGGCAGTGTGATCACAGCATTATTCTGCAGGTACTTGCATACATACGTCTGCGACAGGAGATTGTCTATTATGCGTCCTGGTTCAACCCCGGCCCATAATAGGCCTGTTCCGTACATACAATGTTATTATCTAGTGCCTGTAATGATCAATTTCATCTCAATTAGGATGATTGGTTGACTGTTTTGATATCCAAAAGGTGTTATAGTCCTTAAAAAAAGGGAAAACTTTTATAAACACACATAAATTTCAGGTAGGTAAGTTTCGAACAACAATGCATCTATTACCTCAGCTCGGTGTTGGGGTGAAATTAAGATAAACTGAGATTAAAGTTTATGAAGACTATATTGTATTACTGAAATATAGCTATTTCATTATATTACTGAAATATAGCTATTTCAGTAATACAACTGAGATAACTATTAAAACTAATGAGATGAGATTGAGTCGCGCCCGATTTGCTGTCCGAGACGTACTGATTGTTTTACTTAGATAATACATAAAATATTCAAGGCATAGAGCGCGGTGTCGTAATTACGCTGACATGTTGATTGTTGTTCGGAGATTGACCTGAACATGCTCCTGAGGGAGAAAACCATGAGGTTAGTAAGGACGTATAGTTAAATGAGTAATGAAATTAATGGGATCCTACCGTTTTACCAAAATGATTTTGACTAAATTTCATTATCCAAACAAATTTTAGCAACCTTTTTTATACCAAAGCCATATTTGGAATGATTTTATTACGCACATTTTTATTTGAACAAATTTTTACTCGGCCGAATATTACCATGGATGTCATTAAGGTCTTTAAACTTTTGAACGCCAGAGCATAAACGCACGCGCGTACCCTCTAGGCCAAGCCAGAAATTCACCTACCATTTTGTCACATATTTGTGTCATTTGGCGTACAGGGCACGCGCTTGCTTGTCACGGCGTTCAAAAGGTTAATCAAATGATTTATTTCAGCAAACAATCTTTAGACAATAAACGTTTAGTCAAAAATGATTTGTTATGACAAAAAAATCAAATATTTTGGGAATTATGGAATTAAAAGATGCATATAACCTATTTAATACAAAATATTTGTTAACTTACAATTTTATTTTTTTTACAATGGACAGTTACAATTTTATTTCAGAGTCGTCTTTATCGAAAATTTGTTTTTTTTTTGGGGGGGTTCCCGATAGTATGATCTTAATGTCAGCTGTTGCTTCTCCCACCAGCTTACTCGCTCGCTCGCTAGCTGGCGGTGTGGCCTGCGTTTAAACCTTATTTAAATTAAAATATTGTCTTAAAAAGTCAATATGTTAGTGTCAGAAACAATTCGCTCGAAAACCGACTCTACGTAGTCTTGTCTGCCCTACCCCTAGAGTGTAATTTAAGCCCGCGTAGGCGCGGAGGGGCGAGGCGGTGGTGAGCGTTAAAATCATCTCCGACGATAAGCTCGCGTGGGACCGCCGAAGCCCCGCAGCACCGGAGCCATGACTGATACAATGCCTGCTGCATGTTGTATGCCTGCCGCATGCTTGCTTGCATGCCGCATATTGCATACCTGCTGCATGCATAGTGTATTCTAACTATAAACTTTCCGAGATGATAATCCTGCCTTTTAATGACTACCGATATGAAATGTATGTCAAAAGACGATTCTGTCAATTCGATACCATCAATGCCGTCATTTACATAATAATATATTGTAACAATGTCAAGAAAGTTCTGCTACAAAACACAGTGATAGTGTTCTGCCTGCATAACCGAAATTGAGCGTCATTTATGATTTTCCATCTACCCACTTAACAAAACAGGTTATTGTAATTTAATTTGTACATTCTGTGCAACTGACATAAAGATGCAAATCTTTTATCATTGACTAAGCAATTGACTGAATAAAAATGGTTAGAAAAATTCCAGTGCGAGCAGGGTTTGAACCTGCGACCTTCCGATGCAACAGCTATGTTCCCTACGCAGGGTTTGCGTATAAAATATTAAAAATGGTTAATTGAAAACTGACGATACAAAATATTTGGCTTATTTTATTTTGCGTAAAATAAACATATGCCAACTGAAATATTTGGCTACATTAAAATTGGTAAAAGTGCTAGTTGGTAAGTAAGTTATTGTTTAAATGTTCACTTGCTAAACATTAGGTTTGCGTTACAATTATTTGTGAAGAGTTTATTTGCTAAATAATAATTTGGCAAATGAAATTATGCGGAAAATTGTTTGGGAAGTGATACTCTGTGAATTTCTTTTTGGCTGCCACCAATAGCAAGATATGATGAGATACTTATTATTGTTCGGTGATTGACCCGAACACGATATTATACTGAGATTAGATTGAGAATAAAAGAGTTATTATAAATGTGTATTACGTTAAATAACTAACCAATAAGTAAACTCCAAATAACGTACTTTTTGAGCAAGAGATAATAAATTGCCTTTTTTCTCTGCACTCAGGCGGCGCCGCAAAGCACAACTAACTTCACGTTAGAGTTGACGAAGAATGCTTCTACTGCCATAGTAATTATTATTATAAAGTGCGGGAGTTTTCAAAAAATTACGATTGTTCTAGGTACAACACAGTCCAACGTAACACAGGTTCCCTAATGGTAATCCTGTACCTTGTTCCGTATGGTGTCGGACGTAAAAGAATAGCACCATCCCATATCTTCCCGTGGGTGTCGTAAGAGGCGACTAAGGGACTTACCAGAGAATGGGCAGCAGCGTTCTCTGTGTTTTATAACAACCGTACTGCGATCGCCAACCCGCCTGCCAAGCGTGGCGATTATGGCAAAACCCCCCCAATGATGAGCGCAACGCAAAAATGGATTCTAGTACCCGGCAGCCCGTCTATCCTCGACTTTGGTAGCGGTCGAGGTTGCGGCGTGACAAGGGGTGCGAAGAATCTCAACATACAACACGCGTGCACTCCGGACCGACGAGAAGATAACGGAACTCGAAGAGGAATTAAGCAGGCTGCGATGGAGTATTGTGGGATATCTGAAGTCCAAAAAGAGGGGGAGGACACGATAATCCTGAAATCCGGCAACCTGCTCTATTTCCGAGAGAGTGACCGGTAGTCCCAGGGTGGTGTTGGGTTTATCTTCCACAAGTCCCTCGTGAATAACGTGGTGAAGATCGAGAGTGTGTCGACCAGGATGGCGTACCTTATACTCAGAATATCCTCAAAATATTCGCTGAAGATTATACAGGTCTGCGCCCTGATCTCGGCCCACCCCGACGATGAAGTGGAGACCATGTATGAGAATATTTCCAAAGCCCTGTATTTTAAAACTCACTTCGCCGCTGTCATGGGGGACTTCAATACGAAACTGGGCAGACGATACGGGGATGAGCTGCAGGTGTGACAATTTAGGGTTGGACGTCGGAACCACCGGGGTCACCAACTGGCTAGTTTTATGGAGAAGGAGGGCTACTACATGATGTACTCCTTCTTCAAAAAACGTGAGTACAGGAAGTGGACCTGGCAGAGTCCCGATGGTGCAACTAAAAATGAGATTGACTTCATCATGTCAACCAAGAAGCAATTGTTCAATGATGTCTCTGTGATCAATTCGGTGAAAACCGGGAGCGACCACCGTATGGTAAAAGGCACATTGAACATCAATATAAAGCTTGAAAGGCCTCGACTAATGAAGTCTACGCTCCGTCCAGCACAGATCCAGATCCAAAACCCCGAGAGCTTTCAGCTTGAACTCCAGAATCGTTTCGAGTGCCTAGGAAGCTCAGTGGACGAATACAACGATAGGTTCGTGGAAACTATCCATACGACTAAGTTCTTCAAGACCCGTCGTGCACAAAAGAACGAAAAACTCTCTGATCATACTCTCGAACTCATGAAGGAGCGGCGTAAGATGATCCTGCAGTCTTCAGACGAGGCGTGGAAATACAGGCAGCATAGCTCTAAATCCTTGAAGAGCGACCTCCGCCGCTTTAATACCGAGCGTATTAAAGACTCTATTGAGCGGAATAAAGGCTACAAGATATTTTCAAGAGATTTGGCTATTGGGCAGAGCCAGCTCACGCTACTGAATACTGACGATGGCAGGAACGTATCCGCCAAACCGGAGCTGCTGAGGGAGATCGAGAGTTTTCATGGGCCGTTGTACAATTCAACCAGTAAACCCGTTGCAAATCTAACTAACGACCCAAGAGCTAGACTGACCCGACACTATACCGATGACATTCCGGATGTCAGCCTGTACGAGATTAGGATGGTCATTCAACATGACAAGGCACCGGGTGATGATGGAATTACGGCCGAACTCCTGAAGGCAGGTGGAAAACCGGTACTTAAGGCCCTTCAGAAGCTGTTTGATTCCGTCATACTCGAGGGAAAAACTCCGCAGGCATGGTGCAGGGGTGTGGTGGTACTCTTCTTCAAAAAGGGCGACAATGCCCGGCTGAAGAACTATAGGCTCATTTCACTTCTAAGCCATGCCTACAAGTTGTTTTCAATAGTCATTACGAATCGTCTCGCACACAGGTTTGACGATTTTCAGCCTCCTGAACAAGCCGGATTCCGAAAAGGCTTTAGCACCGTAGACCACGTACAAACGCTGCGGCAGATTATACAGAAGACCGAAGAGTATAACCTGCCTCTCTGTTTGGTGTTTGTGGACTACGAGAAAGCCTTCGATTCGATCGAGACTTGGGCTGTACTGCAGTCTCTCCAACGGTGCCAAATTGACTATCGAGGTGTTAAAGTGTTTGTACAAAAACGCCACCGCATCAACGTCAATGGCGAGTAAATCTCTCACCTTCGGTTTGCCGACGATATAGTGGTCATGGCCGAGACCATGGAGGACCTCAGTACAATGCTCGATGATCTCAGTAGAGTTTCCGAAAGAGTGGGTCTTAAAATGAACAAAACCAAAGTCATGTTGAATGCCCATGTAACACCCACTCCTATCAAGATCGGAGACTCTATACTCCAAGTTGTAGACGTTTATGTCTACCTGGGACAAACGGCCCAGTTAGGTAGGTCTAACTTCGAGAAAGAGGTTAATCGTCGAATCCGACTCGGCTGGGCAGCGTTCGGGAAGTTGCGTGGTATCTTCTCGTCCAACTTACCGCAGTGTCTCAAGACGAAAGTCTATGACCAGTGTGTGTTACTAGTGATTACATACGGGACCGAAACGTGATCGCTCACAATGGGCCTCATCAGAAGGCTTAAAGTCACCCAAAGGGCAATGTAGAGGGCTATGCTCGGAGTTTCCTTGTGTGATCAAATCAGAAATGTGGAAATCCGTAAGAGAACCAAGGTTACCGACGTAGCCCGAAGAATGGCCAAACTAAAGTAGCAGTGGGCAGGGCACATTGCTCGCAGAACGGATGGCCGATGGGGCCGGAAAGTTATGGAGTGGCGACCTTGAACTGGAAGACGTTGCGTTGGAGGCCTCCCACTAGGTGGACCGATGAGCAGGTAAAGGTTGTAGGGATCCGCTGGATGCGAGACTCACGGGAGCGGTCAATGTGGCGACATTTGGGGGAGGCCTATGTCCAGCAGTGGACGTCTTTCGGCTGAAATGATGAATGATGATGAATCCTGTACCATTACGGTCAATGGATATCTACAGTGAACATATGAAACAATGCAGGTGTATGCAGCACGCTCAATGTCCCTCACGTTATTTTATATTTTTTCGTGATAAATCCCAAACCTAGATAAGCCCAAAATAGAGCTTATAATTAAGTGAATGTTATTATGCACTTATTTTTTATGCCAGTTTTGCAATATCAAAAAGGGCACTGTGTAAAGTACGCTTTTGGGTAAACCGCTCGTGCACTCACGTACGAGCCATTAACCACTCTGAACTAATTACGAGTGGCCGCTGCGCTGTCGCACCCTGCTCTTATTACGGAGCCTGAGGTTTTTTCTTGTTTCAGTAGACAGCACAGAAACAATACTGGCTCGCTGATGTCTGACGTAAGTAGTGCGAGTGGTGTCGTCACTTTGGTCTTTACCTAATTTTGTTTTCTCCATTCAACTTAAGGGATATTTTCATAATTTCCTAACATCAATTCCTGAAATTTTACTCTACAAGTTAAAACTTTAATTCTTGGTCTTAAAGTTCATGGATTCCTGCGTTTTTCGCCTACTCGAGAAAAGTTAAGTTTTCCCTGAAACAAAAAAGTCTAACAAAACTATTTAACTATTTATGTTCATTACATTTTCGCCCTCGTTGAGCGCCGTATAGAATAGCACAGAGTATAGAGAGAGTGTAACAAAACTAAACTTTAAAAAATTTGCATCCGATCGCCTTATCTCGCCGCCTCTCCAACATAATGAAACAGTTTAATTATCCTCCTTCAGCGGCCGCCCCCTCCCTCCCCCACGGGGAGGCTGAGCGGTGGCCGGTGGGGTGGGGGGCGAGGCGGGGGCGCGCTGACCCGGAAACGATGCGGCTCCCGGCCGGATATTAATTTCTCCACTCCAACGCACTTCGCGCAGGTGACGAACACCGGAACGCTTTTCAGCTAATTTTCATTTATACGCGCTTTGTTCTAGCGCGTAATGCGTCTCGTTTGTCACCGACGCTACACGCCACATACTACTATTTAATACAACCAAAGTTTTGGGTTCAATTAAATCATAATTAAAGTAGCAGAACAGTGAGCGGTTATGAGTCGGTTTCATTAATTCCGTTTGCAGATAACTTGTACGTGAGAACGTTACTTGAACAATGCAGGGAACATTACGCACAGCGCACACTCGTCGATCATGCTAATGCAAGGCTGTGTGCATTGCATTTTGCTTGTGTTTACCTTGCTTTTTTAGTGGAATTAAAACAGATGATTGTTAGGGTAAGCACCTACATACGGTACGTCATTTTCACACTCGGAGCGGAGCGAGCAGCGGAGCAAGCGGTCCGAGCGCTCGTAATTAAAATTAAACTAGACGACGCTCGCGTGATGCATCACTTACGTAATTGTCCGCTTGCGCTGTTTCATACTCTTGTTTTGCATGGCTTATATTTAAAAAAAAAACGTTTTCCCAGTAATGTTGAGCTACGCGATATGTTAGACCGAGGTTGGTTACACACTCGTGCATCGGCAAATAACTCCAAAATCAAAATCAAAGCATTTATTTCAAGTAGGCCAGTTACAGGCACTTTTGAATTGTCGAAACAAAGACAACAGTAAAATATAGCTACAGTCCCAGTCACAAGGCACAAAAACTGTGAAAGTACTGTATTTGCCCATTCCCTAACGTAGATCTCTATGGAGAAGAACGGGCAAGAAACTCCATGGACTGTCTTTTAAATCAGAATACTTTAACAAAACCTTGGTTACATCATTCATGTTGAGATGGTACATTATGTGAGAACGATCCGATGTGTCCGATCGGTATCTGGGTCGGCCAGCCACAATTCGAGTATAGCCAAGTGGCTCGACTTTGTCACCCGGCTGTGCCTGACCTGTGTGTAGCACCCCGTACATTAATTACTCCTTTGTACGTACCAACATCTCCATTTATAACTTCCACTATGTAAGTTAGTTTATTAACTAGAAAACGTTTATTTAAGTAAGTAGATTTTAAGCCTTGATCTAATAATAATAATCTGTTGACATAGCGATCTGATAGCCAGAGGCTGCGAACTTAGTGTTCATCTCTAATTCAATTGGCGCGCCACGCTAATTAATTAATCAATGGCTACTGATAACTCGATTTGCAGGTGCAAACGTGCTTTTATACAATTTAAAATATGTCATGAACGAAACAAAAGGTCTGTGTAACGATCGTACCAAGGGGCGTTCTGTAATTTGTGTCTACCCCCATAAGAAAAAGAAAAATTAATTGAATTCAATTAAGAATGGTCTCCATTACTCTCCATAGATACTTATAGGATCAAGGATTTATTTTATTGGCCTTTGAATATCAATGGAGTCAAAACTTTTTCTCCAAAATGAAATTCATTATTAGATTTCAAAGCTTTCACCAAATTGAAATGAATGTCTATCTAGATAGACATTCTTGCATACATTTTGCACCTTGAATATTTAAGTATCTAAAATAGATTTCCGTGTAGCGTAACGTATTTTCGGAATTTTTATTCTTTTATCCTGTAATTTTTAACGTTTTTGTTTGGTGAAGTCGTGTTACACCCACATTACATGGGTATTAGGAAAAATAATAAATAATTAAGGAGGTTTTTTTTCGTAACTTCCTTAACATAAATATTTCCTGCTTCCAAATAGAGCGAACGAGCCTTACTCGCAGAAACAATCAGAGCGAGGGCGCAGTGCCTCCATCAAGATAAACCTTCACGTAATAAATAAAGCGAGTCAACGTCTATACATGTACGAGATATACGAGGTGGCGGCTGCGGTCAGCAATCCTGCGGCAAATACAACTTAGATGGTTTGTGAGTCCGAGAGCGCCCCGCACATTCTGCCTCGCCCCGTCCGGAGCAAGTGCTGACTTATCTGTGTGAGCTCGCCTTTAATGCCTCAGGATTTTCATTGCTCTATAGATACTAAACACAAGGAAACTATTAGATGCATAGAAAGATTTTTTTTATTTGAATGGATTTTGTTAACTTTTCCATTGATGTATTCTTTTATCGCTTATAAAAAAGGTTTAGTGCGCGTCCCATTCTCCATCTCGTTGCAATTACTAAGCCTCGTTTTCGATGCTACACATCGTAGTCGACACTACGTCTCATAGTCGATGCTACGTCCCGTAGTTGATGCTACGTCTCGTATCTCTCAATTATATTTTTTTTTTTTTTAAATTTGAATACTCAGACTGATACATTTTTCAGGTACTGATTACTATTTCACTTATTGGTAATGTTATTGGGTGATATTTCAGGTGTCCATACTGGGGGTCTGACACGATGGGGTCGTGGTCTGATCATTAGGGCGCGTCCGTCCTTCATGCGACGTAAATAATTTAAATGAAAAACTGGCGCGCTTATTGAACAGCTCACCTTTGTGACGTCAACGTTTTCCTTTATTCATTTTCATTTTTTTTTTTGCCCTTATCCCATACTTTTTTCTGTGTTTAAACGCAATTTGTTATCTCCGTTTATAAAAAGAACACCCGTTACGTTATTTAACACAACGGCGGGAGTAAGTTAAGTCTCGTATCGATTCCGGTCAGTAGCAGAAATGTTATAAGGAACGGTTGATTAGCGTTACATCTCTGGGACGGGCTGGATTTTGCAATGTTCTAGAGGAACTAGCACCGCCTGCTAGGGTAATACTAGCAGTTCTGTAGAAGTGTCAGGATGTCTGAGAGAGCAGGGGAACGGCCTCCGCCCGCGCGGCTTCCTCTGCGCTCTGGCGGGGTCCGCCTCTGTACTTTGCGCTTGAAGTATTAAATAAATAATAAATAAACGGCGCGAGGCTGCCAGACAGTCAATTTAAAGATCTCAGGCCCTTCAAAAATAGCCTTTATAAAGAGGTTCATTCTAGCGCAAAATGTAGCGAGACTTCGTACATTCGAGTGCAATTAGAGAAAAAGATGAACCAAAGTATTAGTGATCGAATTTTCATGGGACTTCTTTTATTGATTTCCTAGAGGTGTAGAGAAGAAAGTTAAAAAAAAATTCACCGCTTTCAAGTTTTAGTCACTACACTCATGAATATGGTTTTCTTGAATATTTTTATATCCAGATATCTGATAAAAAGTATCAATTCCCAATGACAAAAGAAATCTTGGTCATATAATTCGATATTTTAGAAATAATTGAATACACAGATAATTTTCAAAAAGAAAGACTTTGAAAGAGTCATTTCATCGACAATAATGAACCAATAAACAGACCAAATTGGCGTTTAATGTGACATAGGGCACATTATTACGCCACAGATAAATTCGTCGAATTTCAAGTTATTCGAACATAAACGAAAAAGAAAAAAAATAGGAAATTTAAAAAAAGTCGAGAGTGGCGTATTTTTTTTACTCTCATCTCTACACCTTCATCACCTTAATAAAAAACGTCCCATGAAAAGCCGACCACTATAAACTTCGTTCCACCTTTTGGGTATTTTTTTTACTAATAGCACTCGGGTACTAATCATTACCTACAACAATAGTCGAGCGCAGCCACGTCCCGCGCATGATTCACCTCAGTGTAGTCGGAGCTTAATACAAGCCAAATACCTTTCATCTCATACCAAGTACTATAATCTCGTTAGTATTTGACTTGTAACACAAAGCCAGTACCTTTCCCAAGTAAACAGTAAGTCCTAACTAAAGAGGACGACGGCGACGGTACGGTAGCCACGGTACGGACTAGAGCTCCTACTATGTATTTGTCTTGCCAGAAAAAACTCAACCCTTTTGCACATGACTACCGCTGGAATAAATTACCTCGCATTAGTATTGCTCCACTGTTTCTTACTAAATCTTTGTAAAATCAACACATTGTTTAACAGACTAGAACTGGTTTGTTTGTAAGTTGAATACATTTTTCCTCAAATAATAATTGTCACAGAACAGTAGAATGATATTATTTACAATTCCTACAATTAATAATTTGTTCCCTTTTCGATTTATATTCATAGCGGGTCTAACAGAACACTCCAAATAAATATTTATCCAAGAGTCAGATATGCCATTTTTTTCATTCCAACTGAATATTGTAATGAAATAGATAGGCAGCTTAATTAAATCCAGTTTAAATATTGAAGTCCAACGGACTCCGTGGTTTACAGTTAGTATTTATAAGCTAAAGATGTTGCTGTGGCCCGGCCGGCGGCGCCCGGCGTGCGAGCACAAGTGCTACTGGACCCCGTTTCATTATGTTGGTAATAGATTGTTGGTGCGGTTGGCTGCGCGGTAATCGGTACATCGTATGTACATTACGTGCTCGCTAATTAAGTCTCTCTACTTTAGGATCGTACGATGCTCATTTATTGCTGTGGTTGCACTCTCCCTTTAACGTAGTGTTGCCGGTTTCCAATATCCGATAAACTTAATCCGTCTAATACATTTTTCTTGAAACTGGATTTGTTTCTTGTTCGGGGTAGCTCCATAAGCACAGTTTAAACTTTTACTGTTTGAGGTTAGAAGTTATAAAAGTTTGCGCTGTCTTCCCAAGACTTGCGTAATATGTAAAGTACCATCGCGGTCAGGTCATCATCTGCCTAGCCTTTCCCCTTATGTTGGGGTCGGCTTCCAGTCCACCCCAACATCGTCGCGGTCAGGTGACACTTCAATAATCTTTCAAGCGCTATTTTAAAGAAACTAATGCTATTAAAATGCTGTTGTAAAGTATTTCTTTTTAATTATGTAATTTTAGTTCACATTTGTGTCACATAAAAGTACGAGTATACAGTACAAACAACCTGTAGCCATAACGTCAATGTTTAACCAACCATTCAAATAGATTTGACTTTTTCAAAAACAAATTTAATATTTAAACATTTTCAAGCGATCGTTTGAATTGATCCAGTCAGTAACAAGCGGCTATATTTTAATGAATTTCTCTTATTTACTGTTCCTTTGGGTAATAAAATTACATCGTTCCTCTCTTATTTAACTAAATATCTTGAATTTATTGCTCTCAATTAGCGCTCGTCAATGGCGCGATCGTCACGTTTTATTGGGCCAACTTTTATTTGGCCAAGTGTAAGCGCTTTTTCGTGTTGCAAACAAAGACTTAATAAAAGCTTGATTAAATTATGAGCCGGAGCTGATCAGGCGGGTGTCGCTACTCGCTGTCTCCTGGCTCGCGGCGTAATACATCTTTGACATCAGTCCTTACAGAAGCCTGAAAATCTGACAACCAGGAGTATCGTATAGGTAAAGTTCTGTCTTCTCTTCTGTTGAATTAACAGTATTAATTAGAGAGTTAGTAAAAAGTACTACAATAGTATAATCTCCGGTTGAAAGTCGTATTCTTGAGGATTATTCCGCTCTGTTGGCTCTGAAAGTATGTCTCTATTAGAATTCCTTGTAGCTACGAGCTCACGTACAACTAGCAACAGAAGGGCCACTCGTTACATTTTGTTCGAATGCGGCTGTTTGTTGTAGGTAACTATAGTGTTGTAGCGGAATATCACCCTCACAGTAACATTTTAGTATGTAGGGTACATCGACAATATTGTGCCCAAACTAAGTTGTCGATGTACCCACTATGCATTGATTTTTTGATGACCAACTTTGTATAAAAGGGACCGCCTTTTTCTAAATACATTCATTCCAATAAGCTTCAGCACTTGTAACTCAAATATACTACGTCGTCATCATCTGGAGTATTATTTCACACCACCTAAGCGCTACATTGGTGACCCCGACGTGATTATTAAGAAGATACCTCCAGATCAAGATTTCATCATGGCACAAGACGGTGAACAACAACTCTCTGGTGTGTCAACGTCGCTGCGCATTCCACCCTTTTGGCGCGACAGAATTCGTCTGTGGTTCGCGCAGTTCGAAGCCATCATGTCTGTGCAGAAGAAAGGCGATCAAGTCATGTTCGAGATCGTCATCGGACAACTAGAGCGGCAAGATCTCGACGAAATCTCCGACATAATTCTCCGTCCACCTGAGAAAAACCGATACGAAGCATTGAAGAGTCGGTTGTTCCAAGTTTACGAAGAATCCGAGCAACGGCAAGTACAAAGGTTGCTATCTGAAATGGAACTCGGCGACATGAAGCCTTCACAGCTACTACGCCGCATGAAAAACCTCGCCGCCGACAATATCTCTGACTCAGCACTGCAGATTATGTGGACCAACCATCTACCACAATCTGTTCGAGCAGTCCTCGCCGTCAGTGAAAACATCGCGAGACACTCCGATATCTACGAGCTGGCAACGATGGCAGATAAAATCCTCGAGCAGACACAACCACTCGGCGCAGTCGCTGCAGTTTCCTCCGTTCCCACTACCCCACGTGCATCTACGTCAATTGAAGAGGAAATTGACGCGCTCACCAAAGAAATCGCAGAGCTGAAAGCATACCGATCGCATCAAAATCGACGTAGATCGTTCGACAGACGACGCTCAAGATCGCGTTCATCGAGCAGAGCCAATCACAATCGCGCCCGAAACGACCAATCAGCGACCTGCTTTTATCATCGCAAGTTCGGCAAGGAGGCGCGAAAGTGTACGCGTCCGTGTAACTACGAAGACAGCAGCGCCCCCTCGGGAAACTAACGCCTGCGTTGGCTGAGGCGGGAACCAGCGCAAACCACACTTCTTACCGCCTATTTATAACAGACAAAAACTCACGTCTGTCATTTCTAATTGATACTGGCGCCAACGTCTCCGTAATACCAAGAAGAAAAGGCGGGAAAGCTACGCCAACAGACTTTTGCTTGTATGCAGCGAACAACACGGTAATCCCAACGTACGGAGAGAAAACACTACAACTGGATCTCAACCTACGAAGACCATACACCTGGAAGTTCATCATCGCTGCAGTCAGCAGACCCATCATCGGTGCCGACTTCTTGAAAAAACATCAACTTCTTGTCAACATAGCCGGCCGATGTCTAGTCGACAAAGTTACCAACCTCGTAGTCAAGGCACCAGTCACCTACTCCGCTGAGCCTACCGTAAGAAGTATCGACGTTGATCAACCATATCACCAGCTACTCAGCAAGTTTCCTGACATCCTACGACCATCATGCATGAAGGATGCTCCCAAACACCGTGTAGAACATCACATTGAAACTACCGGTCCACCAGTACACAGCAAGAGCAGACCACTACCACCACATCGGTACATGTCCGTGAAGAAGGAATTCGAGTCGATGATGCAGCAAGGAATCTGCCGTCCAAGCAAAAGTCCTTGGTCCAGCCCGCTACACGTCGTACCAAAGAAAAACGGCGACCTTCGTGTTTGTGGCGACTACCGCAGACTCAATGACGTCACGAAACCAGACCGCTATCCAGTGCCACGTCTCAAAGATTTCACCTACCTACTTCACGGCAAGAAGATCTTCACAACACTCGACCTAAATCGTGCTTACCAACAACTGCCTGTATACGAACCGGACATCGAGAAGACAGCCATCACAACACCCTTCGGCTTGTTCGAATTTCCTCGAATGTGTCCTGGTCTCAAAAATGCTGGACAGACATTCCAACGATTCATTCATCAAGTACTCATCGGGTTAGACTACGCATTTCCATTCATTGATGACGTCATCGTCGCATCAGATAATGAAACCAGTCACTTAGAAGATCTACAGGAGGTGTTACGCAGATTAGACGAGTATGGCATCACTGTAAATCCATCAAAATGCGTCTTCGGTAAAGAAAATGTCAAGTTCCTGGGTTATCAAGTGTCGAGCAACGGACTCAAGCCACCACAAGATAAAGTCACTGCTATCACTGCTTACCCCCAACCCGAGACAATTGAAGACTTACGTCGATTTATTGGCATGGTAAACTTCTGTCGTGACAGCATACCGAACGCAGCCCACATACAAGCACCTCTCAACGCGTTCCTGCACAATTCGAAGAAACGCGACAAGACAAAGATCGACTGGAACACAGAAGCGTCACAAGCATTCGAGTTGTGTAAAGTTAGCATCCAAAACATCACCAACCGACGCCATCTCCCTTATGTGCGACGCATCAAATACCTGCGCAGGAGCTGTACTTCAACAACTTGTAAACAAGAAATGGATACCGCTTGGATACTTCTCAAAGAAATTCTCCGAAACACAACAGCGATATAGTACATTCGACAGAGAATTATTATCAATCTACATGGCAATCAAACACTTCAGAAAAATGTTCGAAGGAAGAGAACTTATTGTTTACACCGACCACAAACCGCTGACTTACGCTATACGCAAGCCTCCGTCCGATAACGATACGCAACGGCGCACGCGTCAGCTGTTATTTATCAGCGAGTTCACGACGGACATTCGACACGTCAGCGGAGTAAACAACGTTGTCGCCGACGCACTCTCTCGTATCGAAACCATCGAATTACCATCACCAATCAACTACGAAGAACTATCACAAGAGCAAGAAAAAGACAGCAATATACCAATCTTATCACAACAAACAAATATTCAACTCAAGAAAATCGTCATACCCGGCACTAACAAGCCAATATTCTGCGAAACGTCTACGTCACACATTCGTCCATACCTACCAGCTGACTTTCGCCGCATCGCATTCAACGCCGTGCACAATGTAAGTCACCCTGGAATACGAACTACGCGCAAACTCATGCAAGATCGTTACTTTTGGCCAGCAATGAATACAGACATTGGCGAGTGGACGAAAGCATGCACTTCGTGTCAGCTGTCCAAAGTTCAACGACACAACAACAGTGACGTCACAGCATTCCCACCGAGCGAACGATTTCAACACATTCACGTTGATATTGTTGGACCACTACCTACATCTTCGTGTGGACATCGATACCTACTCACGATGATCGACCGCTGTACACGTTGGACCGAAGCAGTACCCCTTCATGAGATAACCGCCGAAATCGTCGCAAGAAAGCTGTACGAAACATGGATATCTCGTTTCGGTTGTCCTACAAAAATAACGACTGATCAAGGACGACAGTTTGAAAGTCGACTATTTCAAGACCTCGCACAACTACTTGGAGTAGAAAGAACCCGTACTACTGCCTACCACCCGCAGAGTAACGGCATCGTCGAACGCTGGCACCGAACACTGAAGGCCGCACTCATGACACGACTAGCAAACAGCAACAAATGGATCAACGAATTACCTATTGTTTTGATGGGGCTACGAGCCGCCACGCGCACCGATACCAACACAAGTGCCGCGCAGCTCACCTACGGCCAAGCAATACGGCTACCCGGCGATTTTATATCACCATCACCAGCCGCAACGAAGATTGACCACACCTACGTCGATCAGTTACACGACGTGATTACGAAGCTGACACCTACATACAAGCCGCATTTAAACAAGTGATGTATGTTCGTGCACAACGACCTACCAACATGCAGCCACGTGTTTGTACGCGATGACACCGTCCGAAAACCACTGCAGCATCCATACAAAGGTCCATACAAGGTCATCGAACGCAACGAGAAGTATTTCACGATACAGCTACCAGGCAGATCGAGCAACATATCGATCGACCGTCTCAAGCCGGCATACACTTTCAACATTGAAGATAATCACGAATACACGAGTACTGAGACACGCCAACCAGCTGCAGCTACCACTGAAGATCACTCCAGCCTGCTTCCAGCCTCGAACACCAACGACCAACGTACAAGATCAGGCAGGATCGTCAAGATGCCCGTACGCTTCGCTAAGGGGGGAGTACTGTAGCGGAATATCACCCTCACAGTAACATTTTAGTATGTAGGGTACATCGACAATATTGTGCCCAAACTAAGTTGTCGATGTACCCACTAAGCATTGATTTTTTGATGACCAACTTTGTATAAAAGGGACCGCCTTTTTCTAAATACATTCATTCCAATAAGCTTCAGCACTTGCAACTCAAATATACTACGTCGTCATCATCTGGAGTATTATTCCACACCACCTAAGCGCTACAGTGTAATACGGCTACTTTTGTCGAACACTATGCCTATGAAGGGTAATTGCTCAGTAGCTGAAATTATGTGAACATCTGTGTGCATTTATGTATCTGAGAGGAAGGTGTCGTGCGTATACCTCGAAATGAATAAATCCACCTGTAGCAGTAAATCATTAATACAAACATACTAGAAATAATTGGATCGTATCATTCACTCTTTCAGGCGGTAATTCATTTGAGAACTTGAAGTCGAGTTCTTTGTAATTTAGGTGATTCCTTTAGTGTAGCCTATAAGTAGCCTATATAGAAAATATATTTTTTCAATGAACCCGGCAGTAGTTTCTCATGATCTCAAAATCCCAAACCTTTCTTTGTTAAGGATACTCTTCTTAATACATTTAAAAAATAGCGTTTCTTCTGAGTTAACTCACAGTGACGGAGAGTAATTAAGGTGAGGTTGATCCGAACAGTGCACGGCGGTGAATTAAAACCGCTTGTGATGTAATTGAATGAAAACTATTTACTTTAAGTTGAGCGTCACGTCTCGCGTCTGAAGCGGGCTCAGAGAGAGCTTATTTATGTTCCGTGCAATTAACTGTAGCCGCTAGCGACGTGGTACAGCGTGAGTACCAACTTGATGAAGTTTTACTTGTAGCAGTGGTCGCCCAGCGAGTAGCGGTTGGTAACGGCTGCGAGTGGGAGCTGTAAGTCGTGGGATCGAACTTAATAATAATAATAAATAATAATAATCTGTGGCCCGAGTGTCAAATTGACAGCACGAATTTTTACGATACTGAATTTTAATTTAATGTTTTTATCGATTTAACCTATATTTAAACAATAATATATTAATTACATCAATAACAATGATAAGAAAAAAAAAAACAGAAAACCTATTTTACAAAACCGGACCCTAAATTTTTAATTTTTGGAATATACTTGAAAATATGCATGAATGCTGACAAGAAGTCGGGCAAAACATCAGGCACACCTACCATCTCCGGACTCGTCGCTCAGCTCCGCCTCGCAGCCGCCGGGACGCGCCTCAATCGTGAGTGCTGTGTCTCCGATCGCTGCAGTTGCGTCGAGCTCGAGTGACGAGTTTTTCTCCCCGCCGTCGACCCCATCACCACCACGACGACGAGGAAGAGGACGGCCACCAGCGGGCTTGGGACCTCGAGGCCAACAGGCCCCGAACAGGGTCCCCGCTGCCGGTGGAAATGTGTCGCGCATGCGATGGACTCAGTCCATTAATGAGAACGTCATGCGCGCTTATTATGGGGCTACTGAGGGGGGAAGCAACTTGACTGCGTACCGTGGTCTGATGCTCTCTCTGTTTCAGGTGCTTGAGCCAGGTGTTAGCGTGTCGGCGCAACGGCTGTCGGATCAAGTGCGGGTCATCCAGCGTAACCACATGTTGGATGACACCGTACTTGAGCGACTACGCTTCGATTCACGGAGTAACCTAGTTATACCTGCTTCGCCAATGATTGCGGTACAGCTACAAAATGTATCCAGTGCTCCACCGCGATCCGAACACGATGGTGAAGAAGATGATGATGAAGTTATATCCGTGAGTACCCAGTACAACGCACAATTGAGGAGCGCTTTGGAGGGTGCATTCCGGGAATACCGATCCACACCGCCTGAACTTAGGCCACGTCTACCTCGTTTACCTATGCACAAGAAAAACAAGGCGCTGGTGTGTGCTCTAGATTCGCAGATATCAAACTGCTTTGACAGCAGCAAAGACCTCACCGATACCCACTCAATATTGTACTGTGGAGCTGTAGCGGCATGTCGTGTAGCTCACGTCAAATTTCCCAACAACGACAGAGCTACACGACCAAAATTTGCTGTTCCAGCTTGGCAGTGCAGGATTGAGCGGCGTATCGGTGAGGCTAGAGCACTCATCGGCAAGTTAATCTGCTTCAGGGAGGGCAATACTCGACCTAGAGTGATGCGCTTTGTGAAGCGGGCGTTCTCGGGAACTGATGTTAGTTTTCGAGACTACTTAGCCTGCGTCACAGAGCGTATCGACTTCCTGAAGCAGAAGATCTGTGCATGGGCAAGCCGTATTCGTCGGTACAAGCGGCGAGTGGAGCGTTACACTCAGAATCGTACATTCCGAAGTGATGAAAGGTGGGTATATAGGGCTTGGGAACGACCGGACCAAGGTGTGACTGATACGAGTCTACCAGATGATGACGCCATGTATTCGTTCTGGCGCAACATCTGGTCGGTGCCTGTCAGTCACACTGAGGGTGATTGGACCCGGGAGGTTGAATGAGCGTGTGATCCGATACCTGAAATGGGGGCAATTATCATCAGCCCCCAAGATGTAGCTCGTGCAGTCCGTCCGTTGCCTAACTGGAAATCTCCAGGGCCGGATGGACTGCATAACTTCTGGATTAAATGGTTCCAGAGATCACATGTTCGCTTGGCATCCCAGTTTCAGTCAGCCTTAGAGTCAGGGTCGCTGCCCCAGTTCTTGACGACAGGAATTACCCACCTGCTCCATAAATCAGGTAGTACTGCGGAACCCAAAAATTATAGACCAATCACTTGTTTACCAACGGTCTATAAAGTTCTTACATCCATTTTGAGAGCTAAAATCAATCATCATATTGATATATAATAGTAATTCTATCATGTCTGCCTCTCAGAATGGATGTAGGAATGGGTCCCGCGGTACTAAGGAGCTGCTCCTTATTGATATGGCCATTAGCCAACAGGTTCGCCGCTCCCGAAGGGATCTGTCTACATGTTGGATAGATTACAAGAAGGCCTATGATTCTGTGCCTCATACATGGCTCATGAAGGTGCTGGAGTTGTATAAAGTTGATGCAACTCTGCGTACCTTCCTGATGTCATGTATGGGGCACTGGAGAACGGTCCTTCGCTATCCAGGATGTCGACAGATCCAGGGGAACAGCGAACCGATAAAGATTGAGCGCGGTATATTCCAGGGTGATAGTCTGAGTCCATTGTGGTTTTGTTTAGCCTTGAACCCTCTCAGCACACTGTTGGAGGGTTCAGGTCTAGGCTATCGGTTGAGGAAAGGTGGTCAGGTCATATCTCACCTTCTTTACATGGATGATCTGAAACTCTTTGCCCCCAACAACTTGCAACTGATGAAGCTACTGAAGGTAACGGAAACTTTCAGTAACGCCATCAGTATGGAATTTGGTGTGGACAAATGTGCAGTCATGCATGTGAAGCGAGGGGAGATTATGGAATCCGTGGGAACTCAACTCTCGGATTCCATACACCTTAGATCCCTCTCCTCAACAGAAACCTACAAGTATTTGGGTATGTCGGAAGCATTAAGTATCAATACTGCCGACATGAAACAATCATTGAGGGACCGCTTCTTTGGCCGCCTGAACAAAGTACTAAGCAGTCTTTTGTCAGGTGGAAACAAGGTGCGCGCCTTCAATGGTGGGGTCATGCCGGTTTTGATGTATTCTTTCGGCATACTCAAATGGACTCAGACGGAACTTGATGCCCTGGATAGGAGGGTCCGCGCACTGCTGACCGCAAATCGAATGCATCACCCGCGGTCGTCGGTGATGAGACTGTATATCCCGCGGAAGTGCGGGGGTCGTGGCTTCTTAAATGCTAAGACCCTGCACAACCGTGAGATATGCAGCCTCAGGGAATACTTCCTAGAAGTCGACGAGGGGATGCACCGAGATGTGGTTTCAGTGGACAAGGGCCTCACCCCGCTCTCTCTGGCTAACGAGAACTGGCGCAAACCTAGAGTCTTAGACACTAATGATCGCAAGGAGGTATGGCAGGGCAAGGAGCTTCACGGACGATTTTACCGGGCCCTACATGGACCCGATGTAGACTTCTTAGCGTCCGTATCTTGGCTGCGTTTCGGTGACCTATTCGGGGAAACCGAAGGTTTTGTCTGTGCAATAATGGATGAAGTTATGATGACGAATAACTACCGGAAATACATTGTGAAGGATGGCACGGTTGACATATGTCGGGCATGCCACCGTCCGGGAGAATCGATCCGACACATTATTTCTGGGTGTTCTCGTCTGGCTAACGGAGAGTACTTGCATAGACACAACCTCGTTGCCAGGATTATCCACCAGCAACTTGCTTTGAAGTACAACCTTGTGGAATCAGAAGTACCATACTATAAGTATGCGCCCGACCCAGTTCTCGATAATGGTAATTTCACGTTGTATTGGGATCGATCTATCATCACTGACAGGACTATTGTTGCCAATAAACCTGACATTGTGGTGATAGATCGATTGGAGCGTCGCGCAATGATTGTTGATATAACTGTTCCGCATGACGAGAACCTCGTGAAAGCAGAGAAAGATAAACAATTCAAATATCTAGATCTGGCTCGCGAGGTTGTCGACATGTGGGACGTGAGTACAGCAGTCATTGTGCCGATAGTGGTGTCGACCAATGGCTTAATAGCCAATAGCCTCGACAAACATCTGAGGAGGCTCTCGCTTGGCAGCTGGATCAAGGGCTTGATTCAGAAAGCAGTACTTCTGGACACGGCGCGTATCGTTAGGAGGTTCCTCTCTCAAGAGCCCTGACCACCGGTATTTCGGACCCTGTTCCCGATACCAGTGGGCTACTATTTTTTATATTTTTAAATGTTTTTTATATTACTTTGTAAAGAAATATTTAAAAATGTAAATTATATGTATAAAAATGAATAAAGGAATAAATAATAAAAGTTTATTTGGAACAACTTAAGTTATACAGGTTACACAGGAAAAACGAAGATAGCTACAATAGTAAAATACTGTGGCGCAGCTATCAACGCCCAATTCAAAATACATAGAATAGACATTGTTCCAGACTAATCTAAAAGATGTTAAATAATAAATTAACAAAATAAAGGGAATGAAAATAATACAAAAAATATGATAATTTACACTGTTTACGTGGTTACTGTGTTGTGTATATGTAGAGTGGAGGTGGGGACGAGGTGTGTGATAGTGTGTGTGAGTGTATACCGCGTTTATGACACCATAAGTTGCTCAGTCTCATCATAGGACAGGCACTTAAGCCAGTTGGTCACTTTTCTCTTCAGTACATTCCCAGTCATAGGGTATATTTTAATACTTTTATTTAAGATATTATAGAGTTTAGAGCTGGTGTGAGTGAAGGTGCGACTGACCAACGCTAACCTACAGCGTTCAGTCTGACAGACTCTGTCGGCACGACGGTCCTTTGTAAGGGACTAAGGGTCGTAAGGGAGAAGAAAATGTTTCCTAAGAAATGTTTGCAACTTAGGCAAGGTACTTTTTTATTTAAGTAGATTGTTTTATCACCGATGCTCAAAACGGTAAAGGAAATCATCGTGAGGATACCCCGTATGTCCTAGAATCATAAACTTCAAAATTTGAAGATATGTGGGTTCCACCACACATACATTCAAATTGAGATAATTATATACATAAAAAAAAAATATATTTTTATGGAATTTAGTATGATGCACGTCATGTCGACAAATAAATCGCACAGAAGTAAGTCCGTTTGAAAGGGTACCGTATGTCAAAACAAGATGACTTGTCTGTATAAATAAACAATGCACAAAGTTCTCAACTTGGCCACGGGTTGACCATGTTTTCATCATTTGGAAGCTGGAAATTCATTTTTAAGAAGCTCTAGCCAAGCGTAACATTGATCACTGCACTGCAAGTATCTAAAAAAATATAACTACTTGATTACGTTATAATTATAACAATCAGATTGCAACTATTAACTCGTCGAACTAAACAGGCTATACAAATTGGTACAAGAAAAACTGCGGCCGAACTTATTAGTTGCGGACAAGTCGACACACATAAGCAACTATGGCAACAAACGCAGATACGCGGCTGATCGCGGGGTACTGGCCCCGTGTGGGCTCCCCCCCCCCCACACCCGGCTGATCAACTCACTACTCGACACTAAACGCTGAGTGTGAGGAACTATCACTGGGTAATGTTGAACATTACGTTTTATCTATAAAGCTGGGTTGGGATTCACCGGTAGTTGATAACTTACTTCTCATGACCCAACAACACAATGAATAAACATTGTATTAGCTTATAATATTTGTTTAGTTAGGATTTGGAGATAGATATTATGGCCAAAACCAATACACTATATTATTATGTAGATCCAACGCTAGATCAACATCGTCGCACTTCGAACGACTTTTGGTATTTACTTTGAACTTTGAGGCACATTGGTCAGGGTTGTGGTGACGGCCAAAACACACGATTGATAGCCAGAACAGTGGTCAGTAACGTGTGTACTGTGAAAAAACTCAGAAAGAATGTCCTATAACTATGGTCCTCCGCACTCTGTACCCTGGTAGGTGAGTTTAGACAAACTCGCTACATTGGAAAGTCTGCTAATCGCACAGCTGCTACAATAACAATTACCGAGGGTAGGCGAGATGCACACACGCGCACGTGCCGGCCGGGTTGTACCGGTCGGCCGCGGCACAATGCCGCGGCACGGTAATAATATCTACAGTACTGTTGCATAAAAACGCACGGAACGCGAGTCATACCTACACGCCTCGAGTTTGGTCCCACTCGGTACCCAAGAAGTCATGAATGCGTCGCACTGACGAACGAACGTTGTGATGGTTTTGTAAGCAGTAAGCGTGCGATTTGTGAATATTTGATTGAAATAAGAACAAGTATTTACTAAATATGGCTGACTTAAAATAGACTATATTGTGCGGTCTTTGGTTGCTTGAATTTTTCAACAAGGCATCCAGAGATAACATTTTTTAAATTACCTGGAAACTCCGAGTGGTAAGACAATAAAATAATTTATATACAGGGTGTAAGGGATAGCCCTCTACAAACTGATGGGGTGCATTCAGCTCCTTATTTTGAATCATATTACACCGGATTTTTTCTCGGGAAATTTATTATTTTTTCATTTTTTTTCATTTACTATTCCTTTATTTCAATGTAAAATTACATTCCCTGTACACAGCACTCCATTTATGTAAATAATACGGCTAAAATAAAAAATCCAACAATGGATGTTGAAATACTCTAACGAATGACGCGTGAAATAAGCTGTTCACTTCCTGCCTGGCTACAGAGTTCATCGAACTCGTCGTCGCGCTTGCCGTTCGCTACGTGCGTTTTGCCACGGTAACGCTACATTGCGTATAAGGAAATCAAATTTATTGAATTCCCATAACATTCCTGAAATACACTGATATACTGAATTCACCCCATCAGTTTGTGGAGGGCTGTCCCTTACACCCTGTATACCTACTAGTAGATACGTAATTTGTTTTTTTTTAATAGGTAGGTATTTCGTTTTTTCCACCGAGTAAAATCTTTTCTTTTTCTTTCTTTTTCTTTTTTTAATAAAAACTTTGCCCCACACTAGGAATTTCTCCTGAATCGTGGGTGCGTTTACAAACATTTAAACTCACATACACAAACAGCCAGACCCGGAAAAACTACCTGTAGGCCATACAAATATTTGTTCCGTGCGGGAATCGAACCCGCGACACGCAACGCAGCAGCCAATCGCTCAGCCACTGCGCCAACCGCGCCGTCAAAAATACTTAGATTAGTCAAAGCATTTATTTCAATTAGACCTTCACAGGCACTTTTGAATGTCAAAAAAAAACAAAAAGAAGCGAAGTTACAGTCACAGTCACAAGGCATAATAACTTGAGAAAGTACTGTTGTTGCACATTCCAAAGCGTAGATCCCTATGGAGAAGAATGGGTAAGAAACTCCATGGACACTCTTAATTGTTTTTAAATCTACTAATCAAAAGACACAAATTGTATTTTTTAATGAACACTTCTTATTTAATTCACAACTAACTTCTTTAAAAAAAAAACAAAATAATAATATTTACAATCACAAAACTAAAAAGAAACTCAACTAAGTAGATGAAATTAAAATACAGTAAGCGCGGCAGCCCTGTCACTTGCGAACGTACCGCCCTGCTGTAGGTAATTATTTCAAGGACAGGGCCAAGTCACAATACTCTATATATTTATACTGTAGCCGCGGCGAGCGCGTCACGTGCCACACTCCTTATTTAATTTCTAATGCTCGCAACTTGTGGCGAGACGTGTCGCTCGGCAAGTACACAACTGTACAAGTTGCAGCAGCGCGCGCTACGCCTGCCGACCTATTTACTGCTTTGAGGAAAGAAAACTTCTTATTTATTTAGAGGAAAATTTAGTGGAAGTACAGCTGCAATAAATGCCTAATATCGCCTCGAATATTCATAGCAGTACTGGAATCGATTATCGGAAAACTAATTGGTATAGAACAGGCATATGCATAGAAGGGAAACATATTAGTCACCTAAGGTTCGCCGACGACATTGTTCTTCTATCCGAAAATAGCACAGAACTGGAGTCAATGCTACAAGCGTTACAACAAACAAGCAGAGAGGTAGGACTAGAATTTAATCTGAGCAAAACAAAACTCATGACAAATGCCGCACAAAACTCCATAAGCCAGAACAACACACCAGTAGAGTACGTTACCAACTATATCTACCTAGGCAAACAAATTTCTTTCCAAAAACTAAATAACGATGCAGAAGTAGACAGAAGAATAATAACGGCATGAAAAAAGTTTTGGATCCTAAAGGAAATTTAAAAAAGGCAGATCCCAATGAAAATCAAGAGCAAAGTCATGGACTCATGTCTTTTGCCTTTATTAACCTACGCCTGTCAAACGTGGAAGTTTACACGGAGAGTCAAAAATAGAATCACGTCCTGCCAGCGAAGCATGGAGAGACGTGTCAAAAAATCAGGAAAAGTCAGAAAATTCGTCACACTACCATCAGGCAAAAATCAGGAGTGATAGATGCTCTCACCTACGCTCTTAAGTTAAAATGGAGATAAGCGGGACACGTAGCGAGAATGAGCGACGAACGTTGGACAATTCGCATGACATCATGGCCGGGTCCGACAGGCACTCTGAAAAGAGGAAGACCTGTAACTAGATGGACTGACGACATCACACGAGTGGCAGGGAAAAACTAGTTGACAGAAGCCAAAGACCGAGACCGCTGGGGTTCTCTGGAGGAGGCCTTCACCCTCACTATCTGACGGGTTCATGCATGCATGTCTTTTTAACTTGTTTCATTTTAATGAATGTAATTTTAATTTATAATTCTATTATTTCATTTATTTCAGTTAATTATAATCCATACAATACATTTAATTAAAAATCAATTTGGACATTAAATAATTTACAATTCAAATAGTCATTAGTCATTAGTAATTTATTCATAAACAATAAATTGTATCTGAAATTACATAGAATATTAAAATTACAAAGCAGATTAAGATTTACATTAACACAGGAACAACAACAACAACAACAACAACAACAACAACAACATAGGAATTTCGTTATAGATCTTCAACAGCATGAAGGCACTTATTCAACAGGAAACTTTTAGTTGCTTTTTAAAGGACCTTGAGTAGATAGCGCTTTTGATATGTATACGTATAGGCAACTTATTAAGCAAAGGTATCTGGGACTGTAACGCGTAATGTCTTGTCTCCGTGTGCCTTTTCTTCTCTTTATTTAATAATAATTAAATCAAAATTGTGTTAGCATAGGACAATTTTAAATCTATGTATATTTTTAACTTTAATGCATGAAATAAAAGGCTTTTAATTTTATTTTATTATTGATACATGGCTCATGTGTGTTAACGAAGTGTTAAGCATCAAATAAGGATACACTTAACATTGTTGGCTGCACGTTACGGGAAGTGACAGACGCTACTGAAGGGCGCCCAACTCGTAGCCAAATTCTGGGCCGACCACAGATATAGACCTAGATAACGCAAGAGCACCTACTTCGCGTGCCCGACTTAAGCTAAAGAAACTTAACGTGGATAATTCTTTACTGTACACAATCGTACAGTAATTGAGAAATGGTATGTACAAAGGCGAACTTTAATTGCCATCGTTACGCTAAGAATAAGAATCTTATTGGTGTTGATAACGACGAACTTCGAGTTAATAAGCAAAATGATGGCGAAGTTATTTTATTTGGCTGTGCTGACAATTTTCCATATTGTATAAGACAAGAAAATCTAGTTTTGCATAATTTAATGATACAGATGTTTTCCTGATTTAGAGGAGGTCAGATAGGCAGTCGCTCCATGTAATATACTGGTAGCAGCTGTGTCCGGTTAGACTGGAAGCCGACCTTAACTCAGTTGGGAAAAGCCAGGCATGAGGCAGATGATGATGTGTCCCTAAAGCTTATTTTTGACTAAAATCAATATTTTTAAATAAAGACTTTCACTACATGAATGTGTTTGGAGATTGTTCGTCTAGAGGACTGTAGTAATGACACGATAAAGATGAGATTTTGTTTAGGTTTACAATACTTTAGTTCTAACTTCGCCCCAGCGGACCTCCACTCCTTGTTGTATTTTATACAAGTCGTTACAACACGGAGAAGTTACTACGGTGTCTTAGTTTATTGTTAGCTCTTTCTATATTAACTATCTATGAAACGCAATGTTGTGAGGAGTTTTAAAAAGAACCCGAAGCAGTTAACTGAGAATATTATTTTGAGAGCGGTTCTTATTCAACGATCCCTAATCAATCAATCAATCATTTTATTGTCAGGCAACTGAGGCCCATAAATAAAATACACAAGATGATCTTAAACAATAATAAACTAATACATATTAGTTAGTTAGTGTAGTGTAGTGTAGTGAGTGTATGTGCGCATGTGTGTGTGTGTGTTGTTAGTATTGCCTATAGACCTATATGCCTAGTTGGTCAAGTGGTCGCAAATGCTACTGCTGAGTATGAAGTCCTAGGTTCAATTCCCGAGGCGGGCAAAGGGTTTTTCCACTTGATTTTATTCAGTAGCAGCCCGGAGGCTAGACTTATGCCCGGTTGATAGCAGTAGCCTCGCCCTATAATACATAGCCACAGGCAAAATGTGCGTGGAGGTACTACAGCGTACACCTCTGCCTAAACCTTCGGGGATTTCAGGCGTGATGTTACGTTATAAAGCAATGGCGTTCCCAAATCTGTGGCACTAGGTCGCCGGCTATTGCGTTTAGTCTATGCTAGCTCCCTGCTGATCCCCGATCCATCCTCTTCGCCACATTCCAAGCTGCGCATTAATTTGAGGATCACGTGATCCCCTGCTCGCTGTGGCGGTCTATATAGGCGGCCATTATTCAGCAATTACATATGAATGCTGTTTGTTTACGCAGCGCACATAAAAGGTTATATTCAATTTATACGTACATTACTCGAATTAATGTCGCCAGTACAAAAAGCAATTCGCTTTATATCAGCAATCAAAGCGTATTGTCTAGCTCCGTACATCTCGGTGTCTCCACGAGCCACATAAACTCACCGAGCCACATAAACAATGTTATAATGCCACAGAATATGTAACATACAAACCTAACTCCTTACATTTTTCGCTGACTCACGCACACAGGCGCGTAGAGGGTTTAGCTATATTATAAGAGAAGTAAGAGGACACACAGAAGTGTCATCTTTAGAACATCGTGTCTGCTAAGTCGCGCTTGTGTGCGTGCGACGGGCGACGACGCAGTGCTCCGAGTACTCACAATGGCGCATTCGCCTCTCAACGTACAGTCGCACAGCCGACACTATTATATTCTTTCTCGTTTCATCTGAAATGAGTCGCGCTCTCGACGTGTAATTAATTGCACTCCAACTTAACGCGAGCGAGGGGAAGGATCACTCCATGTAATGAGAAGAATTCTTCCACAAGCTCGTATTTACATTTGGAGATTACGTTTGCGTGCCTATTCTGTGCGCTTTCTACATTCAGATGTGACACGGGACCGGATAAAGTATTGAAATCAAGAAGAATACGATATGAGTTTCGTAGCGTATGTACAGATATTGGCTAGACTAATTCTGTCGTGAGTAAAAATAATCCACACAAAAAAAAAAAGATAAAATAAGTTGGGAAGTGGATCTCAGGAAAATCCAGGATTAATACGTAAAACAAAGCCGATAATGAAAAGTTTTGTAAAGTTTCCTAACGGATATCTTTTATATTCATTCAAATACAGAAGCATTTCTGTGTTATAAGCGTTTTCCAATTTTTCCATTTGGCGTTATTGCGCAGAAAATGTTTCACTATTAACTAGTTATTTTATTGTTCTCAGCTAAGCTCACACAGGTTATTACATAATCTTACTGTGTCGATGTACACCCCATCTCCTTACCTGTACAAATGTGTGAGAGAGACTGTCACCTGAACTGTAATGACGTACGTCTGTTGGGCCACCCTGCCTGCCACCTGTGGGCGCAATAACTCCGGAATGATGATACCGTCGAGCACGCGAATACCTCGCGTAATGAAAGCGAGCACTTAAACTTTACAGCCTATCACCGAAACAGTCCTTGGAAGGTACCCTAATGTAATACACCCTGTACATGGAATAAAAAACTACAGATCAACCACAGAGCAACAACATACAGACAGGAAACGTAAAGTGCGGAACACATTAAAAATTATCGCAAGGTACGGGAAATGTGCGAGAGCAGCGGTGGCCCAGTGGTGGCGGTCCCGACTTACGGGCAGTAAGTCGTGGGTTCGAACCCAGGCAGGCGCATTACTTTGTGTAATTTATTTCATCACCACTGCTCTCAAAACGGTGAAGGAAAACATCGTGAGGAAACCGGCATGTCCTAGAACCTAAAAATCGAAGACATGTGACATCTACCATCCCGCAATGGGCCCGCGTGGTGGATTATAGAGAGGAGGCCTGTGTCCCAGCAGTGGGAACATTATAGGCTGCTGCTGCTGCTACGGGAAATGTCACACAGCGCCACAGCAGTGTACTCTGCTATAGTATGTTTTGGAACTATAATTATCGTGTATTTATTTGGCGTATGTTGGACCGGTCTCTCTGTAGCAGTGTGTACCTATGGCAGAGGATAAAATATAAAGTTTATTAGGATGCTAGTTAATCCAGTCAGGAGTGTTCCGGAACTTGTTTAGTTTCCAGTTAGGGATGTTACTGAGTTATGTTAGGGACTCGAGATACTTGCATTAACCGTTCAGGAAAGACGCGCTCACAGTATATTATGTAGTGTAGTGGCACAAATACATTTAATGAGACTGACATGCAATTATAATGATCCTGCAGTGACTTAATATAACCGGGAACATCCCACATTATTAGCATAAACCCCGCGCTTTAATATTCGTCCGTTTGGTTACGTCTGAATGTATCGAGTCCGTAAGGGATGGCTCCTAGTTATGTAGTTGTCTGTAGTTGAGTCCGGGTCGGCTCCCGGTCCTTTCGATACGTGCTCGGTGCTCGCCTGTTCGTCTTTCTGAATACCGGATTACGGAACTACTGGAACATGTTCACAGGTGACTGACTATGTTTGCACGCGGATAAACACGTGAACTCTAATAAAACTTGTAATCCCTGAGAAATAGTTAGACACACTAGTTAGCCACGTTAGCACTAGCTTAGATGTACGTTAGTTCAATGAACGAAACTTTTTCTAGTAAGTGAAATTATCAACACGAATCTAAGACTTTAGGCTTAGTAACGGGGATGCATTTAAAACAGCGACTTTATCTTTCGACATTGCACCCCCGCGAATCCCTCGATCTCTCTGATAAGTTGTGTTTAGGTACAGTTTATTGTTTGTACTACAAAAATATTCAAAGACGGCGTGTTTAAAATATTTCAATTATAATATTTTCAGTGATAAGAATACAATCGTATTGATAGGTACAAGTAGGTAGGTACTTACAGAACTGGACTATTTACACTTTACACTTAGGTTATTAATTTGCACTATTTCTGCGATCCACTTTCATTAAAGTTTCAAAATGATCATCGCCTTGTTCTATGCACTTATTTGCACGCTTTCTTAAATTATATTTCAATTTTGTAAGCACTTCAGTATCACTTTTCACCGTCACAAATGCTTGTTAAATTTTTGTTTTTAGTTCCTCGACACTTGTAGATTGACTTACGTACACGAGCGATTTTATGCGACCCCACAAATGAAAAGTCTAATGGTGTTAAGTCAGGCGATCTGGGAGGCCACGGCACATGTCCTCCGCGACCTATCCTACGACTGCCTTATTCCACATCCAGATGCCTCAGTCGCTGAGTTGCAGCCAGCATCGTCCTGGCGCTCACACTGCAGCCAAAACGGTTATTGAACTCCCGACAAGCTAACGCGACATTATCTAGACAGCAAGCCAGTGTCCTCGCCATCTCCATGTTGGTATACCGGAAAGCCATCGCGCGCGAAAACAAAAATGTCACGGAAGTAAATTAAAGAACAACTACACTAGATCACTACCGGCGGATGATTAGCTTTTAATGTTAGGTACTCGTGGTATTCGGCGGTAGCGGCGGCGTGTGTGTCGGCATTTTGCATAACCGTCAAAGAGGTTGCCGACAAATGCTTTATCTCTTTGCAATAAGTTCTAAATTTCTTCAAATTAAATAATTTTATTTTGTAAAAATGCCTAAAAATTGTTTGTAGGGATACTCTGATGACCAACTAAGTTAGGTCGTGTATTCAAATAAGCCTTACTCATTGGAGATAAAGTTGGAATTCCTTTAAATTATCTCTTTATTTGACGCACACTACTTTTAATGTAAAATGCATTGATATTATTTACGTGTGTGTATTACGAGCTATGAGCGAACTACAAATAATATCGTGCGTTTTAGTAGCCTTTATTGCTCTGAATTAAGGTTTCAATTTCCTTGAATTAAGGATTGTATTAATTTATCATGATACTGTGTTTCTAATTTAAGTTATTTAAAAGATTTTTCCGTCAAAATTTAACACCTATTTTTTATGACGGAAATCGATTCAGAAGCCGATTCTGAACCAACTACTTTCAGAAATATAATATTGCGTTTATTCTGTTACATGTTGTATTTATAGACATAAGACGTTTACATAATATTCAATATCAATGTCGCGTATCACGAGCCAACGCGAAAATCGGGATTTCATATAATTTTAAAATTGTCTACGTGAGTTTCGAAGCCCTATTTGAATCTATTAGGGGATGATTTAAAAAAAAACTGTGATACACGTGTCTCATAATTTTCATTGAAGAGTGTGTACACCAATTTTCGACTCAATCAACCCCGAGAATAAAAAGTTTCACAGAAAATTCAAAACCTCATTTCACCCTCTTAGGGGTGGAATTTCAAAAAATCCTTTATTTTTGGATACCTACTTTTCAAAAAGAATATACCTTTTAAATTTAATGTCTTTAAGACCGGTGGTTTAGGCTGTGCGTTGATATATCAGTCAGTCAGTCAGTCAGGACTTTGAATTTTATATTGGGGGAAAATTTTGGAAAAACTGTGAAACACATTTATTATCATTTTAACTGAAGAGTACGTACACAAATTTTAAAGTCAATCGACCCCGAGAATAATTAGTTTCACAGAGAATTCAACCCCAGTTTAACCCTCTTAGGGGTGGAATGTCGAGAAATCCTTTCTTAATGTATACTTACTCTCCACAAAGAATACACCTTCGACATTTCATCTATCTAGGACCAGCGGTTTGGGCTGCGCGTTGATATATCAGTCAATCAGTCAGGACTTAAAATTTTATATGTATAGACTAGTAGGCTAATAACATTATTTGTGAGTACTTTTAATAATATTATTATGTTTTGATTTAAAACCGTTGAAAGAGCTTTCATTTTTTACATAGGCTGATAAATTATTATAAAATTCCTTCATAGGTAATATTCTTTTTAGCGTAATTTGTATGTGTCTTTGGCAGGACGTCTTGAGAAAGACTAGTGGACTGTATATTTATAGGTGTAATACCATAATTAACATATTATCGTGTGAAGACCGCACAAAGAAATGCCCGGAGTGGCCGGCGTCTGTGAGCTCAGTGGTGTGACAGGGCGCGTAGCGGCGCTCGCGCAGCCGGGTTCGGTACCCCGAGCCCCGCGCCTTCCCCGCGGTTATCCACGCATATGTGAGGCGCTGACACATTCCCCGGGTTGAAGAGGAGTCTTCAATCTTCTTCTGGTAGGGGGCAGATGCTGTTGAAGGCACGGCGAATGGTGCCCCGCTTCGTCTTCAGTTCAGCCACTCTCATTACCCCGTCTACGCCGGGACAGGTCTTCGTGACCCGACCCAGGGACCAGAGCAGAGGTGGCGTTGCCTTGTCCTTGATCAGGACTAATGACCCCAGCTTCATTTCACCTCTGGAAACAAACCACTTTGATTTCGCCTGCAGCAGAGAGATGTACTCATTATGAAATCGTCCCCAGAAGTATTGCTTGATGAGCTGAATCTGCTTCCAACGATCCAGCCGCGTGATGTTGGCTTCAGTCAACTGAGGATATGGTACTGATAAGAATAGTCGTCCAATTAGGAAGTGAAAGGGAGTGAGAGCCGAAAAATTGTTAGGGTCAGAAGAAAGTAGAGTAAGAGGGCGTGAATTCAACACCGCCTCTATGTGAGTGAGACAGGTAGCCATCTCCTCGAAAGTGAAGTGGGTAAGATGCAGTAACCGTTTTACATGATGCTTACAGGATTTTACAGCAGCTTCAGCTAATGAATTAAAATGAGGGCTGTATGCAGGCGTGAAAATGAATTCGATACCTTCCTACGCCATTTCAGATGCAACATTTGATGATTGCAAGAACCTACACATCTCATTTGATGCGCCTACGAAGTTAGTTCCGTTATCGGACGTGATGCTTCGAGGCTTGCCACGACGCGCCACGAAACGATTTAGAGCGGCCATGTAGGTCTCAGTGGTGAGGTCGGTGACGAGCTCCAAATGTATGGCTTTTACTGCCGAGCAAACAAAGATGCACATATAGGACTTTGTAAGTTTGCATCCTCGGCCTTTACGATTGGCCACCAATACTGGCCCAGCATAGTCAACGTAACTATTCAAAAAAGGAAACTCAAGATTTGTTCTTGAACTAAGTAGTTGACCCATTATAGGCTGTACGTTCAGAGCCTTACATCTGAAACATTCATGACATTTATTCACGACAAGCCTGGACAAGTTTCTGCCATCTAGAGGCCAATAAGTTTGTCGTATATATGACAATAACAACTGTGGACCAGCGTGCGCAAGCTTTAAATGTTGCATGTGAAATATAAGTTTTGTAAGTACGTGCTTACTGCATAAATCACTAGGATGTTTAGCATTCAAATCGTAGGGGGAGTTATCGAGCCTCCCACCCACGCGAATGAGGTTATGGTTGTCAGTGAACGGTGTCAGAGGAAGCAATCTACTTTTGAGTGGTAATTTTCGTCCAGACTTTAACAAATTATACTCTTCTGGAAACATTTCAAGCTGTGAATGGTGTTTAATTAAATTTAATGAATTTTCAAGTTCTGTTGTTGTAAAATTACCTTGCATTTTATTTTTATTTTTTACATTGTAAATAAAACGTTGTACATATTTTGTATTTTTGTTAGGCTAGAATACTTTACTAATAAATCATGATTATTGATGAATGAATGGTAAGCTCTGAATGATTATTACTGAATGACAAAATGTTGCTAAATGAGTCACTACTTCCGGCAGACTATCCTTCCCGGTGTTTGGCGTGCTGGGCCACTCATTTTCACTATGCTGTAAAAGTGAGGGTCCAGACCACCACAGGGGCTCGTTTATGAGAACGTCGGCCCTCAGAACACGGGAAACAAGATCCACCGGGTTGTCCTTCGACGGTACGTAGCTCCAGGTATGACCACATGTCCTTTCATTGACTCTGTGTCTGACAAAAGGCTTTAATTGATTTGAAGGAGTAGGGAGCCAACCCAGGACTATAGTTGAATCACACCAGAATCTACATTTATGAATGGGCAAGGTAAGTGATTCCTGAACCTTAGTACACAGCCTTGCACCTAACAAAGCTCCACAAAGCTCTAGCCTTGGTATCGTCGTTGGTTTGATGGGCGCTACACGATTTCTAGAGACTAGAAGTTGAACGGGATCCATTGCCATTGCAGGACCGAATGTACACACAAGCGCCATAAGCCCTCTCGGCCCATCGGTAAAGACGTGTATTTCATGCGTAGTAGAGTCTTCAAGCAAAACCCAGCGAGGAATACCAAAGGTTTTTGATTTCATGAGATACTTCGTCATCCCAGTCATACTTAACTAGCCAGAGACGCTGCATGATCATCTTTGCTTCGACGACGCACGGTCCTACGAGGCCTAGTGGGTCAAAGATCATACTGATGACAAAAAGGACATGGTGACTTTAGTAGTGGAGGTGATATTTATATTATAAGTAAGTGACTCTGAGTCACAAACCCAGTTAAGACCTAAAGTTTTCGTTTGTGATGAGTTTGAACCTTGCTCAGAAAAATGTAAAGTATCATGTAACTCGTTGCTATATGTGATTTTTTTGAGAATTTGAGGATTACTTGACGCCATTTACGTAAATTAAATTGCAGATGATAGAACCGAATGTACCTTTTTAGAAATTTCAACAGTTTCAGCTATGGTACCCTCCACTAAGAAAGGCATCAACGTGGAAGTCACGTCATATGGCACGTTGGACACGACTATCCTCAATGTTATCTGCCAGACTTACAAGACACTTAGTGGCTAAATAGGGTGCAGAAGCGGTACCATACGTAACCGTGTTCAAAGTGTAGGTCCTAAGAGGTTCTGAAGGTTCAAACCTGAAAATTATTTTTTGAAGAGGTAACTTTGGACTGGATTTAACTCAATGGTCCTGTACATCTTCTCTACGTCACCTGAGACCACATAACCATGCTGACGAAAACGTGTTAGAATGGAAAACAGATCGTCTTGAACTACGGGACCGACCATCTGAATGTTGTTAAGCGTTACGCCCGAACTGGTAGGAGCTGATGCGTCGAATACTACGCGTAGTTGTGTAGTGGTGCTAAAACTGTGAATAACTCCATGATGTGGAATGTAATATTTATTCACAGAGTTTTCTGGTGAACGAGTACAGTCTGAGTCTAATGTCATATGACCTAGGCGCTCATATTCTCTCATGAACTCATTATATTTTTTATGATATAATGGATCGCGTCTAAATCGCCGTTCAAGAGAAAGATAACGATTTCTAGCATTAGTAAAAGAATGACCTAATGTACTAGGATCCCCTTTTAATGGCATAGTGACGAATCCGCCACCATCATTAAAAACAGTGGTTTGAGCAAAAGATTGCTGACACATTTTCTCTTCAAGTGAGAGTGAATGTTTTGAAGCGACGTTGTCAAGCTCCCAAAAATGAGTGAGGTCGCGAGTGACATTGGAATGGTGGCATAAATGAGTAGCAGAAAAACATGATTGGCGCGTAATACTACCTGAAACTAACCATCCTAATTTGGTCTCGCATAGTTTAGGTAGGTTTTTCCCTAAGTCTATCGTTTTGCTACCTAAGACATTCCAGAAAACTTCAGGCCCTACCAGGATATCTACGACCGACGGAACATTGAAGTTCGGGTCTAGCTTAAGACCTGAAGGAATAGGGACGTGTTAAATATTTACGAATGAAGACGGTAGAACCTTTGTGATGTCAGGCAAAATATGACACTCGAAATCGACAGTAAAGGCACAGCATAAAGATTGTATTGAGAGGTAACAAGACTGTGTACTGGTGGATATGTGATTATTAATACCCGTTGCATTGGTGCTCGTACCGCGTCGTAACAAACCCAGCTTCTCTGACAAGCTCTGCGTAACAAAGTTCGCCGTACTGCCGTTGTCCAGTAGTAGGCGCGCAGTGTACTTCTTACCCGTCACGCCAGTCACGTTCACCATCGCTGTGGACAGTAATACATGCGCAGAAGTAGCAAGCTGCATGGAATTCGCTGAAAGCACCACATTTGAAGAAGGCGAAGCAGAAGGCAATGAATTGGAAGCAAGTTTAGGCCCGTTACTTTCTAAATGTAAAAGCGTGTTGTGTTTTGTTTTGCAATATTTGCAATGTGAAAATCTACATTTGTTTGAATTATGTCCAAAGCCTTTTGTAAGCGATTTTCTATAGATAAGTTTCTAAAAGATTCACATTTAAATAATGTATGTGCTTGGGAGCAAAGTGGACATTTTCAGTTTTTATTAATTTGATTTTCAGATTTTTTATTTGGTTGGTTAGGATTTGACTCAGTTTTGTTGGAATTATGGCTATTATTTAAGGCGACAATAGTATTTCTCTCAGAAGTTCCATAATTGGACTCCACTGATTCTAACCAGTCCGCTTTTCTGCTTAAAAACGAACAAAATTGTGTTTAAGTAGGATCTTCTTTAAAAGTGTTGTTTCTATGCTCTTCCCAGACACGTCTTGTCGTCCTTTACAGAAATAAATATGATGATGTTGATGGACAAGTAGATTGGGTCGACGAAGACTGCGTTAAGATATTTGAGATTTTTTGGTAAATAATACGTTTGTGTGAATGGTTCCATCCATTATTTTCCTAATTAAGACACAAGTGTTATAGTGGGGCACTAGAAATAAGAAACAGATCGCGAAATATACCACAGAGTGTCATAAACGTTGGTTGGTTAATTTTCCTATCGAGTGTATTAATTGTGCTGATTTTTATTGTAATGACCTATCACCATCGTATTCTTGATGTGATGTACTCTGACATTGTGTCCGCCCTTCGTGCTGCGTCCTTGGCAGGTCGGGAGGGTGTTTCGAGGAATAGGAGTGGGCCGCGTGTGGTGGGTTGGAATAAACACGTCAGCGAGGCTCACCGGAAGGCTAGAATGAAGTTTACGGAGTGGGTATCCTGCGGTAAACCGAACGATGGCCCATGTACGATGACATGTGTGCCAGCAGGAGACTTTTTAAATCACAGTTAAAATGGTGTCAAGATAATCAAGCCCAGATTAATATGGACAGTCTTGCTGAAAAGCACGCCAAATGTGATTTTCGAGGTTTTTGGAAAAGCACCAATAAAGTTAACGCCAAGCCTGGACTTCCGGTGAGTGTCGATGCGGTGAGTGATTGTAAAGGCATTGCTGATATCTTTAAGAGTCAATTTTCTATACAGTCACCGTTGAATCCGGCGTGTGAGGTTTACAATGGTGAATTACCTGAAGGGATAGTAGGGGTGAGGTTTAGTGCCAAAGATGTGGCTGTAACCCTTAACAACATGACTAAAGGCAAGAGTCCAGGTCATGATTCCCTATCCGTTGAACACCTAGTTCACGCTGGCCCACATATTATAAACAGAGTATTAGCAATGTTCTACTCACTATGCGTGAGCCACTCTTATCTTCCGCCGGATCTTATGAAAACAGTGGTTGTGCCTGTAGTTAAGGATAAAACCGGTGATTTACCTGATAAAAGGAACTACAGGCCTATATCTTTAGCTACAATTACAGCGAAGGTGTTTGACGGTTTGCTTAATACACAGTTAAGTAATTATATATCTCTGCATGATAATCAGTTTGGATTTAGGCCCCAATTATCAACGGAGGGTGCGATACTGTGTCTTATGCATACCGTCGGATACTATAATGACCGTAAAACCCCGGTATATGCGTGTTTTCTCGACTTGAGCAGGGCCTTTGATTTGGTGGCATATGATCTCTTGTGAAAAAAAATTGAGAGTGTCAACCTTCCACCAGAACTTGTGACCATCCTCAAGTATTGGTATACGCACCAAGTCAACAGCGTTAGGTGGTCGGGGGCAGTGTCGGAGCCATATCGACTACAATGAGGTGTGAGGCAGGGCGGACTGACCTCGCCAACGTTATCCAACCTTTATATGGATGCTCTGATCATCGCGCTGAGCAGTCAGCACGTCGGCTGTCATGTAGACGACGTGTGTGTCAATAACTTGAGCTATGCAGATGACATGGTTTTGCTGAGCGCGTCGAACTGAGGCCTAAGGAGGTTGATAGCGACATGCGAGGATTACGCTGTCAAATTAAATTAAATACTTACACTAACTATTATTTATTAACTATTCAACTTTAAAAGTAAAAACTAATATTACACATAAATATCTTAAATTAATAAATTATTATAAATACATATGCATAGCCATTCCGAATGTCATCCTGTACGAGATTAGTATGGCTCTGAAACAGCTTAAAAACAACAAGGCACCGGGTGATGACGGAATTACGGCCGAACTCCTGAAGGCAGGTGGAAAACCGGTACTTAAGGCCCTTCAGAATCTGTTTGATTCCGTCATACTCGAGGGGAAAACGCCGCAGGCATGGTGCAGGGGTGTGGTGGTACTCTTCTTCAAAAAGGGCGACAATGCCCGGCTGAAGAACTATAGGCCCATTTCACTTCTAAGCCATGTCTACAAGTTGTTTTCAAGAGTCATCACGAATCGTCATGCGCCCAGGTTTGACGATTTTCAGCTCCCGAACAAGCCGGATTCCGAAAAGGCTTTAGCACCGTAGATCACATTTATACGCTGCGGCAGGTTATACAGAAGACCGAAGAGTATAACCTGCCTCTCTGTTTGGCGTTTGTGGACTACAAGAAAGCCTCCGATTCGATTGAGACTTGGGCTGTACTGCAGTCTCTCCAACGGTGCCAAATTGACTATCGGTACATCGAGGTGTTGAAGTGTTTGTACAAAAACGCCACCATGTCAGTCCGACTTCAGGACCAGACCTCGGAACCTATCCTTCTGCAGCAAGGTGTGAGACAGGGAGACGTCATATCTCCGAAACTGTTCACCGCTGCACTGGAGGATGTCTTCAAGGTTCTGGACTGGAGAGGGCTAGGCATCAACGTCAATGGCGAGTACATCTCTCACCTTCGGTTTGCCGACGATATAGTGGTCATGGCTGAGACCAAGGAGGACCTCAGTACTATGCTCGATGACCTCAGTAGAGCTTCCGGAAGAGTGGGTCTTAAAATGAACATGGACAAAACCAAAGTCATGTTGAATACCCATGTAATACCCACTCCTATCAAGATCGGAGACTCTACTCTCGAAGTTGTAGACGATTATGTCTAAATGGGACAAACGATCCAGTTAGGTAGTTCTAACTTCGAGAAAGAGGTTAATCTTCGAATCCGACTCGGCTGCGTGAGCGTTCGGGAAGTTGCGTGGTATCTTCTCGTCCAACTTACCGCAGTGTCTCAAGACGAAAGTCTATGACCAGTGTGTGTTGCCAGTGATTACATACGGGACCGAAACGTGGTCGCTCACAATGGGCCTCATCAGAAGGCTTAAAGTCACCCAAAGGGCAATGGAGAGGGCTATGCTCGGAGTTTCCTTGCGTGATCAAATCAGAAATGAGGAAATCCGTAAGAGAACCAAGGTTACCGACGTAGCCCTAAGAATAGCCAAACTTAAGTGGCAGTGGGCGGGGCATATTGCTCGCAGAACGGATGGCCGATGGGGCCGGAAAGTTCTGGAATGGCGACCGCGAACTGGAAGACGTCGCGTTGGAAGGCCTCCCACTAGGTGGACCTGGTAAAGGTTGCGGGGTTCCGCTGGATGCGAGACGCACGGGACCGGTCAATGTGGCGACACTTGGGGGAGGCCTATGCCAGCTGTGGACGTCTTTCGGCTGAAATGATGATGATGATGCCCATGCGAAAGCGCTGCGCGTCTCTTGTACGCAGAGTGCGGGCTAGCTCCAATGCCGTTCTGAGTATGATAGCAAATAGGTTGGACTGTTCTTATGTGCGGCACTGTTGTGACAGGCAAGTTACATATAGTGTCGCACGTTAGAGTATAATATAATTAATGGATTTTAGTGAGGAATTGTATTTTGATTTATTTTTATTAGTGTAACGTATTTGTATGTGTGTTGTTTTGACATGGAAAGAAAAATTCTAGTGCGAGCAGGGTTTGAACCTGCGACCTTCCGATTCAGTACACCGGATGTCTTAACCAATTAGACCATCGCACCCTGCTCACAGCTCTCGAAATTTCCGTTCCATTAATAACGTCTTACGGTGACGTTAGCGCCATCTATTTAAGAAAGTATCGAAATAACTTAAACCAACACGTTGACATTGCAGCCAAATCAATGTTGTATAGAAGTCGCCATACCAAACTAATTTTTAATATTTTTATAGAATTTTTCTTTCCATGTCAAAACAGCTATAGTTCCCTACGCAGCATTTGCGTATAAAAATATTAAAAATTGTATGTGTGTTGTTGTAAATGTATTTGTGTGTAAAATTTAAGATGGTTTTTTAAATATGGGTTATGAACCTGAAATAAATGAATTTTAATTTTAATTTTTATATAGATATAAAGTTGTGTAACATTCATCAGTTTTGCTTCTTCATATATTTTGTACGTTGGTGTCAAATATGGATAGCGAAACAGGGTCTTTTTAATCCTGTTTTGCATTCTTTGCAGTTCCTGCAGCTTTGTTTTACCGGCGCTACCCCAGAATTCTATGAGATAATATAATAAATGTGACTTGACAAGTGAATTGTAAATGTTTATTAATAAAGATAAAGATAAAGATAAAGATAATTTATTTGTCAAACATGCGTTTACATAAACTGACTAATCAGACATGCAAGGTATTGAATTAATAGATGTTGTGTGCGTCCATGTTGTAATTAATGTTTATATCAATACGCCATTATAATATGCAATTTACTACAGCTACGCGATGTTCCTTCATGTTTTATTGTCCTTATTAAACCTTTATGAGGGTTCCCAGCCATATCAGTAGTAATAAACCCCTTCGGTACAGATAACATCACCCTCGCACGCAATGCCGCGTTCTAATCTGCGTAGTAATGGTTGGCAGTGCTTGTGCCGGCACTCGGTGTGAGTGGGCACACTTAGCATGCGTGGCCCGTGCTTACTGCTTACGTCGCAGGGTAATTGTGTAAACTGCTTTTATTTGAAAATCGTAGGGATTGTGCGAAAAAAAGTTTGTCTTAGGTAAATTACGAACATCGACGATAAGTATAATATACGCTGGTTTTCTGATACGAATTACTTTTAAAACCACAAATCTCATACTGATCCTGGTTTTTTTTTTTGTTTTTTTAGACACAAGCCAGTCAAACAACACTAACACTTATTGATAATAACTACTCATAAAGCCACATTCACATGGAAGCCGACCCTAATATAGTGCTAGGCAGAGGATGATGATGAAAGTCACATAATTCAAACATAAATATGCTGCTTGGTTGAAGTTCCCACATGAACGTTATGTACTAAGGGTCATCCCTTAGTACATAACGGTGATTCGTAAGTTTTTTTTTTGACAAATAAGAATATCGATGTGATAAATTGGCTTTAAGTTTCCAATCGTAACAAAACAACTAGATTAATTGCCCAAATCTTAGGATTTTCACGAAATACAAGATTTCAAATGATCCTGCGACATTCATTGATATCTCTATAACGCACAGCCCATTACGCGAACCGTTTTCCTGCCTACAGCACTCGCTCGACCCAACTCCACCTCTTTCGCTGCCTAGCATGCCTTTCAATTTGTTTCCGTCCAAGCTCCGGATAGAGAGATATATTCATTTTAGTCTGAGATATAATTCACTGCCGTTTTGTGTTAGAATATTGAAATGAAAAATGACTTCACTGTTTCAAACTTTCAATGCATGAGACAGAAAAACATTTAAACATTGATTTCATGTATCCGTGTTTGCGCTCATTTATTTATTTATGTACACACTTTACAGGACATTGCATTAAGATAGAAGAGCACAATGGTACTGCTTATTTCATACGATTTTTTTTCCAGCAGACCACAGACATTGACAATACAGAAATTGACATAGACATCGACAATAAAAGCAGGCTTAGCAAAGTTATACTATAACGTGTTAATCCATCTGCCGAACTATGTTGGGGTCGGCTTCTTGTCAGATCGGATGCAGCTGAATACCAGTATTTCACATAAAGCGAGTATTTAACTGGGTAGTACGCTACTCGTCGGGAAGACTGGTAGTCAGACTTTCGGGCTTCTGACCACTCGTAACTACTTTCAAAGGTCTACAAAAATGACTGAATTAAATCTATAATTTGTTTTCCGAGGCACGGAGTAAACTCGCTATGTACTGATGGTCATCCATCCACGGACCAACCTCAGCAAGCACTGCTTAACCTTAACGATCAACTCATGCCCTTATTATTTAGCCGCGAGCTCCTCCGAATTATACTATAATGTGTAGAACTGTAGACAAACAAAAAATTATTCAGTTTTTCAAACAATTATATTGACTTAAGTGGAGGATTTCCTACCTTTATAAAGAAGAGAAGAAAACTCCGTCTCTAATGCTTTGTTATATACGGATTCCCGGAACCCTCTGTTGTCTGCTACTGTCTGACTGTACGAGTATATTTCACGAGAACATTGGATTTCACGTTTACTTTCAAAGAAAGTAGAAAGAAAAGTAACAGTGTCAAAAATCCGGTTCCTCTATTTCTTGTTTTATAATATCGCAATGGAAATGAATATGTGCCGTGGAGCGGAGCAAAAGAGCTAATAGAGCAGCGTGCTCGTAATATACTTGTTGTCCAGGGCCCTGCTCCCGCTACGGCGGCCGCGCCCGCTCCAGCCTCCACGCCCGTCGGACGGACACCGGCACAAAGAAAGTGGCCGGAGGCGGTCACTACCAGTACAGTGCCGCGGTACATGTTACGTATTGATTAAAACTGACAACAATCTGATTCGATTGAGTTTACCTTTCTTGTGGCGTGTAAGGCTTGTCTAATGCAAATAATAATTATAATTGTATTGTCTAATAAAGAACGAGGACAACCCCATTAGCATGTAGGTACTTAACTCATTAACATGTAGATATTATATCTGTAGTAAAACAGTCAAAAACAGACTTCCTCTCTATATTACCACTTGAAAACCGGTAATTATGAGCCAATAAATACCCACAGATTAGTGATATAGACACAATCCACCTTTAATTCTTCCACTGTTGTGACACAGGAACTGAACTGATCTAGATATTTAGTTTTTTTCTTAGGAAAGTTGTCGAGATACAGTGCAAAGTGGCGAGTTCAGTTTGAGCTGTGACTACAGTGAGTGGTGACAGGTTACCGTGCTAGTGACTTAGCGCACTTGTGTTGAGTGCGGTCATTGCGTGTGAACTATGTGAAGCTCGGCAGCTGATTAGTGCTGCTCTCCAGATTTCTGGCGCGCGGCGCCATCACGACCGCCTCGTATTTATTTATATTTAACAATATTGTATTGTCCTGCCTTGTTGATTTTTCCTGAACACTTTATTTATTCTCAATACCTAATAGTTTCATCAAAATATAAGTGGTGCTACAGAATGTTCACGTCAGTCCGCTGCGAACATGCGCCTTAAGGTGATATATTGAAAATATGTGGTTTTTCTATTTTGTGTAACTTGTTATAGGGATTTAACATGTTGATATATGTTTTTTGACTCTTTGGTCTAGTATCAAATTAAATAAATTAAATAATTTTATTTTGTAAAAATGCATAAAAATTGTTTGTTAGTGTGTAAGGCTTCTCTGATGAAAAACTTATTGGAGATAAAGTTGGAATTCCTTTTATCTATTTATTTGACGCACACTACTTAATGTAAAAACGTATTACGAGCTATGAGCGAACTTCAAATAATGTCGTGCGTTTTAGTAGCCTTTATTGCTCCGAGTTAAGATTTCAATTTCCTTGAATTAAGGATTGTTTTCATTTGTCATGATACTGTGTTTCTAATTTAAGTTATTTAAAAGATTTTTCCGTCAAAATTTAACACCTATTTTTTATGACGGAAATCGATTCAGAAGCCGATTCTCAACCAACTACTTTCAGGAATTGCGTTTATAAGGGTTGTATAAGGTCTAACTATTCATACACGAAATATTTTCGGAGAATCATCTAACGGCTATAACGAAGCCATTTCTAGGGAAAAAAAAATATCTAAGTATATTTTTATAAAAAATAAATAAATTAAAATTACTTGACCCACAAAATAAATACTGGTTCCTTATTTTGCAACATCCATTACGCTAGTTTACTACATCGTATTTACCTACTATCATTGATGAGGGCGGCGCGCGGCGTCAAAGGAGCGCGCGCGGCGCGACTAGGTCAAAGAAGCGCGGGCGGCGCGGTTAGATCATAGTCGCGCGCGCGGCTCACCGCGGAACCTTCCCCCCACGCCTCTTCAGTCCCGCTCGGTACGTGTGACGCGCTGCACGCTCCATATGCTAACAAACGGTCGGTCGCGAAACAATTGTAACAATGCCGAACTAAAGGTATACGAGGAGTACCAGAACATGGTGATGTGCTACAGGGAATGTGGAAATGTTTTTCTCAGAGCACAAGCCCTCTTCCTGGAGCGTTATAATAGAAAACAATATCTGCAGACTATCCTAGGTGCTGTAAAGCGGCACCAGGAGTCAGGACTATGGGATCTACATGCCACCAGCTGCAGACGGAGGCAAGCAACGAGTGCCAGCAAGAATTGAGAATAGTCGCATGAGTTACAAAATTTTTCGAGTATTCTACAAAGACATTTTCAAATTCGAGTTGCACGCTATCTATCTATCTATCAGCCTATTAATGTTCCCACTGCTGGGACGCAGGCCTCCTCTCTAAGAGGGAATGGGCTATAATCCACCACGCGGGTCCAGTGTCGGTTGGAGTTGCACACATCGGCTGTTTATTAGTTTATAGATGTAGGTAGGTAGACTATCATTCTTGCGCGGTCGCACGGTGTCATGACGTGCGAATAGAACCTCTCACGCTGCCCAGCATAGAATAAACAAGATGCATGCCGACCGTCGCCGCGTCGGTGCGGCGCGGGTGAGGGGCGCGTCTCATTCACAGAATAGGCTTTATGCAAAATGTTTCAAGAAATTTTAGAATTATAAATTTTTTTTTTTCGTTGGGATGGCCTCTTGACTACTTATAGAAGTTACTCTTAAAATATTTCGGGTATGAAAAGATAGACCTTACATGCATGTCAGATCCGGTCATTGTGTGGACATAAAATTATTTGGAAAGCGTGCCTGTGTGCTGTGTCGACATCACGCGACCTACTCACAGAGCCCTGATGTCCAGCTCGAGGTGAGGGCGACAGTCAATGTCTGATCGCGGCGGAGTTGAGACGTCTTGAAACTGTATCCGATTAATGTGTGCCCCGTGTTATTGTGTTAATTTGTAATCTCAAGTAATTCGTTAGTTTTGCTAGAAACAGTGCGTCCCACCCAGTGTTTTCATAGCACGAAACCCATCGTCTGCCCACATGATGTACCAGTCTAACGAAATAAATCCTGACATATCCGACATGTATATCTGTGTGTTGTAATAACGGTGAGCAAAGCTCTTACCGAGCTATAATTACGTCGATATCAGTGAGCACTGCGCACACTATCCGTCTGTAGATCTGTGTTACATTGTTGTGTCTTTGACTACTTAGCTGATCGCTTAGACACACAATACAAAACACGATATTATTATGTATTAATCAATGACCTAGTTGATGAACCGATATTTAATAAAAACCTAGTAACTGTATCAGCTATACCAGCTTAATCAAATTTATGTGTTTCTAATTCTAACATATGGCATCAAAAAAATATCCGGGAGTCCATTCCATTCGGTTTTCTGCCAAGGGAACAGTGTATCAGTGACATTTTGTAACCGGATCCTTCACGAAAAATACAAACATTTTACTGAACATAACTGCGTCAATGGGACAGGGAGGTTCACTTTCGCAAATTAAATGTGCATGTGAGGTTTGTGGGTGTTCTCAAAGCGCGGTGATATCGGTGTCGCGTGACGCCGCGCATGTTAACAATTTACTCACTAGAGGGCACTCTAAAGGTGACATTTTTCCGAGCAATTAGCTAATGGCAGCCACTAAACCCGCCCCACAGCACGCTCACAGCGACAATCACAACGGAACGCGTTACTTTCTATCCTGTTATCAAAAAGATTTAAGAAACAATGGGTTTGTGTCAATGAAAACTCATGACGAGAGTCTTGAAGCAAAATGTCATAATATTACCGACAGCGACCAGAAGGTTCTAAGATGTAGATTACGATTTTGTCAGCATTGTTCCTTCTAAAGTTAGGATAATTTAAACGTCCCTGCCGAGTTTATCTTCTCCTGTTTCATTGCCAATTAATTACCAAGAAATCAGACTAAAAAACATAATAGCAAAATGTCGAGTAGTACCTATCAAATTACAGCGTCCTTAGTCATTGTCTTTTCTATAATCAAGTTTTACGAGATATCCGGCAAAACGGCCAATATTCTCATTTCATCTCATATTGCCTGAGCGGAGTACTAGATAACCTATAAAAGAAGATTAGCCTACAATCTCGTATCCGTCGCGGGCACGAGGCGTGCCAATTTGATTACTTACTGTTTGTGTCTGTCGGAGGACCATCGACGATGCGGCGGCCGATGTGTTCTGCACGAGTGTGTCTCATAATCAGCGCACGGTACGATTGTTATAATGACGTAATATCTATGTTGGTGAACATTTGTTTACGAGACTACCCGAACTATGCAGGTTTGCTTGCATACATTTTTTTTTCCATTCCAAACATTTCATGTTTATCAGTAAAGTCAGATGATCCAAATGCTTCCATGTGTCAGTTTTCATTGTTTCTTCACTAAAACTTCAAGATTAGTTAATTATTTCTTTAAATGACTCACTCTTCATGTTAATTTCTATTTCGTACTTACTTGGAACGGTACGAGGAGCTCCCGCCGTCAGTGTGGCGAGTCCCATGCAAAATCCTTTATATTTGAGAGCCGGTAGTCGCTCACAGTCACAAGTCATCGTGCGCTTAATTCTTTAATATTAATAATGCATCGAAGTAACGCGCCCTGCGGCATCGGTAGCGCGCGCTATGTCTGCATAGCGCACTTCACGACTGAGCGGATAACACTTGTCTAATTGGTTCGCAATAGCGTACGGAATATCAAATATACTTATTTCATTTATGCTGAACACATGCAATAGCAAAATAGTATTGAACATAAAATCACGTAAATTTTCCCCTAAGACAGAGTAAGGCAGAGATGACCACATTTCGCCAGATAAGTTTAAATCCCATGTAATGCGCAAGCCTATTGCCCTGAGCCGGGCATAAACCTATACTCCGGGCTAGTGTGGTAGCAGCCAAACTATCGTTTCTCCAGATAAGACAGTAACTACGTCTCGTATAACATAATGCATGCGATTAGAATCAAATATCATGTACGTAATGTTATAATACGCACATATTATGTGCATATTATAACATATAATCCGGCTGCATAATTCGCAATGAGTCTCGCGGTGTAAATCAACTGGCGGTAATACGAGGCGCCTGTTATATGGCGCGCATTCGATTGTGAACCGTACGTCGTAACAACGATATACACGTGGGGCTGGTCGAACGGGCGTGGCGTATAGGTGCGGCATCAACCGGCAATGTACTGCAAGAGACACTGCATTCAATCTCGACACTCGCTATGCAATATCGACAGGCGATTACTAGATTATACCACGGCACAAATCAGGAAAGATAGTAAATCACGTTTTATGATAGTTTTGTCATTAAGATTTTAGTGGACATGGATTTACAATAAATATCTAATATTAATATTAATAAGTTCATTTCCATTCAAGCTGTTGTCTGCTACTTTGCCTGCGAGTATTTTAAAATTAAAAGTAGAACGTGTCCCATTCCAAGGTCCTAGGCTAGCCTTCCGTCAAATTGTGTAATCATTGGTTTAGGTTAGTAGGGATAACAGACAAGAGTAAGTTATTTTCTCATTTTTTCTTTCTTAAATTATGAACTAACATTCTAACTATTATTACTATTTCTATGTTACTAAACTTGTCTGTACTCATAATTAAACAATTATTTAAGTACAACAACTCCCGTTCATGACTTGCACCGCGTCCTGCACGAGATAGAGGGCAGCCCGCAGAGCTGCCAAACACGATAAGTAATTTTGAAACTGCTCCATAAACATATTGCATAATACCATCCAGCCATACAACCGCGTATATACTCGCGCAGAATATTAATCCACGCTTCATAGTCAATAGGCTCAATGATTTCATCACGCTGAACGTGAATTGTGAATAAAGCCTCTAATGTATGCGAACATTGTTTGAACTTTGCGATTCCAGTCGTCTTGGGAATCTGTGCTTCAGCCACGAGATGATTAAATTTTGTCTCATTAGTTGTAAATGTTTTCGGCCTGTACAAAATTATCGTATTTTTCCATCAGTCCAGTGATGCGACGCGGCTACGACTAGCAGCTACGGTCCTACGGTGCTACGGCACTACGGGTTTTTCTACGTGGCTTTGAGTAGGTATTTACTACGATTTTTATGTTCTACGTATCAAAGCTACTACGTGTTTATGAGTTTTATTTTGTATAAATATTATGTTCGTACATACATATTTTAAAGCGACATAATCATATTATTCTTCTGAAGTAGTTTCAAGCTCAACTTTTCACATCGATTAGCGTTCCATAAAGTCTACAATCTAAAGATATTAGGTATTAGTCTTCTATATATCTTGCTACCGCTGCACGCTGCTTACTTTGCGATACACAGCTACCGGCAATTTAATAAATGTGTCTCTGAAAGAGCGATGCAATACCGATCTCGGCCAATTAACGCGTTGTCATCCGCTGGGATCATGGCGCGATAGCTGAGAGTATGTTCTGGCAGCCGGAGCTGGAGCACAAACATCAATGTGTATAGTAAACAGCGAATAAACCGATCGGCGTCATGAGGCTTGCGCGGCCGGGCACAGGAGCACATACTGGGGTCGAGTCTGGCACGCGTCGCCGCGTCGCCGTCGGTCAGAGCGCCGGGCAGCGTATTAAAGTGTTCAACAAGAACTTATCATCATTATGTAAGATACATGCAACGACTTCTATTGAACCAAAATGATACTAATGAACAAGAATGTGCTCACAAGATAATATTTAAATCGAGTGACCGACTTTTTAAAAAAGTTATGATAGCAAAAGGTACTCTAGATTAGTCTAAATGACGTTGTTTTGAAAATCTACATAGCCTACAATGTGTGTGTTCCATACATTATATTTTTATTAGTTTAACTTCGTGCTCGTAACATGGCTTTATTCATTTGACTCCATTTTCTGCATCGCGGTGTTAAGATTTTCACTGACTTTCAGTCACCTCAAGTTTGGTTTATTAACCGATGAAACAAAAGGAGGTACTTAATTCGACGCATATACAACGTGTAACAGATTAAACGCAATACCTCAGACACCCCAATTAGAATATTAAATTATAAGTCTAAAACAACATCCGTAATTAAATAAATTTAAACCAAACCTAGTCTTTTTTAATAAAAATAGTTATCCTTACTAAACGCAAAACGTATGTACATCAACATCCCTGCACACACACTCATGCAATGTTAGCGGCCGACGCGACACGCAAATTCTAGCGCCCGCCAGCTGACCATATCTGTAGACATTAGATGTGCTTTAGTTTAATGAACGAATTTTACGTACCTAAACACTCACAGGCTGATACTATAAATAACTTTTGGTACTTAATTGAGTTTTCCGTATAATGATAATTTTAAGTGAAATTATCAACACGAATCTAACATTTTAGGCTTGGTAACGGGGATGCATTTAAAACAGCGACTTTTTACCCGAACTACGAAACTAACGAAGGGCGAAGCGCCCGGACTCCGTGCGGCACACGCGGGTAAAAAATGTATCTCAGATGCGTAACTTTCGCGATATAAACTACCCCCTGATAAGTCGTGTTAAGGTAAAGTTTATTGTTTGTACTACAAAAATATTCAAAGAACCGCGTATTTAAAAGATTTGAATCATAATATTTACAGTGATAAGAATACAATCGTATTGATAGGAAGAAGTAGGTACTTACAGAACTGGACTATTTACACTTTACACTTAGGTTATTAATTTGCACTATTTCTGCGATCCACTTTCACTAATGTTTCAAAATGACCATCGCCTTGTTCTATGCACTTATTTGCACGCTTTTTTAAATTGTATTTCAATTTTGTAAGCACCGTCTTGACACCGTCGAAGATGGAATGGGTGTTCACCATCAGCACGCAACGTTCGCCACACGTACATGTGGCTGCAGTTGAACTGGGGTGCTGCTTCTCTCGAGCTGTCGTCTGGATGTTCGTCGAGAATACGCTCTTGCAGACGAGTAGTCCGCACATTAGTCGCTCTGTCAAAAGCCGTATTAGGAAGGAACGTCCCAGAGTCTCTCAGTCGCTGAGTTACAGCCAGCATCGTCCTAGCGCTCACACTGCAGCCAAAACGGTCATTGAACTCCCGACAAGCTAACGCGACATTATCAAGACAGCGAGCCAGTGTCCTCACCATCTCCTTATATTGTATTTTGGTATACCGGAAAGCCATCGCACGCGTAAACAGAAATGTCACGGAAAAAACAACTTCACTAGATTACTTGTTCCGTATGGTGTCGGACGTAAAAGAATTGCACCATCCCATATCTTCCCGTGGGTGTCGTAAGAGGCGACTAAGGGACTTACCAGAGAATGGGCAGCAGCGTTCTCTGTGTTTTTAACAATCGTACTGCGATCGCCAACCCGCCTGCCAAGCGTGGCGATTAAGGCAAAACCCGCCAATGATGAGCGCAACACAAAAATGGCCCCTAGTACCCGGCAGCCCGTCTACCCTCGACTATGGTAGCGGTCGAGGTCGCGGCGTGGCAAGGGGTGCTAAGAATCTCCAGATGGGATCAGGCTGCCTATACCGACGACTTGACCTGGCAACATATAACACGCGTGCACTCCGGACCGACGAGAAGACAACGGAAGTCGAAGAGGAATTGAGCAGGCTGCGATGGAGTATTGTGGGATTATCTGAAGTCCGAAGAGAAGGGGAGGACACGAAAATCCTGAAATCCGGCAACCTGCTCTATTTCCGAGAGGGTGACCGGCAGTCCCAGGGTGGTGTTGGGTTTATCGTCCACAAGTCCCTCGTGAATAACGTGGTGAAGATCGAGAGTGTGTCGACCAGGGTCGCGTACCTTATACTCAGAATATCCTCAAGATATTCGCTGAAGGTCATACAGGTCTACGCCCCGACCTCGGCACACCCCGACGATGAAGTGGAGACCATGTATGAGGATATTTCCAAAGCCCTGCATGGTTTCAAAACTCACTTCACCGTTGTCATAGGGGACTTCAATGCGAAACTAGGCATACGAGACGGGGATGAGCTGCAGATGGTGCAATTTGGGGTTGGACGTCGGGACCACCGGGGTCACCAACTGGCTAGTTTTATGAAGAAGGAGGGCCTCTATATGATAACTCCTTCTTCAAAAAGCGTGAGCACAGGAAGTGGACCTGGCAGAGTCCCGATGGTGCAACTAAAAATGAGATTGACTTCATCATATCAACCAAGAAGCAAATGTTCAATGATTTCTCTGTGATCAATTCGGTGAAAACCGAGAGCGATCACCGCATGGTAAGAGGCACATTGAACATGACTGATAAAGTCTACGCTCCGTCCAACACAGATCCAGATCCAAAACCCCGAGAGCTTTCAGCTTGAACTCCAGAATCGTTTCGAGTGCCTAGGAAGCTCGGTGGACGATTACAACGATGGGTTCGTGGAAACTGTCCATACGACTGGGTCTAAGTTCTTCAAGACACGTCGTGCACACAAGAACAAAAAACTCTCCGATCATACTCTCGAGCTCATGAAGGAGCGGCTTGAGATAATCCTGCAGTCTTCAGACGGGCGTGGAAATACCGGCAGCTCAATAGACGGATCTCTAAATCCTTGAAGAGCGACCTCCGCCGCTTTATTACCGAGCGTATTAAAGACGCTATTGAGCGGAAAAAGGCTCCAAGGTATTTTCAAGAGATCTGGCTATTGGGCAGAGCCAGCTCACGAAACTGAAGACCGACGATGGCAGAATCGTATCCGCCAAACCGGAGCTGCTGAGGGAGATCGAGAGTTTTTATGGTAGTTGTACACTTCAACCAGTAAACCCGTTGCAAATCTAGCTAACGACCCAAGAGCTAGACTGACCCGACACTATACCGAAGACATTCCGGATTTTTAGCCTGTACGAGATTAGGATGGCTCTAAAACAGCTAAAAAACAACAAGGCACCGGGTGATGACGGAATTACGGCCGAACTCCTGAAGGTAGGTGGAAAACCGGTACTTAAGGCCCTTCAGAAGCTGTTTGATTCCGTCATACTAGAGGGAAAAACGCCGCAGGCATGGTGCAGGGGTGTGGTGGTACTCTTCTGCAAAAAGGGTGACAATGCCCGGCTGAAGGACTATAGGCCCATCTCATGTCTAAGCCATGTCTACAAGTTGTTTTCAAGAGTCATCACGAATCGTCTCGCGCGCAGGTTTGACGACTTTCAGCCTCCCGAACAAGCCGGATTCCGAAAAGGCTTTAGCACCGTAGGCCACATACATGCGCTGCGGCAGGTTATACAGAAGACCGAAGAGTATAACCTGCCTCTCTGTTTGGCGTTGGTGGACTACGAGAAAGCCTTCGATTCGATTGAGACTTGGGCTGTTCTGCAGTCTCTTCAACGGTGCCAAATTGACTATCGGTACAGTAGACCTCAAAAGTGCAGCACCATGCTAAAGATTACATTGCTATGAACTGTGCGAGCGCGATACAGCAGTGTGTGTGCGTGTGCGTGTATGAGTGATGTCTCAACATTCTACACATAACACACACTAATGAACTGTCGTCACACTACGCGAAATAGCATTATATTTCTGTTGCATTTAGAATACACATCATAGTGATGACCTGTTCTTACCATTGCATTGTTAAAATTCGCGTAGTATTAACATGAGTTGGTAGCTGTTTGGGCTGAGCATGGGTTCACGATCAATGAAGTCCAAGTTCGAATCCATGTTATTACAATGTGTGGCTGTTTTTTGTTTCTTTGAAACCTTAATTATATTTGTATTTTAAGCAGAAAGTCGTTAGGTATTTATGTTTATTTATGATATAGTTATGCTTATTATTTATTTTTTATAAGAAGTTAAATATTAGATAGTTATTGTATTATTATTTAACCTCATTAGTTGATTTTTATTTTATGTTTTCGGTGTTGGAAGGTGGAAATAAAAAAATCATGCTGAGTGATAACAAAAATGTTTATTCGTTTTATTTATTTATAAAATTAACAAACTTTTATGAGAATGTGACGTCACATTCCTATCTAGGCAAAAAAAAGTTCTCTTATCACCGTTCATAAGATTTTTTGTTGTATACCCACTTAGTCAATTCATAATAAGAATAACATAAAACGGAAAGGATATTCTAATAACACAAATATAATTGTTGATACCCGCTTATTATAGGTATCAGTATTCAGCAGAGTTAATTGAATACTATGAGTATGAGTATAATATATGAGTTAGACTTTATGAACGTGTTTTTTTAATGTAACGTCACATTGAATGTATTGAGGTTATAGCTTAAGTGTTCATTTTCTTGACGAAAAGAATATTGAAACTAAACCCCAATTTAAGATCATTAAATTTAAAATTTATTTCTTAATTTTTTATTTTTTTATTTACGGTTATGTTAATATTACTAAATATTTAGTTACCCGGTCTACTTATTAAATTAAGTATTATTATTTTTTCGCCATAAATTAAGTCTTCCTTTTGGCAAGACTTGAAAGTCTTCTCGTCAGAAAATACAGTCACCTCCCAGTTAAAATGTAAATAATCTCGAGCAAAACGTAGTCTTTCCTCCCTGTGTTTTTGTGTCAAAAATGGTTTTTAGCTAACTTCCGATGATGTAAACCTTCAGCATGGAATGCATGGCGAACAGTCTGTAATGTAGTATCCAATTGCTCTGCAAACATTATAGTTGGAATGAAACCATTTGTTTCAAATTCTTCCACCATAAAACGTCGCTGAGTCGGGTTAATAAGCGGCGGCCTTTCACTTCTTAGACGACTCTTCAGACTACCTTCTTCCTCAAACCTCTTTACCCAACGGCTAACAGAATTTCTAAAAAAAAACAAAATATGATTACACACTTGCAACTAGCAATTTATTTAATAATAAGAAAATCACACACCACAACTATCATCATAATAATTATAATTTTTAAAAATAACTTACACATTTTAAGCCAGTTTCAGTTGAAATTTGAGAAATATTAAGCCCATTTTTACGCAAAGTGACAATATTTGCCCTGTCATCAATACTAATATTAGCTTGCATCTTGAATAAAGACAATCAAACAATACGCTAATCGTAATAATAACACAAACGCTCGAAACAAAGTTCACCAACTAACAACATCATAACTAACTACTTTGTTCAATCCAGAAGTTTATTTTGTTTCACATTCACCCTCATCTTTTTTGTTAATAATAAGTTCCAACTAATATTTAGAAAAACATATCTCATCGGGTCTAACGTATCATTTATAATTAAAACACAAAAAGAGTAATGTCACTTGGGTTCGAACGCAGAGTATACAGTGCGAGATATTTTATCTATAGCGTTAACCGCTAAGCCAGATAGACACATAATTGTTTGTTTGAAATTAAATATCACTAACTTAATACTCCGTCGCGACATGACAGGCTTGTCACTAAGTCAAATGATCATTATATCGCACTCTTTCTGACTAGATAATTATGAAAGAGACCGATATACGAGATCGTGTATGTGTGCAAAATATTTGTTATGGAAAAAGGTCGTAAGTGCGACTTGTTTTGATGCGATCGTTTTGTGAAACTGCTACTGCACTTATGGTCTCTACTGTACATCGAGGTGTTGAAGTGTTTGTACAAAAACGCCACCATGTCAGTCCGACTTCAGGACCAGACCTCGGAACCTATCCTTCTGCAGCGAGGTGTGAGACAGGGAGACGTCATTTAAATATCTGGGCCATTGGGTCACAGAGGACTTGTGCGACGATTTAGATATCGAGAGAGAGCGTAGGGCGCTGTCTGTTCGAAGTAATATGCTAGCTCGTAGGTTTGCACGGTGTTCTTACGACGTTAAAATGACGCTTTTTCGAGCCTACTGTCAGACTTTTTACACCTGCAGCCTTTGGGTCAAGTGTACGCAGAAGGCATACAGCGCCCTGCGTGTACAGTATAACAATGCTTTCAGGATGCTTGTGGGGCTGCCGCGGTATTGTAGCGCTTCGGGTATGTTTGCCGATGCGAGAGTGGATGATTTTTATGCCATCATTCGAAAACGATGCGCTTCTCTCCGGTACAGAACAGATATCAGCACCCACGGCATGTTGAGAGCATTGAGTGACCGGTGGGACTGCCCGATGCTTGGTCGATGGGTGAGACTGCACACACAGATCGGCTCTAGATAGCTGTACGTGCATTTAAATTTATTCCTTCCTTTATGTCATTATTGTTATTATGCCTTTTTGTGATTTTTATGTGTGTGTTGTGTTATTTTTATGTTTTGTGATTCGTTTCTATTATGACATTATTATGTAATTTGTGATGTATTTTGATTATGTTATTTTTGTTATTGCCTATTACTTTTCTATTTCTATGGACTTCAACGTCTGCGAATAAATGATTATTATTATTATTATATCTCCGAAACTGTTCACCACTGCACTGGAGGATGTCTTCAAGGTTCTGGACTGGAGAGGGCTAGGCATCAACGTCAATGGCGAGTTCATCTCTCACCTTCGATTTGCCGACGATATAGTGGTCATGGCTGAGACCATGGAGGACCTCAGTACTATGCTCGATGACCTCAGTAGAGCTTCCGGAAGAGTAAGTCTTAAAATGAACATGGATAAAACCAAAGTCATTCACCCACTCCTATCAAGATCGGAGCCTCTACACTAGAAGTTGTAGACGATTATGTCTATCTGGTACAAACGATCCAGTTAGGTAGGTCTAACTTCGAGAAAGAGTTTAATTGTCGAATCCGACTCGGCTGGGCAACGTTTGGGAAGTTGCGTGGTATCTTCTCGTCCAACTTACCGCAGTGTCTCAAGACGAAAGTCTATGACCAGTGTGTGTTGCCAATGATTACATGCGGGACCGAAACGTGGTCGGTCACAATGGGCCTCATCAGAACGCTTAAAGTCACCCAAAGGGCAATGGAGAGGGCTATGCTCGGAGTTTCCTTGCGTGATCAAATCAAAAATGAGGAAATCCGTAAGAGAACCAAGGTTACCGACGTAGCCCGAAGAATAGCCAAACTTATGTGGCAGTGGGCAGGGCATATTGCTCGCAGAACGGATGGTCGATGGGGCCGGAAAGTTCTGGAGTGGCGACCGCGAACTGGAAGATGTTACGTTGGAAGGCCTCCCACTAGGTGGACCGATGACCTGGTAAAGGTTGCGGGGATCCGCTGGATGCGAGACGCACGGGATCGGTCAATGTGACGACACTTGGTGGAGGCCTATGTCCAGCAGTTGGCGTCTTTCGGCTGAAATGATGATGACTAGATTACTACCGGCTGATGACTGACTCAATGTTAGGTAGTCGGCGTAGCGGCGGCATGTGTATCGGCATTCCGCATAACCGTCAAAGAGGTTGCCGACAAATGCTTTATCTCTTTGCAATAATTTCTAAATTTCTTCAAATTAAATAATTTTATTTTTGTAGGGATACTCTGATGACCAACTAAGTTAGGTCGTCTATTTAAATAAGCCTTACTCATTGGAGATAAAGTTGGAATTCCTTTAAATTACCTCTTTATTTGATTATTTACGCGTGTGTATTATGAGCTAAGAGCGAACTGCAAATAATGTCGTGCGTTTTAGTAGCATTTATTGCTCTGAGTTAAGGTTTCAATTTCCTTGAATTAAGGATTGTATTAATTAATGTCATGATAATGTTTCTAGTTTAAGTTATTTAAAAGATTTTTCCGTCAAAATTTAACACCTATTTTTTATGACGGAAATCGATTCAGAAGCCGATTCTGAACGAACTACTTTCAGGAATTGCGTTTATTCTGTTACGCGTTGTATATATGTCGGATTTTTCAGGATTTATTCCGTTGGCTCGTACATCATTGGGCAGACGATGGGTTTCGTGCAATGAAAATACACTAAGTGCGATACACTGTTTATAATAAACTAACAAATTACGTCTCAAGTTCTCCGCGATCAGACATTGACTGGGCTCTGTAAAAGCCACGCTGTGGTGGGGGTAGACTTGTAAGTAGGTCGCGTAACGTCACCACCAGCGGACTTGCGATTCATTTTATGTCCGTACTAATGACCGGTTCCGACACGGCCATCCTGCTTGCACACGTCCTCGTGTGATGGTTGCCCTGCGAACAAACAAACTCCACGACAGAATTTTGTTGCACTCTGTCACTTATGACTAAACTCAACATACATCGGGTTGTCACCGACCCGATAAGTAAGGAAATTTTAGAACTCTGTATTATTTTAACCGAATTCTACTCTTTGATTAAATCAAACACGGTTAAATTGGGAATAATTGAAAATACAATAATCACTACCCTAATAAAATCAAACAAGGTAACTTTGAGGATAATCGAAAATGGGTCAACCCTTGGGCCATGTACCATAGTCGTTCGAATCAACCTTTTAAACTGTACTGCAACAATAACTTGGCAGCTTACAGAAACCTTCGAGAAAAACCTCTAATGCCACGGCTCTCTAGCCGACCAGCAATCGCATTGCACTCACACATCCAGCGCATGGATCAAAACTCACGCATCCATCAAATGGATCGCCCGTGTGTATCACCCACTGAGTACACACTACGGTCTTTTCAGACACCGACCTCCGCCAGAGTTAAACGCCTATCGCCTACCCACGGACTACTTGAGTTGCCTCAAGAGACACCGATTTCTACCGGGCTACGACTACGTAATAACTTCCGGTATGGTCGAACACAATACGGTCTCTCCAGACCCCAACCTCCGCCAGAGTTAAACGCACATCGCCTACCCACGGACTACTTGAATTTCCTCAAGAGACCGATTTCTACCGGGCTACGACTACGTATTAACTACTGGTACGGTGGAATACTGGTACGGTCGATAGAATGCTTTACTCGACCTTCTACCACAACTTAAGCTCAATCATCATCATCAAAATCTTTTCAAATCTTATCAACATCGACTGGCACGTGACCCGCTGGCATCCTTATCCTACCGTGTGCATACAAGTAGGCACACTAGAATTCAAAGCTTTTAGTTTATAACGATCACCATCCAAAACCTCAATCAATCTAAATTAACAAGCAACATTTACTCTCTTTCATTAAGGAACATTCAGTTCTCTGGAACTGAATCTGATTTGTATTCTGATCAAAATCAAATTTGAAACACTACCAAAGTGCTTTAATATTCCGGATGGGCTCGACGATGCAAAGATCGACTCGCTTCTCCACTGGTACAGCACCGCTGGACCAGCCTGCTGTGCTGTGCGACTGGTGATATGGCTCGGCGCGACGTGCCGCACTTGAAGCACACCAGTGAGCCACCGCTGGCCTAGTGTCGCCGCCCAACGCCTGCAGCAGCTGGTACAGGCAACGGCTTCCCGACACCGATCCCCCTCCTACGACAATCCAATGGGCCGTGTCTCGGCCCATTCGTCGCACACGTGACACTTGATTGGGGGTAGCGATGAAAACCTCCTACATCTCTCGCTTCTGTAAATTACTTCATCCGACATATATATGTCAGAACCGGTCATTAGTACGGACATAAAATGAATTGCAAGTCCGCTGGTGGTGACGTCACGCGATCTACTTACGAGTCTACCCCCACCACAGCGTGGCTTCTACAGAGCCCTGATGTTACAGATCGAGGCGAGGAGGACAGTCAATGTCTGATCGCGGAGGAGTTGAGACGTCTTGGAACTGTACCCGATTCATTGTGCCCCGTGTTATTGTTTTAAATTGTAATGTCAAGTAATTTGTTAGTTTATTATAAACAGTGTATCGCACCTAGTCTATTTTAATAGCACGAAACCTATCTTCTGACCACATGATGTAAGAGCCTATCGGAGTAAATCCTGACATATTCGACACATATATAGGGTGTAAACAGACCCTTCACACAGCCGTCAACCAAGCATTCTGTACATCAAACTCAGTAACTTTACGCAAAAATTATTGCTGGGAAACGACTTTTTTTTTTGGGGTGAAAAATCACGTTTTACGGTAGGACTCGATGGAAATCACTCAAAGCATTGTGCTGATGGATGGATTGAATAGTACGGGGGTCGTGGAGGTGTTTAAAGTAAAAATCTTACATTAAAAACATGTATTTTAAAAAAAACTTGTGAAAAAGTTGTAACTTTGACCCCCAATATCTCCGTAACTAGAAGATTCCCAGGTATGGTCTAGAACAAAAAAATGATCGCAAAGACCGGGAAAATAAATGTCTTTTAGATATGTTTAGGGTCTATTTACACCCTTTATATGTATGTCGGAACCGGTCATTAGTACAGACATAAAATGAATCGCAGTCCGCTAGTGGTGACGTCACGCGACCTACTTAGAAGTCTACCCCCACCACAGCGTGGCTTCTACAGAGCCCGGATGTTACAGCTCGAGGCGTGGAGGACATTGAATGTCTGATCGCAGCAGAGTTGTGACGTCTTGGAAATTTATCCAATTCATTGTGCCCCGTATTATTGTGTCAAATTGTAATTTCAAGTATTTTTTAGTTTATTATAAACAGTGTATCGCACCCAGTGTTATTTCATTGCACGAAACCCATCATCTGCCCACATGATGTACGAGCTAACGGAATAAATCCTGACAAATCCAACATGTATATTTTTTATGTATGACCACGCATAACTTTTTACAGAGAGATTTGCAAGATTATTTTTTTGTGAAAAGCATAATATATCTTAAAGTTGGTCCCTATTAAAATTGAAAAATCGTGTCTCGGCTCATTTCATGCACCTTGATGAGAACTTAAGACCTAGCTGACCTAGATGACTGTCATCGAAGGTCTGACGATGGAGACGAAAGGCAGTCGCAAGAGGTCCGCAACAGATTACAGCAGCTATATTTGTCTCGGATCATTTCATGCACCTTTATGAGAACTTCAGACCTAGCTGGAGTATGACTATCATCGAGTGTCTAAGGATAAAGACGTAAGGCTGTCGAGGGAAAAACATAAGTATAATACTTTAGCGATTAATGCAAATTTTTCCGAGAAATTAAATTGTTACCTACTTAATTGAATCTATACTAATATTATAAAGCTGAAGAATTTGTTTGTTTGGTTGGTTGAACGCGCTAATTTCAGGAAACGGTTAAAGTTACGTAACAATCACGTATGACGGAATTGATCATTTTAAAAAGTTCTAAAAAAAAACTCCGCGATCGCATAGGTATATGTTTTTGTCTGTCTTTTAAGGTTCACTGACACTCTCTCTAACCCTCTCTCTCTCTCTTATGTGAGGCAGACGAAGTTGCGCGGGTCAGCTAGTATAATTATATTTGCTGAACTCGGTTTAATTATTATATAAAACAAGTTATTGACATGACATTTAAATGTCATCTGCAATCGTCGAATTCGTTTTATTATTTTTTTCCCCTGAAAAGGTCTTAAAGTAGATGCGTTTCATCTTCTTATGCCTTCAAGGTCGTATTGAAATAACAGTTGAATATTTAACAGTTCAACACCCTTCTTCAAGTTAACCCAGGAACAAGTCAGCGTAAATATTTGTATTTGAAGGAATCGATTGAACCGTAGATAAAGCTAGCAATATATTGTGTATACAACATCGAACTAGATGAACGAGTATTCTGCTTTGTGGCAATTAAAATATTTTGTTTATTAATAGTTTGAGGAACTCTCTCGCCGCCGGAGCGCTCGAGTTGTTGTCAATACGGTGGCGCTTGGCCGACACAAGTATGTAAACTCGATCCTTATTGTACAGATATGTTTTCAACCAGTCATACCGGATGCAGCTAAATACCAGTTACTTACATGGAGCGACTGCCTATCTGACATCTACAACCCAGTTAGTACTGGGTAAAACAATACCCCTTAGTAACACTGGTTGTCTGACTTTCGAGCCGATGACTACCCGTGACAACTGTCAAAAATCCACACATAACAGCCGCCGGGACCAATGGCTTCACGTGCTTTCCCAGGCACGGAGGAAACTCGGTATGTAATTGGTGATCACCCATCCACGGACCAACCTCGGCAAGCGCGGTTATAGATAGACCCAAGTGGCTGTTATTATTTAGCCACGAGCTCCGCTGAACCAAAAGATAATAATTTTGTTCCTTTCATAATTTTTATACTAACCTTATAGTGTTTCGTCCCCTTCTCCCATCTTCGCTAAAAAGTATATTTAATTTAAGTAACATTATGCAGACTGAATCGCCACCCAGATGTAATAAGTCCTAATTAAACATAACAGACGCACTATTTCAAACAAAAGGCGCCATGAATCGCCCCCACTCCATAGGTACGTGAGCAGAGGATGGTAGGGCGGTGAGCTTTGACTCATCCGTTTTATTTTACTGTCAGCAAGAAATTTTCGTAGTAGTACCCTAAAATGTAAACGGTATCCCTTTAAAAACATGTACAAAAATGCAAGTCTCGCAAAACTGTTCTTCTACCGTAAAAAGTTGTGAGATCTAAATAATGTCTTCAAAGAATTACTTGTCCATCACGGCAACATCCTGGTTAACACGGCATCACCACTGAATCACTTCGAGTTGGAAAACCAACCCTACTACCTTATATTGGGAACCTTTTTAACACTATTCTCAAAACAGTCATCTTCGCTCGTCACCTCTGTGATTCTAACATAATTCTATTACACAAAAAAGGTGATAAATTCGATATTGGGAATTACCGTCACAACAGCTTAGTCTTGCATCTTTACAAAGATTTCATCTAAACCCTCAAAAATCGCATATCAGGAAGATAAGATCTCCATCAACCTCCAGAACCGGCTGGATTCCGCCGTGGCCTTTCGACTGCTGACAACCTACAGTCTTTAAACAGATCATCGAAAAACACCAGGAATTCAAACTACCGTTAATCCTCCCGTTCGTGAATTACTCAAAAGCTTTCCACAGCTTACATACAAAGCGCAACATTTTCTGCACTCGGCAAACATAACAGAACCTGCATACAATATACATCTGTTGCAAAAAATATACAACAACAGCAGCAGCCATACTCTTAACTACCACCGGGACAGCTTTTCCCATTAAAAGAGGAGTCAAACAAAGCGACCCGCTATCTCCCAAATTCTTCACATCTACGCTGGAAGAGATTTTTTCAAGAAATAAACCCACACTGACAGGATAAGGCTGTTGTCGTCGGCGAAAAGAGGTTAACTTATCTTCGTTTCACCGACGACATTGTCCTTTTTTCTTCCTCAGCAGCTGAGTTAGGCCTAATGATCGATCAACTGAGTCATGCCAGTCTCCTAGTGGGGCTTTTTTTTAATGAATATGACCAGGAACTGATGTCGAACAGCACAGAGTGTATTATAGAAATTGGGGGTGTGGTGATTGAATAATGTGTCCATGAATACATTTACCTTGGCCAGATAGCCTTTTTCCAAGCAAGACAAGAAAAAGAAGTTGCTCGACGCACCGAGAATGCCTGGAAGAGCTACTAGTCGACACATTTCATGAAGGGATCTCTTCTTCTTTCCCTTGAACGAAAGCTCTTAGACAAATGTATTTATGGAGTGCAAACATGGTCGCTTAAAAAACGTCAGAAGTCCGCACTTGGAGTCTGCCAAGGAGCTATGGAGCGAAGTATACTGGGTGTCAAACTTACGGACTGCGCGCTCCAAAACTCAAATAGCTGATGCTGGCCTTACAACTTCTAGGTTGAAACGGAACTTTGCTGGTCATATCAGCAGCATGACGGAGGAGCAAACGGCAAAAATTACCAGTCAATGGATACCAAATGGCTGGAAACGACAACGCGGCGGGCCCAGAAGAAGATGACGAGATGAGCTGGACTCTTTCTCAAAAGATTGGCCTATAATCACACTAGATCGCAAAAATTGCAAGGAGGGAACGAAGGCCTCCTGCAGTGGGACAAGATAGGCTTAAAATAATAACTAGCTTATTCCCGTGTTATAAATTGTGTATATATATATTGTGTAGATATGTATCTAGATGTATGTAAATATTTAATCTCCGTTACTTATTAGGTATTAAAGGGGAAATATAAACAACAGGATTAAATTCATAATATCATTATATTTATCTTGTAGTATATAATAACTAACTATCTCAGTAGTGTATATAACAAAACGTTACATTACAATATAGTAACCATAATTAATAAATAAGTTACTATGACCCGTAATTAAATACACCAATTGTCATAATAACACTACATAACATAATTCATAATTATAATATGAATATACAATATACATCATCACAACCATAATCATCATAATTAACAATAATCAGAAAAATATCATACCTTAGATGTTAACGCCTTGGAAGTCGAAGAGCAACTCCACCCGCTCCACTGTGGCTCCGCTCTTTTATACCAGTCAACAAACAAGTATGATTCACAAGTGATAGTTGAGTCAAATCAGTGTTTGCTTATAGAAAAATAAGTTTGTTATAAAAATCATTTAGTAAATTCATTAATTAATAACAATTGAGTATAAAATATTAAACAGATAATTACATTTATAGGTATATCAAGTACTTATTTTTAAATATTAGACACATCATAATAATTGTATTAATATATCACGGCCATACTGACAAGTACTTCGCTCTCGAAGTACATCAGATACCCTTTTTCTACAATTGTAATTTACTTTTGTTTTGTCAGTTGCCTAGACGTGTCAAGTCCTCTCCACCCGCTGCTAGTGGGATAGACTTGCACCAAGCAAATGACCGACCAGCGGAAACAAATTTTATCGGTTACCTCGTCATGCAAGTCCCATTCACCCGCTGCTGGTGAGATAGACAAGCACCAAGTAAACGATCGCCCAGCGGATTTTTACTTTCTTTTTTTTTTTAATAAAAAAATACACGTTTTTATGTAAAGTATTTATTATAATATATTTCTACAATCAACAGTACAATAATATGTAAATAATTAAGTAAAGTATTTATTATAATATCTTAAGGAGTTAATGTGCCATATCATTTTCGACAATTACATTTTCATCAATTAATTCACCTGGCCAGAATCTTAATTTTTCTTTGGCTACTGAAATATTTCGTAAATTACCTAGACCTTGTAGAGCAAAACGATCATTAGGAAGGATAGAAGATATTTCATAAGGCCCTTTAAATTTAGGTGCCAATTTATCATTACGCCTATGATTCTGTGAGACATGAACTACATCTCCTACGTTAAAATTTAAGTTGTTACGTCGAGTGGCGTCGAAACGTTTTTTGATTTTTTCTGCTATTTTTAATAGGCGTAGTCTAGCTACTTCTCGGTCAGCCTCCAAGATATTTTGATTTTGTCTATCATTTTCGTCAAGTACGTCGTCTAAACGAGCTTGGACAGACGGAATATTTGCGTCTACGCCGATAAGTAATCGCAAAGGGGTAAAGACTGTGGATTTTTGTACAGTTGTGTTAATTGATTGTTGTACTTTCCACAGAACGTTCGGCCAATCTGACTGTTCATTGCACATAGTGTTAAGCATATCAGTTACAGTGGACACGTAACGTTCTACTTGACCATTACTTCTGGGAGTACCCGTGGAAATCAAGTGATGTTCTATATTTAGTTCATCAAAAAAGGACCTAATCGGACCACCGCTAAAATTAGTTCCTCTATCAGAAATTACTATAGAAGGAGTTCCAAATAAGGTGATGACATCTCGTAAATTTGGTACTAATTCTTGGGCATTAAGGGTTTTGAGTGGTTTAAGCAGACAGAACTTGGTAAACCCATCTACTATTAATAAAATATGTTTAAAACCTTCATTTGACTGGGTAAAAGGCCCTGTACAGTCCAAGTGTATTGTATGGAAAGGTAGTGCGGTTTTTTGAATTGGGTGTAAGAAGCCTTGCTTAGGGCCATGGTGACCTTTGCGTTTGATGCAAACCAAACAATGAGATAGATATTTTTTTACAAAACTTGTCATAGCAGGAAACCAGAAATGCTCACGTATTTTAGCGATAGTTTTTTCAAAGCCAACGTGACAATTTTCATCGTGGTAGAGACGCAAAATACTCAATCTTGTACCCTTTGGAATGTACAATTTTAATTCCCCGTTTGGTTGAACTTTGTAATATAGTAAATTATTACGGACTACATATTGGTTTGAATCATATTCTCCAGTTTGTACTCTATGAATAATTGATAGTATTTCAGGGTCTCTTTGTTGTGCAAGTTCTAACCAAGATTGAGGGTCATTTATTAAATTTACTGTGCTATCAACGGTCATGGGCACCTCAACAGGATTGCGACTGAGGAAATCAACATGGCTTATATATTGTCTTTTCTTGTAGGTAATTTCAAATTGGAAATCCTGCATATATGTCCACCAGCGAGCTACTCGTGGTGATAAATCTTTTTTATTCATTGTTGATTTAATAGCGTTACAGTCTGTGATAATTTTAAAGTTAATTCCTAGTAAATAGACTCGGAAGTGTTTCAAGGCGTTGTAAATAGCTAGAGTTTCTAAATCGTAAGAACTATATTTTGACTCTGCAGGTGTAGTTCTTTTACTAAAATAAGCGATGACTTTTGAATCACCATCGTATTTCTGGGTTAAAATAGCACCATATCCTAAAGCACTAGCATCAGTATATAACTCTGTTTTTAAAGCAGGATCAAAGATTGACAACAATGGTCTAGATACTAAGTAATTTAGTACATAATTCCTCGCAATGTCTTGTTTAGAACCCCAATCCCATTTTTGGTTTTTCTGTGTTAATTTACTTATACAGGCAGTACGTGTTGCAAAATTTGGTATAAATTTCCTAAAATAAGAGGCCAGACCCATAAATTGTCGTACTTGTTTAATGTTACGAGGAATTGGTGAATTTATTAGGGCAGAAACTTTAGATGTACTTGACCTGACACCTTCTCGAGATATTTGTCTACTCAAATACTCTATACAGTTAACAAAGAATTCACACTTTTTAGGGTTAATTTTAAAACCAGAAGAAGTGAGAGCTGATACCGTTAGTTCTAGGCATTTTAAACCTTCTTCAATAGTTGAAAATGGAATAAGTATGTCATCCATATAGACAAGTAGTAAATCTAAATGTGAAACGGCTTTGGATATTGCCCGTTGAAATACGGATGGCCCATTACAAATGGCAAATGGCATTTTTATAAATTCATAATGTCCGTCAGGGGTTGAGAAAGCTGTATATTTAGAAGAGTCTGCAGACACCGGAATTTGATAAAAACCGTTTTTCATATCTATTGAGATATAAAACTTGGCCTTTCCTAATTTGTCAATTTGATCCTCAATAAGAGGGAGAGGATATGTGTCTCTTTCAATGATTTTATTTAAGGACCTATAATCGACGCAAAGTCTGTCACTGCCATCTTTTTTTTTACTAAAATCACGGGACTGGCAAACGATGATTCGCTTTCACGAATTATATCGCTATCAATTAAATCCTGGATAATGAGTTTTACTTTATCTCTTTCACAAGGTGCCAAACGATAGGGACGATAATTTACTACTTTGTCACTTTTTAACCTTATCCTTAATTCTCCTGTTGTGACTGATCCAGATTTATTTAATATAGCAATATGTCTCTCAAAAATATCTATAATTTGATTTTGCAATTTTTCTTCTAAGTGAATTAATTTTGATTTTAACTCTGCCATTTGCATATTACAATAATCTAGCTGGAGCACAGAATTTACGTGTAAGTCTACCTTGTTAAGAGTTTTCCTCCGAATACTACTTCCTTCACAATCTGTAATAATCTCAATATCAGGGTATTCAACAGCATTTCTACCAATTAAAATATTATAATTAATTGTTTGATCATTAACAACAAATAAATCAAGTTCAATATATATGTCATCGAATCTTACAGGGACAGTTATTTTACCAGATACTTCCAATTTAACATTCCCTATTCCTGTAAGGTATTTGAAACAAGGTAGTATATTACATCTAAGTTGCTTAGCAATGGATTGTCTGATTAGGCTACAATTGGCACCTGTGTCTATAAGGGATTTAACTGGAATATCGTGAATAGATACATTTGTAAGCTTTAATTCGCTTTGCCTAAAAAATTAACCTCATTTTTATTAGTGTTGGTTTTCTCTAAAGCAGAACGTGCTTTATACCAGCATACAGACTCATTGTGACCGATTTTTTTACAGAAGGTACAGGTAACCCTATCAGGAACCTTATTTCCTGGAGTACTGGTCCCTGTTTCAGATGGCGGATTTCGGTTTCTATTGCAGTGGATTTTTATGTGACCTGTTTTACCACACAAATAACATTTTTTTTCTTCGGAATTATTATTTCGGGTCTCTAACTTTGGGCGTTTGACTTTACTTTGTCCTGCTGTACTGTCAGAATCGTTTTGTTCTATTGGTCGTTTTTTGGGTTTTATGTAACTGGAGAACAAAGATATTAATTGAGAAGTAGTTTTAACATTACTGTTGAAAGCAGCCATTCTTACGTTCACATCTGTTACGCTACCGCAGATCAACTCGATTAATTGGTCTTCCGCAAATGATATTTTCGTATTACGTAGCAGCCTAACCTTTTCCCTAGCGTATTCGCAATAAGAATCTGCAGAATCAGAATTGTATAACACTGCCTTGGATAGTTTTTCAGACATGATATAAGTCTGTGAGGTCTGTACGGAAATTTTCCCATGTTCGGCCTTCAGATGGTACCCAAGACTCAAACCATAACAAAGCGGAACCTTTTAAAGCCTTACCAGCTCTTGCGACTGTTGCGATACTGCTCCATCCAAATTCTTTTGACAGCTCTTCAATGCTTTTACACCAGCCTTCCGCACCGCTGTCACTAGTTGCTGGGTCGAAGACCGGGAGTGCCACGTCGTCATCAGCATGGCGACGACCAGAAACAGCATCACTGATTGCTTTGAGAAGACCTTCCAGGACAGTAGAATCCATTCTTAAACTTATAAATACACGTCTTAATAGGGGTGAAGTCAATCCCACTTCTGATGTTATAAATTGTGTATATATATATTGTGTAGATATGTATCTAGATGTATGTAAATATTTAATCTCCGTTACTTATTAGGTATTAAAGGGGAAATATAAACAACAGGATTAAATTCATAATATCATTATATTTATCTTGTAGTATATAATAACTAACTATCTCAGTAGTGTATATAACAAAACGTTACATTACAATATAGTAACCATAATTAATAAATAAGTTACTATGACCCGTAATTAAATACACCAATTGTCATAATAACACTACATAACATAATTCATAATTATAATATGAATATACAATATACATCATCACAACCATAATCATCATAATTAACAATAATCAGAAAAATATCATACCTTAGATGTTAACGCCTTGGAAGTCGAAGAGCAACTCCACCCGCTCCACTGTGGCTCTGCTCTTTTATACCAGTCAACAAACAAGTATGATTCACAAGTGATAGTTGAGTCAAATCAGTGTTTGCTTATAGAAAAATAAGTTTGTTATAAAAATCATTTAGTAAATTCATTAATTAATAACAATTGAGTATAAAATATTAAACAGATAATTACATTTATAGGTATATCAAGTACTTATTTTTAAATATTAGACACATCATAATAATTGTATTAATATATCACCCGCGGCTTTGCCCGTATGTAGTTCGGGAATTACCTACGGGATCTTACTTCTAGGATAATAAGTAATATATGTGCTATACCAGACTATAATATATCTCTGTGCCAAGTTTTATCTAGATATGTTCAACCGTTCTGGCGTGATTGAGTAACAAACATCTATCCATCCAGACTTTCACATTTATAATATTTTATGTAATATATTTATGTGTAATATTAGTTGTTACTTTTAAAGTTAAATAGCTAATAAAGAAAATTTAGTGTAAGTATTTCATTTTATTATAACTATAAAACGGGATATTTACCATGTTTATTGTTTTCTTTGAGTTCCCTATATTTCGGCGCTGTTGCAAGCACCGTGATCACGGATAAACTGAAGTTATTGCGGGTGGGTGTTTATGAGCAGACAAATCGGTCTACCCTCTTTATTGTTCGTTTTTTGCACTCAATACCGCTACCACTGTCACTCACAACACGATTCTGTTCCCGGCACACAAAACTCACTGTGTTTGCTCCGTGATCATCGTGCTTGCAACAGCGCCAAAATATCGGGAACTCGAAGAAAACAATAAACATGGTAAATATCCCATTTTATAATTATAATAACATTAGTGACCATGATAGTTTAAAATCGTATTTCATTTTAGTTGAGTAATACAGACACACTCGAGTTTTTTTACATGAAGTTACTTATAAATTGTAAATATTAGTTTATAGTAATATCAATTACATTACATATTATGTGATATATTATAGATAGATAAAATACACGATAGTTTAAAATCTTGTAATAAATCTCGTTTATTGGTATTTTTACTTGCTTTTTATTTCATATTTTTCAACAGTGTTATAGAAAAAAATATTATCTTATTAAAATAACATATTATTTTAACATTAATACATTGATAAAAAATGCATCATCTATGGAATTTGCTAAGGTATTTAAGAGTTTTAATTTTACATTTATTTTTAAAGAACCTACACGAATAGTTAGTGGAACATGTCTGGACAATTTTATGGTAAACTTTCGAGGTTGTAAAGGTGAACTTCTTGAGCTAGTACTATCTGATCACACAGCACAATTGCTCACATGCCCTGTTAAAGCAACGTGTACTTACAAATATTGGTTTATTAAGAGACGCGACTATAGTCAAGAAAACATTGAAAAATTCAAAGAATGCATTAGTTCTTTATCATTCCATGATGTATTTGCAAACGATGACCCCAATGATGCGTTTAACAATTTCTATGACATTTTAAAATTATTTTATTATTTATGTTTCCCACTAATTAATATTAAAATTAACACTAGAAGACGTTTGAATTGGATGACTAAAGGAATCCGAGCATGTTGTAAACGAAAGCGGTAACTACTATGGCAATATCGAATTACTAAAAACCATAGCGATAAATCAAAATTCAAAGCTCTTTCATCTAGACTCAATCGCATTATCAAGTCAACAAAAAAATCACAAAACAACCACTACATATACACAGCTCGCAATAAATGCAAAGCTACATGGGACATAATAAATGACTCTAAATGCAATATACCAGATAACGAAATACACAATTTAACTGTTAATGGTAAATTAATAAATGATGCATCATCTATGGCTAACTTTTTAATGACTTTTTTATTGCCAATATAAATTCAGAGTTGCCACACAGTACACCAAGCAGTCTTGATACTCAGCTTAATTCTATGTATATGTATCCAATACTTCCCGATGATGTACTTAAATTGATATTAAATCTTAAGAATACCAAAAGCACTGGATATGATGACATTTGTACAAGTATACTAAAACATGTAGCCTTGAAAATTTGTCCTGTCCTTAGTCATATTATAAATTTATGTTTTATTCCTAGTGTATTTCCTGATAAATTAAAGGTAACAAAAATCAAACCACTTTTCAAGAAGGGAGATAGACTGTCCGTAAATTGTTATCGCCCTATAGCTCTTATACCAGTGTTTTCAAAAGTATTTGAAAAAGCAGTACATGATAATATTTACAATTACTTTGATAAGAATAACTTGTTTGCAGATGAACAATCGGGGTTTAGAAAAAATAAATCGATTGATATGACAGTCTATAATTTTTTAAATGAAGTAATGCGTAATTTAAATAATAAGAATCATGCTTGTGCATTATATATGGACCTTACCAAAGCTTTTGATAATGTAGACCACAATATACTGTTATCGAAATTGTCGGCTTATGGTGTTAGAGGCAGTGCTTATGATCTAATAAAGTCCTAACAACAACACAACCTAACAACTGTTAAGTAACAGGAGACAATCGACTCAGATCACAAGGATTTGTGCTAAGACTAAAACAGAAATAACTTACTCATCAAAATATAGAGAAGTAAAAATAGGGGTACCGCAAGGCAGTGTTTTAGGACCACTTTTATTTATCATTTATGTGAATGACTTGCCGCGCATTACGAGCCATCCGACTGTTTTGTTTGCTGATGATGCCACTGTTGTATTCTCCAGTAAAGAACTGTCTAAACTAAAAGAAGAAGTAGAAAATACATTACTAACTATTATAGAATGGCTGACATCAAATAAATTAAAAATAAACTTAATCAAAACTAAAATTATGACTTTTAAGAATAGAAATGGCAAACAAACAAACGTCGATGTTTATTTCCAAGGACAGAAGATTGAGCAAATCAATACAACAAAATTCTTAGGCTTACATATAGACTATAACCTAAACTGGAAGTCACATTTGGAAAGCTTGTGTCTCAAATTAAGTCAGCAGTCCTATGCGTTATATATGCTTGCAAAAACGGCCAGTACCTGTGCGGTCTTAGCATCTTACCATGGTTACGTAGGGTCCTTGTTGAGATATGGCATTATGTTTTGGGGCTATTTTACAGAAAAAGAGGCTGTATTTAAAATGTAATAGAGATGTATCCGCGCAATATGTAGTTTAAAACCAACAGATAGTTGTAAGCCCTTTTTTCAAAGCTTAAATATATTAACATATTATATTGGAAGTCGTAGTCTTTGTAAAACGCAACTTGCATTATTTCAAAAATTATAGAAGTCAACGTAACAATAAAAAAATATATTTCCCTGACAGCAGTAGAACTACTTTGTTCAGCAATAGTATTTTTTGAATGGCACCTCGACTTTATAAGTAAGTTACGCTGATGATATGGTCCTGCTCAGTCTATCAATCTGTGGTCTGAGGAAATTGTTGGCCATCTGTGAGAGGTACGCGGAGGCTCATGGCTTGAGGTATAATGCCTCCAAGAGCAAGGTAATTGTTTTTAGAGTGCGCAACAATACACCTGTTAATATTCCATCTATTAACTTACGAGGAATTCCGTTGGAGTTCGTTACCTAGGTCATGTTGTCACGGACTTTCTCATGGATGACCAAGGTTTAGATAGGGAGCGCAGAGCGTTGGCAGCCATATGCAATATGCTGGCTCGCAGGTTTGCACGTTGTACTAAGGAGGTGAAACTGACTCTTTTTCGAGCGTTTTGTCAATCGTTTTACACGTGCAGCCTGTGGGTAAGGTATACGCAGAAGGCTTACAACGCTCTGCGCGTTCAGTATAACAATGCGTCGAGGATATTGTTGGGGCTACCTCGGTTTTGTGGCGCGTCTGGCATGTTCGCTGAAGCGAGATTAGATGATTTTTATGCCGTTATGCGCAAGCGATGTGCGAGTATGCTGTAGCGATTCAGGGGTAGCCCCAACAACATACTGGCTACACTGGCGGACAAAATTGATGGGCCTTTCATTAGGCACTGGGCAGCTAGGCATGTGCGTACTGGCGTACATGTCGCCAATTAATTTAAGCTTTTTATGTACTAACAATAGGTTAAGATTTTACTAACACTATATGGATCAATGGTCTGAATTAAATAAATTATTATTATTTCCTTTATGAGGAGCTCGTGGCTAAATAATAACAGCCGCTCGGGTCGATCTTTAGGTTAAGCCGTGCTTGCCTAGGTTGGTCTGTGGATGGGTGACCGCCCATTACATACCGAGTTTCCTCCGTGCCTCGGAAAGCACGTTAAGCCGTTGGTCCCGGCTGTCATTTGTAGATCTTTGACAGTCGTTAGGCAGTCAGTGGCCAAAAAAGTCTGACAACCAGTCTTACCAAGGGGTATCGTATTACCCAGTACTAACTGGGTTGTGGAGGTCAGATAGGCAGTCGCTCCATGTAAAATACTGGTATTCAGCTGCACCCGGTTAGACTGGAAGCCGACCCCAATATAGTTGGGAAAAGGCTAGGCAGATGATGATGATTATTATTTCCTTTATTTATTTTTATACAATAAATTATTATTATTTCCTTTATTTATTTTTATACATATTAAATACATTTTTAAATATTCTAATATAAAACAATATAAAAAAAAACATTTAAAAATATAAAAAATAGTGGTCCGCCGGTATCGGGAGCAGGGTCCAAGCTACCGGTGGTTAGGGCTCCAGAGACAGGAACCTCCTCACAATGCGAGCCGTATCGAGGAGTACTGCCTTCTGAATCAGGCCCTTGATCCAACCGCCTAACGAGAGCCTCGAAAGATGGTCGTCGAGGCTCTTGGCTATAAGGCCATTGGCCGTCACGACGATCGGCACAATGATAGCCGAGTTCACATTCCACATGTCGACAACCTCGTGTGCTAAGTCGAGATATTTAATTTGTTTCTCTTTCTCAGCTTTCATGAGGTTCTCGTCATGCGGAATGGTAACATCGACTATCATTACACGGCGCGCTAATCGGTCTATCACTACTATGTCAGGTTTATTGGCGACAATAGTCCTGTCAGTAATGATAGACCGATCCCAGTACAACGTGACATGGTCTTTCTCGAGAACTGGGTCGGGCACATACTTGTAGTACGGTACCTCAGATTCCACAAGTTTATATTTCAAGGCAAGTTGTTGGTGAATAATCCTGGCTACTTGGTTGTGCCTGTGCAAGTACTCGCCGTTAGCCAGACGAGAACAACCAGAAATAATATGTCTGATGGACTCACCCGGACGGTGACATGCCCGACACACATCAACCGTCCCGTCCTTCATAATATATTTCCGGTAGTTGTTCGTCAACATAACTTCGTCCATAATCGCACAGACAAAACCTTCAGTTTCCCCAAAGAGGTCGTCGAAACGTAACCAGGACACGGATGCTAGAAAATCTACATCGGGCCCATGAAGAACCCGGTAGAAGCATCCATGAAGCTCCTTGCCTTGCCATACTTCCATGCGGTCATCGGTAGTAAGTACTACAGGTTTGCGCCAGTTCTCTTTAGCCATGGACAGCGGGGTGAGTCCCTTGTCCACTGCGACCACATCTCGGTGCATACCCACCTCGGTTTTTAAAAAATATTCTCTGAGACTGCATATCTCGTGGTTGTGAAGGGTCTTCGCGTTTAAAAAACCTCGACCCCCGCACTTCCGCGGGATGTACAGCCTCATTACCGATGATCGTGGGTGATGCATCCGGTTTGCGGTTAACAGTGTACGAACTCTTCTATCCAGGGCATCGAGTTCGGTCTGAGTCCATTTGAGTACGCCGAAAGAGTACATTAAAACTGGCATGACCCAACCGTTGAAGGCGCGCACCTTGTTCCCGCCTAAAAGAAGGCTATTTAATACCTTGTTCAGGCGTCCAAAGAAGCGCTCCCTCAACGATTGCTTCATGTCAGTTACGTTAATGCCTAACGATTCCGACATACCCAAATACGTATAGCTTTCGGATGAGGAGAGGGATCTCAGGTGTATGGAATCCGAGAGCTGAATTCCCTCGGATTCCATAATCTCCCCTCGCTTTACATACATGACTGCACATTTGTCCACACCAAATTCCATCCTAATGGCGTTACTGAAAGTTTCAGTTACTTTCAGTAGCTCCATCAGTCGCAATTTGTTGGGGGCAAAGAGTTTCAGATCATCCATGTAAAGAAGGTGAGATATGACCTGACCACCTCTCCTCAACCGGTAGCCTAGACCTGAATCCTCCAGCAATGTGCTCAGAGGATTCAGGGCTAGACAGAACCAAAGTGGGCTCAGACTGTCGCCCTGGAATATTCCCCGTTTAATCCATACAGGTTCATCATTCCCCTGGATTTGTCGACATCCTGGATATCGAAGGACCGTCCTCCATTGCCCCATACATGACTCAAGGAAGGCACGTAGAGTTGCATCTATCTTGTACAACTCCAGTACACTCATGAGCCATGTATGTGGCACCGAGTCGTAGGCCTTCTTATAATCTATCCAACATGTCGACAGATCCTTGCGGGATCGACGAACCTGTTGGCTAATGGCCATGTCGATGAAGAGTAGCTCCTTCGTACCGCGGGACCTATTCCTACATCCATTTTGAGAGGCAGACATAATGAAGTTTTTGTCAATGTGTGTATTAATTTTCACTCTCAAAATGGATGTAAGAAGTTTATAGACCGTTGACAAACACGTGATCGGTCTATAATTTTTGGGTTCCGCGGGACTACCTGACTTATGGAGCAGGTGGGTAACGCCTGTTGTTAAAAACTGTGGTAGGGACCCAGATTCTAAGGATGACTGGAATTGGGATCCCAGGCAAGTGTGTGAACTACTAAGCCATTTGAGCCAGAAGTTGTGCAGTCCGTCCGGTCCCGGGGATTTCCAATTCGGTAACGGACGAACTGCTCTGGCTATATCTATAGGTGTTATTAAAATTGGCTCCATTTCTGGGATAGGTTCACACGTTCGCTCGACATCACTTATCCAGTCAGTCTCAGTATGACAGACGGGCACCGACCAGATGCTACGCCAGAAAGAACTCGTGGCAGCATCATCCGGGCGGCACACGTCTGTCATATTTTGCTCGGGTCGCCGAATACGGTTCGCCCATGCATAAACTTTCTGCTTCAGGAAGTCGATGCGCTCTGTGACACGGGACATGTATTCTTGAGGACTGATTCCAGTCCCCGAGAATGCCCGCCTCACAAAGCGCATCACACGTGGTCGTGTATTGCCTTCCCTGATGCAGTGTAGTTTGCCGATGAGTACCCTGGCCTCGTCGATGCGGCACTCGATCCTGCGCTGCCAGGTTGGTACGGCTGGTTTTGGTCGAATAGCTATGTCATAATTTGGGAATTTGACATTAGCTAAACGACATGCCGCAACAGCCCCACAGTACAGGATCGAGTGTGTATCAACGAGGTTCTCGCTACTCTCGAAAATATTCTTGAGTTGCGAGTCCAAGGCACACACCAGCGCCCTATTTTTATTATGCATGGGTAACCGTGGTAATCGGGGTCTAAGTTTGGTAGGAGTGGATCGATATTCGCTAAGCGCATCTTCCAGAGCGCTCCTCAATCGGTCGTTGCACTGGCTACTTACCATGGCAACCCTATCATCTTCCTCTACAACAGCTGGGTTGGACCGCGGCGGGGTTGCGTCAATAGCTGACGCTTGCACCGCGGTTTGTGCCGGAGTTAAGACGATACGGTTGCTCAGTACCTCTGAGCGCAGCCTATCAAGTGCGGCATCGTCCAACATGTGATTGCGTTGGATGACCCGCACCTGATCCGACAGTCGTTGGGCCGAGACGTTGACGATTGGTTCAAGTACCTGGAATAGAGACAGCATCCTAACACGGTACGCAGTGAGGTTAGTTCCCCCCTTCTGTAGACCCGTAGTATGCGCGCATCACATTTTCGTTCATGGACTGCGTCCATCGAATGCGCGACACATTTCCACCGGCAGCGGGGACCCTGTTCGTGGCCTGTTGGCCTCGAGGTCCCAAGCCCGCTGGTGGCCGTCCTCGTCGTCGAGGTGGCGGTGGTGTCGACGGCGGGGAGAAAAACTCGTCACTCGAGCTCGACGCAACTGCACCGACCGGCGACGCAGCGCTCACGGATGTGGCGCGTCCCGGCGAATGGGAGGCGGAGCTGAGTGATGAGCCCGGAGATGGTGGGTGTGTCTCGTGTAATTTGGCCCGGCGTCTGGTCAGCATTTTTTAAGACGTACGTCGTACATTTTCAAATATTTATATGATTTTAGGCTCCAGTTTTTTGATGTATCTGTTTTCTTTTTTTTTTCCTTATCGTAATTATTGATAAAATTAGTTAATTATATTTTAAATATGGGTAAAATAGATAAAAAAAAATTAATAAAAATTCAGTTTGATAAAATACGTGCTGTCAATTTGACACTCGGGCCACAGATTAAATTGACTCGTGGGTAGGTGTGAAAAAGTATAGACGTGTTTAAAAATCCGGAACTTTATTTTAAATTCAATTAATTCAAAATTCATTAAGTTTATATCTGTAATAAGTTAATAACAGTTATATAACTACTACTCACGTATGTGCACGTTTATGTGACTTAGACAATTATTTTCACCACCTGCCAGCTGTTCAATTACTACACCACAGCACAAGTTTTCTAGCATTTCACATAATGTCACAATTTGCTGAAGTCCTGGCTGCACAAAAAGCCCTGGAGGAGAACTTTTTGAGGAAGATGGGTGAGCTTGAGGCTCAAATACAGTGCGCCGGGCCAGCCAAGGATACGGTGGCAAAGATAGCTGAGGAGTTTCGTGGTTTTCGGGAGCTTGTTTTCTCCATGCTTGGGCTGCTGCGAAGCCAAATCAGTGAGTGTGCCAAGCAAATTGATGGCTTAGAGACCAGGCACCGGCGGAAAGCTTTGGTTTTCCAAGGTCTTGCTGAAGCGGAGAATGAAGACTGCACGGCTGTTATTTTGGATGTTTTAAACACCAAGCTAGCGCTGAAGAATATCTCGGCACCTTCTATTAAAGCTTGTCACAGGCTGGGGGCCCTCAGAAAGGATCATCACAGGCCTATCCTTGTTAGGTTTGCCAGTGTAGACTTGAGGTCATCAGTGTGGAAGGCAAAGACAGGCTTGAAAGGCTCCAAAATGTCAGTGAAAGAGTTCCTGACTAGGACCAGGCAATCTATCTTCAGCAAAGCACGGGAGCACTTCAGCATGCGGTCGTGTTGGACCCAAAACGGGGTTATCTTCATAAAGGCTCCTGACGGAAGTCGGCACAAGATAACTTCCTTTGATGAGCTGAAGCCCTTGGTAGCCCAGTACCCCAAGGCACCGGACGCGGCTCCTTCTACCAGTGGAAGAGGTGGCGGCGCTGCTGGGAATCTGAAAACCATAACACGAAAATTATAGGTTTGAGTGTTGATGTTTTGATGTTTTTTCTTGATTGTTGTTTTAGATTCCAAATCTTTACTTACCAGTTTGTAGTTGTCCAGTCTAATAGTTATCTTCCTTATGTTTTGTACTCCAACTGTTTACTTCTACTTCTTTATTATTAAGAGGTGCATTGGTACTTAGATACCCTCAACTGTGTTTATTTTTCTAATATTAGTTTGAGTGATTGATTGATATTGTTAAATGAATGTCAGCTGCGGCTTGTCAAATTGACGTTTAGAAATATTTAAGTGACAGTGACGTTCCAAATAAACGTTTCGAAATTTTGTTTCTGGTAAACTCACAGATTATTTGTTGTCAGTTACGTTTCGTTCCATGTACCATCACATAATTTGCAGTTGGGTGTGTCTCCTTCTTTTTCTATATTTAACTATTATTCTGATTCTGTTTTTGTTCTTTTGTGTCTGGGAACTACGGCTTTCACTTTTCCTTTGTATTTTGCTGTGTATATGTGCTATATTCTATGCTTATTTTACTACTTGCTACTAGTGTTGGTGTTAGCTGGCGGGTGGTGCGGAGTTGTGCACCTGGTGGTGATACTTAGTTTGTTTTTAGTAATAGCTTAATTGTTTTATATATTTATTATATTATATTTAGAGTATCACTGAACGAGCAAAAACTTCCATCGCTTGAAGAAGCAGCAGATTCATCCGCGGATAAGAAAATTTCATTGTTTGACATAAATATAAACGTAACAAATATATATATATATATATATATATATATTTGTTACGTTTATATTTACATAAATACAAAAGTAACAAACGTTTATATTTATGTCAAACAATGAAATTTTCTTATCCGCGGATGAATCTGCTGCTTCTTCAAGCGATGGAAGTTTTTGCTCGTTCAGTGATACTCTTGGTGAGTTTTTGCAACAAAAGTTTAATGATAAGTCTGAACGATTGTTGAACGTGTGTCATATTAATGCTCAAAGTGTTCCGAGCCACTATAGCGAGCTGTACGACGCCTTTAACAGCAGCAATGTACACGCCATCTTGATCTCTGAATCTTGGCTCAAACCACATCTCCTGTCCACTACTTATCCTCTTACTGGTTTCATTCTTATACTTAATGATAGGATTGGTAAGGGAGGGGGTGGTGTGGCCATATACCTCCGCAGTGACTTTCCTTATAAAATACTTGCCACTTCCTCTTCACAATATTCTGCTTCTGCTGAGTTTATTTTCCTTGAAGTCTGTGTCAAGGGAGCCAAAACTGTTATTGGTGTTGTTTACTGTCCTCCCACTGTTGATTACTTCACTGAATTCGAATCAGTACTTGAATCTTTGGGTTCAGAGTATGCACATCACATCATAATGGGTGACTTTAATACAAATCTCCTTTCCCGCAATGCCCCTCGGTCCTGTAAACTCCTCCAGCTTATCGAGTCGGTTAGTCTGCACGTGTTGCCGCTCCAGCCTACCCATCATAACGCTGTCGGTGATGACACCTGGCTCGATCTGATCCTTACCTCAAATCCTTCTCTTGTATCCTCCCATGGTCAACATGACGCTCCTGGCTTTTCTCACCATGACATGATTTTCCTCTCTTATATCCTGAAACCTCCCAAACCTAAACCTAGGGTTCTGTACAGGCGTTGTTTTGCGCGGATGAATGTTGAGGAAATTAAGAAGGATGCATCTGTGACTGATTGGGAGCCTATGTTGGAAGCCTCTTTGGCTGACGATAAGGTTGCGATATTTAACGATGTTGTGATCAACCTCTACAATATTCATGCTCCCATCAAAAAAATTAAACTAAAACGTCCTCCTGCTCCATGGATGACAAGAGGGATACGGATGGCAATGCGACGTAGGGACCGGGCATTCCGTAAATTTAAGAGGGATCGTACTGACGAGAACTGGTCATTATACAAGGTTGCAAGGAATAGATGCAACCAGATGATACGCATCGGTAAACGCCGCCACATTTTAGATAGGTAATATAACTTCTTCCTCTTCTGCCGATATTTGGAAATTTCTTGGAACTCTGGGTATCGGCAAACCGCGACATTTAGACCTTCCAAACTCTATTGACCTGGATGAGCTTAACCGACATTTTTCTTCTGCTTCCTCCATGGATCGCTTAACCAAGCAACGAACTTTGTCCTTAATTTCTGGTCTAACGCGCCCTAATATTAACCACTTTTGCTTCGTTCCAGCTGCACCGGGAGAGATCAAAAAGATCATCCTGTCCATCAAGTCGAAAGCAGTGGGTTGTGATAATATCACCCGTGGTATGATCATAACTCTTCTGGATGAGCTCCTACCTGCGATTACCCACATTGTGAATTTTTCCCTTTTTACCGGAGCATTTCCTTCCCTGTGGCGCAAAGCCTATGTTTGTCCGCTACCCAAGGTCCCTAATTCCTGTCTTCCTGCCCATTTCCGTCCCATTTCGATCCTTCCCTTTCTATCTAAAGTGCTTGAGGCCTGTGTGCACAAGCAATTCTCCGATTTTGTCCATCGGAACTCGCTTATCAGCCCACTTCAATCTGGGTTCAGGCCTGGGCACAGCACTGTTTCCGCCCTTCTTAAAGTGACTGGCGATATTAGGGCAGGACTAGAAGACACCAAGGTAACGGTACTGGTGCTGGTCGATTTCTCAAATGCCTTCAATACCGTTAGTCACGACATCCTTTTAGCCATTTTATCCCATGTCATGGTCTCTCCCGGAGCACTGGAATGGTTCTCCTCTTACCTTCAGGAACGCCAGCAGTCAGTTCATGTTGGGAATTTCTCATCATGTTGGTGTGATTTGGAGACTGGTGTTCCTCAAGGCGGTATTCTTTCTCCTCTTCTGTTTTCTATTTTTATTAATCTCCTTACTTCTGAGCTTCAGTGTGCGTATCATCTGTATGCCGATGACTTGCAGTTGTACTGTCAGGGGAGGGTTGACGAAATTCGAGATCTGATCGACAATTTAAATCGGGACCTGATAGCAATAAATACCTGGTCCGATAAATTTGGTGTGGCAGTAAATCCTAATAAATGTCAGGCGATCATCATTGGCAGCTCTCGCAGTCTATGCAAGTTGAATGGTACAACCTTGCCACCAGTTCTTTTCGACGGTACGGTCGTTCCTTTTAGTGCTGAGGTCAAGGATCTTGGCTTGCATATCGATAGCTCTATGAAATGGCATACTCAAGTTGCTCGTGTCAGTCAGAAGGTTACTGGTTCGTTGCGGGCTTTGTACCGCTTGAGAAACTTTTTACCCTCAAATACGAAAACAATGCTTGTACAGTCCTTAATTTTTCCTATCATCGATTACGGTGACGTGTGCTACTTTGACCTGAATGCGGATCTCCTCGACAAACTTGACCGTCTTCTAAATAACTGCATTCGATTCGTTTTCAATTTGCGTAAATATGATCATGTCTCCGAACACCGGACTCTTCTTAAGTGGTTGCCCATACGTCAGCGTAGGGAGCAAAGGGCGCTTACCACCTTGTTTTCTTTTCTTGTTTCTCCCACTTCCCCTAGTTACCTTGCTCCCCACTTTCAGTATATTTGTGCCAACCATAATAGGAGCCTGCGATCATCGCAAAACCGTATGCTTCAATGTCCCTCTCACCGCACTGATTTCATTCACCGATCTTTCTTTGTCCAGTCTATTTCTCTGTGGAATGCGCTTCCCCAGGAAATCAGGATGGCAACGAATCGCTTATCTTTTAAAATTAAAGTTCGTGAGTACATTCGGAAGAAGCTGGCAGTTTCGTCACAACGGTAATGTTTTCCCCATGGTTTGTGTTTTTATTTTGGTATATTCGTGGAAATGTTTATTTACATTAATTTAAATTTTGATATATATTTATAGTATTTTATATATCCATGTAGTTAATCTTATTATTATTTAAAATTATTTTCAGATTTACACCTACCACTGCTTGTCTCTGCATCACCCAAAGGTTGACTGGTAGAAAATGCCTATGGCATTAAGTCCGCCTCTGTACTTATGTGCTTGAAGTGTTAAATAAATAAATAAATAAATAAATTATTATTATTATTATTTCCTTTATTTATTTTTATACAAAAAAAAATAAAGGAAATAATAATAATAATAATTTATTTAATTCAGACCATTGATCCATATAGTGTTAGTTAAGTCTATTGTACATTTTGGTAAACGGTTATAATATTATTATTTCCTTTATTTATTTTTATACATATTAAATACATTTTTAAATATTCTAATATAAAACAATATAAAAAAAACATTTAAAAATATAAAAAATAGTGGCCCGCCGGTATCGGGAGCAGGGTCCAAGCTACCGGTGGTTAGGGCTCCAGAGACAGGAACCTCCTCACAATGCGAGCCGTATCGAGGAGTACTGCCTTCTGAATCAGGCCCTTGATCCAACCGCCTAACGAGAGCCTCGAAAGATGGTCGTCGAGGCTCTTGGCTATAAGGCCATTGGCCGTCACGACAATCGGCACAATGATAGCCGAGTTCACATTCCACATGTCGACAACCTCGTGTGCTAAGTCGAGATATTTAGTTTGTTTCTCTTTCTCAGCTTTCACGAGGTTCTCGTCATGCGGAATGGTAACATCGACTATCATTACACGGCGCGCTAATCGGTCTATCACTACTATGTCAGGTTTATTGGCGACAATAGTCCTGTCAGTAATGATAGACCGATCCCAGTACAACGTGACATGGTCTTTCTCGAGAACTGGGTCGGGCACATACTTGTAGTACGGTACCTCAGATTCCACAAGTTTATATTTCAAGGCAAGTTGTTGGTGAATAATCCTGGCTACTTGGTTGTGCCTGTGCAAGTACTCGCCGTTAGCCAGACGAGAACAACCAGAAATAATATGTCTGATGGACTCACCCGGACGGTGACATGCCCGACACTCGTCAACCGTCCCGTCCTTCATAATATATTTCCGGTAGTTGTTCGTCAACATAACTTCGTCCATAATCGCACAGACAAAACCTTCAGTTTCCCCAAAGAGGTCGCCGAAACGTAACCAGGACACGGACGCTAGAAAATCTACATCGGGCCCATGAAGAGCCCGGTAGAAGCGTCCATGAAGCTCCTTGCCTTGCCATACTTCCTTGCGGTCATCGGTAGTAAGTACTACAGGTTTGCGCCAGTTCTCTTTAGCCATGGACAGCGGGGTGAGTCCCTTGTCCACTGCGACCACATCTCGGTGCATACCCACCTCGGTTTTTAAAAAATATTCTCTGAGACTGCATATCTCGTGGTTGTGAAGGGTCTTCGCGTTTATAAAACCTCGACCCCCGCACTTCCGCGGGATGTACAGCCTCATTACCGATGATCGTGGGTGATGCATCCGGTTTGCGGTTAACAGTGTACGAACTCTTCTATCCAGGGCATCGAGTTCGGTCTGAGTCCATTTGAGTACGCCGAAAGAGTACATTAAAACCGGCATGACCCAACCGTTGAAGGCGCGCACCTTGTTCCCGCCTGAAAGAAGGCTATTTAATACCTTGTTCAGGCGTCCAAAGAAGCGCTCCCTCAACGATTGCTTCATGTCAGTTACGTTAATGCCTAACGATTCCGACATACCCAAATACTTATAGCTTTCGGATGAGGAGAGGGATCTCAGGTGTATGGAATCCAAGAGCTGAATTCCCTCGGATTCCATAATCTCCCCTCGCTTTACATACATGACTGCACATTTGTCCACACCAAATTCCATCCTAATGGCGTTACTGAAAGTTTCAGTTACTTTCAGTAGCTCCATCAGTCGCAATTTGTTGGGGGCAAAGAGTTTCAGATCATCCATGTAAAGAAGGTGAGATATGACCTGACCACCTCTCCTCAACCGGTAGCCTAGACCTGAATCCTCCAGCAATGTGCTCAGAGGATTCAGGGCTAGACAGAACCAAAGTGGGCTCAGACTGTCGCCCTGGAATATTCCCCGTTTAATCCATACAGGTTCATCATTCCCCTGGATTTGTCGACATCCTGGATATCGAAGGACCGTCCTCCATTGCCCCATACATGACTCAAGGAAGGCACGTAGAGTTGCATCTATCTTGTACAACTCCAGTACCCTCATGAGCCATGTATGTGGCACCGAGTCGTAGGCCTTCTTATAATCTATCCAACATGTCGACAGATCCTTGCGGGATCGACGAACCTGTTGGCTAATGGCCATGTCGATGAAGAGTAGCTCCTTCGTACCGCGGGACCTATTCCTACATCCATTTTGAGAGGCAGACATAATGAAGTTTTTGTCAATGTGTGTATTAATTTTCACTCTCAAAATGGATGTAAGAAGTTTATAGACCGTCGACAAACACGTGATCGGTCTATAATTTTTGGGTTCCGCGGGACTGCCTGACTTATGGAGCAGGTGGGTAACGCCTGTTGTTAAAAACTGCGGTAGGGACCCAGACTCTAAGGATGATTGGAATTGGGATGCCAGGTAAGTGTGTGAACTACTAAACCATTTGAGCCAGAAGTTGTGCAGTCCGTCCGGTCCCGGGGATTTCCAATTCGGTAACGGACGAACTGCTCTGGCTATATCTATAGATGTTATTAAAATTGGCTCCATTTCTGGGATAGGTTCACACGCTCGCTCGACATCACGCATCCAGTCAGCCTCAGTATGACAGACGGGCACTGACCAGATGCTACGCCAGAAAGAACTTGTGGCAGCATCATCCGGGCGGCACACGTCTGTCATATTTTGCTCGGGTCGCTCCCAAGCTCTGTATACCCACCTCTCATCGCTCTGGAATATGCGATTCTGTGAGTACCGATCAACCCGCCGCTTATACCGCCGAATACGGTTCGCCCATGCATAAACTTTCTGCTTCAGGAAGTCGATGCGCTCTGTGACACGGGACATGTATTCTTGAGGACTGATTCCAGTCCCCGAGAATGCCCGCCTCACAAAGCGCATCACACGTGGTCGTGTATTGCCTTCCCTGAAGCAGTGTAGTTTGCCGATGAGTACCCTGGCCTCGTCGATGCGGCACTCGATCCTGCGCTGCCAGGTTGGTACGGCTGGTTTTGGTCGAATAGCTACGTCATAATTTGGGAATTTGACATTAGCTAAACGACATGCCGCAACAGCCCCACAGTACAGGATCGAGTGTGTATCAACGAGGTTCTCGCTACTCTCGAAAATATTCTTGAGTTGCGAGTCCAAGGCACACACCAGCGCCCTATTTTTATTATGCATGGGTAACCGTGGTAATCGGGGTCTAAGTTTGGTAGGAGGGGATCGATATTCGCGAAGCGCATCTTCCAGAGCGCTCCTCAATCGGTCGTTGCACTGGCTACTTACCGTGGCAACCCTATCATCTTCCTCTACAACAGCTGGGTTGGACCGCGGCGGGGTTGCGTCAATAGTTGACGCTTGCACCGCGGTTTGTGCCGGAGTTAAGACGATACGGTTGCTCAGTACCTCTGAGCGCAGCCTATCAAGTGCGGCATCGTCCAACATGTGATTGCGTTGGATGACCCGCACCTGATCCGACAGTCGTTGGGCCGAGACGTTGACGATTGGTTCAAGTACCTGGAATAGAGACAGCATCCTAACACGGTACGCAGTGAGGTTAGTTCCCCCCTCTGTAGACCCGTAGTATGCGCGCATGACGTTCTCGTTTATTGTTTGAGTCCATCTCATGCGCTGCACACAACCACCGGCAGCGGGGACCCGGCTCGGGGCCGGATGGCCCCTAAGTCCCAAGCTCTTCGGTGGCCGGCCTCTCCCCTGCCGACGTACAGGTGTTGGCGACGTCGGCGGAGAGAAATATTCGTCGCTCGAGCTTATTATTATTATTATAACCGTTTACCAAAATGTACAATAGATTTAAAAAGTGTGGACATATTTAAATGTAATGTTAAAAAAATGTTATTGGTATAATCTTATTATAGTGTTAATGAATATTTGTGTGACAAACTCTAAATAATGTTTATTACTTAAGTTTGAATTAAATTGCGTATTTCACAATGATTAATTAATAACATTTTAGCATAATAGATTATTATTGACATTATTACTTTGACATTATTTACTTTGACTTTAATTGACAAATTTAATAGACATGTAATTTTGAACTTTAATGCATTAAAATTTTTAATTTAGGGACTAACCACGTTCCGAACTAAATGTTGCATGCCTAGTGCAGAATATGGTGACACTAACAACTTTCCTGTTCTTCAAAAACCCACCTGTATAACTACCCATATTTGCAATAAATGAATTTGAATTTGAAAAAAATATTATCTGAAAAGGAAGCTGGTGCAGCGATATAGCTCTGGTGTCTGGCAGAGTCCATATAGCATAATATGCTCATGACATGAGAGCAACAACCCGCTGTCCGTGTCCCAACAGGACAGTGGCAACGATAACCTAACACACCACTTCGCCCCTGTAGCTTTCTATCTACTGCGATATATGTATAAGAGGACTTGCTTCATATATGCATAGATTTAATTCAGACACGTAAAATAAATGGGTGGTTGCCATGAAATACAGGATAGGTAATAGGTACAGGATGTATTTCTTCTGAACATACATACAGTTACACCCATCTCTGCACTTTTTGAAACATCTGAGCACCTTCATCAGAGAGACGATGCCGTCGTAAGCGCGCAAGTCGTAAATGGCAATTAACGCAACGCATGATAGCGGTTAAAATCAAAGTCCAAATCAAAAGCAACTCGTTGTCCAAAGAAGAATGCGGGAGTCCAAGTCAGGGTGCAGTATCGTCGCCCTGGGCGTCGGGGGTCACGTGGTGGCTCCCGGCCACCGTAGGCGCGGGCCTGTGGACGGCGAGTTATGGGCTAGCTCGCCGTCCGGCCGTCTTATGACGACAGGCCGTGTCGACGGCGCGTTCGTGTTCCACGCGCGCCTCAAAGAGATGTCAGCAACCGAGTAGGGGTCCGCATGGGCCGATGCCTGCCAGAGCTGCGGGACTGTTCGAAAGAGACACCGTGGCCCTGGAACACAAAGGGCAAAGAAGGAACATGGATGGGTTTTAGTCAGTACAAGTCTGACACTCCCTTCCGCTCCGCCCAGAGTGGGGGGGGGGGGTCATTTGATGATTTCCCATCCGGAAAAAAAAAAAAGGGTGCAGTATCGTCAGTTCAAGATGTAAAGGCCAAGTCGTCGAGAATCCACTAAATCGCAATGATAAACATAAAACCGCACGCAAAAATACAAACGTATCGAATGATGGAATAGAAGTGTTTTTCAATCTTTTTCATGACACGACCCCACAAAAAGAAAAAAAAATTCGGGACCCCCGACCCTTCGCTTTATTCCATGTATTTTATTATGGTAACATAATAAACAACAAAAGCTCGAAAAGTTCAAAAGTATACCTCTCTCTGACAGTACCATTCAGTAACTTTTGTGTCCTTGCAATTTGATTAATTTACGGATATGGCGGGCTGTGCGCAGTTTGAATTAGGAATTTCTCCGGTATCGTGAGTACTTTTACAAACATTTAAACTTACATACACAAACAGCCAGACCCGGAACAACTATCTGTAGGCAATATTTGTTTCGTGCGGGAATCGAAACCGCGATACGAAGCGCAGCAGTCAATCTCTCAGCCACTGCGCCAACCGTGCCGTCATGTTCATTGCAACAGCGTCGAAATATCGGGAGCTCAAAATAATGAACAATCACGGAAGATATCCCGTAAGTGACAGTATAAGTTTAGTGAAATTAGTTAATGAACAACAAGCGCAACCATCGTATTATTAAGATGGACTAGTACTCATACGTTTTAATTTTTTTGTTAATTTTTATTATCATACAAAATATTTAGATCCATCCATCCATATTTACACATTTTCTTAACAAATCTATTTTTTTAAACTTTAATGTTTTTTTTACTGAGGTAGTTTTCGCGGTTTCTCCCGGGAGTGCGAAGCCATAGAGGCTTCGCACTCCCGGGGGTCGCGACCCACACTTTGAAAAACACTGGAATAGATCATGGCAGATCTTACAGTGACAGTAGTGACGGGACTCAATCGATCACCATCGATAACGTTCTTTTATAAAATATACTACGAAATCCCCATAGTTTCATTTTTATTTCATGACTTTTCTTTGTTAATTGGCGTTTTAATATCAAGTTTACATGTTTTTTTTATAAATATTGTACTTTATAGAATGTATAAAAACGAAGAGAAAGAGCCATGTATAGTAAGAAAACCTTTGAGCAAAAACACATGTCATTGAATTGGAACGTAATCGGAAAAAAGTTACGTTTTCGTAATTGCACAATTACTTAATTTTGAGTAAATTAAAATATTTATAACTTTTGATTCCCGTGTCCTAAAAATACAATATTTTTTAAATAAATATCTCGTAAAATTATAGTTATAATTATTTTATATTTACACTTGCATGGAGCTTCATTAATTTTTAGATTTCTTGGGTCCAATTTCGCCGGAGTCCTTTACCTGTGTTGTTTATCCTTTATATGTGGAAGTTATAGGATTGAAGTTGAAATTTTTGGATTATTCTTAAGGGGCGGGACCTGGCGGCTTGCCACCCAACTTCTTCATAAAACATGTGACGCCTTGTGTGATGCTTTGCATATTATTTTTAACAAATGTTTGTGTGACAATGATTTTCCCACACTTTGGAAACGGGTGTATAATACTCCTGTTCACAAAGCTGGTGATAAGAATAATGTAGAGAATTACCGCCCTTCTCAATCCTTTCCACCTTGTCTAAAGTATTTGAGAGTCCTGTCCACAGTGCCTTGTTTCCCCATATTCATCAACTTATTATACCTGAAAAACACGGTTTTGTCAAACGTCGTTCAACCGCGACAAATCTTTTACTGTTTAAGAACTACCTCTTTGAAAAAATGGACCAACGAGTTCACGGCGACGCTCTCTATACAGACTTTCAGGAGGCTTTTGACAAGGTGGATCATTCACTGCTTTTATAAAAAAAAATGTCTTCCTTGGTATTCATGGTAATTTGCTGAGATGGTACACTTCATAAAATCAAAATCAAAGCGTTTATTTCAAGTAGGTCAGTTACAGGCACTTTTGAACTGTCGAAACAAAGACAACAATGAAATGTAGCTACAGTCCCAGTAACAAGGCATAAAAACTGTGGTTGCCCATTCCCTAGCGTAGATCTCCATGGAGAAGAACGGGCAAGAAACGCCATGGACACTCTTTTAAATCATAATGTTAGTCCAAAACCTTGTTTAGATGATACATTATGTGAGAACGATGTAGCAAGATATGCACGCTAAAAGTGTCCATAGTAAAAAGAAAAAGACAATTCACAAATAAAATAAATTATTAAAATAGCCGTGGCAATTAAGAAATGACCAGTCACAACTGACAACACCCGTTCACGAACATGACGCATGGATCAGCACCATTCAATTCAACCATTTTGAAGGGAACTAAATGATCCGACACAGGCACCACCATCAGCGAGACATTTGAGTGAGCATGACAAACTCTTAACCGCCAGGGCACATTCAAGTCAAGAAAAAACGTAAGTTTGCAGTGAATGATAGTTTTCTAGTACGTAGTACTCACACAATATTGGCTATGCTATTATACGGGGTGTAACCAAGCATTCTGTACATCAAACTAAGTAACTTTACGCAAAAATTATTGCTGGGAAACGACTTTTTTTGGGGTGAAAAATCACGTTTTACGGTAGGACTCTATGGAAAGCACTCAAAGAATTCTGCTGATGGATGGATTGAATAGTACGAGGGTCGTGGAGGTGTGTAAAGTAAAAATATAATATTAAAAACATGTATTTAAAAAAAAACTTGTCAACAAGTTAGAACTTTGACCCCCAATATCTCCGTAACTAAAAGGTTCCTAGGTATGGTCTAAAACAAAAAAAATATCGCAAAGACGGGGAGAACAAGTGCCTTTCGGCTATGTTAAGGGTCTATTTACACCCTTTATAGTACTAAAGAGATTGAATTTAAATATTGCAAAGATAGTTGTACAATCTTCAGCAGTTTCAACAATACTATTTAATGCTATCAATTTATGCGCAACTTTCCTTATGGAGCAGGACCGGATTGAGCCAAACATTTTTATCAGCGATATAATCATCCAACTTGTAATATGCTTGCTTACACAATGTGCGTTTAATGCATATTTTAAATTTCATTTCATTCAGTTCAAGAATACTTTGTGGAATTTTATTATAGCTTCTCAAACAGTACCACATGAAAGATGAGTCTACTTTAGCGAGTTTAAAACCTGGCTTAACTAATTGGTCCCTATTTCTAGTAATGTAATTGTGTCTGTCACCTCTTTTACTAAAAAGATGCAGATTTTTTCTCACGTACATTATGTTTTCGTAGAGGTGTTGACAATGTATCGTCATGAAGTCAATGTCCTTAAAAAACAGTTTCCCTAAAGAGTCGCGCCTACGTAGATTATATATGGTTTTGATGGCTCTCTTTTGCAAAATGAATATAGACTAATGTCCGCCCGTCCCCATAACAAAATGCCATAAGATTTTGAAAGTGACTAAAATAGACCAGTCTAGCGGTATCTACATCAGTAAACTGACGGAGTGTCTATTACCTCTTTTACTAAAAAGATGCAGATTTTTTTTCACGTACATTATGTTTTCGTAGATGTATTGACAATGTACCGTCATGATGTCAATCTCCTTAAAAAACAGTTTCCCTAAAGAGTCGCGCCTACGTAGATTATATATGGTTTTGATGGCTCTCTTTTGCAAAATGAATATAGACTAATGTCCGCCCGTCCCCATAACAAAATGCCATAAGATTTTGAAAGTAACTAAAAAGACCAGTCTAGCGGTATCTACATCAGTAAATTGACGGATTTTTCTAATAGCATATGCTGTTAAATGAGAGCCCCATTGTAGCCTTGAATCAAGCGTAATCCCCAGGAAAACCGGTTTATCTACGAATTTGAGAATTCATATATTTTAATAGGACCCAAAGAACGGTAGTTAATGGATATAAGTCTGAACCTGTTGTTCTTAAGTCTGGAGTTCTACAGAGATCAATTTTAGATGTCTTCTTTTTATAATATTTATTAAAGACATTAAAAAGTGCTTCAAAAATTCAAAATTTTTAATGTATGCAGATGACATAAAAGTTTATAGATCATGTATAAATACACAAGATTGCGTACTGTTGCAAGACTACTTAGACAGGCTTTATGCGTATTGTTTATTTAATAAAAATAAAAAAATAATACATTACAATTATTATATTAATATTATTATATTAATAGCGCACGCTTTTACAGTGTTGCGAACATCCAGGACTTGGGTATAACACTGTATTCACGTCTACATTTTGACATACATGTTGATAACATAATCAACAAGGCGTTTCGTATGTATGGATTCGTCATGTGATCATCTGGTGACTTTGTGTGGCCCTCTACATTCATGCTCTTCGTTCATGTTGGCGTAAAGGTGCGCGCACAACGCGCGCCTTTACCATGCGTAAGCGCTGGCCGGCCGCGGAAACCTGTTGGCTTACCTCACCCCAGACGTCGCGTGCCGCACCGCCTTCCGCAGCCCGTTCCAGCCGCAGACGACGCCGACCACCGGACAGTCAACACAGAGTACTTTTAAATATAGGTATAGAGGCTTTACTCAACGGGTTCAGAAGGAAAGCGATTGGTGGCGCACTCTGTAACCACAAACTTACAACTTTCCTTATATGTATATAATTGTGTAGATGTATACGTCTACCATCATTCATGCTTTCAGGCAGGTTTTCATTATAAAATTAGGTAATTTATATTTATGAAACCCGTAATTTACTCATAGACTAACGCATATGAATATATTAAGCAATTACTTGGCTGCAGAAAATAAAACCCATATTATTATAATTACAGTCATTTATTTCGCCCTAAGCATTGGTACAACAGTCGTCGTAGTAGGTTATACATAATAAAATCAAATCTTTTCTTTTATTGTTAGTAATGTTAGCTTTTAGCGACATTTCGTCAAACATTAATAATAATATGCCGAGTTTGTCGTTAACACATTTGTTGTTGTTAAATAACACATTGAATTCCTTCAAGAACAGAGTGGATGATATCTCCAAATAAGGGTAACAAATATTGTCTTCCATTCAAAATTCCAATTCCAATTTCTTGAAAATAACATATACGACCGGCAGATTGATTGTTTGACAATTTGGTAACATTATTTTTTCCTAGTTGCATGGTAAAATGTTCTAAGATTGTACAGCCTGACAGTCAACGAGACTCCTTCATCGCGAATGTCGCTTTAGATTGCTACCGCGTTGTTACCTTTGCCTTTTTGCCTATCTTAAATCAATTTTCATTCTTGCTGTTATCTTTGCTTTATACAGGGTGTTTGGTGCATCGTTTGCCAAATTGAATTGGCCGAATGGAGAGGTCATTTGCCATCTCTTCAGGTTCAAGAACTCACTCTTGGCCACACCGGTTTTTTTATTCGGTTTTTCTAATTTTTATTTTGAAAAATTCCCAAACTTAGCATTAAAGCTTGAATTTAAAAAAAAAGTTATAAGTGTAATCCTTAAATTACATTATTAATTAATTAATTTACATTTTTAATTTTTATACGTACTATTGTATGGTTCTTTCCTGTCCTTGTGGAGCAGGACCGGCATCGAGCCAAGCATTTTTATCAGCGATATAATCGTCCAACTTGTAATATGCTTCCTTACATAGTGCATGTTTTATTTCGTTTCATTCAGTTCAAGAATACTTTGTGGATTTTTTTTATGAGTACCATATAGTCTTTTATATGGATTCATTAAAAAGCTGTTATTTTGAAATTACAAAGAGAACTTCAATTTTATTTATTTGAAAGACCAATGTTTTGTTCTGTTTTCTTCCTATCCGTTTTTCACGTACAATACCTATTCGTTCTGCATTAAATCGCGTTGAATCGCCGTCGTTACTTATAATCACAGTAACGATGACGGATGCGATCGCACCGCGTCGCCGCTGATCACACGCGATAGCGTAAATTACGCGACTCGCGTTATATTACAGGAATGCGTAATGAAGAATTACGGATGCAGTGAACTTTACACCAACACAAGCCATAAAAATGCGTTGTTTATCACATCTTGTTTTGACACCTATTGGAAGAAAGTTATTGTTTTATTCACCAAGAAAAGTAATTATTGTAATATCCCATGAAAACCAATTATTTCCACTGACGTGACATGGTACTTCATGAACTTTACTCGACTACTCGGATGCCAGGGAAATTTTCCATTGAACTTTCATTTCTTTTTTCCGTCATGAATATTTGGTAGCGGGAACACAAAGATCCCCCCCCCCCCCGAGCCGAACTAAAAGTGAACCTGTCTGCATGAATCCAGCCGTTTTAAGCGCCAAATTCCAACAACACAAGTTTTATTCACAATCTAAATGGTTGCTGCCACATAACGCCGGTAAATTAGTGTTGTTTATTTATTTTGAGCCTAATATGATCCTATAAGGGTCGCTTAAGTGCCTTATGTGTTTACATCCTTTGTTCGCAACGAGTCACACTAAATCGTGTCACCGTGTGACTGGTTGAGAAAAATATTCGCATGGAGTAACAGTGTGACTCAATGCGAATTTTTATTCTCATCTAGTAACACTAGTACACGAGTAGTGTTACTCGTTCGGAAAACCAAATCGCATGGAGTAGCAGCGTCATTCGATGCGAATTTTTATTCTCAACTAGTAACATTTTTCAGAATGTCTATTTGACAACGATAAAGTTAAATAAAAATTATAAAATAATGTTTAAATTTCTAACATATTAGTAGGTAGGGACGTAACAGAAAAAAACTGATCAGGTTTTCTACTTATTTATTAAGATTAGTTTAAATCATTTCTTAATCTAAAACAAAGTGTTTTTGTCTAATTGTACTTCGATGTAATAATAAAAAAAACAACCTGGTTACAGTACAAAATGTAAATAATTCTTTTTTACCTACTATTATATAATTTTTCCTATAAAATCAGCCTTCTTTATAACACAAAATAATCACATTTATATATTAAGATTAGTTACCAACTAATATCACATTAATAATTTCTCTTTAAAATCAGTCTCTCTTTTATCACAATATAATCAACAGTTATTCAGAAATATTCGCTTTTTGACCATTCGTAAGTTTAGTGTCGTAAAATCTCCAGGAGGGTCCCAATCGTAATAGTACCATTTACGAAATCCATCTGAGCATCTTGTATAAAATTATCATTAAGTATTGACTTTGATAATCGTTTTCTGGATGGTTGTGTATTGTTTTGATGTAGAATGTTGCGAACGGTGTATAATTGGGAATCTTCTTTAAGTATGAGCAACAACTGCATCAAATTTGGGTTCTTCTTACCGACGGCTTTGTTCAATTTATGGTGCCAGCCTTCAATGAAGTTTGTGGTTCGATGAGTCTCCCCAAAAGCACACCAGACTTTTAAAAAATCTTCGTGGAGCCATTGCTTTTTCATATAATTCACAAATTTTTGGATTTGTGGGTCATTATCATCATATCGCGAAATAATATACTCCCATCCGTTCATGATTTCTTCTTGAGGTAACAGTGGTAGAACTGCGCTTAGGCTTACCATGCGTTTCTTCTTTGGGTCTTGAGTATTTGTTATATGCAATTCACGGCCTTTCTTAAAAATTGCCTTATTATAGTGGTAATAGCAGCCCTTGACTGCAATTGAAGGAAAAACTGTAGCAATTGCTCGCATGGCGGCCTTTTCGTAGTCTACTTTAAATTTTATTGGATTCCAATTGGGTAACTGCGACTTTATTATAGAGAACAGAATCACGTAGGCTTCTGTGTTTCGGTGACTCATCAAAGCGTAGACTAGAGGTATTATATTAGTGTGATTGATCGTGCTGCCGATATCGCCATGGATTGAATATAGTTGCGTAAATGGAATATGACAACTTTTGAAAGTTCCATCGCCATAAAAGTCTGTTAGCTCGCACAAAGTTTGCCTTGCTTCGGAAGAAGAAAATACTAGTATTCGTGTATCATCACATGTGTACTCCGCTAACAAAAAATCTTGATAACGAGGTGGGACTTCGACTTCCAGCACATTTTTATGTTGTAGTTTTTGTACTTGAGCCGCTGAATTACGTGTTCTATATAACGTGTCTTTAATGGAACTAAATTTAGGTATTGAAGTAATTATGTCTATTCCCGCATCTTTTAGCTTTCCGACCATGGCATTGTATTTTTGAGGAACACTGGGAAATTCCTGCGTAGTTATATCTTTTTTTAAATGTTGGACAGATTTCAGGATTTCGTTGTTCGCAAAATCTGGTGTACATAAATGAGGAGTTTCTTCTAATATACGCTCTTCCTAAAATAGTAAAATGGGATAGAATATTAGTAAAATAAAATATTGGTAAAATATTGACTTAAAACTAAAAAGCCTGTTCTCTCAATAAGCTAATGTTTATATAAAACTAGTTGTAAAGCTATAAATAAATCAAGACAAAGCTTTAGCACCCAAAATACGTCACTGTGGTTTCAACAAATCTCAAGTGAGCGTGATAAAACAAAATGGCTGCCACTAAAGGACGCGAGGAAAGTTTTTCAAGATGCAGTATTATTATTTATTAAATGATTATATACAATCACTATTTTACATTTTATTTTTTTTACATTTAACATATAAATCAATAATATTATATACAACGAAGCTATGGAATACATTTTGGTAATATAGTTTTCTTACCTTTATTCTTACAAGCCCTTTGCACACCTTTCGTTTTGTACACGCCTACACAATCAATCCACTTTTATGTTTTTTCCTGGCGTAATATTGATGACCAGCTCGAAGAAGAACAGTGCCACCGTTTTTATTAACAAAAACTAAATCAACACTGTTTGACGAACCAGACGTAGCTTCCATTTTGAATGACAGCGGAGCGTGTACTGAACTTGTCACACGCATTGCACGATTCACCATGAAGCAATGTTGCCAGATCGGTGCGTAAAAAATATCAGAAACTCATACATTATTTTATAATTTTTATTTAACTTTATCGTTGTCAAATAGACATTCTGAAAAATGTTACTAGTTGAGAATAAAAATTCGCATCGAATGACGCTGCTACTCCATGCGATTTGGTTTTCCGAACGAGTAACACTACTCGTGTACTAGTGTTACTAGATGAGAATAAAAATTCGCATTGAGTCACACTGTTACTCCATGCGAATATTTTTCTCAACCAGTCACACGGTGACACGATTTAGTGTGACTCGTTGCGAACAAAGGGTTTACATAACGCAGTAAATTATCATGTGTTTCTGCAATTTCTATTTGTTACGGTAACTACAGAGAAGATAATTGTCTCATCCAGATGGAAAAAATATGTTCTTCAGCATGCTTTTGGACCCGTGTTTAGTCCGGCACTAGTTTGACAAACGTTGCTAGACCTAAATTAGTATAAAACTAGTCAGAACTTTTTCTGAACCAGTTTAAAGCTAGTCGGGCATTTCCAAAACTAGTCTGGGCTTTCTAAAACTAGTTCGACGTTAGTCGTGTCACGTGTGTGAACCCAAAGCCTCACTATTGGACGATTGACATGACAAGACCAACATCGATTTCCCGTTTCTGTTAAATATCACCTTTGAAAAGAAATATATGTATTTGTACAAAATTATTTTCAGTTGTTTAGGTACAAATAAGACTGATCGTTCCCCGACAAATGCTAAGAATGAAAAGTTTTGTCCAAAGGATCATCAAACATGCTGGTATTTATAAGATGTCCCCGCCGCGCACCTGCTCTGCAACCCTTCGGCACGTGCGGTCTACCATGAAGCTCCTGAAGGATCAGCGGACATACCGACGGATCTCACAGTGTGTACCTGATGATCAACACAGAACCGTCACAAGGAATTAATCTCACAAAGTCACAACGATACGCACACACTGACACCTTCGTGGGAAAGTTGCGGTGTCTGCTACAATAGGTAATCCTATCACTAAACTAGGTAGGTACACAATTACACATAATAGGAAATTTGAGTGGGAATCATCAGAATGACGTTCGTCAATCCTGCATCCCATTCTCTGAAGCCACCGGAGTAGAAAAGGGATAGAAGAGAAATCGCACACTCGGAAAGTATGGAGTGCAGATACACACACATTGATGGTGCGGCTTAAGTCAGTGGCTAATTGATGGCGTGTCGTCATCGCGGTACAGCCGGCGTGAGAGGCGAGGCAGAACACTAGCCTGGAGACGACACGGAGTGGATTCGGCTTGATGAGGTTTTATGTAACTACGAGTCTGTGTGTTGATACCGGGCGCGTCTGTGTGCGAGAGGATACTGTTTACCGACTGTGTGGCTCTCAATTGGATCTGCCAAAGGATGCGGCAACCCAATCAGATACGTGTAGCGCCTTTTTTTTTTTTTTTCCGGCGTGTAGCGCCTGATCCAACATTATTTATTTACGGCTGAGCGCCGGTTGCCGGTCACCGGACCCGACCTAGTAGTTCACACTCGCCGCGCGCTGTTTGTACTCTATTTCATTATGCTGTCCTAAGATAACGCCTCAAAGGTAATTATACATTACGAGTGTCGCACGTTCCTGTTACTCACACTCAATATTTTAACCTGTTTATTTTTTTTGTATTCAGGGATACGAAGAGTGAGTTTTCATCTTTAGTTCTTAACAGCTACACAGGTTTAGAAGGAGTAAGACATTTAATGTTGTATGAAATTGAAGATAATTTATTATGCCAATTGAAGCAATACAATGTGTAATTATCTGGTTAATAACGAAAGTTAACGCGAAAATTGAAGATCAAACGAACTTACCAAGTGAAGTTCGATCCCAATTATGAAAGCAGCTTCTTTCAACGCGATTTACCAACTCCCTCCCTACTTCTACAGCTCGCTTCACTCGTTCTTGCATCCTAAGTTTTTCTTGCCACAATGCCTTGTTTATGTTGATGTGGTGAGTAGTGTATACAAAACAACATAAAAAAAATAGGGGTACGATAGATGCATTCGACTGTGTGTATATTTATTTATAAAATTATGGATAGCATAACGTCTACTTTTACATTTTCGTTGAAATAAAATACCATGAAAAAATACAGTAAAATACCATCAAATAATACTGAAATTCTACGCGATTTTTGTCTGCGAAACAAGGGGGACACCTGGCCGCTCACAATGGGCCTCATCAGAAGGGCAATGGAAAGGGCTATACTTGGAGTTTCCTTGCGTGATCAAATCGAAAATGAGGACATCCGCAACAGAACCAGGGTTACCGACGTAGCCCGAAGAATAGCCAAACTTAAGTGGCAGTGAGCAGAGCACAATGCTCGCAGAACGGATGGCCGATAGGGCCGAAAAGTTCTGGAGTGGCGACCGCGAACCGGAAGATGTTGCGTTGGAAGGTCTCCCACTAGGTGGACCGATGACCTGGTGAAGGTTGCAGGGATCCGCTGGATGCGAATCGCACGGGGCCGGTCAATGTGGCGACATTTGGGGCAGGCCTATGTCCAGCAGAGGACTTCTTTCGACTGAAATGATGACGATGATGATGATGAATCAGGTGAAAAGTAAATAATTTCAGATTGACATATTCTAATAAATAACGGAAACCAAGCTTGAGTTGGCCAGTGTGGGATAACAACTATACCCTCGGCTTTATCGGACATAATTTTTTGGATAATTTTTACAGCTCTGATGCATGGCATGGATAGTGTTTTTTGTACGGCACCAATTATTTATGACCACCAGAAACAATTAAAATATTAAATATTCACCTTTTCAAAAAACATTTAAAGAATTTTCAGGTAAGTAGATCCTATTATAATGTAGGTAAATGAGTTTCTAAAGGAAAAAATACTACTATAATTTTTTAACGATTGACATGTCTGTTTAATTCTTTATTATTTTATTATTGCAATTTATTGTTTTGACATCCAATTGTGTATTTTGATAATATTTAATTATTTTTAAGACAAAATACGATTTAATATTTGACATCCTTTTTTTTACTGACATCTATTATTTAATGATATTTTATTGACATCTGTTTAATTGTTTTTTTTTTCTCTTATACATGACATCTAATCTTGATTGTTAATTAATTGATAAAATTTATTATAGATTTCTAATTTTTATTGTGTTTAAAACATTATAATTTAATTTCTGCATTTAATTGAATATTTATCGTAATTTTAAATTCTAGTATCAACTTCATAAGATAATGGCGGCATGCAATCGTTTTTAAATTAATATATTTATTTCGTTCATATTTGTACGCTTCACGGCAAAACATAGAGAATCTGACTTGTATATTGTAACATCTCACACACCGTGTAACTATGTTTACAAATAAAAGTTTGTTATTCTTAGAATTATTGTAAATGGTGGAAAGGCGTAAAAGTTTAATTCTTTCCATGAAATGGTAAACGCGTCGATAGCCCACGCAGCAGGAGCATTCTTCCAGGTAGCATATGTGTCGCAAGCGATTTCAAGACGACAACATTTTCAAATTATTATTTGTACCCGTTGATTTTTTAATATTAGTCGAACTGTAATGTAACTCGATTCTCATTGTTTGATTGGTTAGTACAGTGGACGCCGTGAGGTGGCGCTTTAATTTTCCGCCATACACGTGGACAGAGTCGATCCATAAATCTAGACAGGCATTGCTGTAGCTGACACCACACAGATCAAATCATACGATCGAAACTGTCACGTCCACCGTACAAGCCCCTAGTTTCTTAGTTGCTAATTATTTTAAATTACCGAGTAATAAAAGTAACTGTAATTGGTGTCGAACCTAAGTTTCACTGGTTTGCCCGAGTACCCACCTTTCTCAAGGAACCTGTACCAAGGAACGATAACGATGACGACCGTGTTATCGTTACGCCCACGCTCCCGCCGTCATATGTATTACATTTAGAGTTACAACGGCTGGGAAATAAATCTATATTTGGTGACCGTTACTTGTGTTTTATTTCCTCGTATGCGTAATTTCCTAATTCCCATTCAATATCCTGAAACTTTTGCCGAGACAACATATCAGCTTCTTGATTATCTTTAGTGTTAATGTATGACGTAAATATCAAAGTACGTCGCGCCTCACACCATTTCCAAATATTACGAGTTTCATCGTTGAGACGTGGGTATTGTACACTGCCCATCCTGTTAATACAGGAAAAGACTGTAACATTATCGATTCTTAATAACAACTCACAATCAAAAAAATCACTAGCAAATACTTTTAGCGCGGAAAAGGCGGCTTTCAACTCTAACTGGTGGTGTAATGTGTTATATATTTAATTGCTTTAATATTAGAATAACCAAAAGCCACATTATTTAACCACCACATAAGATCTTTCCTAATAAAGTTGGGCAATAAAATTGTTTAATTGTAACTATGCAAAGCTTGCTTGCTTGTGCTTGTGCTATGTGCTGTTGCCTTATGTAATTTAATTTTGTATTGTATTGCTATTTTCTTTTTTTTGTTTAATTGGAAATGTCTGGCATTAGTCCGTTCGCATTTATTTATACAAATATCCCAGTTATACAGGGAAACCTATAATTGGCTATATTAACTGTAACACGTATATTTTGTAAAATAATTTTATGGATCGCTGTTGGTTACCTAAATAAATAAAATAAATAAAACATAATAAAAATAATTACACACACAATTAAATTCAATCAAACAATCAATTCAATTATTACATTATTTATTTATTTTTATTATTACATTTTTATTTGGCGTAATTTACATTTACGAATGTCTAAATAAAGATGAACATTACTTTTTATTTTATCTTTCTTATCTGACTCCATAATCATTTTTTGGGAGTCGAAAACAAAACCTAAGAATTTGCATTTACCTTTATCTTTGTTTATAATAAAACCATTTTTTTATACGCATAAGTATGTTTCACATTAATAGAACAGTCTTTGAAGTATTTTTCTATACAAAATATATCGTCTAAATAAATAACTGAAATCATATTTCTAGACCGCAAATATTCCATTACAGGCTTCAAAATTTTTGTAAAAACATATGGAGCGGTGCATAAGCCAAAGGTAAGCAATTAAACTTAAATAGAGTTCCGTTATAATAATAACGCAAGTATTTTCTGTAACATTTAGCGACATTAATAAAGAAATATGCATCCTTTAGGTCAACTGAAGCCATGTAACATTTTTTAGTTATTAATTTAATGGCTGTCCTGTAATCCTCCATTTTAAAATGATTTGTTTTTAACCGACTTCCAAAAGGAGGAGGTTATCAAGTAGACTGATTTTTTTTTTTTGTGTCTATACTCCTGCGGTAGTTCTATTGTCACCAAATCAGAATCTGATGATGGAATCCCAGGGAAATCGAGGGCAACCCTGAAATTTTATAGGCACATACAATGTTTTTCATATACTCTCTAACACAATTCAGAAATTTGTGCATGGTAATCATCATCTCATTTGCTAAGCTGATGATGGAAGATATAAGTCAGGATCAGATGATGGAATCCCAGAAAAATTAAGGGCACCCTAAAATTTTATGGGCATTGTTTGCATCAGTATACTTTCCATGTGGTCCCATGGTCTTCATGTCAGGATCTAATGAGAAAGAGAGAGAGATCCTGGAGAAATCGAGGACAAATCTCTAAATTTTATATTCGACAATTGTGAACCGATTTCGATGTTTTTTCTTAATTTGGTAGAATATTATTCCGCGGTGGCTACGTTTAAATTTGGTGAATTTGATCTTCGGAGTTATACAATGGAACTCTTCAATAGTAGATAGCAAATCTGTCGTGATTGCTGCAATCGCTTGGATTGCAGCAATTAGTTATTGTTTACACAACGTAACGGCTGTATGCTCTGAGGAGGTACGCAGATGCGTACAGTACACCCAGATTGCGACAGTTAGGTATATTAGGTTCCATTTTGTTAGGGATAAGCCTATTTACCATGAAATGTATCGTTAACAATGTAAAATAAATGTATAGCAAATATTTGTAATATCCTATACAAATACACTAAAAATGGAAAAATAAAAATCTTTTTTGCAAAAAATATTATTTATTGTGTTTTTGAAGTCGGTTTTATTTTTTGCAAAAAAGATTTTTTATTATGAATTTATTTAAAAGTTTTAAAGGAGAATGAACAAAAGTGTACAGAGCTTGGTCCAAATGTCCACCACTAACGGGACCTATGTAATAAAATAGTCTGCGAAATAATGAGACATTATAACCAGACCGCAAATAAAAATATGCTGTCAGTAAAAAGTTATGATTGAATGAAAGTCATGTTTTTTTATCTTTTTATGCGAAAAATATCGTTAATATCATTCTGTCCATCGCACATTTTGAATATATATAAATCAATTCTCAGCGGTTGCTGGGTGGTTTTCCAGAAACTGTTGAAGTAACTGCTAAATGGAGGACAGTCCTTCACTATCGAGGATGTTGGCAAATCCAGAAGAATAGCGAGCCGATAAGGAGGTATATTTTGGAGCGAAAGTTAGAGTTCACTTTGGTTCTGCTTAGCCTTGAATCCTCTTAGCACGCTGATGGAGGATCCAGGTCTAGGCTATTGGTTGAGAAGAGATGGTCAAGTTATATCTCACCTCCTTTACATGGATGACCTGAAACACTTTGCCCCAACGATTTGGAATTGATGGAGCTACTGAAGGTAACTGAAACTTTCAGTAGCGCCCTTTTTTTTTTTCGGTTGGGAAATCATTAAATGACCCCCCCCCCCCACTCTGGGCGGAGCGGAGGGGAGTGTCAGACTTGTATTGACTAAAACCCATCCATGTTCCTTCTTTGCCCTTTGTGTTCCAGGGCCACGGTATCTCTTTCGAACAGTCCCGCAGCCCTGGCAGGCATCGGCCCATGCGGACCCCTACGTGGTTGCTGACATCTCTTTGAGGCGCGCGTGGAAAACGAACGCGCCGTCGACACGGCCTGTCGTCGTAAGACGGCCGGACGGCGAGCTAGCCCATAACTCGCCTAAGGTGACCGGGAGCCACCCCGTGACCCCCGACGACCAGGGCGTCTCCCGCGGCGGCTGGGACGTGGTGTTCTTTCCCTCTCACGTCCCGCCACCTCCTTCACTAGCATGACTGCTTCGCAGAAGGAGGTGACGGCTTACCATTCCCTCTCGCACCGGACCATGGCTTGGACCAGAGCCGGACGCGAGAGATTGCCGCCGCCAATCACCGCTACGAGGACACGGCGGGGCTCCGCCCAAGCGGGGCAGACCTCCACGGTGTGCTTCACCGTGTCGTCCGTCCTCCGGACGATCCTCGCAGTGGAAACACCCGGGCGTTTCCTCCCGCCCTATTCGGTGCAGGAACCTCCCAAAACAACCGTGTCCGGTGAGGACCTGCGTCAGGCGGTAGGTGAGGGTGCCGTGGCGCCTCTCTAGCCACTCCTCAAAGAGGGAACTTATTGCCACTATGGTGGCGTGCCCTGCACGGGGTTGCGAGAGTCGCTCTCTCCATGTCACTATGAGATCTCGCCAGAGGTCTGTCCGCTGAGCGTCAATTTGCCGCGGCAGTGGAGTTTCCACCAGACGCAGTGCCTCCGCGCGCCATTCGTACAGGCGCACGAGGACTATCGCCTCTAGATCCCATGGCGGTGTAGCTGCAATAAATGAAAACACACATCCGATCGCGGCCGCTGCACTCGCTTCACTAAGCCGTGAACTCGTTGGATGTCGCTGCGCCCCCGCTAGGGGGCGCGGCAAGCGGTATTGGGGCATCGCCCCCTGTCCGCGGAGGCTATACCGCGGTCCGTAAACACGGACCCGTCATTTTGTTGCCTCTAGGGCGAGGCCTGTGGACGCACGTATGGCACGTGCGTCTGGTGTGTAATTGCGGTGGTAATTTTCGTAGGCGCGCCACAGCGCTGTCGAACACAGCGCTGATTTCTTCACGACACCTCGACGGTCTGTCCCCGCCAGGTGAGACCCCTAGGTACCCAGGGGAGGCCCGGCGGGGGACAACCAGCGATAGAGGTGCCGACTCCGACGCTCCTACGAAGGATCTGTGGCTCCCGACCGTCCCACTTCCAAAGCTAGTCGGTCGTGGTCCGGACTGAGAGGCCGTTGTGTGTGTAAGGGCGGTATTGTATTGTGTAACACCGCCCAGTGTCTGCGTGGGTCGCGAGCCGGCGCCGCGTCCTCACGCGTGAGTCTACGTGTGTGTAGAGAGGCGCCTGTGTGATTTAGCTGCGCAACGCGCCTATATTAACTTAGCACACGTCGCGCAACAGGATGCGTGTGTAGTATGTGGAGTCTCGTTGTGCAGGTAAGCTGCGTGTAGCCTGGTACAGCTTACCTGGGCGTCATGTCCGGTGGGGTGGATTCTTCGTCCGCTGCCAGGTCGCGGCGGAGGGGGGCGACCTTACCTCTAAGGCCGCGGGCGTTCCAGTGATCACCCTCGACGGCCTAGCCGTGATATAATTTGAGGAGAGAGGCCAGGCCGTCGATGATGACCAGCTCCGCGTCTTGGCCCTGACTGATGGCCTTGACCAGGTCCATCAGCAGTTGTATGGCGCAGGCTGTAAACTTCTTCTTTTTCTCGGCGTCGGCAGCTGGGCCGGCTCTCGGGTTCCTTATGATGGAACGTAATGGTGGTGGAAGGACCGAAGGCCGCGCTATGCCGGCGCCAGCTGTCGGACCCGCCTTCTTTTGTTGTTGTAGTCGTTGGCCGTGTTTGCCGCCAGTGGACGATGGTGGCGGCACAGCCTGCGCATGGGTCATGGCTTCCTTAGGTGCGGGGGGGGGGCTCCGGCTTCATGCCCTTGGCCCCGCGCCTCTTTTTCCGCATCCTCCGCCGCTTGGAGGAGGAGGGGGCTTCTCCCCTGTTGGTGGGCCCGTTTGCCGCCGCCATCAGCGACGCGCCTTGGGCCTCGGTGGAGGCCACTTCCGCAGGCCTCACGGTGGCCTTATCGGGTTGGCGTGAGGCGGTCGTGATGGCGACTGTGCCAGCTCGCCTGTTCCGCAGCTCCGCTTGAAAGACGGGGCAGCGCACGTTGTTGGCAGGGTGATCACCCCCGCAGTTGGCGCATGTCGCCGGCTCTTTGCGTGGGCGGGGGCAATCACGTGCGGCGTGCCCCTCTCCGCAGTGAACACAGGCGAGCGGCCGATGGCAGTGGTGCGACGAGTGCCGGAACTTCTGGCACCTGTGGCACTGTGCGGGCCCGCGTTTTCCCCGCCAGGCCTCAATCTTGACACCCCGCATACACATGAACACGGTGGCCGAAGATGGACCTGACCTCCGGCGTCCTTAAGTACCACGTGGAACACGCAGCCGGGTCGTCCCTGGCGCGCCCTGATGTGGCGCACGTACTCCGGCTCGTGTCCCAACGCGCGGAGCTCCTCCTCTATCTCCTTAGGCGGGGTGTCGACCGGCAGCCCTGTGATGGCCACCTTCAAGCTTCTCTCCTCCGGTAGCGAGTAGGCAAACCAAGAAATGCCGCACTCCTTTTCCAGGCCAGTCAGGTACCTCTGGACCAACCTAAATTCCTCCTCACTTTCGGGTGAGAAGCGAACCCCAGCGCCGTATGGACGGGCGCTGGGTGGTCGGCCCAGTTTGGCACTGATGGCCCTAAAGTGCGCGGCCCAGCCTGGCAGCCTCTCCACCACCAGCGGAGGATACCTCAGTCGCTTCGGCGGCTTCGGCTTGGGCTTTCCAGCGGCCGCTCCGTCGTCCTCAGGGGCCGCCGGTTGAGCTGTGGAAACAGCAGTGATAAGTGGGGCACTCACCCCTTTCGGTAGTTGTCCTCCACTTCCTGTCCGTGGTGTCGGTGATGGCGATGCAGGGGGCGAGCGCCGAGCCGCCTCAGCGAAGGTGGGCGACCTGTCAGTGCCCTGCCCCCGTGGCGGCGCGCGCTCGCGCTGCGGTCGCGGCGAGTCGAGGCAACACCTCTTGGCCTCCTCCTCAGCAGTCTCGTCCGTGCTTCGGCGACGTCGCTGCGGGCGTAGCTCGAACTGGAAGTCGAAGTCACCCGCCAGCGACGGCGTCGGAGATGCAGGTGGGGTGCGCCTGCCCAGCGGACTCGGCCCAGAGTCGACCGAGCCCGCGGACACCATCGACATGCTCGAGCCGGCTCTCGACGAACACGCCGATAGCCCCGCCGGCGAGTCGTAGGCCGAGGAACGGGGCGGCGCAGGTGATTCGGGCGCCATTGGCGTCGAGGGCGGCGGCCGAGCACATGGTGTTTGTTTGGCAGCGAAGGGGGCTTGCGGGGCTTCTTCAATAAGGCTCGAATATGAGTTTACAATTTTTAATTACAGGATTACAATTATGCAGTTCACTGTTCACTGCAAAGAGTATATTAATAACAATAATATGGGACGTTCACTGATTCTTCTAGCTTGTTCTATAAATCTCTAGTAAAAACACTAGGGGGCGCACGCACATCGGGAGCACCAATCACAAGCGAGAGGCCTGGTCTCGTCCAATCACAGGCGGCTCCGCTCGCCGTTGATCACGCGCATGCTTTTCTATTTGTCACTAGACGGCGCTGCTCGCCGTCCTATCGGATGAAATTCCACCGCCGCGCAATAGATGGCGGTGCTTGATACAACAGTGTTCTTATTGGAACCGGGCGACGACGGTCACGCTCAGCCTGGGCCGGCCAACAAGCCTTGGCCGGTGCCGGCGGTGACGGGGCGCGGGGCCGTGGTGCCGCGGCTGGAGGCGGCCGCCGCGGACGCAGCCACAGAGGGCGCTGTCGACGCGGCGGGACGCGATGCGGTGGAGATGCGCGCAGTTGAGTGCGCAATTGGGCGCACATATGGTGCGGGCGGCGCGGCCCCACGGCTTGATGTCGCTGGGGCGCGCGGTGCGGGCGCGGTCTCTCGCGCAGGCTGCGGGGAAACGCGCACGTTTGCGCGCGATGATGGAGGTGTCGTACGCACGATAGGTGCGGCGGCGCGCGCAGGCGGCGCGCGGCTAGAAAGCGCGACGGCGGGTCCCGAGGCCTGGCTCGGTACCGGACGGGGCGCGGACGGTCGCACGACCACGGCGTGCGGATGGCTCGGCGACGGTGCCGGCGCAACGCGCGCAGGCGCCGATGTCCTCGACGGGCCACACGCAGCTGCTTCCGCGCCTGTTCCGGCTCCGGGCGTAGGGGGCTCTTCAGTCGTCGTTCCTCTGACTTTTTCCGTCTTGAGGGTAGACGGTTTTTTCTTCATTTTCTTGATCTCACTGTGAGTTGGCTCCGTTGGCGCTGCACCGGGCGTCGTGTTGCCGATGTTCGGCAACGACGTCGACCGGTCCAACCCCGGACGGGGCGTCGGGTAGCCGGCGTCACCGCGGCCGAATGAACCGCGGGCGCCAGGCTTCGGCATCTTCTTCTTTTGTAGGGTCTGGCTTGGAAGGTAAGGTGACTCCGCGACCACAACGGTGCCCCAGGCACCGGGCAGCACGGCGCTCCCCCTGTGCTCGTACCAGTGCAAGAAGCACTTGAACGAACACAGGGAAAGTGAGAAGTTGGCGGTCCGGGCGGAAAAAGTTTTGTCGGTGTACCCCCAGTTGGTGGCACAACTCGACAAAAACTTTCCGATGCTCAGGAGTAGTAAACTATACAAAGCACGGTCACTGTGTCCCCCTAAGCCGTGCGCGCCGCTTGGCAATATTTATATGTGGTGCCAACACGCCGCGCTCTAGGCGACGGCGCTGTGCGCGCCACCACACGGATATCTAATGGAACTATATTCTTATAGGAAAGACCCAAATGATTCCTATTGGTTGTTGAAATATTGGTAATTGTAAACAGCCCACTACTTGTAATATATTTCTAGCTTTAAGTCTGCGTACATTTTGTAAATGGTATTCCAATAAGCTTCAGCACTTGCAACTTAAATATACTACGTCGTCATCATTTGGAGTATTATTTCACACCACCTAAGCGCTACAGCGGCAATCCGGCAAGGAGGCTAGCCGCCTCGCCGGGGATCGTGCAGTACCCGCGGATTAGCCTTATGGCTATCACTTTTTGGGGCGCGTTCAGGTAGTGGGCGGCTTGCCGCTTCAAAGAACGCGCCCACACCGGGGCCCCGTAAAGGGCCATGGACCGCACGACCCCCGCATAGAGCCTCCGGCAGGAGGCATTTGGACCCCTCAGGTTGGGCAAGAGTCGCTTGAAGGCAGCAACTGTCCTTTCCAGTTCGGGAGCCAAACGTCGGAAGTGCTCCACGAAGTTCCACCGGCTGTCGAGGACGAGTTCTAAGTACTTCAACGTCGACCCGACGCCGATGGAAACCCCCCTGCCGTCAGTAGGGATCCCGACGGTGGCGCATTCCGAGGCCCATGAAAACAAATGGCCTCGTACTTGTGCAATGCCACCTCGAGACCCAATTGCCGGATTCTCTCCACGACTATTGCAACCCCGCGTGTCATTTTCGGCCGGCCCCAGAACCGATCGTGGAACACCGCACGACATCTCTCGCCGGTTCCATTCTCCGCTCCAACCGGGGTAGATGGCGGCCCTATCCATCAGGAAGTCTCCGACCACACGACGAAGGTAGGTCGGCACCCGGTGATACCGGAGTGCCTCCCTAATGCAGCTCCAGGGCATGGAGTTGAAGGCGTTGGCGATGTCAAGAGACACCGCCAAGACGACCCCGCCCCGGGACACCGCATCCCCCGTCGTGAGGGCTCTTACGCGCATGATGGCGTCCACCGTCGAGCGCCCCTTGCAGAAACCAAACTGGTGTTGCGCAAGATACGGCCCCATCCCCGCAAGGTGCCCGGCGAGGCGGTTGGCAATGACTCTTTCAAAGAGCTTGCCCACCTCGTCGAGCAACATTCAGTAGCGCCTTCAGGATGAAATTTGGTGTGCGGTCATGCATGAAAAGCGAGGGGAGATTGTGGAATCTGTGGAAACCCAACTCTCGGATTCCATAAATCTGAGATCCCTCTCAACAACCGAAACCTATAAGCATTTGGGGATGTCGGAAGCGCTCAGCATCAATGTTGCGGACATGAAGCAATCGTTGAAGGAGCGCTTCTATGGCCGTCTGAAAAAAGTATTTAATAGTCTTTTATCAGGCGGAAATAAGGTACGTGCCTTCAACGGTTGGGTCATGCCGGTTTTGATGTACTCTTTCGGCCTTTAGAAACTCCTAAGACTCTCCAAAATCGCGAGATTTGAAATCTCAGGGAATATTTCCTTGAAACCGACGTGGGAATGCACGAGATGTGGTCGCGGTGGACACCTCGCTCTCCTTGGCTAAAGAGAACTGGCGCAAACATGTAGTGCTTGTCACTAACGAGGTATGGCAGAGTAAGGAGCTTTTTTTTTTCGGATGGTAAATCATCAAATGACCTCTCCCACTCTGGGCGGAGTGGAAGGGAGTGTCAGACTTCTACTGACTAAAACCCATCCATGTTCTTTCTTTGCCCTTTGTGTTCTAAGGCCGCGGTATCTCTTTCGAACAGTCCCGCAGCCCAGAGTAAGGAGCTTCATGGACGCTTTTTCCCTGCATGGGCCCGATGTAGACCTATCAGCGTCCGTAGCCTGGCTACGTTCCGGGGACCTCTCGTAGAAACCGAAACTTTTGTATGTGCAATTATGAATGAAGTTATGATGACGAATAACTCCGGAGATTTATTGTGAAGGACGGTACGGTTGACATATGTCGGACATGCCACCGTTCAAGCGAATCAATTCGTCACATTATCTCTGGGTGTTCTCGTCTGGCTAACGGAGAGTACTTGCATAGACACAACCTTGTAACCAGGATTATCCATCAGCAACTTGCTCTTAAATACAACCATGTGGAATCGGAAGTACCGTACTATAGGTATGTTCCCGACCCAGTTCTCGAAAATGGCAGTATCTCATTGTACTGGGATCAATCCATCATCACTGACAGGACTATTGTAGCCAATAATCCCGATATAGTGGTGGTGGATCGATCAGAGCGGCGCGCAAACCTCGTGAAAGCCGAGAAAGATAAGCAAATCAAGTATCTTGACTTGGCTCACGAGGTTGTCATCATGTGGGAGTTGGCCTCAGCGATGATTGTGCGGATAGTTGTATCAGCCCATGGCTTAATTGCCATGAGCCTCGATCAATACCTGAGGAGGCTCTCGTTAGGCAGCTGGATCAAGGTCTTGATTCAGAAAGCGGTGCTCCTGGACACGGCTCGTATTGTTAGGAGGTTCCTCTCTCTAAAGCCCTGACCGTAGCTTGGACCCTGTTCCCGATACCGGTGGATTTTTTTATTGTTTTTTTTTATATTATTTTGTATATTTAAAAAATAATGTAAATATTATGTATAGAAATGAATAAAGGGAATAATGATTGCAACATACAGTTTCTTCTTTTCACTTGCATTGTCACAAAAAAATCAATCACTTAGCAAAAAACAGAAAGTCCGTATTGATATAGCCTAAGTAGCAAGTAAAGACTCCGAAAAAGTCCAGTAAACGATAGCCAAAATCGCAAGGAAAGGCAAAAAAAATAATTATTATTTTTCATATAGTCATAACTTTGTACTGACAGCTTATTTTTTTTTGTCTCGTACTGAAAGTTGCTCTCTATTCAATGAACTATAAGTCAAAAGAGGTCTCATTAGTGGTGGATATTTGGACCATTTTATTTCATTCTCCTCATTTTTCACCGTTTGGCTTAGGTATGACTCTTGATATGAATTCGCCCTCTTCATGGGAACATTGTGGAATTGCATTGACATCAATTAATTTTTTAATTGTTTTAACATAATCGCAATGCTCCTGTTCTGATTTAGGCATAGAACATGGACTGTCTAATCGGATTGGAGTGGATGTAAATGGGATTTTATATCCCTTCATCCATGACCGCAAGGTTGGGTCATCTGTAATTTGAGACCACTGTAAATAGAAATATTTCAAACGTCCAGCGTATTACATTACCTGAGTATTTATCTGCGGTAATTCCTTCTGGTCGGTGAGGACTTCTTCGGCGAAGGTGGCGGCTGACGCGAATAGTTGAAGCCGCGCGTTTGATGTGCCGGTTGTCGTATTCTTGATGATTCGCTTGTTTTGTTCGGTGGTTTCCTTTTTATAGGGCCCTTGAAGTTTAATTCCGGTTCCTTGACGTGTCCCTGTAGTTCGAACTACTTCTGCTAGTAGACGCTAAAGGATTGGTCTTTTGCAGAGATTCTCCTGTTTTTTGGACAAAATTAGCGGCTTTTAGTTGCTCAGCTAAATCTTCACCAAATAAGTACTTGTGACGATTCGTGCTAGCAAGAGCATTGCGTAAACTGGTATTGATAGAACTCATAATTGTACTACGTCGCACAGATTGCGGCAAGCATCACTAAGAACCTGCAGAAGGGTTTGCATAGAGTTCTCATTTCGTAAAATCATTTCAGTGAGCTGAGATAATGCGGCTAATGCGACGCCACTATGTTACAAAAGCAAAAGCTTTTGTAACAAAGTGGCGTCTCTCCTGGCTAGAATTTCTAGGGTAGCTGCTTTAGCTTCAGGATTTACCAAAGCGGCTATAAGAAGGTTACAGTTAGCCGGTATAAGATAGTTTATTAAGAAGTGGTTCTTTTAATTCTCTTGGTAAGCCCTTATTCAAAATATCTTGCCAACGGGATGCGATATCTTTGTGAATATTTTTACCCAAAGCAATTTCTGGTTGTGGTGGTTCTTCTAAGATCTGGAGTATATAATCTTCTACCTGGGTATCCCCCTCTTGCAAGTTTGCAAAACATGGTTTGGAAGCAGCGAACGGCCCTGGCTCCAGAATGACAGCTTCCGCATTGGTATGTTCCAAACTACTAAATTCATACAGTGATGTTTGTGGAATAGGATAAATCAGACCAGGCATATTTTAGGATTGATTTTGGTTGAGTGGCGAAGCTCCATGATCGGTTGGTGCCGATCTTGTTCTTCGATTTCAGAATCTGCATGACAAATTAAAAAGTTCTGTTATTTTAGAACTTGACACACATTTATAACCATCAACTACGGTAATTCTACTTTAAAAATTTTAACGCCAACGGCGGTAATAATTATTCATTGAAAAATTTAACCGCCTACAACGGTAATTTTGAAAAAAGAATTATTGCCAACAACGGTAATTGATTCAAGCATTAACCGCCAACGACGGTAGTTATTTATGCAAATATGTAATAATTCGGTTATTCGCCAAAGTCGATTTAAAATCAGTATTAACACGTCAACGGTGATTATAATAACATTGTTTGTACTTACTGCCATCATCAGATGAAATAACACGCCTTCGGCGCTGTAATTTCCGTTTCATTTTTTTAATCTTCTTTGTGATCCATTCTTCCTGTTCTCGATGTTTCCTTTTATTTCCCGTATTATTATAACTTATAATATTATTTTCACTACCTACCAAAAGTATCTAAAATATATGCCACTGGCAACCAAACACGTGCGAAGGCTAAAGGACGATAACACATAATGAGGATTAATGTTGGAACGGTCCGCTACGACAGCAGTGAGCAGTGGTAGGAAAAAAAATAGAAGAGAAACCGCTACTACACCATGTTAAAAGTAAATCGTAAAGAATGAAGCTGCGAAGCATAATTAGTCATATATTGTAGTTAATCTCGACCTACCGAACTACTTATATTCTCGACAATATACACAAATACAAAAATCCACTTCCTGTGATCACTAATGGCGATACACGGATGACGTCAATACCTGTTAGTTACATTACTGAACCTGGGGCCGACATCCTTTATATACACTATATTGTATTGTTGTATAATATAATTATGTAGGTAGTATTAGATAGGTTGTCGTATGTTACAGCGGGTATTGAACTGTGCGACACGGGCTTTGTACGCTCAGCTTATGTATTAAGTACCTAATGTGTACACACACACACAAACACGCATACACACAGAGACCCGAGATCCACCCACAAACATAATTGCATGCTACAGTAGTCTTTATTTTGTTTTTTTTTTTTATTATTTTTCTTTTTATTAATTAAGTACTTGTTGTAGATTTTAATTGCATAGCCGTCTGTTAATTATCACTTTTGCCAATCTGCACTTGTAACACGTACCAGAGCCAATTAGTACCTAGGGTTCGAAACGGTGTCTCCTAAACTTAGGCTATTTTGTAGCCTAGCTAGGAGGACGGAGCTTCACCCACCTTATTGTAGACTACAATTTATTGTATTACCTGTTATTATTTAAGAAAAAAGTTTTAAATCTACAATCTGTTTATTTCAATAAATTATTTGTTATAAAAAAAAAATGTAGTTTTACAAAAACTAAAACCCGACTACAGAAAAATCTCGCTATAAAGTGTGAAACAAGAAATATTCTCGTCTGAAATTGTTATGACCAAAATTCAATAGACAACCAGACGATATACAAACCATTCAATAGTATCGTCTATTAAATAAACAGATTACACGTTATATATTTAAATGTATTTAATAAATATTCATGGTGATGTTCAGAGGATAGCCGTGGTCCTATTCCACTTTGCCCTTAAGTTTATGATCCCTTGCTACTGTTAGAATATATTGTTTTTTAGAGTAGGTGGCATACAACCACGGCAATCCTCTAGAGTCTAGCGGACAATTAAGTCGCTTCCAACGATACCTCATTTGTAAAATTGTGATAAATAGTTCGGATGTTATGAGGGAACAGATGAACATACATACATACGGGTCAAAATCATATCCTCTTTTTTGCTTCGCCGTAGTCGGATAAAAATCATCATCATCATCCAAAGTCCGAACTCACCCACTGCTGGGTATAGGCCTAGGAATGTAAATACTAAAATTGAAGACAAGCTACTTTCAAGGAGCTACTTCAGAACGCACCGGACGTTTAATTAAATGAAACTATTTCTTCTTCTACTTCAACCTTTGGCCACCCAATGCGGAGTGTAAGTCTCTTCCAAATATCTCCACTTTTGGCGGTTTTGTGTCATTGCTATCCAGTACTGACACTATTTACTATGAAGCTATAGCTAATACTTGTGAAAGAGGAGTTTACTGAGCCAATCATATTGAAATCGTCCACCGAGCAGTTGATACTCGATACTCGGGCGAGGCTCGCTAACCAATAATCGATTGAGATGTACCCCGGTGGCCGGAAACAGGACACTCACTTACAATATAACATTGAGCCACCTCTGAGGTTTCGCTAACATCTCACAAGCTGCTCTGCTCTCGATATTGCATCGCTTTAGGCATCACTCGTATTTTGTGGGAAGCACAGATTGTTGACAAACATAACATCAATCCATCACGCTTGTTACCGCAAAGGGCAAAGTAGAGCATACTTACCCAAATTTCGCCAGTTGCATTTAGGTACCATCACCATCATCTGCCATATCTGCCTAGCCTTTCCATAACCATGTTGGGGTCGGCTTCCAATCTAACTGAATGCAGCTGTATATCAGTATTTTAAATAAAGCGACTGAGTATCTGATTTCCACAACCCAGTTTGTACTGGGTAATACGATACCCCTTGGTAATACTAGTTGCCAGACTTTGGGACCACTGACTTCCTGTAACGACTGTCAAATATCTTAAACAGCCGGGCCCAACGGCTTACTGTGCTCAAGATATAATAGATGATCACTCACCCACCCATATACCGACCTAGTCAAACGCTGCTTAACTTTGAAGATTGACTCATGCAGCTGTTATTATTGGGTGTGATATATATCGCATAATAACAGATAGTATACTATCACTTGAAATAACGTTCACATGATGTAATTTTCATATGTTATAAAACAAATAACCTAATTTCATGTGATCTAATGTTATATTTACATAAAGAAACTGTTTTAATAGCCAAGAGGCCTTTATGCACAAACTAAGGTAATAGTATTAGAACACAACCTTGTAACTGTGACTCCGATGCTAATTGCGATTCAGTCGTGACCCGCCCCACGACTCGTAGATACTGTTATAAAGTTTGACTACGTAATAATTCTTCAACGTCACGCAAATTGAATTAGTTGCCGGATAGTTGAGTTAATTCCAGCTAATAGACTCCCGCAGACGATAACACTTACATTACTGCATGATACCAGAAGGTCCAACGAATGTTCGCATCTATCGTATAGTCGACCTCGTTACTGTTTTCAACCAATCAATTCATTTATTTCAGACCCAACGATTCATTATTTTGCAAAAAATAATGTTAGAAATTAAATAATCAAACACAAATACATATCACACAATACAATTGTAACTAAATTTAACATCACAATAATTTATAAAAATTTCATGAATACAATACTTTTTCATGTCAGTTGGGATACCTTAAGGTTGAACGTCATTTGCACGTCATAACTATTTAAAATGACAAGGCATGTTTGTTAATAGGATATTACATATCGACAATCTTAGTTTAGTCTCTTTTTTGCAAGTCGACTTTCCAACCAAAACGTTAAATGTGGTATCGTTTATTAAAAATGGTTCGTTATGATTGGATCTTCTGCATTTACATTGTGTGTGTACTTTATAAAAGCAACTTTTATCATTAGGGCCCTCCTCTATTGTATGACGCTTTGTTCGCCATCGCCTCAAGTAATTAGGGCACTGAAAGATATCTATGAAATATCGCTTTGGATAACAAAGGCCAATTGTCTGCAAATCGAGTACTCTATAACTGTATTCTGACGAGTTGGGAAAATCTTGTTTAAACCATTTCATTAACGAATTATTATGTCTGTCATTCTGGATAAAATTGTACGTACGTTGATGACATTAACAGCAGAAGTAATTTTCACGCAAAGAAAATTTGTTTCACCTTACCAACGCGGCAACGAAACGAACATAATTTTATGCCATACGATAATATTGGTTTAAGAATAAGGTTTTTGGTAAACAGAGCATATTTTTCCAGAGGAAATATTTAAAGAGGTATTAATATTAAACAGAGCCTTCCATTCGATGGCGTGTGTTCTTTTCCTTTTCCATTTTCATACAAAAATAAACAGTCGATCGAATATTTTTGTTACATTTTCGTTCCAAACAGAAGCTCCTTTGTTTTATGAAGGCAGTTATTTCCCGGAGCCGTTCAATTACAACGTCTTTAAGGCTGTTTGTAAATAAACGCAGTAAAAATAAAACGCTTGTTGTTTCGCATTGTAGTCTGTTTCAGTATTCATGAGGCGGCGGGAGGTATTCTGTTGTGTCCACAAGCTGAGAGCTGCCGAGGCCGGCCGGGGAAAAGACAACTCCCAAAAAAAATAGGTGTCTAATGAAAGGTTTCAAATGAAGTTTAAATATGATAAACCTTATCTAAAATGCTAGGTTAACACCCGGGTGTCTCACTTAGTTCTTAAAATCGAGATTATGTTTAGGCGACATTAAGATCGGTGATTCACAGGGAGCTCAGTTGCATGATCTTTTTCTAATATGTATTTTGCATGTTTAGAACGTGCCTTATGAAAGTAAGCCTGATGTTGTTGTGTTCGAATTATTTTTATGCGGGAACTACATTATTACGTAGTTACGTTTATTTCCAAAAGACACATATTGATACAGAGTAGGAACGCCTAAGCACACCGTAGGGACTTACGGTCGAAATATAAAAGTAATAAACAGACTTACTTATTGAATTGTTGGTACGTTTTCAAAGCTTAACAAATATTTGGTCGGTTAACATATTCGTGCGAGCTCTCGAGTAATACTCCGGATTGGCTGGCGCAGTGACGCGGAACAAATGTGTTGTATACGTTCATAATTGTTATTGCAAGTATTTTGACTCTAATATAACGGAGCATCGAGTTTTTTATTTGTTAGCGAGCTTGTAAATATTGAGCGCTTGAATAAACAAAATGTTAATAAAATGCATTTCACTATTGGTTCGTTTGCGCGTTTGTACGTGGAGTGACTTATGCAGGAACGAAGTATTTTCTAAAAGTTCGTGTGAGTAGGTATATTGATTCCAGTGCAGCTCATTCGAGCTTTTGCTTTGTACTTTTACTTACTCTTATTATAACTATTGTTTACATGACGAGTTTCAGAATAGTCACGACTGGTTTCGGAGTAACCACGACTCGTTGAGACAAGTAGCTTGATACTAGTGCAATACTAGATTTACACCAGTCTTTATTAGTTCGGCACTAGTCGTGACTAGTTCATCACTAGATTGACACTAGTCATGACTAGTCCAGCGTTGTGCATTGGATTGAGTACCGGACTACTTACTAAGACTAGTGTCAGGGTATGCGATAATTTCACATGTTCGTCGTACTAGGTGAGAAATGATCGGGAAGAAATGATATCATTAATATAAAGTCCATCCGGTGGTCGGGTGGACGCTCGAGTGACCGCGACGCAATCTCACGGGAGCGCTGCGGGACGCGCGGACGGTGAGACGACTGCCCTCGCTACATTCAGGGAACGCAGAAGTTACAGCTTTAACTAACAATGGCATGTAAACCATTAACCACCAGAGCTCATCGAAAACACTTTTTTCCCTAGTTGTAACGCTGCATAGTACTTAGATAAGTGTTTCTTGTACAATTTTTGAAGGTAATAAAATATATATAAATGAATGTGTAGCGGAATATCACCCTCACAGTAACATTTTATTATGTAGGGTACATCGACAATATTGTGCCCAAACTAAGTTGTCGATGTACCCACTATGCATTGATTTTTTGATGACCAACTTTGTATAAAAGGGACCGCCTTTTTCTAAATACATTCATTCCAATAAGCTTCAGCACTTGCAACTTAAATATACTACGTCGTCATCATCTGGAGTATTATTTCACACCACCTAAGCGCTACATTGGTGACCCCGACGTGATTATTAAGAAGATACCTCCAGATCAAGATTTCATCATGGCACAAGATGGTGAACAACAACTCTCTGGTGTGTCAACGTCGTTGCGCATTCCACCCTTTTGGCGCGACAGAATTCGTCTGTGGTTCGCGCAGTTCGAAGCCATCATGTCTGTGCAGAAGAAAGGCGATCAAGTCATGTTCGAGATCGTCATCGGACAACTAGAGCGGCAAGATCTCGACGAAATCTCCGACATAATTCTCCGTCCACCTGAGAAAAACCGATACGAAGCATTGAAGAGTCGGTTGTTCCAAGTTTACGAAGAATCCGAGCAACGGCAAGTACAAAGGTTGCTATCTGAAATGGAACTCGGCGACATCAAGCCTTCACAGCTACTACGCCGCATGAAAAACCTCGCCGCCGACAATATCTCTGACTCAGCACTGCGGATTATGTGGACCAACCATCTACCACAATCTGTTCGAGCAGTCCTCGCCGTCAGTGAAAACATCGCGAAACACTCCGATATCCACGAGCTGGCAACGATGGCAGATAAAATCCTCGAGCAGACACAACCACTCGGCGCAGTCGCTGCAGTTTCCTCCGTTCCCACTACCCCACGTGCATCTACGTCAATTGAAGAGGAAATTGACGCGCTCACCAAAGAAATCGCAGAGCTGAAAGCATACCGATCGCATCAAAATCGACGTAGATCGTTCGACAGACGACGCTCAAGATCGCGTTCATCGAGCAGAGCCAATCACAATCGCGCCCGAAACGACTAATCAGCGACCTGCTTTTATCATCGCAAGTTCGGCAAAGAGGCGCGAAAGTGTACGCGTCCGTGTAACTACGAAGACAGCAGCGCCCCCTCGGGAAACTAACGCCTGCGTTGGCTGAGGCGGGAACCAGCGCAAACCACATTTCTTACCGCCTATTTATAACAGACAAAAACTCACGTCTGTCATTTCTAATTGATACTGGCGCCAACGTCTCCGTAATACCAAGAAGAAAAGGCGGGAAAGCTACGCCAACAGACTTGCTTGTATGCAGCGAACAACACGGTAATCCCAACGTACGGAGAGAAAACACTACAACTGGATCTCAACCTACGAAGACCATACAACTGGAAGTTCATCATCGCTGCAGTCAGCAGACCCATCATCGGTGCCGACTTCTTGAAAAAACATCAACTTCTTGTCGACATAGCCGGCCGATGTCTAGTCGACAAAGTTACCAACCTCGTAGTCAAGGCACCAGTCACCTACTCCGCTGAGCCTACCGTAAGAAGTATCGACGTTGATCAACCATATCACCAGCTACTCAGCAAGTTTCCTGACATCCTACGACCATCATGCATGAAGGATGCTCCCAAACACCGTGTAGAACATCACATTGAAACTACCGGTCCACCAGTACACAGCAAGAGCAGACCACTACCACCACATCGGTACATGTCCGTGAAGAAGGAATTCGAGTCGATGATGCAGCAAGGAATCTGTCGTCCAAGCAAAAGTCCTTGGTCCAGCCCGCTACACGTCGTACCAAAGAAAAACGGCGACCTGAAAAGTCACCCTGGAATACGAACTACGCGCAAACTTATACAAGATCGTTACTTTTGGCCAGCAATGAATACAGACATTGGCGAGTGGACGAAAGCATGCACTTCGTGTCAGCAGTCCAAAGTTCAACGACACAACAACAGTGACGTCACAGCATTCCCACCGAGCAAACGATTTCAACACATTCACGTTGATATTGTTGGACCACTACCCACATCTTCGTGTGGACATCGATACCTACTCACGATGATCGACCGCTGTACACGTTGGCCCGAAGCAGTACCCCTTCATGAGATAACCGCCGAAATCGTCGCAAGAAAGTTGTACGAAACATGGATATCTCGTTTCGGTTGTCCTACAAAAATAACGATAACTGATCAAGGACGACAGTTTGAAAGTCGACTATTTCAAGACCTCGCACAACTACTTGGAGTAGAAAGAACCCGTACTACTGCCTACCACCCGCAGAGTAACGGCATCGTCGAACGCTGGCACCGAACACTGAAGGCCGCACTCATGACACGACTAGCAAACAGCAACAAATGGATCAACGAATTACCTATTGTTTTGATGGGGCTACGAGCCGCCACGCGCACCGATAAATGTAATAATGAATGAATCGCAAGTCTGCTGGTGCAGACGTCACGCGACTTACTTACAAGTCTACCCCCACCATAGCGTGGCTTCTACAGAGCCCTGATGTTACAGCTCAAGGCGAGGAGAACATTGAATGTCTGATCGCAGCGGAGTTGAGACGTCCTGGAACTGTACTCGATTCATTGTGCCCCGTGTTATTGTATTAAGTTGTAATCTCAAGTAATTTGTCAGTTTATTATAAACAGTGTATCGCACCTAGTGTCTTTTTATTGCACGAAACCCATCGTTTGCCCACATGATGTGCGAGCCTAACGGAATAAATCCTGACATTATCCGACATATATTTAAAATTCTCTTAGCCCGCATCATCTCACAGCTGAGTAAAAGCCTTCCCTCCTCTCTGTCTGTTTTTATTTAACACCATTCTTTTACTGTCAATTATTTGTATTGATGATTTGTGATAATTTAATTGAATTATTTTGTATTTTATTTTGAATTGGATTATTTTGTATGGAATTATATTGAATTGAATTATTTTGTATTGAATTATATTGAACTGAATTTTATTACACTGAACTGAATTGAATTATTTTGATTACAAATATATTGAACTTGTAATAATTTGTATGTAATCAAACGAAATTAAGATAAGTTTAATTGAATGATATCGGAATATATTAATTTGTAATACATCTAATACAGCTGTCACAAAACACTCTGTATTCTGTAAAATCTGACATAGTCTGTTATTCTTTTGATAAGACGTGGATATTGGTGTTGGTTGTGATCTTTAGCTTTAAGAATTTTTTGAATTTTCCGCAGCATGTTTAACTGTTTTATGTCCCTAATAAATAAAATAAAATAAAAATATTTAATATAATATGGTCTGCATGAAAGAACGTCAAAGTAAAATGATTGTTTATCTACTCGAGATAGCCAGTCATAATACTCATGACAACTGATGATTGAGTTATCATGGGTATTATGTCTGGCGCAAGTGCTCTGAACACCTGATGAGCCACAGTCGTGGAGAGTGGATGTTCTGTTCCGCCGCGCCCAGTGGTGTTCCTCAGTCACCGGTGTCCGTCCAGCCGTGCGCTCGGCCGCGGACGTAATATTATATTGTGTAATGACCCGGCCGCGTTTCTATTACACACACATCGCTCAAAATGGGTTTCTACTCAGAGAAATAGATAAAAATGTGAGTTATATCTTCTGACTACTTTGTGAAGCTGTATTTTCTTGTATAGAAAATGAATGAGACTGTACCTCGATCCCGTCTAATAGCAGCCGTCATTGGCTACGGCGTAGATGTCATGGACTACGGCGTAGCGGGCACATTACATGAGTAGTCCTCTACGCCGTAATTTTTTTTTAAGATAAAACCGTCAATTGTTGTCTTGAAAAATACTAGAACTCCAGTCTTGCATAAGTAGTAGAACGTATTTGTACCTGTAAGTCGATAATTTTCGTGGAATATTACAAAATAATTTAAAAATTTAATCCTACACAATACATACTTAACTTACTGTAGACGATATTTGTCATAGGCGATTTAAGCGGCCCAAAATATTACCTACCATTAACTTAATCTCATTGACTTATCGTCGTACGTCGGGGTCATTATTTATGTCCTTAATAAAGGAATTTTTCGCCACCATACCGTCTATTAACGAACTAATTGCAAGTAGGCGAGTATTAAAGAAAGAAAAATGTTCACAAGAATTTATTGATAACTGCTACTAAAAGGTTAGCACCATACTAAACAGGGTCAGAAAGATGTAAAGAATCAAAGAGCCTGTGATACAATGTCCACATCCCAGGTACATAGTGCTCAGTAAATAAGTAACACATACGGACAAAGATAGCACAGTTTAAAGAGAATCAGTAGATGCTATACACTAGGTACAGTAGGCACTTTATTTCAAATCAAAAGCGGTTGTCAGCTAAACGTTTTGTTATTTTGTACTACTAACATAAACTGTCTTGTTGCGAGAGCCCCGAATTACTCACGAGTAACCTGTTACCTGAGGCAACCTTAGAATCTATGTAAATGCTTTGCATGCCGTCACGTCTCACACAGATTCCGATCATTTTGTCCCTAGTTGAAATACTGGATGTTATATATGGCGGCAGGGTCGGGTACTCAGGTGTCCAATCTCGCGGTGGACGCAGCCAGCATTCGATCCCTGCACACTCGACCGGCAAACAGATAGCACTCTGATTTAACCTAGCATTCCATTGCTAAATTCTTCAACTGCTGAGTTTTTGGACGAAATCTTTGAGACTCATACGAGTATTAGTTTGTCATACAAGTAAAATTCATCATCATCATCATCATCTGCCTAGCCTTTTCCCAACTATGTTGGGGTTGGCTTCCAGTACAACCGGACGCAGCTGAATACAAAAAAAAAAAAAAGAGAGAAAAATTGTGCGTTAAAATAGTATTATTAATTGAAAAATCTGTGATGATTATTACCAGCCTAATGTACACTTCACTACAGATTAACCACCACATGCTCAAGAGGTCTAAACATCGCACTCTTGTCCGACCGATTATTGTCTTAAAATCCCTTGTAATTCGCTTATGTTCCATTAATACATAAATTAAAGTAAACAAGTTTAACTCAGAAAAAGTGAAAAATTTTTAGGGATCGGAATTGCTAAAATTGCTTTTTAGTGAAAACAATACCAACTCTGTTTAAGTAGCCATTCCAAGTAGGGTCGATCAAGAGATTCCATTTTTTTGGCATCGTTTGAATCTAAACCCCTATCGAGGCTAACGGCATTCACTACGATACAGTTAGGTCGGGGTTCTGACATCGCTAGTGTTCCACTGTAGTTGGAAGTAAAATATCGATACAGATATTGAACTTTTTGATTTTCATGAAATCCAGTTAATTGAAAAAGTGTAGTTACCTGTATTCTTCTTCTATAAGTGACCTTTATGTGAACTTACCTTGAGGCAAAGCAAAATAATAAATAAGGTTTATGTTACAGTTTTCGCAAACAAACCAAAGCTAGCTTACCGCAACATTTACCGCAAAAAAAAACTGAATCCGATGAATAGAGTAATAGCCAAAACTGTAACTTGGCGATCTGTGTCTACACAATAACAATAGGCTAATCGCTTGGTATTAATATTTTGTGATCAATGATATCATTGGCAGAAGGATTTTTTGTTAGGAAATTCCTTTCATTGTTTGAATCTCGCGGTTAGCGTATGGACTCCATGCCGCTTCAATCGGCTGTGGGAGGTACTTCCTCCACCCTTAAGCTTTGAGGCCAGTTGATTGACTTGAGTTAATATTCTATTCTGGTAGCTTTTTAGTAATCTCTTGTTTGACAATACTGATATTTAGATCTTTATGGATATATTTGTTGCTCACGTAGTATGGTATGTCCAACATGGCTCTCAATGTCTTGTTCTGAAATCTTTCAAGAATCTCGATGTTGATATTGCTAGCAGTACCCCATAATTGAATACCGTAGGTCCAGATTGGTTTTAGTGTGGCCCTATATAATGCTATTTTTGGGAGACAGGTCTGTTTTCTGAGAGTGAAGGTTACGTGGATAGATTTGCTTTGATTTGCCTTAATGCGCCATTTGTCTAGCCATTCCTCCACTTTATCTACATGGTCTTGAAGTTTGGCCGATGGTCGGGTCTTTATGGACAGATAGTAGGGCTGTGTCGTCTGCATAATATGTGGCAGTTATCCCTTGTTGTTCCTTGCGTTGGAAGGTCAGCAGTGAATAGTAGGTACAGTAAAGGGCCCAATATGCTTCCCTGTCCCTAGATAGAAACACTGTGAGAACGTTCAGACTTATTTATTCGTTAGACTTGTCTAGGTATACGTACCTACATACTTGTCGGATATGTCAGGATTTAATCCTTTATGCTCGTACATCATGTGGGCAGACGATGGATTACGTGCTATGAAAACACACTGGGTGCGATACACCATTTCTAGCACAACTAACGAATTACTTGAGAATACAACTTAACACAATAACACGGGGCACAATGGATCGGGTACAGTTCTAAGACGTCTCAACTCCGCCGCGATCAGACATTGACTGCCGCCCTCACCTCAAGCTGAACATCAGGGCTCCGTAGGAACACGCTGTGGTGTGGGTAGACTGGTAGGTAGGTTGCGTAATGTCACCAGTGCCCACTGGCGCGTTTGCCGATTCATTTTATGTCCGTACTAACGACCGGTTCTGTCATACATAATTATGTCTACAGTACCAAAACATTTTTAATCAACTACTCCTGTGGTTCTCATAAAAGCTTTGGCACAAACAACATTCCTTATCTTCGCTTTCAATTCACATTTAATTGCATCTAATAAATACTTTACTCGCAATTACCTACCGAGAGCTCTTTAAGCCGGAATCTGGAATTTATTGGCTTAGCAAGAGGAGCGCCGGCAGTAGCCGCCTAGGGGGATTAAGCTGGAAGCACACGCCATGCAAGCTATGATAGCCTAGTACTTGTAAAAGTATATTTATTTATTTATTTATTTGCATCAGACACAACGATCCATAATTTAGTTAGTAAGTACACTTAAAAATAATGTTAGTTTTAGATTACATAATCAAAGACAAATACACACCACACGATAATGTTTATAACTAAGAAGTACACAAAATAAAATTACAATCATTTTTCGTCAAATAACAATATACAATGTAAATAGTAATAATAAAATTTAAAAATAAAATAAATTAATGTCATTACCCAATCAAACCATTATTATAAAATAAAAATACATTAAAATTCAATACATAATAACTAATCAACATAAAATCACAAAGCATTTTAAAATTATGTGGTGTGTTGCATTTTTTTTTTTACCTGCTCCAGGTCCGATACACAGGTGTATGCAAAACCTGCCAGCGCCTCATGAAAGGTTCGTCCAACCTGTTGGCAACAACTTTAAGAAGACTCTTGCCGCTGCCCCGCACTCTACTCGCTATCGAAGACGCCCTCTTGCGCATGCTGGCATAAAAACAGTCAATGCGGGCGCTTGCGAACATACCAGATGCACTGCAGAAGCGAGGCAGCCACAGCAGCGCCCGTATATCTACTCCGTATGATTAAAATGTTACCGCTGGAAAATATATGAAAATAAATAACAACATTATTGTTACATAAAATAAGGTTTGAAAACATACATCGAAAGAGGTTTAAAGGTGCTCAGAGTAAGTAAGTTGTAACTAATGCCTCGTCACGACCTCAGATGATGCAACCCACGCGTGTGTCACATGCTTTTGTCGTGTGAGTATCGTTGTTTTCTCCGCAGTCGCTGTGGCATGAAAAAGCAAGGTGCAACCAAAAAGTCACCAATCGACAACCGCTTTAACAAAGCAAAGTATACGTAGCGCAGTTGGACACGGCACAGCGACAGAGCGCACTCGTAGTCCCCTAGATCCGTACCGATGACACTGGATACTGGTAGTTGAGCTTAAGGCGAGGTTTACCCGAGCGCCGTATGCATCAATCGCTTACCCCAGCCCTCGCACGGCGAGGCGATACGTAACAAATTACGCGGCGCGAGAACGCGCGCGCTTAGCGCACTGGTCATGAGTTCGCGAACTCGGATAGGTACTAAGTTGCGTTACAGGGTAGAGCGATGCAGTAAAACAACTTGAATTGATATAATGTATAAGTTCACTTTGTTTTATTTTCCTAGAAAGAATTGGTTATAGATAGATTAGGAACCTACGTATTCTATGAACGTGAACCTAATTACTAACAATTAAAATAAGTAGATATAATTAAAATAAGAAGGTATACTTATTTATTTTTGTGAATAAGGTGAATTTAAAATCTGACTGACACTAAGATCATGAATACGGGTATGATTCAAAACTACAGGCCACGCGCCATTCGGTTTAAAAAAAAATTATGCTTTACTTTTTTTTCGGTTTTGTTGTCATGGGTTTCGTTTTCGTGGTTTTTGGGGTCGCTGATAACGAAAATAAGGTAAAAATTTTCGTCGGCGCCATCTTGGATTTTCATTTTGACCTAACTTTCGTTATCAGCGACCCCGAAAACCATAAAAATGACACCCATGACGAAAAATCCAAAAATTTTTGTCGGCGCCATCTTGGATTTTCATTTTGTCCTCATTTTCGTTATCAGCGACCCCGAAAACCTTGAAAATGACACCCATGACGACAAAACCGAAAATTTTCATTGGCGCCATCTTGAATTTTAATTTTGACCTCAATTTCATTATCAGCGACCCCGAAAACCATGAATATGACACCCATGACGAAAAAACCAAAAATTTTTTGTCGGCGCCATCTTGGATTTTCATTTTACCTCATTTTCATTATCAGCGACACTAAAAACAACGAAACCGACACCCATGACGAAAAAAACCGAAAATTTTCGTCGGCGCCATGTTGGATTTTCATTTTGACCCTTTTTTGTTATCAGCGACCCCGAAAAGCACGAAAATGACACCCATGACAAAAAAACCAAAAATTTTAGTCGGCGCCATCTTGGATTTTAATTTTGACCTAAGTTTCGATATCAGCGACCCCGAAAACCATGAAAATGACACACATGACGAAAAAACCAAAAATTTTTGTCGGCGCCATCTTGGATTTTCATTTTGACCTAATTTTCGATATCAGCGACCCCGAAATTCATGAAAATGACACCCATGGCGAAAAAACCAAAAAGTTTTGTCGGCGCCATCTTGGATTTTCATTTTGACCTCATTTTCGTTATTAACGACCCCGAAAACCATAAAAATGACACCCATGACGAAAAAACCAAAAAATTTTTGTCTGCGCCATCTTGAATTTTCATTTTGACCTCATTTTCGTTATCAGTGACCCCGAAAACCATGAAAATGACACCCATGACGAAAAAAACAAAAAAAAAAGTAAAGCATAAAATGCAAAGTAAAATAAAAAAAAATAAAGTGATTTTATCTTAAATATGTAAATAAGTCAACTAAATAAAAAAACTAGTACACACGGCGGCACATGAAGCTGTTATTTCCAGTATAAATTGCCCTCGCTTTGTATAGATTTCCTATACAATGAGAGATCCGCATAAACTGGTATTGTACAGCTTGATCGGCCGTCGTGCGTACAAAATACGATATCGTCCACGACCATTACTCATTCTGTCTCGTTCTCCCCTACATACTTTCTTTTTCTGCCCATGTCGAACTCGATAATCTTCGGCTTACCGGGCTCCCTACAAAACTTTTTTAGAACTCCTTACAAAAATAAAAATTGTGGAATAAATGTTTTGATTTTAGTAGGCCAGTTACAGGCAGTTTTGAATTGTCGAAAAAAAGATAATAAAATGAAGCTAGAGTCCCATTCAAAAGGCATAATAAGGTTCTTGGTGTTGTGTATTGTCCCCCCTCACTTGATTACTTCATCGAATTCGAATCGGTCCTAGAATCTTAAGGTTCGGAGTACGCACATCACATCGTCATGGGGGATTTCAACACCAATCTCCTTGCCCACAACTCCCCTCGTTCCCGTAAACTTCTCCATCTGGTCGAGTCAGCTAGTATGCATGTGTTGCCTCTCCAACCAACTCATCACAACACTTCCGGTGATGATATTTGGCTCGACTTGATCCTCACCTCCAATCCTTCCCTAGTCTCCTCACATGGTCAGCTTGACGCTCCTGGTTTTTCCCATCACGACCTTATTTTTCTGTCCTATGTCCTTAAACCTCCTAAACCCAAACCTATCTTTCAGTACAGGCGTGCCTTTGCGCGCATGAATAGCGAAAAATTGTCACAAGACTCTTATAATATTGACTGGACACCCCTAGAGGAAGCCACTACAGTTGATGATAAAGTAACTTTTTTAATAATGTTGTAGTTAAGCTGTACGACATCCACGCTTCTATCAGGAGAGTCAAGCTGAAGCGTCCACCTGCGCTATGGATGAATGGAGAGGTTCGGATGGCGATGCGACGAAAGGATCGCGCGTTTCGGAGGTTTAAGAAGGATCGGTCGGATGATAATTGGACCCTCTTCAAAACTGCTCGCAATCGTTGTAATCAGATGATACGCAACGCTAAACACCGCCACATTCTTGATAACATCACTTCGGCTTCTCCTGCTGATATCTGAAAATTCCTTGGAACTCTAGGTATTGGCAGATCGCGGCATTCAGACCTTCCTAAAACATTTGGTTTAGACGACCTAAATCGTCATTTCTCCATTGCTCCCACCCTTGATAGTCTAACCAAATGTCAAACCCTTGATTACCTTGCTGGTCTGACGCGACCCAATATTACTACCTTTGCCTTTACCCCAGTCGATCCGGGAGAGATAAAAAAGATTATCCTTTCCATTAAATCAAAAGCCGTTGGCTGTGACACCATCAGTCGGCACATGATCGTGACAGTTGTTGATCAGCTCCTTCCTGCAATTTCCCATATAGTTAACTTCTCCCTGTACTTCGGTGTCTTCCCTTCCCTGTGGCGAAAAGCCCATGTCCGACCACTACCTAAAATTCCTAATCCCACACTTCCAAGTCAGTTTCGTCCAATTTCTATCCTTCTCTTTTTATCCAAAGTATTAGAGGCCTATGTACATAAACAATTCTCCCATTTCATTCTTAAAAATTCCCTCATCAGTCCATTACAATCCGGGTTCCGGCCCGGGCACAGTACCGTTTCTGCTCTCCTTAAAGTGACTGACGATATAAGGCGGGGAATGGAAGACACTAAAGTTACGGTTTTAGTGGTAATCGATTTTTCGAATGCTTTCAATACCGTCAGTCACGAAGTCCTTTTATCCATCCTCTCCTATCTTATGATCTCTCCCGAGGTTTTGAAATGGTTTTCTTCCTATCTTCGGGGACGTCAGCAGTCAGTTCTTTCTGGTGAGTCTAACTCCAGCTGGCGTAATCTTGAAACTGGCGTCCCTCAAGGCGGTATTTTATCTACACTTTTGTTCTCAATTTTTATAGATCTCATAACTACCGAACTTCAGTGTGCGTATCATCTTTACGCTGATGACTTACAGATCTATTGTCAGGCAGGTGTTGACAGCTTATCCGGTGCGATCGAGGAGCTAAACCGGGATTTACGTGGAGTCAAAAGCTGGTCTGATCGTTTCGGTGTGGCAGTTAACCCAACCAAGTGCCAGGCTATTATTGTAGGGAGCCCCCATAGCTTGAGAAGGCTGAATGGGTTAGTGGTTCCACCGGTGACCTTTGACGGCACATTGATTCCGTTTGGCTCTGACGTCAAGGATCTGGGTTTGCATGTTGACACTTGCCTTGACTGGCGTAAGCAGGTCGCGATTGTGAGCAAGAAAGTCACCGGGACGTTGCGGTCGCTTTATCGGTTGAAAAATGTTCTCCCATCTCACGTTAAGGCAATGCTTGTACAGTCCCTAATCTTCCCCATAATCGACTATGGTGATGTGTGCTACTACGACCTGAATGTAGATCTGCTCAATAAACTTGACCGACTTCTTAATAACTGCATTCGATTCGTGTTTAATCTCCGCAAGTATGATCATGTATCTAAGCATAGAGCGCTTTTAAGATGGCTGCCCATCCGGCAGCGCAGAGAATTGAGGGCTTTGACAACCCTGTTTTCTCTTCTTCACAAACCCACTTCTCCTTCTTATCTGACGTCTAATTGTCAATATTTATGCTCTGCGCACAGCAAGAATCTTCGTTCCGCTAATAATTGTCTCTTACGATGTCCTTCTCACCGCTCTGGTTTTATAAAATCTTCTTTCTTTGTCCAGGCGGTTTTCCTCTGGAATGCGCTCCCTCAGAGTATCAGGACGGCGACCAGTCAGTTCACTTTCAAAGTGAAAGCTCGGTAACACATTCACAAGAAGTTGGCAGATTCGTCTCAGAACTAAGTTGTTGTAGTTTTTTTTTTTTTGTTTATCTCTCTTAACTTTATAAAGTTTAATATATGTATGTATATAAGTATTTATTCTTATATGTTTTAGTTATAAATATTTTCTAGTCTTTTTTTTCTGTTATTGCACCTACTGTATATTGTCTCTGCATCACCCTAAGGTAGACTGGTAGAAAATGCCTATGGCATTAAGTCCGCCTTTGTACAGTTTTTACTTGTGCATAAAGCTTTAATAAATAAATAAAATAAATATTAACGGGGAAAGTCTGTAGTTGCCCATTCCAAAGTTACCGAAATTTATAAATAATATTGCGAAATCATAAATAGCGACTTTTGCTACGACACTTTATTAGTTCAATTCAGGCCGCGCAGCGCTAATTACCTACAGTTATATTCTCCTAGAAGCTGCCTCTCTTTCTATTGCGTAACTCTTATCTTCTACCTTCTGACTACGTTCCCTATTAGGTACCTACTGTACTTTTGTGAACAAATGACATTTCAAATAAACCTAGGCTCGGTGTTTACTAAGTATTATTTTTTACAAACTATTTTTGGCTCAGCTCGTAACCGAACTTAGCGGGGGTGGGGTGGCGGGTTCGAAAAATTGGCACACGTCCGACCTCCAACGCGTTCCGCTCGGGACTGAAGCACCCGATGTGAGTAAGAAATGATGAAAACAGCAAATTTTGGAAATGGTGGTTTAGGTTTTTTTTAAATATTTCAAATTATGATTGCCGTTTACTGTCACAATTTTTACGACCTTTATAATGGTATAAGTTTTATTGTTAAAAACCTAATATAACTCAAATGATATAATATTAAAAACCATCATTTAGACTTGTCTTTGCGATTTAATTGGATGCAACAAAGTGCAAGTAATCGTGTATCGCTTTGCCGGAATATCTAGATTGAAGTGTGAAATATGTAATATGTTTTTTTCAGAATTTAAATCCATGCTTTATAGGAATAAAACACAATACAAAACGACTTTTGTCTGGATAACCTCGCCTTAAGCCGGTGCCGGCGGCGGCGTATACTTACCTACCTACTGGATACTAACCTGCACTCTACCAGGGGTCCTATCGTTTGTATGCAGGCGGATAAATAAGATTGGAATGATGTTCTACGAGTATTCTTCATTACTTATTGCATTAACGTACTACTAGGAATCTCCACATTTTACCAGTTTGCTTGGGATGTAACTATGTGTTGTGTGATGTGTAATATTGTTAGGTTTCTTCACTTCGGTTATAGGTTCACTATGTTACACATGACTTCTATAGATTTTATAAATATAGACTTTAACTAAAATGTATTTTGATAAGCAGCTTATTCAACTACAAATTATAATCCTTTGCAGAAGTTTATCCTATCTTATAAATCCGACTCTATAAAAAAACAATCTAATAACACTATAAAAGGCTACGGTACTTATTTAGTTCGATGCTCTCGCAGTTGCGGCACGGTACGGTGCGGGCGACAACCGGCGAGTGTGTTCGGGCACTTACTCGCCGTAACGAATATTTTTAGAATGTCCGTGTGACGTGATACTTGACAAGAATGTATCGAACTAAGTAAAGCTTGATGTGTGGACGACTACCATGATGTCTTTGGGCAGAGTTGTGTCTGCTGATCTGTTTATTCATATTAAACTGCGTTGTTAATGGAATTTAAAAGAGTGCATACAGTACAGCCAAGTCAGAACGGTGATTATGACGCTTTTGGCAGAGGAAAGCAAGGCTATACATCTTGCAAATTATGCTAATCTCTCACATAAGTTTATAGCACATTCTCAAGAATATGCTTCATAATGACCTCGCGCTCGCTTCGGTTCCAAAAAATAATAATAAACAGCAGTTCCAGTCGCATCATTTATTATGAGGATGGTAGTGAAATTATATTTGTAGTTCGTTCGTTGAATTTTGATGAGAAGAGGAAACGTTGCATTAAAGATTGTTATCAAATAATATTTACAGTAAATTTATCGGGATATTTGATGAATGCACGATCCGAATAATTTTATCTATAGAGTGTATTGTTTTCTGTTTAGCACTAACATCAGCCTTTAGTTAACCACAGCCTCGCCCGACGTCACTGAACGCAAGGTTGACAAATAAAGTAACGAAGTAAGTAAACCTCTGTTAGGAAGTGCTGGAACTCCACGATAGGAAAAAATCTCGTGTATTTTTAGAGAACAATACAAAAAGACACACACGAAGGTGTCTCCGCGAGTGCCATTAGCTGGTGTATGTATCAAAATAAGTAATTTATCCTCATTCTGTTCGTGAGGTGGCACAAAAGAAACCCATTAGGCGACTTGTAAACACCTGAAGGCAATTCTCACCAAAATTACCTTCCGCGCGTTTGGATGAGACAATAGATCCTCCCACCCCCTCACCGTCGTGATCCCCGGCGTCTTGAGGCCCCAGAGCTTTCTTTAAGATCGGTGATAGTAATTAAGAATTGACTTGTAATGGATGGCTTTACTTATTACTTTGAGAATTGCTTGAGTGTTGGTGCTAAATTAACTTAACACGATCAATGCAGCTCGTGGAAAAGACAGGATTCTGACTTCAAAACCGTATTTGACCTTAACTAAATTTAATTAGTTGCTAAATCATCTGCCAATGCTTTTCTCAACTATATTTGGGTTGGATTTCAGTGTTACCAGATGCAGCTGAATACCAGAATGCGACGATGACTCAGAGACTATCCGCCCAGGATGCATTCTCTAATGAACAGGTAAATATTTCAACGGCTCACTCTACCTGTTTTTCTCTCTTCATCTCAAATACAAAAAATAAAAGCAGCACGTAGTGAACTCATTATAATGAAATATCGTTCTCCGTAAAGACAAACACTTTGCTTCAGTAATATTATTAGAAACGAGGTATCGCTCGCCGTGTTGATTAGTTGAATAGAAAATTTCATAAAGGTAAATGTTTTATGAACAAATTTTGTTCAGTTTAATTAAGGCTGGGAGGTGGCAGGACGGAGGGGAGGCGGGGGGGGGGGGGAGTGGCCCCCTTGTCAACTGTCGCAGGACCACCACTGGCGGCGGCGGCGACTTACAAAGCAAAATATTTTACAAAGAGCCTTTTAACAGAGTACACTTGTTCAAAATACGGGTAAATACTAGAAGCGTATTAGCACGACACAACTAAGAAGGTACATGTTGCATGAATAGAAGTAGCACTATCTATTCAAGTCCTTTCACTTTATGAGGAAGCACAGGTGCTAACTGTACGCCAGCTGTACATACTGCATACTGCACTTCTACAACACTTAAACCTACCCGAAGAAGGGAGAAAACGCATAGGTCTCTCCAGGAGAAATTTCGCAGTATGTAGGACGACTGCGGTTGGTACTTCCTTTGCGCAAAGATTCTTTCCTTTCCGTGGAGGTGAATTATATAACAAACTAAATAAAATTATAAATATATCAAATTGTAGTAAAGTTGAATGTAAAACTAAAATTATCAAATGGTTATTGAAGTTAAACTATACGGAAACAGAAAAAATACTTGATATAGCTAAGTAATGTAAGTAGGCTAGGCAGTCCATACTTACGTACATAATTGGTAGGTAAGATCTTAGTAATATTCTTATAAATATTCTATATACATATATATATATATATATATATATATATATATGTATATATATATATATATATTCATAAAAATACAAATTGTCACACACACACACACACACACACACACACACACACACCGGCACCAAATTCGCAATGTTTTCCACGTTGACAATAACTCTATGATGTAATAGGGGGCCTGGAGTTCTAAAATACAGGCCTAGGCTTAGTTTAGACTCCAGATCTCCCACAAATTATAACTTTCTGCTGTAAATTATATTACCTGTCAACTATATCTCAAATAACGATTGTAATTTGTGGAGATAAATAAACATTTTTTATTATTATTATTTTATTAAGTCATTAGCGACAGCAATAAAGCGACAAAGCCTAAAATCAGGCGCTATAAGTGTTTTTTACAAAGGTTGAATTTATATTTCTTATACATGCTTAATTCGTCCAGGGAATCCAGATATAAAATTATATGTCCCGATGTTTACCTGCTTACTTTCGCTTTCAACATAGAATATTTATAATAGATAAACACCTACACACAAATACATATTCTGGGCTCACATTCCGGTACAATCACTTGACTTTGAGCTCGCGTCTAGTCCCTGGACAAGACGCAAGCGGCCAAAAGGTGGATAGGTCGTAACATATTGTTGTCCAATGAGTCCTCTACATGGCTCATAGTAGTTACACACTACTACCTAGGCCGGAAAAGGTCGCCAAAACAAACAGTGTTATGACAACCTAATTAAATTTAGACGATAAAGACAAAGAGGGTGGTAATCACAGAACATCGAGATAATACGACTTCCGCTGCTACTAGAGGCGGCATTGTTACCTTTTTCCATACCAATAAAACGTTTCGCCGTTTACGGTTAAAAAACCAAACCGACCTAAACCGACGGCATTAAAAGCAATTTTATTAATTACAGAAGCTGTGCGCTTCTGTCAATTTCCTCAAAGCACTTGTCCGTGCCAATGTAACTGATCCTTAACATTAATTCTAGGTCACACAACATTAATTCTAGCCCGTGTCATATTGCCCAGCACTTGGTTACAAAGTGTGTATCAAGTGTACCGCCCGTATCGTGCGCTCTGTAGACTTTTAGTGGTAGGGTACACTAATTATTGTGTCTGTGTGGTGAGCGGCAGTAAGTAAAAGATGATGTCGGTACTCACAATTATAATGTTCTCACAACTGGCACGGACACATTCACAAAAACAATTAAGTTCGACATACACGTTGAGACAGACAGATTGTACATACACAGGAAAACTTTGGATATTCCACTAATCCCGAAGGATTCGCGATAGAATCGGGAATACGTGGATAGCACGGAGTTGCGTGGGCTTCGCGTCGTGAGAGCGAGATCGTACTAAAGGTCAACTAAGGTGGCCGACCGCGCGCTGAGACCCGCGACCCCACTCTTGCGCAGCAAGTACGTCACCGCGTGACGTAGTCGCGGCGCGCCTCCACAGTACTGTGTTGGTACGGTATGAGCGTTGGAATTGTATGTTATAATTTGTTGTGTAAAATAAGAATTGTATTATAATGTAAATATTGTTGTGTATGTTAAGTATTGTACTATAATGTAAATGTTGTTAAGGATCGCCACATCACTCCCCTCCAGAGACCGTCCTACGGGCGATAATAATCTGGGAATCGAACCCTTCGACCAGACCTGGTAGTTCTGACGGGAGTGTCCGTGGGTTGTTTTTCTACGTGAACGTCTTGGTCGGTTGGTGTATCTGCCAATATGTAGGCGGGTTTGAGGCGGTCCACGGAAACTTTGACCTTCTTACCTTTGACCATTATAGTAAAGGTTTTGTCGCCTTTTTGTACCACTTCGTGAGGCCCGGTGTATGCTGGTTGCAATGAACCTCGAAGCGCATCGTCCCTGAGGAATATGTGGCTTGAGGTAGCGAGGTCCTTGTGGACAAATATTTTGTCCTTGGAATGACGTGCAGCTGGTGTGGGCTGCAATTTTGCGGCAAACGAGCGTAAGCGAGTGGTGAACTCCGAGATGTCGGTGGTGCCGCCGTCACCAGGGTTGAAAAATTCTCCCGGAAGTCGTAAAGGCTCACCGTATAGGAGTTCCGCAGAAGAAGTCCGTAGATCCTCTTTAAAAGCGCTCCGGACACCCAATAGAACCAAGGGCAGAGATTCTGTCCAGTTATGGTCGGCGTGGCACATTATCGCCGTTTTGAGTTGTCTGTGGAATCGTTCCACTAGGCCATTGCATGCTGGATGGTAGGCTGTGGTTTTTCGATGTTTGAATCCGACTATTTTGGCTAGATATTGGAACAGTACGGATTCAAATTGCCGTCCTCTGTCTGTGACAATATCCGTTGGACAACCAAAGCGGGAGATCCAGTTGGTCAGCAATGCTTTACCGACTGTTTCAGCCGTAATGTCTACAATCGGTACAACTTCTGGCCACCTAGTGAAACGATCCACGGCCGTCAAACAGTACCGGTAGCCCTGTGATGGAGGAAGAGGACCTATTAGGTCAATATGGACGAAGGCAAACCTAGCACGGGGTAATTCGAATGTGCCCAATGGTGAAGACACATGGCGATCAACCTTTGTGCGTTGACAGCTGAGACACGTTCGTGACCATTGTCGGCAGTCCTTGCGGATTCCAGGCCAAACGTATCGCTGCGCAACTAATTTTGCGGACGTGTTTACTCCCGGGTGGCTGAGGCTGTGTAGGCTCTCAAATATTTGCCTTCGTAAAGCTTTGGTCACGAATGGTCTAGGAATGCCTGTACTCACATCACAGAGTAACTCGACGGGACTATCGTCGATTTTAAGCCTCTTTAGTTGAAGAGACGTTTCTGACTGCAAAAGATGCAACAGTTCCGGGTCTGAAGTTTGGGATTTGGCGAGAACTTCGAAATCGACTGGAGTTTGCAGTTCACTGACGCGGGACAATGTGTCGGCGACGATGTTGTCTTTGCCGGATATATGTTGAATGTCCGTTGTAAACTGCGAAATAAAATCAAGGTGTCTATACTGACGCGAGCACAGTTGTGCTTTCGCTCATGGAAAGCGTATATTAACGGCTTGTGGTCAGTATAGACAGTGAAGTGCCTCGCTTCCAACATGTGGCGGAAGTATTTTATGCCTTCATAGATCGCGAGTAGCTCACGATCGTATGGCGAGTACTTTTGCTGAGCGGGGCTCATTTTGCGCGAGAAGAAGGCAAGCGGTTGCCACTGCTCGTCTTTGAACTGTTGCAAAACTGCACCCATTGCCAGATCAGACGCATCTGTAACTAGGGCGAGGTTTGCCTGGTAGTCAGGGTGTGCAAGCAATACGGCGTTGCAGAGGCTATCTTTGCACATATTAAAGGCGGTGAGCGCCTCGCCTGTTATCTCCACGGGATGTTGACCTTTTACGGAGCCGACTAGCAGGGCGTTAAGGGGACCTTGACATTTTGCGGCTTTGGGTATAAACCGTCTGTAAAAGTTCAACATCCCTAAGAAACGCCTGAGCTCCCTAACTGTTTTAGGCGTGGGGAAGTCCTTGATGGCTTCCACCTTGGACTCCAAAGGTCTGGTTCCGGCTGCAGATATGCGGTAACCTAAGAATGTGACTTCGTCAACTCCGAATACACACTTCGAGGTGTTGATGACGATGCCATATTTCTGCATCCTGGTGAAGAGCTGATGCAGGTGGTCCTCGTGCTGCTCCTGGTCCTTCGAGAAAATAAGAAAATCGTCAAGGTAACAGTAGCAGAAATCAAGCCCACGCGTCATTTCATCGACGAATCTCTGAAATGTTTGACCTGCATTCCTCAGACCAAAGGTCATATAAGGAAATTCGTACAGGCCAAACGGGGTTGTGATCGCCGTCTTCTGGATGTCGTCTTCGCTGACCGGTATCTGGTTGTACGCTTTGACCAAATCAATAGTTGAGAAGACCTTGCAACCGGCTATGCTATGGGTAAGGTCGTGGACTTGCCTAATTGGATACCTGTCGGGTATGGTCCTCGCGTTGAGCAGCCTGTAGTCACCGCAGGGTCGCCAGCTGTTGTCCTTTTTCGGCGCTAAATGAAGGGGTGAAGACCAAGGGCTCTCTGATGGACGAGCAGTGCCGTTGCTAAGCATGATCTCAAATTCTTGCTTAGCGATCTGCAGTTTATCTGGGGCTAGCCTGCGAGGGGAACAAGAGATGGGCGGCCCGGGTGTGGTGCGTATGTGGTGTACTGTGTGATGTGTGATTTTTCGGTGTGTGCCCGCGGGTCGTGTGATCTCGGGGTACTTATTAAGTATTAAGTGATACCTCGAATCACCAACTGAGACCTTCACTGAACACGTCGACGAAGCCCTTGCAATGGAAGCTGTTACAAACATTGAGGTGGTTTTGTCCACCAAACGATGATTTCTGATGTCAACAAGCAGATCGTAAAAGCTTAAAAAATCTACACCGATTATCGGCTTGGTGACGTCAGCTACAATAAACCGCCATGGAAAGTTACGGCGCAAACTTAAATCTAAATTTAGTTGTAGATAGCCGTAAGTATAAATTATAGACCCGTTAGCGGCCGATAATTGATAGTTCGACTTTACACGCTGTTCACGAAGAACATGTCGCGGAAACACACATAAATCACTACCAGTGTCCACTAAAAACTGTGTCTTTGATGTTCGGTCCGTGACGAAGAGGCGACCGGTAGACGTCAGACAGTCGTCAGCCGCCATTACCGACTGCCTTTGGAGTTTCCCGACTTGTCGTAGTCGCATGGCTTAACGCATTTGCGAGCGTTGGCCCCGAACTTGGAGTGGTAAAAGCAAAACGGTTGCTTCTGGTGTCTGGACTCGGATCGCTGTCTGGATCGATGACGCTGTTGGTGGTTCGAACGCGATTGCGAACGAGGTCTCCTACTCAGCTGCGTCGTCAGATTCTTCACGGCCTTCTTTAATTCGGCGATTTCGTTCGCCATCTCGAGCATGCTAGGGCCCGACGCCGATGCTGCTGCGACTTGGCCTGGGGTCACAATGTCCTGGACCCTGTCCGCCAGGTCTGCTAATCCTTCGAGAGAAGTAAGTGGCTGTGAAGCCAGCAGGGTCTGGACATTGCTCGGCAGACGGCTGCTCCATATTGTCCGGAGGAAGTCCTCTGGGACACTCGGTCCGGCCAAACTTTGAAGGTGTCGCAGGAACTGTGAGGGTTTGCGATCTCCGAGCTCTTCGTGAATGAGAAGCTGCTTCACTTTCTTCTCGTGTGACGCCGTCAGTCTCTTTATGAGCTCGTGTTTGAGCTTCTCATATTTGTTGTTCTCAGGTGGGTGAAGAAAAATATCTCTTACTTGTTTGGAGTACTGGTGCTCGAGGTTGCCGATGACGTGGTTAAATTTCGTCGTGTCGCTGGTGATGTTGGCGTTCGCGAACTGAGCCTCCACTTGTGCGAACCAAACCTCTGGGTCATCCGGCCAAAATGGTGGTATTCGTACCGCTATACGGCAAATGTCGGATGGCTCGTCAATGGACACGCACTTTGCACGACGAGGTTTTGGACGAGAACGGGTACTTCCATACGATTTTGCGGAGTCACTGCTATCACTCATCGCGCTAATGTAGTGCTTTTTCTTGGCCTGATTAAATATGGAACTTTCTGGGTTCTGACCGCACGTGGTTATCGAGCCTTTCTGGCTAGCGTGTTCTAGGCGGGGTCACCAATTTAGTGGTAGGGTACACTAATTATTGTGTCTGTGTGGTGAGCGGCAGTAAGTAAAAGATGATGTCGGTACTCACAATTATAATGTTCTCACAACTGGCACGGACACATTCACAAAAACACTTAAGTTCGACATACACGTTGAGACAGACAGATTGTACATACACAGGAAAACTTTGGATATTCCACTAATCCCGAAGGATTCGCGATAGAATCGGGAATACGTGGATAGCACGGAGTTGCGTGGGCTTCGCGTCGTGAGAGCGAGATCGTACTAAAGGTCAACTAAGGTGGCCGACCGCGCTCTGAGACCCGCGACCCCACTCTTGCGCAGCAAGTACGTCACCGCGTGACGTAGTCGCGGCGCGCCTCCACAGTACTGTGTTGGTACGGTATGAGCGTTGGAATTGTATGTTATAATATTGTTGTGTAAAATAAGAATTGTATTATAATGTAAATATTGTTGTGTATGTTAAGTATTGTACTATAATGTAAATGTTGTTGTGTAAGATACGAATTGTGTAATGTAAATGTTGTTAAGGATCGCCACAGACTCGAGAATAATTGCCTCCGTTTGCAACACAAATATTATGACAGTTTAGCTCTGTGCGACAGTGCACGGCCCATTTATCACTCACTTGCACTCATTGTACTAATGAACCATGAATGTTGGAAGTGAGCACAACAGACTTGTTACAGGACTATTATTACGCCGGAAAACGGATAAGTTGGTATTTAAGTATTTCATGATGCGGTCCTTTATCTAAAAATCATAAAAAAGTCTCTTGTCGTGGCGCTATCGATGTGACCGCTTGGATTTTCTAAATTACACAGTAAATTTTGATACGGTCGTGACTGACATTATTTTTAACCGACTTCGAAAAAGGTGGACAGGTTCTCAAATCGTCGGAAGCTTTTTTTTATTTATTTTCACCGATTACTCGAAGACGCCTAAACTGATTTAGAAAATTCTTTTGTTGTTTGAAAAAGTATACTTCCAAGTTAGTTCCATAGAAATATTGTCATGATCTGCTCATGGACTTCGGAGATATGGAACGGAACTCTTCAGTAATAGACAGCAAATCTGTCGTGATTGCTGCAATCGCTTGGATGTTTATTGTTTACACAACATCATAACATAACATCACGCATATGCTCGCGTATGCTCTGAGAGGGTATGCAGATGTGTACAGTACACGCAGATTTTGAAAATTCGGTATGTTAAGTTCCATTTGATTGAGGATAAGCCTATTACCGTGAAATGTACACATATGACAAAAAAACTACAGCAAACAAACACAAGTCACCGACTTCTGAAGCTATTTTTGCTGAAATTATTTTTCACTTTTTTTTGGTTTTTGAAGTCGGTTTTTATGTATTGTGGTTCGAAAGGTAAGCACAAATAAATTATCATACTTTTATTGTGTAGTACAAAAATGTCTGTTTTCACCAATGCAGCAACTTCGCCGAAGCAAGAGCGTGTTGCTAGTATGCGTATAGATAATTTTACGTTCAGTCTTCGTCGACATTTCGCTCCTTAAATACCTAAACAATAAACAAACAATAATACCTACACTCAAAAATAAACAGTTGTCTAACCTTTTGTTTTCTAGCAAAGCCAACAACAACACGTACCTCGTGTTACAGAACATAGTCGTATCGCTGACCCGCTAGACCACAACGAGGAACTCTCTTAAGCGGATTACTGACCCGCATCGACATGAAACTGATTCACACTGGGGGCCTTAACGTGATCAGCAGCGACGAGTAAAATACGAATTGTTAAGAGTTAAATGTTGCAAAACAAACCACCTAATAACATCATACAGATGTACCAGTAATCGCCTCATACATAACCGAACAGATTCGTAGCACTCTCGCAGTTAATGTAAAATAGCAAATCCAGGTGTATATGCTTACGGTACTGTTGCTACTTACATTCATGGTGCTTTCAACTTCAAACCCCATATAAAGGATCCTTTACCGATATATCGTGTGTTTACCCTCTCGCAGCACAAAACAATAATGTCTGGGATTGCAAACTGCTATAGCATCCAACTTTCCCCGACAATTTTACTTGCGTGAGAAAATAAACATCAGATACTTTTCGTATACCTCCTCCCTACAGTAACACCATTCAGCTTATTACGAAGAGCTCAGCGATCCCCTCGACACGACACCGAGAATTGGTCCGAAAAGTGAATTCCAATAATTGTGTTTGGAATGGGCGAAACCTCCAATGTTAACGTTCTTTTCAACTCGAACGAAGAATAAGAGAACAAAACAAATAATCGTGAAATAATTCAAAGATACTTGCAGCGCAATGCGAGAGAGGAGTGCGAGAGAGGAGTGCGGCGCGGAGGGGGGGGGGTCATCTCCGGCAAAGTTTGCTTGTCTTGCAAGTGTGTGTAGCAGAATTATGCGGACAATTTTCTCAGTTTGTTTGTTCAGCTTTCAAGTAAAACTATGAAAGCAATCTGTAAAATTTAGAGCACAATTTTCCACGCTTAGTGTTATAATGTTTTTGTGGCGTCTCTTCTTTTGCAAGTTTAAGTAAAGTGAGAAAGTTTGGGGAAATTATTAAGTTATAACGATAAATAAGAAATCTACGAGAATGTCTCGTAGCGTAAGAAAGTGTCTTTATAAAAATGTATATTAGTTTGTTTGCCATTCTTTCTAGCTAGCTTTGTCGTACACAACTCTTACATTTGATTTTATTCCGGGTAGGTATCACTTTCATCAGGTATGCAATTCAAAAGCTCTAAAAACACATAGTTTCCCTTTGTTTAAATTCCCAGCACACACCTCAAGCTTTAATATAGCTACATAAGCATACCGGCAGATAGCCGAGTAGCATGCAGTAAAAATTAATGTACACAGTCACACGACGCAAATGATATTTTGTGTTGTGACGAGAACAAGATTGGCACACCCAAGCTGACTGCTCGTACTTGCTGGCCGGGAGGCTGCCACTGAATATTAGGAGAAGTGTCCCTAGACATTCTCATACCTAGGTGTGCCCGCAGCGTCGCTAAATTTTTTCTCATAAATTTTTACGTCGGATGGAAAATTACGGCAAAAAATACGGACTTTCATACCCTATACTCACTTTCCGTATACTTATTAAAACTTAAGTTAAGCTTCTAGACCACGGTTGTTTTTGCTGAGCAATGTCTGTCAGTGAAAATTGAGAATTTTTGTGAGTAAAACATTATGATATTTGTATGGTCAGGGCAATGTTTCCTAACCTAAACATTGACTGACTTTCATACAATATTGTGTCTGAATTGCACCTCTAAAACGTAGCTACAATAAGGTAAATGTTTTGCTTCCGTACGAAACAGCAGCGCAGTAAGAGCGACATATAATCAAGTTAATGGTATGCGTCCCGCTGCAGCGCTCGAGCGCGGCATTATACGTCGCACGAAATGTCTTGGAGTACCGGAGCAGTGAGCCTGACTGCCGAGCGCCGCATTCCTAGTAAATGTCTCGAGAGAGGCCGACCGATTTGCGATATTTAAAATATTTTGAGAGAAAATTATGGGCATTATACACCTGTAATGTACACAGAAAAGGTAACGCCCGTGGCTTAGCTTGATGACTTTTTAAGTATGTATGTCTACACAACGAAACTTCAAAAGACTTCTAACGGTTTTTTTATTCACCATCTGCTATAACAAGGCATTACAATTCAAAGAAGTGACACCAAATAAGAAATAACAAGTTCTCACATAGAGCAAGTCATTTGAAGTGTCATTCGGATGCGCGCGAACAAAGAGGTGCATGCAAACAACGCATCTGCAATTACGTCCGTGTTCGCGCTGATACGTGCGACTCTATGCGACAATCCGTTCATAACGACATTATTGCGCAACGTGCTGAGTACCGATACAATTATTCTTATGTAAAAATGAATCAATATCAATGGGACAAAGGCTGAGATACAGTGATATTTTCTATTAAAATAGGTGTTCCCACAAGATATTTAAGCCTTTATCACAAATAATCTCTAATAATCCAAACAACACAATTTCAAATAAAAATTCCCCAGCCTTTAAATAGCAGTTTTCTCCAAATAATAACATAATACCTTCCCGTATCACTCGTGGAGATCCTTTGTGGGTATTACTGTGATAATCTCCCCTTCATAATGGACCGCAATAACCACTGGTGTATAATAGATTTAATACACAATATCATCTCAGGCTTATATCTACGACATGTTTAATAAAGTACGTCCCACGGATACCAGGAGGACGAGATGAATGACGCACCTGTTGTTATATCACAAAGGAAAAATTATGAGCTCTGAGACGCATTGTTCGCGACGAATAATGAGAGCTAATGTTTATTATGTCGTGTCCTTGCGCCGCCAAGACAGGCATGCGACACAAACACGACACGACTCTCGCCTTAAATTCTCTCAGAACAGGGAAACCGAATATGTTGGCTTGAATTTAATTGAACGAGAACACGGATTACTGTTGTACAAGTAATGTAATGAGTTTTCAGAACGAAGGAATATAAAAAAAATCTCTTATCCGAGGACCATTGTGTTCGCTAAGCCCCAGACATAAAATGACGCAATGTATAATGAACAACATTGAATTAAAGCTTTTGAGTTAGCAGGCGCTGCGTCTTTATGAATAGCTGGTACTCCATGTACGGAAACACGAGGGAAAACCTCTTCCCGATTTGTAACGAGGCCGAGTTCTTGGAAACTCCTTATTATATATCAAACGAGTGCACTTGAACGTTCGGATGTAGGAATTAGAAACGAATATTTTTTGCTTCTTTGTGTAAGTGAGTTCGAGAGATTTATACGAAACATGAAACATGTTGTCGAGTGTTTTTACACAGTCATCATTAATAAAATAAAATAAAAATAAAAAAGCCTTTTATTACTTTCATGCACTTTAAAATTTAATTTTTATGGTGGTTAGTTTTATATTTGCTTATCCTAGTGTTAGTTTTTATTATTATTTTTTATTTTTCTTTTATTATTAGCAAGAACCCTGTCTTCAGAGGTGAAGGTGTCCTCCAAAAATAGCCAATTGTCTCGGTCTTGGGCTACTTCTGTCCAATGTGGGCAGGCGATATTCATAATTTCATCGTCCCATATTTTCATGGGCCTTCCTTTGCCACTTTTGCCGAGTAGGCCCTTCCATGACGTCACTCCTCTTGTCCAACGTTGGTCTGGGAGTCGTGCTACAAGGCCGGCCCACTTCCATTTCAAATTTTTCGAATATTGTAGAGGATCTGTGGACTTTGTTAGTTTTCTTATTTTTGAATGCCTTATTTATTGTATTTTACTTAAACTAAGCATTCTCCACTCCATCGCTCGTTGGCAAGTTCTAAGTTTTTCCTTAATGTTGTTCGTAAACTTCCATGTTTGGCAGCCGTATGTCAGACATAGTAGTAAGCTAGTTCAAAACTTTAGTTTTTAAGGATATAGGCAGGGTACTCTTGAATATATCTCGCAGTTTCCAATATTAAATTTGTTCCAGGTGCTATGTGTCCGTCTCTCGATTTCCTTCTCTTTGTTTTTCTTATTAAAACTTATTTGTTTGCCTAGGTATACATATTTACTATACCGTATTTCTTCCAGTCCAGTTTCCCAAAGATAGATTCTAGTACTGCTATGAATAGTTTCGGAGATAAGGGGTCCCCTTATCTCACGCCTCTTTTAATGGGAAAGCTCGATCCTTTGGTTTCCAACATGACTCTACCTGTGCTATTTTTGTAGAGATTTCTGATGAATTCTAGGTACTGTTGCTCTACTCCTTGGTAGGGCTTCCCATATGCTTTCTTGCGACATTTTATCGAATGCTTTCTGGTCAATCAATGTAGGCAATATAGAAAGGTGTCCGTTTCTCCTGGTACTTTTCTATGAGTAATTCCGGTGTATGGATGTGGTCTACTGTTGACAAACCCTTTTTTTAAGCCTGCTTGCTCAACTGGTTGGATTAGTTCTAGTGGTATGCTTATCCTTTTGTTGATGATTGACGAGAAGAGTTTGTAGATAGATGATAGTAAGCTAATTGGCCTGTAGTTTGAGATATCTTTGGGGTCACCCTTTTTATAGAACCAAATGATGTTTGATTCAGCCCATTGTATCTCGGCTGTTTTTTTAATATGTGATTGAACAGATTTGCTAAAGGTCGAGCTACTATTGTTTTGCCAGTCTTTAGGGCTTCGTTGTGTACATAATCTGACCATGGGCTCTTGTCGCTTTTCAACCTGGTTATTGCCTCTAGTATCTCTAATTCAGTTATTTCACTTACTTCGCGTGTTTCTCCAGAGCTTTCCGACGTATAATTTTCATGGAGGGCTTTTCGCTGTATAGGTTCCTGTAGAAACTAGTAAGCACTTCTATGATCTCTCTGCGATTGTGTTTGGTTTTTCCTGATGATTTTGGTCCCTCTATCCATAGTTTGTTTGGTGTTAGTTCTTTATAAGCTTTTTTGGTACTTCCTGACTGCTTCAGATGTTTTGTAATTAGATTTTCCCTGTGCTTAGCGTAGTCGTCTTTAATGTACTTGCTAATAAGTTTATATAGAGCAGCTAATTCGTTTTTTTCGCTTCGGGATTTCTTTTTAGTTTTATGTAATATTCTACTTCTGTCTATAAATTGAACTGTGCGTGGTGATAATATTCCATGGGCTGTGGGATCGATACTGGTTGAATGGGCTTCTCGTAGGCTTTGAGTTATTGTGTTGATTAACTTCGTATAGTATGTTTGTATGCATTTAGATTCTTGCTAGCTCCTTAATTTTGACATGTTGAGGGCAAGTCTCTCTCTGAACTTCTGTGTTTCTTTTTCGTTCTTTAAAGACGCCATTGGAAGGGTTTTTTTTTGGCTCTACCTTTCCTTATTTATTTATTTAAACTTCATGTACAATAGTGATACATAGGCGGACTTAATGCCACAAGGCATTCTCTACCAGTAATCTTTGGGTTAAATAAGAAAACATTGTGATAGGGTACAAAATAAATAAATAAAAATAACTACTTGCTTCTTCCTTATGTTATTTAGAAGTATACTTGCTCTGACTGGTCTATGATCCGAGGAATAGATTATACTTAGAACTTCCTTATTTTGAAATATATCCGAACGATTGAATAGAATATAATCTATCTCGTTTCTGTGTTTGTTGTTTGGTGAGCGCCCTGTCCATTTGCGTTTTCGTTTTTTCTTGAAGGTGTTCAGTATGGGTTATTTTCAATAGCGAAATCGATTAATTTCTGGCTTCTGTCATTTCTCTCTCCATATCCATAAGATTACAAGGTATTCACTCTGCTGCTGTTGGCCTATTTTCACATTAATATGGCCCATTATGATGTAGTCCTTGTGAGCTGCTTCTGTAGCTTGTGCAATAATTTTGTAGAAGAGCGTAATTTCTTCTTCTTTTGCTGCAACTGCGGATGCATATGCTTGCATTAATGATAATTTTTATTCATCAAAAGTGAGGTTTAACAGGGCTACACGTTCTGTTAAGCCGGTGAAGCTATTTACTTTGAAGGATTTGTTTATAATAAAGCCCACTCCGTACCTGGCAGGTGTTTGGCCCGTGTAGAATATGATGTAGTCACGGTATTCTTCGATTTTGGTTCCAAGCTGCCTTACTTCAGATAATTCCATTATGTCGCAACTTATTGCTTTCAGGGCTTTAAATAATTCTATAAGATGTTCGTAGGATGCAAGTGTTCTGACATTGTAGGTAATGAGGTGGAGTTTGTGTTTATTTATTTATTTTACTATTTATGTAGACAACACAGGAAAATAACATTATAATATATGAGTACATAGGTACTGCTTATTTTGTTCATGTTTGCTCGGGAACCAACCAGGATTGAAAGATGTCTGTTTTTTCTTCTGTTTATTGTTGTAAACTGTTTTTCGATTAGAGGAGGGTAGGGGTGCTTATTGCTATTTATTTATGTTTATTTATTTATTTATGTTTCTTAAGTAAGTGTGTTCGAGAGATTTTACGAAACATGATACTGTTATCGAGTATTGTTATCATTAAAAGTTATTAATTCTCGAAGTTTTAACGATTTTCTTTGATGATCTGAAGCGGAACAAAAGTCTGACGTTAACTTAGTTGCTAAATGAAGGACAGGGACAGGACTTTCTTCGGAAACAGAAAAGGATTATAACCATAACGCAGAGGCAACCATCAACCAATCCGATAAATTCGCATATAAGCTAACAGAGCTTGAGAGCTGGTTATTACATGACATTATTAATTTAGCAGTTTGTTCTTAATAATTTTACCCTCCTGTACTCAAGTTTAATACGATTTATAAAACTGTTGCTAAAAACAAGTGAGCTTTATATTTATAACGTGCGAGTTTGTTCGCGTACCCACCGACGCGGACGCAATCCGATTAGGTGTCTGTCCGTCGCGTTGGCGCGGCGGTGGCGTCGGGGAGCGTCGGCGGCGCTCGGTAATCTGTGCGCTAACTGCGCTCATCGTATTACTGTACTTACGAGATTATATCATAATGTTGTAATAGCATTAAACGTGTCTCGCGGAATATTGCAAAATGGATGCTGGAGGTAGATTTTTAGTAAAATATTAAATGTTTGCGTAAAATGTTTTGAATTCCCGTCAGAAGTATAATTATGTTAACTTTGACTACACGGTTTTTGAAATCATATTTCTAGAAATTAAATAGAATAATATTTTCTAAAACTCTGGCCTCAAAAGCGGATAAAACAAATGTTTTTTTTTTGCATGAAACAAAAAAAGTAATAAAACAACATGACAGCAGCCTTTTTCATGAAACATTTAATATTATTTAACGTCAAAGGCTTTTTCCCAATCCCAATCTAAAACGGTATAACTCGTCTTCGCTATAATCCGCCCACACATACGAAAATAATAAATTATCTCCACAATATTAATAAATGCTATTTCAAAACATGGCTCCATTGTTTAAAATATATCTGTAAACCGTTAATGACACAAAAGGCCTTATCAAAGACTTTTGCTAACTTGTTTAATTTGTTTATTAACTTGGAACTTTCAGCGCCATTAAGTTACAGCTTCACACCACAACGCAGGTGACACATACAGAAGGTTCACTTTAAACAACTGCGTCAGACTGAGTTATTCGAGTCATGATTGTAAGGAACTGTTTCTCTTTCAGTCTCTCCCATCTTCAATCTGTGTCCGCCCAGTGTTGGGATTGCGTCCATTATACACTTCTTTACCTAGTCTTAAAGGTATGTAGTAGTATGAAATTATGGCCAAAAGAAGAAGTACTTGGTTTATTTTATTTGCTCTGGAAAACTTTAGTTAGCTGAGTTAGCTGTTCAATAGGTAGCAAGTTATCTGAGAATCCGTCAGCTTCCTTTGTGTTTTTCTGATCAATACGATCTCTTTCAAAGCTTTTCTTTTTAATTATCATCAAATTATGCATTGGAGCTTTTGCAGCAAGTGACTGTGTTCGGAGTGTCAGTATCGTACTGGAGCCGGCACTTGTGACGTCACAGATCCCGATCTTTCGAGATTTAATCGCGACTTTTTAATTTTAATTAACGAGTTAACGAGTTTCAGCAGAATTACTCACAGTCTGTTGAAAGAGTTTCAACTCGCTTTGATATTGTAGCTGTTAGAAGGTCATTACACTTGTACATTAATATTCATACCTTTATTAATGTTCTTTGGTGATCGGTTCATATAATTGCCACGATAGTCTTGCTTGAATACGCTAGAAGGCTACTACTGAATTAATGTCAAAAACTCAAGACACAAAAGAACACACTTTTATGCATTACTTTAATGCCGCGTTCACACCAAACTATGTACAAAACAAGTTATCTACATGTTGTGTATTGATTTCAAGTTTTAAAGACTAACAAGTGTTGTGTGTTATACTACAACTAAAAAACCCGACTGAAAAATCACGCTCTAATTAAATTCGGAGTTTACAAGGTACAATCGACTCCTCCTATTGGTGAAGTCGGTTAAAATGTAGCCTATGTTACCCGAGCCATAATAACGAATCGATTGACACCATATTTATATAAATCTGATGAATAGTTTAGGCGCTATGGAAGAACATACGTAAATACATACATACATAGACTTCTAAAATCATAACCCTTCCTTTTGGGTTTGCCGTAGTCGGGTAAAAAGAAAAAATCGACTAGTAAATAGAATAGTTAGTATTGACGCAGTTTCAGACGCACGTTTCTATTATGACATGTGCATACATAGATGATACATGATTTATATTATGTTTTAAGTCTAACATCACAAGACTTATTGCAAACAATAGTATAATAATAAGGGTTTAAACACGGGAGGCGGGACTATGGGCTGCGGGACTGTTCGAAAGAGATACCGTGGCCCTGGAACACAAAGGGCAAAGAAGGAACATGGATGGGTTTTAGTCAGTACAAGTCTGACACTCCCTTCCGCTCCGCCCAGAGTAGGGGGAAAAAGTGATAATGTGGGTGATGACTACAAAAGGCGTATTTTTGGGCGCTGTAATTTTGGGCGGCAGAGGTCTGAAACAAAACAAATGACAAAGAGGCGACGATGAGGCTTAAAAACCGGAACACTATGGTGGCATACGACTTTTTTTTTCAAAGTGAACAAACAAACGCCTTGTTGGGTGCTATTCATTTATTTATTTTAAAACCATTTTGTATACAACCCTAAATGATTTGTTTAATGACCGTGTAAGAAGCTTGATACCAACCCGCACTGGGCCCGCGTGGTGGATTACTGCGTCCCAGCAGTGGAAACATTAATAGGCTGATTATGCTAAGAAGCATGAAGCCTGCCAATTTTGAGGTTTATCCTTGGAATTTGTTGACCGTCATTGTAAAAGCCAATTTTAAGGGAAATTGCTACTTCTTAAATTGAAATGGCAAGTTATTTGGAATAATGGGTATGCGGGGAATTAAACCGCTCTCTTCTTTAGCCAGTCCTGTAATAATGGTGGCTATAATAATACTCCTGCCTAGCTCTGTGATACGAAGCCTGGTTCCATTACACAGTCTGGGTGCATCAAAGTTTCGCATCAGCATAACTGGAACACCAACTTTTAGCTCCAGCTTATGGGACAGTTCGCCGTTAACCCCAGGCAGTTGAGAAATTCAATGGGGTAGGCAGTACTATCATCATTCTCCATCACCTGTTCTATGGATGTCGACGCTGACGATCGTATCATTAACCCACTCGTTCTTTGGCGACAGCACTACCCCTGTAAGGTCCCGTAGTAGTTGGTACCTTACACTTGTAGCTTTAAGTGGGAAGTGGTAAGTCAGTACTTGGAGTTAGGCGAGTTGATGTAAACACACACAGATTTGGTAACACTAAAGGTTTATTAGAGTACCGATCACAACAAAGTAAAAGTGGGTTGGATGCTAATCCGCGGTGTTCGCGTAAGTATGTAATTCGTCAACTAACTTAAAATCATATTAAACATTGTTTTAAATACCAAAGAGAAAAGTAGGTTGCTGCGTTTGCAGCCTGACGGAATGTACGTAAACCGTACAACCCCCCATACAACCATTCTTCATTTTTTATATTAACCTTCAAATTGGGAAAAACATGCACAATGGTGATGATGTGGATGTGCGAGCATCCTCTGTAGCCACTGGATGGGAAAATTCTTCTGAAAATAGAATTTACCCATCTGCGCCCGATTCCAGACGACCGACTCCTATTTCCAGACGCATATTAACAAAGACACCTGCTTCGGTCGTTGTACAGTTGCAGCTAAGATGCGCATGTTGCAGGTAAGATGGAACTTTTCGATCCTAGACAACAGTGGTGACGATTTGAGACATGCGATTATTTCATCCGCCGGTGTGTCCGGCCTCTCATTAACTTGTAGTATCGGTCGAAAGTCGCCTACGACTAAAACGACACCACCCATCAGCGCCCGGTTGCCGCGGTTGGCTGTGGTTTAAGGCCGCTGTTTTTGGTGATGTTGGATGTTGGATGATGTTGAAGGTTAAAAAAAAAATCTTTAAAGCTGGGCCAGCAGAACATTCAGCACAAATGCAATGTGACGCCACAGTTGGCGCAGTGGCTGAGTGATTGACTGCGGCGCTGCTTGTCGCGGGTTCGATTTCCGTGCGGGAAACAAATTATCAACGTCGTTGGTTTTATCTAATTTTAATTTTTGTTTTTATTTTAAAGTTTTTAGAAATTCTATTTCGGCCAGTGAAAATTCGTCAATTATTATTTGTTAATTTATGATTACCCAGCTGTCTTTTGAATGGTTAAATTATACCAAAAGCATATTAATCTAAGTACTGTATAAAAAATCACAAATAGTGGAAACTGGCTGCGACTCGAAATTGCGAACCCTGGGAACCCTTAAAGGGAAGTCTGTGAACCGTCAGCCTACCTCGCTTCGCTTCGATGACAAATGAGCTAAAATAGCCGTTATACTCCAATGCATGTTATGACAGTTGTCAGTTGTAAAACGGTTGCAGAATATTGACATAATGCAATATTGCTCATCCTCCTAAGTTATTAGCACGATAATATATCTCTGTACCAAATTTCATCTACCTCCGTTCAGCCGTTCTGGTGTGATTGAGTAACAAACATCCATCCATCCATCCAAACTTTCGTATTTATAATAGTAGGTAGGTAGGTAGGTAGTAAGATACAAAAGATAGATAATATGATAAAGATACCTAAATATTTTTCAAGTAACGAATTACCTGCTTTTTTATCAATCAAGACGCATCAGAAATCATACATTACAATCGGCAACCCTCCGACAAAGACAACCAAGAAAAATTTATTTTTGGGACCTAACAATGCAGAGAAACAACCTGAACCTATTATAGTTGTGCAAAACTAATAACAACGACACAACAAAATAGTTTCAAATTAATTTCAATAACTGCTATTATTTTTATTGGGAGCGACAGGTGAAATTCAAAACATCGAGTCTGACAGCACCTGTGGACAGCACACAACGACGTTGTTAGTTCAGAACACCATCGAACGGCCAGATTCAAACATCAGGAAAGAGATTTTACCAATGATATAACTTTATCCATTTGAATTTATTATATTGTAAGGAGAATCCTCTCTTAAGTCGGTAACTACCCCACCTCGCCTATAAAAGCAAGGCGCTGGGAATAGAACGACCATTTGCAGCCCGACGCTCGGACCTGACGGACGAGTGAATCATCAGCCAGTCGTACGGTTACGTAAGCCATTTTAGTTTTTTTTTTGTTGCAGAAGTGATAAAGTGAGTTTGTGATTCGTTTAGTGAATTTTAAGTCTTAGTGGACTAAGTAAATTTTGCAGATTGTAATTTGAGTCAATTATATTTATGAAGTAAAAATGATTTTTTTGTTGTGAATTGTTTTTTTTAATAAATTTCCACTTCTGAAGCTTATATCAGAAGTGGAATAAAGGACTTTTGAGGCCCACTTAGACGAAGTCTCGTAGCTGAAAAACTTTTTTTTTTGCAACTACCCACTTTATCACTTTTCTTATTATTCGATTATCTTACTTGTTTGATTTGTTTTTCTGATTTGAACCCGATTTTCTTGTTATAATAGGGCGTGAAAAGTCGCATACTTGTGAAAAACTGACACGTACTCGGGATAAGTCACGCGGTCGCAAACGACGTAGATCCCGTGCGTCATATGATCGCAGTAGTGGTAGATCGTACCGCGATTCGAGTAGGAGTCGTCGTAATTCGCGAGATGGCTTGCGTAATCGGGATCGGCATGATTTTCATAGTCCCGAAAGGCACCAATCGCGTACCAGGGATAGGCGCGATTCGCGTAGTAAGGATCGTCCGCGTAGCGACATTGGCAATAGAAAACGCACACGTACTCCTTCGCCCCTGGTTCAAACGAGTACTACCCACAAGAATAGTGAGGTTTTGCCAAAAGCTAAGGAGCCAATTATCCCTAATACGTCAGAACGACATCAGTCTATGGAGTCCAGTATCAGAGGCTCTGAGGCATCCACTCTCGCTCATGCCTTGATGCAAGCAATAAAAACGATGCAACCAGCAAGGTCACAAAACTATTACGTGTCGAACTTTGACCCATCAATTAACAGCGTCGAGGCATGGTGCAACGAAGTGGATCGTGCTAGAGAGGCTAACCGTTGGAGTGACCATGAATGTCTGTCGCGTGTAGCTACTTGCCTTAAGGGGACGCCAAGGTCTGGTTAGGAGTAGGGGTCCGCAAGGGCCGATGCCTGCCAGGGCAGCGGGACTGTTCGAAAGAGATACCGTGGCCCTGGAACACAAAGGGCAAAGAAGGAACATAAATGGGTCTTAGTCAGTATAAGTCTGACACTCCCTTCCGCTCCGCCCAGAGTGGGGGGGTCATTTGATGATTTCACATCCGAAAAAAAAAAAGGTCTGGTTAGGGGAATGGGTGACGAATGATAGGACATGGTCCAATTTCGTACGCGAGTTCAAACCCCTTTAAATTGGACTACGCAAATATTTTGCTCGAAGCTATGAATACTACGTCGGACAAGTATTCAACTTACTCGGAATATGCCCGTCGTACCTTATTGCGTTTGAGAATAGTTCAGGGGTTGAGTGACTAATTAAGAACGCTAATCGTTATACGCGGTATAGACAATCCACAGGTGCGTGCAGCTGCTGCTAACGCAAACTTGTCTTCTGACACTATTGTCTCATTCCTTTCAATTTACGCGAAACCTTCAAGGAACGACAAGGCCGTTGATCATAAAAGGCAAGGTCAAATGAAATCAAACCACCGTTCTGGCCCAAAATGCTTTAATTGCAATCAAACCGGTCATCTCAGTCGCAATTGTAAGAGGCCTAAGGCAAACGCGACCAATAGCAAGCCTGCTAACGTGGCTCCGGATACATCCTCCAATATACAACCCTCTTCGAGCAATTCTTGTACGTTCTGTAAGAGATCGGGGCATACTGAGGACAAATGCTTTACCAAAGCTAAAACCGAGCAACGAAATCCGCGTAATGTCAACCTTTGCTCTTATCGATCAAATATTGCACAAAATAACGATTTGACTACTGCGATAATAGATGGAATACCCGTCGACGTGCTCATTGATAGCAGAGCCCTTGGTGTGTCCCTTATTTCCTCGGACATTTTGAAACATTTTACCTGTCAGCCAAAACCGAGACGTTGTGTGTTGAAGGGTTTGAGTGAGAAAGAAGTGGTCGCATCTTACGTCACGTTAACTGTGGAATTCAGTGACATTGCCATCGAAGTTGACTTAGTAGTAGTTCCAGCGTCTTTCATGAACGCCCCTATCATAATTTTCTCTTCTGTTTTGAACCGCGAAGGCATCACTTACATTCGTACTAAAGATGAGCAGTACCTCAAGCGATCCGATAACATTAGCGCAAATGTCAACGCCATTTGTATGGGTGATCAGACCAAAATAAATACACCCCTTCAGGGTACGGAGTTGGTTAGCCTTATGTCCGTCATAAATGAGTTTTCCGACTATCTAATATCAGGGACTGCTATAACCACAGTTCAAACAGGTGAGATGGAAATAAAATTTACCAGTTCCACCCCTGTCGTTTATGGTCCGTATAGACTCTCTTACTCCGAAAAACTCAAAGTTAGGAAGATTACACAAGATCTTTTAGATAAGAGAGTGATTAGGCGTTCGAAATCTGAATATGCCAGCCCGATTATACTCGTAAGAAAACGTGATGGCTCAGATAGGCTTTGTGTCGATTTTAGGGCGCTAAATCGAATTACAGTGAAAGATCGATATCCTCTTCCACTAATAGACGAACACATTGATAGGTTAGGCGCGTGTAAATTCTTCTGTAGCCTTGATATGGCTACAGGGTTTCACCAAATTCCTCTTAAAGAGGAATGTGTTTACTTCACTGGCTTTGTGACGCCGGAAGAACAATTTGAGTACGTCAAAATGCCTTACGGATTAGCTAATTCCCCGATAGTTTACCAGCGCATTATAAATGACACCTTACGCAGTCATCTTAATGAGGGAAATGTGCTAGTCTACGTCGATGACTTCCTTCTGCTAAGTAATTCTGTGTCAGAAGGGATTGAACTGTTGCGCAAAGTACTCAGGACCCTTACATCGGCCGGTTTTTCAATAATTTTGGCTAAATGTTCGTTCCTCGTCACAGAAGTAGAATATTTGGGGAGGTTAGTTAGTCAGGGTCAGGTTAGGCCGAGCCTACGAAAAGTGGAAGCCCTAGTTAACACTTTACCGCCTGAAAATGTAAAGCAAGTGTGCCAACTATTAGGTTTGGCGGGTTACTTTCGGCGGTACATAAAAGATTCCTCCACTAGGACTGCTCCCATTGCCCATCTAACCCGTAAAAATGTCAAATTCAATTGGACTCTCAAATGCGAGGCTATTCGCCTTGATCTCATTAAAGAATTGACCAGCGAACCGGTCCTTCCTATTTTTAACACTAGTTTCCCCACCGAAGTCCAAACAGATGCTCATTCAGATTCAAAAAAGCACGTGGTGGCTTATTTCAGTAGGACCACTCAGGGTGCTGAAGGGAAGTACCACTCCTACGAATTGGAGACCCTCGCCGTCGTAAAAGCCCTCCAAAACTTTCGACACTATCTGGTTGGTTTTTTATTTTTTTTTCTTTTTGGTTTTAACCTAGTTTGGGTGCCAGGAGATAATACTTAATGCACTTTATGTTGTACCATATTACTGTACTTGTAACCTTTGTAAACACCTTACTGGAAATAAACATTATTATTATTATTTATTATGTGGTGGTGACAGACTGTAATGCCCTTAAAGCAACCGAACGAAAGAAAGGTCTTTTGCCTCGAGTAGCCAGGTGGTGGATCTATCTTCAAGACTTCGATTTCTCAATCGAGTATCGAAAAGGAGTGATGTTACCCCATGCAGATTACTTAAGTCTCAATCCCGTCAGCATAAATCAAATTTCTAGACCGAGAAATTGGGCTCAGGTTGCACAGTCGGCCGACAATGAGACGCAAAATCTCATCCAAAGACTTCACGATGGCAGCCTCGATGCTAATCGTTATTCCTTCCGAAATGGAGTCTTGTACTACTACAAGTACACCCCAGTAGGCCAAGATCCACGCCTACTCTGCTATATACCCAAGGGGCACAGACTTAGTCTCTTAAGAGTGTTTCATGATGAGCACGAACACATCAACGTAGAGAAGACACTTGACCTTATCCTAAGATATTTTTGGTTCCCCGGACTCGGACAGTTCGTTGGCAAATACATTGCTCACTGTCTCGTGTGTGTGTGAGAGAAAAAAAAAAAGAGAGTTCCTCGGGCTCCTTTGCAAACTATTACTTCCTGGGAAAAACCCGACACACCGTTCCACACTGTTCATGTTGACGCCTTAGGCCCTCTGCCTGTGTCTCAAGGGTACAAATTCGTTTTACTTATTGTTGACGCTTTTACCAAATATACCCTCCTCTATCCGATTTGCAGACAAGACACTAGTGAGTTAAAACGCGTCGTTAATCAGGCTATTTCTATGTTCGGAGTGCCTAAGCTTATGGTCACTGACAAGGGACGAATGTTCGAGTCTAGCGAGTTCGTGACATGGATAAATGAACTCTGTTGTAACCTGCATTACATAACGCCGGAAATGCACCAGGCAAACGGCCAAGCTGAGCGTTACATGCGTACCGTCCTCAACATGCTACGTATCCAGTCAAACTACAAGAACGTACCCTGGTCAGAAACGTTGTGGAAACTTCAGTTGGTGTTAAACATCACGAGACAGAAGTCTACGCAAGTATCACCATTGAATCTTCTGATTGGTACTGAATCCACAACTCCTTCGAGCTCTAGTGCGCGATATAGCTGTCGAAGGATCGACACCAAATAGAGAGGCCCTACGTGAAGTAACCAGAAGCAGGGTCCGCGAACTCCTAAGGAGCAATCAAACTAGACAAGACGAACAGGTTAACCAACGGCGACGTCCACCTCGCCAATTTAACGTGGGTGACTGCGTGTTCGTAATAAAGTTTTCCCAGTTAACAGGAAAACTTGACTCCGGAATGCGTGGTCCGGATAAGGTGGTGAAGGCACTGCCTAGTGGACGCTATATGCTGCGTTTGCTCACTCGTAGCTACGGAAAGACTACGCAGGCTGCTGCCCAGTACATGGTGCCGTGGCGTGGCGAGTGGTGCCCAGAAACGTGAGCCGCGTTCTTTGAGAGTAAGAAAATCACTGTTGGTTGAATTTACGGACAGGAATGATGTTTTGGCTGCTGTGCTGTGCTGCGGTGCCGCCGGTAGCAGGCGCGTGTGTGTTGCCGGTTGTGTTGACCAGTCACTGGAGGCAGTATAAATTTGGCCATGTGCGGTCAATTTGTGGTCTCACACGTATGAATACGGTCTGTGTGTTGAGAGGGCTCGTGCGTATGAATACGGTCTGCGTACCGAGTGGGCTCGTATACATGATTGCGGTCAGTGTATGGGTCTGCTTACACGCATGAATATGGTCTGTGTGTTAAGCGGCTTGCACGTATGAATACGGTCTGCGTGTCAAGCGGGTCTGCGGGTTGTCAGACCATGTTGCAGGTGGTGAGAGCTGAACGCTGGTCGTGGTCGCAGCCGCGGTCACCGCCAGCAAGATTGCAGCAAAGAAACCGCCACTTACGCGCTGGACACGTACAGGACAATGCCTTGGCTTTATTTTTATAATTGGTTTGAGAAAGATGGATATGTGTGTCTATTCAAACTTATGAACTATTTGATAGAACGATGAATGAATTAGTTGGCTGAAGATGAATGGAACTTTGTGAGAGGCAGAACGCTTTTACACAAATTGCTCTGGTAGCTTCTAACAAGATCTTGCTTACAGATGAAGATACTGATGACGACTCTGAACAAACGGAGTCCTCTACTGCGGTCAACCCGTCGCTTCTACCAGCGGGTGAAGTGGAGGTCGAGGTGCCGACCTCTCCCATCGCGGGTCCTAGCGGGACCACTCCAAGAGTTTGTGTCGAGGACGACACCTCGTCAGGAGAGGCCGTGTAAGGAGAATCCTCTCTTAAGTCGGTAACTACCCCACCTCGCCTATAAAAGCAAGGCGCTGGGGATAGAACGACCATTTGCAGCCCGACGCTCGGACTGGACGGACGTGTGAATCATCAGCCAGTCGTACGGTTACTTAAGCCATTTTAGTTTTTTTTTTGTTGCAGAAGTGATAAAGTGAGTTTGTGATTCGTTTAGTGAATTTTAAGTCTTAGTGGACTAACTAAATTTTGCTGATTGTAATTTGAGTCAATTATATTTATGAAGTAAAAATGTTTTTTTTTGTTGTAAATTGTTTTTTTTTTTAAATTTCCACTTCTGAAGTTTATAATATTATACATAAAAAGCGAAAAACATAAAAAAAAATTACAACCAATTACAAAAAGTATAATTTTACTGGGGATCGAACCTGCGCCGTGATGCACGTAAAGCGGTCATGAAACCGTTTCTCTATTTGTTTCGCTGACGTATACTTTGAAATCGACGTTGTTACGCATATCATGACTAAAACGGAAAACAATTGAATAATACGGACATAATGCAATATTGCTCACCCCCTTAAGCAAGTAGCGTGATAATATATAACCTAACATTTGAAGAAGCCTGTTACAAATATTTTTGCAAAATTTGAACAGGATCTATGCAGTTGTTTTTGCGCCAATTCAGAACATCGATTTGGATTTTTACGATTTTATTATATGTATATAGATATATAGATAGATATGGATACAGATATATATAGATATAGATTGAGCACCAAACTGAAATATTGATGGGTACTCAAAATCTTTGATGCTCTAATCATTGATGCTCTGAAAGTCGGTGCTCAGAGCTCATGTATTTATAATATTTTTTTATACGCAAACCCAGCGTTGGGAACTATTGCTGTTTTTTTGACATGGAACGAAGATTTCGAGAGCTGTGAGCAGGGTGCGATGGTCTAATTGGTTAAGACATCCGGTGTACTGAATCGGAAGGTCGCAGGTTCAAACCCTGCTCGCACTAGAATTTTTCTTCTCATGTATTTATGTCCATCATCATTTAAATATGCCTTTATTCAGCATTCATTATGATTGAAAACACAAACAGCGATTCACACAGAGCGGCGGTGTTTCGCAGCTACAGCAGTAAAATATTTTCGTCAATAATCTGGGGTTTAAATCGTCACGCCGGCGGCAATAGGCCTTGTATTATTCATCCACGATATATCGACACTGATAAAAATGATGGAATAATCTTCGCACAGTCACACAGTCGCAGCGTCAACACCGACTGTCAACACGACGAGATATTACACGGAATTATTAAAGACAACACCCGAATCCATATCGGAATCATCGATTATTGAATTGGGGTTGAATTCTGTTTGTTGTATACTTTGAGAATTAATACCTCGATGTTCAAAGTAGGCTAAATATTCAAAGTTATTAAAATCACTTGTCTTGCAGGACTTAGCCGCATGCGTTCACGACAAAAAACTTAGTGAGCTCACGTTCAGGCCACGTAACGTAGGCACTTGCTTTATTGCTCTTTTATGCTGGGTATCCTCCAATTTCAGGTATTTAATTTATAAATCTTTTCTATATCCACAGATTCATCAGGATTAAAATACATGATAAATATTCGTAGTCATAAACGTTTTATAATTAAAATGCAGTGCAAACATTAAGTTACTAGATATAAAGAAGCACATATTCATTCATTAATACGTGTTTTTTAGTAACCAGTCTGTCAGTTTATGATGATGCCCTCTGTAAATATTGTTGTTTTAACATGCAAAAACTTGAAAATAAAGGGACTCGTTTAACATACAATTTAGGGGGCTGTGCTGGCTACTCGATAGAAACGGCAAACTGTCTCAAACTCCTAATCTACGGAACTGTCCTGAAGTCTATATGGTTGTAATAATATGGCATTCAGCCATGGGGTTTCAGTTGCGACCCAAACACAAAAAATATGCAAAGAGCCGAAGACTCTATCCTTAAACAAATAGCAAGGTTCATAAAGACCTCAGAGGTACATCATCACCGTCCTGATATTTAGTACAGTAAAGGATGTTATAACAACCTATGCAGAAGCAAACAAAATGCGTCTTCAACACCATAAAAATCCACTACGATGCAGGTCACTACTCCTGACACCCTAAATCGCCTGAAGGGACGCAAAACCCTAAACCTGGATAGTTTACAATGAGCTACCGATTACAAAAGTCAATCTCATTGGGGAACTGACTCTGCATGACACTTTATCTTACAACACATCTTCCCATTTTGCTACGGCTACATTAACCGCTTGTTACTATGTACAGGTTTTGTTTGTGGCAGTCACGTTTGTTTCCTTCATACGACTGGCGGGAGATCTCAAGCATCTCAATTATTCTGTACTTTCCTTCTCAGCCAAACCCGTGGTGTTATGAGCCGTGCATCGTGTGTGAAGTGGGCCGGTGGTCCAGCTGGGGCCAGTGGATCGTCCGCGCACTAAATAACTGCACACAAACTGTACAAAGGTATTAGTAGCGCTTGCACTCTGATCCGGGCGGGCCGTAGATAAGTCACAAGTGACAAGCGGGGATTAGGTGGTTTTAGAAATATTAAAAAAATGCAGTGGAAAGATTAAAAGTAAGACAGGGTTTGGATTTCCAAAGCCAATCTACATAAAATGATAATATAATTAATGGGATAACTGGGTTTTTTTAGGCATAAAAGCTTGATGACTTCGAATAAGACCGACCCTTAGACGATTGGTATTATAAAAAATTTAAAAATTGGTCCGAACTCGTTGCCACGTATTGTTTACACCACGCGCCACATTTTGGAGTTGCAACGAATTCAATTAAAGCGGGATGCGACGCGAGGCACACGCTAGTGCGCCCCTGCCGCGCCCCTCGCTTCCAGCCTTGTCCCAGAGCGTTTATTACCATCCGACGTCTTGCGACAATGGAGGACACACAAAAGCACCACTCGTAATAACTCCGAACTGAGACAGAAAACAGTCTTCTTACCAGTGAAAAGTTTCCTTAAGGTAAAGGCGGCAGAGTATAATTCTGTAAAAACATACGTATTAAGGCCGTGAATTATATTTTTTTGAACATACTGTGACACTTACCCTTGTTAGGGGGTTTGTCAGCAGGTAGGTAGGGGTTTTATAAATAACAAGATTTATATGGTAAAAACACTTATTATTTATTTTGCCTTACTTTCCGTAGCCGCCTCAAGTCCTAATAACAGAGATAGTAAAGGGGATAAGGAACACTGGCCTGAACCGTCTCCAACGTGATGATGATCCCGACTCAGTCTTTGCCCGCAACCAACGGCTCCAGACCGAGGTTCTATATCTGGCAGGTAGATTCAGCGCAGGCAGTCTGGGGCCGAGGATCATCTCCAGACGTCTTTCACGACGCCGGAACCACGACGTGGCGAAAAGGTTGAAGAGTAGGCTAGAAACCTGGAAGTCCAGACAGAAATGGAAGCGTAAGCAAGCTGTCGAAACCATGTTTCGTAGGTCCAAAGGTCACAGAGGAAGAAATACAGCAGAAACTAGTTTAAAGAAGTTCTAGGAACACCTTACAGTTGGTTCTTCTAATAAAATACGGAATTTCGCGACGTATTTAATAAAATGATTTAGGTAGGTACAATCGGAGCGAGCGACACAGCCGTCAGCTCAGTGCTCTCAAAGCGACTGGCCATCGTCCTTACCGAGCCCAACCGAATCGCCTCTCCTCGGCAGCTCGGCGACGCTTGGTAATGCTCGTTTCAGTTTTGCGCGAGCACATAGAAGCGAGGATCTTTTTAGATAATAATATACGCTCGTAGGTTCGGTACAATATTATTTAATTTTATTTATTTATTTAAGTGTTAGGTTTACTTAGACAGATTATAAAAGGTTAACTTTTACAGTTTTGTGTAAATAATATAGTTTTAAGTGTTCATAGGTTTCTTCTACCAAAATCGGTGCTCTGCCGAAACAAGGTAAACCCTCAGACGACCCCAAACGACACGCGTATAAGCTGTTTGAAAGACTACTACGTAATCGCCTTACAGCAGTAACTGATCCAGCATTAATACCTGAGCAGGCTGGCTTTATACCTGGCAAATCTTGTTCCAGCCAGGTCCTCCGACTAGCGGAATATTTAGAGAATGGGTAAGAGTCTAACAAAGTCACTAGTATCGTATTTGTTCTTTCCGTAGCGTACGACACCATAAATATCAAAAGATTACTTGACAAAGTGATCACTTTTACCAACGACCAGGGCTTTGTGCGAACTCTTGCACATCCACCGTTTCCAGGTTTACTTTCAATCTGGTAAGAGTAGATGGCGACGGCAAAGGAACGGTCTTCCTCAAGGCAGTGTGTTGGCGCTAATGCGTTTTAACATATATACTAACGACCAACGTAACACCCAACACACTGAGGGGTTTCTGTACGCGGATGACCTGTCACTAGCACCACAGTCAGCAACTTTCGTAGGTGTAGAGCACAAATTGACAGAGGCACTGGACGGTTTCATAGACCTGCGGATTTTGTGAATAATAAATAAATAAACTTGGTTCAGTCGGGAGCTCATTTGAATTTCAGTTTACGGGTTCACCGCTCAGAGTCGGTAAGAGACGGTCAGCCACTCACTGTTCCCCTAATGAGGACACAGCCTTAAGATTACTTTTGTTTCTTTCGTACAACCATTTTAAAAAATCAGTAGAAAACTTGTTTTTCTGTGATTGTGTTCTTATAGCGAGTATGTGCTTGCTCTGGCTTACGATAATAGTGGGATGATAGTGCGCTGTAATGCCGGAGCAGAGCGGCATCTTCTGCAGCGTAAAGCAGCATCTTCTGATTGCGCTATTGTAGTGTTATGTGCACCAACTTCAAGGAATGCTGTGAGTGTGAGCTGCTCACAGACACTCCTAAACTTTGAGGACTTATTCTTGAAGATTTGAGATATTTTTCCTTAGAGCTTATATGATTTTTCTTTAAATTATAAGTCTGAGCAAAATGACATGGGAATTGATTAAAATTGCATTTATCGTCTTCTGTCCTAGACAGAGCAAGCATTTCAAAACTCTTCATACCTCTACGACCTTCGACCTTGAAAAATATTGAGCTACAAGCTAATTACGAGCACTGCATAAATAAATCAAATCCCATATATATTTTTTTATTTTTCATCAGAATTAAGCATGAGAGATATTCACTTGAATTTGGCTCTTTTGTAGTATTTTCAATTAAAATGGTTTAAACCAGAAAGTATTAGAACAAAACAGAATTTAAGTTAAAATAAAACATTTTCTATTTGGTCGCACTGGACTATAAAAAGCGACTATTTCATTTTCAGCGAGCTCCAGCCACCAGCCAGTGTATCTCATGAATTTTACGATTGAAGATTTTAGTTACAAACAATAATGTTAAGAAAAACGTAAAACCGTGTTATTTTACGAGACACAGCATCTGCAGTAAATAACATTGAGCGCAGTAAAGCGAACTTTACAGCCGCCCGTCAAACCATTGTGTTGTATGAATGTACGTCCCTTCAGACGTACATATACATACGTACCTCTATGTGTTGTGTTGTGTGGGAGTGAGATAAAATAGTGTCGGGGTGATCTTGAGAGGAAATAATGTGCATAGCAAGCGACCTGTAAATTATCTTCATCAAGAGAAACGCAGCGAAACACTCAAATTATATTCCATGGAATACATTCGGACGAAAAATTAATATTATCATGCACGTTATATTTCATGGGTTTTGAATTTATTTCAGTTAATTAAAGAATATTATTCTTGAGTCCCTCCTCGCCATTTACCTCTCACATACAGCTTTCTTTTATATGGATTTAGCGAGCAACGGGAAATAATTATATTATATCACATCACCATTCTTTGCAAACGGATGCATCAATACGTTATGTTTTATTTTTTTTTCATTATGTTTTAACGTAAGTACATATCCATGAGATGAGAAAATGTTATATCAGTATAAGGGGTTCTACCAATATCACAGCTTTCTACAAATGATTAATACCAACATGGTACCGTGCCACTAGCTGATAACAAATCGCAATACAATGTACAACAATAAGTGATAAAGTCCCAATAGCAGCCCTCTCATTACAGCGAGCTCGTCGTTTCGTCCGTCGTCGTCCGGTCGGACTACGAGGCAGCAAGAAGCACAAAACATTTTATTTCCAATCTCGGCTCATTGTCGCCGCGAATCATTCAACTAGTTCCGCAATAAACTGCGGCATCGGAGCGACATCTACTCAGCATCGGCTCGGCATCGGCTCGGCACCGGGGCGGCACGGACGCTAATATCGCGCTGGAGAACAATATAATTGGATTCCGTCGTTGGCATCCCGCTTGGGTGCTGTAAGGGCTATTGTACACGTAAGACTTTTAGAATTATCGACTATTCTGCGATTGCATTGATGGCAATGGTATTGTGGATATTATAGAATGATTTCAGTCTCACAAACTCACAGTTTTACATACTTTCATGCAACCTGCTAAGTGTAAATCTGTACGGATTTTTCAGTACATGTGTATGGATGCCATTTTGTTGCATATAACTTAAACTTGTAACGTGCGGCATTAGAGGACAACAACAAAGTCATTGTTTGCAAAGAACTAAGTCCCATGTGTGACAGTCCTTAGCGGAAGCGCGACTTCCGCCGTCAACTGACATGCACGTAATGTCTTCACCAAATGCGTTTAGCCTACTTCCCGCGAACGCAATATACTGCACTTGCCGCTGATGGGCCTGTGTACCCACGTATGACACGAAGGAGCTGTGTGCGAACAGCAAACAGACTTCGTAAACATATTGATGAATGAATATAGAAATAATCCCCTTTATCTTGGCAGGCTTGGCAAAGACAACTTAGGATTTAACAACCTACGTTAAAGCTATCAGTCTCATAATAATAAATAGCTTTAGTTGGGTAAAGCTATAGAAAAGGGCTAATTCGACCACATTACTTAGCAAATGAAAAGTTAAATGTTTACTCCCAGTGAATACGAATTTCGCACGTGTACCGCTGTGAGGGATCAAAGATAGTTTTATCAATTCCCTCATATTACAGACGAGGAAGCCATTCATAGCGAACAGTTAAACCAACCGAGTCTAATACCTGTTTCATGAATACATTTTGCAAATATTGCTTTAGAGCGTACAAATTAATTTAGTGAGAGTCCTCGCGGCTCGCTGCTGTTTGCATAAATATTTCCCGCAGGAGATCGTGATTTCACGGCTGTTTGCTAAACTAATATCGTTGTGGTGCGATACACGTAGATCCAGCTGTTATCGACACAACCCTCAGATAGAGGGCTGTTGACGACAGATTGTGAGCTCTTAATACAGAAATGTTTCAAGGGTTCCGTAGTCAAGGGGACCCTTATAATTGCGTTATGTCCGTCCGTCCGTTACTGTAATGTGTCCCTTTTCCTCTAACTTTTTGACTTAATTCCAAGCTTTACTGTTAGTAGTTGGTACCTATCTATTTGAATAGATATTTCCGTTAGAGCAAACGAAATGCCTTCCACCAACCCGCGTTGGACCCGCGTGGTAACAGACCTTTGCTGAAAGGCTGAGTGTTGGCTGATACGCTTTATGCTAATGCACAAAGCGTGGTTTCACCACTGATATTGTTTTATAGTTTGTTCAATTTTAATCAGTTACTACGGCACCCTAGTGTCACAATCATCAGCAACACTTGCCTTTTCTATTGTTTTTTGATAAGAAGCGCACAGGGGGTTCAGATGGGGGCGCTAGATGGGGGAGCAGGATGTCACATGACGGGCCAGTGGCTCGATGGGCCGGTAGCTGCGGATGATTTCCGTTTGATGTCCGGACGAGGCGCTCCGCGGACATTTCCACAAGATCTTTCGAGAGTCCTTCACGACGAGCTTGCTTAGAAAATATAATGTTATATTTTGTTGCTTTATTATTCTGAGAAAGGACCAATTCGACAAATGAGCACATAATATTATGGAGTATCATTTTATTTTGCGAGAAGATGGCTTTTTGTAATTTCTGGAACTTTATCCCTATAAAGTTCCAGAAATACTAAAACATTCTTAACCAAGAGTACACCTTCAGCAAACAATTAAAGAATATTCATACGGATATTATAAATCCGAAAGTAAGTGTGTCTGTCTTTTCACGCCTTCTCAGTTTTTTCGACAGAAAGGATTTTGGTGAGTATTGACACAGAAGTAAACCGTGACTTGGGTTAGAACATAGAATCTTTTATCTCGGTGGCCCGGTCCCGCGGGTCCCGCAGGTCGTGGGCTCATTCCCGACATGCACGCAGGTGTACCCAACAGCTAACAGTATTAAACCGAACATAACCGACAGACATTATCTAGTTATAGGTAAAGCACACAACCGATATTGTGAGACAATATTAACACAACAGCCTATCATGTACGTACATACCTAACTAACTAACCGGTGCGTATCCACTGACATAGCACACATATACAGAGTGCCCAAACTTTGCAGCGCTACAAACGACGTTAAAAACTTGACGTACTTTGTGAACAACAACAGTAGGCAGTAGATCGACAGCTTCAAACTCGACCCTGTCCTGTCCCGTGCCCACAGTGAACGGTCCTCTGTGATCGGCTATATTCGGACCATGGCCGCCGGCGGTGACGTGTCGTTGGGCGGAAAAGTGTACGGTAAAATACCTTTTATGTTTTCTGTACACATATAGGTAGGTGAGCACCTATCTACTACATGTAGACCCATACTGAAGCTATAAATCTGAGCAAATTTTTAAACACATAACTTCACGGTTGTAATCCTCGAAGGGGACACACTCAATTAACTTGTTAATAACTGCAAGTGAGTATTAAAATTATGGCACATTACTGGCCCGTCCCTGCTTCGCACGGGTGGACATTTATTTTGCCCTAATTCCCCCCTCTTCCTAATTTTTTCTAGTAATAAATATCGCCTATGTTACTCTGAGATAATGGTGAAAGAATTTTTGAATTCGGTCCAGTAGTTTTTGAGTTTATCTGTTACAAACATACAAATCTTTCCTCTTTATAATTAACCGACTTCAAAAAAGGAGGAGAGGTTCTCAATTCGTCGGAATATTTTTTTTTAAGATATGTTTACCGATTACTCGAAGATGCGTGAACCGATTTGGAAAATTCTTTTTACTTCCAAATTGGTTCCCTACAAATATTGTTATGATCTGATCATGGACTTCGGAGATATGGAACGGAACTCTTCAATAATAAACTGCAAATCTGTCGTGATTGCTATAATTGCTTGGATGTTTATTGTTTACACAGCATTATAACATAACATCACGCCTGTATGCTCTGAGAGTATGCAGGTGTGTACAGTACACACAGATTTCGACAGTTAGGTATGTTAAGTTCCATTTGATTGGGGATAAGCCTATTACCATGTAAAATAAATGCATAGCAAATATTTGTACAAGATATTACAACTAAAAATGAAAAAATACAACCGATTTCAAAAGAAATCGGTTTGCAGAAGTTGGTTTTATTTTTTATTAGTATAGATTTATACGTCTATGGGACTAAACACCTGTCAATCAATCTTGACAAAAGTACAACAAGTATTTCAAGTATTTCTTTTAATGTTAAACAGTAAATATTTTCTATCTTGTTTTCACTCATTGAAAAGTAACTCACAACAGTTTCAAACTGCCCAAAGTTTTGAAAACCATAAATACTATTTACAGTTTTAAAAACTTTCAGTATTTTGTACACAGCTACGTGAGACAGTGGCTGAGAAACTTTAGCCTCTGCCGGGCTCTGCGGCAAAATACGTCGTCTGTGGCCGGTCAGGTAGAATAGCCGGCGGCCATGCCGATACCCGCTTTGAGGACACGTCCCATCGATATTGCTCTTACTATACTATACGTATATACGTAAGCAACTGTTGTATTGTTCTCTTAGTAATTATGTACCGGAGGTAAGCTGTATTATATTATTATACATATATTGTCTGTGTATCACAATAGTAGATGAATACCTACGTACATAATTATGCTATCTGTCACCTATCAGCAACATTAAGCTGTACCTATTAAGTTCATGTACTGTAAACATATTAGATATCCATTGAAACTCTGTCCTCACTCACCTTACACGTCATACGACTGAAAGAATGAGGATAATGTTGAAACTCGGCTAGACTAGGCCTGGTTTAGAGCATGTTTTAATATTTTTATTTGATAATTACCGATATCCACGCAGGCGAAGTCGCGGGGAATCGCTAGTCCAATTCAAAGTTTTTTTACACCTGAAATTGATTTGCCAATAAAAGATGGACCAGGAAGATATAAATAACATATTTTGAACTCGAAGGGTGCCGTCCCTTAAAGCGACTCATGGTATCAATATCAAGCTGGGCAGATGTCCACCTTGAGACGATCGTAACCACCACAGTTCATTGTACCTGACATGTTTGCTTTCACTCAAAAGATGAAAAAAGGTGTCTATTTCGGAATCCAATATCATGTTATCTTTATAATCTGTGAAGCGCGTCTGGTGAGTGACACAGGGATTTGCTTTGTCATCAAAAATTCAATAGTTATTTTGTTATTTTTACTAACTACTCTGGGATCTCTACAGAATTCATAGTCTTACTGAGACAAGAGGAATTTTATATCAGACATCTCGAATAAACGAAGAAACTTGCAGATGACCTCGCTTAAGTGCGTAAAATGTAACTACTGAAGCTACGTTAAAACCAGGACTTGTGTTTAGTTTTAGACGAATTTCAAAACAAAGAAAGCTGACAATAACTAAGCTGAAGCACTACACCGCTGCAAAGTGCTGTAATGGCTAAGAGCGTTGCCGCTGCTCGCTGGTGCAGCGCTGCAGTGCCACCGGAGAGTGTCGGCTCTCATTATCTAACTAAGTTTGGGTCGAGACTGTGCTCGCACTAACCTAATACAAGTAAACAGGAGACACGATGTAAGAACCCTCACGACTGTAATATAGTGTTGTGTGGCTATCTGCAGCAACAGCTACGGTACGATTTCTTAGTTAATCCTGAGATAGGTGGACGTAGCGCTATTTTGATGAGGTTGAAAAAAAAATGAAGTTGATGAAGTCTGCTGTTGGTTATGGCTTTTTCTTCTTTATTTTATGTATGTATCACTCTTCTTTCTATGGCTACTTTCTTCTTTGCGTATACTTACCTAACTTTCAAACAAGATACTAGACTTGTGCCTAAGTAATTGTGAAGAAGTTGCATGTTTTGTGATATCTTCATTAAATATGGCTATACCCACAGATACACCATCTAATACGAATAAACACAACGCTACAAATAGCATATAGCAAGCAAACCTGTATCTGTTTGAAGTCGCAGACAGACTCCGATGGCTTCTCCCACCTCACTGCACATCAGTCGACACAGATGGCTCGCAGCGGGAATCTCGAGTGGTGACTTATGTAAAGGCCGTACTAAGTCGCGACAAATACTCTGCTTTATTCGAGAGATAGTAAAGTCTCACAAGTACCAATATATGAACACGCAGTAACTTTTAAAAGGGATTTTTTTCTACGGTATTCGCTGTAATTCAAAGTTTTTCTAAAATAGTATTTGGAACCCATTTTATAATGAACTATCTCAGTTAAAGGCTATTGAAATGCTCGTAGCTCTACCGGCATGTTGCTAAAAGTAGGTAGGTCCTCCATTTTATTTAAAGACTAGCTTATGCCCGCGGCTTTGCCCGCGTAGAGACTGGGTCTTACTTCTGGAACAATAAGTAATCTATGTGCTTTATCAGACTATAATCTATCTCTTTGCCAACTTTCATCAAGATCTGTTCAGCCGTTCTGGCGTGATTGAGTCTGACTTACAGTCAGTAAGTCGTGACTGTAAGTTGAACTTTGAATTTTATAAGTATAGATACCGAATTGAAGCTAATTCTACAATACGATGGTAGGACACAGTTCCACACTCGATTTAAAGTTTCAGCTAAAATTAGAATATACACAAGACTTTGTGGCACTTTAGGCTGCACTTATATAAACTCATAAATATTTACGAGTATGAACATTTCCCTAGAGTATTTTATTCCTAAAAGCAGTAGGAAAACGGTTTATAAACTAAACTTTTGAGCAATATTTGCACTCATACATAAATAAGCGTTTTGAGTTTGACTTTAACTTTTAAGTGACCATGAAGTGCACGCCATATTTGCTGTGATTATGTTTGTGCTTGTTATTTTATTATTGCTTGAAGGTTGCGGGGATCCGCTGGATGCGAGACGCCCGGGACCGGTCAAGATAGCGACACTTGGGGGAGGCCTATGTCCAGCTGTGGACGTCTTTCGGCTGTAATGGTGATGATGATGATGTTTGTGCTAATGGAGACGCAATTAATACGAATGGAAGAAGATACCTAAAGTTATGTACTCGCGTTTATTTTAGTCTTAATAATTAACTAAGTCTTTGTTTGTGTAAACTGAATTATTAAAAAGGATAGTTCATCTTTGTACATAGCATGGTAACGAGTACAATAAAATTGTACATTACACAGGAACCAATTATGAAAATCTAAGAAGAAGTGGACTTTATGTTCTTAAGCCTATCAAGGCAACGAAATTCTCCGAAACGCTCACGAAAACTCCATCTACTGAAAATTCTTGTCAACTTATTCACTGCCTATTCTACGTTTACTAGTCGTTTTCCTTTGCACAACTTGCCACCAAGCCTTCTGAAACCCTTTTGTGGATTGAAGCACCATCTGTGCACAGATACTTGAAATTCAATATAAAACAGTCCTCCCGTTAGGCATGCGGTTAGACTATCCCTCGCCAGAGGGCGGTGTTCCAGTTACGTTCACTTTCATCCTGTGAGACGTGCAGGACTCGGCCCTAAAGTAACTTTACGGACAACCGGAAGGTGGCGCTACACCAAAAGAAAGTGAGGAAAAGAAAAGCAGACAGTGACAAAATTTAAAAGGTGTAGGAGATTTTATCACAGATTAAACTGGTGAGAGGTAAACAAAAAGAATAATCCACATAACTGCATTTACATAACACTGGCAACCCCTCGCTGAGGCGCCCGTGGAGGATGCTGAGTAATGTATCGTTAACAATGTAAAATAAATGTATAGCAAATATTTGTAATATCCTATACAAATACACTAACAATGGAAAAATAAAAAATCTTTTTTTGCAAAAAATAAAACCGACTTCAAAAACACAGAAAAGTGAAAAATAACTTTAGCTTCTGAAGTCGGTGACAAAAAAACTGAATTAAACAAACAACAGTCACTGACTTCAGAAGCTAAAGTTATTTTTCACTTTTCTGTGTTTTGAAGTCGGTTTTTTTTTTGCAAAAAAGATTTTTTTAGAAAAATAATGTCAGCGTGATTGAACCTGTTGTACATGTAGCGATTAGGATTGCTAATATTCCTGTTTTGTATTCTAGTAGTAGTAGTACTTAATTAGTAATTTTGTTTATGCTTGTTTTCACTAACACTAGGTGATACCTAAATTGATCCCAAATGAAAGCTCTCAGTTGAATCAACGCCTGGTTCACTGAGAGTTTTAGTCCAACGTGCATTACAGATTCACACTGTAACATGGGTGATACATAACTCCTATAACCTGCCCAGGTAGTACGCGTTGATACCTACGCTTTACTCAGCACACCCCGAATTCTTGGAACAGTTTACTATGAACAATGTGTTCACAAGGTATATCCAGGCGTGGAGTTTCCAAAACAGAAAATGGGAGGTGCTGGGAATGTTACCAGCTCGGGATAGTTGAATTGAATGGGCGATTGATACATTCTCGCCACGAGAACCTTTGTTTAGAATAAGTTATATTGTTTGAAACATGGAAAGCTCAGAACATGTTCAGAAACTGTGAACAGACAGCGCTCTGCGCTCAGAATTGAATCTACAGGGATTGTTGAACAGATAATACATAAATTGTTCGTGTTACCACTTCATTCGGCTGATAAAAAATGTCAGGAGTACTGGACGGATAATTTAATTTGATGGACTGATTGTCCTATTACCGCGAGTTCCCTTCAGTCAAATCAGCACGGACATGAACGTTGTTCTGGACACCTGATACTGTACCGAGGTATACGTCCGATGGAGGAGTTATATATAGGAGTTCGATGATTGATTCTTCACTTTTCCGGATAAGCTTCATAATTAGTCGGTGTGTTAGTGTGTTTGCGCATAGACAACAGATTTTTATTTTGAAGTCACCTACTTGTGATGTACCTATGTGAATGTGATCTGTGTTCGGGTAAAATAATTGGTAAGCGCGGGATAGCCAGGGGCGGCGTAGGTAGGTAGAGGTGTTGGCCGTTGGCCGGGTAAACTTGTTGTATTTCATCAGAGAGATGCGTTTATTTATTTATTTAGGGAAAACAAACAATTGTACAATATATGTTACAGTAAATATTACAACGTATTAGAAGTAAGCTAATGTACAATCCACTACGTTTCCGCATGTTACTTGGGTTAAAGATACAGTGTAGACAATTACAATTGTACAAATAACAAAAAAATAAAAATTACAAATGTTTTAAAATACAATAACGTAAATAAGAAGACAAAAGAGTAACAATAATTAAATAACGAGAAGGAAGAGATAAAAAGCAAACGCATATTACTTAACTTATCATATGACTAAACTAAAGATATCTTATGACTAAAAATTAAAAACAATAACAAAGAAAGGGCAATACAAACATCACTAATTACACAATTGCAGACTATTGACTAAAAGTTTCTTAAATTTATGGCGGTCTAAAGCAAATAAATATCCAAATTAACAAAATGTTCATTGTAGGTTTTGACTATCCTATGGAGCGGCGCCCGTTCGACCTCGTTTGTACGACAACGTGTAGTAGCAAAGAGCGGGTAGACGCGTGCCTTTCGCCGTATAACTGTTCTGGGCACAACATAAAATTAATTATTTACTATCTCGGAACAATCAATTTTATTGAGCAACAGATCATAAAGCATCATTGTTTGAAGCAAAATGCGCCTTGATTCCAACGTGAGAAGACTAAACTGCATTGATCTTAAAAACTTGCGCTGTACTTTTTCTATGGCGAGATTGTATTTATCATAATAAGGGTCCCATATCATACAGGCATACTCAATTTGTGGTCGGATTAAGGAATTAAATAAATACAGGAAAGTGGCTGGTCGCTTGAAATCTATCGATGATCTCATTGCAAGATGATACATTTGAATAGCTTTGGCAATAATCTTATCTATGTGTAGATTTAGGTATAGTTTACAATCCAGTAAGATACCCAGGTCACTGATCTGACTCTCTCTAAGAAGTGGTTCGTTGCATAGAGTAATTAAAACTAACGATATTTTTATTCTTAGTGAAATTCATGTACCTACACTTAGTTGTAGTTTATTCAATTTACAATAGTCAGTTAACCTATTCAGATCATCCTGTAAAAGAAGAGAATCATTGATTTTTGAGATTTTCCTGAAGATTTTGAGGTCGTCAGCGTACAGCAAAAAATCACTATTTTGAAAGCAATAACCGATGGCATTTATGTAGAGTAAAAACAATAAGGGGCCAAGAATTGATCCCTGAGGGACCCCGGAGGTAGCAAGAAAGGTGTCAGAATGATACCCATTACTCACGACAGTTTGATTGCGGTTACTGATATATGACTGAAACCAGCGCAGCAAATAGCCTCTAATGGCAATGAATGCAATTTTGTTCATTAATATTTCGTGGTCAACTCTATCGAAAGCTTTTTTAAAGTCTGTATACACGGCATCTGTTTGAGCTCTTTCATCCATATTTTTAAATAAATGATTCGTAAATATCATTAAGTTAGTCGCAGTAGATTTATTTTTGACAAAACCGTGTTGTTGAGGAACTTATTGTTGATGAATAAAAGGGTAAATTTTGAGATGGACATGATTTTCAAAAAGTTTAGCTAAAGCACAAAGTAGGGAAATAGGTCTATAGTTTTCGATATTTTGCCTAGAGCCACTTTTGTAGACAGGAACTAAATTAGCGTTTTTTCCAGACTGAGGGAAATATACCATTCTGCATACGTTTGTTAAAAATAATTGTTACAGGTTTAAAAATGGAATCAGAAGTCCACTTTAGAAAGTATGGAGGTATTCTGTCAGGCCCTGGGCCTTTTGTAATGTCCAACAGCTGTAACTGTTTGCGAACCAAAGGGTCGCTGAAATGTAAGCTATAGAGGGAGGTATGGGTAGCGTCAGATTGATCAGGTGTCGGGCGGGTGTTAGACTAGTCGGTTCACAGACTGATTGAAAGAAATCAGAGAAAAGGTTACATATTTTATTAGGATCAGTAGATACATCAGTTTTATAAAACATACGACTTGGGACACCTGATTTACCTCGGCGATTAGCTATGTATGTCCAAAAATATTTAGCGTTTAGCGGAATACTGTCTTCAACAGTTTTCATGTAAGTTACATAACATTTGTTGCATTCGTCTTTAAAACGCGCTCTATATGAAGAGAAAACTTCGTAGTCGGATAAGTTTTCGTACTTTTTCCACTTACACCATGCTTTCTTTTTAAAATTGATTATACGAATGAGAGATTTAGTGAACCAAACCGGTAAGTTAGGGTTTTTATGCTTCGATAGAGGAACACGAGTTTTTATTATACCATATACGTAGTTGTAGAAAATATCTATACTCGCTTCAGCAGAATGGCCATTTAAAACCGAGTCCCAGTCAATTTCATTAAAATCTTGGTTAATCAGCTGATAGTCAGCCTTACGAAAATTGTATCTTTTGATATGTTGTGTAGGCATTGAGTTGATGTTAAAATTGAACAAGAGTAATATACAGAATAGAGGATGATGATTATCAGCTTGTAGCAGTACTTGGTTGGGTTTGTGAACACCGCAAACATTATTAGAGAGAAGTAGATCAAGGATACGGCCATTTGTATTAGTAAGGTGATTATATTGCTTCAAGTCGTGAACAGTCTGGAAGTCTCTTAACCACTGGCATAATGAAGACGTGCCCAGGTAACTTAAGGATTCCAAAGAGGGATCAATTTTTGTCCACTGGACCATAGGAATGTTATAATCTCCTAGCAGCAGCAACCCATCAACATTTCTCGAGTTTATAATACTATCCACGTTTTCGAAATGCAAGTTATAAACCCCAAACGGTGAATTATTAGGTATATAGGCTGCGCTAACGATACTTAGTGAAGTCTTGTTGCTGCCAGGAATTGCGACAACCATGTATTCATAATGTTGGTCAAATTTACTTTGCGTAGGTAGAGGAATACAGATAGGGTTGTATTCCGGTAAAACAGCAACCAGCACAATTCCTCCGTCTGATTTGTTGGTTGCAGATCTATTACGATCACAACGAAACACAACATAACGATCATCAATAAATTCACTATCACTAATAGAAGGAATTAGCCACGTCTCAGTTAAGACTATAATATCGTAACAATTAGAGAGAATATTTATGTAAACAGTATTAAGTTTCGTGCTCAAGAAAAATTCGAGTGCGAGCAGAGTTAGGGTTTAGTTTGGTATGGCGACTTCTATACAACATTGATTTGGCTGTAATGTCAACGTGTTGGTTTAAGTTAGTTTGATACTTTCTTAAATAGATGGCGCAAACGTTACCAACCCAGGGTTTGTGTATAAAATATTAAATATAATAACAATATTTATTTAAAGCTCATTCATACGTCAATATACACTCATCAGCAAAACTAAATTTGTTTATTTGTAACTGCTGCAGTTTCACGAAAATTCCCTTAACTAAAAAAAAATATATCAAAACCCACATATTCTCAGAATTTTATTCCTGTTCTTTTTAGTTGTATACGTAGATTTTTTTTTCAGTCGTCTGGTAAGCGGTCTACACACCAAAGCCGCTGACCCGGCGGCACGGATCGCCGGCCCAACCCGCCAGCCTTATTTTGTACAATCATGCCGCCGGCTTGCGCCCGCGCGGGCAAGCCGGCGGGGCGGCATGCCGATGCCGACGGCATCCCTCTCCACTCACTCAGTCAGTTGCCCGCCGGCTTTCATAGAGTAGTGACGTATCACTTATTCATTCTCTGTTGTTGTGAAGTGTCGGCACTTTTATTTTTTATCAACTGGAGTGCAACAGTTATAAAACTAATAGACCTCTATCATTTAAAATAAATATTATGGAAGCCAAAAAACCGTGACTACAAAAGCCGGCCAAAGCGTTACGACGCATTTAATGAAATTGTTAGTGAATTTGCTACTGATGTTCCGGAAATCGAGAGAAAGATAAAAAAATTAACTAGTCATTATTACCGAGAGAAAAAAAAAGAAGATAATTCAAATAAGTCTGGTGCGGGTACTGATGATATTTATCATAGTAAATGGTTTGCCTACAAATCACTAAATTTTCTGCAGAACAAAAATGTGCCTACTGGAACCACCGATACTGTAAGTAAAGATTTAATTTTTTTTTATTTATAATCAGGCAACTAGGGCCTCATATTAGTTTATTTATTAGTGTATCTTTGTATTTACATTTTAACCCTTTCCCGGGCATTGGCAAAATAGTTGCCACTCAGGTAAAAAAAAATGTGTTTTAAAAAAAAAATAATTGAAATGTTGAAGACTTATTCAGTGCCTTTAATAAAATCCATAATAAAAAAATACACAATAAATGTTGATTTTGACTAGATATACTTATTTATTTTTTATTAAATAAAAGTAAAACGGCTAAACGGGCAGTCTTTTTCGTCTTTTTTCGCAGGACACACCGTCGTCGAGCCACGATTCACAACGAGATTCACAATCAAATCAAAATGATTTACCACAGATGTCGCCAGAAAATACAACTTGGCAACGAAATAAACGTCCTAAAATCAACCCTAATAAAGAGTTGATATCCGAAGCATTGAATATTATGAAGAATGTCTCCCAACGACCAAATGTGACAAAAGATGAGGATGGTTTATTTGGAGATTATATTGCGGGTCAGTTAAGACTAATGGATCGACAAATGAAAGCTATTGTGAGACATCAGATCAACAATATAATATTTGAAGCCGAAACTGGATATAGATCCGATACATTTACGGATTTTGCAAGACCAAGTAGTGTTTCTAGTTCACACAGTCATCCAGGATACTATACAGCATCTTCACTTCAACAGACGGTTGTAAGCCCTTCTACAAATAACTTAACTTCTTCTGAATACTCTGCCCAAACAAACCCAGATCCACAAACAATTCAACCTTCGTCACTAGAAACATTTGCTGAATAATACCTAGCTCTAAATCCTTCTGATAGTGTTATAAAACTTATAAAGTAATCTTCAAAATATGTTATAAATATTTAATTTTCTTTTTGGTATAATAAAGGTAGCTATAGGTAGCCCCATTAAAGTTAAATTTAAAATTAGTGTTGACTATTCCCTTCACACGAGTAGAGCTTGACATATGTGCGAAAGGAATAGCAAGGTTTTAATTTTAGTTTAGTGACACTTCTACTGTTACCAATAGTTAATATCATGTTATTGGTTTACAAAAACACATTTCTTATTTTGTTTAAAACTTTATTATACGAATCACAATAAAAGTGTATCTCACTATGTGTAATTTACGATTTTAGATTTAATGGATAATACATGGAACTACTTAATGATTAAAAATAATATTGATTATATGAGTTTTAATTTTATTCGACTAATGGGCGTTTATTGGTTATATTGCCATTCTAATCCTCCGACACTAGAAAGAAAATAATGAGTCAACTCCACTCTTGTATCCTCAGCGGTCACTGTAGTATCCGAGATTTGATTGTCTTCTCCTGACATATTATCTAAGCAACTGTCGTTTTCAAGATGTCTACGTCATTCACCGGGAAAGACTTCTCCTTGATTATTTTCAGTATCGTATTCGTTTTGCTGAGTTGCAGCGGTTCGTTTGATATAATTAAATAAATGTATACACGCCAAAGTTACAGTAGTAGCTTTTTCTGGGATTAGCTGAATAGGTCTATGAAAAATCTTAAATTTGTGTGTTAACTGCCCAAACACGTTTTCAACTACTCTTCGCCCTTGACATACGCGATAGTTAAAAACCCTCTTAGATGATCCCATTGTGTGATTACCATCATAAGCCTTTATAATATGGGGTTGCAGAGGAAACGCGTCATCACCCAAAAAAAAATACGGTACTGGTAGATTCCTTCCGGGTAAAGGGGTTTTATGTGGTATATTCAATTCATTATCATTTAACAATCGACATAATGCTGAATTATTAAAAACCCCACCATCTGAAATCCGACCCTGACATCCCACATTAGCGTACAAAAAGTTGTAATCAGCATCTACTAAAGCAAAGAGCACAATACTGAAATATTTTTTATAGTTTATATAATGACTTCCACTTTTTGGGGGACATTGAAGTTTTATGTGTTTCCCATCCATTGACCCAAGACAATTGGGTATTTGAAATCTTTTTAAATATTCATCTGCAATTTCTCTCCATCCTTCCTGACTCCTTGGAATTTTCACATAATCTGAAAGTCCTTCAACTAAAGCATCACATACTTCAGGAATAATGCTTGAAATTAGTTGAGGAGATACTTTAAAGACGTCGCACAGGCTACTAAAAGAATTTCCTGAGCTTAGGTATTTTAACGTTATTGACAATCTTTCCACTGGTGAAACTGCTTTTCTGTAATTTGTGTCTTGTTTAGCTATTTTGTGTCCAACAATATTCAGTAAATATTCAAAGTCGGTACTGGTTAATGACAGGAAAGTCTTAAAAGAAATGGGTTTGTATAGAACCAAGTCGTCTTCCTTTAAATCACTTAATCTTTGACAAGTACTGTATTTATTGCGACTCATTAAACTTGGCCTTTTTTTTTTCCATGTTCCTTCTTTGCCCTTTGTATTCCAGGGCCACGGTATCTCTTTCGAACAGTCCCGCAGCCCTGGCAGGCATCGGTCCTTGCGGACCCCTACTTATTTGCTGACATCTCTTTGAGGCGCACGTGGAACACGAACGCGCCGTCGACACGGCCTGTCGTCATAAGACGGCCGGACGGCGAGCTAGCCCATAACTCGCCGTCCACAGGCCCGCGCCTACGGTGGCCGGGAGCCACCACGTGACCACCAACGCCCAGGGCGTCTCCCGCGGCGACTGGGACGTGAGGTTCTTTCCCTCTCACGTCCCGCCACCTCCTTCACTAGCATGACTGCTTCGCAGAAGGAGGTGACGGCTTCCCATTCCCTCTCGCTCCGGACCATGGCTTGAACCAAGGCCGGACGCGAGAGATCGCCGCCGCCAATCGCCGCTACGAGGACACGGCGGTGCTCCGCCCAAGCGGGGCAAACCTCCACGGTGTGCTCCACCGTGTCCTCCGGACGATCCTCGCAGTGGAAACACCCGGGCGTTTCCTCCCGCCCGATTCGGTGCAGGAACCTCCCGAAACAACCGTGTCCGGTGAGGACCTGCGTCAGGCGGTAGGTGAGGGCGCCGTGGCGCCTCTCTAGCCACTCCTCAAAGAGGGGACTTATCGCCACTATGGTGGCGTGCCCTGCACGGGGTTGCGACAGTCGCTCTCTCCATGTCGCCATGAGATCACGCCGGAGGTCTGTCCGCTGAGCGGCAATTTGCCGCGGCAGCGGAGTTTCCTCCCGACGTAGTGCCTCCGCGCGCCATTCGTGCAGGCGTGCGAGGACTATCGCCTCCAGATCCCATGGCGGCAATCCGGCAAGGAGGCTAGCCGCTTCGCCGGAGATCGTGCGGTACCCCCGGATTAGCCTTATGGCTATTACCTTTTGGGGCGCGTTCAGGTAGTGGGCGGCTTGCCGCCTCAAAGAACGCGCCCACACCGGGGCCCCGTAAAGAGCCATGGACCGCACGACCCCCGCGTATAGCCTCCGGCAGGAGGCGTTTGGACCCCTCAGGTAGGGCAAGAGCCGCTTGAAGGCAGCCCCTGTCCGTTCCAGTTTGGGAGCCAAACGTCGGAAGTGCTCCACGAAGTTCCACCGGCTGTCGAGGACGAGTCCTAGGTACTTCAACGTCGACCCGACGCCGATGGAAACCCCTCCCGCCGTCAGTAGGGATCCCGACGGTGGCGCATTCCGAGGCCCATGAAAACACATGGCCTCGGACTTGTGCAGTGCCACCTCGAGACCCAATTGCCGGATCCTCTCCACGACTATCGCTACCCCGCCTGTCATGTTTTCGGCCGCCGCCTCGTGCGACCTCCCTTGTGCCAGTACCAGCGTGTCGTCAGCGTAGCAAACTACGCTGACGCCGGTAGGGAGGTCGGAGGTAAACTTGGCCTAACCCAACACTTTCGTGTGTTGAGGGATCCACCGATAATAACTCCACAAACTGCTATTATTAAATCACTGTTATCGTCCTCCTCCATGTCAATTAGGTACTGAAAATACTACTTCTGAATTTTTCGAAACACACAAGTCTAATCTCTACGACTATTTGGCAATTACTAGAACACCACATGCCGCGGCTGTCGTGCCGCCGGCATTGCCTCCGGCAAAGTCGTTCGGCTTGGACATTCTGAAGCCGCCGGGTTAACCCGCCGGCACTAAGCCGCCGGGCTGTGCCGCCGGGTCAGCGGCTTTGGTAGACCGCTGTACGTGTACGGTGTACCGCACCGGTAGCTCCTTTTTTTTTCTCTTCAAATTTGAACTTTGTCGTGCCAAAAGTCTCGAAATAAAATGGGTGAAACATACGGACGGACAGACAGACGGGTATGACTAATGTAAGGGTTGTGTTCCGAAAACCCGTGTTGCGTTACCTGTAAATAAATGCTTTGATTTTGCCTTTTTTCAATTTTTACGACCTTTATTTGTGACCCACCTACAACAATAACTTATAATTCTAATCTATTATAATTATTTAAAATAAAATGAAATCCTAGTTATTTAATTTTAAAGTTTAACCCACCTACTAACCGCCAGGAGCGAACCGTTTCACCTCGACTTGCATAATTCAGATAAGTAAAACGTGTGATGCCGACTCTGCTATAACTTCAGTAGTTTTATCGTCATGACGTCACATAAAGCCTTGGGAAGCGTCATGTGAAAAAGTAAAGTTAAATGCTGGTATGAAATGAATAAATTTTAATTATAGCGCGTCCGGTGTGACAGCGACGCGCGACGCTGACAAACGAGCATGAGCAGAGCGCTGGACGCCCGTAACGCGATTCAATTGAATGCTCTACTTTCTCGCTTGAAAAGCAAGAATCAAGCTTATACTATGTTTTTTTTATGGAATATAGTAGGTACAATTAAAATGAGTTTAGTTTTAAAACATTCGAATCTAATTTTATTCGGCAATTATTGGAGCTTCAGCTAAGCTTTTGGAACAATATGCAACGGAACCTCAGTCAAATCGTGACCGTAAAAGACCTCAAGTTAATATAAAAATGCATTTGAGAAAACAATTTTATAATATTCAGTCTAGCTTGGAACGCCAACTAGTATACCGTGGTCGTTTAGCATCGCTCGGCAGTTGTACAGAGCAAGTGGCGCTTTGTTCGGCCTTAGCATTCAGTCAGCATTCCGGTTTGTGCAGAAACCTTCTGTTTTCCATTCCCCGACACTTTCCACAGTACACGTGCTGCCGTTTAAACTGCTTATTTCTTTATTTAGATCATAGGAGCGGGTTTGCAACTTAGTGAGGGATTTCAATTTGTAGAAGACGTCACTTTCACCTACTCAAGTTTTAGTTTTGAATCTCTCTGTTTGTTAAAGTTTCACTCCGTATTTGGATGAAATTTGAAACACGGATAGGCCAGACCACCATAGGATAATTTTTATCCCGGTAATTCCCATGGGATAACTTCTGCCCTTCATGTAGCGAAGCCTCGGGTGATCCCCATAAAATTATTTAAACTTTAACATTTCAATTTCATTAAACCTAAAAATTAATGTTTCAACGAGTTTCGTGAATTAAATCCTTAATTACATTCTGAAGGTCTACATCAGTATCCCATTATACCGCACGGGCGGTTGGCTGTACTGAGTGCCAGCCCCGAGCACTGTCTGTGGCAGTCGGGCCGCGGTCGTGCCGTGTCGGAAGGTGCCCGAGGGTTGCCGAATGTCCCCGAGTGACCACTATGATATCCTAGATATGGAGCTCGATTTTGAGTTGGCCAAGCGTGTCTTGGATAGGTATTGCTGAGGTCAAAAGAGGAAAACGTGATAAAAAATATATTTATTTACAAATGAAGAGCACCATATTATATTCTACAAATCTATTGTGATGGCAAAAAATCATACAAAATACGCAGACTAAAATAAATATCTGATCATCTGACAATCTCTTGGACGCAATTAACTTGAATGTTAGCTTTAGCGCAGTTACAAACAAGTTGTGAAACAGCGTTGTCGAGTACTTAGAGGTTTCGGCGAGCTGGGCTGTTTGCTCAGGTGGGTGGTCGCGAACTTTGCCTGGTCACATCCGGGGCCAAGCAATTCCGGCAATTGTGACCCTGGAGACTTCATTCTAACGCACTTCTGATCGGGAGAGTTTAACTATGTAACGATACACAAGAAGACGGTTTTAGTAAGAAGTTTTGTATAATTATCTACTATCAAAACAGTGAGAGGTCAATCGTCGAATCGGGAAGTTGCGTGGTATCTTATATCTTATTTATTTATTTAACTTCATGCACAATAGTGGTACATAGGCGGACCAACTTACCGCAGTGTCTCAAGACGAAAGTCTATGACCAGTGTGATTGCCAGTGATTACATACGGGACTGAAACGTGGTCGCTCACTATGGGCCTTATCAGAAGGCTTAAAGTCACCCAAATGGCAATGGAGAGGGCTATGCTCGGAGTTTCCTTGCGTGATCAAACCAGAAATGAGGACATCAGCAATAGAACCAAGGTTACCGACGTAGCCCGAAGAATAGCCAAATTTAAGTAGTAGTGAGCAGGGCACATTGCTCACAGAACGGATGGCCGATGGGGCCGAAAAGTTCCGATCGCGAACCGGAAGACGTTACGTTGGAAGGCCTCCAACTAGGTGGACCGATGACCTGGTGAAGGTTGCAGGGATCCGCTGGATGCGAGTCGCACGGGACCGGTGAATGTGGCGATACTTGGGGGAGGCCTATGTCCAGCAGTGGACGTCTTTCGGCTGAAATGATGATGATGATGATCAAAACAGTGAAGGACAAAATCGTTTTAAAACACCAACATGCGTTCAAGAACTAAAATTTCGTAATTTGTAACATCCGCCAACTAGCACAGGACCCACAAGGTGATGGATGCTCCCTCTCACACTAGCATTATTGGCACGTAGGCAAGTAGGACAAGTGATAGCTGGGATAGTGTGGATGCGGAATACGGAGGACCGAGTGCTGTGGCATGGGTTCTTTTCCCAGGTCGGGCAATGTATGTTTGTAGGTTTTCCACCAAGAGTTCCTTAGTAGCAGCTCAGAGTGAGAAATCGTACGTGGTTGTCCAAACTTGACCTTTATTAAACATACTACACTACATTTAAGTCCCAGGTTTAATGGAGGGCGAAATGTGAAAAGTATATCATTCCTTTCCTTGTTGACGTTTTAGTGTTAGTTTACGTTTACCGTATTTTTACATTTTTTACTACGGAATAAGTTGAACTACCATTTATGATCTAAACGCCATCGCCATACTAAACAGCAGTTTCATAACCCAAAGTTAAACTTGAGCAAAGTTTGAGCACAACAAAATCTTATCCGAAGAGGTTTTACTTCGGACGGCTCTCGGTCTAACTTCACTGTCTTTTAATCATCGCCTCTCACGATGAATCGTTAGGTCAATCCAAGTCTTGTTACTACATTACGACTGACTTAGTTCTACGGGTGTTGGGTGAACGCCCTTTACTTTTACTTGGTCTTCTTATATGTGTCGGATCCGGTCGTTAGTACGGACATAAAATGAATTGGAAAGCGCGCCTGTGTGCAGTGGTGACATCACGCGACCTACTTACCAGTCACAACACAGCGTGCTTGTACAGAGCTCTGATATCCGACTCGAGGGAGGGCGACAGCAGTCAATGTCTGATCGCGGCGAAGTTGAGACGTCTTGGAACTGTATGCGATTCATTGTGCCCCGTGTTTTTGTGTTAAGTTGTAATCTCAAGTAATTCGTTAGTTTTGCTAGAAACAGTGTATCGCACCTAGTGTGTTTTATTCATTTATTAAAACTTTATGCACAAGTAAAAACTGTACAAAGGCGGTCTTAATGCCAAAAGCATTTTCTACCAGTCTACCTTAAGGTACACATGTACATGTGTGGTGTGTTACATATGTTTTCATAGCTAGACTAAAACAAGTTTTCATGTACCTAGGTCTTTTGGTCATATTAAAATTGTCGTGTCAAATTTCAGTGCATAGTAATAATGTGAATATCTCCGGCAACAAATTTTGCGTGTCCACGTTGAGAATCGAGCTGTAAAATAATAGGATGTTTCTTATTTTTTTATAGTGACTAAAAAAATAAGAAACGTAACTTAGTTCAATTAGGGCCACATATATTTTTTTCATAAATACACTTAAATCATCAGGAAAAAAACAATCGCCTTAAAATTCAAGTTCGGTGGCTTATCCCAGTTCCATTTTTTGATACAAAGCGTAACAGTGGCACGGGGGACAAGAATTGTTAAATTTTTGGTGGATCAATTAAATATTGATTTTAAAGTATTTTAATAGTAAGCTACATGTATTAGAATGATATTAATTTAATTTTAACTTAAAACCCTTATTTTTAAAGATTTTTTTATGCTAACATAATAATTTAAACAACACGCGTCGATGCAGGTGTGCAGGGCTTAATTCCGCGAATACTGCGTCACAGGTGCACCTAGATCAGATTCCTGGAAATTTGAGTAGCCGATCTGATAGGTATCGAAATTCGTAAATAGCAAATAATAATAATTGTCAACAACTGCGCGTGCTGTAATAAAGCTCTAAGATCAATCAATCAATCAATCAAACTTTATTTGTGAACATAGGTATTACAATAAAGGTCTTATGTATACAATTTAGTCGAGCTCTATGTCCTACCAATGAAATTGATGTACAAATCTATTATTTTTTAGTAACAAGTCTGAATTAATACAATGAAAAGTCAAGTTCGAGTAATAGTGTCAATTAAATCAAAAAACGAACAATATTCCACTTTATCATATTGTAAATAATGTTAATTAATGGTACTGTTATTAGGCAATTAATCAATTAGAATTTATTGTTACATGCCTGTCAAAGGTAAATTGTATTAAAATGTTAGTAATGTCATATTTTATCATTTAAAATTCTTCTATGGAGTAGTACGTCTTATCTAATAAAAATAAATACAATTTAGTTTTGAATTTGCGGACATTATCTTCACTCCTTATACATTTTGGTAATTTATTATAGACCCTTGGAGCCATTGCAAAAATACTATTTCCAAATAGCGCAGTTCTAGACCCAACTGTTTGTAACCGATCACAACGGCGCTGACTAGTTACTCGAGCAAATTTATGTAAATTATTTTTGACGAACATAAACGTTTCATATATGTACAGCGAGGGCATCGTTAATATTTTTGTATTATGAAACGGTTTGCAGCTATCTTTTGTCTTTAAATTGTAAATAGCTCTTATTTGGCACTTAAATACCATTTCTTTACCCGTGGCATTCCCCCAAAATATAATTCCGTATCTCAGTGTTGAGGCTACTAAACCATGATAAGCCGTTAAAACTGTTGCTCGATTGGCCGTTTTACTTAACATATGCAAAGCATAGGAATGTTGGTTTAGCCTACAGCATACTTTTTCAATATGTGTATTACATTTTAAAGTGTTTTCTATGTTTAGTCCAAGAAATTTAGTCATATTTGTTTAATTAATAATTTTGTCCTTGTATTTAATATTTAAGTCTAGATTGTAATTTACTCTTTGTTGAAACTTCATTAATATGGTTTTGTCAAGATTTATAACCAATTATTATTTTGTAGCCAATTCACAACTGATAGTAGTGTAGAATTAATCTCAGGCTCTATTTTACTCACGTCGTCACAATTGAGTAGTAAAGTGCTGTCATCTGCAAACATTGTCATAGGATATGATGATGCTGTCGTAAGGTCGTTAATATAAACAATGAATAGGGGTGGCCCCAGTACACTACCTTGTGGTACTCCATAATTTACCGTTCTCAGGTTAGATTTATAGGTTACGACGGTTTTTTTAGAAATTCTACTGATTGTCGTTATTTGCTGTATATTACAGAGATAAGATTCTATTAAGTTTGATATATTTCCCCTTATGCCATACGCGTTAAGTTTACTTATTAGTGTTTTATGGTCTACGCAATCAAAAGCTTTTGACATGTCCATATAAAGCGCCAGAGTTGGTAGTCTCTTATCCACTCTACCGGTAACCATATGTAAGAAATCGTAGATGGCCATGTTAACAGATCTATTTTTCCTAAAACCTTTCTAGTTATCAACAAAAAGGGAGTTTTTCTCAAAGTATGAGGTAAGTTGAAAATATATTGCTTTCTCAAATATTTTTGAGAAAATCGGTACTAACGCAATGGGTCTGTAGCAGGACATATCTTCTCTGTTGTCTTTCTTGAAGAGTGGTTTTATAATTGTTATTTTTAATTCTTCTGGAAAGTGACCATGAAATATGCGTATATTGATAACATGACTCAACACAGGAGCCGGAGGAGGAGGTGGATACCTGTTTAATAATGCTTGTACTTATATCATCGTACCCGACATAATAATTTTGTGAATTTCTAGGGATATTGTAGGTGACATAAACATAGAACTAATTCTACTGTTTATTTTTATGAATGTCTGAATTAGTAACTGGTTGCACTTGATCCACAAAATAATTATTAAAAGCTTGTGCTATTTCAACAGGATTACTTAAGATTTTGTCGTTTGATTTAATTTTTATTATAGTTTCCTCTGGCAAATTATGTTTATTCTTGTCTTTATTTATCACTTTCCATGTTGCATTACATATATTTTGAGCTGAATGTATGAGACGATTATTATGGGCTCTCTGTGTGAGATTTATAACTTTTTTCAGCCGATTAAAAGATTTTTAAAGTTTGTTTTTATTTTGCTTATTTCGTAATGACCGGTATTTTCACAACAATTCTCTTTTTCTCTTACTGCAAATCCTAATGCCACGACTAATCTATTTTGCTTTTTCTTTAGTCGCTACCCGTATTTTTATACTTGGAAAGCATAAATCATAAAGCAACTTAAACAGATCATAAAATTATTTGAATGCCTTAGCGGCATCTGTTTCCTCGTATACGTCAGAAAAAGTAATAGCTTTGATGTTTTCTATAAATTTTTGAATATTTTCTTTTGAGTAATCTCGTTTAGTTGAGAACCAGTAATTTAATATGCATGTTCGTCTAACTGGACATCGTAAAAGTTGTGCCGTATGATCGGATACTGCTAGCTCTAAGATTTCTCCATTTGATCCTCGTACATTGTGAATAATGTTATCTATGCAAGTACCACTGAATAGTCTAGTTGGAACTTTTATTTCAAATTTGAGATTGTAACCTGCCAGATGATATTTGAATTGATCTGAATATGTAGTCTTTTTTAAAAGATCAATGTTGAAATCACCACATAGAATAAGTTTTTGTTTGTGTGTAATGAAAAAGAATTCAAGAGAATATTAAGGTTATTGAAAAATACCTCAAGTTTACTCTTTACGTCCCTGCTATGTGGGCTCTGATAGACAGACATGACAATGACGTTGTGGTCAGTGAGTTCTACTGCACAACATTCAATTATATTAGAAACACAGTACCTTTCCACGGACTCCAATTGTCTACAACTAATTCCGTTTCGTATCATTATACATGTGCCACCGTGTCTGGATTTCCGAGTGAAATGCGCAGCAAGTGTAAAATTAGAAATATGTAACAAGTTAACATTAGATAATATCATATTATGCTCCGAAAAACATAGTATAGTAGAGACCATAAGTCCATTAGCAGTTTCACAAAACGATCGCATCAAAACAAGTCGCACTTACGACCTTTTTCCATAACAAACATTTTGCACACATACACGATCTCGTATATCGCACTCTTTCATAATTATCTAGCCAGAAAGAGTGCGATATAATGATCATTTGCCTTAGTGACAAGCCTGTCATGTCGCGACGGAGTATTAAGTTAGTGATATTTAATTTCAAACTAATAATTATGTGTCTAGCTGGCTTAGCGGTTAACGCTAGAGTCTGTCAAGCGAGTCTAGTCCCATGAAAAAGGCGGCAAATTCAAAAATCTTTCAGGTGTCAACACTGATATAGCACGCTGAAAACTTGTTGATACTTGAATTTTGATAAAAAAATTACTTGGGATAAATTAAAAAAAAAGCATTTCAATGTACGTATTTATTCATCAGAACTAAAATCAGAATCAAGAAATTCAATGCCTTCAAATGAGAAATAACTGTCAGTAGAATCATTACGCACAGAAATGATGAAGGGTTCCAACTCGGTTTCGGATATCCTGTCTCTTACTTTATACTTATTTTCGACACTAATAGTGTGATCTGTGCATTTTTTCCAATCATTGGCTGTGACACTATTAAAGCATTCTTTTATAAGGTTCTCCATTTCTTTACCTGGAATCCCTAAGTTTTTGCTGGCTATTTTTCTTTTAGCCAAACTCCATATGAGTTCAATTGCGTTCAGGTCACAATGATATGGCGGAAGTTTCAAAACCTCATGGCCATGTTGTTTCAAAAATTCTTCAGCTTCATACATTGGAGTTGTTTTATGTTCATTCACAAGGCACATAAGCTCAGCCTTTGTAAAGAATTCTTCATAATGAATTCCATTTTCAGTTAGCCATTTCTGAATGTCAGCCTTTAAATCATTCATAGATGGTGGCTTATTTATTTGTGTTACATGGTAGCTAGCGTTGTCCATAACAATGACACTGGGCTGACTTAAATTGGGTATTAATTTTTCACGTAACCATTTCATAAAATTATTTCTGTTCATATCATCATGATAATCTGCCATTTTTGATTTAGTACTGAATACCAATAATGCATTGGGAACAAAACCTTTTTCGGATCCAGCATGAACAACAATATGTCTTTTGCCTGACGATATTTTGTCAATTACACCGCTTGTTGATGGCCCTTGCCATGATTTTTTAACTTTATAATTTTGGTGGACATAGGTCTCATCAAGATAAACTATTAATTTTCCTTGTTTCCGCTTTTCATCAATAGCTCTGAGATACCTATGTCGCCATGCAGCTAGTTCATACTTTTCAATAAGAAGAGATCTCTCATTTTTATTTTTTTTGAATTCAAATCCATTTTTGAGTAATAATTGTCTCAATGTTTCATGACATCCAGTAAATCCAATTGACTCTCTTAAATCTGCAAGCAAACTTCGTAGAGTTGGAACTTGCTTTTTCACACAGTAAAATTCATTAATTTTATTGCGTATGGCTGATAAGTCAAAATTATCCAGATTGGCTACAGTTGGCTGTCGTGGACGTTTTTTCCCCGGTGTGTTCCACTCGCCTTGGTTAATAGCACCTTCTTTTTTAATTCTTCGCAGTGTTTTCACACTTAAATCTGAAAGTTCAATATGTCAGTTCAGTATCAAACGCACAAATTTTATGATAATATTTGTAGAAAATGCAAACAATGTAAACAAATAAATCTGTACTAACCTGTCATAGCAGCAATTTTTGTCAAATAGTCTGTTTCAGATTTCATTTTTTTTTCTCATCTATGGCTATGACTTTCTTAACTAAATTATCAATTGTGCTTTTTATTAATTCATCATCCAAGGTGGCTGAAAAAAGATGACAACAATCTCTTATAATACTTTTCACTTATAGGTGCCCCATTGAGATTCAATGTCATGTATACGACGTCTGAATCTAAACCAAAACCGAAATCGTGATCACATCATAGTAAAATAAACAAAATTAGACAATTGTGCTAAAAGTATCAACATTTTGTAGCCAACCTACCTGTTGTTGAAACAATTTCATCCAAAAGTCGTCGTTTTTCTGTTAACACGTCATCAGATTCAATCTTTACATGATTATATTTATTAATCAATGTAAACAGCAGGCTCCTGACACTACTTTTAATAGGTTTTGGCATTATAACATTAAAAAATTCAACAAAAACCGGAATGCTTCGAGGTTAGAACAGAAATTGTGACAATCTGTTTGACAGATAATAGTATTGCCATTATAAGAAATCAGTAAAATGGTTGTGGACTCGACTCGCTTGACAGACTCTATAGATAAAATGTCTCGCACGTTGTAGCCTGCGTTCGAACCCAAGTGACATTACACTTTTTGTGTTTTAATTATAAATGATATGTTAGACTCGATGAGATATGTTTTTCTAAATATTAGTTGGAACTTATTATTAACAAAAAAGATGAGGGTAAATGTGAAACAAAATAAACTTCTGGATTGAACAAAGTAGTTAGTTATGACGTTGTTAGTTGGTGAACTTTGTTACGAGCGTTTGTTTTATTATTACGATTAGCGTATTGTTTGATTGTCTTTATTCAAGATGCAAGCTAATATTAGTATTGATGCCAGGGCAAATATTGTCGCTATGCGTAAAAATGGGCTTAACATTTCTCAAATTTCAACTGAAACTGGCTTATAATGTGTAAGTTATTTTTAAAAATTATAATTATTATGATGATAGTTATGTGATTTATTGTGATTTTCTTATTATTAAATAAATTGCTAGTTGCAAGTGTGTAATCATATCATCATTTTGTTTTTTTTTAGAAATTCTGTTAGCCGTTGGGTAAAGAGGTTTGAGGAAGAAGGTAGTCTGAAGAGTCGTCTAAGAAGTGAAAGGCCGCCGCGTATTAACCCAACTCAGCGACGTTTTATGGTGGAAGAATATGAAACAAATGGTTTCATTCCAACTATAATGTTTGCAAAGCAATTTGATACTACATTAAAAACTGTTCGCCATGCAGTCCATGCTGAAGGTTTACGTCATCGGAAGCCAGCTAAAAAACCATTTTTGACACAAACACACAGGGACGAAAGACTACGTTTTGCTCGAGATTATTTAGATTTTAACTGAGAGATGCCTGTATTTTCTGACGAGAAGACTTTCAAGTCTTGCCAAGAGGAAGACTTAATTTATGGAGAAAAGTTAATAAGTAGACCAGGTAACTAAATATTTAGTAATATTAACATTTCCGTAATGAAATTTTAAATTGGGGTGTAGTTTCAATCTTTTTTTCGTCAAGAAAATGAACACTTAAGCTATAACCTCAACGCGGGAGGCTCAGAGAGCTCCCGGCGCGGGAGGCCCGGGGCTGCTACAGAGAACAGGGAGTTCCTACGCAAGCGGTCCAGGCCTGTAGGCGACCGAGAGTCGTCGACAGAGGGGGAGCTGGCTTCGGCTCGCAAGATCCCCACCAGCAAGCGTGGCGAGATCCGCGGCAAGGGGAGAGGCCTCTCTGCCACTGAGAGGTCGGCACGGCTTGCCGCGGAGTCGCGCCACCCGGGGGTGGCTGCTGGTCACGGGGTGGCCCGTTCGGGCTCCTCTGGTAACGAGGCGGGCGCAGACGGCGGCTCCGAAGCGGAGCGTAAGGCCGGGCTTGCGATGGAGGTGGAGGCGGCGCTGAGGGCTGTCTCCTACAAGCAAAAGCCCTCCACCAGGCAAAGAGCTATACCCTCAGCGGTCGCCTCTATCATGGCGGCAGCGGAGGCCAGATATGCGGGGCCCCCAATAGACGGCATGGCCAAACTGCGGGCGGAGGTCGCTCGACTGACGGCCGCCACGGAGCTTCTCCAAGAGGAGAACAGGAAGCTCCCAGCAGACTTGGCCAGTCTGCGTGAGTCCGGCTCTCGCGAGGCGCCCCAAAATGGCCAGCAGCGACCAAGCCAGGCCGTGCCGGTGGAGAACCAAGTCCTGAACCTGGTTCGGCAGGAGCTGGCTGCCTTTCAGGTGCGGTTCTCCGTCCTGGAGGGCATTGTTCTGCGCCCCCCCTTGGCGGCTAACAAGGCGCCCTCGGGCCCGAGGGCGGCCACATATGCGGCTACTGCGGCTTCCGCACCGGGGCCTTCCAGCCAGCCCTCCGGCAGGGTTAAGTCGGCTCCCGGAAAGCCGGCTCCGGTGAAATCGGCCCCCGTTGGGGGGGCGGCGGCCCTGAGGCAGGGTAAGGCGGCGGCCCACAAGAAGGGCAAGGCGGTAAATTTGCCAGCGCCAGCCGCGAGACAGCCGCCACCGCCGCCCCCCCTGCCCCCTAAGCCATTCGTGGCCGAGACCGGGTGACAGGTGGCCGGAGAGAGAGCGAGGGAGCAAAGGGCGGCCAAAAAGGCCAGGAAGCGGGAGCGGAAGCGCAAAGAAAAGAAGCGGAGCGGCGCTGCTAGGCTCAGCGCCCCGAAGACCGCATCTGTAGTGATAACACTACAGCCGGAGGCGGAAAAGAGGGGCGTAACCTATCGCGACGTGCTCGCTAAGGCGAAGACGATGGTGGATCTCGGGGAGCTCGGGATCGCCGGGGGCCTCCGGCTTAGAGTCACCGCAACAGGGGCTCGAATGCTCGAGATCCCCGGCGAAACCCGTGGCTCGTCCGCTGACGCTCTGGCTGAAAAGCTTAGATCGTCCCTAAATGCGGACGAGGCCCGAGTATCCAGGTCCGTCAAATGCGCAGACCTGCGCATCCTGGGTCTGGACGACTCGGCGACCGAGGAGGAGGTGGTGGCCGCCGTCACCAAGACCGGTGGGTGCCCTGCCGAGCAGGTCAAGGCAGGCACCTTACGTCCGGACCTGTCGGGCATGCGAACTGTAACGGTAAGCTGCCCTGTGACGGCGGCGAAAGCCATTGTGGAGGGCCGAAGGCTCTTGGTGGGCTGGGTCTCTGCGCAGGTGAAGCTGCTGGAACCCAGACCTCTGAGGTGCTTCCGCTGCCATGTGGGGCACCACGTGTCGGTCCGGTGCACCTCGGAGGTGGACCGCAGTAGCCTGTGCTTCCGCTGCGGCAAGCCCGGTCACATGGCCGCGGCTTACTCCGCCGCGCCGCACTGCGCCGCATGTGCAGCAGCTGGCAAGCCGGCCGATCACCGGGCAGGGAGCAAGGCCTGCGGTACTCCCGCCAAGGCCAGGGGCAAGGGAAGGCCCTCCGCCACCACCGCCAAAACCCCTACCGTCGCCACCACCGCAGCCGCCGCCACTGTCGCCGCCGCTGCCGCTACTGCTGCAACTTCCGCAGCGGGGCCCTCGCAGGGGGCCCAGGAGGGGGCTGAAATGGAGTGCCAGTAACGGCCCCATTACGCCTTCTCCAGGCGAACATCAACCACTGCGCCTGCGCTCAGGATCTGTTGCTCCAGAGCATGGCGCAGTGGTCGATTAACATTGCCGTGGTCGCTGAGCCGTACTTTGTCCCGCCCAGGGATGACTGGGTGGAGGACCTTAGCGGCTCAGTGACCATAATTGCATCGGCCACCGCCGGTACCCCGACCCTTGAGAGTGTCAGGAAGGGTCAGGGGTGCGTAGCAGCACAGTTCGGGGAGATCGTTGTAGTGGGAGTCTACTTCTCCCCGAGCCGAACTCTCGCCGAGTTCCACAACTCCCTCACGGAGTTGAGTGTCGTCATCGGAAGCCATTCCCTCCCCATGCTTGTGCTCGGGGACTTTAATGCCAAGAACTTGGCTTGGGGTTCTCGTTACACGGACGTGCGGGGTAGGATGGTGGAGGACTGGGCTCTGGAGGCCTGGTCGTCCTAAATCGGGGTTCTGTCCCCACGTGCGTGCGGATGCGGGGCGAGTCGGTGGTGGACATCTCGTTCGCCAGTCCCGCTTTGTCGCCGCGTGTCGTTGACTGGCGCGTCATGGAGGGGGTGGAGACTTATTCCGACCACCGGTACATCCGGTTCGACGTCTCCACCCAGACCTCACGCGCGCCGGTCCTACAGGCCCCGAGTGGTCCGCGATGGGCGCTGAAGCAGCTGGACCGGGAGCTCCTCCTGGAAGCCTCGATCGTGCAGGCCTGGGTGTCATCACCGGTCAGGCCTGCCGATATTAACAACGAGGCGGGTTGGTTCCAGGAGGCCATGTCCGAGATTTGGGACGTGGCCCCCGCTGACGCAGAGTCTCCGGCCTGAGCTCGTGGAGGACGTGGTGAGCGCTCTGTTCCCTTTGCGAGGGGAGCATCCTCCCCCGCCTATGGCTCCGTCGCCGTGTGCGGTGCCGGAAGCGGACTACACCGATGACGATGACGACGTTCCGGAGGTGACTGGGGTAGACCTGAGAGTGGCGATACGCAGGCTGAAAACCAGAAACACCGCCCCGGGACCCGATGGCTTGCTTGGCAAAGCCTGGGTCCTGGCCTCTGAGGCTCTCGGGCCCCGAATGGAAGGGATCCTAAGCGCATGCTTGGAGAGAGGCCAGTTTCCGCTTCGTTGGAAGACGGGGAAGCTGGTCCTCATCCGGAAACCAGGGCGCCCTGCGGACTCTCCGTCCGCATACCGGCCCATCGTGTTGCTCGACGAGGTGGGCAAGCTCTTCGAAAGAGTCATTGCCAACCGCCTCGCCGGGCACCTTGCGGGGATGGGGCCGGATCTTGCGGAACACCAGTTTGGTTTCCGCAAGGAGCGCTCCACGGTGGACGCCATCATGCGCGTGAGAGCCCTCACGACGGGGGACGCGGTGTCCCGGGGTGGGGTCGTCTTGGCGGTGTCTCTTGACATCGCCAACGCCTTCAACTCCATGCCCTGGAGCTGCATTAGGGAGGCACTCCGGTATCACCGGTTGCCAACCTACCTTCGTCGTGTGGTCGGGGACTACTTGACGGATAGAGCCGTCATCTACCCCGGACGAAGCGGAGAATGGAACCGGCGACAGATGTCGTGCGGTGTTCCACAGGGATCGGTTCTGGGACCGGCCCTGTGGAACATCGGTTACGACTGGGTGCTGCGCACCGACCTCCCTACCGGCGTCAGCGTAGTTTGCTACGCTGACGACACGCTGGTACTGGCACAAGGGAGGTCGCACGAGGCGGCGGCCGAAAACATGACACGCGGGGTTGCGATACTCGTGAAGAGGATCCGGCAATTGGGTCTCGAGGTGGCATTGCACAAGTCCGAGGCCATGTGTTTTCATGGGCCTCGGAATGCGCCACCGTTGGGATCCCTACTGACGGCAGGAGGGGTTTCCATCGGCGTCGGGTCGACGTTGAAGTACCTAGGACTCGTCCTCGACAGCCGGTGGAACTTCGTGGAGCATCCGACGTTTGGCTCCCAAACTGGAATGGACAGGGGCTGCCTTCAAGCGGCTCTTGCCCAACCTGAGGGGTCCAAACGCCTCCTGCCGGAGGCTCTACGCGGGGGTCGTGCGGTCCATGGCCCTCTACGGGGCCCCGGTGTGGGCGCGTTCTTTGAGGCGGCAAGCCGCCCACTACTTGAACGCGCCCCAAAAGGTGATAGCCATAAGGCTAATCCGGGGGTACCGCACGATCTCCGGCAAGGCGGTTAGCCTCCTTGCCGGATTGCCGCCATGGGATCTGGAGGCGATAGTCCTCGCGCGCCTGCATGAATGGCGCGCGGAGGCACTACGTCGGGGGGAAACTCCGCTGCCGCGGCAAATTGACGCTCAGCGGACAGACTTCCGGCGTGATCTCATGGCGACATGGAGAGAGCGACTGTTGCAACCCCGTGCAGGGCACGCTACCATAGTGGCGATAAGTCCCCTCTTTGAGGAGTGGCTAGAGAGGCGCCACGGCGCCCTCACCTACCGCCTGACGCAGGTTCTCACCGGACACGGTTGTTTCGGAAGGTTCCTGCACCGAATCGGGCGGGAGGAAACGCCCGGATGTTTCCACTGCGAGGATCGTCCGGAGGACACGGTGAAGCACACCGTAGAGGTCTGCCCCGCTTGGGTGGAGCACCGCCGTGTCCTTGTAGCGGCGATTGGCGGCAGCGATCTCTCGCGTCCGGCCCTGGTTCAAGCCATGGTCCGGAGCGAGAGGGAATGGGAAGCCGTCACCACCTTCTGCGAAGCAGTCATGCTAGTGAAGGAGGTGGCGGGACGTGAGAGGGAAAGAACCTCACGTCCCAGCCGCCGCGGGAGACGCCCTGGGCGTCGGGGGTCACGTGGTAGCTCCCGGCCACCGTAGGCGCGGCGAGTTATGGGCTAGCTCGCCATCCAGCCATCTTATGACGACAGGCCGTGTAGACGGCGCGTTCATGTTCCACGCGCGCCTCAAAGAGATGTCAGCAACCGAGTAGGGGTCCGCATGGGCCGATGCCTGCCAGAGCTGCGGGACTGTTCGAAAGAGACACCGTGGCCCTGGAACACAAAGGGCAAAGAAGGAACATGGATGGGTTTTAGTCAGTACAAGTCTGACACTCCCTTCCCTTTTTGATGATTTCCCATCCGAAAAAAAAAAAAAAAAAATAAACGCTGTAACCTCAAAACATTCAATGTGACGTTACATAAAAAAAACACGTTCATAAAGTCTAACTCATATATTAGTATTCAATGAACTCTGCTGAATACTGACACCTATAATAAGTGGGTATCAACAATTATATTTGTGTTATTAGAATATCCTTTCCGTGTTATGTTATTCTTATTATGAATTGACTAAGTGGGTATACAACAAAAAATCTTATGAACGGTGATAATAGAACTTTTTTTGTCTAGGTAGGAATGTGACGTCACATTCTCATAAAAGTTTGTTAATTTTATAAATAAATAAAATGAATAAACATTTTTGTTATCATTCAGCATGATTTTTTTATTTACACCTTCCAACACCGAAAAGATAAAATAAAATCAATTAATGAGGTTAAATAATAATACAATAACTACTAGATAGTTATTGTATTATTTAAATTCTTATAAATAATAAGCGTGACTACATTATAAATAAACATAAATACCTAACGACTTTCTGCTTAAAATACAAATATTATTAAGGTTTCAAAGAAACAAAAAACAAGCACACATTGTAATAACATGGATTCGAACTTAGACTTCATTGATGGTGAACCCATGCTCAGCCCAAACAGCTACCAACGCATGTTAATACTACACGAATTTTAACAATGCAATGATAAGAACAGGTCATCACTATGATGTGTATTCTAGATGCAACAGAAATATAATGCTATTTCGCGTAGTGTGACGACAGTTCATTAGTGTGTGTTATGTGTGGAATGTTGAGACATCACTCATACACGCACACGCACACACACTGCTGTATCGCGCTCACACAATTCATAGCAATATAATCTTTAGCATGGTAGTGCACTTTTGAGCGTCTACTGTACATCAATTATTTTTCCTGTATTGAGTAATTCACTAAGTGCGACAGTAAATGTATGAGATTTGTTCAGAAGACCATTAACATTTTGATGTAGAATATTAACATTTTTGTACACGAAAAAGGTTTCATATTCACAATTTCTTTCGTCTGCGGAAAATTCACATTGGACTGATGATATCTCTGTTAAGGTTAACAATAAATTTTGAAAAAATTTTACGCAGACCACAGTCATTAATTTTTTTATTGAATTTAGAGAACATAGTAAAGTCATAAAAAGATTTAAATTAAAATCAAATGCAGTTGCATAGGCATATTATGTTCGTAGGTCTAGATGTAACAAATTATTAAACGTCTCTATACGCCAATTAAAAATTTTTAACGCCAATTATGAAATTTTCCCTCTGTTTTCTAAATATATTAAAATTTTACTTGTTACGATTATTCATAGCGCTAAGTTAGGTTAAGAAAATGTTTGTAACAGTGGTTTAATAAATTTATTCTTATTCTTTATATTTTTAGAAGTTTAGTCATAGAGTGCTCTCTTACTCAACGATTATATATCTCTTAATCAACGTAACGCTGAAGTTAGTCTTGCGAATAAAGTTCGGCAAAAACCACTGCAGGACACAGGCGTCTCCAAGCATCGCCATATTGACTTTGTGCTTCTGGCATTCAGCACTTTCCCGCGGCCTTCACAGGTCGGCCTATCATGTAGAAAATCTTCCAACGCCCTTGGTTCGATCCTTTTATTATTTGTACTCCAGTTTTTTTATTGGTACTTGCTGTGCTTCAACCAGAACAGCTCGGTTTGAAATTAAATTATAAAAATGCAAATGAACGTTTTCATAAATAACTGTTAAACTCTCTTTAATAAGGATATTAATCGCGTGTCAATCAGCGATGTGAATTTCGCCTGATTTTTTCATTCTGTACCGGTAATTGCAGCGTGCTCCACTGAGATATACCTACTCATCTGTTTCTGGATTGCAATGGATTTAATATCGACTGTTATTGAATAGAACCAATAACTTCTTGATCAGGGTATTACCTACGAATTTACGATATTATCATGGTAGTATTCATATTATTAATATTGTAAATGCGAAAGCAACACTGTTGAGTCCAAATGGAGTTTGGCACAACGGTAAACCACTATCTGGGTTTGGTGACAAACCTACTTGTCTTGTATCCCGGACGTTCCCGTGCGATAGTTTCCAACGAATTTGAATTACGCAATTTTGGTCAGAATTCAAGCTTATATGCCAAGTCAGGCGTATGATTAGTTCCGTCAACGAATATCAAATAGATCGCGAGCTAATTAACAATTTGACGCGATCCGCCACCGCGCGCCGATGTGATTAGTGAATACATTACGATTTGATACCCACAGCCCACACTCCGACACTCATATCCAATTTGCAAATGGGATTCATTAGGAATACATGTTTTTACTTCAATTTGAATATGATTAGGGTTCGGCGCTGGATTACAAGTGCCGCGTCGGAATAATCCGTGCGTGCCGGTGAAGCTAACTCAAGCTTTGTGTGGGGTAGGCGGCTTTTACTTGACTTCTAAAAGATCTTGAAGAACACTTTCTCGAGTATTGTTCAAAACAAGGTAAAATAATCATGTTCTCATAATTAACTACTATATGACGGGCATGCCACCGTACATTGTGTAAATAAAGGAAATAACAACGGAAGTGACACTTTACGTATCATTACAAGAACGATAGACGCCATCTACAGGTATTGCTGCCCTCTGCTGTTCTAACTTCTGATTGGCTCTCAACTGCACTTATATGTAATTCCTCAGAGCAGGTTAGTTAGTCCTAGAGTGATGTAGTAGGTACAACAACATGTTGAGTTCAAGGGTGCTCTGTACACCAGATGTAAGTACTAGTGAACTACCTACAACTACTTCACTGGGTTCTACCCTCCACGCGGTAAGTATCCTTATATCTAGTACCTATATCTACGCGACGATGAGTATTATACAAGGTATTAACATTAATATTATTAAATACTCAGTACGAATCGTCTATCGCCCTATTTATCTTTAACTACTTATTTACTCTCAACCAGCTTAACACTAAAACCTTTCCGAATATAAATTTAGACTTTCATAATGCGTCGTGTAAAATCGCGGCGCTCCTCGGAATATGAGACATTTTGGTTTTTATAGCTTTGTCTCAATGAAGTGGTCCGGTGGGACTGCTTTGACGCCAACGCTAACAAACTTGTTCAGATAAAAACTACAACTAAGTTTACCTAACTTTACATTACAAGTAATACTTATTTCTAGGCAAATAACCTAAGAATACAGAGTACCGGCGCTCCCTCAGTGGAAGCTATCAGCGGAGGGATGCGGATTGGTATTCAGTGCGCAAACGTGTCACATAATCAAAAAGAAATATTTTGCTACATTATGTGCGTTTGAAGATTACCAACACGAGGGAGACCACTCAACACGAAGATGGCAGAAGTTCCGCCGCCGTTTGAAGTTTGAGCGTAAACTTGCAAGACTTCTTTAAAAAATTGCAATTTTTTATCCCGTGACATAACGTGATGTGTCGTGTCATGCCATAACATCACGGCAGTCACGAAAGTAGGTTTCGTGATATTATGTTTCGTGTGTAATATCATTGATGAGAATATGAAAACGCTTAAGTTTCATTGTTAAGTAGTTGCTTACGTATGTTGGTTTTATCTAACACAGGACTTAAACGAATGCCTAAATATTACTGAGCTGTTGGAATTTCAACCCTCGTTTAGTCTGTGTCAACCAGTGCACAGGCGCACATTATCGCCGCCTCCTTTAGTTTGTGGTCCTTCGTTTATTATTTCGAGACAAGAACGGTATTAAGTTCTTGCTTATTGAATTGTATTAAACAACGTAATACGTAATTTCAATACGAATGCCAACGGAATTTGTGAACAAGAAAATTGGATTTGATTTTCTTTTGGGGTTACGTAAACCGGTAACAAGTTGCTATGTGTCTTGTTTTGTGTTTGTTTCACAGTAAGGCATTGTTTTTTTACTTAAACAATTTAAATAATAAGCAAGGGATGGCAAGCGAAGTGTGTAGTAGAAAACTCTACAGTTATGCCTATGCATGCAACCTAAAGAATATCGCCCGCTTGGTTATGCCTGCGCGGTACGACGGCGCAGGCACAGCTCTCGGTTCTCAGTGTTGCATTTCTTTTACTAAGTTATAAACCCACTAAATCAACCTTCTAGTATCGTCGTGTTGCCGGTGATGCCATACAAGTTTCAAATGAGCTAACCGACAGGCTAGCAGTTACTCATGTGTCCTCTGTGGAACTCGGTGTTGCATGAAACTTTTGCATGCACATTTAAATCTGTCATGTATCCTATCGTCTATGGCCGGCTTAACATATTGAAATCACAACGCCTTTATTATCACTCAGATTTTTGCATTGTGTGGACTCCTGACCGTCATAACTCTTGCAGTAACGAAGTTTCCGGAAGGACCGCATGCGGCGGAAGTCATATTAGATCTCGTGGAAAAGAACCAAATGTACGACCAAAGAGGCTGCGTCATGACTTCAATTTTTCGCTTTACTAAGCCAAAGGTCGACCGAATTGGAGCGAACATAATACTGATATATTACTCACAGGTACAAAAATCTTGAAAAATCTTAGTTCATACAAATGATAGATATTTCCTCTACTCCCATACAGGAAATGGCGTCGTCATCGGTCGAGTAGTTTCATACTCGTAGATATCGAGCATAAACGAGTGCGGTCAATATTTGCGGGGATATGATCCGGAATGATTCGCACTGAGCGGCACACAATTACGCGGTTCGCTTGTCAAAGCCGCCGCGATGTAATTACACACTAATAAATATAACTACCAGTATATTATGTAGAGCAGTTACCTAGTAAATGTATATGCTCATATATAAATAGAATTCCGTGCTCAAAATTCGGGGCAAAAGCTCAACAGCGACCGCGAGGTCATGACATTAAACTCTGCATGTTGCACTACGCATTGTTGAGATACGACACCCGTCGTAGGGATCAAGCTGTCACAAGGGCACACGGGCTACTTCTAACATTGGTGACGTTTAAAAAACGTGGATTGTGGATTGCACGAGGCGAAATCTGCCGTCCCTACGAAAAGTGCAATAACTAGGTCAAACCTGATTTCGAGATAAACGCGGGAAAAGATTTTATTTTTATTTTGATTGTATCTCCATCACTATACATGGTATCGGATTGAAACTTTCACTACACGATGTAAAACAATGTAGAGAATATTATGTGGTACTTAATGTTTGTTCCTGCATTTATTCCCGATATAAAAACCAATAAATACAATAATGGTAAGTATTATTACTATGTAGAAAGAATGTTTACTAGTCATAACCGCAACAAGTAACCTATTTATTGCACTAATGGTTAGGAAACCAACATGATGCATTTTTGACTAGCAATTCATTTTTTTTTTAACTGCTTTCTAACCAAATATGCATTAAGTTTCTTATTTATTGCGGTTTTCATTAGTAAGAGACAAGTTTAAAACCCCAAAGTTTTAACTAATTACTGTTACAAAAACAGAGATGTTACACTTTTATGTCAAATACCTATGAATAAACAGAAGTTTGCAAAACATTATTTTACCTCTTACCGATTTAGCATGAAACTGTTTTCGGTAAAGTCAAGTCTACTCATAATATCTGCGTTCAGTTGTGTTTTTAAAATAATGTGAAATCGGTTATATTTATAATTTAATGAATAAAAAATAATTTATCATATTAAATCTTTTTTATTTCTAACTAAAAAAGTACAATCACAATGGCAATCACTTCGCTATTTTACTTATTAATTCTGGTCTATTAGCCAGCATTTAAAATTCAACGGTTACTACAATTAAATAACAAACTTTTCAAAATTAATCTTAATAGTAGTTAAAGTACACAATCGTTATTATTAAAAACGAACTTAAAAAAATGTAATCTACTTTTTTATTTTAAGACACAATTTTGAGATCAATGTTTTTTTCAGTGTAACTTATGACTAATTAAATATTTTTAGTCTAGGTTCAAAGCTCGGGACGTTTCAGGTAAGTTTAACCAAAAACCTCTCCTGGTTTCAGGCATCAAAGGTACTAAGTCGGCTATTATTCTATCTTTTCGTTCTTTTGTTATTCCTCTCGGTGAATTCTTGTTTGCAAAATTAGGAAAGCATTTGTTTTTAATTATTTTGACTTGTAGAAAATCTAGTTCTTTCCAATCAGACTCGTGGGTAGCTTTTTGCTTTATGGTAAATGCTCCTCTTTCGGCTCTGACTGCCATGATGTTTTTTAGATAGACTCTGGGTTCCATGTTTCGAATTTTATGCTGAGACGACACATCCTCATAACTATAAAAATCAGATACTGTCATCACTCTTACTATGTTTTTTTTTGAATTGGCCATTTTTACCGAATCTACAAAGTCATCAAAATCATAAACTTTCTTTTTCTTTTTTAATGCCATTTCTACCTGATGGTGAAAGCTATCAGCCGACATGAACGTATGGCCTGGTTCAAAATATTTTACGGTAATTGATTCGGCAGCAATCAGCTGACTATTTACTATGTTCACCAGAAAACACATAAACGCCCAGTTTTTGTTTTGGGCCGCGCAATTGTCGGCCCATACAACGATATGTTTCATGTCGCGTTCATGTATAAAAAACGATCTGAATGCTGAAATTATATCTTCTTGGCTTCTACCAGAGACAGTTTCATTCCAAAGCACTGCATAAGGAACATTTGTACCATTACTACCTCCAAGTGGAACGAAACTTTCGTTAAATGTAATAACACGAGGACAAAATATCGCTGTTTTATATTGGTCCATTCGTGGCAACATGATTACTTTCTGTAGATCTACAGAAAAGTATATGCAGTCTTTGTCAGTAAGACCTTGCTCTTTGTCTCGTTGATATTCCTCTCTGGATTCCGTGTATCGTGACTTATGTTTACTGTTTTGGATACAGAGGTCACAGTTTTCCTGAGAACACCCAGTATGTGATTTAAAGAGAGCACATTGCTCACATTCTTCATGCCCGAGATGAGCAAAGGAAATATTCATTTCTTTTACAACCTTTCGATATGTTTCAAAAGAGACCGACATATTGGGATATTTTTCAATGAAGCATTGATGCATCATTGTTACATTGATGTCACTCGGCAGATAAAGTTTATTAGGGGCATGTTCGCGACGGTAATGTGAAATTGTTGGATTAAAACTTTGTATATGATCCTTGATTACGTCTCTGTCTATGACATTTTGGCGTTTGTATGATCCTCGTTGATCTTTTTGATTATCAATTTCCTTACTGAGTGCCGAGTGAATATGTCTGTTATTTTGTGGGTTGTAACCAAGTGTCGTTAAAAAAAAAGTTTTGCAAACATCAATTTTTTCATGTTTGACTTGAAAATGATAGTAATACGAAACATCTCTTCTCTTATTTCGACCTTCCTTAGTAGTTCTTGTTTTTATTTCCTTCGATTCGACCATTCCTTTAATGAATAAACCTCTAGACTCCCAATCTAATCTTATGTACCGATCATGTATTTCTCTTCTAATTTCTTCAGAAATCTTAGTTGTGCATTTTTTACGACATTTACCATCACACGGTGGTTTCAGTGACAGCTTTTCATCAGCATTTTCTTTTTTCTGTCTTTGTCGATCCGCAAGGGATATATCAAATCTACGTCTTTTCCTTGGAAAGCCCGCTTTAGTCAGTCCTTTCTCATTCTCAGGTATTACGAATTCTTCTACTTCACTATTTTACATCAGTTACTGATGTGTAGGTACGAGAGCGCAATGAAACTAACGACCGTCTGGTATAAGATTCGTTTATTACTCTGCGCTCGCGGGCAAAAGCGGGGCGGCGGCGCGTAGCCGCGCTTCCCGCCAATTGGGGATGCATACACATCACTCCTCCACCTTTACTTAGAACATCTGGAGACAATACAATAGGTACTTTTTAAAACTTATTAACTTATTTTCTAATCAATAAATTTAAACAATATTAAAAACAATTAAAAGTATTTTTTATAATCCACCACTTTCCTAGGACGCTTCTGGCGTGAGGATACGGGTGATGGTGCTGGTGGTAATTCAACATTGCAGTCACCCGTAATTCGGCAGCAAGCGCCTCGGGTTGCGCTGCCACTGGCGGCGATGATGATATACCATCAGCTGCGCTCCCCTCATTCTCAATCGCCTCACAATCGCGCCATGGCTCCTCATCACCAACATCGACACATTCCACATTTGGTGCTACTGGCACATTATCAGATTCATTCGCCACGGCTGAACTCATAACCAATGACTCGGTGGAAACTGCTGGCATGGTGGTAGTTTGGCCTGAACTAATCTCATTGGGAATGTCGGGCGCTTGTTCCTGATGAGGTAATTTAGGCTATAGTAGTGTTTGTTAGCTCATTGCTGCCGGTATACTTTAACAACTGATCTACATGTCTTATACAGTAAAGATTTAATTCGTTAATGTATATTTTGTACATTTTGTTCCCTATCCTATTTTTTATTATCCCTAACTGCCAACTTTCTTTTCGTGCACTGTACCATCGGGTCCAAACGACATCTCCAATCGCAAATAGTCTTCTTGTGTGTGCCGTAGATGTATTGACATGGGTAGTTTCACTGGATGGTAAAACTAAATCGAGTCGTGATCGAAGATTTCTACCAAACATTAACTTAGCTGGCGTTTCCCCAGTGGTACAGTGCACCGTATTCCTATAATTAAACTAATAACCAAGTAACAATTCATTGATTTGATATATCGGTAGATTATCGTTTAAAATGCATTTTAACATTAAAATTTTATTTTAATTTTTTCATTTTTAAATGTTCTCACCGAATTTTCGGCTTGTCCATTGCTGGGCGGATGATAAATAGGTGACGTCATGTATTTTATACCATTTGAGGAACAAAACGCCTTGAACTCAACCGAATTAATCTTGACATCATTATCTGATACCAACACATTTGGTATGCCAAAGGTTGAAAAAACTTGTTTGAGTTTAGTAATCAGAGCTTTAGTTGAAGTCCCATTGTTCATATGTTGACATTCTACCCATTTACTATAGGAATCCACTACCACGAGATATACCCTCTGCCCTATGGTCATATAGTCTATGTGCACGCGCTGCCAGGCGGCGGCGGCGGCGGGCCAAGGCGACGGCGGGTCGCGCGGGGGCGCGGCGCGCACGGTCGCGCACGTGCTACAAGACCCTATCCAACGCTCGATGTCGCTGTCGATGCCGGGCCACCACATCCTACTCCGTGCATTGCTTTTTGTTTTAATTATACCTAAATGTGTATCGTGTAGTTCTCGTAACATTTTTTTTCTTAACGCCAACGGAATTACTATTTTATGTCCCCTAAAAAGGCAATCGTTTTCGTACTGCAAATCCGATTTGCACTGGAAATATGGGGAAATCGATTTACAATTTATTTTTCGTGGCCAACCCCTTTGCATGTACCTACGGACAGTTTGGATGTCTGTATCGTTCTCCGTAGCCTGCGTTATCTCGTGAATCGTAGTAGCTGGTGACGCTTCGTCTAAGAACTTGAGCGCGTAGAAAGTATCATTAATGTCGCCTTCCGACTTGTTTGTACACTTTAAAGGCGCGCGCGAGAAATAATCAGCCACTAAATTTTTGCTTCCAGTTACATAACGTACTACATAATTATAAGCAGATAGCGTAATAGCGTATCTCTGTAGCCGTAAGGCTGTGGTTACCGGTATACCTGTCTTGTTGTTAAAAATAGAGACCAATGGCCTATGATCCGTTTCTAAAATGAATGGATCACTGCGACTATACAAGTATTGATGGAATCTTTTTACACCAAATATTATAGCGGTCGCCTCCTTCTGAATTTGACTATAATTGTGCTCGCTGGCGGTCAGCGAGCCCGACGCATACGCAAGCGGGCACCTGTGCGCGTCATCGTCCCCCTCCCCGCGCTGCGACAGCACCGCGCCGAGCCCGGTCGGACCCGCGTCCACCGTGAGCACCAGCTGCGCCGACGGCTCGAAATGCGCCAGTACGCGTTCCGATGCTAGTTCTCGGCGCACTGCCGCCATAGCCTGGCGCTGCCTATCACCCCATTCCCATGCCGCATTGCTTCGTAATAATTCGTGGAGGGGACTTAATACTGACGAAGCGTTAGGAATAAAATTCCTGTAGTAATTTACGACGCCTAAAAATCTTTTTACCTAGGTGACATTAGTTGGCTCAGGGGCGCTTAAAATTGCTTTGACTTTATCTGGACTAGTCATTAGTCCCGCTTTACTAATTACGTAGCCTAAGTAAATAACACTTTGTTTGAAAAATTGGCACTTGTCTTTTTGAAGACGTAGACCGGCATCGCTTAGTCTACCTAATACTTCCGTCAGCCTATGAATGTGTGTGTTTCTGTCGGGTCCTGTGATACATATGTCATCAAGCCAGACACTAACTCCGTCTATTCCCGCTAATAGCGTTTCCATCGACTTTTAAAAAATAGCGGATGCGTTGGCGAGGCCGTAAACTAAACGCGTATATTTGAACAGACCTTTATGTGTGTTTATTGCCGTTAGATCCTGTGATGATTCATCTAATAAAAATTGATTGTATGCATTTTTTAGATCAATTTTACTATACAACTGGCCTCCTCCAATCTTAGCAAAAACCTCCTCTATTCTGGGTAACGGGTTTTTTCTATTACTAGGTCTTTATTAAGTGTTACCGAGTAATCTCCGGCTATTCTAATCTGATTATTTTCCTTTAACACCGGCACTATTGGAGTGGCATACTGTGCGTGGTTTATTGAGACTAAAATACCTAAACTTACTAATCGATCTAATTCCTGTTCGACCTTATCTCTTAGAGCAAAGGGCTGTACCCTTTGCTCTAAGAGATAAGGTCGTTCGGGGCTTAAAAAACTTGGGGACAGAGTTTTCTTTTAGTTTTAAGCTTACCTTAAATTTATTAAATGTTCCCAATTCATCTCGCCACAGATCCGGGTATTTTTCAAGCAATACCAATACATCATTATCGCTACTTATTAAGGTGTTAATGTTAGTGGTAACAATTAAATTAAAGGCGGACATGAAATCCCTACCCAGTAATGGCGGGCCTCCGTTCTTAATCACGAATACTTTCATGGTTTTCTGTGAATTATTGAATCTCGCTTTAGCGGTGAAATATCCTAGTGGAGAGATTTTATGTCCATTATACAAGCACATTGTCACCTTACAATTTTGTAATTGATATTCTGAGAACATTTTTTTGTATAACTGTTCGGAAATAACAGTGCTACCCGATCCAGAATCTAGTTCCATTTTAATAAATTTGTGACTGTCTGTCACGTACTCCTAATTATTAAGTAGATATTTTAGTATTGATTTTTATTTAAAATCATCACACGGTATGGGCCACTTATAAACACATTAAACTTCTATTTTATGGCTTGACAGGCTGGCAAGTGACCGTAATTAATAAAGATTTAGTGAGCTTTCTTCCTTGAATTGTAAAAATATTGCATCACTTAGAAACGCTTAATGAGAAAGGGACTAGAGAAATCTTAAGAAGAGATAAAAAATTTACTGATTTCTAAAGGATACTAACGCCACATCTGCTGGACAGTCTTGGGTATCGCACGGCCCGGGACCCTTTAAAACAATTGAGACGGTTGCACAAAAAAGAGGCGATTTATAAAGTATGGGAACATGCCAAGCGTGGTGGGCTTTTGGAGGCTGGGCCGGAGAAAGCTGGGTGGATTCGAGGCAGTTGATTTGAATTCGCAGGAGGGTCCACACGTGGAGGCTAGTCGAGCTAAGTCAGGGAGTCGGTCTGAAAACGGTTAAAGAGCTAGGACGTTCTAGGTTAGGTTCGTGTAGTTAGCGTAATCTTGGTACCAAGATGGACATGTCCCAGAGGACTGTCGTAAGAGAGCGATTAGTATTTTATAAGTTAAATATAAGTAGTAGCTATATGCCTAGTTAAAGTGAGTGACGAGATCCTGAAGGAAACGCTGTAGCGGAGGCGAGACTGGTAATGTGTGCAGTACTCTGTAAGTAGCTCGGGGATTAATCCTCTTCAATGAACAATGAACACGTGGTAAGTGTTAACTATAATTAACTCCTAGCTTAAGTAGCAGTTTGGCGGAAACGCAGCGATGTTAATAATTATTTATTTCAGCATGACGGCAGAGCCGCTTTATCATCACAATGTATATTATTATGTCCTGTGTTGTGTGTCCTAATAACTCCTAACCTTGGCACATATTCTTCATCTGCGTTTGGTTATAGGGACGGAGACCGCCTTTCGCAACACTATACACACATTTCATGCATACGACAAACACACTATACACCAACACACCCGACTATTGACGAATGTTGACTTTTATTTGACACACCACAAAATGAAAGCCTGAACCGTAATATTCGCATTTCAATTGGGATAAAATATATTGTTCAGTGGTGAAGGCAACACCGCAATATTCATGGATTTATTAAGACAAATTATACTGCTCAGTGATATAATGCCGACTTGTACTTGTGGTACAAATCAACCAAACGTTGCTGATGAATACTGCTCCCTGTAAAGGTCTAGCTCAGAAACATTGCGTAGAGATTGTTGGCGCACATTTCAGGGAGCGGGGGTAGGCTTCACCAAGTATCCTAAACTGATTGGATAGCTACGTTCTTAGGAACGCTAGGGACTGTGTCTCGTTAAAACTAACCCCGGCTGCCACAGGCCTATTACTGAATCGACACTATTTAGCGAGACACGCAACCACGACATGGGGCAGAGTAAAGAAATGTGAAGTGACGATGGAATAACCACTTCGGCGTCCACCAATAACAATCGCAATATGTTCTGCTACAGACTGAGTCTACGGTACGCTTGTGACAATTGTGTTACAATATAGTAATTGGGATAATCTGCCGTAAGGGTGTTATTAACGTGACTACGCGTATAAGTAGAAATGCTAGAAACCTGTCTTCCTCAATGGCAGTGGCCTCACAACCCACTGCCTTAGGATTGGGAAAGATATGTAGATGGAGCCTAGGGAACGTGGCCTGTTAGAGTTCATAGCAATGTTCTCAGTAGGACTATGCACTTAGGTCTAACAGTACACGTACGTCGAGCAAACGTTGTAAAACTGTTCCATGTTGTAACATGGAATCGTTTGCGTTTGCAAATCGGCAACTAGTATTTTGGAATCATTAAATTAACGTAACTGTAAAATAATGAATCTCTTAAGCGCAAGCGTAACGTTTCCTTTCACCAACCTTTCATCATATATATATCTTTGCGCCCTCTTGTCTTATTAGCTTCATACTTTATTACTGATTTAGTTTTATAGGATTTGATATTATTCATGTATATGTCTTAACTGTGACCTCGGAAAATTAACTACACCTTGTACCCCTCCCTGTCCTCTAGCTTCTAAAGTCGGGACAGGGCTGGAGTTCAATTTAGTAGTCGGTGGAAAGATGACCAGTTTGGTGTCGAGTCTTACAAGGCCGTGCGGACGGAGGGGCGCGGCCTCTCCCCCTTCGGGGGGAGCCGACATTAATACTAATATGTGCATGATTTAGGAAAAACGAAAATTTTATCAGCCTAGGGTAATTTACGAACAGTCACATGTGGTGCCGTGACCAGGATTCTCGTCATTAAATGTACTGAAACACTTCAGTGCAACGAGAAAGAACAACATATGGGTTACTACAATAAAACACAACTGTTGGATAGCTACGTTCTTAGGAACGCTAGGGACTGTGTCTCGTTAAAACTAACCCCGGCTGCCACAGGCCTATTACTGAATCGACACTATTTAGCGAGACACGCAACCACGACATGGGGCAGAGTAAAGAAATGTGAAGTGACGATGGAATAACCACTTCGGCATCCACCAATAACAATCGCAATATGTTCTGCTACAGACTGAGTCTACGGTACGCTTGTGACAATTGTGTTACAATATAGTAATTGGGATAATCTGCCGTAAGGGTGTTATTAACGTGACTACGCGTATAAGTAGAAATGCTAGAAACCTGTCTTCCTCAATGGCAGTGGCCTCACAACCCACTGCCTTAGGATTGGGAAAGATATGTAGATGGAGCCTAGGGAACGTGGCCTGTTAGAGTTCATAGCAATGTTCTCAGTAGGACTATGCACTTAGGTCTAACAGTACACGTACGTCGAGCAAACGTTGTAAAACGGTTCCATGTTGTAACATGGAATCGTTTGCGTTTGCAAATCGGCAACTAGTATTTTGGAATCATTAAATTAACGTAACTGTAAAATAATGAATCTCTTAAGCGCAAGTGTAACGTTTCCTTTCACCAACCTTTCATCATATATATATCTTTGCGCCCTCTTGTCTTATTAGCTTCATACTTTATTACTGATTTAGTTTTATAGGATTTGATATTATTCATGTATATGTCTTAACTGTGACCTCGGAAAATTAACTACACCTTGTACCCCTCCCTGTCCTCTAGCTTCTAAAGTCGGGACAGGGCTGGAGTTCAATTTAGTAGTCGGTGGAAAGATGACCAGTTTGGTGTCGAGTCTTACAAGGCCGTGCGGACGGAGGGGCGCGGCCTCTCCCCCTTCGGGGGGAGCCGACATTAATACTAATATGTGCATGATTTAGGAAAAACGAAAATTTTATCAGCCTAGGGTAATTTACGAACAGTCACAAGTTGATCTCCCAAAATTAATTCGATTTCTATAGGTCTACCAGCCGCGTACCTTATGTTAAAATTCTGGCACTCATCACACTCCTGGTCTCCGATCTTGTCACCACTACCCCCTTCACTTGAGTCGACATGGTAAACACGTGTGGAGCGCTTTTGACTACCGCACACTTTTTTAAATGCCCTTTTACACCGCACTTTTGACACTTATAAGCCTTGTAACGACACTTATTAGCACTATGATTCTTCAATCCACAAACATCACAGCGATCCGTATCGCCACGAGGTGCTGTATCGGTGCCGCCGGCGCCACGTGCACGGCTCGCTTGACCTTGGAACTTAGCGTGGTATACTGGTTCCTCCTTAACTGATATAAGCTCCGAACTGCCTATGAGGGCCTTTGCCTCCTTGGCACATGCTGCCTGCTCCGCCATTTCAATAGCCCGTGACAACGTGAGCGTCAACGGGTTCTGCTCGAAGAGCTTATCGCGTTCTGGACCTGCACTCAGGCCTAGGACGAAACGATCTCTCAAGTTCGTTTCGAGAGCGGTGCCGAAGTCGCAATACGTTGCCAAACCTCTCAATCGCGCCGCCCATTCTCCAACGGTTTCGCCTGTTTCCCTGCTGGCGCCAAAAAATTTCGCCTTGTCCACAAATGTGCACTTCCTCGGCTTGAAATGGCCGTCGAGTAATGCAGTTAAATCTTCGTAGCTCAATGTTCCTACCTCTTTTGGATAAGCTAGGTTGAGCACCAGCCGGTACGTTTCTTCTGTGAGATGGCACTGTAAAATTCCACTTTTGTTTTCGTCATCTATATTGTTAATCTTTAAAAACTGCGTTAGCTTCCCTTTATATATTTGCCAATCACTATTTTTGTGGTCAAATGTTGTTAGGGTACCTAGAAACGCGTTCATTTTCGTGGGCAATCATTCACCTCATCGCCAATGATGTGTAGGTACGAGAGTGCAATGAAACTAACGACCGTCTGGTATAAGATTCGTTTATTACTCTGCGCTCGCGGGCAAAAGCGGGGCGGCGGCGCGTAGCCGCGCTTCCCGCTAAGTGGGGATGCATACACATCAGCAACGCTCTAGATTTTAAGAAGAATTGCAAAGAATCGCTGAGATGGAGAAAACAACTCCTGAAACGGAAATATACTACCATACCCGTAGCAAAGACAAAATAATACATCTTCTTCTTAGCATGTCGAAGGCAATCTAAATTGTGTCAGCCCAGAACTGAGCTACTAGTTTGGCGCTTTCGGTAGCGTCCATCAGTTCCTGTAGTAAACAAACAACAGGACAAGCAGGACACGATATGAAGTGCCCCATCGTTTGTAGAACAGCACCACATTTACACTCCAGGGCAGAGTCATTAATGAATCTCCACCTGAGCAGGTTTTTCTTGCTGTGACCAACCTGGGTCCGGAGTCTATTTAAAGAATTCCAGGTCAGCCATGGCAACTCCTGTCCAGGTTTGAGATTTTCAGCAGGTGGAACGAGTGGGTTAGGTTGGGATTCACTACCTCGTCACAGTTTTAGTCAAAATAATACATTTGTAGACAATACCTTCTCACCTATTAGTTATGCCTGCCCGTAGTATAACTGTGCCACCAGACAAAGGATAGATGGATGGTCTGAAGTAATTTGCAATGTCCTAACGAACGGAACCCACGCGGTCGATACGGGATTGGATTTATTGGCCTACGAGATGACAGACGATAGCAAGATGGACGGACCTAGGCGAAGTGAGATGATTCATCATCTTGTCTACCGAGTACCGCTAATTTGTCTTAGTTGTTGTAAAATGAAGTAAATAATATAGTAACACGTTATCTGTATCTTGAAGGTATGCATGGATTGAAAGACCTTTAGGTACGATTTTAAAATTATACTGTCACTTACGGGATATCTTCCGTGATTGTTTATTATTTTGAGCTCCCGATATTTCGGTGCTGTTGCAAGCACCATGATCGCGGGTTGACTGGAGATTGCGGATGGATGGAAAATAAATTGTTAAGAGCAGACAAATCTATCTACCGTCTTTTTTTGTCTTTTGCTACGCGTACTACTGGAACTCGACACTAAGTCACGGCAAAACACACTCACAGTATCACCAGGTTTTGTGGATTCCTCATTATGATGCTGGCTGCTACTTTTGAGCTTACTCAAAACTGGATTCCACGTACTTGACAATTTGAAGCCAACCTCTCGATTGAAATTTTTGTGTTTTTTAATTTCAATTTCTTCTGTTGTCAGTCTTGGTAAGTAAAGTCTGTCCGTTGACAAAATACGTGGCTTGTGAAATTCGATCCAGTGATTGATCCCTGACTGCAGTAGGTGTTTAGCTATGGCAGATTGTTGCTCATCATTGTTTTTCACAGCCTTTATGTGCTCTTTGATGCGGCATGAGACAGCTAACCACTGATCATGGCGCTTGCAACAGCGCCGAAATATCGGTAGCTCAAAATAATGAACAATCACGGAAGATATCCCGTAAGTGACAGTACAAGTTTAGTTGTAAACCGTGAAAGCTTAAAACAGTGTTTGCAATTTTAAAGTTCGTTAATACAATTTTATTTACACTAGTGTAAGGAGTGGATATTATTCAAACATCTAGATATACTATTAAGACAAAAAGTATCAGGAATGGATTTGTTTATGGTTCCAAATTCTATTTTTTCATTCCGCGTTTAATTTATTTTTATTGTTAGATTACTGCATGTGTTCATCATCTGCCTAGCCTTTTCCCAACTATGTTGGGGTCGGCTTCCAGTCTAACCGGATGCAGCTGAATACCAGTATTTTACATGGAGCGACTGCCTATCTGACCTCCACAACCCAGTTAGTACTGGGTAATACGATACCCCTTGGTAAGACTGGTTGTCAGACTTTTTGGGCCACTGACTACCTATAACGACTGTCAAAGATCTACAAATGACACCCGGGACCAACGGCTTAACGTGCTTTCCGAGGCACGGAGGAAACTCGGTATGTAATGGGCGGTCACCCATCCACAGACCAACCTAGGCAAGCACGGCTTAACCTAAAGATCGACCCGAGCGGCTGTTGTTATTTAGCCACGAGCTCCTCAGATTACTGCATGTGTTGTTTAGATTAAATACAGTGCTGTTTTAGTTAGATCATATCTAGTGTGTATTGCGAATTTCATAATGGGCAAAAACATCGAACAAAGTTTTTATCTTTAATTTTGCATCGCCAATGGAATTTCGAATTCGGTGTCGCTGAAAATGTGACAAGGCTTACGGCGAATCGACTTTATCAAAATTACATGCGTATGAGTGGTACAGAGCGTTCAAAAGCGGTCGAGATGTGATTAAAGATTTGCCTCGCTCTGGTAGGCCATCAACGTTTTCAACTGAAGTTAACATCGCAAAAATAAAGGAAATAGTGACTGAAAATAAACAATATTATTTGAGCGTTATGCAACGTTTAAGAGAGCAAAATCGACGAAAAAGGCCCGATTAGTGGAAAGCGCATTATCGTGGTGCAAATAGCACCACGATAAAGCGCCTTCGCACAAGACCATCATAGTGAATGAATTTTTGACCAAAAACTCAACAAATACTATTGAGCAACCACCTTAATCACCAGATATTGCTCCGGCCGACTTCTTTCTTTTTCCTAAACTCAAATTACCAGTTTGTGGCACCCGTTTTCATTCGGTAGAAGACATAAAGGAGAATTCGCTGCGAAAAATGTTTCGATGATTGAATTATTCATTGGCTGTGTATCGTTACTGAAGGAGCATACTTTGAAGGCGATTAAAGAACTTTGAATGAATAACTAACATTTTGTGTATTATTTATCGTTTCTCGGTACTTTCTTGACAGTGAAGTAAATTAATTTTGACATAAATAAATAAATTATTAGAGCAGCGGTGGCCCAGTGGTGGCGGTCCCGACTTACGAGCAGTAAGTCGTGGGTTCGAACCGATGCAGGCGCATTACTCTGTGTAATTTATTTCATCACCACTGCTCTCAAAAACGGTGAAGGAAAACATCGTGAGGAAACTGGCATGTCCTAGAACCTAAAATTCGAAGTCATGTGACATATACCAACCCGCACTGGGCCCGCGTGGTGGATTATAGCCTATTCCCTCTCATAGAGAGGAAGCCTGTGTCCCAGCAGTGGGAACATTATAGGCTGCTGCTATGCTATAAATAAATTATATGTGATTCGAAGCCCTCAAAAAGTTACTTTTCGAAGATACATCTGCCTAAACTTCTCCCGACTATGACAGGATTGGTTTCCAATCTAATGCATATGTGACCTCCGTCACAACCCAAATACCTAATGGGTTAGCCCTTGGTAAAGCTGGTTGTCAGACTTTCGCGCTAACTACCCATACAGACTGTCAAACATTTACAAATGGCTGTCTAGAACAACTGTTTTCGAGGCACGGAGAGGTCTCCTCATGTAATGAATGGTCATCCATCCACACTTTACATACCACACCCATCCACTGTATGGCTATTGCTTAGATACAAGTCGCCAAGAAAATAATTCAGTACGAAATTTAAAGGTTATTATTAAGGTTATTCTCCCCGTCAATGAACGGTTAGTATGATGCCTGACCCACATAAGTGAATGACACACAAACAAAGCCGTCTCTGGTCCAACAGCCCGGCTCCTTCGGGTCAGGCTTTAAGATAGTGTGTTGGCCGCACATTGTTCCACATACGTGTGTGGCACATAATATATGTTAGTATGCTGCGCCCAAACCGCATGCACGGTGACCACGTGACCGGCTTACGTATTAAATGATACATAATTTAATTAACTCAAACCGTGGGATGGTACCTATAGCAGGTGTACAAGTATATTCTAAATTATGTAGCCTCTTTCGTGATTTTTTAAAACATTTTCGTCGTTGCTAGTTTTCTGCGTAGTATACCTAGAAAAGAAAAACGTCTCGCCTTCCTAAACTTTATCAAATCTTATCATTAGGATTATCGAAGTTAATATAATAGTGTTTTTCAAGAAGTACCAGTCATCCATTTTTTTGGGATAGGCCCCCACATTCTTCGCAAAACACTGCAACTCCTGAAAGGCAGACTCAACAGTGGCGTCCACCAAAAAAGCGCCGAGGCATTGAAGATCGCTAAAGTCTCGAAGAAACAATTTAACTGTCTAGGATCCCGCAACGAAATTAATTAGAAAAGAATAACGGGGGAAAAAGACAAAATAAATTCCACATCCCTCCATAATATCAGCAGAAGACATAACAACACAAGGCCAATAGGCACAAAGGGACGTTTACAACTGGAATAAGCCCAGTTGCCTAGGACGGATAATAATATTACCATTAATATTAATGGGTCCTTCCACCTGGACACGAGTTGCCGTGGTCGACTTGGAAATCTCTAAACAGACTTTGAACCCAAGTCGCCGGAGCAAAAACAATCTCTGCAGATGGGGGTTCACGGACGGCTCAGATCTCAATTGCCTATGCGGCGTCTCCCCACAAACAATGGCCCACCTTCCATATTGCCCCGCATGCCCTATCACCTGCGCTCTTGCTGATTTATTTACTGTATCATTGAGCGGGGTACGCGCAGCTGAGTTTTGGGCTAAGCATATTTAAAATGTTTGCCATCGAAACGCTAAGAAGAAGAATGGGTCCTAAATTTATTGTTATGTTTGATTCCAATAACAGGTATGTCAAAAACGCTCGGACGCACGGAAAGTCCTAGTTTCTACAAGGTTCGTAAAGTAAATAACTCTGGATGTAACCTTTACACTACTATACAAATACATAAAACGTAGTGTCTGTTTTTAATTTCAAAATAACAGCTATTTACTGAATGCATTATGAAAGTATATAAGGTATGTATAACTCTAAGACATTGCTTCTTCTCCAAATTTCGTGATACTAGGTTCACGGGAAGAACCTACCCTAACTATAGGTTATGATTCCTTTGTGAAATAATTTCCAAAACGGCCGGACCGATTTTGACGGGGCTTTTGACTGGTAGATAGCTGATATTATGAGGAATAATTTAGGCTTTACTTTTATTTTGGAAAAAGCATTAATTAGGGTTCCGTGCAAAAAAAAAAACCTTGAACTTGGTCACAAAAACCGATGCAAATAGGGAAGTAATATTTTTATAATAGCTAGTCCAACATAATATTGAGTTAATTTTGCCAAAAACTACAGACGCATAAAATATGATGTGCATACTGTGACATTCGCAGTCAGATTTAGGACATTGACAAAAAGGCAGCTTGAAGGAAAATAATTTACTCATAAAATATGACCTGTGAGAAATTAGGCAACATAGTGGTTCACCTCCAGCCATGTCCTGGTAAACCGCTCATGGACGGATGGAAAGAGCTGGTGGAGGTGTCGACCCTTGATGGAATTATCGCACCTAGATTGCCATTAAGATATAAGTTCCTCCCAGACGTCAGTCTGTGGTTTAAATAATCTAGAGATTTTGGTACAGTCATGTTACGTTAAAAAGTCGTATTTCAGCAAGTAGCTGCACTTCACGAGACTGAAAGTAAAATGCAAATATAATAGTGCGTAAAAATTATATTTTATTTCTATGAGATAGCTGATGTAAAACATTTAAACTAGTTAACGAAGGATATCACAATTTTTTGAAACAGTTGTGAATCATGATCTTTTGTTTTTCGATGACGAGTTGGAACAGTGACGTGTCGAACATAAGCCAATCAGACCATTTACAACACAAAAATACTAGGATTTTCAAAGATTAGTTTTTAGTCATTAGGAGAGCAGTCAAGGAACCTTTCAGCGTGTCAAGCATTTTCTAATACTTATGAATTTAAGGTTGTGTTTTGGGAATGAATGAAACAGGACCTATATATTGTGGTTAGGTTACAACTGAATTTTTAACCATCTGGGGCGTCCAACATACAAAAGTGTTTCTCATTTTATTCTTCTTGCAACGTCGGTCTTGCAAGAACAATCAAATAGATAAAACATGTAGTAAACAAGCCAAAATTCAGTGCCTGAATCCAGTCTCAGTTGAAACAATCGCATGGCAGCAGCACTGCACATAACTATGAACATACATGAATAATTGGAAGCGAGTGGATCGATGACGCCGACATGACGTGAGCCTCCACGCACCCACACACACGCGGCGTGCACGCACACGTATGTGAGACGCGTACTGTAGGGGAATGCACTGCAGACTCAAACTGATGACGAAATAGGCGATTCTGATGATTATTGTAGAGTGGATTAAGGAACCACTTTATTTACTTAGCACTGCGTTAAGAGAAGGCCTACTACAATAATAAATTCGGTTAAATATTAATTTGCAGTTACTAAGTACTGGTATAAACTGACAGTACTAATTGTATACATATTTTACTTCGATTTGGTGAGATTTTGTAAAACTTCTCTACTTTATTATATGATGCAGTTTTCCTTAATATTGTTACGTCCTTTGGGACGGTGATGACTTAAACAGATAGTTTTTGTCGCTCAGTAAACACTGATGATAAATTAGGGAGGATGCATTAATTTTTAATATTCTGGATGATAACACTTTGACCTTGAACTGGCCTGGCGTGGTACGGAGAAGTTCAGCCAAAAATGGTATATATAATTTTTATTGCCCCGACGTGCAGCCTACCGTGACGATGTACTAAAACATGGCTGTAATTCTTTGTCAGCACAGAAGTCGCCTAAAGCCTTCCTCCTTTTGATTGATAGTAAGAACTATCAATCATAAGGTGGAAGGTTTTTACGATTGAAACAACTAGTAAGTATTTTATAACAGTTAAAACTAAAACCATTGAAATAAATTGTTTTTCGGAACCAACAAAGGCTGTCGATTACGCGCAGCGCATCGTGTGAGTAACATAAAGAGTCATGCGGGCGCCGCCTGGTGGAGATAACAGCGCGTTACGTATGTTGTGTGCTCGTTGACGTGACGAAGATAATTAACTTTAATTGCATTGCTTATATACCTACGTTTTTGTGCAAGGGAAGTGAGGGAGAATAAAGTGTACTGTTCTGTACTATGTCTTAGGGTCAGAGGGTCTAGACTATACGAAGTGACATTCTATCAGCTAAAACAACGAAGGTAAAGTAAAAAAGTTTGACTGACATGAGTTACCGATCAGCTTGTTTTTCTTCTTAGCGGGTCAATGGTAATCTAAATTTTGTCGGCCCACAACTGAACCACGAGTTTGGCGCCTTCAGTACCGTCCATCAGTTCCTGTTATTGACAAACAACAAGACACGCAGGTCACGATATTAAGTGGTCTTTGTGGAAGCTTAAAATGTGTCAATCCTGGTGAAAGCCGTTGTATAGAAATGAACCCCATTGAAAGTGTTGCCCTCAGGTCAACACAGAGATGAAACAAATATATGTACCAACAGCTTTCACTATTAGTGGCGACACCAACTTTCCCTCTAAAACATTCCGGCCAATCCTTCTAAATCAGGAGAGCTCTGACAATTGAAAATAATCCATCTTATCGAATGCAAATAAGTGTTAGTAGACTATTCATATACTAGCTCTGTTTATGTGACGTAACGAAGTGTTTACACACGAGGAGCGCAATAATCTAATTCACTAGTTAATTACTGCCTCTTCCCTAAGATAAGCTATGTTCTATCTATACACATATACTATGTCGCAATAGCTTGCCTATTACCAAATATTTCATGTGTTACTTGTCTGTATGCTTCGTAGATTTATTCAGGTATACAATAATGCGAATAGCTACAAGTATGACAGTGGTCACATAAATACACAAAACACACATTACAGAACCGTCAAGATCTGACTTAATATGATATTCCACCAACTTGCAACAATATGGAAGGGAGATGATAGTTAGGTGTGGTATGTACAATTGAAAGAATAGATTAAGGTTACGCGAATGGTACAGACTATTTGAATAGCATCTGTTCTAGCTCTCCGTCTAGAACACAGTTATGTACAGAGCTTACTTTTCAATGTAGCTTTAGATTGGAAAGTCAGCTCTGTACAAGTAAACAATCATAAATTATGTGAAATAGCCTTAAGAAGTGACCTATTTAATCGTTCTACTTAAAAAATACCTACAGCTAAATGAAAACAACAAGTAATCATGCAAATGAGGAATTATTATTATTTCGCGGCGATTTATAATTATTTAACTGCATCGGCGGCATGTTTGCTCGCCGCGGGATTTACAAAATAAGCTACCGTGGTACAAATGTTGAGGAACCATAAGCCTTTTGGCAATTGAGTAGTATGTTTCCGCAAAATGGTTCTTACAGTAGTAGGTAATTAACGTTAACGTTTGTAACTATTAGGTACCTTTTTGTTATTTGCCATCCATTTGTTAAGGATCAGTCAAACTGATATGTCAGTACATAACATAATATCACGCCTGTAATCCCGAAGGGTTACGCAAAGGTGTACTTAATAGTGCACCCACATTTCCTCAAGATATTTACCTTCATCGAAGCAAATGATAATAATTATACAAAACAGAAAAATCAGGGGTGCGTGTCTTGGCATGCCTGAGGGATATTACTCGACGGCATTTAAAGCCAAGTCAGAGGCCTACGGGCGGCATAACTCTGAAACCAGGATAGGCACTAACTGCACGATAAATAAAGACCCACATTTTGCTAGTTGTCAGTACACTCATAGTGTAATAATCACCTATAGTGTAATAATCCTGCATACAGTTACAACAAGCGGACCGCAGCTGACGTTCCCATTAGCTTCACACTTGACAAGCAATTTAGTGAAACACAGACACACGCAAACAGACAGCGACTTCTTGGTATTGTCATTTATTTAAGGCACTCAGAATTTTTACACGGAAAAAGATATAATAGTGTACCAAACAAGCGTCTCGGAGACTGAGCATCAGCTTACTTTTATTCTGTTTTCTCCATGCATTCTTTACCGCTTGGCCACGAGCTGCACGCTCAAGTGACGCGCGTGTTACGGCAGTGACTACGGGGAAAATAAACGAAATGAAATGCATAGAGCATGCCACGAGTCACCGCCACACGAAGGTCCGCACAAGAAGAAAACAAGTGACACACTCGCGTGTCACTTGACGCAAGTCGCTTCCCCAGAGATCGTGATCGAGCCGGCACTGTGGTGAGGCCGTGTTTTTCCCCCAAACACAGCCTAGGTATCTCATCACCTCGTTTCGCGGGCCTCGTTACATTTCGATACATTAATATTAACGCAGGCGCATATTATCAGACCAATGCAAATAACGTTATACGGAATTAATGCTTCGTGCATATACCAGCTTCCAAACGAATATGTATTTATTTGTTTAGACTAAATACATTAATATACCTGTGTGTGTTTTTTACCGGCAATATTCAGTGTTCGTGCAAACAAACGCGATTGGAATCATTCGATGAGTTTGCTAAAGTTGATTCTGTTTGTTAGGTAAAAATGTTGATACTTTGGGACTAACTCATCGTCATGTGTTTGCCCAATTATTATGGGTTATGAATTGGCTTATTTTATATTACTGATCGGTTACGTCTACATGTCACGAATTTTCACGTAATACATGTGTTAAGTATGAGTATGTGTGCGCGCATGTTGTGTGTGTGTGTGCACTCACCGCACGGCCTACATGTAATAAAACAGTGTGCTAACAGCAGCCGATGGTTTCACTTGCCTCCCGCGACATACTTAACAGAGGCGACGAGTTTACCCAAAATGGCGTCGTTTGATATATTGTCCACTTTCGATCATAATGTACACGAATGGAAAACATACAAAGGTCGAATCACGCAGTGGTTCATAGCAAATGATATCGACGCCAAAAGTGACGCGACAGGAACATGAAGGCGAGCGATTCTGCTCAGCGCACTCCATGACGGTACCTACAAACTGGCAGCGGATTTGGCGTTGCCGAAAGACGTACAGGTGGTGCCGTATGAAGGACTCATCAAGTTGTTGGATGATCACTTCACCCCGAAACGTTGCGGGTTCAGTGAGCGATATAAGTTCTACTCGGCTTCGCAGCAACCAGGCGAGTCACACACGCAATGGGCGGCAAGGCTGCGAGGACTCACCGCACATTGTGAGTTTAGCAATGTGGAGGAAGCATTACGAGATCGGTTCGTGATGGGAATGGGAGCAGGACCAGAACGAGAGAAGTTGTTTGCCCGGGACTTGAAGAGCTTGACCTTGGCAGACCAGTGGAGGTCGCAGAGGGCATGCGGTGCGCGCATGCAGGCGCCGCGGCCACGCTGGCTGCCCCAGCGGACCAGGTTCAGGTGTTCAAGATCGGAAACGGACAAAATAGTGCTAAACCCATCAGTGCCACGACAACGAGTGATAAGTGTTCGGTGTGCGGTCGTCACAATCACAAGTCGTCGGAATGTCGATTCGCGAAGTACAAATGTCAAAAGTGTAACGTCGTAGGACATCTGCGTAGGATGTGTAATAATCAGAAAGTAAATTACGTGTCCACAGGGGGGATGTGAGCGAGGGCGACGACAGTTAATCGCTTTTTAACATTTGTTCAGCACAAGGGGAACCTATGACAGAAACGTTACAATTAAGGATAAAATTATTAAATTTCAAATTGATAGTGGTTCAGCTGTTTCTGTAATATCGGAAGGTACTTGTAAAACTTTATTTGTCGACATGCCCTTGCTATCATCACGGAAAAGATTTTATAGTTACACAGGAAACATAATGGAGTGTGTAGGGTATGTGCGACTGCCCGTAACATACATGCAGCGCACGCACACACTCGATGTATATGTAATACGAAGCGGCGGCCCACCGCTGCTCGGCAGAGATTTCATATCAAAATTTAAGTTGAAATTAACTTCAGTCAACTTCTTTAACGGTAGCCAAAATGTGGGCGAACAATTACAGTCTCGGTTCCCAGAAGTATTTTCGGATAAGTTAGGTACTTTTAAAAATTAACGAATAAAACTTAGGTTAAAAAGTGATGCGACACCGGTTTACTTTAAAGCGCGCCCTGTCGCATTTGCACTACGTGACCAAGTAGACAAGGAGATAGAACGGCTACTGAGCTTAGGTATAATAAAACCAGTTCAACACTCGAACTATGCGTCACCAATTGTGCCCGTACTTAAGCGTAATGGTTCTGTTAGACTGTGCGCGGACTATTCCGTAACAATTAATAAGCTATTAGTTATTGAACAATATCCCTTGCCCACCATTCTTGAACTGTTTTCCAAATTACATGGGGGTCAGCAGTTTTCAAAGCTAGATTTGTCTATGGCCTACAACCAATTTGAACTCGACGAAGAGTCGCAAAACATGACGTGTATAAACACGCATCGCGGGTTGTTCAATTATACGCGTCTTGTGTTCGGATTGTCGAGTGCGCCATCTATCTTTCAGCGCGCCATGGAAACTTTGCTGTCTGGATTAGATGGGGTTTTGTGTCTGCTTGACGATATATTAATAACCGCAGAGTCAGCAGATGCACATTTAAAAAAACTACACATAGTATTACAGCGGCTGCAGGATGCAGGGTTGACACTGCAGAAAGATAAATGTGATTTTTTCAAAGATGAAATAAATTATTTAGGGTACGTAATCAATAAAAACGGCCTGAAGAAAGATCCATTGAAAGTAAAGGCAATTGCTGACGCCCCGGTGCCGACCAATGTTAACACCTTGCAGTCATTTTTAAGACTAGTGAACTATTACAGAAATTTTGTACCACAAACATCGAGTATTCTTTGCCCATTGTACGACTTGTTAAAAAAAGGAGTTAAGTGGAATTGGACCACAGATCACGAAAACGCGTTCAGTAAAATAAAAAAAAATATTTAACATCCGAACAAGTACTAACACATTACAATAGTAAATCAAAAATAATATTGACAGTTGATGCTTCTCCATACGGTCTAGGTGCAGTTCTGTCACAAGTAGATGGTGACGACTTAGAACGACCAATTTCGTTCGCGTCACGCACACTGAATTCTGCTGAAAAACGATACTCGCAGATTCAGAAAGAGGCGACTGCAATTATATTTTGGGTAAAGCGTTATCACCAATACTTGTATGGGCGGTCAGAACCATTCATACTACGTACTGACCATAAACCACTTATATCAATATTTGGTCCGTATAAGGGAATACCGGAGGTGAGTGCGAATAGGTTGCAAAGGTATGCAATGTTTTTAAGTGCGCATAATTACTCCATCGAATATGTTCGCAGTGCCGACAATAGCACAGATTATTTATCACGAGCAAGTATACGCGGTGAGACTGAAAGGTCAAAGGCGGAGAAAAAGGACGACACGCACGCCGCCGCCGCCGCCGCGCTTGCTATAGACCGCGCGGCGTACGTCAACTTTGTCATCGAAGGTAATGTGACTGTTCGTAAATTACCCTAGGCTGATAAAACTTTCGTTTTTCCTAAATCATGCACATATTAGTATTAATGTCGGCTCCCCCCGAAGGGGAGAGAGGCCGCGCCCCTCCGTCCGCACGGCCTTGTAAGACTCGACACCAAACTGGTCATCTTTCCATCGACTACTAAATTGAACTCCAGCCCTGTCCCGACTTTAGAAGCTAGGGGACAGGGAGGGGTACAAGGTGTAGTTAATATTGGGAGGTCACAGTTAAGACATATACATGAATAATATCAAATCCTATAAAACTAAAACAGGAATAAAGTATGAAGCTAATAAGACAAGAGGGCGCAAAGATATATATATACGATGAAAGGTTGGTGAAAGGAAACGTTACGCTTGCGCTTAAGAGATTCACTATTTACAGTTACGTTAATTTAATGATTCAGACGTATTACGAACCCAACTCTATGGCATGTAACCGGTTACAATAACTGCCTCAGTACGTGACGGTTAGACCTAAGCGCATAGGCCCACTAAGGATCCTGCTACGAATTCTAACCGAACACGCTCCCTAAGCATCATTCACTTGTCTTTATCAATCCTAAGACAGAGTACTGAGAAGTCCTACTGCCATTGAGGAAGACACGTTTTAGTAGTTCTCCCTACACGCGTATTCATGTTAGTAACATCCTTTACGGCAATCTACCCCTTGTCTAAGATAACACACAACTTGCGCAAGCGCACCGTAGATTCAGTCTGTAGCAGAACATATTGCGTTTGTTATTGGTGGACGCTGAAGTGGTGATATATCGTCACTTCACATTTCTTTACTCTTCCCCATGTCGTGGTAGCGTATCTCGTTAGTAATGTCGATTCAGTAATTTGCCAACCAGTGGCCGGGTTTGGGTTTAACGAGATAAACAGCCGGGGTTTGACTTTCTGTCCCTAGCGTTCCTTAGAACGGAGTTATCGATGTAGTTTGAGATATTCCGTGATGCCTACCCCAGCTCCCTGAAATGTGCGCCAACAATCCCCACGCAATGTTTCTGAGCTAGACCTTTACAGGAAGCAGTATTCATCAGCAACGTTTGGTTGATTTGTACCACAAGTACAAGTCGGCATCATATCACTGAGCAATATAATTTGTCTTAATCAACCCGTGAATATTACGGTGTTGAACAATATATTTTGTCCGAATGCGAATATTACGGTTCTGCCTTTCATTTTGTGTTTAGTCAGATAAAAGTCAACATTCGTCAATAGTCGGGTGTGTTGGTGTATAGTGTGTTTGTCGTATGCATGAAATGTGTGTATAGTGTTGCGAAAGGCGGTCACCGTCCCTATAACCAAACGCAGATGACGAATATGTGCCAAGGTTCGGAGTTATTAGGACAAAGAACACATGAGATAATAATATACATTGTGATGATGAAGCGGCTCTGCCGTCATGCTGAAATAAATGATTATTAACATCGCTGCGTTTCCGCCAAACTGCTACTTAAGCTAGGAGTTAATTATAGTTAACACTTACCACGTGTTCATTGTTCATTGAAGAGGATTAATCCCCGACTAACTTACAGAGTACGGCACACATTACCAGTTTCGCCTCTGCCACAGCTTGTCTTCTCCCGCGTCTCGACAATCACTTCAACTAGACTTATTACTACTACTTATATTTAACTTATTAAATACTAATCGCTCTGTTACGACAGTCCCCTGGGACATGTCCATCTTGGTACCAAGATTACGCAAACTACATGAACCTAACCTAGAACGTCCTAGCTTTTTAACCGTTTTAGACCGACTCTCTGACTTAGCTCGACTAGCCTCCACGTGTGGACTCTTCCGCAATTTCAAATCAACTGCCACGAATCCACCAAGCTTTCCCCGGCCCAGCCTCCAAAAAACCACCACGCTTGGGTCGCCTTTTCAGAATCCGTTTCTTTTTTGTGCAATCGTCTCAATTGTATTAAGTGCCCTTCGAACGCCCAAGACCGGCGTAAATTGCGACCACATGTCGCACTAGCATTCAGAACTACGTATTGAAATTAGATATTTTTTTTATATTTGGCCTGTCAGTCCCTAGTCCCTTTACCATTAAGTAAAGAATTTATGCGTTTCTAAGTGATGCAATATTGTTTTACAATTCAAGGAAGAAAGCTCACTACTAACATCTTTATTAATTACGGTCACTTGCCAGCCTGCCAAGCCATAAAATAGAAGTTTAATGTGTTTGTAAGTGGCCCATACCGTGTGATGATTTTAAATAAAAATCAATACTAAAATATCTACTTAATAATTAGGAGTACGTGACAGACAGTCACAGTAATATGCCGGTGACCTTGGAAGAGTTACGCCAACAAACCGCTAAAGATATTACTCTAAAGAGGGTTATTGATTACGTACAAAATGGATGGCCAGGGAAATTATTATCAGACTTGCATATTAAACCGTATTATTTATGTAAAACGCAATTGTCTTACGAAAAAGGATGTCTAATGAGAGGTCATAAAGTAGTTCTTCCCGTAACATTACGTACTAAAGTATTGCAGGAATTACATAGCTCACATTTGCGTATTGTGAAGACTAAGGCAGAAGCCAGGTCTCGGTTTTGGTTTCCGGGTGTAGATGCTGCGTTGGAAACAATGATTCATTCCTGTGAGGTATGTCAACAGCTGCGGCCCACGCCAGGGCGAGCGCCTCTCGCTCCGTGGCAGTACCCACCAGTACCATTTTATAGAATACACATCGACTTCCTCGGTCCGTTTAATAATCAAACATTCCTGATAGTGGTAGACGCATACAGCAAGTAGGTAGAAGTGTATGACGTCAGCAGGTCGACCACTTCGGCAAGCGTCGTGGATAATTTATACGATTTCATGTCAAAGTACGGCCTACCCCACACAATAGTCAGTGGCAACGGTACCGCATTCACGTCTTTCGAGTTTAGGAACTTTTGCTCGCTAAATGGCATCACTCATTTGACATCACCAGCCAATAACCCAGCAAGTAACGGACAAGCAGAGAGCTTTGTTAAAATCGTAAAAAAAGGCATAAAAACCAGCATTATCTCGCCACAACGCAATGCAAAGCAAAAGTTAAAAGTTTTAAAGTACATTCCTCGCGTAGACTATAAGTCCTATTTTTAAGTAATGTATTAGTGTAGACATATCACAACTTATTTTTATTGTTTATAGTATAAGTGTAATACGGGGAGGAAATGTTATGTATGAGTATGTGTGCGCGCATGTTGTGTGTGTGTGTGCGCTCACCGCACGGCCTACATGTAATAAAACAGTGTGCTAACAGCAGCCGATGGTTTTACTTGCCTCCCGCGACATTCTTAACAACATGCATCTAGCCTGTTCCAGTTCTCAAATACGTCAGGTAAATAATTTTCAATCTTAACGCGATAGTTATCTACATCTACCGCTCAGCACAAAACTTGTACATGTTTAAGGTCACTCCTGTGAAGTCACGCCGTCCCTAAGCTCAAGCGTTTTGCTAACAATATTTTCCTAAGGCTCGCAAACAAGCCGTTTCAGAGGAGACTGTGATGTCCCGTAACACAATAACCGAAGGTGTATTCGTTCAAAGGCTCGCCCTGCAGCAAACCGTATTAAAATCGCCAAATTGATTTAGTGCCGACGTCGGCGATGCGAGCCTCGAGACCAGATATCAACCTTGTTAAGATTACACCACCATAATATACGATTGCACTCTGACGGTATAGGTCCTGCTCTGTTATTAAATCAAATATCAAGTACATACAATTATGCTTCTTCTTCTACTCGAATCAATGATTCTATGACTCTAAGATCTAAGTATAGTAGGTAGGTGGTGGGTAGGTTCTATGAATCTAAGTCATCGTAGATAAACACCTATCAGAATTTGAAGCAATAATATAAGTGCACCGCTTAATACAGTGCTTAGACGATACGACATGGTTCGTTTTAATTTTATTGACGCGACAGGAAAAAGTATTTTCATACTCATACGTACAAAAGATTGTGTAAATTGACTTCAGTTAAAACACGAGATACAACACTAGGTGGTTGACTATTAGTGAATTTTATAACAAACGAACAATATATTATAGTCACCATAATACCATAATAACCATAATATTGTTTTAAATCAATTTATGCAAAAAACAAAGAAACATTGTGAAGATCGCTCAAAGTGTATAAATCCCTCGGAGAATATCACAGTGATTGCCTCGTATCATGTGGTGCAGCGGTAACATAATTATATCGTCGCAGATCACATTACACCGACTAACTGCAGCGAAGACACGACACACATAATTTGTTACGACATGGGATACTTTTTGTTACACGAACATGAAGCATAGCTTCGCTAAGCTGTTTGCTTCGTTGCGTGTACAGTAGACGCTTAAAAGTGCACTACCATGCTAAAGATTACATTGCTATGAACTGTGCGAGCGCGATACAGCAGTGTGTGTGCGTGTGCGTTTATGAGTGATGTCTCAACATTCCACACATAACACACACTAATGAACTGTCGTCACACTACGCGAAATAGCATTATATTTCTGTTGCATTTAGATTACACATCATAGTGATGACCTGTTCTTACCATTGCATTGTTAAAATTCGCGTAGTATTAACATGGGTTTGGTAGCTGTTTGGGCTGAGCATGGTGTGACTGTCTGTCACGTACTCCTAATTATTAAGTAGATATTTTAGTATTGATTTTTATTTAAAATCATCACACGGTATGGGCCACTTATAAACACATTAAACTTCTATTTTATGGCTTGACAGGCTGGCAAGTGACCGTAATTAATAAAGATTTAGTGAGCTTTCTTCCTTGAATTGTAAAAAATATTGCATCACTTAGAAACGCTTAATGGGAAAGGGACTAGAGAAATCTTAAGAAGAGATGCTGAACAGTCTCCGATATCGCACGGCCCGGGACCCTTTAAAACAATTGAGACGGTTGCACAAAAAAGAGGCGATTTAAAAAGTATGGGAACATGCCAAGCGTGGGGCTTTTGGAGGCTGGGCCGGAGAAAGCTTGGTGAATTCGTGGCAGTTGATTTCAAATCGCGGAAGAGTCCACACGTGGAGGCTAGTCGAGCTAAGTCAGGGAGTCGGTCTGAAAACGGTTAAAGAGCTAGGACGTTCTAGGTTAGGTTCGTGTAGTTAGCGTAATCTTGGTACCAAGATGGACATGTCCCAGAGGACTGTCGTAAGAGAGCGATTAGTATTTTATAAGTTAAATATAAGTAGTAGCTATATGCCTAATTAAAGTGAGTGACGAGATCCTGAAGGAGACGCTGTAGCGGAGGTGAGACTGGTAATGTGTGCAGTACTATGTAAGTAGCTGGTGACTAGTCCTCCTCAATGAACAATGAACACGTGGTAAGTGTTAACTATAATTACCTCCTAGCTTAAGTAGCAGTTTGGCGGAAACGCAGCGATGTTAATAATTATTTATTTCAGCATGACGGCAGAGCCGCTTTATCATCACAATGTATATTATTATGTCCTGTGTTGTGTGTCCTAATAACTCCTAACCTTGGCACATATTCTTCAACTGCGTTTGGTTATAGGAACGGAGACCGCCTTTCACAACACTATACACACATTTCATGCATACGACAAACACACTATACACCAACATACCCGACTATTGACGAATGTTGACTTTTACCTGACAAATGAAAGGCAGAACCGTAATATTCACATTCCAATTAAGATAAAATATATTGTTCAGTGGTGACGGCAACACCGTAATATTCACGGATTTATTAAGACACATTATACTGCTCAGTGATATAATGCCGACTTGTACTTGTGGTACAAATCAACCAAACGTTGCTGATGAATACTGCTTCCTGTAAAGATCTAGCTCAGAAACATTGCGTAGAGATTGTTGGCGCACATTTCAGGGAGCGGGGGTAGGCTTCACCAAGTATCCTAAACTGATTGGATAGCTACGTTCTTAGGAACGCTAGGGACTGTGTCTCGTTAAAACTAACCCCGGCTGCCACAGGCCTATTACTGAATCGACACTATTTAGCGAGACACGCAACCACGACATGGGGCAGAGTAAAGAAATGTGAAGTGACGATGGAATAACCACTTCGGCGTCCACCAATAACAATCGCAATATGTTCTGCTACAGACTGAATCTACGGTACGCTCGTGCAAATTGTGTTACAATATAGTAATTGGGGTAATCTGCCGTAAGGGTGTTATTAACGTGAGTACGCGTATAAGTAGAAAAACTAGAAACCTGTCTTCCTCAATGGCAGTGGCCTCACAACCCACTGCCTTGAGATTGGGAAAGATATGTAGATGGAGCCTAGGGAACGGGGCCTGTTAGAGTTCATAGCAATGTTCTCAGTAGGACTATGCACTTAGGTCTAACAGTACACGTACGCCGAGCAAACGTTGTAAAACGGTTCCATGTTGTAACATGGAATCGTTTGCGTTTGCAAATCGGCAACTAGTATTTTGGAATCATTAAATTAACGTAACTGTAAAATAATGAATCTCTTAAGCGCAAGCGTAACGTTTCCTTTCACCAACCTTTCATCATATATATATCTTTGCGCCCTCTTGTCTTATTAGCTTCATACTTTATTACTGATTTAGTTTTATAGGATTTGATATTATTCATGTATATGTCTTAACTGTGACTTCCCAATAGTAACTACACCTTGTACCCCTCCCTGTCCCTTAGCTTCTAAAGTCGGGACAGGGCTGGAGTTCAATTTAGTGGTCGGTGGAAAGATGACCAGTTTGGTGTCGAGTCTTACAAGGCCGTGCGGACGGAGGGGCGCGGCCTCTCCTCCTTCGGGGGGAGCCGACATTAATACTAATATGTGCATGATTTAGGAAAAACGAAAATTTTATTAGCCTAGGGTAATTCACGAACAGTCACAATGGGTTCACGATCAATGAAGTCCAAGTTCGAATCCATGTTATTACAATGTGTGGCTGTTTTTTGTTTCTTTGAAACCTTAATAATATTTGTATTTTAAGCAGAAAGTCGTTAGGTATTTATGTTTATTTATAATGTAGTCATGTTTATTATTTATTTTTTATAAGAAGTTAAATATTAGATAGTTATTGTATTATTATTTAAACTCATTAATTGATTTTTATTTTATGTTTTCGGTTTTGGAAGGTGGAAATAAAAAAATCATGCTGAATGATAACAAAAATGTTTATTCGTTTTATTTATTTATAAAATTAACAAACTTTTATGAGAATTGTGACGTCACATTCCTATCTAGGCAAAAAAAAGTTCTCTTATCACCGTTCATAAGATTTTTTGTTGTATACCCACTTAGTTAATTCATAATAAGAATAACATAACACGGAAAGGATATTCTAATAACACAAATATAATTGTTGATACCCGCTTATTATAGGTATCAGTATTCAGCAGAGTTCATTGAATACTTATATATGAGTTAGACTTTATGACAGTGTTTTTTTTTTATGTAACGTCACATTGAATGTATTGAGGTTATAGCTTAAGTGTTCATTTTCTTGACGAAAAGAATATTGAAACTAAACCCCAATTTAAGATCATTAAATTTAAAATTTATTTCTTAATTTTTTTTATTTTTATTTACGGTTTTGTTAATATTACTAAATATTTAGTTACCCGGTCTACTTATTAAATTAAGTATTATTATTTTTTTGCCATAAATTAAGTCTTCCTTTTGGCAAAACTTGAAAGTCTTCTCGTCAGAAAATACAGTCACCTCCCAGTTAAAATCTAAATAATCTCGAGCAAAACGTAGTCTTTCCTCCCTGTGTTTTTGTGTCAAAAATAGTTTTTAGCTGGCTTCCGATGATGTAAACCTTCAGCATAGACTGCATGGCGAACAGTCTGTAATGTAGTATCCAATTGCTCTGCAAACATTATAGTTGGAATGAAACCATTTGTTTCATATTCTTCCACCATAAAACGTCGCTGAGTCGGGTTAATAAGCGGTGGCCTTTCACTTCTTAAACGACTCTTCAGACTACCTTCTTCCTCAAACCTCTTTACCCAACGGCTAACATTACACACTTGCAACTAGAAATTTATTTAATAATAAGAAAATCACACACCACAACTATCATCATAATAATTATAATTTTTAAAAATAACTTACACATTTTAAGCCAGTTTCAGTTGAAATTTGAGAAATATTAAGCCCATTTTTACGCAAAGTGACAATATTTGCCCTGTCATCAATGCTAATATTAGCTTGAATCTTGAATAAAGACAACCAAACAATACGCTAATCGTAATAATAACACAAACGCTCGTGACAAAGTTCACCAACTAACAACGTCATAACTAACTACTTTGTTCAATCCAGAAGTTTATTTTGTTTCACATTCACCCTCATCTTTTTTGTTAATAATAAGTTCCAACTAATATTTAGAAAAACATATCTCATCGGGTCTAACGTATCATTTATAATTAAAACACAAAAAGTGTAATGTCACTTGGGTTCGAACGCAGGCTACACCGTGCGAGACATTTTATCTATAGCGTTAACTGCTAAGGCAGATAGACACATAATTGTTAGTTTTAAATTAAATATCACTAACTTAATACTCCGTCGCGACATGACAGGCTTGTCACTAAGGCAAATGATCATTATATCGCACTCTTTCTGACTAGATAATTATGAAAGAGTGCGATATACGAGATCGTGTATATGTGCAAAATGTTTGTTATGGAAAAAGGTCGCAAGTGCGACTTGTTTTGATGCGATCGTTTTGTGAAACTGCTACTGCACTTATGGTCTCTACTGTACCCTCGTTATACCTTTTTATTTTCTTAACTAGTATAATAATGTATTATAGTACTGCCTCGTTGGTCAACTGGTCGCCAGCGCTACTGCTGCACATGAGATTTGAGTTTTTCCCTCCGGAAGTTCTCAGTAGCAGCTTGGAGTCGGGATTTGTGCTCCATTGATGGAAATAGGCTCGCCCCTTATTACATGGTATTCAAACATAATTCATGGAAAGCAGGTCATATCTGCCAAATCCTTCGGGGAAAAGAGGCGTTATGTTATCTTAGTATTACTGTATAAAATGCACACCCGATAATGGTATCTATTTTATCTATTGAGGAATAAAAAAACTTTACAATTTTAAATTCGTTAAAATGTTTCATGTTCCGAGTGTATTCGTAACGTTGAAAACGTTATAGGCGTATTTGGAATAAGCGGGAACGTGTTTTTCAGACACGTTATTTGAATATTAAAACAAAATCCGACAATTATATTAGGCATTGAACATCCAAAAAAAAGGTTGTATGCTATGCGTAGGTACCTAGTATACTATGTTCTATTTGAAAGGAAACCTTTATCGAAGCCGAATGCACTTGTTCTTCCCGTCGTCTCAATACCTTCTAGTTACGGTGATACTGAAGTAGAACTTTTTCACACTTTTTTTTTAATACATTGAATTTACTTTAAATACTTCTATAACATCCGCTCTCCATGACCCGGTACTATTCAATGTTTTGATGCTATGTTTTGAGTGCGTTACATTGAGCGCTACTGTAAACCGTGATTATTCACACCAACAACAAAGGCGCTTTCCTGCAATATTTTGTCCGCAATGTTACTTAGTTTGATGTAGAAGGTAGAAGGTAGTCAATTAGTAAACACTTATATTTTGCTGTTCCGTAAACAAATAAATACTAATATTATAATAACCTTACTTACGATATAAACATTGTGTGGAAGCTATAACCAAGTGGATGTGGCATACGTGACATCGTTTGCAGAGTGATCAGTGACTGTAGTTTAGCAGAAACATAAAATTAACACAAAAAGTGTCATTGCAAGTTCCAGTACTTTACACGAAAGTGGGTGTTTCGAAAATAACCTTATCAACATTGACTTCACTCTGATCGTTGGTTTTTTTTTTATGATAACGCACCAATACTCACATTTCGAGTGACATTTCAAAGCGTGGTTGGCAGCGTTCAATGAGAGGCGACTGAGACGTGTATGCATGTGAGTTCGAATCCCAGTAAAAGATTTACTTTTTGGATTTTCTTTTTGCTACTTTTGTCATAATGATTTGCGCTGGTTGTAATGCTGCTATTCTCGTTACACAAAAGAGAATTAGATGCTGTTTAAGCAAATGTGTCCTTCAGTACCATTTGGATTGCGTTAAGTACGATGAAGCGTCGACACCTAGGACTAAATGGACTTGTCCAATCTGCGTCTCTAGTCGTCCTAAATTGGACAACACTAATACACCAGTCCATCCTAAAGGTCACACTGTACAAGCTGACCAAGCGGGTCCAGTAGCTGAAATGGCTACAATGAATTCCTCTATGTCGGGATCGTCTAATAGCCAAAACAAACCTAGCCAAAAACTTGGTCAGAAACCTACGCCAGCTGAGAAATCACCACCAATTACGCCTCGAGTGGGATGCGCTGGTACAGAAGTCAATTTGCAAGACACAATACTTACAGAAATTCGTAAGTTGCGGCAGGAAATGAATGAAAAGTTTGATAGTCAGCAGGCCTCTTTGGCGAAATTTGAATCCACTCTAGCTACGGTCAAAAGGGAAGTTAATGACCTAACCTTAAGATTTTCCTCCATGTACGAAGACTTTGACGAGTTTAAGAAGACTGTATCTTTTCTTTCTGACGCTTATGATGAGCAAGTCGAATTAAATGCTCGAAATAACAACTGTATTGCCGAACTCCTCAAGAATAACGCTGCGATGAGTGCTCAAGTGAGGGAATTGGAAACTAAATTTCAGCTAATAGATCAACTGGCACGTGAAAGCAATATCGAGATACAGTGCGTTCCTGAGCACAGATCCGAAAACCTGTTAACGGTCATAAAACAGGTGGGTAGAGTTGTGGGAAATGAACTTCAGGATAATGAAATCCAGTCATTTCATAGAGTTGCTAAATTAAATGAAGAGACTAATCGTCCACGTAGCATAGTCGTCAAGTTAGCCAGTCCTCGTATTCGCGATAATCTACTTGCTGCAGTTAGAAACTTTAATAAGAAGAATGAGTCGGAGAAGTTGAACAGTAGCCATATTGGTATTGGTGGAGTAAAGCAGCCGATTTTTGTAACGGAAAATCTGACTCTGGCAAATAAAAAACTACATGCAGCGACAAGAATCGCTGCTAAGGAAAAGAAATATAACTTTGTATGGGTTCGGAATGGACGCATATTTGTGAGGAAAGATGTGACAACTAAATCTCTTCTAGTTAAAAATTTGGCATGTGTAGAGTCGTTGTAACTTGTTAGTTTATTAGTCACATAATTTGCACGCTTAATAGTGTTATATTAATTTTTATTATCAAAATGTAAGAGGTTTACGAACCAAGACAGAGGATTTTTATACTGCAGCTTTAAATTTTGGTTACGACATCATTATCGGCACTGAAAGTTGGCTCAATGATACGGTGTTAGACCATGAATTTTTAGATAACCGATACAGAGTGTTCAGGCGCGATAGGTCATCTACGGTATCCTCGACTACAAAAAGGGATGGTGGAGGTGTGTTTGTTGCAACTTTGGAAAAATATGAGGTCTCACGGAGATTAAATTGGGAGTCCCAGTGTGAGGAATTGTGGATCACAATCAAGTGTGAGAGTGGCTTGAGAATTAATATTTGTGCCGTTTATATTCCACCTCCAATCAAACAAGACTATATCGATGCACTGTTTCGAAACTTTACAGAAGTAATTAATAAAAAGAGTAAAATTAATTCGATCAATTTGCTAATCGGTGATTTTAATATGGGTAGTATCTATTGGGAATATAATGCGGATTCTGGTCTATTGGTCCCCAAAGAATCCAGTAGCAATATAGAACACACTTTTTTAGACATGCTAGCCTTTAACGATCTTCACCAATGCAACACGATACTCAACGCTTCAAATCGTATTTTAGATCTTCGTACTTAGTAGTAGTAACAACAAAGTGCTGGTGTCTCAGGCCTCAATTCCGCTTATACCAATTGATCCTCATCATCCAGCGCTGGAGATCTCGTTAACATCTAATAATAGCAATCCTCTTGTGCAAAATAAAATCATATACTTGAACTTTTATCTCTGTAATTATGAAGCGGTCAACGCTGAACTTGCGAAAATTGCTTGGTCTGATGAATGGAATTCTACAAATAATATTAACGACATGTTGCAAAAATTCTATGATATTCTTATGCCAATTATTAAACTGCATACTCCGATTACAAAACCACGAGATGAACGCTATCCTGTCTGGTACAGTAGAGCTTTACTAAAAGTCATTAAAGAAAAAGCTAAATATCACTCTATATATAAAAAGTACGGGAATCCCAGAGATAAAATTACGTTTGAATGCCTGAGAGTGCGTTGCAGTGGGTTGATAAAGGACTGTTATGCTAATTTTAAAAGGAATATAGCTGAACATCTGCGTACCAATCCTAAGCATGTCTGGAGGTACTTAAAAAATAAACGGATTGGTAACAATTATATTCCCAACAAAATGATTTTGAATAACTCTACGTTTGCCAGGGGCGGCCAAGAAATCTGTGACTTGTTTTCCGATCATTTTCAGTCCATATATAGAGTAAATAGTAACACACTCACTTCAACGCCAGTTGAACCCACTCCCTGTAACAATAACACTTTCAGTCGGTGCAAACTTGAAGTAAAAGAAGTTTTTGATTACTTGTCTTCCCTAAATTGTGATAAAGGACCCGGGCCTGACTCAATCCCTCCTCTCTTCCTTAGAAAATGTGCAGCGAACCTAGCTGATCCTCTGACTACAATATTCAACTATTCTTTGGAACAGGGCTTATTCCCTGATCAGTGGAAAATAGCGCACATCACGCCAATCTTTAAATCGGGTCGTGTTGATGATGTTGCAAATTACAGACCAGTGTCCATTTTATCCGCTTGTGGTAAAATTATTGAATCCCTTGTTCAGAAAAAAATGTTCTCTCACTTTAAAAGTGTGCTGGATGACAACCAGCACGGCTTTCGCCCCAAAAAATCGACACTGACAAATCTGGTCGAATATGTTTCCTATATATCATCTGCATTAGATGACGGTAGAGAAGTTCATGCAATATACACCGACTTTAAAAAGGCCTTCGATTTAGTAAATCAAGACTTACTAATTGCTAAATTAGAAAGTATGGGCATTCATGGGTCGTTGCTCCGTTGGTGCGAATCGTATTTAAAAAATCGCTCACAACTGGTGTATCTTAAGGGTTTCAAATCCAAACAATATTACATACCATCAGGGGTGCCGCAGGGTTCACACTTGGGGCCTCTATTTTTCTTAGTTTTTATAAATGATTTGGGTTGCAAAATTAGTTCGGAATATAAACTTTTTGCAGATGATTTAAAAATATACCGAACTGTATACAACGAATCCGATATTAATCAGCTTCAGCTAGATTTAAATAACGTGCACAATTGGTGCATACAAAATAAAATGTCATTAAATCAAAACAAATGTTACTTTATCAAATTTAGCAGAAAAAGGAAAACATGTGAATATTATTACTTGATTGATAACAGCCCGCTCCAAGAAGTTGATACTATTAGGGACCTCGGTGTTTTAGTAGATAGTAGTTTAAGTTTTAGGAGTCATTACGACCAAATTATTGGTCGGGCATCTAAATTGTCGGGTTTCATCGTCAGGGAAATGAAAATTTTTAAAGAACCAATTCTGACTATTTCCATTTACAACAACGTTATTCGAAGTATTCTGGAGTATTGTAGTACGGTGTGGAACCCGTTTTATCAGGTGCACTCTGATCGGATTGAACGTGTTCAAAAAAGGTTCTTATACCACTTAAGTTTCTCGGATAACAAGTGTCGTAGTCTGGACACGTATAACTCTAGGCTGAGCTATTATAAAATGAAATCTTTGAGCGCACGAAGGAAATCTCTGGACTTCATGTTTTTGTTTAAACTGATAAATGGGATAATAGATTCTCCTGAGCTTTTAGAAAAAGTGAAATTTAGTATCCCACGTAGTAGTAGCCGCTTAATTAACCGAAGGACTTTCGTACTGCCGCATAGTCGAACTAATATAGGTAATTTTTCACCCATTTACCGCATGCTCTCTATTGCCAACTCCATTCGTAGTGAAATAGATGTCTTTACTGGTTCTGTGGCCTCAGTTAGGACTAAACTTAGAGTATTAATCGTGTAATATGTTTTTATAGTTTTTTTTTTATGTTTCTTTCTTGTTTAATTTTTTTTAATTTTTTCCCAAAAGTTTTTTATTATTTTGAAAAAGTCACAACTTGTAATTTTTCGTTTAGCTAATTGTCTTTTTATTTTTTTTTGTCAAATTGTAAGTGTTTTACATAAAAATATGCATGCTAGATTCACATCTAGTAGATGGCAATCAGAAATATTGTTTTGTAACTTTTTTTTTATTGCATTTGTGATTGTACATCGGTTTTGTGAATTAAATAAAAAAAAAAAAAAAAAAAAAAATGTACAGAATCTTAAGTGACGGCTTCGTGAACGATCCATTTACACTGTGTATAAGTAGTATTGCGTTAAAGGAATTGCCCACATTTCGTCATAGGAATTATCTTCCCCCTTTACTGAAGACACTAAATGGTAAGTACATGCGTCAAAAAAAAAAATTCCAATGTTTAGTATCAGACTTACTGGTAGGTACACCGCCGTTGTCATGGACGTCGGTTTACAGAGACGCCTCCGATCCGCGGACAGGCTCGCCGCACACGATCCAATTTACGTAAGATTAGACAACGACCTTCGAGCTGTGTACGAGATCAATAGGGTAACTTGTTTGTTAAGGATTTCAATGCAAATGACTAGTGCGCTAAGCTTGCGTTTCCTTGTGATGACGCTCGTGAAATAACTGAACTTAGTGCTGCGTCGTGTTTATGGCGTGCACGTGTGCGTTATTATTGTTTGTTTAGACTGCTTTCAGGGATATGTTTAAGGTTCCTTGTTTAACAGTGACGTGAACAGCAGCCAGCAGATTAAAAATAAAGGCTACTTAAAAAAAATGTAAGTCAAAATATGAGTGAGAATAAAACTTTCCGGTGGCGAAAGTGTCCTTTGTTCAGCTAGCAAGTGCCACACACAGGAATTCGAGTGGCCGCTGAATGGTCAATTTCAATTTCTTAAACAAGAGATCTTCACACAATTGTTAACACACTCGTTACATTAAAGATCAAGCGCTTTCGTCATGCAATAGCGAGTAGTAAAATTGACATAACATCACGCCTGTCCCCAAAGGGTTAGGCAGAGGTGTATGTATAGGTAGTACATTTCACCAGTTATGTTTAAATACCACGTGAGAGTGGACAAGGCTTTATTCATAATCCAGATACAAATCCAGACTCAGGGCTGCTGCTGAAAACAATCCGGTCGGGATATTATCATTTACACTGAAAACGGGATATTTACCATGTTTACTGTTTGTTTGTTACGTTTGTTTTGTGAACATGTCAGTTCAAAAACGTATATTCTGATTGAATACCCACAGCACAATAACACTTTGCTCCACCTTGGAATAGAATCCAGGACCTTATGATCAGCAGTAGCGTTTGTGTCCAGTAGACCAACGCAACGAGGGGTTTGAATACGGAGTTTAATTACTCTCACCCCCGCTGCCCTCGGACACCGGCGGCTGAACACTCGCGGAACACTTGTGTTATTCAAAGAGGTTTACTTGGAAATTAGATTATGAGAAGGCTGGATGAGAAACTTTGATGTTTGGTTGATTCATCTCAAAACACCTTCTCATCTGCGAGATTAGACTATTTTAATACCACCATTCATTTCTTTTTTGAGTATTATGAAGTAACACTTTTAGTATACCATAAACAATATTCTAATCAATAAGGTATAGGTTGAGATTTAATGGACGAGAAATATTTTAAATAAATACCTAAAATATTCACGGCCAAACGAATTATCTATTTTTTGTTTTCTTATCCATCATCCCATAATCTTAGCTACATCTACCAAATGTTTGCAAGTATCCCTGGGAATTGGAAAGATCCTCGCATTGTGAGAATTGGAGCATATTACTTGTGACGTCAGAGACGTCGCTGTAGGTGCATGTATGTAGCTGTTTATACTGTCGCTACATGTGGCAGGACTCCTAGCGAGTTGCACATGTCCTTAGTCTTTCTGTCTTCTACCCTAACGCTCATCGGTTCTACGGCTAATATAGCCGGCCCATAGCTACTTCAGCTTACTTATTCTGTGAGCTATGTCAACAACTCTGGTTCTCTGTCGGATCACCTCATTACGGATACGATCCTTCAGAGAGACTCTAAGCATAGCCCATTCCATAGCTCGCAGAGCGACCTTAAATTTATGAACCAGCCGTACCGTCAGTGTGCACGTTTCGGCTCTGTATGTCATAGCAGGCAGGACGCACTGATTAAAGATCTTAGTCTTTAGGCTCTGTGGAATACGCGACGATAAGACCCGACAAAGCTTCCCAAACGCTGCCCAGCCCAGCTGGATTCTTCTGTTAGCCTCCCTCTCAAAGTTGTCCTTACCGAACTGCAGAGTTTGCCCGAGGTAAACTTATTCTCGAACAACCTCGAGAGCACCTCGGTAGTTATATGAAGCAGTATAATATTATACTGTTATTGCCGTCGGATAAGTCATTCCATTGAGCTGCAGCATATCGCCCGCATTCTCACAACGTGGAACGGTAGGTGAAGAACTCTAATTTAATTTTACACCCTTCTTACAAAAATTTCACGATACAAGTTCTAAACTTTTCTCCATTAATCGCTCATCACTAAGCAGAGATGCCTCATAAGCGCTCACTCAAGTCATTAGCATACAACGATTAGACTCGTCTCCGCCCGGTGCAGCTGCACTTAGCATCTCGTATCATTTCGCTAAGACTGCAGCTTGCAGCCTGTCTGTCTGTTTTCACAGAAAATACTATCGCAAGAACGCTCCGGCGTACTTCGAGCTTCCAAAGTGGTCTAATTTGTGAAACTAGGTTAAATTAACATACGTGAGGGGCGAGAGGACGCGCGGGGGGGGCGGATGGTATTGTTTACTCATCGAGTGGCAGTTGGCTGGAATTAACAAGTTTGTTAATAAGACAAGGCTTGTTTGAAGAGATGTGTCGCTTCGTGAGGATTACGGAGAGCTGCGACTTGTGGATGGATTTAGAGTGACTCAAATTAGGGGAGGTCACGGTTTGAGTTTGACTTTACTAATATTGACAAGGAAACTTAGAGAATTAGAAATAACTACTAATTTATGTTAGAAAATGCACATAATGTTCTTTCATACAAGTTTTACGAAGCATCTACGACGCCGAAACCCTTGCTACGATCGCTACGATTGCTAGTAATCGTAGCGGTCGTAGCAAGGCGGCATTCATTCGGCAATGCAATGATATTAGTCATAGAGGTATGACTTTATAAAATTAATGTAGTTACAGAATATTACTTATTCCTGCCTCTGAAAAGCTCCCTCATAGTTGACCAAGCGACATTGCAGCAATTGCATACACCAGCTGTCACAAAAGCTTATCCACTATATAATAGAATGGTTGCCCATTCTATTTCAGAGCTATTTTCAAAGACTTAAATCTTACAAAACCTTTTACCGTAATTAGGAAATTGTATTCCATTAAAACATAACGTGTAAAAAAATGCAAGTTTCGCAAAACAGTCCTACGGTAAAAAGTTGTGAGGTCTAATGTCTTTAAAAAAAAAAGACTTGTCCATCGCACGGCAACATAATCAAATAAGAATAATCTACTAGTTTAAGTAGTCCTAACTCCTAATTGAAAATAGCGCTAGCGGTCCAGATTAGATTTTATTGTATGTAGCTTCTAGCTGAGCTGGGCAGTATTTGGAAAGCTTCGTTGGGTCTTGTCATTGCATATTCCACAGAGCCTAAGAGTCAGAGTCTAAGGTTTTCAACCAGTTCGTCCTGTCTGTTATAACTTACGAAGCCGAAACGTGGACACTCACGGTACGACTGGTCAATAAATGCCACCGTAGGCCACCGTAGGCGCGGGCCTGTGGACGGCGAGTTGTGGGCTAGCTCGCAGTTCAACCGTCTTATGACGACAGGCCGTGCCGACGGCGCGTTCGTGTTACACGTGCGCCTCAAAGAGATATCAGCAAATAAGTAGGGGTCCGCATGGGCCGATGCCTCCCAGGGCTGCGGGACTGTTCGAAAGAGATACCGTGGCCCTGGAACACAAAGGGCAAAGAAGGAACATGGATGGGTTTTAGTCAGTACAAGTCTGCCACTCCCTTCCGCTCCGTCCAGAGTGGGGGCGTCACATGATGATTTCCCATCCGAAAAAAAAAAAAAAAGCTATGGAACGGGCTATGCTTTCGACATAGCTCACAGAATAAGTAAGCTGAAGTGGCAATGAGCCGGTCATATTAGTCGTAGAACTGAAGACTGTTGGAGTAGACGTGATAACATCCTATCTAAGGGAAATAATCGTGCTGCGGACTAAAACATTATTATGTAGGTAAGTGCACTAATCAATTTGGTCAATGATCAATTTCACGCAGAATGTTCACATTTCACAATGTTTTTAATTCAGTTGACGATAATCGCCGTAACATATGAAATTGACGGTAGATATTTTTGGTAAAGATTCACCTTGATACATCTTCAGCATCTGCCTAGCCTTTTCCTAATTATGTTGGGGTGGTCTTCCAGTCTAACCGGATGTAGTTGAATACTAGTATCTTATACGGAGCGATTGCCTTGGTAATACGATACCCCTTGGTACTGGTTGTAAGACTTTCGGGCTACTGACTAATTGTATACTATTCAGATTACTACATCATATAAGGCTAAATACCTCCTAAACTTTATTACCATTATTTTAAGTACTTTCCTTCAGAATTCCTAAATATCGCAGTTATCGCTTAATATTATCATCGCACATTAGGGATTATAGTTCATAATTCAGCAAGTAACTGAATGCTGTTTTGTGTAAACCAAATGAACTACAATGAAACGGCGCGAACATTATAAATGGCGCGGTTCCAGTCGCTCCTGAGGGGCTGTAACGCGCTTAAGAGATCGTAACTGCAAACATTGTAATACGCAATGAGTGCGAACATCTGAGCGCATTAAAAACACTGTTTCCGTTGTAACATTAATATCTACCAGAATGTTGTAAATAAACTGGACCACCCTTTCTAAATGAGTACAGTCAGGTTAATTAATTGTTTATCAAATTGAAACGCCACACAATTCATATGGTTGCAGTTTGCTAATCGAATCTTGCTAGAATCATCATCATTATGTTATCCCCTTATCCCAATTTATTTGGCCTATCAGGTATTCTTCTTCCATACTGTATCACTCACACCCTTACTAGCCTTATCATATTATGAGGACCAAAATACGAGGTGATGAACAAAAGGTCTAACGACTACTAGTTACTTCCAAACGTCAAATGTTTACATCTGTTAATTCTCATCAGGAACTCGTTTACTTAGCGCACTAACCCCACATTACGGCGCGTGGCGCGCTCAGTCAGAGCGGATTAACGCTAACGACGCGGAGTGGACAGCGGCTCACGCTGCGAATCGCTGCGTCCACTACGTGTACCATTGAATAAACTACAACGCAAAGTATGATGCAAGGCCCAAAACATATTTACAGAATGTTCGTTTGCCTGGCAGAATGTTATAACATTGTTTATCCTGTTCATAGTATAAATCGGTGATTCCATATACACAAACTCTATGAATAGGTATAATAGCTAATCTTGAATAGTCTAAAGAGTATCCACAGGCTGTATGGTGGAGGATAGGAGGACTTGACTAAACGCTTTTTTTAGAACAGAAAGTACGCAGCTTAATTTTGTCATTTATTCCTATAAAATGATATTAAATAGGATCGATCTATCACTTTACATAATAATGATCATAAACTACCTGAACAGTAGGCTAGCTAGCAGCTTATCATTTAATTAGTCATAAGAGGATTACTGAACTCGCGGAGTTTACCTATTTACAGCACGTCGCTATTTATGAACCGATAGTGACGTACCTATACACAGCTGGGTATTACTGCGTATCCCACAAACAAAGGAATTAACTCCGTGTTCCACATAACTCTGTACGAGATCAATTGAGGATTTAATGTGCATTCAATGCCCATTTATTTATCTTTATAAAACAAATACCTAAATGAGGTTTATGTCAATAAATTATATCGGCTGAAATTCCTGAAATGATTGGTGTTGTGAAAGGACGATATTTTATACAATATTAATTAAAATATTGTGCTCTGATTACAGAGAAAATACCATGGGACCAACTGGATAGGTTTTATCAAAACTGGAAGGTAGACGCGCGGTTTCTCGAGAAGTGCAAGAAGTGGAGGGAGGCCTTTGCCCAGGAGTGGGACAGAGCAGGCAAGGAAACCAAAAGCTCCGCGCTTAAGCGACACTCGTGTAGCGGCCATGACTGCAGACACAACAAATGAAAGAAGAGAACGCCACAAGACACCGCGACGCGAAGGAAATAAGTACAGTGGAGCGTGTCTCTTTGAGCATAGTCCAATCATCGTTGTGAAAGGGTTGTTGGAAATCACCGCCTTTCCCTAACGTAACTTCATCATCATCTGCCTTGCTTTTCCCACTATGTTGGGGTCGGTTTCCAGTCTTACCAGGTGCAGTTGAATACCTGTATTTTACATGGAGCGACTGCCAATCTAACCTTCACTACCCAGTCAGTACTGGGTAATATGACAACGCTTGGTAAGATTGGTTGTCAGACTTTCGGGCTACTGACCACCTGTAACGACTGTCACAGATCGACTAAATTACAGCCGGGACCAACGGCTTAAGGTGCTACCCCAGCCACGGAGGAAACTCGGTATGTAATTCGTAGTCACCCATCCACGGACCAACCTAGGCAAGCACGGCTTATCCTGAAGATCGACCCGAGCGGCTGTTAATTTTTAACCACGATTTCCTCATCTAACCTAACTTCTTAGTACAAAAATAACTTCGATTACTGTCCAATATTCAGAACATCTCGGTTTTGGTCCCCGTGGCGCAACGTGCAGTATCTACAGCTTGTGCAGTTGTCTCCCAGGCGGGCAGCACTTCGCATCGCTTTGCAAAGTGTTTTAAGTGGTGTATTTCTATTTCGGCTCTAGATAAAATAGACAAGGTACTCCCAATGCTATAGCCGTACCTGTAACGTCTTTGACCACTTTAGTCTATAGCTCGTGGCTAAGGATCGCGGCGGTCCCATTTTATAAATTGTTTAGGTGTGTCGTGTAGGACAAGTTGCTAACGTTTATTTTCTTTCATATGCTTAAATTGTTCTGCAAAATTAGCCCATATTGTTCTCATCGCTGTGAAACAGTCCTCATCTTATGAGAAGTGTGCCGTATTTCACCACGCGGTGAAAATGAAATTTACTTTTCCTTTCAATGCTATTGTTCAAAAGTCACGCCAATCATTTAATTTAAACGCAACCCGCTCCTCAGCTAAAACGTAGAGTAACAAAGGACGCTAACTCGATATAATGCAAGAGTCGCGACTGTTTGCCTTGCTGTTCACCTTATAACAGCGCTGTTTGTTCGGCAAACTTCGGCTCTTTCCGCCTTTCTATTACGTCACACCCAAACAGATGCAGTAGACTTTCGGTTAATATTCTCACCGTAACAGCGATTATTCCCGAAGATTGTTTCAAGTTTCTGTTGAGTTAAAATAAATAGAATTAAAGTGAACTTTTTAACGGATCGTTCAAGTTAGGAGAGCTAATATTTTAAGTAGATATTATCTTATAATTGGAGCGGTAACCAGTTAAATAAACTCGGTCAAATGCTTGTGTGAATTTAATAAACGAAAATACTATTGTTACTTCATGGAGGCACTCCAAACATTACTTCGAATATTCAATTCAGTTTTTCCTTTGCTGCTGCCCGCTGGCTACATTCAGCAAGTACGTATCATAAGGTTAGTACAATCATTTATTCAGCATCATTTATGTTAATGAGGTCGTCCCGCTCTATAACACAAATTGAACTGTACCTAAACCATCAAACTATAGTATATTTGAAGCAAAACTTCAAATTTTTACGTGAAGGTCGACTTTAAGCCAAGTAGATTTATGTAGACGAAAAGATAGACCAGAAGAAATGTCGCCTGGATAGGTTCAAAAGAATCACTAACGACTGTCCACTTGTGCTCAAAATGAATTCTCTTGTTCTTAGCGTCAAATGACCAAATACTACCAAATACTAACACCCTATGGGCCTTGATGCCTGACAGTAAAATATTTTTATTTTTATTTTATTTTTATTATTTTTTTATAAATATCTACAAATGCCAGCCATGGCCAATAGCTCAACGTGCTTTTCGACGCAGGGAGGGGAATTGGTGTTTTAGGGATTTTTACCCATCGACGGAGCGATCTCGTCAAGAATGCTTAACTTTGAAGATCGATCCGTAGTGTTGAAATAAAACTGTAGCAAGCGATTCGTAAGCCGCCTAAGCCTAAGCTTGACTGCCTCGAGGTCTTGTGGTGCTGAGCATGAGGTCTTGGGATCAATTTCCGAGTCGGGAAAAGTATTATTGCGGTTTTTATCAGAAATTTCTCAGTAATAGCCACGGAATCTGGTGCCCGGTTGATGGTAATAGACTCTCCCTATTACATGGGACTTAAACATATCAGGCGAAACGTGGGTGTACTTGTTAGGTACAGCTCTGCCTAACCCATTGGGGATTACAGGCGTAATGTTATGTTATGTGTCATAAACCTCCGGGCCAACCTTCAAAATGTCAAACAACAATAAAAACTGGAGCTAAGTTTATGTAAAAGTAGCAATGTTGGCAGCCGGCGGCTCTGCCCTCGCCGCAGTACGTAATCAATGGCACAACGATAGTATACATTCCAACAAGACCGTGGCTCAATATTGAGCGCCGAGTTATAGCACGCGTGACTTATTGACGCCCTGCTTGCCGCACTAGGGCTGCTGTGGCTGTACATAACATGCATTTTTTCCTGAAAATGTTATTTTGAACGCAATAATGGTTACTGAGGATTATTTGGCGTTCTAGAACGCCGATGGTAATGTTATCAACAATGCTTACTTGCACTATTTGGAACATTGACTGACTAGAACGATGAATGAGCCTATTCAGGAAAACCACTTCATCGGCAATGTTTATGCCAAATAGTAAAAAGAAAAACATGTTAAAACTAATACACCATATAATAATGTTAGACCCTTTCTGCTTAAAATATTCAATGAGAAATTGTAAACCGTGCGAGCCATCCCTAGCAGCTTCACAATCGCAATGATGGTTAAATGTTCTCGTTTTAAACAATACACAGAGCGTCGGCTGCGTGTTGCCAAGTGAGCGAGTGCTGTGTGGAGAGGTGCTAGGGTACAATCGTATGTACATGGTGTACATTGTGCACTGATTACTGGGGACTCTGATTATCACAAATTAATATTATACACTTCAGATAAATTCGCAAATCTTTGAGGATTTTCTCATTGTTATAATGAAATTATAATTATGCTTTCATTGCTTTTTCGATAAATGTATTTCATGACAATATGATCATCATCTTCATCTGCCTAGTCTTTTCACAAAATTATGTTGGGGCCAACCATTTTATAAAGACAACGTACTGATCTCCACAATTCAGCTGTCTGGTAACGTGGTAACGCGTCACCCATTGGCAAGAATTTCTATCAGACATTCGCGTTTGTGACCACCAGTAACAGCTGCTAAATATCGACGAATTATAACCAGAATCATCGACAGAATTCATGATATTACCGAGTGATTAAAAGATGGTAGGTGCATATATTTTGCCGCAAGCCAAACATTGTTATTGTGGCGACTATGTTTTGAATTTCTAGCAGTATCAACCATTACTGATTGGTGATAAATCACTGAAGCGGTGGCTGTTCCGACCGCTTCAATTTGTTTCTATAACATGATCTGTGTGGACTTGATCCCAACAACGGTACAATAGTGATTAGCGCGGTTGTCCAGTGGTCCAATCACTGCGGATCAGACCGATCAGACCGATCGGAGCGGTCGGATCGGATGTCGGTTAGATTGAATCCCGCGACACGAATCGCCGCGGATTACAACCGCTCGCTCTATTATTGAAACTCCTACCGAAGTGTGGGTGGCGCCAGTGATAGCGGGTTGTGCGGACTATGCAGATGCTCGAATTAATATCGTTTTGAATTGTGTATCTATATTTGGATCAGTAATTCCGGTTGTCAGTTCTATAGGTATATTATTTCTTATGTACCGATTAAACGTTGCAGTTGAGCTATTTCATTACTGATAAGTAGGAGATGAAACCCAGTTTCAACCAAAGCGAAGACGAGCAGGGTGGAGAGGGAACGTGCCAGAATCTACCGATCATATTGGTTAAAATCAACATCACGTCTCTCGTCTCGCCTGTGATTGACCGAATCTATCACGTGCCTGCACCGCTGCGCTTTGATAAAAACGGAAACCAGACATTATTATACAGACTTGGACTTTAGTAAGTCTTTCTGGCTGTCTACTTTATTTTGGTGGTTCAACAATAAAATTATGAAACTGAATTAAAAACACTTTACATCACTTATGATTTCTCAGATCTCCCCGCTGTCACCACCGCGCCTCCTGGTGGCGTAGCCACAAAACATGAATATTCAGCATTCACTCAAAGCGGCGCGACACTGTATGCGCTCCAACAATACGCTACTCACAATAAAATTAGACAAATACAAGTCGCCGCATGTACCCTCAGTGTAGCTCATGTGTACAGTACACAGCGTTTACTTCTTGCTTCGCCTGGCTCACCGAGCCAGGCGAAGCAAGAAGTAAACGCTGTACTATATTCTGGTCTCGATTTATGGCTAAACATGGCTTTTTTAGCGCGTGATTAAAATCGTCACTAACCAAAACTATCGTTTTTCAACAGATTAAAAAAAACAATCCACATATTTTTTTACCAACAGTGTCCTTTTGTCTCGTCCTTCGAGCGCCAAAACATCCATGTCTATCACTATAGCAATACAGAAAACCTACTTGCAATTGAGTATTAACCTACACACCAACACATACAAACTAACACTCATCGTAACATACACACCCTGAGTTACCTTTTAGTTTTAGGTATCTTTTATGATTGAAACCGTTGTATTTGATATCTTTTAACAGTCAACCATATTTGTCGAAAGAGACTGGATAGGGTATCCTAGTGCAGGATCCAGTGTCACATCTTATTGTAACACGTTTATGAAACAATACATTTTTTATTTTATTTATTATTTTGAAGACCAAATTCTTTTTACGTCTTCTTTGTTAACTGTTGCCAGAAGGCTTAGAGTGAATTAAACAGATAACGTTACGGTCAAAAACTGTTCTGATTTGGACTAACCTACAACAAACCTAGGTTGATAAATTCGTTGTCATCTGGAAAGAAGCTAAGATTATTTTAAAAACCAAAATTGATGATAGAGACCTAGTAGGTAGCCTATCACAGGTGCTATCCGTATACCAAATTCCCAACAAGAGGTTTCCAATGTGCGCACAGCTTTACGGGGAGTGCCCCACGTATAAGTAAATTTGAATGTAGGCACTTTCCCGATTGCGGCTTAGGCCTTAAGCCCACAGCATTTTATTTACGTATTTACGGCCACGTCGTGCTGTGATTTGGTTCAAGTATAGAATTTGGGTTACGTACAGCTCTAATTCACGCCTGTGTCAAAGCGGATCCAATAACGTTATTGGCATTATTTATAGTCTGTTTTATCAGGTAAATCATTCCCAGTTACACACATTTACATGTTAATAGTAGCCTTATAGTATTTAGTCTAAAGTTGTATTGCATTTCAAATCATATAACGGTCGGTTTAATCATTTACTTCTGTCAATAGTCTGAAGTTGACAGAGACAGAATAATATTTTAATTATGTTGTGTATGAGCTTTTATTTTTCTATGGACTTTATTATTTTAAAATGGCATAAAAAAAATTATACCACTCTAGACTGCACTATGCACACATGCTGTGACGCTCTTAATGTGCAAGTCTTTCTACATCGTTCTCACATTTATTTATAATCTCAACATGAATGATGAAACCAATATTTTGTTAAAATATTTTGATTTAAAAAAGTGTCCATGGAGTTTCTTGCCCATTCTTCTCCATGGACATCTACGCTTTGGAATGTGCAACTACAGTATTTTTTCAAGTTATAATTTCTTGTGACTGTGACTGTAGCTTCGCTTCTTTTTGTTTTTTTGACATTCAAAAGTGCCTGTGATGGTCTAATTAAAATAAATGCTTTTGACTTTTTGACTTTTATGAACATTTAATGACATGGTTTGTTACAAATACGATTAGCTACATTAGTGCTGGGATCCGGGCAGCGGGGAGGTACGAGGCATCCCCCCCAGTGCTGAATCGCGCGAAACTTTAAATTGAACATAATTCGCGCTAAGCCGCCGAATGCCGCGCCACGCGCCACCATCCGGCCACCCGGTGTGGTAGCGAGTGAGCGCCGAGATATAAACGATAAATAATGACAAGGCCTGGTTGTGGCAACATTTTTCATCAATTACTAGGGATTATAGCATACATTTTCAGTAATAATAGGTTTCTAGTCTGATTTCACTCGACTGCGGCGAAAGGAGGGTTACGTTTTTGTGTTTATAACGTGGAACTAAAACACAACTATCGATGTATAGGTGTTATTATACTATCTCTGTGAAACTCTGGAAATGCAGGCGTGTGGTTACGTTATATATTACAGACTATCAAAAAATATATTATGTTGAACAATAAAGTATAAGCACCCCCCACAGTACCTAACATTATTCCTTAACAAACTGTTCAACATCCTTCTTGCATTATATCTTAAAAAACGCAAAGTACTACTCATAAAGTTTCCCAACGTCAGTCATTTAAAAGACTCCTCATAATGGATGCAGTTAATCGCTTTACCGGGTCGTCAGTTAGAATGAGCGCGCAAATCCTTCAGTGTATAAAATAAGTGTTGAAAGTTGAAATATCTTTGAATCCGCTCGGTTGGCGCGGTATCTGCGGCCGGCAGCCACTGTCAGCCACTGATAAAAACCACCACACAGGAAACTCAGAAGACCCGCTCAACAAATCAACCGCTTGACAAACTACATGCGTGTGTGGCAAAGTATATGCCAGGAGTCACCACGACGCGACGGTACTCACGCGAAGGAAACAAGTGTACGCGCGTGTTTCTTGACGTACAACGCACCGCCTGAGGTTGTGAACGGGGGCACAAATGGATAAATCCTACTGTGTAGATATTTGCGAATGTTCTTGGGCTTTCAATGTTGTAACCTGCGTGTGTTTTATGCAAAACTAATAACTTAGACTTGTTTGTTATATGGATAAGCATGCACCTATATGTGAGATCGAGTGCTTCTTCTGTTTCTGTGCTTTTGGTGTTAAAACTGCGAGACTCGCTAGTCAACCAGTAGACAGCGCGAGTTAAGCTCGCACTGAGTTTACTGGATTTTGTGTTCGAGCTTCTGAGAGGCTGGGTACAAAGTTAAGTCGGTAGATTATACCTCACGTATGTGATACATTAATCATCGTTGTTTTGATTTCCGGATTAATATGTAATTCAATTCAGTCGAAAGACCATAGAAAAAAAAACTAGCAATATAATTGGTAGTTTTTTCCCCATCATCTTAGTGTCTCAAAAAATCTGTGTGAGAATAAAATAGGGTTGATGAAGTTTTATAGTAGCAAACCTTTATAATGTTATAAAAATATTCTGTATACTAATCTTATATTTACAAAAGAAGACAAAGAGCCACGAAATAAACATATGTACATTTATTAATAAAATATCAAATGAACCTTTATAAGCCTCTAAGAGGATTACATTCGTTCGGGCTTTGACAATGCTTGTTCATGTAAAATTAATATTTACAATACAAATAGGCCAATTTCAGAATAATATACAGTTAAAAGATCGTGACAGTTGTGGGGAAATCTGTCAAGTGTGCGCTGAAAGTTTAGTATAGCCCTGTGAGTACAGTTCAATCAGAAAATGCATTCGCTTTAGTGATTTATTTATTTAGGTTAGCATACAATTGTTTACACGTTACATTTCATTTAAAAGTACACGATATAAATTTAAATAAATGTATGTCGTATACTTTTAAATGAAATGTAAATATATGTGTGTGTGTGTGTATATATGTGTTATGTAATGTATGTATGACCCTGTAATGATAGTCTAAGCTGTTATAAATAAATATTTATAACAGCTTAGACTATCTTTACAGGGTTTACCCTAATGCGACAGTAAACTAATATACTAAACTATATACTTACAATAAAAAAATTACAAAAATTAAAACTAACAACATTAAATTATTACACCATTAAAACACAAAACAGCATAACATAATTACTTACATAAACATAGTACACACATTATTCATTTACATTAGAAAATAAAATAAAAATTAAGTATTATTTTATTTATTATTTATTTATTTTGCTTTAGGATAATATAAATAGTAATACGCTTGCGAATTCACTCCAACAACATGTAATTACATCGATCTGAGTTTGAAGGTCGTTGATGGTACGGATAGCTCTGGTAAGGGGTGCCTTGGCAAGCAGGTTAGTTCTGACTGCAGCTGTGGCGGACTGCGCCTCCTCTCGCGGGTAGCGATCCGGTACACAGAGACTCAAGCGCCGCAATACTCTCCGCTCCACGAAGCACCTTCACCAAGTAGGCGGCCAGCGTAAACTCCCGTCCGACCTGCAGTTGATTATAGCCAACCATGCCCAGGACAAACAGAGTGGGATACATCAGTGGGTAAATCGAATATACCCCAAATTTCCTGTAAAAATGGCGCGTGAACTTGTTCTGAACGCGCTCCAACATTACAGTGTACTTAGCTTCATGTGGAGCCCGCACCGCACTATGTTCCAGATGACTCCTGACTAGTGCATCATACAGGATCCAAACTGCTATGATGTTTGTGAAGTTTTGTGTCTGTCTCAGAACAAAACCTAAGTTTCTGTACGCCTTCTTACAGATCTTGGTTACATGCTCACGGAATGACAGATCGGGAGTCATGAAAACACCCAAGTCTTGCACCTCCGTGACTCGTTGCATTGGCGCTGCATACACCACGTACTCATAGAGTAGAGGTGCACGAGCACGGGCAAAACTCATCAACGAGCACTTGGGTACGTTGAAGTACCTACAGTTTGTTTTCATGACTCCATTGTACTATTCGATCGATGTCTTCCTGTAGGCTCCTGCAATCAGACTCGGACCTAATCTCCAGCACCAAATTGAGGTCATCTGCAAATAACAAACAAGATCCATGTCTCACGAGTTCCGGCAAATTGTTTATCATTATGATGCATTCTAGAGGCCCTAAGTTGGTGCACTGACTTACACCAGACCAAGTGTAATATAAGTCGGATTCACTTCCGTTGCAGTCCACATACTACATTAATTTATAAGTGCAGCAATTACTTACAGGTTAAAACTATTATATTTATATTACATTATACATTTTCATTATTGCAATTAATTGTGATTTCTGAATATGAATTGATCTTCATGTTTCCGCATTAGCAGTATTGTGCCCTCACCGGGGCAACGCTTCGCCAGCGGTCGCCATATTAGTCCAAAGTTTTGGAATCGCTGTGATCGACGATTATCTTTTTATTGCGTTCTGTAACTTTGTAAAACAAGTTACTAACTGGAGTAAAAAAAGTTTTATTGTGTTTTAGAAATTACTTTAAATTACATTGGCACGTGAGACGTAGCTTGTGTTTTGATTCGAAAAAAAGCCGACGTATTTTTGTGTGAAAGTAAGTTAAGTGCAAATGTGTGACTATTTAGATAAATAAAGATTTGTTAGATTTGTAGAGTGCTTGTTTGAATATAATATATACATATATATTTTTTTTTTGATAGCCTACTTTGTGTCCCACTGCTGGTCAAAGGCCTCCCATTTGTTTGAATATAGTAATGAATAAAAACCGGAAAAGTGCGAGTCGTACTTACACATACACAGAGTTCCGTAGCACCAAACAATATAATATAAATATTTTGAAGGAACAATATAATAGGAATATTTTCATAATGTTGTATTGTATTACATTAAAAACAAAATTAAAATTATTTTTCATAATAATTATGTTGTATGTAAAAACAAAGTTTCTGCTGCAGTTTGATGAAAAACTCCCAAGCCTCAAAAAGTAAACATCAAATCTTATTCAAAACAATTTTCGTTGAAAGTTTTTTAACGTTCTACAATCCTACATTTTTTCAGAGTTTTCCTCCTCTTACTTTAGAAATTAGAGGAGGGGGGGGGGGGACAAACATTTTACCATTTTGGAAGTGTCTTTCTTACAAACGATTGACTTTGAGACAAAATAGTTAATGTCATTTTTAAAGACCTATTTATAGACACCCCGCATATACGTATTACACACAAAAACATTATTTTTAATTTCCGTTCCAAATATGGGGAGCCCCCTTAATCTTTTATTTTTGTATAAAAATCGTAAAGTAGTTCACAGAATACATCTACCTACCAAGTTTCAACTGTGTAGTCTTAATAGTTTCGGAATAAAGTGGCTGTGACGAACGGACGGACATACAGATAGACATGACGAATCTATGAGGGTTCCGTTTTTTACCATTCGGCTACGGAACCCTAAAAATAACAACTATACACCAATTTACACGATACGATACAAATACTATATACCCTACGTATTATCGAGTAAGTTAAGAAGAACTTTGATCCCAGTAGCCTAGCACACGGATGCTATAGAATATGAACCGTCCCATTCATTATAAAATATTTCTCCATACAAATACGCGGACAATCGCCAGTGAATGAAATTCGTGAAAGTTGAAGCGCATTCCTGTGAAAAGCTCCCGAATTCTACTTTCAGTTTGATCCAGTTCGCAACGATTATGATTCTATTGGATTATAAGTTATCGACGCCGACTCCTCCACGGATTTACATTTTAATTTATCTAAAAGTGACGTCGTTGTGTTTTGAGGGGTTACATTGAGTTTTAAACGGTACGACGACGGCGTTGTTTGTTTAAGATTATTATGGTAAGAAGGACTGATTTTAAACAATGAAAGATTTTATTCTAAATTTTATTAATAACTTCATTTACTTTTTGTCAAGAATAAACTAAGACTAAAACATAAACTAAGAAGAAAAAAGCTTGGATAATTATCACGTGGAAATGACATAACTGAGAGTTAAGTATAACCACAATTAGCGAGATGAACAAATAGTAAAATAGAACCTGCATGAGATAACTACACGAATTCAATTAACAAACAGCGCTTATGAAAATATAAACTGTTTTAATAAAAGGACCACTATCAAAACACGACTCCTACAACTCCTCCGTTCTCCTTATGGCGGTAGTTTTATTCCTGCAATTAATATTTGGCCTTATCGCAATGCACTACGGTTTACAATTCCTAAAACTGCTAATCAAAAGTATTCAGCAACGATATTCGTGAAACGACCCAAAACTAATTTCAAACATTTAGAAGCACCTACAACCCGGCTGCCTAATTTAATTATTAATCGAAATTCGCACAATAGGAATGAAACAAAGCCACGTTAATCTGTGCAAAACACGGTCTCATATTCAATTATGTCCGAAACAAGCGAATACGAAATGAGGCGCTTACCTATACGAGTGTGCCTATCAAAGTTTAACAGGAACGTTGAGCAGCAGAGAATCAATTGGCCCACTGGTTTATTGCAACATCTGTGGCGTGAATATTTTAGTCTGTGTCGCGTAGCGGCGCGGCGTAAGGCATCTCCCGCCATTCGCGAGTGCGGTGTGTAGGCGCGCGGTCCTCTGCTACGGCGTAGAGGCGCTACGGCTACGCCATCGGAAAGTATTTCGCGGGTGAACTTTTGTGTTGAATAGTTTATTATGAGCGTGTGCTACGGGATGCTGGCTGGAGGAACTTGAACATTGAGTTAGTGGTGCTGATATCAACACGATACCTGTAAGTGTATTGTTATGTTTGCACTGAAGTGTACTCACTTAAGGAAAAAAGATTTTGTGGGCATTTCTGTTTATTACAGGATGATGGACAGAACATGAATATGACATGATTTATTAAACAATAAGTATACGGCTGTTTCTACTGTTTGTTGTTATGTATAAGAAATTACAACAAAGTAGCAAGTGGAACTTGAAAGTTATTCCAGCTTATCAACACAATTTTCCATTATTATTGTTTGCTATATATTATTATCGTTAACTTCAAAAACAAACGTTTTAAAACTGAGGTAACGTTTATTTCTCACATAAAACGAACTAAACCTTACTTTAACAACTTCCTGAAAAAGACAAAACAAAACTGTTACCCACAATTAAAAGCCAAAAATGAAGTACAAAGGCTTTGGGTACAAAGTAGTTCTGTTTAAGTCGCGTTGAGTTAACGCGTCCACTTCCGCGGCGTGGTACAAAAGAGCACAAAATAAATTAAAACGACGTTAGTGCGGTCAATTGCCGCTCTTTATTGTTGCCGGTTTACAATGGTGGAGAAACTGGGGAATCTTGATTTTAGGCAACAATTACGTCTAGTAGTTAACTGCAGAGGACTTTGAATCATTGATATTATGCCCATGTCCCATGTTACTTGGGGCCGCTGCAGCTGTACCTAGTTTGGGCGATGATGAGTCATCCAGTTATCTATGATCAAGGCTCAGTGTAGGGTATCTCGTCTTATTTGACGCTTTCAATTGTGGAGGCAGTTGATTGCAAAAAACTTTAGATGATGAATCATTTATTTCATTTTATCATTCTACTGTTTATTTAGACAGGTGTGATGATGTCTGAATATTTGATTATTAATATGTTGAATATCTGCATATTAAAGACTTTCAAAATTACTTTCAAGTAGCTAAGCACTTAGTACTTTGAAAGATTGGTATTTTTTACATCAATCATACTATTATGAGGAGCGGGTACTTCTTAGCATTATCGAAGGGATAGGTGACATTATATTTATTACGTTACTAGCTTTTGCCTGAGGCTTCGCTCGCGTTAATTTTGATTTTGTCGACGTGGTGGTGTGAAATATACTTTACGACCAATTCTCATACCTACCAAATATACTTAAAAGAATTCATAAACATCGGTCGAGCCGTTTCGCAGGACTGCGACCACAAACACCGTGCCACGACATTTTTAAATATAAGGTGTTATTTAGGTCAGCACCAACAAATAATAACTATAAACAAAAGAAACTTTTAGTAGAATATTTAGTTGATGTGAAATGTAAAAATCCGTTAAATAAAGTTCTTTTCACATACATAAAATATTGAATCTACAGATCGGCACAGTTAACAAACTACAGCAAGTTCACGCGCTACTTTTTCGAACATTTCAAACTATATTCGTATCAATCAACGACTCGTGCCGGATCCACAGCACAGCAACAATTCGTACGGTGTCGTGTGACATGACACTTGACATATTAAACGTTGTTTAGTTAGTCTTGACAATGAATACGCGTCACTTGGAACTTAATGAGACATTCATTGAAGTTGATTACATTTGCGTTGTGTTCGAGATGTTTCACTTGTAATTATGAGAATGTTTATTTTTAAAACATATCTTGATGCCAGGTAATTTCATTTATTATCTCAGGAGTTTCATATTCTTTATTAATTTTTAACAGTCTTACTTTATTTAGGGACATACAGGCTATGAAGGCTATTCAAACTCATAGAAAAGTAACGAAATGGCTGTTGAACCATTTGTGACTAATGAGCAGTTCAGGCTCTTCCTTGAAAAACTTTGAAACAAATCACAAATGTTTACAAACTTTTAAAAATACATGTGTTGTGTCGACTGCCATGCTATTTTGGAGTAGGTATGTGAATCCTTAAACAATGATTTATGTGCCCATTTTCACTTACACTAGGCAATACCTAAATAAAAGCGTAAATGAAAGCAAAACGGTCGACTCATCGCTTAATGAAATTCCAGGTGTCGCTTAGGTAAGTAAACACAGGCATTAACCTTAATCCGAGACAGGCACGTCTTTTTTTTTATTAGCCTTGTATGTCCTCCCTCCTTTGCAAATGCCTCCCCCATATCCTTCCAGGTACACTTCTCCTGCGCCACCTTGAACCAGCCTTCGTTATGCGCGTCCAGATCATCTCGCCACCTCTTCCTAGGCCTGTATGTCATGGCAACCGAAAAATCTAATAATCTTCAGTACTGAGGCTCTCATTCACTGATGGATATCTACAGGATCACATATTAATCTTACTAATATTGAAGGTCGATTTTAGTAGTTATTTTATCTGGAGTGTTTTTAATCTGCCTAAATGCTCGAACTTTGTTCTTTGGATGTTGTTCACGCGACATCACGCCTGTACTTCCCCGAAGGATTAGACAGAGATAGAACTATAGTACACCCACACCTCGTCACTCATGTTGTCAGTCCCATGTAATAGATGGCGACCTTGTGGCTAAATAATAACAGGCACTTGGGTCGATCTTCAGGTTAAGTCGCGCTTGGCTAGGTTGGTCCATGGATAGGTGACCAGACATTACATACCGAGTTTCCTCCGTACCTCTTAAAACCTCGGCGCGTTTTGGCTGTCATTTGTAAATCTTTGAAAGTTGTTACAGGTAGTCAGTGGCCCGAAAGTTTGACGACCAGTCTTGCCACGGGGTATCGTATTACCCAGTACTAAATGCGTTGCGGTGGATTTCAGTTATGCAGTCGCTCTATGTAAAATACTGGTATTTAGCTGCATCCGGTTAGACTGGGAGCCGATCCCAATCCCGAATTCATTTACGGTAGCTACAACTTATTAACCAACAGGCTGAGATGACAATAATTGGATGTGTCGCAACATACACAAGTTTTACCTCCGGCCGTAGATTCATGGAATATGTTGGATAATTGCATTATCTAAGTTAACTAAAGTTTATCCAATTTGTTGGCAGGTTGGCCCAACATTCGCCCAACATGTGGTTCAACACGCTCCCCGGGTTGCTACTGATCGTCGTGGCCGGTATGTACATACAAATGCTGATTTATTTATTATTCTAATATCTTCATTAACATGCTTATTATTCGGAAAAGTTATATCAATAACATATATGTTTAGCTTTTCTTGGAACGAAAAATTAAACAATCAAATTAATGATAACTAGAGACCTATGAAATAAATAAATATAATATTGCTACATGATGTTTTCATGGAATACTGAATTAAATTATAAATTCTGTAGGAAATAAAACAAGTTGACCTTTTTTTTTAAACCATATTGAAATGTACCTAATAATTATTCTCAAAGATATAATGACAATATGAAAAGAACTGACAGCAATTACAACGATATTAATTAAAATACAACATCAACCGCAAAATGGCAGGCCCTAAATCCATCAGTTCAACACTAATTTGTGATAACTCGAGGCACATTATTTCCCAAACTGCGGACGGAACCATTTGTCAGGCCGTCATTTTGTCCTCCGCTCCAAGTGGGCTAGTTACCAGCGGGCACGCGTCACTAACCTCGACGGCTGCTCTCCACACTATTACCAAACGGGATGAAGGTTCGCTGTGTGGGCAGCAGCGGCCTCGTCGAGAGCTTCGAGTGGCCTTTTCAGTTTAATTGATTAGTTCATCGGTTGATGGCAATTAAGTGTGGGCCTTAAATTGTGTTAAGCAAACACTTGTGAACGCCGTGAAGCTGAGGAGAGTGAGTTTCTGACATTTTACTTAAATTTTAAACAAGATATTTGTAGAAGTGCGTGAAAATAATATTCCCAGCTACAATACAATGATTTAAGTTATGTTTTTTATTGTCTGAAGTAAATACAAAATGACTTCAACTGCAGCAGAAAAAGATTGAATAGGAGAAAGAACCTAACCAAACTTATTACTGATTTTATAATTATAAAATCTTTCTGGGAACGTTCTTCTGGTAAATATCCTAACATCTCGCTATCAGATCAACCTCTCAGTTTCCATTCTCCTGAAGCGGTCACAAACACATAACATCACATTTCCTCTGCATCCAACGAATTCATTCATCAAACCTGATTTATAGTTGGACACACTTTACTAAACAAACTTCCCCAAAACTGCCACAAACGGTAATCAACCTTAATATCAAGCAATAAAAACGAATGCGATGGCATAAAAAGAGTTTGCTGTATCATCGACAACGAAATAAGAGCTTTAAGAGGATGTAGATACGGTTCGATTTGCTGTGTTAGGGTGACATTGCGTCCATTAAAACAGCGTATTCATATTGTAATAACTTGGAATTGTTTTTGATAATTCAGTTAGTAATGGACGCCGTGTTAGGCGGAATATTGTCAACGAAGCGATTTACATAACCTTTTGTAATCGCTATCACAATGATCTGGTCATCCAATTTACATTACACTGAATGTTAAAGTTTGAGTGCTGATTCAGCTCGCTTCTATGAGATCTGTAACGACACGATTATAACTTAGATACTTAAATAAAAGTACTTGGTACCGTCAAATTATTTTTAGGACTTTATGCTAAATCCTGTTTAACTGTGATCCAGACATATTAGAAGACAATTGATAAAGGTTAGGTTAGTATAGGTTTTATCTCCTTTTCCAAAATCTACTACAAATCATTACATATTGCGTCGGTTAGTTATTAAATACTCTATGTTAGAAATAATATCCTGTATTTGTATCAAGGACTCTTAAACAAAACCACATTGAGAGAGGTATCGCGGCGCCAATCTATACATTAGGTATCTTAGATCAAAACATATCAGAAGTGCTCGAGGCTAGGTACCTATAACAGTCGCACGGGTCGATATATTAGGTACCTATAACAGTCGCACGGGTCGATATATTAGGTACCTATAACAGTCGCACGGGTCGATATATTAGGTACCTATAACAGTCGCACGGGTCGATATATTAGGTACCTATAACAGTCGCACGGGTCGATATATTAGGTACCTATAACAGTCGCACGGGTCGATATATTAGGTACCTATAACAGTCGCACGGGTCGATATATTAGGTACCTATAACAGTCGCACGGGTCGATATATTAGGTACCTATAACAGTCGCACGGGTCGATATATTAGGTACCTATAACAGTCGCACGGGTCGATATATTAGGTACCTATAACAGTCGCACGGGTCGATATATTAGGTACCTATAACAGTCGCACGGGTCGATATATTAGGTACCTATAACAGTCGCACGGGTCGATATATTAGGTACCTATAACAGTCGCACGGGTCGATATATTAGGTACCTATAACAGTCGCACGGGTCGATATATTAGGTACCTATAACAGTCGCACGGGTCGATATATTAGGTACCTATAACAGTCGCACGGGTCGATATATTAGGCGAAGCTACCATTACCTACTGTAGTTGAGAAAACGTTGGGCAAATGATGGAGAACATTTTAAATTTTCATAATAATCGTAAATATTTTCAACCAAAACCAACCAAATTGGGCCACCAAGACACAGTTTGGGGCCCAGGGCTACCTCTACTTATGCACTCTTTTAACTATCACTGTTGTCACTTGTTTGTATGTCTCCTATCTTGTGTGTGTCAATAAATTGATATATTTATTTAAAGTGTAATAAGCAAAGAGATAATTATCACAAACTCGACTTCATAAAACTTCTGACTTCTATATCATACATAATTCCATACACATGAGTGCAGAATCGTGGACACGTGAATAAAAGATGTGGCGGTAATAAATATTGGCATTACAAGCCGCGGGACAATCTGCATGTGCATTAGTATATAAAGTAGGTGTCGGCGGAGATTCATGTCGTGTGCGTGATAGTGTGGCTGTGGCCTAAAGTGCACGCGGAGGCGGGAGCTGAGGCGAGAACTAAGAAGATAGTTTTAAAGAGTTGATATAACTTCTAACAGTTCTTTCAGTAATAGGTGGGCAACTGTAAACAGAGTAGCCATTGTTTTGTTCTTGCTACTTGTGGTACAAATTCGTAAGAATCTAACTTTAGATAACATAGGTTGGTAATTATCTATCGTACTACCGTAATAAACATGTCCTAAACCAGATTATGATATATCTTTGTGCCAAATTTGCATGTGTCAAAATGAAATTCGTTCAGACGTGAAAAGGTCACAGAAACACTGATAGACACATGAAAAATCTTAGTACGGATTAATTCGAGATTTTTTTTCTTTTCATACGTCATATTCGTCTTACTAAAGACTTCGAAGATTGAGGTTTCATGTGTAACCGCTAAACGCTTAGTTTCCAGGAATAATTATAAACCCATGTCACAATTGTGTAGTTTGAACGTGTCGCAGAGAGATTGGTTTTAATATTAAAGGCTTATATCCGCCTCGGAGGCGGTCGGATTGTTCTCCGGTGAACGGAATGTTCTACTCGTACATGCACTTAATGCGGAGGTTCTTACAGAAGGACCACTGAGCGATGCATAGTTGGACAATACAAATAAATACAAATAAGAGATCAAATAAAGTGTCCCATAAGTTAATAGCAGCCTCGGGGTCTCTTAGAGTCCCATTTTGCCAGCTTGTAAACCAGCAGAAATTCCTCATGGAAAACCTACCGAAACTTTGCTGGAAGTCGGGTCTGAACCCAAGACTCCTTGCTCAGCGCGGGCGCATGCCACCACTAGCCCAACGAGGCCGTCACGAGTGCCCAAAGGAACTAAAAACAAACTCGCGCAAACATCTAGACTCAGAACAAATGGGCCCCTACAAATATTTGTCTCGTGTTTGTATAAAGCCTACACTTTACCAAAGGTCGATGTGTAAATCACGCATTTCCTTTTGAACCAAACAATGCCGTTCAAGCGATTTCTATTACAATGTTTAGAAATCTCTTATAGATATAGTTCATGGCCATGACTGTACTTAGCTTTGTTACACCAGTCACCTAGAGATTGTGGTGATATCTTTAGCACCACACGCGATGTACACCTGACGTAACGCTAATCCTACATCGCACCAGCAGCATCACGCGATTAACATACTAAAAAATAGAAACCCGACAAAAACTGTATTGTTAAAGTCATGTCGGGTCTGGGAGCAGGTTTTCGCTCTATTCCTCGTATCTCTTAAGAAAAAAAATTAAACCAATTCGAAACAAAATCATTTAGCACTTTTTAAACGGCAAATGTTACATGAGACAGTCTCCCCAAACCTCCCAGCAACACGTCTGACTGAAAGGTTGCCTGATTTTAAAGATTGCAAAGTAAACATTAATAAAAAAAACACTAAATTAAATTAGAGACAGACCCTGGTGTTGTGCCTCTAACGTGATCATCATTAGGTTTTTAAAAGTGAAACTTCTAAATATTTTGCCGTTTTGTAAGAACATGGCCGTATTAAGTTTAGAGCGTTTGTAAAATCACGGGAGTTACGTTGCTTGTTACTCAAAGCCGGGATATGCTCTGTTTTGTTTGAAGCCCAATATAATGGATTCACTCCAAGGATTAAGACAGCTTCCAAGTGAAACTAAAGTGATGGATATTCCGTTACAAGTTACATTATAAACCTTTTGGAGACTTGGCTTATTATGAGTTCACCTAACGTCTCACACTACCCACTATACAAACTCCTCAAAAGATACAAATATAACCACTATATTAAGTTTCTAGTAATTGTAATTTGATCTACCCATCTGAGAATGATAATTATGAAGCTTCAATCAAACAAAGACACACCTTATTCCAAACATTTGAGCGAGCTCCATACAACCCTTCATTGTTCAGTCAGCAGTTCCTCGAATCATTAAGTTGAACAGATAACTTCTGTCCAGGCTCATTTCCTAGAAGCATTGCAACTAAGGGGTGAAAGGTAACTTTGTAATAAAACTCAATATAACGACGACATGGCCCAGTCGCAGTGTATTAAAGATTCAAATAAACTTATCCTGGGAAAACCTGCCAGTAAAAATTGTGTCACTTACTGACACTACGCATAACTTTCTGGAGGCTTAAATTAAAACCTATTAGAAAAAAGCTCCACTACCTATTGCATATTTGCAGAAACTTGATTAGCATCCTTGTTTACTGGCCTGGCTTGTTTACTTGTCTGCTATGTATTGCACGCTAGGATACTTGAAACCAGTTTTAATTAAACATCACCAAAGGCCTCTCTTGAAGCCCAGTGTGCAATCATGCATCACTTCACTCAGCTGCATAGGTCTCTTGTAATCAGCCCATACGTCTGAATGAGTACTGTCGAGTAAATTTTACGTTATACCAATCGCCGGACGATATTTAAAAAAGAGAACCACTAATGATTTTTCTCTCATTGAAAAATGCACGAGATTTTTTTTAATATAAATTTTAATTCCGACATTCCGTCCGTGCATCAACATATCTATCACGGGCAGCCGTCGCGAATATCAAAGCTTCGCGGTTTCATCGACTGAAACCCCACCACCCTGCACCCCTACTTCCATATAACCGATGTATGTAGAACCCTCCACTCGTCTTACATGACCATATCCAGAGCTCTAACATCGCTGGTACCCCGTATGTAACATTGCCCCACTTTTTAATTACATGCATCATACCGCCCGAGTGCAATTTTAAAAAGGATTTCGAGGTTTTATGCTTTAATCATTGTGTTCATTTCTTTGTTTCATTTGGAAATATTTTAAAATGTTTTATACTTGTTTAATAATATTCTGGATTAAAGTTTTTCGCAGAGGAATTAAGTTTAGAATTGTATTTCTGAAGTCTGGGATCCCAAAAATTCAATTAAAACCTTTATATCAATTAATAGTTGACTGTTGTGTAGTGGGCTATATTTTCGGAGAAACCAGTTGGCAATAAGTTAAATCAACACTTATGAGAAAACCTTAATAATTATTATGTAAACATACTGTTTTATCAAAATCTCGTGGCTACATAAGGAGCTCGTGACTAAATAGTAACAGTCGCTCGGGTCGATCTTTAAGGTAAGCTGTGCTTGCCTAGGTTGGTCCATGGATGGGTGACCACCCGTTACATACTGAGTTTCCTCCGTGCCTCGGAAAGCACGTTAAATTACCACCTGACCTGAAATAAGTGAATTTTCATTTATTTCAGGTACGTAACCCACATTGGAAACATTATTAAATTATTCAATTAAAAATAAAATCATATACAGATAAATACTATATAAATACAAATCAACATCAATTATGTAATAATTACAATAAATCACATCCAATCATAATCAATTCATTACAATATTCTTACGAGCGACACTATATTTAACTTGTCTGTCACAGCAGTGTCGCACATAAGGCCAGTCCAACCTATTAGCTATCATACTCAGAACGGAGCTGGCCCGCACTCTGCGCACAAGAGACGCGCAGTGCTTCCGCATGGTGGCATCGAAGCAGTCCCTGCGCATCCATGCGAACATACCTGAAGCGAGGCAGACCCAAAACCGCTCTAAAAGCGTTGTTAAAATGAACGCGGAGGGTGCTGTAGCTTTTTTGCGTGTAATTTTCCCACAGGCTGTAGGTGTACATAGATGTGCAATATGCACGGAAAAGTGTTATTTACGCGCCATCCGAGCAATGTGCGAACCTGCGGCCCAGCATATTAGTTTTAAACATTGGATAAAGCCCTCCGCTCCCGTTCCAAGTCAGTATGATGCCTGAGGTCAGCCGTGACTATATGCCCTAGGAATTTAAACTGATTCACACTGTTTAAGGGTACACTATTCAAGCATATAGGTGGTACATAGTCCGGGCATCTAGCACCACCGGCCGACGTGCTGACTGCTCAACGCGACGATTAGCGCGTCCATGTAAAGCTTGAATAACGTGGGTGAGGTCAGTCCGCCCTGTCTTACAACGCATTGAAGACGATATGGCTCCGACATTGCCCCCGACCATCTAACGCTGTTGACTTGGTGCGTGTACCAATACTTGAAGATGGTAACAAGTTCTGGTGGTAGGTTGATACTCTAAAGTTTTTTTCCACAAGAGATTATACGCCACCAAATCATAGGCCCTGGACAAGTCGAGAAAACATGCATAGTATGCTTAAGACACAGTATGGCACTTTCCCTTGATAATTGTGGTCTAAACCCAAACAGATTATCGTATAGAGATATAATTAATTTGCATAACTATATATTAAGCAAACCATCAAACACATTCGCTGTAACTATAGCTAGAAAAATGGACCTATATTTACTTTTGTCAGTTCACCTACTTAACTATAGGCACAACCACAGTTTTCATGAGATCCGACGGAAGATAGGAGTGGCTCACGCAAAGCGAGTACAACATTGCTAATAGTCTGTTTACATGTGGGCCCGCGTGAACCAGGTGTTCAATGGATAGATAATCGTGACCTGGACTCTTGCCTTTTGTCATATTCTTTAGGGTTACGGCCACATCTTTAAACACCGTCCCTACTGTCCCTTCGGGTAACTCACCATTGTAAACCTCACGCGCCGGACCCACGGTGACTGTATAAAGGACTGTGGGAGTCTACTTCTCCCCGAGCCGAACTCTAAACTCACGGAGTTGAGTGTCGTCATCGGAAGCCATTTCCTCCCCGTGCTTGTACTCGGGGACTTCAATGCCAAGAACTTGGCTTGGGGTTCTCGTTACACGGACGTGCGGGGTATTTGCGACGGTTGGTATTTCCGAGATTTGCGACGTGGCAATGCCCCGAGTTCGGCCAAAACTAATGATTGTCCCGCTAACTACCCCAGATAAACTAATACTTGGGTTTACGTATGTAGTAAATGAGAGAGCAATTTAAGAAGAGAAGAGAGGGAATGTAGAAAACGTTACGCAAAGTTCGAATATGAACTTCTTATTAAGATTCGATTCACTAACGATTTCAAGGCGTCATGTATTTCGTAGTAAATCAATTTAACATGACTTAAACTCATTTGAACACAACGTTACCCAGGTGATACGGTGACGTAATCGCGCTCGTCTCTGCGCTGTCAGTTTAAATTAACCGCTCGCACGGACCCCCGTTATGGCCGCCCATCATGGCCGCCGTTCGCGCCAAATATCTGGACGCCATATTGGCACTTAACACAAATACAATGGGATGAGGTTTCAAATGGAAATACTGATTGTTAGAAAATGCAGTGGTCTGTTTATCGTTGAACGACCAGTAGAACCATTAAAAAAGTAAAAGCTTTTTTTCTAAAACTCGTTCAAGATAACATCTTGCTTTTGATGTAGTTTTAATTTGAGAATTACGAATAGATTAACATCCACATTCGGTATCGAACGTCATTTAAAAGAGATTTATCACCGTTATAAAATGAAATTGTATTGAGGAGATAACTTGCCACAGCTTTTATAGGTAGTGATTAAGTAGCGTCATTTGGTGCAGAATGATCTAATGTACAACGTTAGAGCGTCCCGCTGACAGTCTGATATCGCCACAACGCAACGTGACTCTTTTCACACGACCAAGCAAAACGGTTTTCATAATTCCAACATACCATACGCGTGTAATAATAAATAACATACAAACTGGAATAAACAAAGTAAATTGCTGAAACTCCCAAACGTTGTGTTTGGGAATTCCACGTATTTCAACTATGCTGAAATAGGTAAACACTAAAGTTATGCGTGAGATGAAAGTAGAACTAAATTAAAGTCAAATACTTACATGTAACTCAGCAATACAACTTTGATCCTACAATTCACGTCGCAATCATGAAAAAATGTTAACTGTTAAAATAATAATTTCCGGAAATTATTTATTTAAATTTTCGGAAATTACAATATCATTTTATCACGACTACTTTTTTTAAATAAAAGATACGCCTTTAATGTGGCTACTTATTTATTTGGCTGTACTCACGTTATGACGTGCAAACCAAGCTAGCAGATTGTGCTTGTAGAGTTCTCAAGAATTTTGTCGTACGGCTCGACCAAAACTTTCATAAGATTGTCTAATGGAATTCCTTGGCCAGTCATGTTCAATCTGTGCGAATATCAGCTCGGGTCAGCGTGATAGATCAGCGGCCGCTGAGGCGGAACAAAGTCGCGCCACGCTGCTGGTGTCGACTAATCGATGTATACTAGGAATTATCTGCAACTTTATCTGTGTAAAATTGCGGTCAAACTGAACGGACCGGAATGTGGTCAGACAAGTTTGAAAGATTATGTACCTACTGAAATATCATTCTGTCAAAGACCTTTGTCCACAGCCAGTCCACTGTCTGGTTCGCTTGGTTAAACCACACCTTTAAAACCCACTAGCCGGTAGATATTACCCCGTGATGGCGGTCCTTATAATAATAGTAGCCATTAATCCTTGTTTATGTTGGGATGACATTAACATTACAAAAAAAATGATGTGACAAACTTCATAAAATTTTAACACTAAAAGATAGGTCTTCTTTGTTCTTTTCCATGGCTAGAGGTTCCAGACATTTTCATCTCATCCATATTGGCATTTCAGATGAATAGGCATAATACATCCATAGCGATATTAAAAGATTAATCCTGCCGCCTCATTCGCTCACTGGCACAAAGACTCCCCGTGTCCAGTTTCAACGGTCGCCTAATCTCCAATACAATCGGGGGCTCGTCATATTCAATCAATGGGAGCAAATATTCGAGGGTCACGGGGTGATGGATCTGTGCCCAGGATCGTGACGTGACCGCAGACTCGCCGTGATTGATGTCATGACCGCAATGATAACATTTTGATTCAAGAAATAAAAGCGTAGTATAAAAATAACAGAATTATAATAAAACGACGATCAATAAATGTAATAAACACATCGCGCCCTTTACACATAAGATTCGATCTTCCACTGGCTAGTTATTTTGAAAACTGATCAAATATTAGCAAAGGGTCAACGGCGTGAAGGATTCTACGAGACACGGCGGTGTCTACTGACAAAGCGAGATTGGTGTTGGACTACCTCTATGAGCAATTCACGATAAGTTTTGTATTTTTTTACCTCTTAATGTCTAAACCGATGCAAAACGATAACAATTTTGAGATTTATGCGAGAGAAAAGCAAATTATAAATAGTTTATGATGAATGAATTTCTCGCCGGTTGGTTAACACTTCGCGTGACCAGAGGGTTTCCTCTTTCTTTGGCCAAAGAATTAGCATTGCCATTTAACGTGGCAATGCTGCCAGTCTTCTGGACATGTTTCCGGATGACAGCAATGTGGAGGAGTACTTTGACGCCTTAGAGTCCTGTTGTTTATTTAGTTCGAAAGTTTATTTTATACAAATTAGTCCTCTTTTTGTAAATATTTAATTTTAATTATTCTATAAATAGCTTTAATTCATTGATGTATTTATTTATTAACTGTATTGAATGTCTATGATTAAATCATCAATCAATCAATCGTTTGGAAGTGATTCGTGTCTTTCATAAAACTATTCATGCTATATTGCTGAAGTTTGAATTTGATGGCGTACAAAGGTGATATTAAATTTCAGTTGTAATCCACAAACAAGTTTCCACAGTTGGATGTTAGTAACATGAAGCATTATCCCTCCATCGACACATAGCGTGTCTTTCGTGACGGACTTAACGAACTGGTTCGTCGATGTTATCTTCACTGAACCTCATTCCTGCAACGACGTTAGATATTGCACGAGATTCGATACTGGTGTCGATGTTACAGTCAACTATTGTAACTTTGTTTTATAGTCCACTCAAGCATTACCAAAAGGTATTCAATGAACTTGGCAATTCTGAAACAGAACAACACTATTAGGCATTAAAGTTTTCATATCGAAATTGCTAAGGTAGCATTTTACCGAATGTAAGTAAAGCATAGTAATAAATGATGACATTAAAACAAGTAACGCAAAGTATTCAATCATAATCCACAAACACATGAACAGACCGACCCGTGTCACCAGTTCGTCAAACCAAGCGTTAATGATGAATAGCCACACAAGTGACGGGTCTAGTCGCGGCGACATTGTCCCGCCAATGGCCACGGTGATCGATGACATCGACACTGTGTTGGCGCGTCACTATTCGGACATAAGGTTGTGTGACAGTAGAAAAAATAACTTAATGATGTCAAATGAAAGGGATTATTTGTGATGTCATTACTGAGCAATTAGACGGTTTCTTTGGGCTCAATTGTGATGTGCATGGAAAAAATCAAACGATTAAATGCTTCAGGAATATAACTTGTCTAAACAACTGCCAAGCCCAGAGCCTTGACCAGACTATATCGCCCAATCTGATTATTCTCGATATTAACCAACCTTACGTGTTCGACACACATAATCGATGAGATGGACGACATGTCGTGACGTCACTGTTCCTAAGACATAAGTTATGACCACCAAACATCAACAAAGGCTAAAATATGGCCGCTGATATGAAATATTTATGGTTGTAATGTAGGGATTTGAGAAATATCTAGGAGGGCTGCTGGTTTTATTTTCTAAAAAAACCTCAAAATAAAAAATAATTTGTTCTTTATTAAAATTAAAAAAAAAACATACTTGTTACAGAAATCGGAACAACAAAAGGGACCCCTCAAACTATAAACTGTGATACAATTTACAAGTCGAAAATCTTACAAAGATAAACGATAAACAAGCGAAATCCTCAGTATCAGTAGATTAATTAAAAATTCAGCTAGCCGCGTGCCGACACTGCTCGCAGCCGGCTTTGTGCCGGCGCCGGCACCAGACCGGCTGATACCCGGCACCTGGGACCAGGGGGAGTAGAGACCCCCGGCTTATCAAGTTGACAGCGACGCACTTCTGCTGTTTGATAATGTTATTAAGTTTGATTGGCCGTCGCCACGTTTCGGCTTCCCTTGGTGCTGCCTTCAGCTCCTTACGTTTGGCTAAAAAACTTCCTTAAGTTTGGCTTCGTAAGGTGTAGCGGGATTAGCCTTCTAAGCTTAGTCTTTCCTCACTTAGGGTGAATTTCACCAGTGCAACTGAACGCGATCACTGAAACGTAAGTATTATAGCTTATGTTACAGGGAGCTCTCCAGTCTACCGTTGCAACAAAGTTATACGTGCTAAATCTGAGTTTATTCTCCCATTCGTTAGAATCGATGTACGCCCTGCCTAATGAACTATTTATTTATTTATTTATTTAACACTTCAAGCACAGAAGTACAGAGGCGGACTTAATGCCATAGGCATTTTCTACCAGTCAACCTTTGTTTACCTATTTAACTGTTTCCGAGGAATGTATTGTCGGACACTCCATATCTATTCACAAGTGCTGACGCATTTTTTGAAGCCCACGCTTTTCGATATGATAACCTTAATATGAAGTCTACACTCTTACTTCACGATTCATGCTAATCAGAATCGAACCTTACAATTCCTGTTTGTAATACATCATTCAAAAAAGCCATCAGTCAGTGTTCCGTACACGCTTTCATTAGATATCCTCAGCTAAGCGGCCGAGGCGGGCAGGCGGGCGGCGGGCAGGTAGGGGGAGTATTCCCGCCGCTCTCTGTTTGCTTTTACAATGGAAATTATTCCGGCAAGTGTAACGATGATGCGTCCCTAAGGACCACCCGTGATAACGCTCTGGGGCACACTGAGAGACGGAGGCGGGAGACGGTGGTAAGAGCGATTTAGGAAGCCTTAAATATGTTTGAAAAAAACAAGAGGGCTACGTTTTGCGCAGGTCCCAAGTAACATGGGAAAAGAGCTGAGAGATGAAGTTGCACGTACAAGGGTCCACTTTAAGGACTAAGTGCGGAAACCAAAACCCTTAACATGGAACACAGGGTAGAGAGATGATGATGATGAAGTTTGATTTCAGAAATGTGACTGCAGCTGTGTGTGTGTGTGTGACATTATCAAGTTTCAGCGCACTGTTTATTGTCTCTTGATACTAATCCATACATCTTTCATGTTCATGTAAAAGTTTAAGCTTCGACAAAAAGCATGTAAGATAAACTTATATGTGTCGGATCCGGTCATTAATACGGACATTCAGTGTCGGATCGCTGCGGAGTTGAGACGTCTTGGAACTGTACTCGATTCATTGTGCCCGTGTTATTGTATTAAGTTGTAATCTCAAGTAATTTGTCAGTTTATTATAAACAGTGTATCGCACCTAGTGTATTTTTATTGCACGAAACCCATCGTTTGCCCACATGATGTACGAGCCTAACAGAATAAATCCTGACATATCCGACATATATAATAAAATGTCCTTATCCCTGTTTCCCTGTGACGTTTAGTTAAACCACACTTCATACCAATTTGATTCATATGCCCAAACTAAAATAAACATAAACTTCGTAACGGTAAATAACTTCACATACAAGTCCCACAGCACAGAGAACATTAACTTTATGTAAAGCAGCCCGCTCGTGGCACTGTGGGCCCTCCCTTATATTTGACTTGCTGATACCAAGAACAGTTTGATGGGAACTTTACAATATCTGGCCTCGGGAGTGCTGTATGGAGCGATCCACGGAGCGATCCGTGCATTAGTACCTCTTCGATCCGAGATAGTTGTCTTATTGGAAGACGGGCAAAGTTGCGCAACTCACGGCTAACCGGGAGTGTGGCGCAAAGTTGGCACTTACGGGTTATGGCGCAGATAGCACGTTAGGGTTGAAGTTGTGATGTTGGTAATTGAGAGTTGAGTAATCATTGGGAGGGTTGTATAGATAGGTTGTGACTGCTTGGTTAAAAACGTTTTCAGATGTAACGACTCTTACATTACCGAATGTTAAAGTTTACCACGAGAGTGGTTTGACATGACCGTAAGTGATTGCAAGTAGTTATAGTCACTGCATGCACACCTTAAAATCCTGATGCCTTGGACAGCCTGACAGACGATATGGCAATATAAAAACGTAACTGACGAAATGAGAGTGCTCTAGCATTAATACGCCTCTACCTAACCCTTCAGAACAAGTCTGACACCCCCTCCGCTCCACCCAGAGTACTCAGGCGTGATGTTATGATATGTATGCCCGCGGTTTCGCCCGCTTAGAATTCGATTTTTGTCCTACGGGATCATACTACCGGGATAAGAAGTGTCCTATGTGTTGATATATCAGTCAGTCAGTCAGAACTTTGAATTTTATATTGGGGGATCATCATCATCTTCCTGGCTTTATCCCATTCTATTCTATTCTTGGGGTCGGCGGAACACGTTTTCTTCTTCCATTCTCCCCTGTCAGACGTCACGGCATCATTTACTCATATTGGGGGATGATTTTGAAAAAACTGTGATACACGTGTCTCATAGTTTTAATTGAAGAGTATGTACACACATTTTCAAGTCAATCGACCCCTAGAATAAAAACTTTCACATAAAATTCCATTTCCATTTCAGCCTTTAGGGGGTGGAATTTAGAAAAATCCTTTCTTAGTGGAGACTACTTTTTGTAAGAATACACCCTCCAAATTTCATGTCTCTAAGTTCAGCGGTTTGGGCTGTGCGTTGATATATCAGTCAGTACGTCAGAACTTTGAATTTATATGTATAGATAGAATATGGATCGCTTGTTGTTGTATGACCGCGTGAATTTACTGGATGCGAAAAGCGTAAGGCTGGGTGATGTGGCGACGCTTGTGGGAGGCCTATGTCGAGCAGTGGACGTCGTTTGGTTAGTACTATGATGATGATGATAAAGTGCATGACTCCACAAGCACTTTGCACATTGGGTCACTGATTAGTTCATAGACCTAGTTTTGTCTCCTAAAAGTTTAAGCGTACTTAATTAATGTTATTTTAATGTAACGGTTGTTCGTGTGTATATGTATGTAAATTGCGTTGTTGTATAATTGTTGTGTAGGTAAACATAGCCCACGCAGTACCAACAACTAGTGTTTGTGCTATGTGTTGTTGTGCGGCTGGCAACACTGCCAACATTAATTATTGCTGTTTTAGAGACTACTAGTACATACAGGCAAACAATAAACGGGCAATGTCTGCTCAATTCATTTTATATATCAGTACCATCTACAATACGAATCTTTAGATTATAATTTATTTGAACAAGAATTTAACTACTACCACTTTTATGTAGGTATGTGTTTTCACAAATGCGGACGAACTAAGTCCAAGTTTAAATACATTTTATTGCGGCTGAAACACACCGATATTGGCTCGGAGGTGACTACGAATTACAAAACTTAATAACTTTTATGACTTCGACTTATTCCTTCCAGAACGTGAAACTGGCCATAGTTTCATGTCTTGGAAACTATGACTATAGTTTGGTACTGTTTATTAAGGATCCCATATAGTAATCTAGACAAAAATACAAATTCCATGGGATTCGTAATATAAATACTAATAAAACTTAAAAATGTTCAGCATTTTAATTAGTATTTAATTCCAGCCAGTACCTCAAAACTTTACATGTAAACGTAACGTTCCAGGAGCTAGCCTCCTCACTCCTCCATATTGACGGAAGGCAGCAATAAAAAGCGCTGGCCCGCCGATATTAATGAATGGAGCGATCCGCCGCAATCAAACGCGGATTACAGACTGCTGACAAAAGTGCTCACTCTTGTTAGACCCAACTTGCATTGTGACTTGTGGCTGCACTCACCCACATCTACATTCATTCTACACGTTTATATACTTATACATGAGATATTTGAATAATACATAGATAGTCGATCAAAGTTCGCGGATAAAAGGAAAAGTAATATCCTGTTCTGAGACTAGTGTCACTTGTATTGTGTTGTTATTAACTATTAAGTTTTAAGAACATTTTTGTATGGAATTTGTACTTACTGTGTTTATATGAAAAAATTGAACAATAACACACCCACACATGAACCCATTTCTCGATACAGCAAATTTAAAATATAACTGTGAATCTTTGACTACGCCATATAAGCCCACGAGTTTTATGCTTTTTAGGCAAACAGGCGGAGACCTTGCCCAAAATAACCATGCACGCAAGGACAATGGTGCACGGCAACAATGACAGCTCGCAGCGCGCACTCGCTCGAGTATACAATGCCTTAGCCGAAGTGTGCCGGGTCTATACTCGGTACCATTTTCAGTATGCGGACGCAAACGTGTGCTCGTGGGTTAAATAATCAAAAATAAAAGTAATTATTTCAAGTAGGCCAGTTACAGGCACTTTTGAAAAACAAAGACAACAATGAAATGTAGCTACAGTCCCAGTCATAATGCATAAAAACTGTGAAAGTACTGTAATTGTCCATTTTCTAGCATAGATCTCTATGGAGAAGAACAGATAAGAACCTCTTTTAAATCATAATATTGTTACAAAACCTTAGTTACATCATTCATGTTGAGATGGTACACTATGTGAGAACGATGTAGCAAGATATGCACGTTAAAAGTGTCCATTGTAAAAACAAAAAGACAATTCAAAAATGAAATAAATTATTAAAATAGCCGTGGCAACTGAGAGATGACCAGTCACAACTGACAGTGCCTGTTCACGAACATGACGTATGGATCAGCACCATTCAACTCAAACATTTTGAAGGGAACTAAATGATCCAACATACGCGCCACCATCAGCGAGACATTTGAGCAACTCTCATCCGTCAGGGCACATTCAAGTCAAGAAAAGCCGTAGGTTTCCAGCTAATGATAGCTTCATCACAATATTGGCTATGCGATTATATAATAGTAAAGATATTGAATTTTTACAATGTAAAGTTAGTGGTAAAATCTTCAGCAGTTCCAAGAATACTATTTAATGCTATCGATTTATGCGCAACTGTCCTTGTGGAGCAGGACCGGATTGAGCCAAACATTTTTATCAGCGATATAATCGTCCGACTTGTAATATGCTTACTTACACAATGTGCGTTTAATGCATGTTTTAATTTTCATTTCATTCAGTTCAAGAATACTTTGTGGAATTTTATTATAACATCTCAAACAGTATCCCTTGAAAGATGAGTCTACTTTAGCGAGTCTAAAGCCTGGCTGAACTAATTGGTCACTATTTCTATTACTGTGATTGTGTCTGTCACCTTTTTTACTAAAAAGATGCAGATTTTTTCTCACGTACATTATGTTTTCATAGATGTGTTGACAATGTACCGTCATGATGTCAATGTTCTTAAACAATTTCCTTAAAGAGTCGCGCCTACGAAGATTATATATGGCTCTGATGGCTCTCTTTTGCAAAATAAATATAGACTCAATGTCTGCCGCCCGTCCCCATAACAAAATGCCATAAGACTATGAGAGTAACTAAAATAGACCAGTCTAGCGGTATCTACATCAGCAAACTTACGGATTTTTCTAATAGCATATACTGCTGAACTTAGCTGCCCCGCAAGGGATGTTAAATGAGAGCCCCATTGTAGCCTTTTATCAAGCGCAATCCCCAGGAAAACCGTTTTATCTACGAATTCAAGTTTCTCTTTATTCAATACTATATCACAATCACTTCTTTTAACATTCAGTAAAGCAAGTCTTATGCATTTAGTTTTTTTTTTCATTTAATACTTAATTGTTTGCTGTGAACCAATTATGAACCTGAAGTAGGGCATTATTCCCGTCATCTAGATTTTGGAGCCGTCTATTTATCTAAAATTACGGAAGTGTCATCAGCAAATAGCACAACATTTTTAGGTTGGTTTTTCAACAAATAGGGTAGATCATTTATATATACTAGAAAGAGGAAAGGACCCAATATTGAGCCTTGCGGGACCCCCATTTTTACTTTTAAATCCTGTGAATTGACACCATTTATTTGAACATGTTTTTACCGATCACTCAAATAAGATTTTACCAAACTAAGTATATAGAATTCAAATTTTAAAGGAAATAGGTATAGGCAGGTAATTTATTTCTGGAAGTTTTAAAATATCATGTACTTAAGCTTATATCGAGATTTGAATTAATTCAAACATGTTATTATTTGAGAAAATGGTTTCGTATTGAAGTAAATTAGCACAGTGACCAAGCAGTACTGGGCCGGCGCGGCGCCTTAGATCAACTCAATCTCTTACACTGGTAGAAGGCCCGAGCTCTGTATCCATCATAGGTTGATTATGCTGCATTAATCTATTTCATTGGTTTTCTGAAAGAGGTGCTGTACATTTTTTTTTTTAAAAACGTTGCCCCACATTAAGAATTTCTCCTGTATCGTGGGTGCGTTTACAAACATTTAAACTCACATACACAAACAGCCAGACCCGGAACAACTACCAGTATAGGTAACTGTAGGCCATACAAATATTTGTACCGTGCGGGAATCGAACCCGCGACATGCAGCGCAGCAGTCAATTGCTCAGCCACTGCGCCAACCGTGCCGACATTGAAAGACGATTAGCCCCTCAAAAGTACTGACCTCAACATTGCATCGCCCGGTTAAGTTGAACACGTCCAAGTACTTCGAGTCCACATGAAAACTAAGACCACAGTATTTTGGTCATATTGCGCGCTGATAACTTTGAACTAAACTATTTGTCCTTGTTTCCCTCCCAAAACTAATTAAAATACAGAACAATTATGATCGAAATTCCTTGAAATTACAAAGAAAAGTCAGAGCGTTTGTACAATATTCACAAAATGAGAGTTTACTCATGTTTCACCAACATTTTTCCTGCGGGACATAAGTATAGCTTCAAGTGGTGAGCCATGACATATTATTTATTTATTTATTTATTATTAACTTACACACACTATCTTTACAGGATGACCCCAATACAATAGTGGTTACCAAATAAAATCAACTTACGGCTAATACTTAAAAATCTAACAACAAAAATCTTAACACAGAATATTAATATCTAAATATAACTAACACAATTCAACAACACTTTTGCGAATTCACTCAGATTGCACGAAAATATGTCAATTCTCTCATGAACTTCGTTTAATACACATATTGTGCGGGTGAGGGGTGTTTTTGACAGCAGATTGGTTCTGGCAGCAGGCACGGCCAGCAGTGGCGGTCGCCGCCGCCTCCATACATACCGGTCTGGCACGCACAGCTTCAGGTGACGCAGCACACCCGGGTTATGAGCTGCTCCACGCAAGAGCTTTAGAGCGTAAGCCGCAAGCGTAAATTCCCGGCGCACTCGGAGTTCGTTGTACCCCACCATACCCAGAACAAACAGTGTAGGATACATCAGCGGGTAAAATGGGTAAACCCCATGAAGTTTAAAATACAAGTGTCTTTTAAATTTGTTCTGTACTCGCTCCAGCATGACATTGTATTTCGCTTCATGAGGAGCCCAAATCACCGCACTGTGTTCCAAGTGACTCCTTACCAAAGCGTCATACAGCACCCTAAGCGTGTTTAAATTTGTGAATCCCTGCGACTGTCTCAGCACGAAACCAAGGTTTCTGTACGCCATTTTGCAAATCTTAACTATATGATCCCGGAAAGTTAGATCCGGGGTAAGCAGTACTCCTAGATCTCGTACCTGAGACACTCGCTGCATCGGCGCTTCCTCTACTTTGTATTCGTAAGCTAAGGCAGTCTTCGCGCGCGTAAATGTCATCACTGAGCATTTCGTTGTGTTGAAATAGAGTTTATTTTTATGGCTCCACTCTACCACCCTATCTATGTCTTCCTGCAATCTCTCACAGTCCGACTCACCCTTGACCTCGAGCAGCAATTTGAGGTCGTCTGCAAACAATAAACATAAACTATGTTTGACTACGTCTGGTAAGTCATTTATCATTAAAATAAATTCGAGAGGACCCAAATTGCTGCCTTGGCTCACGCCTGACCTGGTGTAGTATGGCTCGGATTCGAACCCATTGTAGTTAACGTACTGCTGTCGGTCTTTCAAGTAACCGGCGAAGAACTGTAGTAGGTGCGGAGTGCAATCAATTTTTGCCAGCTTCAGTAGCAATACATCATTGTCGACGGTATCAAATGCCTTTTTAAAATCAAAATATGCCACGTCTACCTGCACACCAGCATCGACAGCCGGCACCACCCTCGCCATAAAGTTAAGCAAATTAGTGGCAGTGCTGCGCGCTGGCCGGAACCCGTGCTGCGCATCCGATAGCTGTGCGCTCACTTGAGCCTGCACGCAACGTTGGATGGCAGACTCGAACACTTTTGCAGGTGTCGACAACACTGCTACCGGTCTGTAGCCATTTACATCAGGACCTGACTTGCCCTTGGGTACCGGAATCACTCGCGTTATTTTCCACCTAGGCGGAAACGTTGCTTGCTTTAAACAAGTATTAAAGATATGATGCAGGGGCTCAGCCAGCACCCTGCCACAGTCACGGAACAGAAAAGCTGGAATGCCATCGGGGCCAGATGAGCGTTTTGGCTTGAGCTTTATGAGCGCCTCCCTTACGTCTTGAAGACTGAGGGTCTCGATGTGAACCCGCGCACTGTTCGCTTCCGCCTCCGCCCCCGCCGCCCGCGCCTCCAGCCGCGGCCGCTCTTTACTATACACCGACTCAAAAAATGACGCAAATTCTCGAGCACCCTCCTCATCCGAAAGATTTTGACCATCCTTTATGATAATTTGCCTGTTTAACCTACTTCGTTTGGACCTAATATAATGCCAGAATGATTTTGGATCTTTTGAAAATTGATTTTGTATTTTAAACTTGTGTTCTTTGTGTGCAATTTCTACTGCTTTTTTAATACGAGCTCTGCACTTTGAACATTCAGAATAATCGCTATCCAGCTTTCTTCTTTTGAAAGTTTTATGAAATCTAGCTTTATTCTTTATATCTCTTATAATATCTGCGGTGTACCATTCGGGATAAACGTATCGAGAATCTTTCCTTTTAGGCTTTTTCGAGGGTACACATCTATCTAAAATATCACTCAGTATATCATAAAAAAACATTCAACATTTCCTCCAAATCATGCATGTCGTAAAAAATACTCCAATCAGTGGAAGTCAGCATAGAGTATAACAACTCGTAGTCGGCTCGATAGAAGTTCCACTGCGGCCTAAAACTACGAGCTGCAGGACTGCCGCCGGCAGAGGGCGAGGGCGGGGCGGACGCGGTGGGTGCGGGGAGCGCGCGCGCACAGTGTACTGTACGCTGACCGCGGCGGCGGGTGATGCGCGTCGACGGGCACGAGCGCGTCGTCGGCCGCCACCACCGACACCTCGCTAAAACCTGTGCTCAGAATGAGATCCAACTGACGACCTAGACAGTTTGGTACTGTGTTACTCTGAGTGAATTCGCAATAGGACACAAAACATTCATAATAATTTTTAACATTTACAGGACACGAATACAAATTAAAATCACCAATAACAATTATTTCTCCATATCTATCAGATAATTTCTCTATTAATCTAAATAATCTAAATAAATATTATAAGGCGCATTCATTTAACCAAGTACATTACAAAGTTCGTCTGAAAAAAAAAATGTTTACTAATTATGTATTAATCCTTCTATACTACTCATAAAGTTAAATTATTCCGCTTCAGTAAGCAAAAATAGAAATTTTTTTGCTGGCTAATTCGACTCTAATACGGTGCGTTACAAGCTCGTTGACATCAACATCACGCCCTGGTGTATCGCTGCTCAAACACGCAAGCTATACTGTCGCGCGTGTAGACCAACGTTCGCACACCACGACACTGACCATCCCCTTTTTTGACAATTTTTTTTCGTCTATAATTTGTAAAGTCCATGCTGAGTTTATTATTATTAATTCCACTGAAATAGTTTACCTGATTTTAAAACTAGCGTATCAATAGGTAAGCTGCTTGAAATTTATACGACACATACGCTTGGAAAACCTTTAATTTTATGTTGATACATAGATTGTAAATATTGTAGGTTTGTTTTTATCAATTTCCTTTATATGCTTCCAATGTCCAATAACGCCTATGTACCTTCCACCCAATATTATGTATTGAGCTCAGATTAACAATTATACAGATAAATTCGTTCGTGGCGATATGGTTTGCGGCGGCCCGCATATAAATTATTTCATAACGAAATTAAACGAGGTATCAGCTTGTATTACGTTTGTGGCAAATAACTGTGTGTGTGTTCAATTATTATGTATTGCGATATGTCTGCAATAGACCGGTTTGTAATTATCCCGGCCTTTGTGTTTGTGAACGTATCTAAGGTTTTCTAACGAAATGCAATTAACTGTAGGTTAAATAATATCAATGCTTCAGGCAGGGACTCTTTACTGGCACGGAAAGTATTTATATCATTAACAGAATATAATGTTGAATATTTATTTTATCCTTACGTTATACATGTGTATACGTTTGACGTCACATTAACTGTTAGAGAAAAGTAGCTATACATTCAAATACCACTTTACATGTTAATTATTTGTTGTGCGGCAAGTCGATGCTGAGTCTTATTCTTCTAAAATTAACCTAACTACAAACCTTATTTATTAGATAGTTTTGTTATCTGTACACAGATAAATAAAAATAAATATTAAATACACAATTTTCTCAATTTCACCTAACACTGTCTCTGTCTCTGCATCACCCAAAGGTTAACTAGTAGACAATGACAATGCTTTTGGCATTAAGTCCGCCTCTGTACATTATGTGTGCTTAAAGTATTACATAAATATTCTCTTAAGGATGTTTTGTACAGGGAGCAAGCTTACTATTAGACGTTCCAAGACGCCCTGAGAAGTCCGTTGTTCAGCACTACCCAAAGGACAAGGACTATTATGTAATCACCACACACGATGCGTTCCCACGGAACACGGGACGTCAAGCATATTGGGTACACTTGACAAAACACGTCATGACTCACATAGGTACGTATAACACGAAATTTCCCAACAATTACATATTGGGTTAGGTTTAATCAAAATATCGTACAAATTAAAAGCATCGCGGATGGCTCAAAGCTCGGTCGCCGGGAGAGTTCGGTAATTAATCTAAAATCAATAAGCCCACTCGAATCGAACACGAGTGCTGTGTTTACTCGTATGTGGAATTATTGCTGGTTGACTAAAGCGATATATTATATGTATTACGTAGCTAGGCTATGTGCGGCTCGGTGTACGATGTACGGGGTGGGTATGCACATAATATGTTTATCACAAGCTGAGGTCAGAACATAAAGCTTCAAAGAGTCGAAAAATGAATAAATTCAAGACAGAAGTTACATAATTTAGAAACCACAACCAGCTACCGAATTACACACTGAACCACAAAAAATCGGATGAACACAAACCTTTCCAAACATAACCCTCTCTGCCGTTCGGGTAAAAACGGAAAAATCCTTCTGAAAAATGCACTGTCAGGTGGAAAGTAGAATCCATTCAAACAGTTTTTAAATCCTGTATTGACACCTAAACGATATTAAATGTTCACAAAGCGGCAACAAGCAGCACGCAGTCAGGATGTCCGCAATTTGACTGCACGTTAAAGCGGCGCACAATAGATACTGCGCGTATTGTGACTCGTTCGAATGCGACTCTTAGGAGCACGGCCGCTGGTCCGACGTGTTCGGCATTCAACATTTGTATCGCGACTTCTGCTGGCTTGTAAATTGTTTAGTCGCAAAGTTGCAGACAATGGGCTGGGGAATATTGAATGTAATGCGCGCGGCTTACAGACTGTTTAAACTGGTCTTCGGAGATAGTGACTTTAAGTTGTATGCAAAGTTATGTTAGTAGTAGCTACTATCGCACGGCGCACGTTACTCAACACATAGATTGAGAGGTAATCACGTGCGATAAAATTAGAACATCAACATACATATTATTTTGTATGAAGTCATCATAAATAGTAATGGCTATAATCCACCAACCCGCACTGGGCCCGTGTGGTGGATTAAAAGCCCAATCCCTCTCATAGAGAGGAGGCCTGCGTCCCAGCAGTGGGAACATTAATAGGCTGATTATGCTATGCTTATGCATCATAAAGATCTCTCTAGCATATTTGTTAATTTCACAGTCAAATCGTCATCATTTCAATTTACAGACATCATGATCCTAAGTTGACCACTAAAATGTCACTTTAAACTGCCTTATATTCCTAATACAACACAATTGTACCTGGACAGTCTTAAATCATATCCTACAATATTTGAGCAATCTAACGTCCCCGAACGATACGACGTTATAAGGCGATTCGCTGTGAGGTTGTGAGTCAAGTGTATCAATATCTTGAGGCGATGCTCGGCGCCTGCTGCAATTCAAATGGCCTCGATGACGCGGCGCTCGGCATCCTCTGACGAATTGCCACCGCGACGGATCTCTATCGGGTTATAGGGTTAACGAGAAAAATGAAAAATGTACATGTAACGTAGTATGTTGTATGTGTAATTTTATTAACTAGGACAGTACCGGGAAATCCGAAATCCATAGAAATAGTACCCGTGTGCAGCCGTATAGTATAAATGAAACCAAAAAACACATTCCACCAAATAAAACAGCAAACAATGAGTGTAAAGGCGATCTTTTAGCAACCCTGCGGATGCCTCCGGATACAATTGTGCCGAGAAAAAGTGTCCCTTTGTCTGTTGATTGGATTTTAGCAATTGTTTGTTCCGGACCGTTCCCGGCCGGCTGCGGAGGTGAGGCGTCAAATAAAACCGGATTGCGATCAATCAGACGGAATAGATTCAAAGAACTAGAAGAATGATTAGATTTTTTAAATTTTAGGTTGTATTTTTGTGTTCGGAAATCTGCTGTTTTTTAACCGAAACTTAGATTTATTGCTAGGTAAACTACCTGTATTATTATAACTTATTATCCTACTTTATATTCTTCTTTCACCTTCAAAAACCAAACACACTCGGAAAAATTTCGACTTTAATAAAGAACTTGTCAGACACACATCATGTCCAAAGTCTTGAAGAAACTTTATGATCGTTCATTTTATAAAATTGTTATTTACTTCAACCCAAAATCCAAATATTTGCTTACTCTTCTTTCCTTAAAAGGGTAATGTTTGACGTTATGTCTAAACATAATTCACTGACTTATACTTAAATCTATTTTTTAATCAAAAAAATATTGTAGGTTTTATTTGTCACATAGGCTTAAAGATAACGGGTGTACTATTAGGTACTCCACCTAACCCCACGCGGATATACAGGCGTTGTACTAAATCGTTATCAATTTCAAAAAAATATAATACCATTTAATACCATTTCTAACAAATCATCAGAGAAATATACTGAAGTTACGAAGTCACCTCGCAGCCCTGCGGACAGCGCCGTGTGACGTGCGACGTGCAGGCCGGTCGCCGGACCGAGCTCAAGGCGCCTATTATTACCTGTCCGACGGCGCCTCGCCGTTTAATGTCATTCAAACCGTTTCCCGGCGCTGACAGGGTTACAGTCTCTACGAAGATTTACTGGAAACACATCATCAAATTACATTAGTATTAATAGGATAGAGCTAGGTTTGTCAGGCAAAGTTTTGCGGCATTAAACTAGGACGAAAATTAATGTTACCATCATTAGCTGCCTAGCGTTTTCCTTACTGTATTGGGGTCGGCTTCTAGTCTAACCGGATGCAGCTGGATGTCAGTATTTTACATTTAGTGACTGCCTATCTGACCTCCATAACCCAGTTAGTACTGGGTAATACGCTACCACCTTGCAACACTAACATCCTGTAACGATTGTCAAAGCTCTTAAAATGACAGCCGAGACCAACGGCTTAACGTGACGTAACGTTCCAGCAGCTCGGAGGAAACTTACTCTATGCAAAAGATACTCACCAATCCACAGACCACACGCGCAGTTTAACCTCGAAAAGCGACCCGTGCGGCTGTTATTATTTAGCCATGTGCTCCTTATGTGTCAAACGTGTAGAGAAGATGTCCGAATGGTCTAGATAAGTGGCAATCGGTTTCAAAGCATATCTCTCCGTCTCTGCAATGATTTTCTACAAGATGGACCATCAAACTTTTGCGGTAATATCTTATCGCCACTTTATCTTAATCTCTGACATAGACAACCTGCGTTCTCTAATTTCTCTATAATCTAAATAAATCGTGTTGGTGACGGTATGAAAAATATACAAACCCATGTTATAAGTAAAAGGTAAGTCTTTTGTCATTTCCAACGAGGGGAAAATAGAAATGCTGCTAAAAAGAATAGGATACCTGATACCATTTCACGCAACTTCAAATCCGATTCCACTACTTTTATTTAAGCTTTTTGTTTAAGGACTACAAAAAAGGAACGGTATATACTTCTTAATCAAGTTACCGGGTTTTATTAGAGCTTAACTCATTATCACCTCACTCCTAAGACGATTATTATTATTAATTGTAATCAAAGGCGGCCATTACAGCGTTTAATTTGTTTCTGTAACTAAACTGATAAGTGTCAGCATTATAATTAGTATATAACATCACTCTTGTCATCTCATGGCAGAGGTGCACCTATTGTAGTAAACCCAAATATAACCAGCTATGTATAAACCCCGTTTGTAGGAAAGTGAGCCTCAAGTCATTAACTGGGCACAATTCCAAACTCCGGACTGGTGAAAAATCCACAAATACTCCGCCCGACCTGGGAATTTAACTCAATACCTCATGCTCAGCGGTAGCGCTTGCGACCACACGACCTACGAGACAGTCTGTGTTATGTGTTTGACTATATTAGATGAGGTGTTGGCTGTAATACACGTAGGCACACGTAGGTACAGCTGATAATGGAAAACGTCGTAACACGGTGGTTGGAATTTCATTAGATTCCTGTCAGACGACAATCACTTCACGTAAGCCATATGTTAGATAAAACGCCAGGTATTTTCCGGGCCGTCCCGTGCAGGTGCGAGGCGGTAATGCAAACCTCAACAAAGACGGGCATTACGCGGCGAGGCGGCGGCGGCGGGGCGCGGCGGGGCGCGGCAAGGCGGATCAACACGTTATTACCTATCGATATCGAGAACATCGACACGGTCGCACCTATAGCCGATGGCACCCGAGAAAAGATAGTTTACAAATTCTTAAAGCGATGCAAGAGCTTGTTTCCAAAGAAAATACAAGGAATAAAAGGTTTAATGTTAACACGTATAGTGTCACTTGAATAAAGTCTGAGTATGTTGACACCAAACATTTTGTTTGACGTTACCTGCTAAGTTGGTGGGAGTTCTCCAAACTTCTGATATACTTGCAAAGGGCAGTTCCTGTGCTTTTTTTAAGAACATTAGCATTCTAATCTCACAAAAAAAAACTGTCAAAAAGGTCAATTACGCATATCTTTGACAGATTTTCATCACGTTTTTTCAGTTTTCTTACGTACTTATTGTCCTTAAAAAAAAATTTAATTATAAAAAATTGTAGCCCGATGGTATTAGGAACAGGGTACTAGCTACTAGCTAGTAGGCTCCAGGTGTAGCTCGAGGCTCTTAATTTAAGCCATTGGCTGACACGAGTGTCGGCACAATGATCACTGAGTCCATATCTCACATATCGACAACCTCGCCCGCCAAGTCAAGACAGGTACTTGATTTGCTTATCTTTGTCGGCTTACACGAGATTCTTGTTCAGAATTTAATAATTATTATTAAATTATTTGACAATAATTGTCGCTAAGATGAGATTGCGAGTAGTTTCCTTCTGTATTTTATGATATTAGACGCGTTAACTAGAAAAGTACTGGTTTATTGAATTCCGTAAGAAAACAATAACTGAAAAGCAACAATACCTGTGACAATAGTGTGGATGTAATAAGTCTATCAAAGAAATACCTTGTCATTTAATCTTTACATTGTTCTAAAAAAAGATTGTAATTCTTTCTTAACGTGTACAAATGTACAAGTTCCAATAAAACTATACAACGAAGCTGATAGAATAGTCGATACCAACGTACGGCAAGAGAGCGCTCTCTTGCCGTACGTTGGTATCGATACAATCGCACCTCTACGGCGCGGGAGATTGTTTACAGATTGTTTGGGCAATGCAATCGGCTCACGAGCTAACAGCGAGCAGCGAGCGTTCAGAAGAAATACAGGGCAACGGTGACGGTTAATCCTTTAAGTTGTGTCCTCATTACTGGGGATTGTGCTACTGATCGATGAGTTGTTTCGTTTTGTTTTGCCAAAAACGAAAATTTTAAATTCTGCCAAAATTTACCGAAAATCGGAAACAAAAATTGGTTTGGTTTTTTTAATAGAGCACCAATATAAATGCTGTTAAATGATCAATACAATAATATTGGTTCATTATTTCCTCTATCAGAAACTCTATCAAACAATTTAGATTTCCAACAAACTAACAAGAACAATGTATCGCTTATATATCAAAACAAAAAGATAATTGCTATAGAAGCGAGGTACACAGCGGGCAGGAATCCAGACGCCTCGGCCGACACTACGCTGTTGTTGTCTGTCGAGACATTCTCACCTCTACGCTCTGGGAGACACAAATTGTTTACAAATCGTTTACTCCCCGCTGCAAAGATGCAATCCCGAGCCTGATAAAATTCTAAAAAGGAGATTAAACTTAAACTTTATATGCAACTTTGTAGAATGTTTCTGAAAAACTAAGAGGGCCTGGACAAAGTGATGGTCTAACAAAATTACATAGAGTGCATCGAATGTGACGAGGTCCGTCAATGTGAAACCCAAGCTATCCAGGAGAGTTCTAATTGACAAAAACTTTTTAGAAATAAGCACATTGACGTAGATAAATTGTAAGTTCTTTAAATTATAAACTTAAGCATATCTTCAACGCCCTTCAGTTGTTTTACAATTAACTTGACTTAGCAAGCTGACTCATTCACTCAAGTGTTTATATAATTTTTCGTCCAGTGTAGAGCACCGCTAATAATGACGTCACGGTTTATGAGGAGCTTCAAGTATCAAAGATAAACGGGCAAACGTTCGGTGCGGCTCTGACGTCATAAACCGACCAGCGGGCAATAACGCCGTCCAACCCCACCGAGTATAAACCCTTTGATGCGACCGGACACTCACTACAGGATACGTAGCAGAAGTTCAACTTCATACACATAAGTTATGGAATCAGGCGTTACTTTGCGGAAATCCATGACATTAATTTATGTTATGCAAAGTATTTAGTGTTATCTAGCTGTTGCCCGCGACCTTCGTTCGTGTAAAATTTTTACTTTCCGTTTTGAATCAGATTTTGTTAACAATTTCAAGGGGTTTTTTTTTTCCACAGGACCCTAATTATTTTTCTAAAATAAAAGTAGCCTGAGTTAGACTTTATAACATCAGCTATCTGCCAGTACAAGTCCCGTCAAAATCGGCCATTTCGGAGATTAGTCGCAACAAACAGACAGACGGACAAGAATTGAAAAAAATGTGTTTTTGTTTTCAATTTTTATTTGCATTCAGTAAAAAGCTGTTATTTTGATATCACAAACAGACACTTCAAGTTTCTTTACTTGACATAGATTCAGGATACAGTTCCACTCTCCTGTCCGCTAAAAAATGCACATACAAGAAACACGAGGCGCCTTGCAACTAAACGTAACACTCGACACATGTTTCAATTTCACATGATGTATGGGCCACACAGCAAATTCGAAGCTTCATTGCCATATCAGCGCAATCAACGAATGCAACAATGGTTGGATGTCTGGGCATTCTCCACCATACTGTTTCCCCAGGTGGTGCATTTTCCTTATCAAACAAAATAAGGGCGTAACATATTTCAGGGGAAGTTTCATATCCTTGTGCCAAGCTCATCCATACGCCACACTGTGGGCTTTCTGTTATTGCCATCCCTCAGCAGCAGTGCCGTAGTGTCGTACCATTCCGCTTTACGACCGCACTTCACTGCACTCGAGCTTTGCGTATTCGCGTATTGTCCGGTGATTCGGTTAACCCATTTTCGTCTGTTCTATAAACGTTTGTCCTAGTTTGAGATTATTTTTTTAATGTGATAGCTGTACAAATATGGACAGAATGAACATTGGATATGTCCGTATGTAAAAGATAATTGTATGCAGTTGTACTGTATGTCGGGCAGCCGCACAAAAACATGCTGCTGTAATTATTGGAGTTGTACGCTTAATTACCTTTAACAAATATTACGACCGTACCAGTAATTCGTATCCGAAAACTCGATTTAACAATGTTCTGTGCAGGAAGGCATCAATCGAAATATTGGAAGTTTTAATTTGTTCCAGCAATAAATCCCTGGCGTGTCGTATGAAAAAACACTAGTTTCCAGTTAATGAAAGCGAGGACGTGTCAGTTCATTGGGATGCTCCGTGCACGCACACCTCCTGCGACCTGCCGGGGTGAGGCGAGGGGGGCGAGTGGCGTGCGAGGGACATCCCGAAATGTTGATTTAACTTATTTGAAACACGCCCCGAATTGATTGTGTAAATAAAGGAAATTAATTTGTTTTTGTGCACGAGCGATCCTAATTGTCAATGGGTTTAATTGTGTTGGTAACGAACCTGTTTTTTATCGTTTATGCGGGACGATAACGCGTTTTGTAATCACAAATTAGGTAAACATAACCAAATATTGTAAAGGGCTTAGTATGACATTGTTTCAATGAAAAGTAGTAATAAAATTTATAAACTTATTGTTGATACTTCCTTACAGTTATGATTTGTGGCAATGGAATGAAAATAATCAAATAGGTATTGTTATTGGCACCAGGGTAGCCCGCAAAATTCAAATTTGCAAAAAGATTTTCTTGTTGTTTCCTTTTCAACATTACTTTTAGACCTAACAGTCAATATTTTTCAATATTAACTATTAGGTCACAAAGTTCAAAGCGTCAGTCAAAAACGCCGCGCACACAATCCATGCTTCGATCACACGAAATGCCCTTTTCACGTGGTTCCTTACGAGCCAGTCCACTGGCGCGGGCACTGGCACTAAACTGTGTTGGCGCGCCTCCAAGCCACTAGACACCAGCTCGCCTTCAGCTGACTCTCACAACTAGCGGCCTAAGGAGCACCTGTTTGGAAGTAGTGTTCAAAACTTTTAGAATCTCATACTTGCTTCCTTTTTCTAACTTTAACCGATTTTTGCTGTTATGAATTTGATTTAGTGTTTCATTGTTTTCTGCAACGTGTTATATCTGTTTAAGCGAGTTTTGTTTTTGTTACATTTTCGCATTTCTTCTGTATGAACTTCATTCTCAAAATAATTCGCTACATGATCAAATGACATTTAGTTATATATACGACAGCCACACCAAAATATTTGTGAGTTTTTCAAATTCGGATATACTTTTAACATCATTCTCACTGTGAATATTAATCATATTAAAAGTAAAGTAGGCATTCAGGCTACATTAGGCTATTTGTTGGTTGTGCTCGGTGTCAAATCTGGGACAGCGTTACAAAGGACAAATGGAATCTGTTGAGCTCAGCAACTGCTTTAGCATAATGCTAGCAGCGGTTTGCTATTCAACATTCAATGTAAACGGGTCAAGAATGAAAAGAGGCGCTTTAAAAACTGGGTTAAACGACAAATAATAACGCCACCATTTTAGTGACGATGAAAAATTAAGTATAATTAGGTATCCAATAAAATTTAATATCAAAATAAAATTAATTGGTGGATTGAAAATGTTAAGCTATGTGTAAGCTGAATGTCACAACGAGCTATAAAGGCAATTAGTGACAATGGTACGTAGGTAATGGCTTATATGGGCCAACGCGCGATTTGGCGCCAAGCCAGCGGCGGTACGGCACTACGATACTACCAACGTGCAATAATAAACAGAAGGAACAGTGCTTAATCAATAAATTAGAAAAGTGCAAAGAAAATGTTTCAGTTCCTACATAACATCAGGTAAAGTTCTAAAAGTATTTTACAGTTTGTCTTTCTATAAAAGTGCAAACGAGTATGAGTATGATTTGGGCCAAATAACACGGAATTTAGATAAACTGCGTTACACGTGTGCCGAGTCTGGGTCTGATCACATTGACCAGTTTATGGGTGTTGGAAGTATTGGTCAATATCTTCCCTTAAACCATATCATCCCAGTGATCCATTTTTGGAAAGGTCACTTTGTTTTTTTTTTTAAATATAAAAATCGCAAGTCAGTATTATTTTTTTGCGTAGGGGTAACAGTGAATTAGTTATCTTTCAAATTCACGCGCCAAAAATTACATAACGCGCGCATTTTGATTGTCAATTATTGTTTTGTTGTGAGTAATTTTCATAAAAATGACGTCACACAGTTGGTAAGTAAAATTTATTTGTGTTATTAGTAAAATTGCATATTTTCTTGCAAATTATAATTGAATTTAGTTTTATTTTTAGTACCTAATAGTAACACCAATAAATCTTTACAGTACTTAGTGTATAATGACATTTTTCCGATACCGTTCCAATTTTCAAACAATGGGAACATATTACCGTGTTATCATTGAGGAAATGTGAGAATACATTCAGCTCGGTATTGCATGTTTATTGTTTTAGGTTGACGGTAAATGTCATTATTTCGTATTTTGAAGATGATGATGATGATGTGCTGGAAGCTGATATGTATATAACTCCCCTCGAAAATTTTGATAAGAGCGACGAAGACCGTGGCAATGCAGAATCTATCGATATCAACTGCTTGTCTCGGCGCCAGCTATTAGCGGAAGTAAAACTTAGGGCCATGGTATCTGTAGAGGGACGGATAGAAGAACAACAACTGCAAGATTTCCAAGAGGAAGAACCCAATTCAAGCACGTCACAAAATCCACCGAAATGGCGAAATGTGGATATCCCACAAAAAACAAAAAAGAGTTACGTTTTTTGGAAGATTTTCATATTCCACTAAATTCTTTTGAGTTAAGTTATGATGAAGAGCTGATAGAACTATTGCGTTGACAAACAGAACAGAATGCAAAAAAGAGAGGAAAGAAAAAAAAGGAAAGGTTTCCTATTATTGTTTGGCTATAATGCCATATGGTGCCATTTGGTGTTGCTCGATACAGAATGTATTGGGAGCAACTATTGACTGTCACCATCCTGCTGAAGCAGCTTCTATGTCAAAAATAGGTTTGAAGAACTATTGCTATTTTACCACTCATGGGAATTACGTTTTTTCTGGGATCCTTTGTTGGGCGCTATAATCGACATAAGGTTGAAGAGATGATACTGGCAATTACTCATGTTTCCTCTCAACGTGAGCATAAACAACGCTAACCAGCTTTATAGGTTGTCGCCGGGTGCAAAGGAAAATGATGCACATGATCGTTCACCAGATATGTAGTGCAGTAGTATTTTATGACGAAATCCGTGACGAACGTCAGCAGTTCATCCAATGGCACTACAACAAAAATGAAATACCTGCCCAAATCCCCATTAGCTGTTATAAAGCGGGTCCCTTCAAGTGTTAGATTAGATGGGAAGGACCACTAAGTAGTGAATAACGGTAAGCAGAGTCGACGTGGATTGTGTCATAAAAATACCACGAAGAAATGTGGCAAATGTGCGGTTGTTTTGCATTATAAATGCTCAGTAGTATTTCATACAACCCCGTAATGTTACATCATATTTTAATTTGTATTTTTTTTTAAATAAACTTGTCTAAAATGGTCTTTTACAAACTTTTATTTACTATCCATTCCGTTTCCTCTACAAACAATGTACATTAGAATATGTTCCCACTGTTCCATTATTGGATCGGTATTGTAATTCAAAAGGTCATTGACCGATATTTTTTTTTTATTATATCAACAAGTTACTTTGCCTAATAGTATAATCATAAGTAAAAATAAAAAAAATCGGACCAGTATTTACAGAGTTGGGAAGATATGGGTTAAACTGATGCATAGCCTTAAAGTACATAGTTTAAATGCCTTGATTGAATTTTTACAGCTGACTATGATAGGATTATGATATGGTGAGCTATCAAGTAGCAATCTATTATGCATTCTAGTTTGTCTACAAGAATTGTCGGGAGTTGATCTTCTGTGTTTGCCTGTTTAGTGACAGTACTCGTTGTCACACGTCGGCGTAGTCACCGGAAAAAATGGCCGGTATTTTTCATTTGTTTCGAATATCAAACATGATACGCCGAATTTTATTAAATATTTCACACTTTACATTTACTGCGCTTCGCTACGTAGAAACGTTCTTCAGCGTTGTGAGCAATTGAGCATGTTGATATTTTCCTTCTAGTCTAACGACCCTAACACATTATAAATTCGAATGAAATCGAGTTCATATCTTATTGCTTCTCCACTTCTGAGTTCGATTTTGATTCCTGTTAGGTAACTATAATATTATTATTGTCGATTACTAAAAAGTCGGTTAAAATATCCAACGTTTTTTTTTAAATTAAACCGCCAATAAAAGAGCGCTTGAGGATGCGCAAAAACTCAACCTATTTACAGACCCTTTGAAACTACATATCGAGAAATATTTTGATTTCCCCGAAAATAATTTTCAGAAATATCTTACTAAGATTACGAGCCCATAAAATTTCCTGAATATAATAATACGTTCTATCACATTACATCGATTTCCGATGCTCATGTAGGTGCTCGAGGGGCTCGATATTAACTGAGTACAGATCCGAGCAAAGCGGCTTTACAATGACTGTAATCTTACTTTATTACCCGAAGATAGGTAGGGCTTCATTAATACCAGATAGGTAGGAGTCGGCTCCCGGCACGCCACCGAGCTTTGATATGGAACCAACACGATGGAACAGAAATGCTCTTAGATAAATGCCATTACGAATGATGTGATAAATATTATTGATACTTTCGTTTAATATAGCTAATGTGATTTTATAATTCTTGAAAATCTAGACGGAAGATGAATAGTACAGTGGGCTGCACGTCAGTGGCAACATATCCAGAACAAGCTGACCACTTATTGTAAATCTGTACAACGACGCTAGGCCAGCTCAAGGTCAATGTTTTACCACTGACGTACAATCCGCTGTACCATATCCAGTATTCAGTCTGTAGGTGAGCGGGTGCTCTTTGTTCATTAAAAATGGAACGGAAACTGATCCTGGCCGAATACTGCCGAGGTTTCCAATAATCGTCTCGTCGAGTTTCAAGCCCATCGGGCGACGTTCGCTAGAATCTCGTTCACACGTGAGTCGCAAACATAATAATAAGGAAATTCAAAGAGCTTTACGAGTGTACACCTTCAAGTAAAATTGATTTCGTTTACCTTGGGAGAAATAGGTCAAGAGGCGTGTGTCAAAAGAGGAAATCCCGAGAACGCGAAAATGTTTTTTTTTTGAGAATCTTCTGTTAACAAAGTGTACTTGTGATGCAAATTCAATATGTAACAATTGCGTCTACAATATTCGTGGTTTGACAGTCTGTGGTTGACTTTTAGGTCTCCTATAGAGCAATGAAGAGCTGATTTTTTCGATTCTGAAAATGCACTTTACACTAATATATATAATTTTAGACGAGTTTAAAATAACTATTACTACGACTCTGAGCTTGTTTCTGTTGCCTATTGCAATATTCAGACAGTTGAGTGTCGTTTTTTTTATTTACGAGGAATTAAAATAAAGCCGTCCGATGGGTTTAAAGGAAAATACTTTGCCAAGAGCGGAAATAAAACCCTGCTCGGAGTCTGATAATTTTAGCCGACGAGCCAATCCCAGGTCCCACTTCAATCGTCTATAACAAGGAGTCAAATTAGAGCAGTGAATGGACCTCTAATCCTCTTTCAAGACTCCCATGCCGACATTAACGATGTCTGTTGGATTTACTCCTTTATTAAATTCACTGCGAACGGCGAACCGTTCCGAAGTGCAAACACAATACGACACTGTGTTACTGGGTGCCAGATTACAAGCCATTGTAGCATTGTCGACTTGGAGCACGCCTGTTACAAATGTTGTTTTGGAAAACGTTTTTGCTTGGTATTATGTTGATGTACGCTTTGTGCGACATGATGGGTTGTTTTATTACTTGTTCAGGTGTGTTTTCATTGAAATAGCTGCGCCCTGAACAGAATCTGAGGGATTAAAATGCTAACATACAGCTGTACCTACATACCGAATGAATATTTCTCGAACCGGCCATGTTCCGTGTTTATATCGATATTGTTGGTATGTAGTTCTGAAAACAAAGATTCAATATCTTTATTAAGATAACTTCCAGCAAGTTCCACCTTGTCTCAGTAAATTACCCTTTCACACACCTCTGTGCGAGTACGAGAATTTATATGGGAGCTAAATTAAATAAGTAAAGCAGCCGACCGAAATAGTTCCTATTTGGATAAATCCAGGTACATAGCAGTATTGTATCGTTCGTCACGTGCGGCGCATCACTCCGCGTCTGACGTGAGTGGCATTGTGCTCGGGGCCGACTGCGCCCGGCTGCGCTCGGCTGCCGGCGCGTCCTCGCTCGCAGGCGTACCCGCGTGATGCAATGCATGCACTGACGGCGGAACATTTTGCCTGAAACTTAACAGGAGCCTGAGATGAACTGACAGCGTTTTTGTGCCTCTGAGAAAGACTATCTAAAACGTGATAAGGTTGTATTAACGCACATCTAATATATTTTGTCCACCTCGCGGATATCATTCCTTTTCTTAATTGATAAGGTACATAACATTATAGGTTAGGCAGAGGTGTACCTAATAATACACCCACATTTCGCCAGTTATGTTAAAGTCGCATGTTATAGGGGTCGAGCCTATTGCTATCAACCGGGCACAATCCCAGACTACGTGGCTGCCACTGAGAAATTCCTGCTGGAAACACCTAGTAAAAATTTGTCCGACTCGGATATCGAACCCAGGACCTCATGTTCAGCAGTCGCGATTGCGACCACTAGTCCAACGAGGCAGTCAATAAGTCAGTCAGTTGATAAGGTAACCTCCGGGGAAAATCTTGATAACGTATTGACAATGAAGAATTAAGAGATTTTTTGTCTCAAAATGACTTTCGTGATGAATGAGTACTCATCACGAAAGTCATTTTGCCAAAATAATCCAAGTGACTTCTTCTCTGACGAGTTGCAGAACTTTAGATCGTACCTTCAACACACTGAAGAAGTGGAGTGTTAGGCTGTCTTTTTTCATAATTTTCGATAGCATCTTCTGTAGAACACCCTGAACAAGTCATATGGCAGATATAATTGATGCAGTGACAAAGAATGTGCAATACCGACTAACTGCACTACACTTGTACCACAATCCTTAACTAGCATTGTGTATGTTAGAACACGCTATCAGTGCCTGAGTGATAGCAAGCGCTACTGATAGTCGTGTAGGCGCCAGGTTAAACGCGGTTCTAATGGTAATTGAGATGTTGACTAATGATGTTCCGATGGTAATATGCGATATTTTCCCTGATAACCTCTTTTTGGACTGTTGCGAAGGACTTTATCCTATATGCGAGGAGGAAATTAGAACAGAGCAACAGCTTATGACCGTATAAGTAAATGCTGGTGTGAACAATAGGTCAATACAGAATGATGCTTTATTTTGTCAGCTGTCTACTCGTACACGATCAAAGATCACTCTTCTCGTGTGCCATTTAACTGTGAATACACGCTGCTGCTTGGCTGGTGTTCACGCACTAAATTGTCGTTATCTCTGAATTAGTAAGCACCTACTTTCAGCTAGATAAAATAACTTTCCTGTTGTCATAAGTTTTGAGGCCAGAATTTTTAAAAAGCCCGGCTTTATTATTTTTCATCTAGCTCTACTAAAATTTTAATTAAGTCCAAATAGTTTTCTGCTCAGAGATTTTCGAGAGTGGTAATTTCTTTGTGTAATAACAATTGGTTGGTGTGTATCTCGCGACCCACCTTGCGAATATTGTGTCGTGAATTGGGGACACAAATTGTTTGTCGTCATTAATCACGCGCGTTGCACCCGCAGATTGGGCCAACGCTGGTGAAACGCCAGGGTACCGCATTCCTGCCTACCTCCTGCTTAGGCTTCAGTGCTAGCGTGGCAAACTGTTGACTTTTTTTCTAACAATCTATTTCGCAAACATTGTTTTGTTCCGTAAGCCATCACTCGGCACGATTAATCGCCTGCAGTGCTACAACCGCAGATTGGCCGACATTTTGCGCTCAATGTCGGATTGTATTTCTATCCTCTATATTTCAGAATGCAGACGCGTATTACTGTTACAGCCAAAGTTTTAGGTTTAGCTGACTGCCTAAAATGAACTGTTTGAACATCGAATGAGAGCCTGTTCAGTTCAGTGTATTGTGTTTGAAGTTACGTTACACTGAAACTGATTGGAACACAACCAGTGAATTATGTGAAACCACGTTCTACCACAACGTAAACACAGATTTTATTACAATCTACATAATCGCTTAACCTTCGAGGACACTTCATAAACAAACAATTTTCTTAGACTGTAATTAGCAAAAAACACAAAATGTTTGAAGTAATTACCTCCCTCTAAATTAAAATAAAGTGTTGAGAAGAGTCACCATACCGGCCACGCGCCGCCGTCAGTCCGCCCTGACCTCATATAATATTTCTGGCTCTGTTTAACTTTAAATTGTTTTCGTGGAATCCTAGACGGCCATTGTGCGATATATTAGGATTTTAAGTGGAATTTCGGACGGAATGGAATGATAGGTCTAGACTACGGTCTAGCGGTCGGTATTGGGCAGGCCAAGTATGCAGGGATGGTACATTCTTAATATTACTCTACATTGCTCCACGTTGCGACGAGAAATTCTCGTTTGCTTTTCAATATTTAATATTACGGATATGAATGCGAATGTTTTGATACATTCCTTTAAAAGGGTTGCGCCCTCCGGAATAGGTACGTGTATTGAAATAATTCTGAATATTGATGAGCTTGAGGTTTCCTTGGTTGCAAAAGGTGAAATAATTTTATTTGAAATATTAAAACTTTACACTCTATATTTGGTAGTAGGTATAAATCGTATAAACGTTTGATTTTTTAAAGAGTGAATGTGGAATTGTAGAGGTGACTGTATAATGTGTTGTCGTTGTAATAATTGTTTTATCACGCTAAGGTTAAATGTAGTTCGCACGTCATAAAACAACAATTCAAATAAGTAACAAAAATGTTGTTTCTCATATCAGGGATTGATTTGCAAAAAAATATACTGTTTACTTACTTATAATTCATACCACAGGTATGGATATCACAATTACGCATATTTACTCATAACTAAGGGATGTTAATGAGGTACGCGCCATTCAATTAATCCCTACCAATTATTTCAGCTGTGTTTTGTTCTACCCGCGACCTATATCAATGGAAGGCCTCTGTCAACATTAAATTATTTCAAATTAATTAAATTCCTCCAGTTAGTTTCCATTAATTACTTTACTCCCATTTACAATGTAGTAGTTAGAATAAAATTCTAAAATCTGTCGTGAATAACTTTCACGTTTTCAGACTTCATTGTTGTTCGGAGATTCGTTTAATGTCTCGATGGGAGCAGGTTACGACCTTTTTATTATCATCACTTTGGTGAACATTATACTTAGCGTTATCATACATATATGAAAGAAAGACAATATCGCAATGAGATGTGGGATTTTGCGAGCATACTCAATTCTTCATACGGTTTAAATCAACCCAAACTCAAGTCTATGGGGAGCTGTTACCTTCCTTACCATCCGTATTTTCCCTTAAAATTTTAAATTTCCGTGAAAACAATCCATTAATTTTGTTTATGTTTTCTTGCATTATGGCAAACTAACTTAGGCCGCTACTTCGTTCGCAACATAAGAATAAAGGTACTCTATATCCTTTCTCCAGGTCCCAGACCTATCTGTTTTTCAAAATCCGAATGGTTTAGTCTCCTAGAAGTGAAAAGAAAAGCCAGTGTTACGTTTTAGCACTCTTATTAAAATGAATAAAACACAATACACGTGGAATTTCCGTCGACTTATTATCTTCCATTTATAACGACAGGACGAAACCTAAATCATAATAAGAATTTCCAAGGGGTCCGGTGTCCCGGCAATGGCGGCAGTGGCGGCAGTCCATCGCCTGACGAAGAGTAATGGTTGCTGTGACACTGACGACTAGTGAGGACGCGACGCGCGCCGTTGTATCGATGACCGGGGGGAGGGGAGGGGGGGAATATTCTGTTTTGTTTTGTTTGGAAGTTATAATATATCTACAGAGTAACAGTTTTGGATAGTAGTCGTTTAACATGTTTGGACTTAACAAAACAAGTATGGAATTACCAGCATGTCTTTAGCAAGTGTTATGATCAATGATCATGCTTTTTATGTATGAGAAGGGTAGCTGCAGTGGTAGTGGGACAACAAATAGGCCTGTATTATGTAAAATATCTCAAGGAATTTAGGTCATCAGTATTGTAATTTATATATTCAGAAATAAATACATTCTAAGTTCGTTCTCAGTTTTTTACAAAACGCTTACGAGCAAAACAATGCCAAACATCATCTTATAATCGCAATAATAACAGAATTGTAATAACTCTACCTACCGATAAGGCAGTCCAAATGTTTTTATAACTATTAAATAAAATATCGTTTAATACTACTAATACATTGATCAGAAATGGCACGTTTACCCAATTTAAAAAAGAGTTTTAGTTTGTTATACCCGAGAGCTTTCCACTTGGAAAAAAATCATCCTTTTACAAAATTCATATTTGAACTAAAAATTCGGAAGAATTCTGGACAAAAAAATAGTTTTGTTATTAAAACAAATATTTAAGGCAAGCTGGCGTGATGGCGCATCCCGGGCATTTGGTAACATTCCCTGCTGTACGCCAGAGAGTAATGGACACTAAAAGTAATTGCTCTGGAATTTTCTACTCTACTTTGATGGGAATAAAAGTGAATGTGAAAAAGTTAACCTCTGTTTGCAGGATTCCGATCTGTTGTGAGACTCATCGAGGGTAACTGTGCACTCAGACATTGATCCCACAATGTGACACGACGAACAGCTTTATGAAATGAACTTGAAGCAAACAATCAGATTTATGTAAATAATATCAGCCTATTACTGTCTTCAAGTGTGAGGCAAGGGGACCTAATTTCTGGGGTAGACCTGAGAGTGGCGGTACGCAGGCTGAAAGCCAGAAATACCGCCCCGGGACCCGATGGCTTGCCTGGCAAAGCCTGGGTCCTGGCCTCTGAGGCTCTCGGGCCACGACTGGAAGGGCTCCTAAGCGCATGCTTGGAGAGAGGCCAGTTCCCGCTTCGTTGGAAGACGGGGAAGCTGGTCCTCATCCGGAAGCCAGGGCGCCCTGCGGACTCTCCGTCCGCATACCGGCCCATTGTGTTGCTCGACGAGGTGGGCAAGCTCTTTGAAAGAGTCATTGCCAAACGCCTCGTCGGGCACCTTGCAGGGATGGGGCCGGATCTTGCGGAACACCAGTTTGGTTTCCGCAAGGGGCGCTCGACGGTGGACGCCATCATGCGCGTGAGAGCCCTCACGACGGGGGACGCGGTGTCCCGGGGCGGGGTTGTCTTGGCGGTGTCTCTTGACATCGCCAACGCCTTCAACTCCATGCCCTGGAGCTGCATTGCGGAGGCACTCCGGTATCACGGGGTGCCGACCTACCTTCGTCGTGTGGTCGGGAACTACCTGACGGATAGGGCCGTCATCTACCCCAGTCGGAGCGGAGAATGGAACCGGCGAGAGATGTCGTGCGGTGTTCCACAGGGTTCGGTTCTGGGGCCGGCCTTGTGGAACATCGGTTACGACTGGGTGCTGCGCGCCGACCTCCCTACCGGCGTCAGTGTAGTTTGCTACGCTGACGACACGCTGGTACTGGCACAAGGGAGGTCGCACGAGGCGGCGGCCGAAAACATGACACGCGGGGTTGCGATAGTTGTGGACAGGATCCGGCAATTGTGTCTCGAGGTGGCATTGCACAAGTCCGAGGCCATGTGTTTTCATGGGCCTCGGAATGCGCCACCTTCGGGATCCCTACTGATGGCAGGAGGGGTTTCCATCGGCGTCGGGTCGTCGTTGAAGTACCTAGGACTCGTCTTCGACAGCCGGTGGAACTTCGTGGAGCACTTCCGACGTTTGGCTCCCAAACTGGAACGGACAGGGGCTGCCTTCAAGCGGCTCTTGCCCAACCTGAGGGGTCCAAACGCCTCCTGCCGGAGGCTATACGCGGGGGTCGTGCGGTCCATGGCCCTTTACGGGGCCCCGGTGTGGGCGCGTTCTTTAAGGCGGCAAGCCGCCCACTACCTGAACGCGCCCCAAAAGGTGATAGCCATAAGGCTAATCCGGGGGTACCGCACGATCTCCGGCGAGGCGGCTAGCCTCCTTGCCGGATTGCCGCCATGGGATCTGGAGGCGATAGTGCTCGCGCGCCTGCATGAATGGCGCGCGGAAGCACTATGTCGGGGGGAAACTCCGCTGCCGCGACAAATTGCCGCTCAGCGGACAGACCTCCGACGTGATCTCATGGCTACATGGAGAGAGCGACTGTCGCAACCCCGTGCAGGTCACGCCACCATAGTGGCGATAAGTCCCCTCTTTGAGAAGTGGCTAGAGAGGCGCCATGGCGCCCTCACCTACCGCCTGACGCAGGTCCTCACCTGACAGTTGTTTCGGGAGGTTCCTGCACCGAATCGGGCGGGAGGAAACGCCCGGGTGTTTCCACTGCGAGGATCGTCCGGAGGACACAGTGGAACACACCGTGGAGGTCTGCCCCGCTTGGGCGGAGCACCGCCGTGTCCTCATAGCGGCGATTGGCGGTGGCGATCTCTCGCGTCCGGCCTTGGTTCAAGCCATGGTCCGGAGCGAGAGGGAATGGGAAGCCGTCACCTCCTTCTGCGAAGCAGTCATGCTAGTGAAGGAGGTGGCAGGACGTGAGAGGGGAAGAACCTCATGTCCCAGCCACCGCGGGAGACGCCCTGGGCGTCGGGGGTCACGTGGTGGCTTCCGACCACCGTAGGCGCTGGCCTGTGGACGGCGAGTTATGGGCTAGCTCGCCGTCCGGCCGTCTTATGACGACGGGCCGTGTCGACGGCGCGTTCGTGTTCCACGCGCGCCTCAAAGAGATGTCAGCAATCAAGTAGTGGTCCGCATGGGCCTGTGTCTGCCAGGGCTGCGGGACTGTTCGAAAGAGACACCGTGGCCCTGGAACATAAAGGGCAATGAAGGAACATGGATGGGTTTTAGTCAGTACAAGTCTGACACTCCCCTCCGCTCCGCTCAGAGTGGGGGGGGGGGTCATTTGACGATTTCCCATCCAGAAAAAAGTTTGGTAAGCACAACTTTGAGAGGGAGGCTAACAGAAGAATTCATCTGGGATGGGTAGCATTTGGGAAGCTTCGCCGAGTCTTCTCGTCGCGTATTCCAAAGAGCCTAAAGACTAAGGTCTTTAATCAGCGCACGCACGCACGCACGATGAGTGTTAATGGAGTGCGTCCTGCCTGTTATGACTTACGGAGCCGAAACATGGACACTAACGGTACGTCTGGTCCATAAATTTAAGGTCACTTAGCGAACTATGGAACGGGATATGCTTGGAGTCTCTCTAAGGGATCGCATCCGAAACGAGGTGATCCGACAGAGAACCATACTTGTCGACATAGCTCACAGAATAAGTAGGCTGAAGTGACAATGGGCCGGTCATATTAGCCTTAGAACCGATGACCGTTGGGGTAGACGTGTACTTGAGTGGAGACTGCGATTTGGCAAGCGTAAGGTGGGATGCCCTCAGGCTCGCTGGAGTGACGATTTTTGCCGAGTGGCTGGTAGCAACCGATGAGAATTGCCGAGAATAAATCAGTGAACTGCTGTAGGCTTATGATTAAGACAGTCCCATTGCTGGGAGGCTGCAGAGACAGAGAAGGCAGTGGGCCAGTTTACATCAATATTCCTGTAAAAATAGTTTTTACACATTACGCAAAACAAACAGCAAAAGAATAATGCTAATCGTTCTTAACTTGAAACTTGTATTTCTTGTTGAAGGACTCCCTACAACACATCAACACACTGATACAGCGATCTCGGAGTCTTCCAAACTTTTACTGTACTAAATTCAGTTAGCCCTTTCTTAGCGGAATTATGACGTAATCAAATCACGGGCGGCGAGATTACACGACCGTGTTTATAATTTTAATTAGTTTGGGAAGTTCCCTGGGCTCGGCTAGTCGGTGCGGCAACTTGTGACGTCATCTTGACACCGTCTATCGTGATCCAGTGCTTGACTTGTAGGAGTTAGTGTTCTTTATGTGATAATATTGTTTAGTGGTATGGGCTGGTGATGAAGTGTTACTTATTGCCTGATTAATTTTGAGTGAAATAGTTTGAGAGGAGAGTGCTTGATATAGTCATTGATTACGATATGATATTATTTCATTTATTCGTTATCAGCCTAAGAAACGCTTTTTAGACTGCGGGATATACGATATGGCTTGGAATTGGTGTTAGGAACAGTATATAAGTAGAACAAGGCATGCAACGACGACCTCAAATAAATTGGGATAAGGGCAAGAGAATGATGATTTGAAAGCTTGAGGAAAAACTTAACTTCGTAAAGTCAAATGTTTTGTTGCCCTGAAATTTTAAATAATAATTATTCGTACCCGAAAATAGATATTGACAAACATTGACAGTTTAATTGGAAATCAGTGAGTGTAGAACATGGAGCAACAAAGGTCGCGTCTGGCAGATTGTCGACTAAATAAATTCAGACTATATAATTCATTTCAGCCGCGGCCGAGGAGGTTTACAATTAACGACTGGTCGTAGACGTGTCAGGGCTACTTCTTCTACTGGCATCAATTTCATTTGAATTCTACAAGAATCCCAGTCCCATAAGCATAAGGCTCAGTGTGGGATTGTAGTTGTTATTACATGTCTTCGATTTTCTGTTCTAAGACATGCTGATATTTTCACACAATGTTTTCTTTCACCCTTCATAGATAGCCTCTGTGAGTTCGAACCTATACAACGTATAATTTTGCGCACGAAACCATGGTCAAACTAAACATCAGTTGTGTATGACACCTACTAAAATCGGCGGCCCCATGACAACAAAACAGACCCATTCGCGAATTGAACAACCAATAATATTATCTAGTAGTTCAGACACATTTTGATCCATATACGTGTTTTATTACATTTTGTCGATTGAAAGTAATAAAAATAAAAGATAAAATACTTCAAGCAACAAAATGAAACAAAACACGAGTCGAAAGTATTTGTGCTCGTGTGAACGCGCCTTAGGTTAGGACTTGTGATTTTATTTTATCTTTTAGGTAAGTATTATCAGTTTCAAATGACGCACGTGTATCATTTTATTTGACCTTTAGAGTTTTCCACAGCTAAATATAAAATAAATCTTCTCCATTGTCGACAACGACGAATTGAAGGCGATAGTGGAAACGGATCCAACTCAATCTACGGCTGAGCTTGCTGCGGGCCTTGGAGTTAGTATCAAAACGACATTGAAGCACTTGCGTCAAATCGGAAAGATAAAAAAGCGAGATAAGCTAAAATAAAATAAAAATACAAAAACTTTTGTTTTTAAAATTTTCATACCAATCTCCAATTACATAGGTAAAGACCTGTGATTTCCACGATATGCTTTTTACAAAAAAAAGAAGCTCGTAGTTAGCCCTTCAACTCTTTGAAAATGACTGTCCTTTAACGTGCCGATGATACTATTCACTAGCATTTTTTTTTCATTATAAATTTTAATACCATACCTTTTACAAGAATTAAATTAAATCACGAACTCTCATCCCGAATTCCAAGCAATTATTGGAAATGCAGAACGTTCATAAATAAAAAAGAGACACGCAAAAATCTTTAAACCTCCATAGAATTATTACGGAATAATTGGATTTTTGATGTGGCCCCGTATTGTATGGCTCGGGGACAGCGCGGGTCACGGCGCAAACAGATTACGACTCACAACGATGTGCTTACCCGTTCCACGTAAAGGTCAAAGGAAGCTATTTAATTTGTGCAAAAGAGGCGAATGTGTCTGAATGTCCTATATATTCGCTCCACTGGGGAACTACTGACTTGTTCCCGGAAAGTGAATTGCAGTTACTCGAAGGACAAAATTGCGATTGCGCATTATTTGGCGTAAAAGGACATGAAAGAAGTGGTTTAAATTAAGAGAGGATGTAAGTTTCTGAACTGCCCATGTGTGTTGAAACTTTGTGTTGTCTTTGTAATGTCGAGTTGCCAACTCATTGCAGATGGATGAAACAACACTTCAAAGGATGAAGTGTTCATGTTAAATAGTTTTCTCCATGCTTCCGCTTTGAAGCCAACGGAGGCCAAACATAATCTACCATCATTGAATAAATCTAAAAAGCAATATCGGCCACACTGAAGCGCCTGAACGCTCGACCACCTGACCAATAAATCGGCCATTAATATTTTTACCAGGTTCGTTTACCCACAGTTTCGTAAAGGGCGCAGTGCACACATAGCCAGGGGAGGCTATATAGTGCGTACTTTGCGTAGTGCAGGATTAAAGGCGTGATATTTAGCCGCAGCCTATGACCGACTGTTAGCCCGCGGTTGCAATTACAGCGAGCACCAATTACGACACACTACTCAATTTGTATCACTACGTGCGGTGTAAAGGGATTGCAGCGTAGGCCAAGGAGCAGGCGAGAGCGATAAATGATCCCAATTATATAAAATGACAGTCTTAATATTTAAAGTTCGTGCTTTAACTTTAAGGACGTAATAAAATCTTTCCTAAAGTATTGAAGAAAAGTGGAGTTGAAAATCTCCTTATATAATAACAGATTTTGTCGTAACTTTTGAACAGTTTTAAGTACTTACGTGTACTCGTATTTACTTTTTTAACTCATCATAGACGCACAATAAAAAAAACGTAATCTTTGTCTCTCTTCTTTTAAGCAATTTCTGAGTTTAAGAGTGAGTGAAGTTTGTGATAATAATTAATGTTTACTTATTAAACCCTTTATTAGTCTTATTAGGCACAAAACTTATTTTCTTTAATACTAAGTTATCTTAATAAAATGCATTTAACAAACATTTCAAAACTTTTTTAATGACATGAGACATCTAAAATGCATTGTTTTTATATTCTTCATCACTATTATGATCCAAATGCAATGTTCTCTCGCTACCGCTCCTCACTCACCGTACCGGCCGTTATACCTTTACTGGTGCGGCAGACGTTCTGTTATTGGTCGGAACGGCCTGTTACTGCTGTTACACAGTGGTTAGTGTTATAGCTGCATTTCCGACGCTTATGGCGGCCTTCTTTGAATACTTCGGGTCAGGCAGTATTGGTTACTGCTTAGATGGGAGTCGTTCTGTTAGACTACTAAAAACACGATTCCATCTAAGCACTAGCTCGATAACTATATCGGGAAGTAAGATCGAGGGGAAATGGTGCAACTAGCTACTGGAGTTTATAGAAATAATGAAGAGAAGGAGGAAATGACACTGCTTTTTTATTTATTTAATCATTGTCTACACCATTATTGCGCAGTATTAATAATTGTACAATGTTTTTGACCGTTTCCGGTTATCACTGAAGATTGAGTGCTAGTTCATTTTTTTTTTTTTTTATTGCATTGAAGTTTACGAGCCGTTAATATCTCAATGTGTATGTCTTAGTGTGAAAATAATTAATGATAGGATTGAGTGTACGGTAAGATTCAATTATAGTTACACTATAAAAAAATTGCGAACTTATTTTAGGTGTAGAAGCCGCCTTACACTATTAATTTACTTCATTGCGAGTAGAAAAATAATCGTAATTATTTAAATAAAAATTTAAAACAAATCTTAAGGATATCTATATCTTCAAAGAAAAGGCATGTTTATCATGAGGTAAAAATGAAAAATTCCTAATTTTATTCTACGAAGGGGAACAGCTATGAGCTCCTTGTTTATTTTTGGCTCAGTGTAGCGGTGTCATATTAAGCCTAACGTTGTCGTAATAAGATCTTGACTTGTAATACTTCTTGAACCGGTACATGTACCGAGAATAGTGATGTTAACCGCTATGTTTGTGACTATTTTTAGCTTTATCGCAAGATTTCAACAGTACTTTATTATTTATTGCATACTATATAACAACTGGATGCGAGTCACACACGACCGGTCAATGTGGCGACACTTGGGGGAGGTCTATGTCCAGCAGTGGACGTCTTTCGGCTGAAATGATGATGATGATGATGATGATATAACAACTAGCTTATGCCCACGGCTTCCCCCACATGGATTTCGGTAATTGTCCTACGGGATCGTACTACCGGGATAAAAAGTATCCAGATTATTATCTATCTGTGTGCCAAACGTCCAAATTCGTTCAGTGGTTTTGAGTGAAATAGTAACAAACATCTATTCATCTGTCTATCCTTACAAACTTGCACATTTATAATAGTAGTAGGATAAGTAATAATCTCCCTGATCGAGTTTGAGCCATAGCAGCCAATCTCAGCGCAGACTAGCCTTCGGCGCGGGATATGTTATAGTTCACAACAGCATGAGTTCACCTCCTCCCTCAATCTCATAGATCGATGAGACGGCAATTCGAAACAATTGGAGAGCGATCAGGATCAACGCCTTCAGGTGCTCCCCGAGGCAGGGGGGTGTTAAACCACCAACTATCTATGTGTGTGATTCAATAGACTATATATATCATCCTCTACAAAGTTAATGCCATAAGTCATAACATTACGTCTATAAACCCAGATGATTTCGGCAGAGGTGTACACACAGTTCACCCTTTTTTTGGCAGCTGATTAAGTCTCATTTAATAAGGGACAGCCTATTGCCACCAAGCGGGCACAAATCCAGACTCCGGCCCCTGTAAAGTTCCTTAAGGATATACCCAATAATACTGCTCCACCAAGGAATTGAACCCGACACCAATACAAAATATAGGAAATAGGTCAGTAGTGTAGGCGGCGGCCTAGCTAATACCTATTATTAACGCACTGTTACTTCCTTTAAAGTGCAATGTTGTTAACTGGACTGGTGAAGCCTATTTGTTTGTATGATAATGTTATGGCAGCCGTCCGCTATGCTGTGTTTAGTAGCTGTGTGTCAACGTGAAGTCCTCCGTTTTGTAGCGTAACTTTATATATACTTTAATATATCTACGCTTAGAAATCTTTGAAAAATTACCAAAAATTACATCAACACATATATTTATTACACATAGATTGAAGACGCTTTTTGTGTATATCTGTGTGACCGCGTTGTTCTTCCTAATTTGCGTAAAGTGTTTTGATGCGGTCTGCACTCTTGTTTAGTGAATTTGTTCCGAAAGGTTTATGTTTATAATACACTAGCTATTTTCGCGGTTTCACCCGCCGTTCGGCTCCTAAAAGTTGTATTGTGATGGAAAATAGCCTATAAACTTCCTTAAAATTTTTGCTATCAAATCCAAAAATATTTTTTCAAATCTGACTGGTAGTTCCTGATAAGCGCGTTTAACAAAAAAGCTCGCCCGCTTTAATAAATATAATTATTTAGTATAGATTAATATTTAACTTAGATATACTCGTACTTATCATATAATAAAGAAATCTTCTTGTACCAAAAAAAGCGGGTTTCTTGTTCAAGCCTGGTTCAACAACACTGTACCTTCTTACCACAGAATTCAAAGTTGGTATTTCAAGTGACGTGCACACTTCAAATCAAGCTATTACGTAACATAACATCACGCCTACTGTAATCCCCGACGGGTTAGGCACAGGTGTACCTAATAGTACACGCGCCATCGCAACATATTGCCATCTATGTTTAAGTCCCATGTAATAGGGAGCGAGCCTATTGCCATCAACCGGGCACAAATCCAGACTCCGTAGCTGTAAAAGCTAACACACTATTATTTACTAAATAAGTTTACACTAATTATCAAAGCTTTCTATCATCATTGCACAGGTACCCAAACCGAGATTATTAACACCATCGTCGGGTCATACATACATTTCATCACTTGTGTACTGTGTACGCATATTATGCTAATGGCGGCGACTTAACTTTCGCTGTAAATCATCTGGAATGTTCGGGAATGTTCCCGCGATATAATTGTGGTGACGTGTTCATCGTCTCGCTGTTATGCTAATAGGTGTCGTATTACTTCACTATTTTAAGGTGATACGTGTCTAAACTATTACGTAGATCTATCCGTTATTATTAAGGAAAATTGTTTGTACAGACAACGATAAATTACTAGGAATTTACGTCATTAGAAGCGATCGCTACTGCTACATTACCATCTTTGATTTTATAGGTATTAGAGAATTGATTGAATGTTGAAAAGCTCTAAATAATAACAGCCGCCCGGGTCGATCTTCATGTTAAATCAAGCTTGCCTAGGTTGGGCCGTGGATGGGTGACAACCCATTACATACCGAGTTTCCTCCGTGCCTTGGAAAATACGTTAATCCGTTGGGCCCAGATGTCATATGTATTATGTATGTGTGTCTTTGACAGTCGTTACAGGACTTACAGGTAGTCAGTGGCCCGATAGTCTGACAACCAGTCTTACCAAGTAAAAGTGATATTCAATCAGCGAAAATGACGATGGACAGGCCAAATGTATTGAATTAGTAAAACATGTCAATCCTGTTGAAAATCATTGTAGAAATAAAGAACGCTTTGAAAGCGATTGCAATTTGTCTTGGCCTAAAGTGTACTTCAAACTTAATTAAGTTTATTTTCTGGATCACATGTGGTATAGCAATAACTACTAAACAACCGTACTATGTCGTTTACATCCAATTTGTTGAAAATTGTATCTTTATGCACATAATCATAATGGACTCCAAAAAAGGCAATAGACCGATTAAGTAAAAGTTTTCACGATATCTCACACATACACGAAAAAAATAAGAAGGACAATCATACAATGGTCTTCTTACACACTACCATCCCACACAATGATAATTACTGTTTTCTATCATCACAAACGATATACAGCAAACGACATATTATAGCGCTTTGTAAACGAGTAATTTTGCTGTATCTCGCTGCAGCGGCTGAACGTGCAACTAACGCTCCCAGCCTCACAGCCTCAGAGGCTCTTGGAAAGCAATTACAGCCACTCAAACGTATAATGGCCACAACGCGCGGCGCAACGCAAACCGCTGCAGCGCGTGACTTGCGCCAGACAGTTATGAGCGAAACTTTTACTATGTTAGTTGCTGAGGTTTTTTGTTTATGTTTTTTTGAAGTGTGTGTTAGTTTTTTAGTGTTTACATTATTGTTTAACTGGCATATGTAATGCTTTGAGTACCTTGTTAAGTAACTTATTGAGCAAAGATTATTTGACGTTTCTTGTTTGTAAGAGAAGAATCATCGCTGTAGTGGGACGGTAACGGATTGCCGAAGCTGACTTTAAGACTCTAGAACGATTAACGGAAAATATGGAATGAATTAAGTTATTTAATACTTAATGTATTTAGTGCAGACTAACAAAACACAACAACAATCTTTGCACTGCATTAAAAATAGAATGAAAACTTAAATGAGGCACGTACTCGTACGTAGTAGCATTTATTTGTTACATGAAATCCATTGGTTATTATTGCCTTGCAGTTCAGTGCAGTATGAAGTAAACTGTCGTAATTGCGTCACTACTTCACTAGTGCTCTTCTGAAGCAATTAAAGCCACTCAAAAATGTAATGGTTCGAGCGGAGTGGGCAATTTGTGCCATACCCTAGGATTCTCCACAAATAAGTAGAGGAGTCTTTTTGTAAAATAGTTTCCGTTTTGTAAAATGTAAGCACATTACTTCCTTTGCTGTTGCTGGTGGCTTTACAATGCTGTGATTTATAGAATTTCAAATTCAAATAAGTTGATTTGTGGCACAGGTATAAAAAGTCCGTCGTGTTCATTGTGTGTCCATTGAAGATTGTGCATCTGCGCGCAGTTCCACATATAGAAAATCTATAGAAACCGGCCAAGTGCGAGTCGTAGGTACTCACATGCACACAGGGTTCCGTATCACCAAGAAATATAATACAAATATTTTGAAAGCTCATTCATAATTTGTATTGTGTTCTTTCAATCGATTGACTTTGAGAAAAACTGGTTTTAGGAACCTCAATGTCATTTTTAAAGACCTATCTATAAACACCCCCCGGTATAGGTTTGATGATTTTTTTTTCAGTTTCAGTTCTAAGTATGGGGAGTTAATCTGTTATTTTTATTTAAAAATCATAAAGCGGTGTACAGAATACATCTTACCTACCAAGTTTCAGATTTGTAGTCCTAATAGTTTCGGAATTAAGTGGTTGTGTATGTACAGACAAGCAGACAGACAGACAGACATGACGAATCAATAAGGTTTCCTTTTTTTGCCATTCGACTACGGAACCCTAAAAACGGGCATGATCATGTTAAATATAATTTAGTTTTGGCTGGTTGGCCTTAAACAACACCTGGCAGCTTTTAACCATCGGTATAACTGATCATCTTATTGAAAACTATTCTACAGTTGATATTTCAATCAGCTTGCAAGTCCCACATGAACCGCTCTAGTGTATAAATTGGACCACAATATTGTGTGGGGTAGCAACTCGGCTAGTTCACAAGTAGCCAGCGTTCTGCTTTGTTGCGCATCATACATTTTTGTTTACTTCAATATCGTTATAGAAAAGATCAGTCTTTGTAACAGGTCCCCCTGTTACAAAGTCTGATCATTTCTCGACATACTTGACTTTTAAATACAAAGTCTAAATAAAGTTAGTAGTGTTTACTAGCAAGAAAGTTTGTAGAAGAAGTCTCTAAACGATCCTTTAGTTTTAAAACTGCAACTTCAGCTTCATATAACAGTCTGCTTTAAAAGTGCATTCTCCAGTCATTATTTTCTGTACATCCTCAAAACTTATAATCCTGGAGATTCATCAAAAAGTATTTCCATTTTACATGTTAATTCTTGTCTCCTCTGCGTACATTTAAAATTGCAGCGCAAACAACATTTACTCTTCAAAGCGGATCAACTTGAGAAATAATCATTACGCTCTGTTAATTGCTAGCGTTATAATGAACGTGATATATCAAATAAAGTGTAGTATATAAACGTTATGTTGTTCTGGATTATTCGTAGTTTTGCAAAGGTTTTGCGCGACCACGCTCAAATAGTTTATGCAGCAATTTGGAGCTTTGTTATAAGCTCTCTGATGCGGTTTCGTTTTGATATCGTGTGTAATTTCAATTGTGGAGGGATTGCGATGCAGCCATCGACTCTATTCTACCTATTATTATAATGACTCGGGTTAACAAACTCTAGCATTTAGTTATATTCCACATCTAGGACCTACCTACAATGTGTAAAATGTATAATCACACTAATAAAGGCGAAAGTTTGTATGTGTGTTACTCCTTCACGCTCAAACGGCTTAACGGATTTGGATGAAATTTGGTATCAAGATAGCTTGTATTCTGGATTAATACATAGGCTACTTTTGATCCCGGAAATAGTAGTTAGTTTAGATTAGATTTATCTATTTTAGAGTATATGGTACAATATATTAAGCTCTTAAAATCTAAGCATTTATTTCAAGTAGGCCAGTTACATTCACTTTTGAATTGTCGAAACAAAGACAACAGTAAAAAATAGCTACAGTCCCAGTCACAAGGCACAAAAACTGTGAAAGTACTGTAGTTGCCCATTCCCTAACGTAGATCTCTATGGAGAAGAACGGGCTAGAAACTCCATGGACACTCTTAATATTAAACACATATTAAAATTAACTACCAAATTCAAAGTCGCCGAGTTCTAGGCCAATCAATAATTATAATAAAATCTAATAATGCAATTATAAATTAGTTCAGATTAAAATAGGTAATTGTTATACAATGTCAACTTTATTAGCACACTTTTTTTTTAATATGAATGAATGAAATGTCAAAATTTACTAATTATGTAATGTCAAACGCTTAAAAAAATAATAAAAATAACAATATAAGCCAATAATTATACATACACACACAAAGTGTTGATAAAATAAAATGTCAAAATTTATAATTAAAAAAATCATTAACTGAATAGAAACAGTTGTCTAAAAGCCAGACAAATATTGTTTTCCTAAATTTATTAGTGGGCAACACTCAGATGCGTGAGGGTAAATTGTTAAAGATTTTGATTGCCATGCAATTGGAATTTCTGCTATACAAATGAAGTCTCTGGCTAGGTGCAAGTTGTTTATTTAGGCTTCTGCTTTTTACTCTTTTAGAAATGTGTTCATGTAATGAAAACATGTGCGAATACCTTTTTATAAACATACAAATTTCAAATATATATAGGCAAGGAAGCCGACCCCAATATAGTTGGGAAAAGGGTAGGCAGATGATGATGATGATATGGCAAGGAAGTGTTAGGTGGTAGGTAGGTAGTAGGTAGGTAGTAAGGTAGGCAGTAGGTAGGCAGTAGGTAGGTAAAAAGCTGAATTGCAACGCATAAAGCAACGCGTGCAGCTGCTGGTTTACATTTGTTCAGCGTTTCATCCTCTACAAATGAGCCTTCTGAAGAAATCGTACACCACACAAATGGGTTGAAGAGAGCAGTTAGGCAGTCGCTCTGTGTAAAATACAATATTCAGCTGCATTCAGTTGGACTGGAAACCGACCCCAACACAGTTTGGAAAAGGTTACACAGATGATGAAGAAAAACAACAAATAATAAACAAATTGAAAAATTTAAATTCAAAGTTAAAGCAAATGTAGTTGGTGAGAGCAAATATTAATGTTGACTTAACCCTAGCTCTTGTCAAGGGGTAGATTATACTTCATTATACCAACTAGCAGTGAAAAGGGTCAGTTTGCGAGCCCAGGCATCTCCATACTTGACCTCCACCGGCTTCTTTTGGGGAAATTGATTGCAAAATCAACACGCTTGGATCTCCCATGGGTCGGGCAGGGGTAAGGCCAAAGTTTACCTATGATTTGACTGATGGAAAAAGTTTACAATAAGAATCTTTGTAGCCATTCCATTGTTACCTTTGCCTTTACAGTGTTGATATTCTTTCCACACCTTTTTTCCCATATTTCAACAGCACCAATTATCAGTACAGCAATGAGGGTATAATTTCCGGGTGCATTACACATCGCAGCGTAACGCGGCGTGAACGCAGCGTAGACACAGCGTCGCGTCACTCATTATACGTCTCAGTTGTTCTAATTGCTTTCCGGGCGCGTGGCCTGCCCCCGCCGGGCGCAGGGCGCTGGCACAAGGCTCCAGAGGGCTGGGTGCCACAAAATAAACCTACATATTCTATTTCAATACATCTCTTGTTTGTCGATGCCATTGCAGGGAAATGTGTGGCTAGTAATTGAGTAATTTCACATGCGAGGTGCGCAAACATGTTTCAAAATTAGGTGGTTAAAAATCTATTTAGTGGCGGTTATTCAGTAAATTATATGTGCAAGAAATCGTTTATGAGATTATGTATTCTTCTCTAATTAATACTAATTATGTTAGTACTTTAATAATACCTACTTATTTACATAACGTGTGATACGCCTTAATCATTATTTGATTAACAACTAATACGTCTCCTAATCAGTACATAGTACAGACCATTACATTAATACAGAGGTCTACAATCACTCACTTGTGTGTGATAGTAGGCTCGGTCACTAGACCATCCTCGAAAAACATCTCATTCAATTCATCTGTCATCGACATGAAACTTGCACACGCCAGCCCTGGGTCTGAGGTCGCATCAATTTTGCAACATAGCCGACTATACATTGCGCACTTGGCTTCTAGAACAATAGCGAGAACGCTTACCAGCTGTTCGATGGACGGTCGGTAGTAAAAAATGTTGGTTATTTGGCTGGCTTCGTGCAGCCTCCACCTCCATAATGTTTTGTACTTTATGGAGGTGGAGATCGTTTTAGTGTTATGTGTAGATACTCGCTTTCTAAGTAATTATACTTATGCACGCTTTAACTAACACTAAATGGATGCCTAAGTTCTGCTTTAGGCTGCTGTTTGCCCTGTTGGAGTTTCACGTCTCGGCACGGAAAATCTAAGAGAACTTTTATTTAAACATTAATTGAGCTATCTCCTGCTGTTAGTGAAAACACTGAAAACGAACTCGAGAATTCCTACCAACTCACGATTTAAGATAAAACATGAAAACAGAACAATAAATTGTTTTTAAATGTTTTACAACATAATGGGTGCAAAAGTACCCATAACGAATCCCAAAAGCACTTGTTTTCCCCCTCATTGCAATATTTTTTTTGTCCTCCTAGTCATAGAGATATTGGGGGTCAAAGTTCCAATTTTTTCACAAGATTTTTTTTTTAAATGCAAGTTTTTAATGTTATAACTTTACTTTAAATACCTCCACGACCCCGTACTATTTATTCAACGTATCCATCAGCAAGAAGTATTGAGTGCGTTAGATTGAGTCCTACCGTAAAACGTGCTTTTTAACCCCAAACACAAAAGTCGTTTCTGAACAATAATTTTTGTATAGATTTACTTAGTTTGATGCACAGATTCAAAACATTCAAAGCATTTTTTTAAATTTCGTTTAGACCATTACAGGCACTTTTGAATATCAAAAAAAAACGAACCTACAGTCACAGTCACAAGGCATAATAACTTGAGAAAGTAATAATAATAAACGCTTTGGAATGTGCAACTAGCACATTCCAAAGCGTAGATCTCTATGGAGAAGAATGGGCAAGAAACTCCATGGACACTCTTTTAAATCCAAATATTGTTACAAAATCTTGGTTACATCATTCATGTTGAGATTATACATATATGTGAGAACGATGTAGAAAGACGTGTACATTAAGAGCGTCCGGAGTAAAATATTAAATCAACAATGAAAAAATAAAAGTAAGTAATTAAAATAAACCGTGGCAGCTAAGAGATGTCCAGTCCCAACTGACAGCGCCCGTTCACGAACATGACACATGGATCAGCGCCATTCAGCTCAACCATATTGAAGGGAACTAAATGACCCGACACACCCGCCACCATCAGCGAGACATTTGAGTGCGCATGACTTTCTCTCAGCCACCAGGGCACATTCAAGTCAATGACCGGCCAATTAGGAGACAGTATAAAAATTTGTCAATTGTTAGTGGTTCCGATACCGCCCTATTAAAGAAAAGTATTTTATGTATGGGTCCGAAATTTTTTAACAAAATACCCGATGTAATAAAAATAGAGACAATTCCACTTTTTAAAAAGAAATTGACAGAACTATTAATTAATAAATGTTATTACTCAATTGACGATTTTTTGACTGATAAGAATTAATATTGATAATATGACATCTCTGTATCCCTGACTGAAATGATAAATGTAATTAACTTAAATTTTGACGTCATAATGTAATTGTTTTCATTATGTACTAGTTTTGCACACCTGTTAGGGTAGGATATGGTCCTGAGCTATATTTGTTGTATTTCATCCTTATGTGTACCCATATTCAAGCAAAATAAATGATTTGATATGATTTGATTTGATTTGAATGAGGGATAACAAAATGTAAATTGTAGTCTTACAGTACATAGTACTCACACATGTGCTCAGCAATTACATAATACTAATGCTTGATTGATTAGTTGACGGCTTCGTGAAGCGCCCGTTTACACCCTGCAGTAAGCATAATATGAACAATCTTAAAGGACTTCTGATGCGCTACGGCTGGTCTGAATATCAATGTCTGAGATGCAATAAAAAGCACTTAAAACTATGAACCATCTCGTAATTAATTTTTCATTCGACTGTAGTGCGTACATCGTGAATCGCGCGAGCTCTGATTAGCGCCCGCTCTATGCGGAGACTAATGAATCAATCAATCGGCGCATCGGCCGCAGAGCAAACAGAATCTCATGCATCACTGCCTACTATCTAATATGAACGAGAACGACTGGGCTACCGATAACGCGGTTGCAGAAAGAATGATATTATAGAACACCATAAATTTTCTGTTAGGCACTAGGAAGGAAATAATTATGATAAACATAGGTGACTGCCTCGGTAGTATAGTGGTCGCACTTGCGACTGCTGAGCATAAGCACGTCAATCTCCATTTTGAATTTCTTCTAAGTTTGCACGCTGCGACGGACTATAGATGACACTGGAACTAACAATAACATCACACTTGTAATCCCGGAAGGGATAGACAGAGGTTTACCTAATAGTACATCCACATTTCGCCAGTTATGTTTAAATCTCGTGTAATAAGGGGCGAGCCTATTGCCATCGACCTGGCACAAATCCAGATTCCGTGGCTGCAATTGAGAAATTTCTGATGGAAAACCTAATAACACTTTGTCCGACCTGGGAATCGAACCCAGGACCTAATGCTCAGCAGTCGCGCTTGCGACCACTAGACCAACGAGGCAGTCACGAACTAACAAGTGTTCCAAAAAAATGTAAACTTGCTTTCATTTTTCATAAAACGATTATATTTTATAATAGGTTTTTTATTGAAATAGAACAATATCAACAAAATACCTACCACTGTTTGTCTATGCATCACCCAAAGGTTGACTGGTAGAAAATGCTTATGGCATTCCGCCTCGTACTTTGTGCATGAAGTGTTAAATAAATAAATAAATAAAATACCGAAATCTAGGGCATCCCAAAGCTTGCTAGTGTTTCAATAAGCTACTGTGGGTAAGAAGCCTGAAAGATGAGATCGATTAATTAAATAATTATATTGAGACGTTCACTATGAGAACCATCATCATCATATGCCTAGCCTTTTCCCAACTATGTTGGGGTTGGCTTTCAGTCAAACCGGATGCAGCTAAATACCAGTATTTTACATGGAGCGACTGTTCACTATGAGAACCAACCTGTCCATAATGTCCAGTTTTGTAAACTGCTAATCCATGATGCATTTTGTGTTAATTTAATAAATCCAAAAAATAATGTCAAATTTGCGGGCACACATTGTTCGGGAAGCCTGTCATGACGTCATTTAATGAACAAACCATTTTCATAACCGACATGTTCCCGAACATGCAAACAATGTAGTCGCGCAATGCGACAACATTGTTTGCATGTTCGTTTTTATTTTTATTATATGTGACATGTGACTATCATATATACCTGTACATATCATGTACCTACGGCTGTACGTGTTGCAAAATACATAGATAGATATTATTTCCAAATTAATGGTTGTCTCGCGTAAACACTTATAAGTTTAATTAAAAGCTTACCTCCGCGGAACTAGCGACACTTGACTGAGAAAAATGAGTTCACCCCGTACCTGACAGAATAAGTTCACTCATACCTACAAAATACACAGCTATTCTACAATGAAACTCACTACATCGCAGCTTGCTGTCGCATTTATTCAGTTCTGAAGTTTCTCATCTCACGACTTTTCAAAAGATTTTGAGCTCCAATTACTCTGCAAAGGGAGCCGAACAGACACATGCGTTATAATTACAAGACTAATTAGAAACACGCTTGCACATCGTACCGGAAAACGGAAATAGGAGAGAAATCTAACGCAGCTGCATTCAAATCTCCACACCATGACGTTAAACTTACGTATATAGACGAACTAGACTAGAACGTAATCTTGGTACAAAGTAGGCTGACTAGAGTTCTCTTAAGCAGGAATGAAAACTTATGAAAGAAATGTCACGTTCTGGAAATCGTAAAAGAAAGTCATAATTACTACGGTTCAATGTAAAAGCCATCATGGATCACTAGACATAAAAGTTATGTCGAAATCCTATGTTATGGTCTATGTGCCTTTCAATTAAATCCATTTAGCCGCTTAGGCATGGAAAGGAAACAAACAGACAGAGTCACTTGAGCATTTATTATATTAGTATGGATGCACCACAAGTTAGTGCAACATATTGTTTATTACATTGCACACGCAGATGTTACAGCTGCATCTCAAGCAATGAGGCTGTACCTTGAAGCCCGCAGACGAAGTACACGGAGCCACGTCTGAGAGCGACTGAAGAGCGGTAAACACTGGCGCATCGGAATTGCTAATCGTGCCGCCATCCGCAGAGCCACTCCACTGCACGCTGCACAGCCGCGCTTTAAACGTTCGCCTACAATCTGAGTAATGGATGCGAGATACGTCATTAAACTAACTCTGTAAGTTTTCGAGATATCGCGTGATCGTGATATGGGACTGGTTGGCGTTGGAGATTGTTATTTCTTTGTGAAGGGAGGGGTTTAGATGAAAAATATGATGGTTATAAAAAGTTCTTTAAACCCCACGTGTGGCACATTGCTTTGCATCACGGACACCCAATAAATAGAGTCTGTTCGAATGCTATTACGTGTATGGTAATTCTTTAAAAGTACAGTCAAACTGAACCGGAGTCCGGAGTGGCTGAGGGCACCAGATTTTGACAGATATTTCAGTTTATAGTCTGTCAAACTCCGGTGTCCGGTGTCCGGTACGGTCTGATCCGTTTAACCGTATGTAAGTAATGCCGGAAAAATTCCATTTCCCGCGACAAAATGGTCAATTTCACGCTAAGAAACGTAGCCCCCTGATTTATATCATACCCAATACTGCACATTCACGTATGTTACCCGCGACAGGTTGTGTAGTGAACAAGTGAGCGCGTATTTGTCACAGTTAGCGCAGAACGTGCGTCGTCCCGGTGGCACGCTGGCGCGGTATGGCGGAGCGTGGGCCATGTTGACCTGACGCGGCATGGTTGTAACGTGGCGTGTCACAGACGTGTGAGATGTCGGCGATTTAGAAGATAAAGTTTTGTCTGGTGAAGGTACAAAGACACTTGTAGTTTTCATTTTTCAATGTTCTTCGTAAACGATATAAAACTCTTCTAACGTGGTTTCTGGTTCACATTCATACTTGTGACTGTCAAAATCACAACATAACATAACATCACGCCTGTAATCCCCGAAGGGTTAGGCAGAGGTGTACCTAATAGAACACCCACAAACAAAACAAAATGTTACAAAATCATCAATGAACACAAAAACTACTTTCACGTTCAATTCCATGATAATACGTAAGTTAATAATATGTAAGTTTAACATTCGGAGGCATACAAGTTTCACAAATGCATTCCAAATCAAACCATTTTCACCTTCCATTCAGTATTCTGCTTCCTCAAAGTTCCCCTCTAAGAGCAGTGAGAGCACACAGCACTGTGTCACAAATCTTAGGCTTCATTAGTGAGCTACAGTCGTGGCCAGATTCCTGAAGGCCCGATAGTTGAGGAACCGCAGTGCATCAGACAGACAAGAGACACGAGAGCCTCTCGTCACACGATGTCATTAAACAACGCCACAATTAAGATCTGTATTGTGCTTCAAGTTTTCTGAAGAGCTGTTTACATTTGGGTTGTTTTGTTGTGGATTTTGAACTGTTTCACGAAGTGTATTATGATAGATGTTTCTGTTTTGATCAAAGAGACGATATACCCGTGTATAAAGCAGACTTATTGTAATCGAATACCTATGAAAACATTGTTAAGGCATATTCCGTTAAAAATCTTTTTATTTTATTCTCTATAACAACAAAGAACATAAAACATTTAAACATTCAATTGAGTGTGCCAACATGAACAATTTTAAAAGTCCGTACGTTAATACTTTTTCGGCACAAAATTTTAACAAGCGATAGGAACCGAATTTATATTTGAAATCCATTGTTAACATTTCAAAGCAACTGTTGGTATTTGACATCTCATTTGAATTTAATCTGCTCAATGTTGGCTGCGCGCTGTATTTGTGATGTGAAAATTTGATAGCGTGTACGGTGACCTCTGCATTTGAAATGTTTGTACGGTGACCTCTGCATTTGTGAACGAATTGGAGCACAATGCTCGTCGTAGTATACCTGGTAATGTGAAGGAGTATGACATGTTCAATTTAGTCTAGCGGTGTTGCACTGGTTACTGGTGATTATTTGTGAGCTCTTGGGTGCTGTTACGGGACAAGGTACGTTGTAAGTGGGTATTTTGCTGAAAACGTTGACCTCTTTCAATTTCTTGATTGTTTGGTACTGGACATTAACAAAAAAATATTGATAGTTTCAAAAGTTAGTGAAATTGACAGACTTCACTGATTTTATTTTGAAATTATCAGTGAATACATCAATTGAAACAATACTTTTGATACGAAATATCTATTTTCGACACAAATAATTACCAAGTTCTGATAACACTTACTAGTTAATTACATTCATAGTTATCGATCAGACTGATGTACTGATTAGTACAATCAGCTAACTTGCTTCAGGCACTTCTCAGGGTGTATCAATTTTATCACTTAAGAAAAAACCCTCATTTTATGCAAGCTTTAGATAACTTAGCACGGGTCACAATACCCATCACTAACGTACCACACAATACTACATTCGATTCAAAAGTATCCACGTTAATCAGACTTAGCAACTTACTCGTGGAAGTAGCAGCAGATCCTATTAAAGATAATCGTCTCAGATACTTCCCGCGGCCGGAAGCAGCTCCCAGCACTGGGATGAACAATAGAACCCGTGTTTTGTTTTAACAAAGGATTTATCACCCACTTATGGGGATATATTCGGCCGTGTTTGGAGACCCCGCCCTCACTCAATAGCCTGTTAAAAGATCAAAAGAGCGAGCGGCAGACACTTTTAGGGATATTTAATGCCGGTTTAAAATTACACTTTGTCTGGAATTTGTTTTGTTTCTATTTTGATTTCATTAGAGATTATTTAATATTGTCATAGCTCTAGGCATAACTGTTAATAATGAAAAGATCTTATAAGGATACCATTTAATAAAGATTACCGTAAATTGTTAGGCCTACGAACATTTTGTTCCTCTAAAATTATTTTCCTGGTCTATTTTGTCTTCATAGTATCTATTCTTAGCTTCGAGATCACCATAAACAAAAACGCCAGTCAAGTTGTCAGCACACTGCTCACTATTGTCACTATCACCATCACAACTTATTCATTTCCACCTCAAGACAGTGCAATGTCTTAGCACCACTAGTGTCTGTCAGTAGCATCAGATATCTTGGAGAGTGTTCCGCTACTGTCTTACTGTAGGCATCGATAGCGTAGTGACTGGCGGCATTGTCTCGAGTCCCTACTCCGGCGCCGCCTGCGTCAGTTTCGATTAATAAGATTGGGGCTTCGTTTTGTATTTGCATTTTTGTACAGTGAATGAGTTTTGAAAGGAGATTTTGATGGTGCATAGTGTGACTTAATTTTGGTTCAAGTTTGGTTACACAACTACAGACACACAAGTTACATAAGTTGTTTCACAAGTTATTATGCCTTGTAACTGAAGCTCCGTTTTCTCTGTTTTTCTGACATTCAAAAGTGCCTGTAATGGTCTAATTGAAATAAATGCTGTGAGTTTGAGTTAGGAAAATCAGTAAGCTTATTTAACTGTACACCTTACATCTAACACAATAGTCATGTCTGAAAATTGTCTCTTTGCAGTTGTATAGTGACCGGGCTAGACAGCTACAATACAATTTTATCACAACAATTTCCTTAAATTCTAAATGATGACGAATTATTGTGAATAGGAAAATTCTTAACTAAGTCTGAACAGATCCTCTCTACATTATTCGTTAATAATATCGACCAATTAATATTATCCTCCTCACCCAAAGTCTTCGCTTGTGCAATTATCCTGGCAGTGAAACAGTAATGATGCAAAATACCCTCGCGGAGGAGGTGGTCCGAGATCAGCTGTCAAATCATTTGAACTCCCGGCGGAACAAGTTGACGCCGGAGTCGGAGGTCGCTTAATGTGACTCGCGGTAGATTTATGAACCGAGTTCACGTTTACCTAAGTGTTTTAGTTCGGCAAGATACTGAGGATAAATCAACTGTGTTGTAGCTACGGTATTGAAGTTAGTGATTTTATTAAGTTGTCGAGAATATTATGAATTACTAACTTTTGCTTTCATGGCTGCAAAATTATCCCAAGGAAACGTGCTGCTATGGTATTACGTACCAATACGTGCACAAAAGATCATCCAAATAAGTTCAGTCGTTAAGGCGAGTAACAGCGACAGACAGAAGTATAATTATTAATATAATATGAATACACCCATAATATGTTGAAATTCCTTGTCGTGAAATTACTTGTAACAACGTCTTCTGTTTAACTGGTACCTAAGTTTCGTACGTTTGATATTACAGCAACTAAGTAAATGCTAGCTTAGCTCCAGTTAATGTATGAGCACTTCATGTTACGATGTTTATTTCTAAGCTTACAACAGTGTCCGTTTCATACTTATTACTTACTAAACGTGACTGTCTATTTGATCTAGTGGTCGCCAGCGCTTCTGCCTAACATGAAGCTTTCGGCCCGATTCCCAGGTTGGTCGAAGTGTTTCATAAGAAATTTTTCAGTTGGTGCCCGAGGTTTGCATTGCTCGATTGATTGACTCTTTGATTTGTTTATTCGCCCCCCTATTAAATGGACCAAAACATAACTGGTGAAATGTGGGTATACTTCTGCCTTATGCTTTTTGAAAATACAGATTTGATATAGTCACTAGGTTTAAAATGACCGTAAAAATGTAAAACACTTACATTATTGACACAAATAATGGGAATAAGAATTCCTCTCAGTAAATGAATGTAATTTCTTAGCACAAAAACGTTACTTGTCCAATTTGCCGGCGCCGTGGCCGACGGACCGCGCTGAGATCAGCTGTCAAATCAAATGAACTACCCTCCCCGCCCGCTCCTTCAGCCCGCTGAGCGCTGGCGGTGTCGTCCCACCCTCCGACCGCAGCGAACAGGATACTATTGCAATGGATAGTAATGTGACTGGGAGCTGAGCTGTGACAGATTTATATTTATAAGACGGTTGTTGGGTGAAGGTCCAGGAAAAGTTCTATAAAAAAGAGCTAGGATTTATTACCACACAAACTAAAATGTTATTCTCTAAATTTAATGTTGAATCTCAAATATTTAAGTACACAGCAGAAACAAAAAACCTCAAAACCAGTATATATTTTACTGCTGTTTTTGTCAGGTACAATATATACAACCATAATTAAACTTCAACTTGATTAAACTTGAAGTCTCGCGAAATATGACGAGTTAATTAAGAAATTCTTCTCAAATATTTTCTGCAATCCTAACGATCTTTAAAATTTGTTCCTTTTAATAAAGATTTAAGCTCCCTTTATTAAAGTTGGCGTTTAGCTGTGGTTTAATATATTTATTTACAACCAAGTTAACCTAACGCTTCGAGAAAATTTATACTTGTAATTATGTGGAGGCGACCTCTGAATATATTAGTGGCGTGAAGTTTATTAAAGACATTTATCTTAATTTTGACTAACTTAGTTTCTCGATATTGACTTTGTTTTGTGTTACTAACAAACTTTAAGTTGTTTGACTAGGAATGAGATAAATAAATATAAAATTATGGAGCGTGAACTGTTTCAGATTTCTTAATAATATCAAAATTTTTCCGCATATAAAGAATTCAAAGGGTATATACCCTTTGAATTCTAGGAATATTTCGTCGCAAGCCTTTAATGTTGTGTTTTGTTTGCTTTTAAAAGCGAGTGTCCAGACAGGTCGAGAAGCGAAATATTTCAGCAACTTCGTCAGGCATGAAATAAAAGAGAAAAAGGAAAATAACTTGGTCAATAGAGTTTTTTGTTACAGAGTAAAAATGTGGAGGTGACAGAGAAAGTCGTCTATTTACACACTCTGCGAAAGTGTAAGACGATTCGGAAAAAATGGTTTATGATATTAATCACAATTCAAACACATTTGACGGGTCATAGCCATCAAACTCTAAGACGCTGCATGTAAATATTTCCATTAAAACTTGTCCACGAAAAATTCTTTTCCATTTCACTCATTAAAATAAACTTACACAACTATATCTACCACATTAGTATTTGCACTTACTGTTTTAAAAATGTATTCAGCGTGTGGAGTAACTAACCTTAATTAAAGAAGTGTGTAGCACGCGGCCGCATCCTCCTAATGAGTGTCTCTGCGCCGCGCGCCGAGCTGCCCCCTAATGAACTCCCGATGTGTTTGTGTACCGGTATGCGCCACTATTATAATTAACGTACTGCTTGCAACGTTATTAATTTAAAATTTTGAGGTTATATGATACATTTGCGTAGAAAGGTATTTTTTGGCGTTAGTCTGGAAACCTTACTGAACTGATCATACTACGGAGACACCTAATTTTGTTTCTTACTTGAATAATTGAATCCTAGGATTATCTAGATGAATTCGACTTGTGGGTTTTTTACTTATATTTCATCATATCATGAAATTTCTCTTACTGGAGCACGACAATTAGACGCACATAGGTTTTAATGCTGTCAACTTTGTGTTCCAACCATTTTAATATAAATTATAAAGTTGAGGTGAAATTGCATGACGTTATAATGTTACAAATAACTTGGCATAATTATTTCGTGGACACGAAGCTTTACTTTGCAATATAATGTACAGTCGCGAGCACCAATATGTAAACACTTAACAACTTTTGAAAGTGTTTTTCTTCTTCTGTTCTCATTAAAATTTCATGTTGTTACGAATATAGTATTCTGAAACTCATATTTTTATGAAAAACATCCTATCTCCAAGTTACAATCGTTATTTTTCCTGAAAATTGTTTTTAAATTTATGAAAGAGAATACTGTATATTGGTGCTCGTGTACGTATCTAAGTAAATTGTAGCGAGTATCAACAAAATTGAATTTGCTTTACTTTGTGCTGACTCCAGTTTTTTCGAGCTGTAATTTTTACTTTATCTTCTTCTTTTCGTGACTATTAGTCAGACCAGTGGGTAGCCATCCAACTAACATCGGGTATTATTTATTAATTTTTGGGTTAGCTTGAACACTTGATTTGGTTGTCATAAACAAAATTGATCAGTTTTATAGTAGTACGGTCGTCAGACATTTTTCCTGCGACCTCCAGAGAGCAATAGAGCGGGCAAAGCCTCGCGGTTGAACTTCGGCGCCGACTTACAGTTTAGATAAATGAAATATTTAGTTCACAAGAATTTCCAATACTTACGCTTGTTTATCAATAGTTTCGGAATTCTTAAACAGTAATAATAGAAGATACTTATTGTCTCTATTTCTCTTAAGCGGTGTTATTTTGCTTTTAGTAATAATACTGTTTCATTGGTTTATGTGCAATTAAGTCCAGTAAAATAATATTCAAACAGTATGTTTTACACCATTTGCCCTTTACTCCATTAAGGTAGAACATGAAGTGCCTCGGAAACACTATTAAGTTTCCTTTGACAGTTAATTCTTAATAGGGCTAAGGTATGATAGTGTTAGGTCCCTACCTAAAGCTATCATAGATGGCCCGAGCACCACATTACATCCCGCCTAATCCCCAGGGGGTGAACAGTGTGCCTGTAATGTGCTCAGTTTATGAGCATTGATCCTTCAACACGTAGTCTGCCCGATAGTTAAAGTTTTATGACAGGCGGAACAACGGTTTGATTAAATTTTTAACGCCTTCTTTTCATGTCTTTTTTCGTTCCTTTATTAATTCCTAGCGCGATAGAAGAATTTTACACCTAAGTGATATTGATGATGGAGTTTCATTACAATTACAGTATTTTAGTGATGTAAAAGATTTTAGTAATAAATAAAAGATATTTTTTAAATATCCTTTTTACGTCGAATATAGCAATTATTTACAAGTAGCTGTTTATGATTTTCGAAATATTGTTTCTATTAAACGTGGATCCGTTTGTCAAAGTCACTATCAATTGAAAATCCAAAACGATATGCAATTTAAAAAAATGCGATTTAGTGCTAGGAGATCACTGACTGTCTATAATAAGTCTCAATGCCCATTTGATACAATATACGTAGGTAATATTTGTATGGATTCTTAAGGTGACTCCACGCTGCTTATTCAACTACCATACTCCACGCTGCTTAGTCCCCACAAACTTTACCAAGCAGATCAGCGCACTGGATGAATTAAAAGTAACTGAGTAAAACTAGAGTACGTGACTACTCACCCCCAACCCTCACTTCACCCCCGCACTGGGGATGCGTGTCCCCCGACTCGTGAAATGTGCTACTTTGATCATAGTTTCTTTGTAGTTTCCACTTCGGTAGTGCGGGAATGTATGGAACGATGAATAATATTCATAATTGCATATTAATACCCAGTTTTTATAGGTTAAAATATACGATTTATGTGTTTTATTAAAATATTGAATGAGGCGTTGAATAAATTAATGGAGGCAGAGCTTTCAATAGCGGTTAAATAAGAATTGTTTTGCAGTTTTTGTGAATTTTTATCAATCTGATAAAGTACCCTTTCTTTGTGAGACCTTTGAGGCTTGGACTGCGGTTACCATAAAAATACCTACTTATTTATAACAATGTAAGGAATTGAATCAGTTATTACAAATCAGAAATATATTTCACTCTCAAGTGAATTAACTCTTCCACACCAAATTCAATATTTTTGTCTCCCTCTAACTTACAACCCCAAAAGTTGTCCAGCATGCATTCACCCCTCAAAGTTGTAATAGGCGTAATGATCCGTGAAGTGGTCGCCGGTCTCACCCCTATGGGGGGATGAACAGGGATGAGGGGTGATTGTTAGTTACGTGTTAAATGCAGGTTCAGCCCAGAGCTGGTAATTATGGTAGGTTAGAGGTACAGGCCTCTAATGTGTTTGTTAGTTTTGTCGCCATGTCACACTAATAGTTAGGGGAGGAAATGGACTGATTTTTGTTTTTGGTCTTCTGTGATGTCGGTAAGCTCTAGAAGCTCCTACTCGTTGAACTGCAATAACTCATAACCTCGTTACAGTTTGTGTTTCAAGTCTGATCCCGGCATTATCTCCCCTAGCTCAGGCAAATATAGGAGCTCTCGAACTTAAGTGGATTCATATCAATGAGAGGTGATTGCCCGGAGTAGTTCGTTCATAAGTTCTCGATAGTAAGCGCTTCAAGCGTTTGAGGATTCATATTTCTTCTTCTTTTAGATATTAATTGTTCAATTGTTGTATTTTCATGTTAATGTATGTTAATATTTCATAATTTTAGTAATCGGATTTTGTCTTAATATTTAGAATGCTGTTGCGATCTCCAGGATAACCACCAAGATTTGTAATACATAAAGCTCCATGTATCAATTCAAACTCCTCCATAAGTTTCAACCTACCCGACCTCAAATTAACTTCAATGTTGCCTCGAGCGATAAATCTAACAATGTTGCAGTAATAATGCTGGCTGGCGATAACTAAAACGGGAATATTATACCGTTACGCCAACAATGTAAAACGAACTGAACCTACATTTCTAAAATCGTTAATTGTGCGCTTTACCTTATAAAGTTTTGTGCAACCCAGTTTGACAGAAGATTTCATAGCTTAATTTAAATTGTCAGTTCGGTGTAAAAAGTTCCGCTAAAGTTTAAATTGATGCTTGTTTGCAAATTCATCGGCAATAAGATAGAGAGCGAAACTTTATGAGAAACATTCTTCTTTGTCTTGAAACTTAGTGAACTGGTCAAAGGTCTTTTCGAAAAAAGGGGCAATTAATGAAATAATTCAACAAAACTTTAGTAGTGAAATGTACAGACATCTACTCTTGTCCCATGGGTGTCGACTAAACTACGCTATCCGAGCACCGCCCTTGGGAGTCGTAAGCACCAACTATCATATAAACGTGCCTACGAACATCCATTTGGCGTCATCAATCCACCGCCGAGCTCAATGTGTTTATGGCATCTCCTCAGAATGATCCATTGTCTATCTACAAAGAGAAACTGCGTAACACAGTGGGCCTTTGCTTTGATGGTTCCAATTTCTACGCAATACACCTAATATTAAACAGGACCTGTAAAAAGATCATTTAAACATCGGGTTTGTTACTACATTTACGTCTACGTGTACGTCTTGAATCTATTCCCAGCATGGTATGAGCCTATTTATGAGTCACTGAAATAACGTATAACGTAACAAACAGTTCGCGCCTCTTCAAACGAAAATAGTCGGAATATTCAGCACATGTATGCTTAATAAATATAGTAGACACAAACAAATACGGTGTGTAAACATTGCAAATTGAGTTGTGTGTGTGACACCCCTGCCCCCTGGCGCGGGCTCCGGGCGGGTTCTTTCATATTTGCCAATTTTTTGGGCAACTGCGTCCATCACGACTGGCTGGCTGCGGCGCGGCGGCGTGGGCTTAGTCTGGATCCCGCGTACTTTGGGAATCTAATGTTTATGTTGCTGTATAATTATTAATGAAAAATAAATAGTTAACATACAAGTTTTCTTATTATTCAAATACCACCTACACCCACGCTAGTTTGTTCGAGTAACCTTTGTTTTATTTACATCTAAATAGCTTACGGGATAATTTAAAGACATTTTTCCGTTTGCCGTTTACGAAATACGATCAGTGTGATGAGCGTCGGTAGTAAGATCAACTTTTTTTATAAAATAGCTTTTCCTGTCTCACAGCTGGGCAAAAAAAAGCCTTCCGCATAGCTTTTCTATTTTATATGTGCTTCTCCGGCCAATCAGCCATGAAAGGAGCCAGGAACGAGTCGTCACACTAGCGATCCTAAGACCAAATTAAATTAGTAAATATAACAGTTTGTTACTTTGTCGTACTACACATGAACGTTAACTACTTTATTTAATGTGAACCTTAGTTCAAGCTGAAATAATAATAAAAGTTCTGTGATTTTGCAACTAATTAAAACTTTGATTAACATAAGATGAAATATAAACATGTGTGGCCGGGCACATTTATTTTGAGTAGTTTGCTGCGTGCTTGCTCTCCCGGCGACATGGGCGGGGAGCACTCCAAATCGCAGGAAAATTGTAAAAAAGTTAAACAAAACTATCAACTAATGCACAACTCAAATCATACGGCGTATGAAAATGAGTTTAATGTTTATGTCAACTTTCAGTATTTATTTCTTTTTGGTACGTTATTTGACTTGTGCCCGACTCGTCACTGTTCCTAAGAACAAGGCACTGCTATCAGTAGCCAGGCATAGGCTAAGCCTGGATTGATAAAAAGGCATTACACATTCTTAAACAGAACAGACGAAATGTGGGCGTCCTATAAGTACACGTCTGTTTCCTCTCCCCTCATCTCATCCTTCGGCGATTACAGGTGTGATGAAAAGTATAATTTGTTCGATTTAACTTAACAACTTCCAATCAGTGCTTGAACTCATGTTCCTAAGTAACATCGATTAAACTTAACGGCGTGTGTAGTATTAGCAACTGGCTAGCCGCAACAGTTCCCTCGACAACTTACTTCGACAAATTGTAATAGTTCCGGTTAGTCGCCGTGTGATGTTATTTGCAGTTTGGTTTACTTTACTTTTGAATTTAAAATTGGTTTGAGTTAAAATAATTAGATGACTTATAAAATGTTAATATTTTGAAATAAGAATAAAAAAACACAGGTCAACAGTAAGAGCACCAAATAAAAAAAGAAATTAAAAAAAATAAAAAACCCGACTGAAAAAACTGAAAAGCATAAAACAAGTACATTTTAAATTAAACAAAAGTAAGAAGCAGGGTCCATTCCATTTTCATATTTTATATTCAAATGCGCGTGAGACGCCCTGTATACGGTTTTCCATTTTTTTACGATTTGTCATTTCGAATTACTTTTAAACTTATAAGTTAAATGTATATTTTTGTGATCTCTCTAAAGAACCCTTCATTTTGATACCCCACTCGATTGATGGTACTGAATGAAAAAAAATTTTGAACGCTACGATATGGCACCCGAAATCCGCCATTTTCTTTTGTTTTCATTTCAATGTAACCAGTGACACCCGTGCCACCAAGACGAATCTAACGACTTAAAATTTATCCGAATCTGTTTATCGGTTTAGGAGTCACGAGGGAACATAGAAACAGCCATGCATACACACATACATAAAGGTCAAACACATAACCTTCTCCCAACCTTCTCTTAACCTGCTCCTTTTGGGCTTCGCCGCAGTCGGGTAAAAAAATTAGCAAAATTAAAGAATATATTGTGATTGCCTCATTGAAAAATAAATTATTTATAAGTTAGCACAGGATTACGTACAAACCCTTCAATATCCAATAGAACAGGTTATTATTAACTCAGCATCAATACCTATTGAACATCCATTGCTCCATACAAACTCAGGCCATTCACAACCATCTCCACTAATCCGTCAATGGACTTGCACTTCACGTTACTAATGTTCTCGGTATAAGCCACTAATTGATCAAACGCATGTCACTGAACAACAGTTGAACAGTTTCACAGCAACTTGATCCGTTCAAACGAGGCTCCAGTTAACACTAATTGCTGGACTATTGTTGCTTTGTATGAGGTTATTATGCTATTTTAATTTATGTGTTTTATCAATTATAATTATTATTGAGTAATTAGGCATTGTACTTAATTGCCAAGCTCATACATTAGACATATCAAATGTATGAGCTTGGCAATTCCTTTCCTGTCTTCACTAAACTGACGACACGTGAATTAATACTTAAATAAAAGCACGCTGTTGAATGCTCAGGTCAACGAGTTAAAAGTTGAAAACTCAACAGTCTACTTTTATTTAGCCATTCATTAGCTTCACTAAGTGTTTATGAAAACTGACAAACGTTAATCTTTCTTAAATATTAGTAACGATGTTAAGTTCTTATAACGTTTCATTGTACCCCTTGTATAACATGTATGTGCCCACATTCGTGCAAATTATCTTAAAATAAACAAAGTACTAAGCATCGACTCGTCTCTTCCCAGAATTATGTTATGAATCCTTGTGTTTACTTATAAACATACGTATTTAATCCCTTTCCAGAAACTACCACAAACTGGGGACTCGTTCTGACACCGTATAACATACCAATAAGCCTGTATACCCTTTAGTAAAGTTTAGACTTGGGACTCAAATATTAGGTGCCCGATGTAAGCGGGGGCCTCATTCCTGACTTGGTATTTCCTAGTGGTAAACCCAAAAACTCTACTTTACGAGACGAGTAGATGTGACAAAGTGAGACGGGCAGGACGTGGAAGGGAGGCGGGCAGCCGTAAGTAATGCCTATGGTCAACTGTTGTATAGTTACTGCCACAAAATACAACTACATCATTGAACGTGCCCTTAATTTATTCCACATCATATTAATTATAATGTGACCATCAGTCTGTCTGGCAAGCTGAATGTTTTGGCCATTTCGCTCGTTTTTCTCTATGACTGGTTGTTTCATTCGTCTCTGGAGAGGCTCCCGTTCACTACAATGTTTTCCGACTGATGTGAGGCTATGTATTATGTACATACACCACTCGTATGTATAATATGGAATGTGTTCTGTCTTGAGAGTTAAGCAGCGCTTCAGAGCACTTTATATAATTTAACGAATCAAATTATTAACTGACAATGGTATAATCATATCTGAAAGCCGAAAATCAAAATATCGATGTTCCAAATTGTCGCCGTTTAAACTGTCAACGATTAGAGTTCCTATAGATGAATATTATATTGATCACAACTAATCATAAGTACCAACATATAAGGTAGGTATAACATTAGAAATCAGAGGTTTATTTAAACTCTGATAACGTCAGTCTTTACAATAAACTTTTTTAAATCATCCTGGAAAAATGTATTACTACTAAATAATCCTTCACCAAGGAAAACATCGTGAGGAAACCAGCATGCCTGACAGATATTTCTTGACGGCTTGTAAAGCCATGTCAGAGGTCCATGGGCAGCATAAACAATTTGACACAAGGTTAGGCACTAACCACACGATAAAGAAAAAGACAAAATAAATAATCCAAAAGGAATTGTATCAACGTCGCTAGTTCTGTTCTATAAATAATATGATTATCTCACCCCGAGTAAACAACACAGTTACCTCAACTCCATCTGGACAGCCAAGCACTAAGCAGCTAATGTCGCTATGTCTTTTTGTGTTGCCGACAACGAGGGAGCGATTCCAATGAAACTGAATAAAAAGGAAACTAAAAAGCTTTGAATTTGAATCCGCTTTGCAGCTTGTTCAGTTTGATACACTCGTGGACTGGCTTAGTACTGTCCTTACTTATCAGTCTGATTTGTTTTTCTATGTTTTTCTGTATGCAAGTACGAATAGTTACATCCCTAAACATACAATAAATATACTTGTAATTTAAGATAATGAGGTAATTCCGAAAGTAACCTAACAACACGCCTGTTCTCCCGGACGGCTTAGAACAGGTGCAAGTTACATTACCATGTTACTCCTCTAGGTGTATGTACGTATTTTGCCAGGGGCGAATCTATTGCCTTCAACTGGGCATGAACCTATATTCCGTGTACCACCGTGTGACTATTGACAATTCCTAATTCCACACAATCACCAACCAAGACAACCTTCCCTGCTATATTTTAAGCAAAACAGCACGAATTGCTAAGAATAGAATCATCATCTGCCTAGCCTTTTCCCAAATGTCTTGGGTTGGCTTCCAGTCTAACCGGATGCGGCTGAATTCCAGAATTTTACATGAACCGACTGCCTATCTGATCTCCACAACCCAGTTAGTACTAGGTAATACTCGATATCACTTTTACTTATCTTTTTAGTATTTTCCAGACTAGCCGGATACAGCTGAATACCAGTATTTTACCTCCAACTCCTCTGTCCTAATACGAAACCCCTTGGTAAGACTGGTTGTCAGACTATCGGGCTACTGACTACCTGTACTGTAAGTCCTGTAACGACTGTCAATATGATGTACAAATGACAGCTGGGCCCAACGGCTTAACGTGTTTTCCGAGGCACAGATGAAACTCGGTATGTTATGGACCAACCTAGGCAAGCACGTTAACCTAAATCGACCCGAACGGCTGTTTTTATAGTGGCTAAGAAACGAACATTAGCAAACATTTTGAAATCAATCTACTTCCTGCAATTATTTTTGGCCATGATGTTAGTCTTAGTTTCACGTCCCAGCACCTTATAGTGGAAGTGTAATATTTTTAATTTCGCCACTAGAATTAACGCAACAATAACGCAAGGAGGAAGGAGTTTCAGTTAACAAACTAGAAACTTTTAATTAACTTGCCGCCTTACAATGAAAGTAATGACCCCCCGCCCCGCGAACCCCCGCCGCCGACCCGCCACGGCGACGCGCGAAATACTTCACATTGAACAGTTAACTTTGCTTGATTAATTGAGATGAAAACAGTTTAAATGCATTGGACCTACGTTCTACTACAGCACTAGTAACTGGTAGTTAAAATGACTAAAAGTTTTGTTGCAAGTATCTGGGTATATTCCGAAGCGACAGAGGGCTAGGGTTGCGTAACAAAGTAACTTTGTTTGTTAGTTTATTTATGTAGTCTATAGTTAGTTATTCCAAGTTACCTTTTGAACATACCGATTTCACAAGTTAACCTTTTATGGGATAAAAGACTTCGTTTTCCTTGGACTGCTATTTATACGATGATAAGTAGGTATCTATATTAGTTTGACCAAACTCTTTTATTTAACGTTACACTGTTTTGTTGATTCTTATGAACAGTTAGAACACGTGTGAACACGCTAGCTGTCTAGTACACGTGGCAATCGTTTTCAAAACGCCTCGTTTTTTTTTACAAAAACTTTCAACATGATGATAAAAACTTTTTGGTTTCAAAATATCAAAAATGTTTGACATCTCAACCAAAACGTTTCTATCACCCTGTTGAAAGTTTGATTTAAATTAGTCTTTGTGTGTCAATGGAATATTTTTTTGCCTAAAAGATCACTGTTAACGCTGACAAAAGGTCACCTTGCCCTCAGGTTGCTGAGTATTACTGTAATGAACAAAAGCTATTAGAAAATACTGACACTCATCCAGAAAGCCGTCTCTTTCACCGCGTACTACTCAGATTGTAGTTATCCTGGTCTACCGAAACCACAAACACAAATGTTTGACACTCAGTTATCACTGATGTACACTTTCCGTTAGTGGCAGCCTTAGGTGGCACTTAGCGGCACCGCTTAGTGGCAATTCTCCAGTCATTAAGGAAACGACTTGGATTTCAGACAGCTAACATTAATTCGCTCTTGTATTTACCAACTACTCGATTTTATTGAAGCTAAATGTACTATGTTTTACATTGGGAATATTTTGAGTCTGAGATTAATGAAAGGGGTACGCAACAGATAGTGAATATTAATTTTGTGAAGTTTAAGAAGGTATACCAAGTATTCATGTTACGGTATCGGAGAAGAGTTTTGTGATTCCTGATTGTCTCTCGCAACACTCGCCCCTATTACTTGGGACTGATTAACTGAACTAGTGAAATGTAAATGTACTGTAGTGCCCTTCAGGGATTACTGGCCTGATATTGTATGCGAGCTATTTATAAACCTTGATCTTAAGAAATCAAATAAGGAATATGCGGAACTGGCCTAACGTCTCAAAGCTGGTTCCATAATTTTCCATGTAAAATGCAAAAACCTGAACAAAAATCAAGCCATCTAGTCAAGAAATAACGTTATTTCTTGACAGCGTGCCCCTGCGCGGGGCACGGCAGGAAGCCGCCGCCGCAAACATTAAAAAAGGAGTTTTTCATAAACCAAGCGTTATTAAGGCCGGGACGCAATATGTGGGGAAAACAATTGTAGGCGAACAATGCGCGCCGCCATTGTACCTGCGAACGGATTAATTTGGCGCTCAGCTGCCGGAGCCGTGCTCAGATGTTCGCGGGTACAGCCGGATTGCTTGTAGTAGGCTTACACTTATTTGTGTAAAGATTTTATGTAGATAAACGTCTACTTTAGTCCAGGAAAATACTTCTTAAAATTACGATAGCTACGTCCTTGAACGCAAGGAGTAGCCAAAAGTTCATTTCCTTATGTGTTCAGTGCTGTATTTATTTTTTTATATGATCTCGAGTAAGTTTCAGTTACAAAGAACATTCTTTCATGCTATACAAATGTCTCATAAAAACTAGACCACATTACCAGAAATTACTTTTATAACTTAAAATAAATCTTAGACGATGGTTATCTTCCAGCATTAAAATCTCGACATTTTCCAGCGTCAAGTTAGGTCACAAAGCAGAACACTATATCAATGCCGGCTAATAACGAAGTTAAATAACTGTAACACGGCCACTGCCGGCTTAGCAATCATAACTTTGCACTTAAGCTGTGGCGCCCAAGTTGGGGCCCTTTGCTCGGTGTACTCTGCAGAGTAGTCGGTGCTCTGCAGGCTGCAGCGGAGTACTTCGGGGAAGTGCTGTCTGAGCTTGATTAGCGGGAGATCGGATTACGGTTAGCGGTACAGTTTTGATTTGAGCGGGAAGATTTTAGGGTTGAGGTGGTTATTATGGGAGATTACAATCTTTTACGTCTTGTTTTAAAGTATATCATTAATAGGATTAGTTTTATTGCTTTTTTATGTTGCCGTAACATGAATCAGTGGCAGAACTGTGGATAATTTCATTAATTTCTACTTTGGTCTGTTTCGTAGTCAGTGCACTTTGTTATTTGACCTCACCTATACCTATAAAGAAAAACAGGGGAAGAGGGGTCAGGTAAAGTCTGCTTTATCCGTTACAATACGTTTTACGTATTTGTTTTTATAGTTTTTCTTTACTTTTCTTCTTCTTCGTTTTTACTGCAAATAATATATTTGTATATTTAAACTTTTTGAAAGGTATTCGTAGCCCGATTTAATAGTCTGCCAAACCCGGTAAGTCCGTTCTATTTATATTGTTTCGGTGATGTCAAGCGCAGTGTTTCGGCACATAACGTCCCGATGCCGTGACGCGGAGCGGCTTGTGTTTGACACATGAAATGCCCACTATACCAATCAACGACATAAAGAACCAAACCATTGTATTGCCGTTGTTCAACTCCGCTCTGTGACCGCTTGCTGCCGCTCACGTATGATCAAATGTCATTTCCTAGTAGCGAGTCAAGCTTTGCTGAATTATCCTTGTTTTCTCTCAGTCTTTCATTTGAAAGTACAGAATCTGCTTTGAAACTTTGATCATTTTCTATCTTTTAAATTGACCAATATGTCATTGAAGTAAAAGTGATAAATAACAATATCATATTATTTGTCTTAAATTAGAAGACTAAGAAATGAGAATTAAATAGATTTGTCCGTCGTATTATTATACTTACATGTTACTTAGATAAAATCAAGTCGGATAAGGATAAATTACGTTTTATTAAACATTAACACTTGACAGAATCTGTGTATGACATCTTAATCATTCGTGATATAATTGTGAGGAACTGTTAAATTACCATTTCCCATGTGGCCTACTTTTGCACTTTATCGTCGACCATCAGTTCCTCAAAGCTATTGTAGTGTCCAAACACAGTCCAGTTGTACGCTGTCCGCATCACGTGCCGCTCTGGACGGCTCACTGTCCGGCGTTTGCAATGCTAATAGAGGCTTGATGCGCCCACACTAACTCGCTTTGCATCTTATATTGTTTGGAGTAACTAGCTCTTTGAGGCCTACACGACGAGATAACTGAATTGGAAACTATTCCCGTTTTTGTTTACTTGTGACGACGGTAAAGGGATCGGGAGTTTTCAGTTTTATGGGTTGAAGGTTGAATATATTAAGTTATACAAAACTTACGCGTACAACTGCGTTCCTAAATGTGACTGGCAAAAACAACATTAAACATGTTCAGAAAATTATGCCCATGGTGTGGCTATCATACAGAGGAGGTTTGCGTTCCAGCTGTGGGAATATTATGGGCTGACTGAGATTGTACGATGATGCCACTTATATTATTACAAAATGTTCTGAGGGTTATACAAGGTGTTTGTGTATTTGGTCAAAATCCTACCGAATTATAAATCCATACCCAATAGACCGATATACCATGAGTCCACGACTCGAAAATTATTACTTCATATTCCCACCCAGCCCTCAATATTAACTTGTTGTACGGGCATTACATTGTGCGCAGTAATTCAGTATATATGCTCGCGGAGCTTGTGTAAGCACGTACTTACGAAACAATTCCGAGCATGTAACGTCAACTCGAGCTACTTAGCGGAGAGAAACTGCAACCTAATGTACTGACTATCGTATCTTCGTACGGGTACTCTTTGCATTGTGGAGACTTTTTACTTTTTGGCTGTTTATTGTAGAGTCTTCAATGTGGTCTGTTTATTTCATGTGACTAATATTATTCAGAAAGCTAAATTAATTTCTAAAATGAGGTGTAATGTATTAGTATAATTTATTCATTAACTTTTTGGAAGAAAATTCCTTTTTATTCTTGTTTTTATTTTACCTGAGACATTCGTTGACATAGATTTATTCTAAAGTTAGTAAATTTATTATTTAAAATCATTTACTCACTCTTAAAACCACTCCGTTTGTTTAAATAATAAACAAATGTCATCCTAAGAACACTTTTAGTAACAAGATGGCAAAAGTTTATAAACATCATAATAAAAGACTCTCTTCAAATGATCAAATTGATATTATTTGTTTAACTATAATAATATAATCTTTTCCCCTAAAAAAAATCCAGTACCTAGGTATTGTTGCTCTAGAATTCGAGGTAAAGTTGAAACTAGTATAAATCGCCAGAGTTATTAATTCCCGTCGTCCGGGTCGTTAATAACGGTCCTCGCGCGTTTCCTCTCCGGGACTACGCGACCCCCGCCCCTACGTCACAAGCGCCTTATAATTATTTTAGATTATGTGTCGTGTCAGTAATTAAAGGAAGTGAGGCAGTAACCACTGCCGTAATCAGGCTACCCATAGATTACCTCGCATATTCTTAATTAAATTGTCACTTCATCACTTAAACGGGGTTTGGGGTTAGTGAACTGCCAAATGTTACTTGTGGCGTTCGTAAAAAGGAGCTGTAGAAGCTTACACCAAGTTACTTTTTCAATTTTATATTTCATGTGGTATATGGCGAATGATTAATTTTGTTAATCCTAGACTGTGTGAAACCGCTGTCCTGAAATGGGATTACGACGTGATTCTCGATATGAGACGACGCCTGTCGTTTGCAACAGACTAACAATACAATTAATATCTCTAACCAATAATTACCCTTACACTCTCACAGTGTTCGCGTTACTCGGTAATGAATTCATCGAGTTTATGTTGCCTGCGTACATTAACATATAAAGTGCAGATATTAGTGCTGGTAACGCGCGCAAGTTATGTGGCACTGTAGCAGTGCTTGCTTACGACCGTGCGACTTGCTAACTGCAGCAAATTACCTCACGCTTTAAACTTATATTTAAGAATACCAAGTGTTTAAAATTTGTTGTAGCAATTTTACGAATTGAATTCATAATCTCAGAAATTTTACATTGCATCGACAGTTGCTCAACTGTCCAATTTGGCATTGTAAGTTGATTTCTACGTGCCCTCTAATAAAAGGTCACTTTCTTGGTTGCAATGGAATTTGATTTTTTTTTCATTTTATGGTATTGAGTTTAATATTATTACAAAGGATAATTATCTCGGTTTTTTAAATAGAAAATCAGGCTATTTATTCGTGTGCAATCAGCTGACAGCATACGTAATGAATCTAGTGATCCATAATATTGTCTGAGAGTCTGGAATGTTAATTATTTTGTTTTATAAATCCCCACATCAACCTCTTAACACGATGTTCCAACTAATTGTTGATTTGAATTCATGAATAGTAAATAGCAGTTTTGTTAAGCTGCGGTCAACATGACCGACCCAGAATCCAGACCGATTGCCGACACCGGGTTTTGACAGATATTTCGGGAGTTTTCAATTAAAACATTAATACTTATAGCAACCCAACAAACAGATACTCACCTAATTTATTCGGTGTTTAAACCCAAAAAGGAAGCCCTAGGCCGAACTCGGCAGCTGATTTACCAATTTAAATGACAATGAGTTACACGTCATTATCTCGTTGTGCATCAGGACAACACACCGGACGGATTGTTGATAGCGTCGTTTGTATGCGCCGCCCGGGACCACTGCTACGAGTAGCTACTAGCTATACTGGCAGCATGTTTCGCTTCACTGTCAAGCTGTAAGCTGTTCAATTTCGGTGCTGCCGGGAATGTAATGAATATATACTGGAGGAGCTCGTCTTGGCGCGTATTGTGAGATAAAATACAAGTCTAAGCGGGAGTTTTCGTTTAAGGTTGCCAGGTTTTTTCGTGCATAATTTAACAGGGCAGTGTTTTAAATAACCATTAGTTTGTTAGTCAAATTGTTTGTTAGCTCCTACTAGCCCTGGATCAAAAGTACTGAAAGTTATGAGGGGAGGTCTTTGCTTAGCAGTGGCTAAATGTAGGGTAACAGTATTTAGCTTGTTAGGCATCTTTTGAACCAAGGTAAATACGTACAGGTATACATTTTTGTATAACCGTCCTAATGTAGGTACCGATGTTGCTTTCACTTACATAATGTTTCAAGGAAAGTATTTATTTAATATGCTTGACAGTACGTAAACCTGATGTTTAACATGTTAAATGCTAAAATGTAACCGCCGCTCCTTTTTATTCCCAGTAATCAACATTCCGAGCGGGTAGGTTCGGTAGCGGTAGGCTCCACCAAAGTGGCTGTAAAGTGTGTACGGAAAACATTTTTATTTCGAATACTTATTTGTTTGAAAGAGCCGGCGGATTTTTGTCAACGCATACGAACGTTCGCATTCCGCGCCGCCTGATGTACCGCATAGCCTGCATACCTACAGCGGTATGTCGGCACAGTACAATGGGACCCATCCAGATACACCGCTGTTTTTGTTCAACTACCGTATTTTGTTAATTAAAAACATATGTAGGTACAGACAGTTCCGTTTTATTCAAAAAGTTTGAGACATTTTTGTTGTTATTGTTTTCGCTGAAAACAAGTGTTATTGTTTGAATGTTGACGTTAACTCGGAAACGAAAGATAAACGGAATTATGTTTTCCGGATGAAATAAAAGCGAAATCAAGGTGGGTAATCGCACGACGAGCTACGAGATACGTGACTGCGTTGCTACGAAGCTACGCGGCTACGAGTTGCATAGTATTCTCGTAGCTTCTTGTGGTTTGAGTATTACTAATGTCATTGATTGCATATCATTTAATATTATATTGATTTAATTTTAGGCATAACATACCACATAACATCACGCCTGTAACCCACAAAGGGTTATGTATAGGTGTACCATAGTATAACCACATTTTCTCAATTAAGTTTAGTTCCGATGTAAAAAAGAGCGAGCCTTTTGACATCAACCGGGCAAAAATCATGAATCCGTGCTGCTACTGACAAATTCCTGATGGACAAACCCTGTAACACTTAGCCCGACCCGAGGCTCAGACCCAGGACTTCATACTCAGCGGTAGAACTTGTGACCACTTGACCAAAGTGGCCTCAACTAAATTATTATCGACACAAATATTACAAGAATTTTTATTTTATTTTAACACTCTTAAAACCTACCAAATATGACAAAAGCTAAACAAGCACATATAGTCTACAGGCAGCACAATGTGAGTTGGGAACAAAGCGTTAGTGTGCGCAGCTTCCGGTGCGACTCCGGATGTGACGCGCGCGGCCGGCGACCTCTGGCGGCGCGTAATTAAATGCAAGTGTAATTGCGCCGAGCAATTATCGAAGCACGGGGTCAGTGACCCCGGGGAAATCTTCGCAATGTTTTACTTTACTAAATAGTCTCTAGATGGGTTTTACGGATTGAAATGAATTGTGGTACTGAAGGAGTATTGCTGCGAGGTTTATTGATCATGTGAATTTTAAACCTTTAAAAACTTTTACAATGTTAAAAAGGCAATGATTCAATTTAGTTTAAAAATTGTGTTTCAAGTCACGATCATCATCTTTTTTATCCCAACGATGTTTTGTCGGCTTCTAGTCCAATCGGAAGCAGCTGAATACCAGTATTTGACATGGAGAGAGAACCTATCGGACATCCTCAACACAGTTATTAGGTAACAGGACTGGTTGTTCAACTTTCATCTGACAGGAGTAAGTCACAATCTTGAATTAAAAAACAAAATTTAACGTAAGGAAAGTTTAGTCAAACCGCTACAGACGATTAGGGACGCAGCTTGCGGCTGTACACCATCACCGTACACTGACAGATAACGTACTATATCTGTTAGGGTCAATGTACACAGCCCATCCGCAATATGCTCGTACTGCAGGTCACTTAACATTTACTAAGTCCCGTATATTATATTTTACTTTAATTCACATGCTGCATTGATCACGTATACTTCAATTCAATTACTTTTAACCAAATGAAGCTCGGTGCAGCAGTGGCGCAAGTCAGGCGTGTGTTGTGTTAATGGCCGTTAATTATGGCCGGCATTACTTCGACAACACGCCATCTGTTACGATGTTGTATGTACCGTAGTACAGGATGCAATGTGCTCAGTAAGATGAATGAATGTTATAAGAAGATTTGTGGAATTGATTACGAGTAAGAGGTATTTTAAAAGGGCACCTGTTTGAACTGCTTCGTTAAAGTACGGCGTTCTTTCGTTAAAAACAAAAATGAAGATGTTATTACCAGAATATAATTATTGTATTTCACAAAAAGTTCATAAAAGTTAGAGTTAATGTTCAAGTCCATGTAATATGTCCAATAATAAGTCCATGAAAATCCTAATAAAACTTTGCTTGACCTGGTAATCGAACTTAAAACTTCACGCTCAAAAGCTAGCGCTCGCGACTACTAGACCGCGGTCTACTCGAGGTAGGTTACTGCTTCTTCTAATGTTGATATTCAGACAAAGCCCTCGTCTCTGCCCTTGTTGCCTTAGCCTCGATACACTTTGACACAAACTTTGGCCTGCTCTAGTGAGGACTACTAGGAACACATAACGATGTCTAGGTTTAAGACATTCCACAGTGTTTGTCTGGAACTCTCAACTCGCAAGCCCTAAGATAAACGATGTCCTATACTAACACATGCTGATCTACAACACATACACATAATATGTATGTATGGAGATGTACGGAGATAATCTATCTATGCGTGTTTAAAGGTCATTGCCTAACGTCCGAAGGATTATTAGTAGAAAAGGCCAGATGGTACAGTTATTCTTGTATTTATTTAATTGTGAAGGGTATTTATTTAGACAAGGTAACAATTAAACACGTTATTCTATGGCGCCATTTTAGCACCTTTAACACTAGTGTGATTTAATTCCATAATATTTTCAAATTATTACAAATATAATATAAGATTTGGAAACAAAGTCCAACTCTCCTACAAATGTGCTAAACAAAACACAAACAAGCATAATTATTACGATCATAATAAGAAACTTTTGATGCTGTTCTGTAATGTGAATCGCGCTCATAAAATATGTAATGCGAGTACGCAAAAGTTCATTTGCCGATTACCTCGTAGGCACATCTCACATAACGTCACATTTTAAAGCCCATCAAGGCATGTCTCCCATTCAGACAGTATTTATTCAATATAAGGGCGCATAAACTAATTTAATGTCCGTCGTATCGACGAGCAAACACCCGCTTTACTGCTCAGCGTTTAAACGTATGGGCGTTTTACGGCCCTGGAGCTGTTCCATCGCCTTTTACGGCCACGCTGCGCCGGTAATACACTCTTACAGTTTTTATAAGTGTTATTATTGAAATAATAGACGTTTTCAGAGGGTGAGTTAAGCGATGTATTGGGGAGAGGATAAACAGAAAGAATTTACCGCCTCTCGCTTCGCAGTTCAGAACAAACGAAGTTATTTAATATTTTTATACGCAAACCCTGCGTATAAAAATATATATATAATATATCTGCAGCTGCTTTTTCGAGAGCTGTGAGCAGGGTGCGATTGTCTAATTGGTTAAGACGTCCGGTGTACTTAATCGGAAGGTCGCAAGTTCAAACCCTGCTCGCACTAGAATTTTTCTTTCCATGTCAAAACAAACGAAGTTATTCCCTTATAAGCTTGTTTTACGATCAGCTATCAATATGGATCCTTTTCTAGGGTTCCATACCCAAAGTATAAAACCGGCACCCTGTAGTTATAGGCTGCCGTGAATTTTTGATACAGAAATAAACATCGTAACCATAACTATGGTTAATATATTATATGGTTAGCATAATTATATAATCACAATTATGGTTAAATACTATGGCATATATCTGTCTGGGTAAATAATGAAAAGAAGGTAAACTTAGTCTTGGTGAAACATAACGTTTAGTACATTACATTTTCTAGTAGGGTAATACTTCAAATGTGACATATTCATACCATTTCTACTTCCATTCCCTAATTACGTCAAAAACCAAACGGAAAATGTCGCAGTTGTTGGTCAACTGAGTTTAAGTTAAAACTGAAGTTTAGCTGCGCTTCAGTTAGTAACGGCGTCAGGCGTCTTGCAAGCACTCAGTCACCATCTTTACTTAATGATCTCCTTCACGAATGAGACTAATTATTATAATTATATTAAAAATGATTAGATAGATAGATGGATAGATAAACCATTTGTTTAGTGCACACAAGAGACATAGCACAACACACAGAAGCACAATTAAATGATATAAATTACTCGACTATATAGCTATATAAAAGCAAGGTGCCAATATACAAAAAGAAAAACATATTTACGAAAGAAGTATATATTAAATGAACTTAATTCTTGCTACTTCTGTCGTACACTATTATATTGCTGTTGTGTTCTTGTTGTACTTACTATTAATATATCTTATAAATACTGGAGTAACTATGCATGCCTGTCAATATGTTTATTTATCTGTTACCTGTTCATGCCTTAACTTGACGGTTGAATGGATTTCGTTGACATTGTAGCACACGTAGACCGTGACTTAGGTTAGGACATAAAATACTTTTTATCCCACTAGTGCGTTACCACGGTAACATTTCCGACCCCCACCCAGGCGAAACCGAGGGCTTAGTTTGTAGTAGTGTCAAATTTATGTGCAGTTTTGCCGCGAGACAAAATCTAACCTTTATGAAGCTAGAGTTAAATAGAAATCTTCTAACAATGTGTGCTTGTAATAGATAATTTAGCATTTTCACTGTTATAAAAAACAATTAATAACCAAAATATGATTTTCTTGCGTTACCTACGCAAGAAAATCAGTTAGTGTTAAACTAGTCCATGTTTCAGTTGAGCTTTACACGAGCTTGAGACTTCCACACTTGTATTATTAAATTTATTCACATTTGCATTCGTTTTAAAGAGAAAAAAAATAATGTCACAAACAAAAAGGATTTAGGCAGCATAGAACCATTGATATGGCAATTTATGACTTTTTGTTTCCGATTATTAGAAATGTGGATAAACGATTCCCAATTTGTGCCATATTTTGTGATATGACGCAGGCTTTTGATTATGTCCATTACAATACATTGTTAAATAAGTTAGAAGCCTACGGCATAAGAGGCAACGTGCTCGAACTAATTAAATCGTATTTAGAAAACAGAACACAGATAACCGAAATTAGTCGCATCAATGTAATTAATAAACATGAAGAGACATCCCGGTCACGAGAACGCAAAATTACATTCGGTGTTCCACAGGGAAGCGTTGTGGGCCCGTTTGGATTTATATTATATATTAATGATATGCCCACGTCCATTGAACATCCCTTAACTATGTTTGCTGATGATAGTACCATTACGATCCCGTGTAAAAACGTAAATACATATGAAACGGACATAAATAATTCTCTTGACAATTTGATTAGATGGCTAGATAAAAATAATTTGAATATAAATTTAAGCAAGACTAAGATAATGCACTTCAGACAACGTATGCCTCGTGTACCAAACCTTCACATACACCACAAAAATAACAACATTGATGAAGTAACTGATATTAAATTTTTAGGATTACAAATAGACTGCAGTTTAAACTGGAAAGCACATATCGACATGTTGTGTAAAAAATTGAGTTCGTCTGCATTTGCTTTACATAGATTATCCTTAGTAGTAGATACAAAAGCACTTCTTTCGGCTTACTACGGTATAGTTGAATCTTACTTACGCTACGGTGTCATTTTCTGGGCGAACTCCACCGACAAAGAGACAGCATTTAAGGCTCAAAAAAGATGCATCCGGTCAATGTTTAAAGTAAAAACCACCGACAGTTGCAAGCCATATTTCAAGCAGTACAACATATTGACCCTTCCTTCTATCTATATTCTTGAAGTGGCTATGTTTGTGAAGAACAATCCAAATCGTTTTGAACGTTTGGCCGATGTATACCCAAGAAACAGACGTGACAATTCAAAATTAAATAATGTACCGTGTCAAACCACTATGATGCGCAAAAGTATTTATTGCATGGCCCCAGCTGTTTATAATAAATTGCCAAGTGCTTGGAAAGACTTGAAAACGGTGCAATTCAAAAGTACACTTCGTAAATTATTAATAGATAAAACGTATTACAGTGTAACTGAGTTTTTAACGGACAATTTTTATCAAACTACCTCGAATTGTTAATTGATTAATTTATTTAGTACGGAATAATTATGGTGTATTGTCTATGACCTGGAATTTTAATATTTGTTTGTTTATTTATCTTCGGACCACGATTTTGTATTTCTTGTTGACCTACTGTTACTGACAATTTTTGAGGTTTAATGTAATAATTAAGTTTTTTTTTTTTTTTTAATGAATATTTGAATTTTAATAATTTTATTTAATGAGAATGACATAACTAATTCAATGTTCCAATAAGAATTTAAATTTTAACAATTTTATATAATAAAAATGTTTGCATGCCGAATGGTGAAATATGGCAGAACTCTGATGTAAACCTACTACTACCTAATTATGTACAACCCATATTTGCAAATAAATGCTATTCTATTCTATTCTATTCTATTCTATTCTATTCTATTCTATTCTATTCTATTCTATTCTATTCACATGTTACTTAAAATCCAATTTGTTTAATTAACTGCACAAAGTTAAACTCACACACACAACTATACGTTATATCTCCCTTTAAAGAGATTATGCAAATGGAAAACAAGACGAGTAATCGAACACCTCTACAGAATGCAAAGTTAGTACTGAATGCACTTACATACAATTTTAAACTCCTTTATTAATTTGCCGGAGATCGCTCGGGAGGCTTTAGTTTGACTTGTGTGAAGCTCTGCTGACCCACTTAGGAGACGGATAGAACAGTCTTGTTTAGTATATATTATGTATGTACATAGTTCGAGTTGCCAACTTTTGAACGTTTTCGCATTGCTTATTTTTTATTGAAAAACGGTGAAGAGTTTGTGTTTGATGTTTTTGTCTGAAAGTCTATGATAACATAAAGTTTATTTTAATAACACGTATTCATTTTAACTTTGTTGTTTCTATGAACAAAAACTTTGTTGAGTTTAACACTATTAAAACAGAATAAATGCCTATATTTCCCCCGAAAGAAAACTTAAAGGTCCGCTTATATTACACCCACATTTCGCCAGTTGTGTTCAAGTCCTATGTAATAGGGCGCGAGCCTAATTCTAATAAGTAGTCTTTGGTAACAAAACCTACCTCATACAGCAAGATACCTTAAACACCCGCTCATCCTTAGACTAAACTCAAAAATAAAAACAATGAAAACGGTTCTCCCCTAACAGCAACATACATTGAATTTGCATAATCAAAATGTTTGGTCGTGTTCCATTCATGGGCGGCAATGAAAGCGATCTCCTGGCTATAACCATTCGCGCCAAGCTCAGCAGGCCGGGACCTGTGACCCACTAGAGGTGGGTCTTGGCAAATTTCAATTTGCCTGGAGGAGGCCTTCGTGCATGCATATTGGCATATCAAAGACCTTTTTTGGCATGGACCGTGTGAGAAGCTTAAGCGGGCATGATGAAGTTATTGCAATAACGTGTTTGTTAACTTTATGATTAGTAACACTCAAAAATTTACTAATTAGTTTTGCTTTCAATGAACCCAGTTAACTACTAACTTCCTTCAATACCGAACTTCTTTTTGCGACGCTAAAAATACTGTTCAAAATTTAAAACCATGCATATAAAACAATATTAAAACCACTACTTACGCAAACAAATCGTATTTACATTGTGAAATTGTAGTTTTTTTGAAACAAGAAAATCATTATTTTTTACTTTTCAGACATTTTACACGAACAGTTTCAAAGCATCAAGGATATTGATAGGTTTATGATATACTTTATTTCAATTGTCACCAAATTCTTGATTCCTATAAACTCCTCACTTGCACCACACGCAAGTCTACACGGTTTGAAGTTACTGCCTTGTTTAGGGCCCGAAAGGGTTAAACGATGCCCGAATGGATTACGTAGTTATTAATGAGCTAGCAAGGATTAAATTTAACTAAATGGATATAACAATGACCTCTGAACGCCACTCTTTTACTGCAGAATTAACTCGGAGCTCATTAAGTTCTTAAAAGCGGATTCTAAAGTGTTTAAATGTTTTCCTCGCGACCATTTTGTGTTTTACTAATGTTCAAAGGATTCGTGAGTTGGGTTCTGTCACATATTAATTAACGCTTCTACATTTTGCGAGGCGTAAAAGCTTACGTTGTTATCAACAATTTTATTGTACCTACGGACACCTGAAAAGAAAATTAATTATTCGTCGCGACTTATAATAGAATACCGATTTCTTAGCTACATTACGTGGAAGAGAAAGTCCGGCATTTCGTTACACTTTCACTAACTTAGTTTCTGGAGTTTTTAACCAGCTTCAATATTTCAATCATTCGAATTCATATACAACTAACTTATGCCCGCGGCTTCGCCCGCGTGGAGTTCGGGAATTGTCCACGGCCATGGCCACGGGATCTTACTTCTGTGATAATAAGTAATCTATGTATGTATAGTACATACATATATTTATTTATAACTGATACACTATGTCTCATAATTTTAATTGAAAAGTGTGTACAGTAGATCAATTTTCGAGTCAATCGACCCAGAATATATTAAGTTTCACAGAAAATTCAACCCTCATTTCACCCTCTTAAGGGTGGAATTACTAAAAACTCTTTCATAAAGGATACCCACTCGATACACCCTCCAAATTTCATGTCTCTAGGACCATAGTCTTTCCTCCTCTTAATTTAGAAATAAACGGAAACACACATTTTACCACTTTAGAAGTGTCTATCTTTCTAACAATTGACTTTGAGAAAAAATGGTTTTACGAACCTCAATGTCATTTTTAAAGACCTATCTATCGACACCCCGCAAGTATAGGTTTGATGAAAACATTTTTTTTAGCTTCAGTTCCATGTATGGGGAGCCCCCCTTAATCTTTTTTTTTTATTTTTGTATACAAATCGTAAAGCGGTTCACAGAATACATCAACCTACCATTTTTCAACTGTATAGTCCAAATAGTTTCGGAATTAAGTGGCTGTGACATACAGACGGACAGACAACCAGACATGACGAATCTAAAAGGATTCCGTTTTTGCCATTCGGCTACGGAACTCTAAAAAGGAACAACGGATCAGGTCGAAAGACAAAAGACATCGAAAAAATGTGAGCCGTCACGGGACGCCTGGCACATGTGAAACATCGACATTATTTTGTAAAAGTAATATGCAGAAAAGAACAGATTGTGATAGGAACTAAATATGTCATAATGATAAAATAAAATATTACGATTTTTTTTCCAGATAACTATTTATTGAATAAACATTTATTTTCATTAAATACAAAAATTTACGAATTTATTTCAAATCGTGACTACTTAATTCGTTTAATCAGTGACTTCGGTAATAGTTATATTCGATGTTGCCTCTGAGGACGGTATTACTGTGACAATTGGTCGATGGTAACTGAAGTATGTTACAAAAGTATTGGACATAACATTATCAAGATATCTAATAAATACAGCATCTATTGCTGTTCCGTATCTGGTGGTAGGTTCTCTTGGATTGTTATTAATTTGCAATTGAAATCTTTTGCATTTACATTGAAATCCCCAGCTAAAATCAATGGTAGTTTGTCTTTATTGGTTTTGAAAGTTATTGAACCTCTGTGACTGTAGGGAAATAATCTCTCGTGTAAAAATGAAATGATGTCATTTATTTTTATTAGGAGAAATGTACAAAAAAAAAAAAAAACAACAACACTGTATACTGTAATGCCTCTAGATACATCCAGCAGGTGACGCACCGTACACACTACTGCATATAGACTGTATAAATATACCATCATATAGCATGGTGACGCGTCGCCACGGCATGCGTCGCCACGCCAGAAATCGGTTTTACGTGCGGCTATAGATGTTTCACATCAACATTTAGGTGAACGTAAACAATTTCCTCTTTGTAGTGTTTATTTCGGTGGGTTTCTGTTGACGTCGTTTGAATTTTATTTGTAAAAAGTTTTGGCGGCTCTATAAGAAAAGTGGCTGGTTTCGCAGTTAAATACTTGTGGCCTGGGGTGTGAAGTTATTATTATATAGTTTGTTGTAAGCATTTGTGCAAGAGACTGATGGATGACACGAGGGCTCGTGGATGACGCAAGACAAATGTATTGGCCCACTTGCAGTAACTAGATTAATGATTCTGTTTCTTCCAATTTCAAATTATAGACATAGGACGAAATTTTAAAAACAATAGCCAAACTTTTAAATGACATCCGGTAGACAATCATTGGCTTTTCTCCATGGCCGACCATCAAATAGTTGACCAATCCATCAATTGTTGTTATCCTTATATAGGATCATCTTCTTAAGATATTCCATAATAACCCTCTGCCTGAAAGAAGGTATTAATTAATGGGGAAGTACGATAAAAAAAAACTTTCGCCTCTTAAAGAAAAACATTTTCAGAAACGTACAGAAGTATGCAAGTTTTCATAAAATACGTCTAACTCATGAGTTACTCGTAACTAACACTTATGACTAATGCGACAATAAAGTTTATCACCAACTGAACCATTAAGTACGGACTTCAAAGTTTTTACTATTTAAACGTACATTCGAGAGTCTGACACAATTGTATAGCACCCTGTCTTTTGTCTACTTTATTAGGGACACTAACAAAGACGAACTTCTCTTCTTTCCGCCAGTTTTATTAACAATAAAAGAAATGTCCCAGAAATTCGTGGCGCTATTTTATGTAAAGAAAAGCCTTTATTAGAAAATTTCCTTAAACGACACAAATTAGAAGAGATTTCTATGACAAATTGCTTGAGATACAAGTATTTTGCCGACTCTGAAAATAAATGGCTTTCTAGCATATTATGTGATCTAAATTTTTTGAAAAAAATATCCGAATAGCTAAAATCAGTAATTAAATAACAAGACTTCAAGAGAAAGACAGTTCTTAAAACTTTAGGTATTCTCAAAATTATGAACGAAGTACATAATAATAAACTACAAATAATAAATGAGGGAAAACAATTGAGATTTAGAGCGCAATGCTCATCTCATCGGTTGATTCTGGTTTGTACACAGGGTGTAAAGGACAGCTCTTCACAAACTGACAAGGAGCATTCAGCTCCTTATTTGGAATCATATTCCACCGGAATTTTTCCACGGATTTTTTTTTTCAGTTACTATTTCTTTATTTCAATGTAAAATCAAAAATCAAAAATCCGACAATGGGTGTTGAAATACTCTAACGAACGACGCGTGAAACTCAGCTGTACACTTCCTGCCTAGCTACAGAATTCATCGAACTCGTTGTCGCGCTTGCCGTTCGCTACATGCGTGTTGCCACGGTAACGGTACATTGCAAATGAGAAAATAAAACAAATCAAATTTATTGATTTCCATAACATTCCTGAAATAATTTCTTGTGCCAAGCGCCCCATCAGTTTGTGGAGGGCTGTCCCTTACATCCTGTATATTAATTAGGAATCCGTTGTCAACAACAATAACAACACACAGTGGCTACAATGGAGCGTTGAAGATCATGATAACGGCCCCTACACCTTCCCAGTGTTGATTGACTCACCATGATACTGTATCTGCAGCCTTGAGTTGTGGAAGATACTGTAGTTTACCTATCTATGCTGTTTATAGAAAGTTATAGCACCCCGTAAGAGAAAATGACATAAACCGAAGGGCTCCTTTGGTCGTTTCGATGGAGTAAAATATAAACTGTGGAGGTTCGTTGACGACGATGATTTCCTCTAGTTTTTATCTGTTAGGCCTAAAATCGATCAACACATAGGTACAGCAAGTTATGCAATTTGCCTCAAACTGTAACTCCCATAAAACAATATCGGAACACCTGGCGTTGTGTTTAGTGATGTGGCGAATCGATATCGATTTTTCGTTCTCAGTTCTCGTTGTTTTTTAAGTGACATTGTTTTGTGTGCAAGTATTTGCTGGCAGTTCTGTCAGTTTTTTCAATTTTCAACAGCATCAGAATCATGTTTTGCAAGGTTTTATTTTCGTTTTCATAGATATTTTGATTGTTGACTTTAACAGCTGGCAAACTTTCTCAGTAAAACGAAAAATAACACTACTGTGGTGTTTGTATATTAAAACTACATCGCTATTGTATATATATTATTATGACGTTGTTGCAGTCACACGGTCAGGCAATCCCCAGAATGGTACGCTAACGAGCCAACAACTTCTTGTCTTTCTACAAGCCAAATGTTTTACAACTAGTTGACGAAGCTCGTCATTTCATCCACAGAAGCTCACATATCGATCATCCTAACCACGACTCTATATGTGAGACGTTAGCCCAGGAGCTCGTATATTTTACGTTCGCGTAACACGCTCAAATGCTCTTTTTATAGTCGCGGAGACGGCCAGTAAATTTGAGTGGTGGCTGGCCTAAGCCCCCGTAAGCCACACTACGTGTAATTTCGTTTTATTAAGTTCCCTCTCCTACACTATATTAGAGTCAGCCTCTTGATGTGGATGTTAGTTATTGTAACCGTTATTTGTTGCGCGTTTGTTATATTTTATTTGTGGACAGTACAATAGGGAGTTGTGTTGAGTGGGTAGTTAATGATGCTCTGTTTGAGTGAGAAGAACTAGCGTCACTTATTGGTGTATTTTGTTTTTAATTAGCCTATTCTGTCCCACTGCTGGGCAAAAGCCTCCCCCATTCCTTTTCAACTCTCCCGATGTTTTGTATTGCGGTCATTAATAAGAATAAAACATTTTCATTTATTCTTTATTGCACACATAATAAAAATATCCATCCAAATTGCAATAATATAGCTCACAAACAAAAACAGGTTCAATGAAGTAAAACAATACAATAACTTAAAGCTTAGGGTTAATACGAAGAATTATGATGAACCCGAATATGAATATTGTAACGAATTCTTAGATCTCGCTTGAGCACGCCCAGCTTGAGGGTAGATACTCAAAAACCAACAAACTTAATCCAAATAAACACGAAGGCGCGGTTAACGCAGAAATATCAAGTCTGACTAATTTACACAACGTCTTATAATAATAAGTGAACATCAAAGGAGTTTCGTCAAAGAGGATTCCGTCGTGAATTGTTGCGAGACTTGCGACAATTAGCGTGGTCGCACGACAAAGTGATGCAGCAGTGGAATTTTAATAAAGCGTTGTGTACACTAAGTAACAAATTGTGAGGATGCTTTGTATAGCTGTGTCGCGAGATTAAGGTGCGGTTCTGTGCACGCGACACTCATAAATCTGTAAGCCGAAACGTAGAGGCCAGGTGTTGCAGAGCCGTTTGTTCAATTTGTTTAATTATGTTTGGAAGAAATATTTGGGGTAATCCGTCATGGTTTTTGTGTTTTAAATTAAGTTATTTTGACATAAGAAACTTTATTGGATTTTAAAGTATTAAATGCCTTTCATTTACACTTTGTCATGAAATAGAAAACCAAGTTTATCCAAGGAACTTGCAAAAAGGAAAAGTTTTTCAAAAAAAGTTGAAAAAAGCAACCGTCTGCCAACAAGTTCCCCACAATATTTATGAACCGCATTTCAGCATAGCTTTGGCACTTACTGCGGCTGTTAAAATGATAGCAGTGATTCTCCGTACGCGCCTACTTATTAACAAAACGGTATTTCATACTGACATCGTAATGAACCGCAGTGCGCGAGTGTACCGAGCTCCCTTTGATTCCGTAATCAAAAGGCACATCCAATAACTCATACGAGTTCGTTCGCAGCTGCTAATTACGTACAGTCGTCGACAACTGACACACATGGTGATATTCAGGCTCAGCGGCGCGCGCTCGCGCCTCCCGCGCCTAATTGTTTACGCTGTTCAGCTCACATTAATTGAGTTACCGTTTGAAATTCCCTTTTATTTTACTAAATGAAACATTTGAGATGTAGGAGTTCATAATTTTCTGACAATTAATGAAGGAGCAAATTATCGACAACCTTGGAAGTAATTGTGTTGCTGTAACCGTTACACGCTCGTTCCAATCGAGGGAATTAGGATGAAGACGTATTACGATTGATAGTTTATGAGCTCCTAAAAAGGAAGTGGTTGTAATGTTTTATGTATCCAAATGTTTCCGTGTAAATTGCGTGATCGCGGCTATTAACGCCTTGTTGAGAAGAATTAGATGAACTCAAATAAAATTTCTTTGGAAGAGCTTATTTATGTTACTTCAAGCGAAACTTTGGTTTTTGTTTGAAAGATGACTTTAAGGTCGCGCAAAAGTTGAATTTATTATTATTGTGTACTTCTAAAGATGATTTAAACAAGTTAGCGGATGTTTCCAGAATGTTTATATACTAGGAATTTCCGATAGAACAAAACCCAACCGTAAAATTATATGTATTACGTTCTTTCTAAATGCCTACTATTGTTCCGATACGATCAATCGATGGGTGTGTCACTTTGTGCGGATTAGGGCAGTCCGCACACTTAATCTTAAGGGTAATGAACGACCGCTAATGTGAACATTCACACAGAACGTTGTAAACACCATGCTTGGCAAATAAAAGAGTAGTAAAACAAAGAGTAATGGAGCGGTCCGCACTGATAGAACGTATAAAATATACTTACTCGATTCAACAACCTCGCTGCTCTGACGATTGCATCGGAAATCCTGAGCTTTGGACTTTAAGTTCGATACCCAAGTCGAGCAGTAGTTTTGAGTTTTTGCTCCGGAATTAATTAGGGATCCCACTTCCCAGGGCTTGGATTTGCACACACGCTGGCCTCTATCTTGTTACTATACCTACTTTACGGAGAGGTCTAGTAGTCACAAGCACGACTTCTGAGTATGAGGTTCTGGGTTCGTTTCTCAGGTCGGGCAAAGTGTTATTAAGTTTTTCCATCAAGAATTTCGCAATAGCAGCCATGGAGTCTGGATTTATGCCTGGTTGAAAGCAAAAGGCTCGCCCCCAATTACATGGGACTAAAAAACTGGCGAAATGAGGGTGTACTATTAGGTACACCTCTGCCTTCGAGGATTACAGGCTTGATGTTATGTATTTTTACGAAAAATATGCCAAATCTTTCGAAAATACAGTGATGTTGTTTTGTTATTCCATCATAATCGAAATTTTTCTCTTTTTCCGCCAGTGTCTCCATCATCATGCCAGCTACTGTTCCTGATGGAGCCTCCCCCGCGGCTGTCGTTCTCCAACAGCACGGGTGCCAGGGTATCTTGCGCGGCCCACGGCACTCCACTTCCTATCATATCCTGGCTCACAGAGGATGGAGCACCCGTGTCTGATGTTCCTGGACTGAGGTAATCGTTATCTTTATGTTTTTTTTGAGTCCATTGTAATTCAGTGAAAGAATTCGTGATGCAATTATAACAGAAAATGTAGGTACTTTGAGCTATGAAAAACACGTTATAAAATTCATGTCATCGTCAGAATTCAGTCACTGAATGTATGATGTCCTGGTGTGAGGTGATCAAAACATACCTAAACACATCGTAAAAGTATTTTGTAATTTTATCGGATGGGTGGGAATAATATGAAGTTGTTGATTTGTAATATACATATCCATTAAGGATTTGTATTACATAAGGATTGTACAAAATCTCTTGTTTTAACATGAAAACCTAAAGAACATCAAAGGCATTACTAACGAGATTGTGGCAACCAAAAATGCATTCTAAAATGCCTAAAGTCTAGTTCACTCACGACCACGAGGTCTGACGCCACACTAAGCCAACCGGTCATCTCTATACAAACGGTCTAAACCCCAAATTTATAGCTCGTTAATCTTGTCTGACCCTTCCGCGTCATTGGTTCTGAATGAATTAATGTCTGCCCTCGGCCGGGATTAGCGCGTTGTTGTCCGACTCCGGACGACTCCGTACGGACGCAGCGATCCGTGAATATTGCGTGACGGATGGCGCACGCCGCCTCATTTGCTCGACCACGATAAACTCCTGGAGGTTCCATTGATACATTAGTGGTGTCATCGGATAGGCTACGGGTTAGATGGAAACAATATAAGTTAGATTTAATACGATTTATGGCGGGAAAGTTATAACAGGAGCTGCATTCAGCCTTTGAATATTGTAGAAAAAACTCGGATAGAGTCTGATAGAAATTCTTTTCCAAATATATTTCTTTTAGTTTTTATTCAAATTGCAGTAATCGAAAACTTTCCGATTGAATTTTAACTTCGGAACAAACAATAAAATCTTTATCTGCTCACATTCAATGGAAATCCATTTGAAACGAGAATTAAAACCGAAATGCGATGCAGTCACAAAGAGGCTCAGATATCAGTTTCTGACGTCATATCGCATTCCGTGTGCTGGTCGTTTAGCTCTGTCTCCTAGTACGAGTAATCCTGCGGGTCAGATTAATACTCGCATCGGCTCTTTGTCGCCCGCTCGCTGACTGATGGGCTTTTAGCACAGTCTGCCTCAAGCGTATTAATTTTTGAGATAAGGCACTCTGTTTGAATTGGTTTACGGTTAAAAAATTGCAGTTCGCTTGACTTTGGATTAATGATTCTTGTCTTTTCTAAAAACATTAATATTTGGTAAGATTTAATTGAAATAACTAAAACCTTTTAAAACGTCATTGTATTCTGGTGAGCAACTTAAAAATAACAGTTGCCCCTTACATTATTATGTTCGCATAAAGGTTTGCGCACATTATGTTGGCCGCAGCGGGGCGTAGCGGGCCGCAGCGCAGCGGGCCGCAGCGCAGCGCAAAATGCTTACTCAGCACATTAGTGACGGGCTGCGCCATAGTGTGTGACAGTTGAAATACATACAAGCGATTTGAGCGGATTTTGTGCTGCGACCCCACCCGTTGCGGCCCGATATAATGTGTGCGAAGCTTAATCGACTAAAGTTAGGAACAGCTGATTGCGGTTAGTTCCTTAATTACAGTTAATCATAATGAGCAACAAACGACTCCTTCAAAATGTTATACAGTTGTAAAATTCGTATTTTGAACACGTAGGGGCAGGCTGTTTACAAGTATTTAACCATGAAACGACTGGTATCTCCGGCAGCACATTAGCCACTCCTGTTCAACCCGTGCTCAACCTGTGCTCAATGGGCCGCTCACTGCGTCACTTACAAGCTTCGCTTCAATGAACACTGAACATCATATTATGTTCATATACTTAATCATCAATTTTGATTCGTGGAACCGGGATTCATTAGATACTTTACGTAGTACTTTGTTTACAACAAATGCCTTTTAAAAAATGTAGTAGGAAAATACAGGAGTCCCTACGCGGGAGTCCATTGTGTTGGTATGACATTCTATATTCTCATTTAGTTGCGATAAGGGTCCCCATTCGTTTAAGAGACAAATAGTTTATCTAAATCTAGAATTACAAAAATAATATCACACCTGTTTTCCCAGCCGGCACGTTAGGCAGAGGTGAACCTACTGTATCTACAAGTAATCCAAAATTTCGCCCAAGTAATATGGGACGCGCCAATTGCCATCAACCGGGTTAAAATCCAAACTCGGGGCCGATACTGGTTAATTCCTTAAGAAAAAACTCAATATAACGTTGCCTGACTTGGCAATCGGCCCCAGGACCTCAGCAGTTGCGCTTGCGACCACTGGAACGGTGGTCGCTAGCCTAGTTTGTAGCCGAGGTACCTAGACCGGTTACAAACACAGGAAAATAACAAACTGACAAATAATTTCCACATCACGCAGTCATCGTTCACTCAGTGATCTTTTTTCTGATCCAATTTTCAATTTTCATTAGTGTCCGGCCAATTTGGCGCAACGCGCTGTAGCGGCGTACTCGGCATAGTACAGGGCTCGGCATACTCGGCGCGGTCGCTGCGTGATAAATGATTGATAAATTATGTGTATGAACGGTGAATGTGAAGCTGAGAGGCGGTAGATGTGAGCGAGTAGCGGTAGATAGCCTTTGAGACGTTACTATAAAAGTGAAATACTACTTTTTCAAAAGGAATGACTGAATAATACGTAGAATAATTCAACATTTGCTTAAACGAAGACGAGTCAATCACAAATGTTCAATAAAATTGACACTGAAAGAAAAGGCTAATAAAATCAAACAAATACAAATTAGTTTCTTTGGTATGTGGTATGAAAACGACAATGGTCGTCCTCTACGGTTCCTTTTGTTTGATTGTGTGAAAATACACGTGCTTACATTTAATTATTCTATTTGTGTGATTTATTATAATTTTACAAGCAATTTAACTCTTGTTTTGCTTAGTCCCAAGATTATGATGAGTTATTTCGAGGATTTTGGGGCTGGAATTTTATTCTGGTAGGGTGGGCCCTGGGTGGCCAGAAGCTTTATCATAAGGTTAAGATGAAATTATAATAAACCATCCTTAGATATAATCCTTTATAATCTAGCTTGAAATACAGATTCGGTGTGTAGTCTAGTCTTTTGTTTAGCTTTTAATTATAACGCTATACTGTCAAACGATATGCAAAAGATTAACGATCAGCAGTCTGAGCAGAATCCAATTAAAACCTATAGGTACCTAAACTTATACCCATATAGCACTCGCACACTTCACAGGAAATATACCGAATCCCAGCCCATTTTTTATTTTTTATTTCTATATTTGTCCTCCTAATTAAAAAACAAACTGTTCTCCTAATCATCTCCCCAGCCTCAACTCTCCGCTGCCTCTCCTAACTCCTGGCCCGGCCACACGCAGTTCATATTCACGGCATGCCGACCGTTTGTCTTCGTTACGGTAATAACCTCGTGACGTAATAACCTCATGCTCGTCTCCAGAATACGGCCGCGTCAGCTGATGTCACGCTTACACAGGATATTTAGTGTTATTAGCTGTCGCACGGAAAATATGATGGCGCCCGATAATTATGAGAGGCATCATTATTTACTGAAATGGAAAAGAAATTCCGGTAAAGGTCGTTGAAAATAACTTACACATCCAATGTGGATACGGAATTAGTTTGTTCACATATTTTTTATTTACTTTAATAGTCAGGATCTCGTGGCTAAATGATAACAACCGGGCCTCAAGTCTGCTATTACAATTGTGTCAGAATGGTCTATCATTAACTTCATAATTGTTGATATTGACAAGTTTGGTAATCTACTAATACAAGGTGTAAGGGACAGCCCTCCTCAACTGACAGGGTGCATTCAGCTCCTTATTTCGAATCATATTCCACCGGATATTTTTTTCAGTTACTATTCCTTTATTTCAATGTAAAATTACATTCCCTGTACGCAACACTTCATTTATGTAAATAATACGGCTAAAATCAAAAATCCAACAATGGATGTTGAAATACTCTAACGAACGACGCGTGAAATCAGCTGTTCATTTCCTGCCTAGCTACAAACTTCATTTCGATGAACGCTTGCCGTTCGCTACGTGCGTTTTGCCACGGTAACGATACATTGCGTTAAATTAAATAAAACAAATTAAATTTATTGAATTCCCATAACATTCCTGAAATAATTTCTTGTACCGGTCACCTTAGTATGAACTACTGAATTCACCCATCAGTATGTGGAGGGCTGTCCCTTACACCCTGTATAATGGCGTCATTATTACTTTCCAATGGTCAACCACTGACACTCCATTGAAAGAAATAGCATAGAATGTTAATCTGATAAATAATAAATAATATGTAAAAATATATATAAATGAAATCTGGCATGAATAAAATGTTCTTTAGTAGTAGTTTTTCGAAAATCATTTCTACAGACAGGTTTTATAATAATGGCAAAACGACAATGCCATTATAACACAATTGTATTACGAGACCATTGACCGACCACTGACCGACCAATGACCGACCAATGACCGACCATTATGAATTTAGCAGATTACGAACTTTTAGCAAAATGACAATGGGATCATCTTGGAATGACGAATTTATAAATATAGCAGACTTGGGCCCCGTCGATACTCAGGTTAAGCCACGCTTGCCTAGGTTGGTCCACCCATTACTTACTGAGTCAACCCGGTCCGGTCCGGTCTGGTTGTCAACTGTAGATCTTTGAAAGTAAGCCACTGGCCCGAAGGTCTGTCAACCAGTCTTACCAAAGGGTATCGTATTACCCAGAATTAACTGGGCTTTGGAGGTCAGACAGGCAGTCGCTCCATGTAAAATGGGTCAGCTTCCAGTCTAACCGCAGTTGAATACCTACTGGTATTTAGACTTCTCAATTTTTATATGATTTGCAAAAATTGTAGCACCCAGTGCCCGTTGATGTTTTTTCTCCATCACCATCAAATTACCCGTCATAATAGCTCGTACGAGGTCGGCTTGCAGAAACTGTTCCCGGCGAAATATTACAACTAAGCCGGGGCGAGTCCACGTAGGAGCCTCATTTATCTTCGTTCCCCTAATAATGTGCTGCAAGCCAATAATTGTGGATGATGTATTTACCTACTAACCATCTCTTTCCTTCATTTGTTTTATCCTCTATGCCAAGCAAACAAGGTCTATTATATTCCATACCAAAGATATCGTTAACGTAGTAATAATATATTCAATTACTAAACATATCTAGTTACATTGAGTCGGTGAATGGCCCGTTGTAATGTTTTTCATTTGCGTTCTTCATATGATTTTTGCAATTTAAATTTCGGTCGTTGTAGTATCACTGGATTCATTATATCCACTTCAGTGAAGTGTTAGCTTTGAGGAGTAATTGTTTAACATAGGTTCTGTTAAAAAGCTTAAACCCAAGAGTTCTTGAAAGTTAAGAACTTATAAAATAAGCAGTTTTTGAAACGGTAAGAACAGGAGCACTTCATAGCATATAAGAAAGTTCTGACTTTAAATATGTAACAGACATGTCTATAAATTAGAAGTGGTAGAATTTAATACATGTAGTTTTGTAATAAAAATCTGTAACAAAACCTACTTTTGCTCCAGACTTATTTTTAAATATTTCTCTGCGTAGTTTTCTTAGGTATAAGTCAAGTGTCGTAAGAGATTTGTGAGCCCGAGTTTTAGTAGACGAAGGTGCCTTTTATTTCGTGTCAGAACTTAAACCTTAGTTCCGGCAAAGCTCCGGACATGATAAAAACCGGTAATCCTGCCAAGAAAATGGAACTAAGTTACTCTTAAAAATATTTACTAGCCGAATAAATCTCGAAAGTTCCACTTATAGCCTAAGGCAGATAACAATTCACTTATTAATATCAATTATTTCAACTTGATTTGCAAGTACCTTCAGAATTTAATCATATTCGCAAAACAAACTTTCAAAGTCACAAGCTGAGCAACTTTATGTGTGCATACGTTAACTCTTTTATGACAGGGTTAATAGGGTTAATTTCTCTTTGCCGGGGTGTGCGGTAACGAGGTGGGAACGCCGTCATATTTCAGTGGGTGGTCTCTATTGAGGCGTGAACCGCGATAAGGCCGACGTCTCACTAGCTGACGACACTTTTGGGAACAAAATGTTGCCGTGTTCCTTAAACGGTGTTACCTCGAGATTTTCTCTTTAACATAAGCATTCTTTGCATTTCATTAGATACAATATGCTCTGAGGTTTACACCGATTTACATTTCAAAAGAAACTGTTTGTGAGTGTGAGTATGTTTATGACTTCTTCTTTTCGAATCGATGATTCTTTAGTCCGACCGACTGTCGACAGTCTGAAGACCTAGACAGCTCCGTCATTTGCTGCTTGGAGGGAAATAACTGAAGTATTTATAACTGTAATTTAAGAATATCATTAATCATTGATGGTAATAATCAAGTATATTTTAAGCATACGGCCCAGTGTTCGCTCTCACAAAATTGTTCAATATTTAGATTTACATTATGTATAATAATTTTAAGTACCTACGCAGTTTCAATATTTCATTTCAACGACTTGGTATCTTCCCCGATAGTATTGTAGGGCAGCCTCGTGTCATAAATAGCCAATAATGTCATCTTGCCATTTGATCCGACATATCAAAGTGCTAGTTAAGAGTTCCGATACTAAAGCAAACTAACAGCCTCCGAGTGATTTAGCTGAGTAAGTGAACTTACTCGGCCTTTGTAGGTCTTATCGAAAGTCGAGCAGGAGTCGTAAAACACAGCGATGTGTCATCCAATGGCGACGTCGCCATAGATGGCGCATCTATTCAATAAAACATTTTACGAGTTTTGGAAGAAGCGTTGTGAATTACCATACATTCGTAAATCATTCATATGGATGATGAAATGGATGATAAGTTGGACGTTGAATTAATTGAATTGGATGAATGTGTACAAAGTTTTTCTTTTGTTAGTTGTCGTTGGAAAACTATTGCACAAAGCTAGTTAGAGATGTATCTAATATTATTTCTATGAAACTACTAAAAGCCAATAATTTAAACTTTTCCTTGTAGTGTGTTTGTGAAATTATATTATCAAAAGATACGTTCAGCAGTAGCGTTTAGCTTTTCCAATGTTAATTCAACTCTTATTACCTCCGTAACATACTAGCGTTACATGACACTATTCTCGATATTTCAGCAGCAACTCAGCTACATTGCACAGGAAGCGTCAGGATATAAGCTAGTGATACATAAACGTCACGTCCCGACTACCCTCAATCTTAACAAGATCGCCGGTCGGAGCGAAATGAAATATATCTACAAACACATCTGCTTTGCAGCTAAATAGATAAATGTGATGTCGTTTCCATTAAAACTATTGTTGTGTTTGTTATTTGTCAATAGTTTATTTTAAATTTTCAGCAATCATGGCGAGTGCTGAAAAATTAAGTTACTTTGTTTTTTTTTTTTTTTCAAGTCAGCTTTTTATTCTGAGATTCAAATATTTAAAAACTTACAAAACGAGCCAGGTTACCAGGGCAATCGTTAATAGAAATATAAAAAATAGAATGGCCTCGTTCACTTGAGCATACATTTATTGTAACTTTAGCAAATCCTCAAACAGGAGGGCTTAGTCTAGTCAGAGGGATCAATGCGAGCTCGAAGTAAGCTTTATCGATAATCCTCGCATCGCTTAGAATAAGCATACATGAAATTCGGGGTCCGTAATTCAAGAAAAATACTACAGTTAAGTCTTAAGGAAATTACTTTTTAAGCACGCACTTCATCGTTTCAATTTAAAAAAAAAAAAATGTTACCCAAACCAACACAAAAGACACTGCACATTATTACACAGTCGACCGAAAAACCATCTCCAAAACAGTCTGCTATAATATAGTCATCAATATATCTACGATATGGGCTAACAGTTACACATCTACCACCAGCACAGCTCTTTGTAGACAGTAAGTTGATGCACGTTCGACCGTCGGACGAATTTTTACAATTTACATGAAAATTGGCGTCCAGTGACGCGTGTGCACAATTATCGGTGCGGACGCCCGATGCCGGTCGCGAGCCGGACGGCCGGCCAGCGGACTGTGCTGTGCTTGCTGTCACGCGAAATTTTTGTCCCCACGCTTTTCGTCCTGAATTGTTTTACACCAAAGAGCGGACATTGGGAATATTGTCATACAATAATTTACATTCTGAATATTTTAGATTTTGACACACGAATGCGACCTGACAAGCGAGCGTATGACACTAGACAGACTGACTTGTTACAAAGTAGTTTTGGATTATGATTTTCTTAGTCTTGTCCCGTCTATCGCTCGGAAATATTTGAATGTTTAACACTAACACAATCCTGATGTAAAAGTGGATCAACTTCGGTAGGGTTTTCCTTGTTCCCGGATTCGTTGAAAAGTTAAAGATTGTTTTCATAATTTTTCAATTCTTAGAAGACAAAATCATAAAACTAGAACCCAGTTAACGTCCGCCCAGAAATAAATTTTAATACAAAAAGTAAATTGTAAAAACTCACAACAACTACATACCTATCTTTCCCAAAACAACCTTACTAAAACAGTTTTTCGTGTTTTACCAAAGTTTAGCATTTTCCAGTCCTGACTCCTTTGTTATAAATACAAAAACACATTTTGGCAAACATTTCCATAAACCAACACTGACTTCTCGCCGGCGTGTCCAAAGTCGCGTTTAGTTATATTAGATATCCAGTAGCGGCTGCATGCCCACCGGAACCTCTTCGTCAGCCGCCGTTCTATCTCTGTCGCCAATATTGACGTTTATTATGCGTTGTGCTTCTCTGCATTGTACTTTTGGGAAATGAACGCAACATTGCTGATAAAATTGATGTTGGAATACGTGGAACAATTTATTGTTATGACTTATAATATAATATGTAAAGGGGAGAGTGTTAGTGAGGTAAAAATAAACTGGTGTTAGTAAAACTCAATTAATGATACATTAGACCCACCGAGCTGAAACCCAAAGCCGGCCACACATCGATAGACTTACGCTTATCGCCGAGATTTGTCACGCGAAGCACGGTAACGCAGTGTTTGCTGCTCCCGGCGTAAGCATACTATCCAAAAAGTGCTAAAACGAGAATGGCATAGAGGTTATCAAAATCCAAACTAGTAGTTCAGTTCTGGGTTGACACAGTTTAGATTGCCATCGACACACTAAGAAGAATAATGAAACATTTTGTAAAGTAGAGGACCAATACTTCCCTAGTTTAATGATCAAAACTTTAAAGGTCAAATTCTAGCGTACCGGCAAAAATATCCAAATATAACTTAATTTTAAAACAAGTCCATAGCAACAAATTAGTGTGAGTTCGTCCGAGACGATCAATCATCGCAACTGTAGCGTGTATAACTTCTGACGTCATTAATATAACACGAGTGTGTCCCGTGACGTCATTGGCCCCATACATCTCTGTCAGGCCGGCGTCGCGGCTCTGGGAACTGGTAACCGATTGCTGTTCGCTTGTTTTATTTGAAGCGGTTTAGTATCGGACGAGATTGTAAGGTCATTCATAAAAAGCTTTGGTCAAAGGGTTTTATCAATTATACAGGAGTAATACAACAAGTAGAATGCTTTACAAATTTTACGTCTTTACAGTATTGCAATTGTAAATGGCAGCCAAGTCTCTAAAATTCTCCGTAATAATTTGGTTACGAATAGGAATGCAAGTCAGGCTTTTACCTCCGTCACTTAGTTATCAACATTCAGGGCGCGGCTGCCGTCACTACTGCACGAGGGTTGACTCAAGCTATTAGGTGTCAATCTGTGGCACCTTGAAGGCAAATATATCTATGTTCTATCTAGTTAAATTGTACATTTCTTTAGATTAAACCGTGCTTGCCTAGGTTGGTCTGTGGATGGGTGACCACCCATTACATACCGAGTTTCCTTCGTGCCTCAGAAAGCACGTTAAGCCGTTGGTTCCGGGTGTCATTTGTAGATCATTGACAGTCGTTAGGTAGTCAGTGGTTCAAAAAGTCTGACAACCAGTCTTACCAAGAGGTAAGACTGGTTGTCAGACTGGTTACCTAGTACTAACTGGGTTGTGGTGGTCAGATAGGCAGTCGCTCCATTTGAAATACTGGTATTCAGCTGCATCTGGCTAACCAGATGCAGCTGAATACCAGTATTTCATAGTCAGCTTCCAGTCTAAACTGGAAACTGACCCTAACGTAGTTGGGAAAAGGCTAGGCAGATGATGATGAATTAAGTTCCTATTTTCATTACATTATTTTAATTGTTGGCAGTTATGAGAGTCTTTGCATCTACCTAACTAAACTTATCACTATTAATTGAAAATTATTAAGTAATTGTGGTAGGTAAATCATTATACCTGCAGTTTCACACACTTCAGCGATCCCCTGTTAGTTTACATTAACCGCATCGTTGCGTCCCAGAGTTGCAAAATATTCGTGTGTAGTCAAAGTATCTTTCTCCACAGTAGAACATGGCTTCTCTGCAAAACCTTGCTTGTGAAGTTTCACGTACATTTCGCGAATATAGTTAAAAGTTTTCGCGTATTTTGAGTTAATGTTTATCAACCGCAAAACAAAGTTCTACTATGGAATATTACGACTGTCGGTTCTAGTAATTTTCGTTTAAAGTGAGTCTTGTTGTGCGCATTATTTGACTATTAATGTTATGCTTCGTTCTGTGAAAATTTTCAACGCTGCTGCATATTTGAAAATAAATGTTTTCTTTTAACCGAGTTTCGTACAATATACAGGTACAACTTTCCAGATTAGTTTTGGTCCAAATTGCATCACATGCATCTATAATGTACCCACTATGCTGTTACTTAACCTAGGTTTACCACTTTTCCAATACGAACTTAGGAACGTGGTATTAGTTGATTTCTTAGAATTAATTCTACTATGTACACCTTCGGTGCTATTCAAAGTTCACTTGCATCATTTCCTGGTTGACGAAAGCCGGTAATTGTAGTGCATCGATCTCATCGCTCCACTGGTCGCTTCCCTAGTCGCTGGTCGCTTACTGCTCGTTAGGGACGAACGCAGTTTGTTCTACACGCTCAAATTCAACTGATATTAGGTCTTTGTCAGCTTTGACGATGTATTATACATTGTAATGTGCTGTCGTTTTAATGCTTACGCTACGTCATCACTTTATATTTATTAAAACTTTTGAATTAAATAATTTAAGTCATAAAATGCGATGCATGTTCAATAAACAGAATGTTCGTTCAAATTCTAAATTCCTCACCCATTTCAATTCTAAGTACATTTTTATAACTTCTCGCAATCTTTCATTAGCCGTGAATTTTCCAACATGTGGGCGTTTATTAGAAAAGTTGGTACTACTCTGATTAGTTCCCGAAGCGAGTAAATATTACTCGTTATATTAAACATTTATGAATGAGGGCGGGGCTCGCCAGCGCCGCGTCAGGACTTACTTCGGCGTTAATCCTTAGGCTATTTATAATACCTATAATGTAAAATTATGGGAACTTCACTCCGTGTTCAACGTAATCCCAGAAAGTGGGAGATCGATTTGTGTTATCGTTTAAGCGTTAACGTTTAAGTTGTTGTTTTACTAAACTTTTGAATGTTTCGAGTCGAAATTTGGTGAATTAAATACATAGGATATACAGCAAACCCATTTAGGGCTTTGATTTTAGTGATCCAATTTTTTTTTGTGAAGGTATTAAAATTTAAAGTATTTCCCAATAAATTAAGTAACGAATGGAGAACAAAAACAAACATTAATATTATTAATATTAACGCAAGCATGTGGCAGAACTAATGTTCGTTTAAAAATTCAACTTCACTTTTTATTCTCGCTACTTCACGGTGTTTCCACACAAAATAATGCAACACCAGAGGCATGAGGAGAATATAAACAAAAGAAAAAATCCCCAAACATAGAGCAGTCACACGCTATAGACGGAGCTGTCTGGACCTCTAATTTAACTTTTATTCTGCGCTGGGCCTTAATTTCAGTTGTGAAATTTGTTCCTGCGTGTAATTCATGCGGGCTTCGTTTGTTATTTACTTACATTTAAAGTACTGTGACGTTGAGTTTTTGAGACAGAAAATAAGTTGTACAAGAGATATATGGGTTTGTTTGGCTGGTGGGATATACAGCCCTCATGGTGAACTTGTGTCTTGACAATGGGAATTGGATAACAATCTTAAATGGTAGTTTTAATAATGGACTATTTTTGATTGTTTTCATCAAAGTAACTAAGTATGCACAGTAAAAATGTGTGTGCAAATGCACCCACGATTAAAAAATAAGTCTTATATGTTTTTATTCTGCGGTCTTTAGATATCTATCAACAGTTTTCGACTTAACCAAATTAGGTATTTAGTTCGGAGATTTTCTTTCCAAACTTATCTTACCTTATAACTACTAGCACCTTCAAATAGATAAACTCAAGTTTATGAACACAACTGAAGCCGAGCATTTGCTTATAACAAAGTTCTTGATGATAAAGAAAAGGTAACATTATTGCCACTACTTGTTACAATTTCCCAACGACATCATCATCATCTGCCGTTGCAGTCTAACCGCATGCAGCTGAATACTACTGGTGTTTTTACATGGAGCGACTTTTACTCAACGACAATGTCGATTGTTATGTAAACTCGTTTTGCGGCAGTCTTATATAATCCGTAGCAATAGTAAATGAAAATCGCCACTGAAGAGCTGTAAACTTGAGAAACTTCTTCGAGAGCGTAATAAAAGGATTCGAGTTTGATTTTTCTATAAAAGAAGATTTTATTGCGCTATCTTTTATTCTTCTCTGCAATTTTGTATTTTGCTACTTTATAATATATTGGTTGAAAACTAATTATTTTCTTTTTAAATTGTTTTGTTTCATATTTTCGATTGATAACTGTTTAATTCATAAAATAACGCTGTACAGTAGATTCACTATTATCGTCTATACCTATCACTTTTGAGTGAGTCTTCATACATTTATGTATTAATCTCTTAGTGTTTATCAAGACTGTTTTAAATTATGTGTTTCTCCTTTCGCAAAATTTAGTTATTTTTTCGTTGCATATACATTGCTTATCTCGTCCTTGTATTCATAATAAAGGAACAGCCCAAAATAATCTCAATATTGTCCTCCGGCGAACCTTAGTTAAAATTCTTTTACTTTTTTCTTATCTCGCCACTTCCGTGCGAACATCGTCACGTAATCTAGAAACATTGTTGAACCAACAAAAGATGATTTTCCATTAAAATTAGCTCGTTCAAACTAATCTTTTTTTATGAAAGACGGTTGCTTTTCATTACGAGGCTGTGTCTAAAATACATTCAAAGTGTTCTCGGTCGTTATCCCGGTAGGTAATGGTCGGTGTACCCGAGGGATTCTGACGGAAAATTGTGCGGACAAAAGGTATCGAAGGATAAACCGTCCGTGTCTCACTACCTACTTGTGAGGCGAAGAATTTCACTCACACATGCACATAGTAGGACGCGCAGTAGAGTGAGCATACATTGGAGACTTTTATGTGAGTGTTAAATCCTCAGGTAGAGTGGGGCAATGATACATTGCAAGACAATGACGTTAAACGCTACACATACATTTGCATAAGCAATACCTACATACAACAGTATAGTATGATCGACTTACGTATGTGTGCATGACGTCATTGTCAAAAGGCATTCCTGTGCACGTGTGCGTGGGTTGATTGCTATGAAGTGGACGCTCTGTTCTCGGTAGCAGATTTAAGGTTTGTTAAAAATAATGTCTTGCGGTATGAGCCCGTCCATTCTACGTAGGAATTCTTTTGTCCGGTGCCAAATTGTTCGGATTCGAAACGTATTGTTGTATTTTTTTCTTTCTTTTTAATGATTGCTGGATTTCAATTTGAATACCCCAATTTTTCAGCTAAAAATACTAATGTTAATGAGGATATGATAATATCCTCATTAACATTAGTATTTTTATCATATCCTCATTAACATTAGTATTTTTATTCATGCTTTATTTTGGAGTGTTCTCAGTAAGGCTTAAAATAACATACATTCCTTATAGGTGTAGTATTTAAAACACGGATACAATACCTAAATTCGAATGAAATTATCCTATTTACATAGGCTTTATCCAGTTTTATTTGGCATAGTAAAATTTATTTTGTCAATATTTAATTTGGAAATTCAATTTTATACCGGATTGTCTGGTACACCCTATTTACACTACATTGGGTTCAGCTCCCATCTAATCAGATTAAAGTAAATACCAGTAACCGTCCATTTCACAAACAATTACTACGCAACTTCAGATTTTTGGGCCTTCGATTTACCGTTATCCCGCTGTCCCATGTCACAGGTTTCCCAAAAGACAGTGGATACGAACTTAGTTAAGTGGTGGCGAGGCGGGTGCCTCGCTGTCTAAAAAATGTTCTTCTCGACATGTTTTGACCGATAGACCAACGAAATTGCTATTTATCCACGGCCCCCTCAAAATAACATCACACAGCCACCTTGAGTTCCCTCCATAATAATCAGGTACCTACAAACTAGGCGCAACTTGACGTATTATCATAACATTCAAGAACCTTGAAGGCCTATAATAATCCGTGGATTATCGTCGACGTCATAAGCCGGGTCTACACTCGATAAACTCCGGCTAGTATTAATAATGTTGGCTTTACATAGAATTGTTTCGTGCACGTTTGTCGAGCAAACAATCGGCCCTTTGGGTTCGCTCGTAAAACCGGTCTCCTCAGTGTGCCCTGCGCACTACATTATGTGAATCGAAACTGTTAAGGGTTGGCGCAAGTGGAAAGTGGAATAGTCAAACTAAAATGTACAAGAAAACTCTCTTTCTCAAGAATACTCTAGAGAATGGAATATGCTGTTTGGTTAAGCATGTAACATGTTATAAATTGAATATTATTTTCATACTAATTCCACTTTAACGTGTATCACAATTGCCAGCTGCTACATATATTATGATATGATAATTTTAACCTCAATATTATACAAGTAACTTACATGCCATATAGCAAACCACATAAATTATAGACAAGAGCAACACATTTCCACATACTCAAACAGATAATCTCCCACCACACATAATCAGTCCATGCAACCAATCAAACTACGTCGTACAACAAACACGCTTTGCCCAAGTTCCGCCAAATATTTGCCGGCGTTCTGCGGGCTAGTTGGATTGCCCACTCCTTGCCCACTCCTTGCCCGGCCCTTTCCCCCGATTGATACCCTTGATGAATTTGTGCGGGCACAGTCGTCACGGCGCATTAACAACTTTTGGGCCGATTTGAATATAGGGCCCTTGTTTGACTTTACATGTTTAGGGTTAAATATGTATTATTTATTTTATAGTTCTATTCAAGTTGATGTTAGTTTACTGGGAAGTTTACTGTATTGTGTGAGCTGAAGTTTTTATGTTTAGTAGGTATGTTATAGCTATATTAATATTTATAACTATTTATTTGTATAGTAGGCCTTGTTTAATCTATTTTTCGACATATCATTAATTGTTTTGAAATATAATCATCTTCTGCCTTTAGCCGGGGTCGGGTTCCAGTCTAACCGGATGCACCTGAATTCCAATATTTTACATAGAGCGATTGCCTATATGACCTCCACAACCCAGTTATTACTGGGTAATACACTACCCCTCGGTAAGACTAGTTGTCAGACTTTCGGGGACTGTTTTGAAATATCATAAACTTATACTACCAGTATAGTGAATGCAGTGCTTCATGATTTCTGTTTTAACAGAAAACTGAACCTCAGTTTTTGTCTAACTGGTTTGCCTCGAGTTTGTTTTAAAATCTTGCAGAAATACAATACGCTTGTGCCATGCACTTCAAAATATTATTCCGAGAAAAATCTCGTTTCCATCACAGCACGCATACATTCGCTTTGACATACACTTTGATTAATATTCATTATTCACGTATTGTAATGAAAGCGTACACACAAACGTACATACTGACGCGACCACATCTCAACTGTGGGATTATGCGCTGTAACACGATGACTTACCGTCTCATGAGGATTACACTTTCGTAGAACTATGGCATATGCATATATCTAGTATGTAAGTCTTTATGTCCATAGTAGCGTTTTGTGTGGCAAATTAAATATGAAACATGTTTTATCATGGCAAATTGAGATTTTGAAGAAATTCAGAAGAGTTATCTGAGACATTTATATGTATGACAGTCGCTTTCATACGCTTAATGTGTCATTTCTACGCTAGGTACTGTACTATTAAATCAAGGGATGATTTTTTAAAACTTTAATTTAAAAATCTGTATGTTAAGAAATTTAAATACAGGTCGTCATTGACTGCTCCTACGTTACGGAGTAACTGATACTACAGACGAATAGTTTAAAAGACATTTATCCCGCTATTGGAGAATTTAAACATTCTAAAGCCCTTTCACAACTAAAGAACGGTCCTAAGACCGTGCGTCTAATCCCTTAATTCCGTTGTAACCCGAACTTCGCACAGTCGTACCCCACGGTATTCAATATTCCGTCCTGAATTATTCATGTATTACCGACATACGATTAGGATGTACATCAGATTTTATTTCCCTTTCTGAAGCAAATTACACTTGCAAATGTTAGGATCACAGTTTAGGTATGGTCCCATACATAATAACAGTATTGCTATGGGCTGCTGAAAAATCGCTGACAGAATTAATGGATTTAAGTACACCACACAATTTCGATAAATAAGAAAAATTCTTGCCTCAGCTCTGTTCACCAAAAATTACACTAAAAAGATGACGTTTCTTTCAGTAAAAGAAAGAAATCATGTTTTTATTTATTCATAAATAGCATTAGTATAATACGCAAATTAAGAAACAACACAAACATGCGTAGTGACAACTCAGCAGTGAATATTCCAAGGCAAATAACAACTTACTACGAATACTCGTAGTCGACTAGCAATCCGCGTAGGCGGCTACGACGTAGCAATCCGCGTAGACTGCTACGACGTAGCAATTCTCGTAGTGTGCAGTCAGTAACTTATGAAAAGACGAATTAAAATTCGTAGCGACTGTTTTAACAATACATAGATCACGTTTTATAACGTTAGACTTTATCTGTTGATGTTTGAACATCAACAATAAAAGTCTAAACAGGATGTACTAAACGGTTTGGTCTGATTTCATTAGAATTCTGGCGTAGAGTCGTAGGCAGCGTTTTCATCAAAGCCTTCGAAGCGTTAGTGACAGAGACTCTCAGTTACTTTGACGCTCGCTAATTGGGAAGTGACTAATGGTAAGTAGCAGAACTGAGCTAGGTGTTACTGACTGAATTTATCTTTTATGACAAACCATAATTTTTTTTCAGATTGTTTATTTAAGATGCATTTAATTATTTGGAAGTCTGGATTTTGGCAATGTACTCCAGAAATATCAAGTGCATCGTACTCACAACCGGCTTGCGTGTGGCACTGGTCCGTTTATTCATCTGGATGAACAAACGTGAATTAACAAAAAGAGGGGATATGTAAGAACCGTGTCAGATGGGACAGTAGCGAGGGTTTCATACGAATAGCTGATTTTTGGAAATGTTATAAATGGTTTAACTATTTTATAGCTATCTCTGTCATGGTTTCAACATCAAAATCGTAAATCGTAGGATAAACTACAATCAGTCTGTGCATACAACAATCAATGTTATTTAATATAATTCATAGTCATAATCGCCTTTCTCTTAATACATTGCCGAATATAGCCCACATAGTGTATCAGTACGTACGTGCAAGTTTCACCAACGTAGGTACATGGGTAGGTACATACATAGGTAGTTAGGTGAGCAAGTACATGCTGCTGGCGCATCATTAGTTAATGCCGTGAATGTCGATACGCAGTCAAGTTTGGTAGCGGGTAAACCTTTGTTTAGTATTATCCATAATTACAATGCTATAGATTTGAGATGTAATGATAATGAACATGACGTAGCTCTATTAAAATTAGTGTTATGAATTTGTCCTTCACCAAAATACACAGATTATTATTCCCATGTGACAGTAATTTTACCAATACCTTGGGCTGTAAGGTAAAATCTGGCTAATAGGCAAGATGGCTCAACTAGATTACAACCCACTCCTTTTCAAAAAGAGGAGACGTCCCAGCACTGGGACTGTCGTGCAGGCTTATGTTCCTTTTTAGATCCATCTTGTCCACCGTAATAGGTCATAGACACGGAGTAGCCCCCACGTCCCTTAGGTGGACAATGTGATGTTCTGGTGCGGCCTGGAAGACGCATGTCTGTTTTGTATTGTTTTTTCATTTTCTGTTTTGATAGTAGTCTTAATTTTCTAGAAGTTAGCACCCGAAGGCAAGGCATAGCTCGCTGAATGGATAGCCGATAGGTTTAAAAGGGGGCAGAGTTGATAGGCCGAGGACCGATTACCTCGCGAAGGCCGCTAGATTCTAATGAATAAGCTTGTCGATGATAATAATATTTGTCGATGTGGTGACGTGATGTTTGGTGGGAGACATGTCCAACAGTTGAAGTCATTTGTTGAAATGATAATGATGATACCGTGCCCCTTAAAACTCAATACGACAATAAAATTTGACAGCAAGAAAATAATTCTTCCCTAAATAGTTTCTTTGTCGTTCTTCTCCAGACAAACTTTGTAGAGACAATAAAGTCTTTCACTACTACTAATACTACTGCCACAAAATTCACTTAACAACGTCTAACACAGGCATCGGGTACTTTACTAGGTATACTACTGACAACGTAATGAAAACCGCATATATTTCGTCACACGCACATTGCGTAGTACATAAAAAGTCGCATCGTCATCGTTACTACACGCTACATTCATTTAGGAAAAACGGTTGATACACGTAATAATGAAAAAATAAAGTATTTTGATTTTGAATAGAAATAAATTTTGCACATTAAATGGGTCATTACCTTGTTTTGAGTAACCAATATAAAAAAAAATAATATCACGTTTTCTGTGTTAACAATAGTGTCAGTTTTAAAAACTTCTTTTAGGGCAAGATCCCAGGGCCGCCAGACCTTACTTATTTTCTCATTAACATAATTTGTGGCATCATGTGTGGTTAGTATGTACTGCGAACGTGTGCGTACCTGCTAACTTGTGCCGACGGCCAATTTTTAGAGATCAGGTGCTAAAGTTGCGTAAAAATAATATTAAAACTAGACCTTACTTATGTCTGACGGCCCTGGTATCTTGGGCTATTAATTAGTTTACATTTTTTTCAATTGAATACTTTCTTTAAGACGAGTAAACCGGGGTGCGTTGTCAGAATTCCTCCTCGTGTGCCTGATGGCTGCCGGTCCCTCTCGATACGTCTGGAGGGAATAGCAGCTGCTGGGCCGGTGCACCCTGGGCGTGGGCAGTATCCTTCCCCGAGGAATGGGAAGAGATTCTTATTCTTCGGGGAATGTTACTGTCCATGGCTAATATTCTGACATGGGAGGGGCCCATTGTGGGCCTAGGGGGCGTTGTTCCGCGTGACCCTCTGAAAAGCAGAGGGCACAGCGGAGGAGCAAGGGCGGGCTCGGTGTGCACTAACCCTGCCTCCGAGCAGGAGGACTGTGTTCTTCACTGTCCCCGTCGATATCGTAATCCCTCCGTCGAAGTGTCGTGGAACACGTCTCGCGGCTTCGATTGGGACCGAGGGTCTTGGCTTAACCGCCCGGATCACGAGGTAGAAAACCTCTATAAAAAGTTACCCCGAATCTCAAGCGGCGGCGCACCGCGAGGAGATGTATGGCTGACGGGTTCCTATGGAAAATCAGTTGCTAGTGCGAACCACTGCCGGGCCTGGCTATGGCTTATCTGGGCACAGGGGGCACTGCCCAGATGGACTTTTTATTTCCCCCATACTCGTGGGAACAGTGTGGAAAATGACAATACCCAAAATACGGCCGATAACGGCGAAGGAAGGAAGGAGAGGGATGCGGGGTCGGAGTCCGGCGCCGCATCCAGCGACGTGAGCGCGGGAGGCTCAGAGAGCTCCCGGCGCGGGAGGCCCGGGGCTGCTGCGGGGAACAGGGAGTTCCTGCGCAAGCGATCCAGGCCGGTAGGCGACCGAGAGTCGTCGTCAGAGGGGGAGCTGGCTTCGGCTCGCAAGATCCCCACCAGCAAGCGTGGCGGGATCCGCGGCAAGGGGAGAGGCCTCTCTGTCACCGAGAGGTCGCCGCGGCTTGCCGAGGAGGGGCGCCACCCGGGGGTGGCCGGTCACGGGGTGGATCGTTCGGGCTCCTCTGGTGACGAGGCGGTCGCAGACGGCGGCTCAGATGCGGAGCGTAAGGCCGAGTTTGCGAAGGAGGTGGAGGTGGCGCTGAGGGCTCTGTCTTACAAGCAGAAGCCCTCTACTAGACAAAGGGCCATACCTGCAGCGGCCGCCTCCATCATAGCGGCAGCGAAGGCCAGATATGCGGGGCCTCCACCAGACGAAGTTGCCAAACTGCGGGCGGAGGTCGCTCGCCTGACGGCTGCTACGGAGCTTCTCCAAGAGGAGAACAGGAAGCTCCGAGCAGACCTGGCCGGTCTGCGCGAGTCCGGCTCTCGCAAGGCGCCCCAAAATGGGGGCCAGCAGCGACCAAGTCAGCCCGTGCCGGTGGAGAACCAGGTTCTGAACCTGGCTGCCTTTCAGGCGCGGTTCTCCGCTCTGGAGGGCATTGTTCGCCCCCCCCTGGCGGCAAACAAGGCGGCCACATATGCGGCTGCTGCGGCCTCCGCACCGGGGCCGTCCAGCCAGCGATCCGGCAGGGTTACGTCGGCCCCCGAAAAGCCGGCTCTGGCGAAACCAGCTCCAGTCGGGAGGGCGGCGGCCCTGAGGCAGAGCAAGGCGGTGGCCCAAAAAAAGGGCAAGGCGGCGTATGTACCGGCGCCAGCCGCGAGACAGCCGCCATCGCCACCTCCCCCGCCCACTAAGCCTTCTGTGGCTGAGCCCGGTTGGCAGGTGGCCGGAGAAAGAGCGATGGAGCGAAGGGCGGCAAAAAAGGCCAGGAAGCGGGAGCGGAAGCGCCGGCAAAAGGAGCGGAGCGTCGCGGCTGGGCTCAGCGCCCCGAAAACCGCAGCTGTAGTGATAACGCTACAGCCGGATGCGGAAAAGAGGGGCGTCACCTACCGCGACGTGCTCGCTAAAGCGAAGGCGACGGTGGATCTCAGAGAGCTCGGGATCGCCGGGGGCCTCCGGCTTAGAGTGACCGCAACAGGGGCTCGAGTGCTAGAGATCCCTGGCGAAACCCGTGGCTCGTCCGCTGACGCTCTGGCCGAAAAGCTCAGAGCGTCCCTAAATGCGGACGAGGCCCGAGTGTCCAGGCCCGTCAAATGCGTAGACCTGCGCATCCTGGGTCTGGACGACTCGGTGACCGAGGAGGAGGTGGTGGCCGCCGTTACCAGGACCGGTGGGTGTCCTGCCGAGCAGGTCAAGGCAGGCACCTTACGTCCGGATCTGTCGGGCATGCGAACCGTAACGGTAAGCTGCCCTGTGACGGCGGCGAAAGCCATAGTGGAGGGCCGAAGGCTCTTGGTGGGCTGGGTGTCAGCGCAGGTGAAGCTGCTGGAGCCCAGACCTCTGAGGTGCTTCCGCTGTCATGTAGGGCACCACGTGTCGGTCCGGTGCACCTCGGAGGTGGACCGCAGTGGCCTGTGCTTCCGCTGCGGCCAGCCCGGTCACATGGCCGCGGCCTGCTCTGCCGCACCGCACTGCGCCGCATGTGCGGCAGCTGGCAAGCCAGCCGATCACCGGGCAGGGAGCAAGGCCTGCGGTACACCCGCCAAAGCCAGCAGCAAGGGAAGGCCCTCCGCCACCACCGCCAAAACCCCCACCGTCGCCACCACCGCAGCCGCCGCCACTGTTACCGCCGCTGCCGTTACTGCTGCAATTTCCGCAGCGGGGCCCTTGCAGAGGGCCCGGGAGGGGACTGAAATGGAGTGCCAGTAACGGCCCCATTGCGCCTTCTCCAGGCGAACATCAACCACTGCGCCTGTGCTCAGGATCTGTTGCTCCAGAGCATGGCGCAGTGGTCGATTAACATCGCCGTGGTCGCTGAGCCGTACTTTGTCCCGCCCAGGGATGACTGGGTGGAGGACCATAGCGGTTCGGTGACCATAATTGCGTCGGCCGCCGCCGGTACCCCGACCCTTGAGAGTGTCAGGAAGGGTCAGGGGTGCGTAGCAGCACGGTTCGGGGAGATCGTTGTAGTGGGAGTCTACTTCTCCCCGAGCCGAACTCTCGCCGAGTTCCACAACTCCCTCACGGAGTTGAGTGTCGTCATCGGAAGCCATTCCCTCCCCGTGCTTGTACTCGGGGACTTCAATGCCAAGAACTTGGCTTGGGGTTCTCGTTACACGGACGTGCGGGGTAGGATGGTGGAGGACTGGGCTCTGGAGACAGGTCTAGTCGTCCTAAATCGGGGTTCTGTCCCCACGTGCGTGCGGATGCGGGGCGACTCGGTGGTGGACATCTCGTTCGCTAGCCCCGCTCTGTCACCGCGTGTCGTCGACTGGCGCGTCATGGAGGGGGTGGAGACCTATTCCGACCACCGGTACATCCGGTTCGACGTCTCCACTCAGACCTCAAGCGCACCGGTCCTACAGGCCCCGAGTGGTCCGCGATGGGCGCTGAAGCAGCTGGACCGGGAGCTCCTCCTGGAAGCCTCAATCGTGCAGGCCTGGGTGTCATCACCGGTCAGGCCTGCCGACATCAACAACGAGGCGGGTTGGTTCCAGGAGGCCATGTCCGAGATTTGCGACGTGGCAATGCCCCGAGTTCGGCCAGGAAGCCCCCGGCGTCAGGTGTACTGGTGGTCGCAAGAGCTGACGTCTCTGCGCAAGGCGTGCGTTGCCGCGCGGCACCTGTACGCCAGGCATCGCAGGCTCCGCATCCGCCCTCCGGATGCGGCAGCCATTGAGGCGGAGCTGTACGAGGGGTACAGAGCGGCAAAGACCGCCCTCCAAGAGGCTGTCCGGCGGGCCAAGCATTTGGCCCGCGAGGAGATGCTGGAGTCTCTGAACGGAGATCCGTGGGGGCGCCCTTACAAGATGGTGCGGGACAAACTCCGCACCCGGGCCCCCCCGCTAACGCAGAGTCTCCGGCCTGAGCTCGTGGAGGACGTGGTGAGCGTTCTGTTCCCTTCGCGAGGGGAGCATCCTCCCCCGCCTATGGCTCCGTCACCGCATTCGGTGCCGGAAGCGGACCACACCGATGACGACGATGACGTTCCGGAGGTGACTGGGGTAGACCTGAGAGTGGCGGTACGCAGGCTGAAATCCAGAAATACCGCCCCGGGACCCGATGGCTTGCCTGGCAAAGCCTGGGTCCTGGCCTCTGAGGCTCTCGGGCCCCGACTGGAAGGGCTCCTAAGCGCATGCTTGGAGAGAAGCCAGTTCCCACTTCGTTGGAAGACAGGGAAGCTGGTCCTCATCCGGAAGCCAGGGCGCCCTGCGGACTCTCCGTCCGCATACCGGCCCATTGTGTTGCTCGACGAGGTGGGCAAGCTCTTTGAAAGAGTCATTGCCAACCGCCTCGCCGGGCACCTTGTAGGGATGGGGCCGGATCTTGCGGAACACCAATTTGTTTTCCGCAAGGGGCGCTCGACGGTGGACGCCATCATGCGCGTGAGAGCCCTCACGACGGGGGACGCGGTGTCCCGGGGCGGGGTTGTCTTGGCGGTGTCTCTTGACATCGCCAACGCCTTCAACTCCATGCCCTGGAGCTGCATTGGGGAGGCACTCCGGTATCACGGGGTGCCGACCTACCTTCGTCGTGTGGTCGGGGACTACCTGACGGATAGGGCCGTCATCTACCCCAGTCGGAGCGGAGAATGGAACCGGCGAGAGATGTCGTGCGGTGTTCCACAGGGTTCGGTTCTGGGGCCGGCCTTGTGGAACATCGGTTACGACTGGGTGCTGCGCGCCGACCTCCCTACCGGCGTCAGTGTAGTTTGCTACGCTGACGATACGCTGGTACTGGCACAAGGGAGGTCGCACGAGGCGGCGGCCGAAAACATGACACGCGGGGTTGCGATAGTTGTGGAGAGGATCCGGCAATTGGGTCTCGAGGTGGCAGTGCACAAGTCCGAGGCCATGTGTTTTCATGGGCCTCGGAATGCGCCACCGTCGGGATCCCTACTGATGGCAGGAGGGGTTTCCATCGGCGTCGGGTCGACGTTGAAGTACCTAGGACTCGTCCTCGACAGCCGGTGGAACTTCGTGGAGCACTTCCGACGTTTGGCTCCCAAACTGGAACGGACAGGGGCTGCCTTCAAGCGGCTCTTGCCCAACCTGAGGGGTCCAAACGCCTCCTGCCGGAAGCTTTACGCGGGGGTCGTGCGGTCCATGGCCCTTTACGGGGCCCCGGTGTGGGCTCGTTCTTTGAGGCGGCAAGCCGCCCACTACCTGAACGCGCCCCAAAAGGTGATAGCCATAAGGCTAATCCGGGGGTACCGCACGATCTCCGGCGAGGCGGCTAGCCTCCTTGCCGGATTGCCGCCATGGGATCTGGAGGCGATAGTCCTCGCGCGCCTGCATGAATGGCGCGCGGAAGCACTATGTCGGTGAGAAACTCCGCTGCCGCGACAAATTGCCGCTCAGCGGACAGACCTCCGGCGTGATCTCATGGCGACATGGAGAGAGCGACTGTCGCAACCCCGTGCAGGGCACGCCACCATAGTGGCGATAAGTCCCCTCTTTGAGGAGTGGCTAGAGAGGCGCCACGGCGCCCTCACCTACCGCCTGACGCAGGTTCTCACCGGACACGGTTGTTTCGGGAGGTTCCTGCATCGAATCGGGCGGGAGGAAACGCCCGGGTGTTTCCACTGCGAGGATCGTCCGGAGGACACGGTGGAACACACCGTGGAGGTCTGCCCCACTTGGGCGGAGCACCGCCGTGTCCTCACAGCGGCGATTGGCGGCGGCGATCTCTCGCGTCCGGCCTTGGTTCAAGCCATGGTCCGGAGCGAGAGGGAATGGGAAGCCGTCACCTCCTTCTGCGAAGCAGTCATGCTAGTGAAGGAGGTGGCAGGACGTGAGAGGGAAAGAACCTCACGTCCCAGCCGCCGCGGGAGACGCCCTGGGCGTCGGGGGTCACGTGGTGGCTTCCGACCACCGTAGGCGCTGGCCTGTGGACGGCGAGTTATGGGCTAGCTCGCCGTCCGGCCGTCTTATGACGACGGGCCGTGTCGACGGCGCGTTCGTGTTCCATGCGCGCCTCAAAGAGATGTCAGCAATCAAGTAGGGGTCCGCATGGGCCAACGCCTGCCGGGGCTGCGGGACTGTTCGAAAGAGATACCGTGGCCCTGGAACATAACGGGCAAAGAAGGAACATGGATGGGTTTTAGTCAGTACAAGTCTGACACTCCCCTCCGCTCCGCCCAGAGTGGGGGGGGTCATTTGATGATTTCCCATCCGGAAAAAAAAAAAAAAAAAAAAAAAGACGAGTAAACCCAATTTTAAATTCAATCATGTAAACAAAATTTAATTAATACATCAAAATTTTTCTCTTTACTAATAAATCAAAAGCCACCGGTTTAATGAGGACTTGTTAATATATCGTTTGTGCAAGTCGAAAATCTTTTGAATCTCCCTTATACCGCATCTACCTCCAAGCTTCCCTCCTTGCTCGCGGCATAATCCCGCCGCCATGCAATATTCATGCGCGATGAGTCACGTAAACACTGCCATGATTATTTTATTGTGACCTTACACTCTTATTGGGGACGTACGATGTACGACTCTGCACCGGGAGATTGATGTAGACTCCGTAATAAGGCCTGAGGTTGACCTGGTAATATTTGAGTGGTTGTGAAGTGACTGTGAGGCACTTATTGCTTTTGATTGAGACGGAAAATTCATGTCATTAATAAAAACAGTTGCATACATGCCTTTTGAGTTAAAGTTTGATCAAAGCGGTGCCGTTCCTCATGGAGATTTCGTTGTAGTCTAGACAAAACTCGTGTTAATAGGCATTCATTTAAATTATATTATCCTATAATCCCTAAAACTATCATAAAATTAGCCTATCATTGATCATAGTGCGCTCGAAAATAATGATGTGTAATAACGAATGAGGCCGCGAGTGCGGTTCGCATCACTAAATAATTATCTGCATTCAATTTAATAGATTTTTAATTATGTAACATTATACCGTTTAATTGCAGCGTGTAATTACGTTCATGTGAGTAGTGAAATAATAAAATTATTATACAGTTTCGTAACTTTATCAAACTAGTTATATTTTATTGAAAGATTTAAATTGTTACTGCTGTAAAAATAAATCTCCTATCAAAATTCAACATCATTAAAGAACGATTTTATTAATATCGAACATAAATCGTCATGAAACCTTAACAATTGAAGCAAATGCGTTAGCAATTGGGAATTGAAAATATTGTCAATTTCTTTTGGGTACAGAATTTGTATAATAAACGGTTGGATTGGGCGAGGTATCTGAACGACCTCTGTGAAATAAATTAGTTGCGAAGGAAGATTTTCTGTTCATAATTAATATTGAAGAATATTTTATTTGTAATCGTAACTTAACGTAGTAAGCTAGCGATTACAGTAAATGAATTACTGAAGTATAAAGTAACAAAACGTTGTTTTGTTACTTTATACTTCAGTTTTTTTTTTTTTTTTTTCAGGATGGGAAATCATCAAATGACCCCCCCCACTCTGGGCGGAGCGGAAGGGAGTGTCAGACTTGTACTGACTAAAACCCATCCATGTTCCTTCTTTTCCCTTTGTGTTCCAGGGCCACGGTATCTCTTTCGAACAGTCCCGCAGCCCTGGCAGGCATCGGCCCTTGCGGACCCCTACTTATTTGCTGACATCTCTTTGAGGCGCACGTGGAACACGAACGCGCCGTCGACACGGCCTGTCGTCATAAGACGGCCGGACGGCGAGCTGGCCCATAACTCGCCGTCCACAGGCCCGCGCCTTCGGTGGCCGGGAGCCACCACGTGATCCCCAACGCCCAGGGCGTCTCCCGCGGCGACTGGGACGTGAGGTTCTTTCCCTCTCACGTCCCGCCACCTCCTTCACTAGCATGACTGCTTCGCAGAAGGAGGTGACGGCTTCCCATTCCCTCTCGCTCCGGACCATGGCTTGAACCAAGGCCGGACGCGAGAGATCGCCGCCGCCAATCGCCGCTACGAGGACACGGCGGTGCTCCGCCCAAGCGGGGCAGACCTCCACGGTGTGCTCAACCGTGTCCGGTGAGGACCTGCGTCAGGCGGTAGGTGAGGGCGCCGTGGAACCTCTGTAGCCACTCCTCAAAGAGGGGACTTATCGCCACTATGGTGGCGTGCCCTGCACGGGGTTGCGACAGTCGCTCTCTCCATGTCGCCATGAGATCACGCCGGAGGTCTGTCCGCTGAGCAGCAATTTGCCGCGGCTTTGTTATTTACTTTAAAGGTTGATTTACGAAAATTCAATAATGGGGGCCATAGGTACAAAGACGACCGATATAATTGACTGAACACATTCTCGAACAATTATATCACGTCTTCGGCAGCAGTTATGAGACTGAAGCGAGATTTTATAATTTAACAACCGTTAATTTGTTTAAGCTATCGTTTCCGCAACAAATTATTTTTATAAGCACTCAAAAATTAAAGTGCCACAATAAATCTGGTGCTAGATCTATAGCCCAGCAAGTATAACGTACACTATCGTTTTAAATGCGACGGTTATAAATGGCGCGAGCCACAGTCCGACCCGACTTCCATTCAAACGTTATTTTTCTTACATTCACCGACATTTTTTATCCAAACCAAAAATCGTAGCTCATTTATCTTATTCACAAACCCGCGGATTCTATTAAAAAGATTTTCTTATTCAAAAACGCCAAGGAATTGAATCGGAATGGAAAGGAACAGTATCTGGGTGATTAATTACGAGGACAGTCACAAAAGTGAGTGTTTTGTTTCAAGTTATCATTTGTATTCAAAGAGATTATTCAATGAAAAGTTTGGACACTATGAATAGAACGGTGTTTGAAGGGCGCTAAGAAAAATCGTTTTGAATTTGAATATTTTAAGTGTTGAAAAGAGTCGTTGGTTTAATTACAGGGGTTTAGGGAATGGCTTTCGTTATTATAAAACAGTTCCATGAATAAATTGTAAAAGTTATAAATTGTAGTAGAAACTTTGAAATGATATCAGTATTTATTAATTCCTAAATTAAAGTTACGTTTGTAGGTATCAAAAATACGATATCTAGAATTTCAAAAAGATATTTTTGGTCCGGTTTTATACATTTCCGCAAACTGTATGGATACATGATTGAGCTCACGTCTCACATTCAACATGGCGCATCTAGTTATGAATTTCAACATTCAACGAGTCAAACTGTCTGACTTGATTCAAACTATACTAGCATCAAATATGTCAATAAATATTTTTCAATATCAGCAAAAAAAGTACATTTTTTATTAGGGTTTCGTAGTCCCCCCTCTACCAGCTAAATGGTTGTGTTTGGGTGTGTGAAAAACTTCACGTTGGTAGTATAATTATATGTTACGGCTAATAGCCGAAGTGCGGCTACGCCTAGTTTTCGCTGGGTACAACTAGGTGTAGCCGGCTAAACTTAGATGTATTCTACTTATCTTCGGTTAGAACATGTAACCAATTTGAATGTAGCGCTCACAATAACAATGAAATGTTTTTAAATAAACAGTTTGGAAGGATGAAATTAAACTAAACTCTTTAATTTTTTGTTCTCGTTGTAAGTAATTGCATAAAATCCACTACAGTCCTGCGATCTGACTTAAGTCCTGCGATCTCACTTCAGACCTGCGATCTCACTTTGAAAATCTTCTCAGAGAAACGCTAGTAATTTCTCTAAGCTCGACGTCTCCTAATAAAATATGAGGTGCTAAAATACGATCTAATATCAAGTAACTATACATCATGATAACTGAAACTCAATAAACTCTCGCTTAACAGGAAAAGTATAAAAATTGATGACACCCCTTTTATGAGTTTAACGTAACTCAGTGACTTAACATAGCGAGGTCTGAAGTGATCGCAAGTTATTACCTAAAATAAGGTCTATCGTAACTCTTGGACCTCAAAAGTCGACGATAGCCGTTAAACCCATGATTGAGGAACCGCCTCCGACCCGCACGCGTAACAACCTTTTTTATCTCTCGTAAATTTTGTATGCCTGACTTTAGAACGTTTTTTCAGCTTACTTCAAAGGAGTAAATGCTTAAAGGAATAGTTTTTTCGAATTGGTTTAGGGAGGCTCTGCAAGGCTTTAATAGATCAAGACCTTTGTCTGCCTATCAGGCGGTCAATTGTACCTGTATGTAATACTAGAAAATGGCTTCCAATTCTCTTTTTATGATATTTTTTATTTCAATGCTTCATAAACAGTCTATTCACAAATAATTATAACTAGAAGACGGGATATTTACCATGTTTAAGTTTAAAATCTTATATTCACAAATAGTTTACAAAATAAAGCATTGTTAAGTTCTCTTTCTTCAGCCAATCACTGAAACGATAAACAAGCTCCCTATATTTAGCGAACAAAGACAGAACAAACTAACGGTACAACTAACTGTTAGTTAGCAACAACATTGTTCGCAGAGGATGCGATACTTCAAAGAAAGTAACTTCGTACGAAATCTTTAAGTTTTTGTAACTCTCGAACATAAGTTCTTTTTTAAATATTTTCCAACATTTTCTCCTTTCGTTTCATAATGGCGCCGGTTCGTGAAGGAGGACCGTCGTTAATAGAATTAAGCCTTTTACTGAAAAATGCAGATTTTGATCGTAAAAACGCGGCGTAAAGTTGACGAGGCGTTAGCGGTTAACTTGTTAGTACGCTTATCGGTAGAAGTCACGCGATAAAGGTGACTCTCGTTTAACTAATGATGACTAATAACTTAGCTGAAAGGGTATTTTTATTTAATTGTAGGAAAAATAGTCCTAGATCTGTTATATTTCAATGTTTTGAGTGTAAAAAAAATAAAATGTGTGTGTGTGTTGTATGTTTAAATTACTCTACAGATAACTAAAGCTCATCATATTTTAAGAGGTACTTGGATAACAGTTGCCTTATCTATTGGTAAAATTACCAACGTAAGCTTGCATTATTATTATTATTTAATTAAGTAGAGGAAACTGACTAAATACATTATTAATTAAAAACTATTAAATAACCTAAAATAAGTAAACTAACAACAAACTATAAAAGGGCATCAAAAAACTCCTCCTCAACGGTGTCAGCTGGTAATGTGCCCAAAAGACGCGGCGTTACCGAGTTGTATGGCAAGACCTCTGGCCATACAACCTTGGCCTCTGGCCAAAGTAAAAGCCAGCCCTTGGGTCACGGGAAGCGTCAACTAGGCGTTTCAAAATTTCCTTAAACAAGCTATGAGCACTCGGACCCCACGACTCCAGAGTTTCAACCCCAAACGGCTCGAAAATAATATTATAGTTACCACAAAAGTTATACATATATTGATTATTCATATGATAATTCGTTGTGTCCTTATTAAAGAAAACAACAAACAAAGGCGTTGTAGCCAAATATTAAACAATGCATTCATTTTTGTTTCAGATACTTAATATTGTGAACATCATTTTTAAATTCTCACAATTTAAAAATTACGTCGATAGATAATTTGCAACTGATTATTTCGTCCAATATTAAGCTACTAACTGCTCGAAGCTAAATATCGTGAAAATGTATATTTTTTTGCGAAAATTTGACGTAATGTCAACAAATTTCCGCAAAATTTTCTACATTTAACTACGTTTGACTACATTTGACTACGTTTTTAGTCATTAAAACCGTAGTCAAATGTAACGTGCCTATTGGACGAATCATCTAACACTTTTTAGAACAACAAAAAACGCAGACATTACGACGAATTTACGTAATGGACAACAATTGTAGCAGAGAAAACGTCTGAACCGGTCGCTTAGTCCCGTCGCACAAGTTTTATATTAAGTTAAGGAAACTAAGTTCTGCAACAGGTGACTCTGTTCCATGGTGTGTTTCTAAAGAAATGTAGCCAACGAGTCGTCAAGGACACGCGAAAATAACTCCTTGATTTTAATTACGCTCCGGAAAGTAAAAAAATGTTCATCAAAACTGCTACAGAAGTAACAACATAGTATAGAAAACCCTTATATTTTTGAGTTGTGGTATTCCTATTTGGTATTATCACATATCTATTGTTTATTCAAAACAAATGGTAAACATATAAAAAATTAAATAGTTATCAAAAACTCTCATTTCTTTGACCTCATTGCGCACAGATAATATCTTAGATCAGATAATATATTTGTGCTTTATTTTTAATTATTAAGGTGCGACTAAACTTTTTTTTTCTTAAAAAATGTGTCTCTGTGTGAAAATATCTTTATTACAGTTATCTTTCACAAAACATTCCTCCAGCTTGCCACATTCTAAAGGCCCCTTCACATTGTCCACAGAAGCGCTCTCCCGAACGGTACGCTGTGGCTGGGCGCGTTCTCGGCGGCGCAGTACCGCACCGATGTGCACGCCGCGGTGTACCGCTGCCGTGCCGCGAGCACCGCAGGCACCATACTGTCGCGCGACATGCGTCTTGAAGCGGGTGAGTCTGATACATCTTTTTTTATCTGGACTTCACTGTACTGTGCTTATTGTAACCCATGGGTGACACGGTGGTATTCAATTGTGAGTACTAAATGTATGGCATTGGCGATTCGCCATTGTCTGAAGAAGACCCAGCAAGAAACAAATAGTCATTCTTGGTTCTTGCTGGGTATTCTTCGGATCTATACAGGGTGTAAACAGACCCTTTACATAGCCGTCAACCAAGCTTTTTGTACATCAAACTAAGTAACTTTACGCAATAAATATTGCTGGGAATCGACTTCTTTTATGGTGAAAAATCACGTTTTAAGGTAGGACTCCATGGAAAGCACTCAAAGCATTCTGCTGATGGATGGATTGAATAGTACGGGGGTCATGGAGGTGTGTAAAGTAAAAATCATACATTAAAAACATGTATTTAAAACTTGTGAAAAAATTGTAACTTTGACCCCCAATATCTCCGTAACTAGAAAATATGGTCTAGAACAAAAAAATTATCGCAAAGACGGGGAGAACAAGTGCCTTACGGTTATGTTAAGGGTCTATTTACACCCTTTATATAACTACAGGTTGTCTAGACCCTGACACAACTATAAAGTATTTGTTTTCCTATGCACCGTTTGTAAAGTTGCAGCTATTAAATACACCATAGCGCGGTTGTTGCCACCACTTTTGATAACCAAATGAGAGACAGTTGTCACTTATTTTTAAGTTAAATAAATTCACGACGGCGTCTAGCTGCCTTCAAATGTATTTCTTAACAGTAAATTAGCCAACTATCACATTAGTAGCGTGACTATATGGTGTACAGTCGTCACGACGACCACAGATGCGCGACATTCTCGTAGCGTGACGTTTGCGGTCTCCTAGCGACGTGTTCCGTTGAGATAAACCATGTAAGTACGAAGACACGCATGAGCGCGACACGTGTACAACTGAGTACCTGACTTTACATATAGAATAGTTTCATTGTACTCGGGATTATGGTTAATGCGCTCATGGATTAATAATGACAGCCACACGGAGTTGATTATAAAGGTAAGCAACACTTGCCGGAGTCAATCGAGGGGTGAACATCCATAACAATCCGAGAACTCTTCGTACTTTGGATAGTACGTTAACTGGTTGATCCCGACTGTAGATCCTCGATTGAGTCTTTACGGGTAGTCAGAAGCCCATAAGTCTGAAAACCAGTCTATCAGCTCAACCAGTTGCTGAAGGGTTATCAGGTTTGACCTGTAACAGGGTTATAAAGGTCAGGTAGGCAGGCTCCATGTAAAATACTGGTATTCAGCCACCTCCGGTTAGACTGGAAGCCGACGCCGCCACCGCCGAGCCGGCTGGAAGTTGTGATAGGGTTATACAGATAATAATATCGACGCTGTAAATCAGTTGAGATTTACAATTTACAGTCACCATAAAACACAACCCTCGTATATTACACACTCACACACACAAACATACATACCTACCCACATGTGTATATTTGTATACAACACACAAATATAAAATATGTTGACAGGGTACATCATAAATCGTGTTATGGAAACGAGCGTAACGCTGCGGTGCGCACAGCTGCACTGCGACAAGGTTCATCTAGGTTTAGTCAAACCTTAAATTCTTCATAATCTTTTTATTATAGTTATCGGTCCGAGGTCTACAGACTAACCAGTGATCAGTCAGCGAATCTCTTCCCCACAGAATACTAAAAGTAGAGAGCGGTATCCCAAGAAGTCTGTTTCGAGAAAACAGGGAATAAGTTAATACGTAAGGAAGGTCGCAGGTTCAAACCCTGCTCGCACTAGAATTTTTCTTTCCATGTCAAAACAGCTGAAGTTAATACATATCTATCTTATTCAGGAGCTCGCGGCTAAATAATAACAGCCGCTCGGATCGATCTTTAGGTTAAGCCGTGCTTGCCTAGGTTGGTCTGTGGATGGGTGACCACTCATTACAAACCGAGTTTCCTCCGTGCCTCGGAAAGCACGTTAAGCCGTTGGTAGCGACTCACATTTGTAGATATTTGACAGTCGTTACAGGTAGTCAGTGGCCCAAATAGTCTGACAACCAGTCTTACCAAGTGGTATCGTATTACCCAGTACTAACTGGATTGTGGAGGTCAGATAGGCAGTCGCTCCATGTAAAATACTGGTATTCAGCTGCATCCGGTTATACTGGAAGCTGACCCCAACATAGTTGGGAAAAGGCTAGGCAGATCATGATGGATCTATTTATTCAGTATAAGCATAAGCGATGCATATTTTATATTGCGTGTTGTAAGAACAATATTCCGATAAAGATACTTTGTTTAGTCCATCAGACTGATGTAAGATGTTAAGGTATTAGATTTAAAAAAGAACTGATTTTTTTAAGCACTGCTGTTTGGGTTACTAGGATAACCGTTATAGATGGGACTATCGATGCTGCCACAGCCCCTTTAGAATTGAGAAAAATTCAAAGATAAAATATTTACAAACGAACAAGTGCATGGGTCATTTAATTTTTAAAGTGAATAGAAGCTTAATAAAAATCCTTTGCACAACCTTTGATGTAATTCGATCAAACAAGCCTTTGACTAAAAGCACTTTGATGAATAATTGATAAATAATACAGCCGTCGACGAATCACGTTTTAACGAAATTATTTTGTGCAAAAGGAGCTTCATGAAAGAAGGGCTTAATCCACACGACGCGACGCGTGACGTGTCAGTAAACAATAATATTTCCGAGAAATCTTGGTATTATATTTAAGCAAATAATATATGTCCCACTTCAGAAAATCAGGAAAATAAACTGGTTTAAACACCGGTACCCCCTGGTAACTGGTTTTAAGAATAATTAATTCTACAAACATTTTTAAATCTAAGGTAACTGCACTACTTTTAGGCAAATTTTATTACTCAGTGACAGACTTTCTAAATGATACGAATTTATCCAGATTATGATTGCCGTAATTAACTGCAAATTTGACCATGTAAGATTAATGTATCTGACTATAATATTATTAATTGACTTTACTTTAATTTATATTTTGTTTTGTTTACATTATTTTGTTTGTATTAATATTTTAACTTATGTAATAAATTGCACGCCGTAAGGTAGACTGTAGCCGATCTCATTAATTTATGTACAACACCTAACCTGTACCTACTTTCATAGCAAATCAAATTTTGATTCTGATTCTGAAACTCTTTTCGTATGAACATGTACCTCTGATATTAATTATTAAATCAGAGGTGTTCATACACATGTAGTATTTAACAAATCATTTTTTTCATATAAGAGCAGAAAAGTACCATTCTATCATCAATGATTACGATGATGGAGAAGTTCAAAGTGTATGGCACTGACTGGGAAGCTACCGACAAGCTTATATGTGAATCCAGCTGAAACTCAGAAAACGATACGCATTAAAAGCAATTACCGCTTGTTTCACAGGTTTCCTTACCATACTCTACTCCGCGGTCGTTACCAGCCGCATAGTCGGAGGAGCCAACCACGTAGATAGGCGGACATGGCCCACATTCGGCCCGTTTACAACAAATCATTCGGGCACGTTTAGACAGGCATGTAGGTCGCGCTGCGGCTGCGGTGCGCCGCTATGCGATTAATTCTGTTTTATTCAATGGTCAACGGCTTTTTGTTTGTTTTTTTTACTGTAGTTAGGTATAGGAATTAGCTGTCTCTGGAGGGCTTAATATAAAACAATACAGATCATCATGTCCGTTGCTTGTAAAAAAGTACCGAAGGTCTTTCGCTCTAAAATTTCTTTAACCACAATTTTGTAATCAATCGTTTTTAAAATGGCCATATTAACCTTATTAAGATATGGTCAAACAGGTACGGACAACATTGCGACTGATAATGAACCTGTCAGTGCTACCGAGGTGTTCCACCCCGTAAAAGGCAAGGAGAAATATTCCGGTTGATGGTTTAGCTTCAGTAATTGAAGGACCTCCGGAAGTAGGCAGGGAGGGTAGGTAGATAGGGAGAGGCACCAGATTAACACAAATTATTAAAACTGTTTTACGTCGGTCACATCATTATCTCAGGCCCAGTTGAAAACCAGCGTCGAGCACTAGCTGCTCGGCAGTTTGCTGAACTGGGCCTATTTGGAGTAGCCGTGAGACACACGATATTATTTTCTTTTTTTTAATTTATGTCCTTTGCACTCGTGCCATGTGCCAATAAAACATCTTTTCTTTCTTTCTTTCTAGAAGAGTATGTCAGTGTCCGGTGGTTGCAGCTGGTCTGCAATCTGTCCATACCGGATCGACCAGTACTTTAGTAGGCTTTAACTGATTTGCGATCCTACTTCTAGTTTAATCCAAAAGTCACGCCCTCATTCAATAAAGGTATTCAAAAACGGATATCACAATCGTCTCTGACCTCTTTCCAATATTGGAAAATAACACACAACACCAAATATGTGCGGGGTCCAGTTAATGGGAATACTTGAGACGATTCTGTGGAGTTAATCTGGCGTCACGCGTCACGCCTTACGCCCGTTCCCCGCACTCCACGCGCTTTCCGTCCGCTTGTCACGCCGAAGCGCGCGTAATCCGACCCCGACCGCTCACCGAATTCTTCGCACAATCTCATCCAACACAGATTATTCGATAGACGTGACAAGTTTAGAGCTTGAAAAAAATAAATAGGTTTAAAAGGTGTCGTAAAAAGACGCATGCTATCAACATCTTTGCTTTTATCAATACTATCAATTCTTATGATTGTAATACATTTTAAAATAAAATACCGGGACTGGTCTGCTACTAACTGATTCTGTGATTATAACATTCGACAGCGTCAATCAACAGATTGTTTCCCAAAGGTAAACTGATTGATTGATTGATGTTTCGGAAATCGAATTATAATTGCATAGTCAATATTCCCTGAAGGAATATCTGTGCATGCACAATCCCTAAACCATTAAAAGGTTATTGTTAAAAAATATTGACGTTCTGCCTGCTATCTGCTTAGTCTATGTCCCCATGCCATCGTGACGTCACTCTCTATTCCATTAGCGACGTTTTTCTCCCAATAAGCACTTAAGCAAGTTTAAGAGTCACATCGTCGGTAAATTGTGTTTCTCCGGAAAAAGTTTATACTGTTTAATTTCCGTCAATCAAGTTAAGGTAGAAAGGTTTAGGCAGAGAGTCAAATATTCCGAGACTCGGAATTCGAATATTTTACGGAAAATGTTGATCAGAATTTCCAATATTTTACGGAAAATGTTGATCATAATATCTGAAAATTATACCTTTTTAAGTTTCGGGTCATGTAAAACCACGTGTAAAACTTATAATATGAAAGTATTATTTCGCCGATAAGCATGTACTTTTTAATTTCAGCTTAGAAACGGCAACAACATTCTTTTTAACCGACTTCAAAAAGGAGGAAGTTCTCAATTCGTCGGAATATTTTAAATTTTTATGTATGTTCACCGATTACTCGAAGACGCCCGATTTGAAAAATTCCTTTTTTGTTTAAATTCCTTTTTTGCCCATTTAAATTTTATCGAAATCGGTCGAACCGAAAAGTTTTTTTTTTTTTTAAATCAACAAAATTCTAAAAATTGTAAACATCGATGATATTTTCGATTACTCCGAAACCTCGCTGCCTTATTGGAGTAGTAGGCAAATATTTGTATAGGATATTTTAACAAAATAACAGTTTTTTTATATCATTTAGACAAGTTTAAATTCAAACTCCTTAGAGCAGACTGCGTAAAACTCCTTATAAAATAATCCTTAATATTTCCGATAGCAGTTCGGAACACTAGAAGAAATCCTAATGTATTCAGAACGTGTTGCTGAAAGCGCTATAAGTTCGTTGCTTTGTTTAACGTTACATTGCGCGCTACCTAGTTCAACGATAATGGCTGCCGATAGAAAAACAGCAATGGACTGTGAAATGGAATTTAATATTTAACACAGGTTTGCTTATAAGTTTTTTTGTGTAAATCTGTTCACGTAAGCGGTGTAAAAACGTTTCTAATGTACCTACAGAATTTCTAAGATATTTTCCTGAGCAAAGGTTCCCTGGAGGAATATCATAAAATGTGTAGAAAGTGTAATATTTAACGGTTAGGTATTCATTGATCTAGAAATCCTGTCAGTAATCTTTTTCACGTGTAAGTATAGTTTTGGGTTACAGACGTTTTTGGTGGTGTTGCCTTTTTTATTCAAATAATGAAGTCGAACTACTTATAACATTATTTCATGATGCAAAATAAAAACACAAAACTTCGACAAAAAAAACACGTGAATATGTATCAGCGATTACTCCACCCCTGTCGCTATTAGGAACAACCATGACGCATATAAGCGTCCCATGAGACGTTCCATAAAACGCGACACAATCCCCGAGTATTATCGAATCAGCACCCTTCAATTTATATATTTGATTACGTGCACTAAACGGTTAGGACCTTTCTTTGTCGTGTAGAAAAACACGTAGAGACGTGACTTGTATGCCTATATTCAATCTAACGTGGAGAGGGACCGAGTGTGACACGAATGTGAAACGAAGTCGCCCGGGAGAGATGAAAACTGACTTGTGGGCTGCGGGAGCGATCTGAAGAGAAGTACGGAGCCATTCTTGAAGTCATTGGAACTTTGTCGAAGTAAAGTTGTGTGGTTAGTGTCGTATGGAGTGCAAGTTTGTTTAGAAGATGCTGATAGGCGACGGTTTTCTTTGAAGTTTAGCTTGAAATGTTGGACAGGAACTTTGGTTTTGAGTATATTAGTATGTTTTGCGTAGGTTGTAGCCCGAAGTTAGATGTGGTTAATAATATTAAGACAGAACTGTGAGAGAGAATTCATGACGAGAATCCAGAATTTTATGTCAAACCGTATTTTAGCCATTATAATAATTAAAAAGATAGAAATTCATGAAACTTCACTCGACCCCATCGCTTTATTTATCTGCAATTACTGTCAAGATCTTCTAACATCGAACCTTTGGCCTAAGAACCACTGCCTACAAACGATCCTCAAACACTGGCCTACATCACTTTCCACTCAAATCCCACCCTTACCCCCAGCTAATACGGTTTTAATTCCCCTGTAAATTGCGGTCCTTGACCTCCAGTATTGACATGCTAAAGTCGGGATCAATCTCTCAGCCTTCGGAATGCAAATACAATTCTTTATGGAGGAGTTCTGGAGGGCCGCAGTAAACCTCTGAGATTGAGGTCTGTGCCCCTCAATATCCTCGCTTTGTGCAAGGCGCGAAAAAGGTCCGTTAATGGAATAAGGCCCGCGAAATACGGACGGTTCCTGAACGTCCAATTTTCGTCGGGATTTTTTTGATGTTAAGGTATATAGGAATTAGGCGGCTTCGAGATGCGGGTTCGAAGATTTTTTGTTGATGGGATGGAGGTAATGGCTTATGTTGTTGGATGAGATCATAACCTTACCCACGTGGAAGTAAGTTTATAAATAATCTGTCGGACTTTTCGCTTTTACATATATGACTTATCGACTTGCTTAGAAACTTATGTTTTATATTTACATGTCTTACATTTGATTAAAGAAACTAGTAGATAAATAGAACACGACAACACGAAGCTTGGTGAAGTTGAAAAAGCCTTTAAATGGCAATCATTGAAATGGTTACAGACTTTAGAAAGTAAAGGTACAAGAAAACCACTTCACTTATTGACTTGATTTTCAATTTCTTTTCAATTACACAATACCTACTTTTACCTTTTTTTCGTTTTACGACTTATTTATCTAATCACGCGGTAGCGTGCCAAGCCAAATTCAAGCTAACAGAACTGGCGAGCAGCACCGTGTGTAATTTTACACGAACCATTTAGAGCCACTTTTAACCCCCCCATAAATCAAAAACGATTTCACATAAACATTTCAAATTTGGCTCATGTATTGAGACTTACAAGATACATATGTGCTCTAAATTGCATAAATACACCTCAAACGGTTATTTAGATATTAACGTCCAAAAATCGTCATTTTTATCACTGACTGACCTATAGATCAAATCTCTAACCAAGTTCCAGATGACCTAGAAAGTTCAAATTTGGCATCCAGATAGGCAGTTGAGTGAATACAAAGGAATAAATCAGAAACTAGTAATTTTTTATCATTTTATTATAATTTTTCAATTAATTGATTCTATTAGGAACACTTACTTGAAGTGCCTGTAATGTAACAAACAGCAATCAAAATTGATGACAGCCGGTCTTTATGTGGATTTTAAGGTCTTCACGTGAATATTAACGAGTGGAATACCACCCTTAATTTTTTTTTAATCCAAACATCTCAGTTTTAACAATAGTAATAGCGCACGTAAAATTACAATAAAATTTAAGCATGATTTAATTTAAGAACTAGAACGAGTCGAGACCACGTTTCAGATATTAAGTAATGTATATGTTCACTGTGAACAATTCCCTATTTGCTTAACATAATTATGCTATTAGTATCCACAAATGACAAGGCCTTAGCCTTGACAGCGCTCTTCTCGACATCGGCTCATCTATATTTAGTAAAGGGCAGGCTTACGTTGGACTCTCCAGAGTTAAAACCTTAGATGGAGTACATCTTATCAATTTAGATCCAAGTCAAATCAAGGCACAAGAGAGCTCTGTTGTAGAGTACAAATGCTTGTGCACGTTATACCGCCCCGACTTGGCTAAATTAAGTATAAACAGAAAACGTGTAAAAAAAAATCCGGATACTAAAAGGGCAATTCACTCGAATATTTCAAATTATTTTATAGATTTCGCAAGTTCTAAAGTTGGAAGTTCTTATTTTATTCAAATTCCAAAAATTTGGCTTGCTGGTTGAAATTAGCCATCGAACATAGGGCTCTTTCATGACTGTTTTAATAGGTACTTAATAATAATTCGTATATGAAAACTAGCCAAGTCAGAACTGAGGCTTCAATATAATTATTATCCTAAGTTATAAGAAGAAATGATATTTTAAGTTGTTATAAAATATTTTATGTTGTTATAAATAAATTTCAGGACTGACCATTGAACTTGGCATCCATTTAGATCTCACTTCTTTTGTCGTTAAGTCAACAACCAGGGCATATAATAATATCATAATATTGAACTTGGCTCTCATTCCACATTTATGTTTTTGATGGGTAACAAACCTACATGGAAACATCATCAGCCTATGTTCCCACAGTGGACTCTGGCTTGTGTTGGATGTTAGCCATAATCCACTTCGCAAACCCTACCCTACCTTAGAAGACCCTTACAACTGATTATAGGTTAAATGTCTGCTACCGTACCCAATCGCCGCTCCGTACTCAAAACCCCCTATAGCTAGGGTAGGTAAGTATCTCCAAAAACCCGGTGCCACAATCTTGTACGTCAGCTTTCTTTGCTACACTTATCGGGGACTCTTGTATCAGCCGATTTGCCACTCGCGGTATCTCGACGGCCACTTGACGGCTCTTTTTGCCGCGAACAATGGCTTCCCACAATGGCGATACGGTGTAAACTCCGCTTTACAGCCCGCATCGTAGATTGAACGCTGTTTTGTCGTGTGTGGCTATACAAGTGGGGGTCTATACTGGATCTAAAAAGGTTGAGTGCGAAGAAGTCTGGTTGAAATTTAATTTGTAAAGGTTGAAGAAAATTTAATGAACAGTAAATTAAGTTGCTTGCTTCAACAAACACGGGAAATAGACATTACTCAGAAAATGTTCAAAATTCATGTAGCCATCTACAAACCCAATTATAGGTCGTAGGTAAACGTACCAACGAAATAAGCGAACGAAAATCAAGCAAATAGAATACTATAAATAGACTTTAATTAACATTAGAGCTGAACGTAATGAAGAATCCAGAATCATATACAAGAACAATTTTATTGACACTACCAAAATATTATCCGAAAATAACAGTGTAGTTAATCAAAACGCTTTAACTTGGGACTTTATTGAAATTACACAAAACATAATCCCGCTTTATAACCGGGACTAAACAAATGAAGTTGAGCGTTTTCCAAAAGTCCTCCTGCCGGGAGTGGAATTAATGGCCCTCAAGCCGTTCGGTAGAAAGGGCTTTTGTTCCGCACTGGGCTGAAGGGCTGTACTCGGCAGTACTGAGCAACTGTCACGTAAGGGCTTAGGCCGATGTCTCTAATGTATAGATGGAGGCTGCGGAGATGAAAAGTCATTTCGTGATTGTATGGGAGTAAGGATTTAATGAGACTGGCCTAGTTTCCCTCGGGTATGGCAATGTGTGGATGGAGAGTAGGTGCAACTAAACTTTGATGAAAATAATAGTTTCTAAAACAGGCCCGTAGATAATTCCGTGAGGATCGTGTCTATGTTTGATTTATAATAATAAACTAAACTTGATTATTCGTTTTAGGTGTCGTAAAAGACAAATATTGAATGTTTTGTGAACAAATTAAACAGCAGTGTCAGTGTTAGTTTAGTTGGTTTGTAATAGCAAATTGCGAGCAACAATCGTAGCAGTCAAGGAGTTGTTGGTGGCATTTTATGTTAAAACGTCCACAAACACAGAAGTCAATTAAACAAGATAAGTACACTAAGTTGATTTATCGGAATTAGAGCATTATTTCATGCCAGATAGATACATAAACACTTTTCTACTTTCAGAATTCCTGATGATAAGGCCAGAGAGGAAACGGCTTAAACGTAGTTTAATGCTTTCTTGTGCCATGTGATTCCCAGCAAATTAATACAAAATAATAATCATGCTTGGAGTTAATATTAGCGTGGCGGTTGACAGGGCAGAGTTAAAGAAAAGAACGCGTTGTTTCGACCCTAGTAAGGTGATGATGAATCATCATAGTTGAGAGAACGAATGGTGTTCACAATATGTTGTTTGTTTAGGCGCCAGTTATACCACAACCTTTTGAATCTTTGACTGTAGTGTAGTTGTACTCGTACGCGGAAAGACCGCGCCGGTAGCGCATTTAGATCATAGGTTTCACGTTGCAAGAAATTTTGGTCAAATTGAAAATGTTGACTGTCACAATCATTGTTAGACTGGTCACAGTCATTGTTAGACTGGTCACAGTCATTAATTAGTATAAGTATACGATTCTGTATAAAAAATACAGTACTCCGTGCTCTGTAGTCCATTATAACATGACTTATCTATACACTTCACTCACTCACCATTCACTTTTGAATGTGAGGTATGTGTGAGGTAAATTAATGCATGATTTGTATTGATTAGCGCATCGCGTCACCAGACCATCATTACATACATGAGATCCTTCTGTGTCTTCGTAAGAACGTTAAGTCACTGCTCCCAGCTATCATTTATAGATCTTTGACAGTCGTTACACAGCCCAGTAGTGGAGTAGTATTACCCAGTAACTGGGTTGTAGACGTCAGATAGGCAGTCGCTCCATATAAAATACTGGTATTCAGCTGCATCCGGTTAGACTAGAAGCCGATCCCAACGTTGTTTGGGAAAAAGCTAGGCAGAATAATATGATCAAGTTATTATAAACGTACAATAAAAAGGTGCTGTTCATCCCTTTGAAATGGTATGATTGTTACCGCTTAATCATTTATTCCATGAAAACTCCTGTAATTGACAGGAACAATAAACATTTTCGGAACTGCCATTACAAAGTCATGTAAAGTAAAAAAAGCTTCAGTAAAACACTCTTTATTCACTGACCGCACATTTCAACTTTCTATTGAACTTTAACAAAATTTATTCCAGAGTGAAAAAAAATGTGATTAGAATGTTAAGTGGAGTTTTTGTAACATTTCTCCGAGGAAAGTTAATTAGTCGGAAAGTGGACGTCCGCCGTAATGCCCCGCCAGATGTTCCTTATTGCCGCTCGCTTTACATACATAACGATGTTTGCCTGACCAAGTTTTTGAGGTAAAATGTAGTATTGTGTGTATAGCACCTTATTTGGGCCTTTGTAGTCTTGATTAAAGTATTTGTATGCAACCTCTGCGCTGGTAAGCCGTAAAAATATTGGGAAATCTTTTCGGGTTTTACTGTGCTTGAACCGTTTTTGAAAAAACATAGAAGGGTCTGCAAACTTTGAAATGTAAGCTTGATAAAAGTGCGTGCATGACTCGGATTTCAGATTCTACGTTTACATTTAATTAGAACATTAAATATTATTTGATTAAAGAATTTGCAGATAAAACCTTTTTGGTGAACAAGACTCTTAAACGAGTTTTAAAACTCAACAAACATTGTTGAAGTTTGTTCACTTATCTGCTACATTTATTTGTTTGTACATTATCTCAAATAGCTAAGCGTTTTCTAATAGAACTTTTATCGTTACAAACCGTAACGCCCTCGTATCGTAATGGAGTACCTGCTCTTAGTGAGAGGGGACCACGCTCTAAACGTTCACAAACCTATAAGATTATTGGAGCGAGGCCAGGAGATACGCATAGCTTTGAACTGGGTAAGAGTAATAAGGGAAACCTACGTTATGTAAGATTTTTGTTACAAGCATTATTATAACAATATACACACTCTCGCTAGTAGTTGTAATACGTCCTACACAACCCTTTATACATAACTAGCTTCTGACCGCGGCTTCGCCCGCGTGGATGTCGAAAAATATCCGATTACTTACCGTCATCCCTCTTTTTAACCCTTCGGCGGTAGAATTATCAAAAACGCTGAGACACGTATAAATTAATTTTCAATCGTCAGCCTAAACACAAAATTTGAAGATCCTAACTTCAAAACTGACGGACTTTCATATAAACTTCCATCCCCTATTTTACCCCTTTAGGGGTGGAATTCTGGGACGTGAGAGGGAAAGAACCTCACGTCCCAGTCGCCGCGGGAGACGCCCTGGGCGTCGGGGGTCACGTGGTGGCTCCCGGCCACCGTAGGCGCGGGCCTGTGGACGGCGAGTTATGGGCCAGCTGGCCGTCCGGCCGTCTTATGACGACAGACCGTGTCGACGGCGCGTTCGTGTTCCACGTGCGCTTCAAAGAGATGTCAGCAAATAAGTAGGGGTCCGCAAAGGCCGATGCCTGCCAGGGCTGCGGTACAGTTCGAAAAAGATACCGTGGCCCTGGAACACAAAGGGCAAAGAAGGAACATGGATGGGTTTTAGTCAGTACAAGTCTGACACTCCCTTCCGCTCCGCCCAGAGTGGGGGGGTCATTTAATGATTTCCCATCCGAAAAAAAAAAAAAAAATGGGTGGAATTCCAAAAATCCTTTCTTAGTGGATACTTACTCTTCACAAAGAACACATCTTCCATGTTTCATCTCTCTAAGACCAGCGGTTTGGAATGTGTGTTGATATATCACCCAGTCAGTCAGTCAGTCAGTTTACCGTTTTATAAATATAGATAGATAGAAGAAGAAGATTCTCAGCGAACATAACGTCTTGAAATAAAACACGTTCCTTCTGAGACAACTCCTTCTAAAGTCCAGTAAGAAGCATTTCACGACCACAACAAATTCAATTTCCTTCCTTCCCGAAACAGAGCCCAATAAATATTATGAATAATTAAAAAAAAACCGCTGTTCTTTTGCAAGAAAACTGCTCTTAGAAAATCTATTTATTTCTTATACAAAAATTAATCGAGTCTGTTTATGGAGGAAATCTTTAGACTACGGTAGAAAACACGTTTTTAATTTACAAACAACTAGGCGACTTTGATGTCGCACAAAAAGAAATTAATTAAAGAAACCGATTTAGCAAGCGCCATTCAGGAAATGAAGTATATTGAATTTTTATCCGGTAAGAATAAATCGCAAAGAGCCGATTAGAGAAATTCCAATTTCAAATCTGTTCGTTTTTTCTCTTTTTTTTTTGCGGCGATTCGATGTTTATTCAAAGTTGGTTGGAAAGATTAACACTTCGTTTCCACAATTTGTAATCCAATCAATTGATTACTGGTTCTTATTAAAAAAGATTCCTTGCTCATTTTTACGGATGGAATATTGTTGGAAGGCTGTTGGGCTGTTTGTAACAACTTTGTGGGTGTTTTTATTAGTGAAAAATTGTTCTGCTTCGATATTCATCTTTATAACTTTCTCGTGTTCTGTTTGCTTTATTAATGGGTCTGCATGGAGTTCATTAGCAGGTAAACAAATATCTCCTACACGTATCTAAGACATTGATTCTATCTAGTTAAACGTGGAATAAGCTCCGTGTGAGCTTTAATCCTAAATGAACTAGACCCGATTAAGCGGCTGTAGTACCTCTACAGCCGCTGCCTTATAATGGAGTTTTTTAATGAAAATCTGAAGAATCCAATTGCAGTTTTCTTTCCAGGTGTATGTTTGTCCAATGGATCAATATTGTAGGTCCGCTTCCGTAGGCAGCGACAGTGCGGCAAGGTTTCTCATTGAAATCAGCCCGCAGTCGCTGCCGGCTATCATTGCGGTCGGCGGTAGAACTGTGCTTATATGTGTATATCTTATGTCTATGATAAAAATACGAGTGCTATTTCGTCTACTAAATAAATCAAGGAGATGTATCAGGTGCTCACGCGACAAAGCCATGCGTCTCGTAGTCGTAAACGTCGACCGCGGGAGCAGCTTGTTATTACGTTAACTTAAAGTACACAATATGCCGTGTCGACGGCGCGTTCGTGTTCCACGCGCGCCTCAAAGAGATGTCAGCAATCAAGTAGGGGTCCGCATGGGCCAACGCCTGCCGGGGCTGCGGGACTGTTCGAAAGAGATACCGTGGCCCTGGAACATAACGGGCAAAGAAGGAACATGGATGGGTTTTAGTCAGTACAAGTCTGACACTCCCCTCCGCTCCGCCCAGAGTGGGGGGGGTCATTTGATGATTTCCCATCCGGAAAAAAAAAAAAAAAAAAAAAAAAGTACACATGATGTATCTGCATCCGTATTTAGGATAAATCTAAAAAGGGTTCTAACAAAATGTTTCTTCATTGTGTCCATATGTTAAGGGACTCTATATTTCACACGAGTGAAGTTCAAGTCGAAATTTTTTTTTGACATTGTTCTGTGGTCTTCCGGTCACAAAATAAAATGCTCTTTAAAGTTTGGTCAACACTTGGTCTAAGTTTGGTCACTTATTATTATTTCTTCAACAATGACATACTAGGAGGTAATACACTTGTTATCTGCAACGAATAGGCACAAGTGAACCTAGTATAGCACACCATTCCATGCCGGCTCTTATCAAACGGGCCCAGTATTATGTTGTGATATAATTATTGCAAGAATAGCCAAACTTAAGTGGCAGTGGGCAGGGCACAATGCTCGCAGAACGGATGGCCGGTGGGGCCGAAAAGTTCTGGAGTGGCGACTGCAACCCGAAAGACGTTGCGTTGGAAGGCCTCCCACTAGGTAGACCGATGACCTAGTCTAGATTGCAGGGAGGCGCTGGATGCGAATCGCACGGGACCGGTCAATGTAGCGACACTTGGGGAGGCCTATGTCCAGCAGTGGATGTCTTTCGGCTGAAATGATGATGGTGATGATGATAATTATTGCACCTATTTCTTCAACAATGTCAGATACTAAGCTTGAAACGCTGCTAAAGTTAATACCACACAGAAAGTTTAAATAAATAGCATCGTCTTGAACCGCTATACGTAGGTACACCTCACAACGAGCGCCCAGAGATCTACCTCGTAAAACGAAACAGCTGAAGTTCCACCGCAGCGATAATTGGCTACAATACGGTATCATACTCATTTGCTTGACAGAGTAATGCTTCAGTTAACCAACATTTTGTTTGGAACCATCGGCGGCGAGGGAAATCAGAGTCCGGCGGATGTTTATTATTCAAGGCGGACTCGCCGCGGATTTCATTACACGCGGATCTGCCGCGGGTGGGGGGAGGGGGAGTGACATCTTATTATTTTTGACTGACTGCCTTGTTTATGTGGGTATAATTGGGTGAGGATAGTGCAGCTGTTGTTAAAATAAAATTGTACTGTTGATTGACTGTTTTCTCTGTTGGTCGTTCTTTTGTGATCCTTACATTCATTTGATTTGTGATTTGTGAAACACTGTGATTTTATGGTAACTACAGTTCTTAAGGAAGCGAACGTACTAAATCAAACTAACTTAGTTTATTGAAGTATCTATTTAAAAAATATTATTTTTCTTGAGCTGCTTATTGGCCTAACTATGAAGACTGTGATATAAGTGTGAACTGCCCCGTTGGTCTCGTGGTCGCAAGCGCGACAACTGAGCGTTGGGTCCTGGGTTGGATTCCCGAGTCGAAAAAAGTTCTACTGGGTTTTTATATTAGAGAGTAATTATTCTTAGAAGCATCCCGGAGTTTGTAAGGAGGCGGTGATACCCCCATGCCTCGGAAAGCCGGTCGAGTTGGATTACTTTGTCATCGGACTATGAGAGTAAAGAAACAGAGAGTATACCTATGCCTGTGCACGCACTCGTGCACAATAATATCTCTTTCGGTTGGCCGCCGTGACCGAAAGCGGACAGGAGAACTATTAGGTCCTACCTTGCCGACTGAGACCAATAATATCGACATTTGAACTCGTTTATGTTAAACTTGGTTTTAATAATAGCATTTTGTACTACAGACGATGAAATTAAACCTGAATCTTCCTTTAATTCCCACATCACTTCCAAATCAAAATATTGTTTCCCCACATTTCCGCCACCGCGAAGATAAACAAACAATTCTTGCCACATCTCGCGACACATTTTAATGTATAATTCGCTGTCAGTCCTCATGCGACCTCCGCGTTGAGGAGGGGTAATTCCTGTTAAACCCGCCACTGATGTGCTACCTCATTGCTGTCACTTTGTCTACAACACACTGTTTTCTGCTTCCATTTCGAGTTTTAATTAATTTTATGGTTTCTACTCCGTTTGGAACAGAATCGGGGTAAGCTGATTATGGTTTGTGGGGGTGAGATAGAAGAAGACAGTGGGGTTTGAATGTCACATTGTTATGACAACAAACAGATGCAACACAATGGTATAAATCTAAGCAGGTGTAGTAAGTGTAGGTGCGTTGACATTTCCTTGATTCTTTTAAACTGTACCTTTTTCAAATTAAGCATTCAAGTATTTTTTATTTAGGATTGGATAAATAATAAAAACTACTTTTTACTTTTTTTGTCGATTTGTGTCAAGTAAGTTACTAATTTATATCGGTTTTTTGTTCGAGTCCTGGAATTTGCAAGTGGTTGTGCAGAATGGGCAAGGAAGATGAGGCATGTTCTTTGAGGGGCATTGTGTTAACAAATGAGTCTTATATTGTGACTGCCTGTAAAAAAAATATGAGCTTTCAACCGATCCCAACAAATCGGTTTAGAGAAAAATCAACAGCTAAAATGACGGGAGAACTGAACAGACACCAAAACAGAATCCGAGTCAAAGCCCGAGGGCTCCAACTTAATAATTGGATTAAAATTGAACCAGAGGAAAAAATCCGATTACCCCGAGTTACAGATTTTTCAAACCTTTTTTTCAAATAAAATGTTGAATCTTTCTTTAGATATCTATTACGACGTTGAATTTCCAGTCAGTAAATTGTATTTTTTATTTAAGAATCATAATGGCCTCTTATTATTGTTCCACTGTAGAGTCAAAGAGTCTTCATTTATATTATATACTTCATTAAATAGATCACCGTTCGTTATAAAATAACTTGACAACTTGTTAGTGATAAAATAATGATTATATGATGAACTAGCTTATGCCCACGGCTTCGCCCGCGTGGAGTTCGGAATTGTCCCACGGGATAAAAAATACCTTATGTATTAATCCAAGAATAAACTGTCTGTGTGCAAAAGTTCATCCAAATCCGACATCCATACATTCTCACAAACTTTCGCATTTATAATATTAGTAGGATAAATGAAAATGATTAAGCCATACAAAGATATGCAATATTTCGAATAATTTATCACCAAACAACAAACGTCCGGTATCGGTTAGAAGCCACCTGTCTTATTTATTCCCGAAACATCTGAAAAACTTCGCAGCCTTTGATACGTGACTAATACCCCTGTTTTACCGACAGATACATTTTAGATCAGTTTTACCTAAGGTCCTTTGTCAGTGAGCGTTTTATAGAATGTTATATTTTGTAGAATCTATTCATATGAATGAATGATATATTTATTTGCAAGAATATATGTGGGTAGATAACATAAGTTCTTATGATCTATGGGTTTGGTGATGCGATGATGATACCCAGCATTATGTAGACGGCGATGTTCATACGCTCCACGTGTTCACCGACATCCTTCGATGTTGCTTCGTTGTTCCCAGCTGTGTTCTGGGTGATGAACACTTCGTCTTTTTCAACCGCAGATAGATAAGTTTTAATTAGCTACCGAATTACGTAGTCCGTGGCAGGGTCGCCAAGAGATATATTTAAAAAGGTTCGGGCATAAAATAACAACACCAATGCTTGGTTCGCTTAGTTAAAGTATAATAAATCTAAATTACACAATAGTGCATACAAGTAATACAATAACATGAGACGTTAATCTAAAGGAGCATACTTACTAAATAATATAAGAGAACATACATATACTTCAGCCAGTCAGTGTGTCGTTACATAATTATTAAACTCTTTCGTCACATATTGCCATAAACCGAGCACAAACCTAGTCATCACGCTGCTACTGAGAAATTCCACTTCTTTTATACATTTTCTAATCAACCAACTGCTCTCCAATTAAGATTTTATACTGTCATGGTCACTTACATCCAAAGAATCCAATTATTTCCAATAAGCAGGTCCTTGAACACTTGTAACTAAACATTCACAGTAATTAAACAATAACTAAACCAAACTGAACTTCTAACCGAACCTCCCAAGCCGGCACAATGGGCGTCCAAACTACACATAATTGATGCATGCAGTAACCGCTAACCCAATTCCGCTGGACGTGAGCCCGTTTAATTAATGACGTCACTCGATGTCATGTCATCATTACGGGGGTGTGAGGAAGGGGTGCACAGCTGTGGAGGGGGGGGGGTGAGATAATGAGTGACACACTGATCTATGAGAGCTATCGAGCGAAGGATTATACTGATAGAGGTTGTGTATGATTCTGACGTAATGCGGTTATCAGGGACTAGCGTGAAGAGTTAGCGTGGATTATGAAATATAGCATAGGTGCAAGGCAGGGTAAGCAGAGGTGTGTTTAAGTCACATGTGTAACGAAGCGAGGTTGATGTTACATCACAATTCTATGAATTGGAGACAAGACTTGATGTTTATGTAGTAGTAGCAATTGCAGCGATTAGATCGAACAACATAGCAATCATTGACGTAATCACATGAACTGATATCGGTTTGCGGTGGTTACGTGAGGACATAGGCATGTAACACTAATGAACTGATTGGTTCGTTCCAGAAATGAATTACTGATTCTGTTAGGTTTATAATACGTCTGATTTTACCGTGAATTTCACAAATGAGACAATCAAAATGTTTGATTTCCAAAATATACTTGACTACATCAGCAATTTTACTAATTTTACAACATTATAATACAATATAGGTATTTAAAGCCTACGTATAATACTTTAAATAAGTGAAAAATATAACATGAATACACTTTTTACGTCAAAAATAACATAAATGTTTTTTTTTATAACAAGCCGGTGTTTTTACCCCACTATTCTGAGAAGAAAAATCGAAACACACACTGTCACATTCTCTTTATTCCTCACAAAAAACTTGGTGAAGTCAGTATAGAATATCACCATATCGTGCAACTTGAATATAAAATCATTCAACATGGTATCACATATTTAGGCAAACCTTCTAGAATATCCTAGATCAAAGTCACGTAAACACCACATCATAACCAGATTCAGCATGCTAACAAACCCCTTCTATTTCAGTAATGGACGTGCCGTGGGACGCGCGCGTGCAGTCTTCACACGGCGTAGCTGGAGGGGCTGCCCTGTTGACCTGCACCGTGCCTTCCGTCGTCAGGAACCACGTCACTGTCGCCAGGTGGTTTAAGGATGGCGAGGTACTGGCTCCGCTGGCTGCTGAGGCTGGTAAGTGTAGTTGTTTTACTTTTTGTAATCTGCTACACTCAAATAACCGTATGGCTAAGAGCTGTAACGCTATAAAGCTAACAAAAATTTATAAAATAATATGAGAAAACATACTTGTCACTAGACCTTTCTATCCCTATGTTAGGTATACGGATCGAAGAGTTCCTCTCCGAAGGTGTTAAAGATCTACAAGGTTTATATAATTGTCTCAATTTGGATTCGCATAGATTCTTTCTCTATCTACAGCACCTAGTTATTTATAACTCTCCTTTCAGTGATCAAACATAATAAGATTATGTCATTGACATTATGTCTTAAAGTCTCTAAGAAACTTTTGCTTGTAAACAAAAAATAGATTCCGAACTTCAGTCCTTACTGACTAAAAGTATTTGAATAAGCAATTGATCTAAAAACTTCAGTGACTCATCAAATATGATTCAGAACTCAATAGAACTTTTTATTTTCATCGGAAAATTATAAGAACCAAGTAATCAGCTTCGAAAAAGTTTTTTATGTATATTTACAGTTCCAGAATCTTTTTATTGATACCAACAATGAATTCTCTTCTGTCAAACATGTTTTTCAAACGTAACCTTCCAGTCCCAGTAGATACGTCGTCTGGAAAGTTTCCAACAATACCGACTCTGGACTTTATAAAATCGAAATTAATTTTCGCGAACGAGCCAAACGGCCGATTATTGCTTTCGAAAGGAGAAAATTAAGATTTTTTCGTTAATCCAAGTGTAGGAAGCGGCTGTCGGCGACAGGAACAAGGGAGCTGAACTTGCTTTATGAGTTCCGAGTTCTCGATTAGAACCAGAAAATTCGATTAATGTTTTCATTTACGGACGCTTCCGTTCTTTTTCGATTACTCCTCGAGGTAATGACTCATTCAAGTTCTTGGACATTTTTCCGGGAGATTGTTTTTAAGCTCAAGTTTATATTTGTTGGAAGAACTTGTTTAATGTTCAGCGGTTTTGGTATTTTATGTTTATCTTGCCTATTTATTTTTTGTTCATTTCGGTGTTTACACGTGGAACCTTTTCGTTGAAGGAACAATATTTCTAACTTAATCTATCATGTTTTCCGTTGATAAGGGCAAAAGCAATTTTCATTGTTTTCTTCGCTTATCTCTTGAGTGCACTGTTTTGAATGTAAACAATCCCTTTCTGTTGGCTGTTACAACTTCCGCCCGATTATAATGAAACGGAAGCAATCTTTAAATCTAAACAGACACGAACTCAATTTTATCTTGAATGAGCAACGAACAACAGATTCACAAGGAGGCCACTAAAATGCCCATTGGAGCCGAAACGCTAAGATAACCGCGGAATGAGTGGTGCGTAACACAATTATCGACGGGATCCGGCGGCGCTTCAAACGTCTTAATTAATACAAAACCTCTTGGAATTGTCTACAACTAAACTTGTATTGTAGGTACAACGTCAAAATGGTATTTATTTGCTTCATTACTAACTTAACCAAAATTAATTCTTATCTAAATTGTAAGTATTTGATTTGAACTTGTCTAGTGTCAACTGATAGAATAGATTAGTTAGATTTTATGTCCTTACCGCATTCACTTACAGTTTTTACAATGATTCATGCACTTAATGACGAATTTGTAAATGCTTTACTTTAAGAGACTTCCGATTCGTGGTTGGTTTAATTCGTATTTGATTGTACACGTCGAATCATTAGTATCCGCAGATGCTTTCTTTACGTTTGTCTCCAACATACACCTACACGCAGACCTATTTCATTGTGTACCATTATAGATAGTAACACTAACAGAACTGATACTCAAAACCAAAACCAGCAGCGTCTTAACCACCTAGGTTCCCGTAGCCAGAGAGCATTAAAGGATTAGTCGACAATGGGACGATTGTGTTGAATGTTGAATTAATAATCATTAAGAGATAACGTTACCGCGATAGACGTGTGTAATCGGTAGAGCATCGGCCCATTGAATTTAGTGGGGTTGGTCCTTAAACAGCTGGTAATCCTGGATGAGAAGGTTCTCCTATGAGAAGTAGTTAGAAAGAGGTAGGATTTTATATACCTAACTTCATTTGAAAAATCATTATGTTCATTGTTTTAATGAGAAGTTAGACTAGGTAGCTTGCAAAGACGTATAGTTCTACCTAGTAACTGGGTTTTGGAGGTCAGGCAGGTACTCTCTCCAAGTAAATTTGCATCTAGTTAGACTGGTAGCCGACACCAACATAGTTTTGAGAAACACGGGCGCCAATGACGTAACTTATTTCTGACACTGCTATATAACTTCATCATTTATCTTTGCACATGATAAAAGGCTAATTTCACCTAATGTGATGTGGAAACAAAGGTCTCAGCAATAATTAACTCGGCCCGACGGCAAATACTGACGAGTTGCTAATCCGTCTCGGGAGACTGCGAATAAGTTAGCTTTTTCTTTCGCCAACTTGGATGCGGAACATTTTCCTACTTTCTGTAATGGATTCTGAGTGTTTTATTGACCTTTATTTACTTATTTTTTCGGCTTTTAACCTTAAGAGAAACACACCAAAACATTTTATACTTTCGTTGTCATAAACCTACATTGGTACGGTGTGGATAATGAATCGTTTGTCAAATTGACACACTAAGTCCATGTCGTGTTACCTATAACTTACACAAAACTCATGAATGTCAGTTGTGATTGAAAGTATACAACTAGATATTGAGTTAAAGATGTTAAATTAGATAAAGTATAATGAATGAAATGTTCATGAGATAAACAATTAACTTCTCCGACTTTACTTTTCAGACTTACGTAGTTATTGATTTAATGAACTCAGAGTCTTAGACTGCAGTAACTACAACATTACGATTCAACGGTTCTCTGAATTCTTTGCACAGTCGTTTAATAAAGAAGAACAGTACAAATTGAATAGGGAACTTTTCTCAATTGTCGCTGTGCAGCGTGCAGCGGCAATAAGATTCAAACTTTAGGTAAAAGTTAAGCGTCGCTAATGCAAGTTTAATGTTCGTCTTTGATGCAGTTGCGACGAATTACCACTCTTTGCTTAAACAGATAACTCACACAGTTTGTACTGGAAGAGACTTGATTAACGTTGGAAACGTTGCGAATAGCTGTCATTTATTCCGCTGTTTTGATAAATTAATCAAAATTACATTTGGTCAATGCCCCACACTAGAATTTTCTCCTGTATCGTGGGTGCGTTTACAAACATTTCGACTCACACTCACAAACATCCAGACCTGGAACAACTACCTGTAGACCATACAAATATTCGTTCTTTTTGGGAATCGAACCCCAAACACGCAGCGCCGCGCAGCGGTCAATCGCTCACCCTCTGCGCCAACCGTGCCATATGAATCGTAAATAATAGCACTGAATTAAGTGCTGCTGTAACAATTTTAGATATGATAACAACATTTGAAAGATTTTCATGGTTTTTTCCAACCTAAAATAATATTGCAATTCATACTCATTACAAAGCTCTAATTTAGGTTTGAGAGAGCGATGATTATAATGATAAGTACGTTGCTGTTAGTAATATTAAAACGCTGGTACGTTATTCAATTTCATATTACTAGTTAAAACTTACCTATACTTTTTTTAATTAAGAAATAAACGACACTCTTCCCTTGCATAACTTAATTATAATTTTCTCTTAACTACCAACAGCCAAACTTTAGCAAAGTTTGCTTCTATTTTTCTTTGTTTAAAACTATGAAGTTGTACAAAAAAGGGACTAATTTGCACCATCTAGTGATCCGCACGGATGCAGTTGGTCGACGGCGGTAGTTGGCAGTTTCGTGTCCGTTTATGCAGATTACTCTGCACTTGATTTAATATCCGCCCGACAGTTTGAGGAACTCACTGTGACGGCTAAAACACGCCATTCTTTACATTTATTTACTTAATGTTTGTCAGTTTGTGGTTTTGAATATTATCTTAAGTGAACAAGAGACTTCGGGAGACTTCGCCTTTGTGAAGCGAACTGAGAACTTTCGTCGGAAAGGAATAATACGAATGTAAACTTACCTCGATCGTTTTTTTAATTTTATCAGTGCAATATGTTGATGATAATGATTGACCAACTTAACTTTTCACTGTATTAACAATATAATAGACTTCTTCGAATATATTAAACTGCACTCAAAAGCTGGAATATTGACACTGCAGCTCTTAAACGTCGTTTAATTGTGCTGATCGCGTTTACTTTCATTGGTGGAAACCACTGTTCGTGAGTTTTGGTTAATATTAACACTGAATTTATTTTCAAATAATTTAGTTAATTTTGGCGAAATGTTAAATTTAACACAACTTAATTAAGGTCATATTAATTTCGCCGCTGTAAGACGAGTGGTGTAGACTTGGCAGTACGTCATGAGCGTGCACATTTAGTACAAGCATCATTTAGCTCCGCTCGCTCAGCTGAGTTTTACTGCTTTCCGGAAAATAAACAGCTAATGTATTCTACATGTATTGCTACTCAGACGCTCTCGCCTTTAGAATAATACAGATTGTCATGTAAATATGTAGCCATTAAAGACGCCAGGCCGTAAAGCAGCGATACGGAAATTGTTAAGAAAACTTCACTTATGTTTAAACCATGGACTGCTTTTTGTTTGTCAAGAAATTTGCTTTTTTTTTAAAAATGAGTTTTTGATGTTAGTTCTTCTATAATTATTGCAAACAAATCAATTTTCTATACCAGGTTTTAGAATGAAAATCGTCGACGTGTCAAAATTAAACGAAAGTCAAGCAAACTGATTAGCTGTTGGTAAATCAATCAACCAATCATAGCAGTTTACGCACGATTGACATCTATGAGCAAATTTTCTTTTTAATCTTCGTTTCAGAAACTGGGCATTTATGTGGCACTGTATTATTATTGTTTTCTTACTGGGACATTCTTTGATTCATAAAAAGATCAATTTACAATTTTACATCCATCCAAACTATCTAATATTATAGCTACCCAGAAAATATTCAATACTTTCAATTTCCCTGTCGCCCGCCAAAAACTCACTTTACATAACTCAAATTAAAAAGGCCACATCTTGCTTTAAGTGGAGATTTCTACCGACTCTTATCGAGCAGCGACAGACGTTGCTCGGCCTATCGCGCGTCACCGATCAGCAGGAGCCCCGCGAAGCCTTCAACTATATACATTCACTGAACAGCCCCAACATTCACTTTTATGGTTATTTGAATGACGTACCGTTCATAAAGTTCGCATAAAACAAGTTAAGGTCGCGATAAAGGATCAGTTAATTTCTCGACGAGGTTCTTAAAGACAAGATCCAAGAGGCTTTTGCTATTTTTTTCGGGTCCTTAAGGAAAACGTTTTGATGGCCCGATTACCATCGATATAGATGTGTTGCTTGCTGCTTATCCATTATGGGACGTGCTTTAGCTTTCAACATTTTTGTGTATTTTGGAAAGTTGTTTTCTTTTCTTTTCGCTTTCGAAGTAAACAAATAAGTCTGATGTTTGTGATATTACAGGCATAGGTCGTTTTTTCATTTACACCGATTTGAAGAACCCTATCTAAATCATTGAATTGCTTAAATAAACCCAAAATAACTTGAATTTAAACCCAACAGCGGCTATGGAAGATAAATGCCAGATAAATTTTAATCCTACATCGCTGACATTGTCTTCAGAGACAGATACTTTACAAATTTTACCATAAATTACTCTCAAAAGTAATTTAACAAATTTCCAAACGAAATTAAAAGTAAATCAGAGTCTTTCTTATTTTATTCCGGAGTGAGTTCTCTTGTTGTTCATGGCCCACTTCTGTCTTTGCTAAATTAAATTTCTTCAAAAGAAACTAATTTAAATAATAAATTGATATTCATGATTCTCTCTTATTATTATAGAAAGTAATTTTATCAGGTGTCAGATACCTATGTTCAAATATTTCCACGCTACTTGCTTTCTCTTCAGAATATTATTTTAATTTCATACTTTAGTTATTTCTAAAAAATCTTAAACGCTTCTCGTTATCTTTTTAGCTTTTTTTTAACTAAAATAAAACTGTTACTACGTCGTAATTTGTGGGATATTGTCAGATTGTTTGTATATCTTTGAATGCTAACACTCACTATCCAAGGTAACTAAATAAGACGAGAGTGCAGATAATCACATAAACCACACATAAAACTCTATTATATTAAATTAGCAAATTGATTTTATTCGGTTGACAATCGACAATATTTTGGCACAAAGGATTCAAAAGGGCGTTAATTAAAACTTCGTTATTCTGTTCCGCGCCGACGGACCAGGCGACATGTATGAGAGCAAACGATGCAATTATTTTTTTAGTTTTGTTGTGATTAAATTTACTTCGTTTGATATAAATTGTTTTGATGATACGCAAATAATCAAAATAGTAATAACAAAAATTTAAATAAAGGTAGAATTACAATTTGACATGTTTGTTTTAATTGAGTGTCGCTGATTTAATTTTCCCAATTGTTTGATTGGTGGATTTAATTATTCTCTGCAATGTTTATTCTTTATTATCTGCATTTTATAACTGAACTGTCATGTTGTATTTTGTTTGGCTTCTGCCATGTAGGCATTTTTTTTTTTTTTTTTCGTATGGGATATCATTATATGACCCCCCCCACTCTGGGCGGAGCGGAAGTGAGTGTCAGACTTGTACTGACTAAAACCCATCCATGTTCCTTATTTGCCCTTTGTGTTCCAGGGCCACGGTATCTCTTTCGAACAGTCCCGCTGTCCTGGCAGGATACTTATTTGCTGACATCTCTTTGAGGGGCACGTGGAACATGAACGCGCCGTCTACACGGCCGGACGGCGAGCTAGCCCATAACTCGCCGTCCACAGGCCCGCGCCTACGGTGGCCGGGAGCCACCACGTGACCCCCGACGCCCAGGGCGTCTCCCGCGGCGGTTGGGACGTGAGGTTCTTTCCCTCTCACGTCCCGCCACCTCCTTCACTAGCATGACTGCTTCGCAGAAGGAGATGACGGCTTCCGATTCCCATTCGGAATTGACAACACAAAATAATTTATGCGTTATCCGAAAATACCCTTTTCCTAGTGTCTATCACCCTCTTATGAATATCTTAAAATGTTGCGTCTATAATGTGCTCTTACCTCATATTTATAAAGAAAAACTCTTTAAAGTCAAACAAAGTAACAATAGTATCGACTGGATCAGTTAACAGTCGACAATCGTGGAACAAAGCGCTCGAGCGCGAAGGGGAGCCGAGGTCGTCGCGCATTTAGAATTCATTGAAAAAGTCTCGCTTGAAAGTTATCTGATCGTAAACGGTGACGACCGGCGAGACGCTCCGCCATGCCGCCGTGACCGTACCGTACCACACACAAGCGTTATGAACGGAAAGAAAGGTTATACGAAACGTGTTGAAGAGTTTACTGCTAATTTGTTTTTGGTAACTGACAAATACGAGTACTGAAGGAATGAAGTTTATTAGCGAAAAAACAATCTTGCATTATTTATATAAATATTTCGTTGGAATGGTTTTTTTCAAGTTATTTTAAATTTGTATGGAATAACTAATAAGACCCATTTTAACCAGAGGACGTTAATTCAGCTGTAGTACAAAATGAAGTTTACAGTAATGCGATCTAAAATCTACAACAACTCACACTTACTCCTCAATTTGATCTTCATAAGAGTTTAGTCAAAAGATAGAACTTTAATAACACTGAAAAATACAAACGGTTTCAGTTTTTGAGCTTCCAAATAGCTTTTCCAATTGTTTTGTCTGTGGCGGGCAAAGCTTTATACAATTTGTGTGATGTCACTTTTGGCTCCGACTGTCCAACACAAAGAGTAGGTACGTCGACGTCGGTCAAATGGTGTCACCCCCGAGCTATAAATGGGTAAGTGCACTCGATCGAAGTTGTCTCCTAATTTCAAAGTCATAAAATGGTTTCAGAAGCACCGTCCTATAAAACTGGTGACCCCACGTTCGGGCATACATAAATAAATAGTAGGAAACATGTCAAGGAATACCTTATAAAATTCAGGACCCATTTTCCCATTATGGTTTGCTGAAAAAAGTCTTCAAGGTTACGTTGGTCAAGATGTTGCAAGCGTTAATGCTTCGGTTTCGATTCCCAAGTCGGGTAAAATGTTTTTAGGCTTTTCCATTAGGAATTACTCAGTACCAGCCCAGAGAATGGATGTGTTTCCGGCCATTGTGTCCGTTTCTCAGTAGACCTTCTGTCTAAACCACTTATTAGTACCAACCCCCTTACCCACCCCCCGTCTATGTCACTTCACTTCCTAGTAGGATGTTGATGGATGTATCGAAAGGGAAGGCTGCAGTTCAATCAAATAGAAAGCTTGTTTGTGCTCAGCCGTGCTTTGACCTGCACCTTATTATATGAGCGATTGTTACTGATTGGTTCTGTGGAGATCAGTAGTAAGTAGATTTTGATTGAAATTGTACGGTCGGTAGAAAACAAGATTTTAGATTGTGGAGGCAAATTAAAAATTAATTAGTCAAATTCCTAGATTTTTGCTGATAAATAGGATAATTAAAAAAAAAACATCCCATAACTACCGCTTAAATCGTTGAATAGTTGGTAAAAAAGGTGTGGAGATGAAATTAGATACTGCCAACCTTTCTTCAGACATCATAATGTAGAGTCATAGCAGGACATCATTCCAGAAAGTATGAAACTTTTTAACAAGTTAGCCTGGTTCCAGGTGGTCGCTATATAGTGGGTGGCAGTCGCAGCGACATCCTGGTGGTGCGCGACGCTCGTCCTGATGATGGAAGCTCGTATTCTTGCGAGGCCCAGCATGCGCTCACTGGGGAGAAGCGGAGGAGCCCACCGTCTATGGTCACTGTTTCACGTTAGTATCCATTTTTAAATACACTATCTCTCACTCTCATTTATTAATGATAACTATGACCCCTGAAATAATTGTATCAATGTTTTACTGTTACCAACGATAACTAGTCAGCCAAGAGCAAAACTAAGAGGTAAGATTCCAGGGAAAATTGTATAAAAATTAATTACAACTGGCAAAAGTTAAAATTATCATCATCACTCTCATGCCTTAACCCTCAAATCTGTGTATTAGAGTAGCATAAATAAGTCAGAGTCAAATTTAGCACTAGCTTGTCTTTGGGGAAGAAATCAAACGGACCATTCTGTAAAGAATCTGCTGGAATATATAAGTAATAGAACCTATTCTTCCAGACGCATCAACAAGCATGGCTCCAAGAATGCTGTCGGTATCTGAAGACGAGATGGTGCCTCAAGGAGGAGACATCCGACTAGTATGCTGCGCGATTGGAAGTCCACCGCCCTCTTACAGGTACTCAGACAGATTACATCAACACTTCTAGTTTCGCCAGAAGTTGCACCTAATACTAGTTTACGTAAGCCAGTAAGTTTGAGCCACAAATTCACACATTTTAGTTCTATGACGCCAGTTATGGAAATTGTAGAGAAAACCTGAACGGAATCCGTGATCCATTATTTTTGTTTTTTGCTCAAAAAAGTTATGTGAGAATTAAAGTGCATTACATCATAACTTTTGTGAAGGATAGAGTGTTGCAATGAGCAACCCACTTGGCTTCGTTCCCGTTCCCGGCCAGCTGTTTAGGTAGGCTATACAGACGGCCAGAATAAATACATGCCTAAATAAAATACGAACAATTCGACGCAGCTGGAAAAAATCCAGCAGTTTGGTTTCGTCGTACGTTTCCAACGATCGGAATTTACTCGTGGCAAACCTAAAGATCTTATTTATGTTCTTATTATATCTAAGGTCTTATTTATGTGAAAGCAGTTCAAATCTTTGGCGGTTTTTTTAAATATTTCTTTTACTTTGTCTTTGCTAGATGAAACGTAGTTAATTATTTACCCGTTATATTTAATTAGTCGCCCACAGTTCAACTAATTATAACAGGGAATCAAGTTTCTTGGATTCAAAACTAATTACCATAAAGGATTCTCCCCATATTACCGTACCATTCCATGACCGTGCTACGAACGTGTCAGGCAAAAAAAATATTCTTTGTATTTAAAAGTATGAAACTATGCCCTCTAGACCGTTCCGTCACCGACCACGTACCTAGCGTATCGGCACCCGCAAAATATTCTCGCCAACACTTGTTGACGCTCCGTGCATGGCACGCGACGGTGCCAGAACTAGTAGTCATAGGCTCATACTTTACAAAACAAATAATATAGGGTTCAACCGCGTATGATGACCGTTATAACGGGTATGATGCGGTGTTGATACGGTGTAGTGGGCATAGTAGTCCGTGTCATGTTTCTTTCCATGCCTGATACGTTCATAGCACGGTTATGGTATGGTACGTTGTAGTGGACAGACTCCTTAATGCCCGTTTTCACTAACATGACACCTAAACAAAAGCGTACTGTTGGATTTACATCGCTCTGCTCGTTATTACTTTAGGTGGCGCTTAATATTAGTAAATATTCGGGAAAAATTAAGGCAAAACACAAAAGTAGAAGCTATCATAATATTGCTAATTTTAACATTGATAATACGTGAAACTGGACATGTAATTTTACAACTTGCTAAAACTACTTGCTACTTGCTCTATCAAGTTCTATTTAAAGTTCAGTCAAATTAGAATGGTCAAATTGCTCTTTACGGAGCCGCGTTGGCTCCGGAACATGACTTAATTTTTCTAAAATAATTTTTTTAAAGGCATGGAAGAAGAAGACATGCTGCACCGACCCCAAATAAGTTGGGATAGATCGCAGGAGAGTGATGATGATGATTTTGAAATATTTTTAAGGTATCTGGAAGCCCTGTACTCAAACTTGCCACCATTTCCAGCTGGTTCCGCCACTCAAACGGCCGCCTAAGCCCCGTGTCGAACAGCATCAGGATCTCAGTATCGGAGCAGGTGCTGATCATCCGGCGCGCGCAGCTGTCTGATGGCGGTGTATGGACCTGTAGGGCGCACAACCAGTTCGGGGAGCAGAGAAGGGATGCCAGACTGAGAATTCGGTCCCGGCTGGTTGTTAGTGTACATCCGCAGTTGCAGGTGAGGATGGTCTTATTTAACATAACATCATGTCCGTGTTTCCCCGAAGACTTGGGCAGAGATGTACCGACACCCACATTTCAACAGTTGTGTTTAAGTCCCACGCCCCAACCAGGTACAAATCCAGACTCCAGGTTGCTTCTAAGAAATTCCTGATGGAAAAACCCATTAGCACTCAGTAGTAGCGCTTGCGACAACTGGGTCAGTTACAAGACTTCTTATTTGGCTAGTTTTTAGTCTTATTAGCTAAGATCACAGAAGCCCAAGTATTTGATCACAAATACAATTCTTAAAAGTATTTTAAGACAACAAAATAATTTAAACGCAACTCTTGCATTCAAAGAATGAACAACACTAACTAAACTAATCTAGTTTGAAATCCTATTATTCAAAAAGTGTTTCGAAATTCGAATTATTCCTCGCTCTCAAACATTTCTACGCCAAATTCAAACGCGATCTTCGTACAAAAAGACGTGACCAATAGATACGCACAACTCGATCGCATTATTCCGGACTTGTCAGAGAATAAACAGCGTACGTTTCAAGCCACGAGAAACTTCCCGACATTTTCTTTTATTACATAAGGAGGGCAAACAGAAAACACAATTGTCCCAAACGTAGCTACATCTATATTTGGACGAGCGGCTAAATTCTCGTCAGCGGCGGGTGACGTTGCAAAAATTGAAAAATAAGTATTCAGATCACAGAGCGAGGAGACACATAGCGCGATGTGATCCCAGCGGTGCGCTCATCGAATATAGACAAGATGGCTGAAGATGGGGCGAGGTGCTTGTGTTAGCGGCGGTGACAGTCTGTTCTGGATATTAATTTAGTTCCAAATCCAATCACAATACCATTTGCTTTTATTTAACCAAACGTGATCGCGCGTCTACGTAGACTGTGGCGAAGCTGGTGACGATCTAATTTTGTTTACTGGGCAAACACGGCCAGAAATCTCACAAGATACAGATTACGAAGGAACAAAAATTAAATTTCATTTTTATAAACCCCATCGCAACACAAATAAGCGAACAAACATTTGAAAAGTCAATAAAATTGCTGAGCCGGTTTTGATAAAACATGTCTAATTGGAATATACACATCATGCCCTTTCATTTGATACCCCACTTGGGTATTTTTGAAAATATTTGATTTTTAATACCTACTTTCATCCCCCATAACTAGTAAATGGCTGCACCGATTTTGATAAAACGTATCTATTAAAAAAATAACTCCATCCAAATCGGTTCACTCCAGAGACAGACACAGTCATAAGTTTGACCGCAATGTGTGTGTATGTGTGTACACACACATTGAGGTCAAACTTATAACACCCCTCTTTTTGCGTCGGAGGTTAAAAAGGGGCTGCCTTTAAACAACAGTGGCACACTAGATAGGCTAACAAAACAATAAAGCGTGATAAAATATAGTCCAACAGAATTCCGAGAAGCGCTGAGATTGGCTCGCTGCAGCAGAGCCATCGCCACAGGAGATTAATTATACTTCTACTTCCTTTATTTCTGATCAAATACGACATAATAAAAGCACATACTTAATTATAATAATTTTTCACTTTAGGAAGTCTGAGCTGACTTTCGGCAACAAACTAATTTAATCGTAAAAGCCGGTTGAAATTCCACTGAATTCGTTAGCAGGAATTTTAAAATGATGCCCATTAATCACATCGCTCACATTCGCACCGCATGTAAACTCATTTAAATTGTTATTTATATAGTAAGCGTTAAATAAAATAATTTTCCATTTAGATTGTTTATAAAATGTTATACTTTCAAAATATAATGTTGTAACGTGCGAGTTCAATTTGGACTTAGTTTAGCGACATTTTGAAGAAATAAATGTGTAATATTTGAATCAAGAATTAAGTGGGCATCTCGTTTTGTGTATCAAAATAATAATCTCGTGTTATGGGCCTTACGTCAACCATCAACAGTAAGTGAAAATCAAATAAATTCGATCTTTCTTCACCACAATTTATTGGCCAACTTAAAAAATCACAAACCCTATGAATAAAATTAATAATTTTCGTGAAAATTCGTTCACTGAAATGCAAACCTGGAGACAATGGCATCAAAGAATTCTCTCTGTCATAACGTAAAAATACGGAGAACATTTTAAACGTTTCAATGTTTCGTGCCGGATGACTGCATTGGAATTCAATGGCACGCTTTACTCGTCTATTTCGCATTTCTTGAAAATGTTTTGAATGAAAAAAATAGTAACTGCTAGCTGGAACATTCAACAATTGCCAAACAACACAGGGCTATTCTCTGTGAGAGGGAGAGGAACACGGTTCATGATGAGAGCCCAGTCGGGGACAGGCAGTGCGGGTTGGTGGATGTCACAAATGACTGAATGAATTTTTGGTTCTTGGACATGCTGGGTTGGAACAATGTAATATTTTAAAACTTATTCTGTCATTTATGGGACATTTTCCGTGATTTTTCTTTAAACCGTAAACTGTGAAAGCTTAAAACAGTGTTTGAGTATAATAAAATAGCTCAGTTTTAACTGAAAAAAAAAACAGAATTAAAATATGAATTGTGTCACCAGCCATGGTTTCTGTCGAAATTGTTTACTGTTTTCTGTATTTCAATTAATCAATTGGACTAACATGAAAAACAAATCAGTGTAACTCCAAATGGCCTTGCCAACAGATAGACGTCTATTGTTTCAGACATTAAACGTTTATTCTGGTTTTTAATTAATTCTGAGACACAGCCATCAAATTTAATAAAGCAAGCTTGATTCGCTGTAATTTAATTCACAAGTAAATATTGCTTGTACATAATTTGATTAAGAACTGAACAAAAGTGTTTTCATTAGTTTATCTCAAGATCAGAAGTCTGCTAATAGCTCTTGGCACGCGACATTGATGAATTTAAAGCAAGGTTTCTTCATTTGTTATAAACCTATAGTTTGTAATTAACTATTCTGTACTAATATAATAAGGACAAACTCTAGATATCTAGCTTTTGTAAGAAATCTGTTGTTTACTTCTATCATTTTAATATGATATAAGGTCATCCTAACTCTTATAAAACATCCTATTTATGTATTTGTTTTTTTGCCAAAATTTACGACTAAATATTTCACCACAGCCCCATATTTTATCTACATAGGTATTCCCCTGGAGTATGTAACATGGATATCGTTGACCATAACAATAAATTATTCACGTACTATGTTGAATAGCGGTCCTACCAACCTCCCTAGTCATAGGGTTGTCACTGTGCCGGACATGTCATCGATACACGCCGAGCATTCTCAACTATCAATGGACCGCCGTATCACTTCCTTATTGCTATGGAGCTTCCGATAGAGAATAGGTCGCCCTCTCTTAGCCCGAAGATTCTGTAACAGGAAAAGGATTACATTGGAAGCATGGGTTGTATTTTATTAGTAGGTGTACAATAATTTGTTATCACCGATCCCAAACAGATCACTATCGACCTGAAGGCCTATTCTTGTTCCTGTTTCGAGTTTGGATTAAATACTGTTTGGTTACTATCCCAATGACAGATGTCTCGGATTTAATTATACTACGAAAAATATCATTATTTTCGCTTGCTAATCAAAGTATAGGTATTTACTTTAATTATATAAAAGATGCAATGGCAATCATTTTGACTTTCTATTACTATTCAACACCTACGTAAATAATTTAGGAACATTAATTACCAACCGAATTTCATTACATTTCGTGCAAATAAAAATGTCGTACCAATATTAAACGTAATTGAAAACCCAACACATCGGATCAAAGACTTGTAGGGTGTAGGTGCCCCTACCGTTGGCAGCAGCCCTAGTAATCCTGTTTGAGCCGACACGCAGCGTGACGTAGTCACTAGGTGATGTCCTGCTGAATAATTTATGAGGTGAACTCGCAGGATCGTCTTGAGTCGACTCGCTCGTATTTGTCGCTTGTTTATCGAGTTCCGACAGTAGCGATAATTGGGTTTATTCGTCTTTTGTGTCACCTGTCACTATAGGCGTGGACTGTTAGTTTGACCTGAATGTTCAATACAACGCAAGTTGAATTTCAAAGGTTTTGGTTCTAAACTAAATCAACTTGACTTGGATTTTGTAAAACCACTGGGTAATCCGATGTGACACGTATCTACTAACAGAGCCTACTGAAAATGCTTGTCTAATGAAATGAAATGAATAAAAATATTTTTATAAATAATTATTTCGATTGGACTAAGTGTTCTTTATTTACTTTCATGAATTCATCAAAAACAAACATTCTCCTGTAGGTAGCGAACTCGGGCAGCTCAGTGACGTTCAACTGCTCGGTGGAAGGCGGGGACGCGCGGGTCAGATGGTTGCACGACGGCGTCCCGGTGGGGGGCGGGGAGAGTGTGCTGAGGGTTCACGGGGTCGTAAGGGCTCACAGAGGGATGTACCAGTGCTTCGCAGAGAGAGACTTGGACAGCGCACAGGCAGCCGCTGAACTGAGACTGGGAGGTAAGAAGTACTTTGTAAAACAAACATACCGTATTCAAAACTCACACCTTGTTTCCATGGAACCTTCGCAGAAACTACAGAACGCCACTTGCTTACATACTAACTTTGGTTCGTCCACGTTGATACGTCTGGTCATCCACTACACACACGTCGGTTGCTTGTACTACGCAGCTGCCTTTAGTGAAGAACATCACTGAAGTTCAGTATTTAAATAATACCTGAGAATTCATAAAAATCTCTGCCTCGTTGGTCTAGGTGTCACATCGCGACTGCTGTGCACGAGGTCCTGGGATCGATTCCCGGGTCGAACAAATTGTTGTTAGTTTAGTTTATCCATCAGGAATTTCTCAGTAGAAGCCACGGAGCCTGGATTTAGGCCCGGTTGATGGCAATAGGCTCACCCCCTATTACATGGGACTTAAACATAACTAGCAAAATGCGAATAGAGTAATATGGATGTACTGTTGGGTAGCTACATCTCTGCCTAACCCCTTGCGGGATTACAGGCGTGATGTTATGTTATGTAATTCATCAAAATCCCAATAGATCTTCGATTGGGCATGTGTTAAGTGTCTGAGTAGTTCGTCTTTCCACAAGCACTCCACAAAAATGTAGCAAAAGCATTTGTGTATACACGTTACGTGTGCTTCGGTCAGTGTTTACACATTCCTAAATCAATATATTACTAGGACTCCAGTGTTTTTCGATGAGTCTGAGGAAAAAAAATAAGTGAGAATTCGTTAGTTCTGCAAAGTGAATCAAAGTGGGCGAGTGACAACAACAGATTTATTCAAGACAGAATCATAATTGGTAACGGAAATTTTTGTTTTACATTAATAATATTAAAAAATAAGCCCCTAGTCATGTCGCAAAAGTATGCATTTTCGCACAATTTTAATTAGCTTCCTATTTTGATCACGTTGCCAGATTCCACATTTTTAGTAACACTTTGACCGTTCATACCGACGTGTTATGGTATCCGTCACTCATGCATTACAAATCCATAATTTCTGATTGAATTTCGAGACAAAAATATTATAAAATCCCGCCTAAAACATTTCGGTGACACCTGATCCTCAATCAGCTTTCGTCCCAGTTCCATCATTCATTGTTGGCCTAACTCACTAAGAGTTAATTCTACTTGAAATGTTTTTGTTCAGCGGAACCTCCACAAGTACGTGAACGCTCGTATTTATTTCAATTTCACAGTTAGTTTCTACGGATTCACCTTATGAAAATGAGCTGAAAATAAGATTCAGAGAATTTTCCCTATTAAGGTTTTTAATATTAAAGTTGCATCATTTTTTATTTTTAAGTAAGAGATTTTGATAACCTAAAAATGTAATAATTATTCTTTTTGAACAGTTGAAAGCGTCCTACCCTTTCTGGGAAAACCTCAATCATGTCTTACTTATCCATAACAGTTTTATTTATTTTATCTTCGGTCGTGAAAAATCGATACTCCTCACGGAATTAATTCCCTTCAACAAATGTTTAGTCCCATGCCGAGGGTCCATTTGGAACTAACGGACGGTTCAAGGCCGTTTCCACGTATTTGTTTAGGACTTGCCCGTTTCGCCGTTGTGTTTTTGGGATTACCAGATCACTTTTATTTCTACCTTTTGTTTTTATTTTGTTCTAATGATGTTGTAGGGATTATTAGGACTTAAAGGCTATGGAATGTTTAAGAATTCGTAACTGTTATTGGTGTCTGTAATTAGTTTAAAATAATAATCAAATAAGGTCAAATTATGAATATTTGACCTTATTTGATTATTATTTAAACCAATTCGGGGAGAACGCTCGTTATGTAATGTGTTATTATTATGTTTATTGAAACTAATTCATTCCAAATCATGGAGAATGCGTAGGAATTCAATGCGGTATCGACCTAGATATATTTCACATTTTTGTTGTTATTATGATGAAGGATGATGATGTTGTTTCTATTTTATTATAATCTGTTTATAATATTAAACATTTTAGCAGGAATACAAACTATAACTTGTGAAAACAAGTAACAAAATTGAAAAATAAAGACAAAAAAATACTAATTATAGTAGAAACAAAAAAAAAATCGTTCTCGAAATGAAAATTGCTTCCTGATTGGCTGATTAAAGTCCTTTTGAGCGTCGATCGGCCAATTGGTGAGCATTTTGTGGTGTAATTACCAATGGTATAATTTTGCGGAGTGCAGCGCGGTGAGATTTCGTATGTCGTCGGGTTATTGATTAACGGGAGCAGTAATGACTGGACCGGCCATGCGTCACTCGCTGCCGGGACCGCAGGTACAAGTTGAGTGTTGTGGCGGGTCGTAGGCTTGCTTTAGTAAATTTTAATTCGGAATTAAGGCAACAATATTGACAATATCTTATGTGTACATAAGATATTGTCAATATTGTTGCCTTAATTCCCCACATTAAACTTTGCAAGTCACAATAAGATTGCTAAACTATTCTTCTTTCAACATAGCAAAAGGAGATGGCCTACTGGTTGTTTCAATCATATTAATATTTTAGCAAAAGACACAATGCCCTGATATGCTCTGACAACGACTACTTAACTACTTTACAAAGCTTAAGACTTAACCCCGCCCATTCCCCGCTCGGTGAGATCTATTGCAAGCATCAAACACTGGCCCGACCCACAAAGACATTGTCCATGACGACACACCTAAAACCTGCTACTGTATGTATTAGGTACTAGCATAGATAGGTACACCCTGCGGCTAAACTAGGTCACGTAGAACAACGTACAGGAAACATCAGAATTGAGTGATGAAGTGCCGAATAGTTTAATGATACGAAACTTTCTAATGTTTATTTTAAATACAATTTACTTAATTACATAACTTTAGGTCTACTTTTGTATTGTATTAAAAATAATAAAACTCCAGTTTCTGGAATCCAGAATATATTTGCCTAGATCACTGTTTATCATTTCCGTGGGATTTGGAATTTTTATAAGTCGTATCAGGTAGTCAGAAGCCCGAATATCCGAATATAGGTACTACGAAATCATAGCTGTGAAAAAACTAGGCAGATGAATGTTTAAAATACCCAACTATTTATTGGTATGGTAAACGGTCCATATACGTTAAAAACATGAAAGTTTAAAACTACGTTAATCGTTAGTACGTTCAGCAGCAGGAAAAAATAGGCGATATCATAAATACGCAGTCTGACAGCGCTAATACCACAAAGTAAGAAATATACGCGGCGGCCGGAGCCTATGATCCCGTTCAAGCCTTGCTTCAAAAACTTTGCGACTTTGTGTTTATGAATATTACCGATAGAGCCATAATACACGAGGAATGGAAATTAAAAGCTGCTGTTGCTGGTAAGCATACAAATAATATTCTTCTATTTAATTTACAAAGTATATTTCGTAAATTGTTGTAATCTATCGACATAGTTACTTAACTTAAAAAATCTAGATTGCCAAGTCGATCTTGTGAGCGTGACTGCTGGGCATGAGATCCTGGGTTCCACTCCCAGGTTCAGAAAAGTGCTACTGAGATTTTCCGTTAGGAATGTCTCGGTTACCTGGATTCAGGAAGTTTGTGGTGTGACTCCCCGGTGCCTCGGAAAGCACGTCGTGACCCTGATCTGTCCCCGTCCGTGTCGGATTGCTATTCCATTGTACTGTGAGAGCATATCAACAGAGTGTGCAACTGCCTGCCTGTGCCTGCTTCACACTGTACACTATAATATTATCTGCGAGTCCCCGATGAAATTGGTATTTACATCTCCTTTATTTATTTTTATACAAATAAAGGAGAGTCCAGGAGTACCGCTTTCTGAATCAAACCCTTGATCCAGCTGCCTAACGAGAGCCTCCTCAGGTATTGGTCGAGGCTCTTGGCAATTAAGCCATGGGCTGATACAACTGTAGCGGAATATCACCCTCACAGTAACATTTTAGTATGTAGGGTACATCGACAATATTGTGCCCAAATTAAGTTGTCGATGTACCCACTATGCATTGATTTTTTGATGACCAACTTTGTATAAAAGGGACCGCCTTTTTCTAAATACATTCATTCCAATAAGCTTCAGCACTTGCAACTCAAATATACTACGTCGTCATCATCTGGAGTATTATTCCACACCACCTAAGCGCTACATTGGTGACCCCGACGTGATTATTAAGAAGATACCTCCAGATCAAGATTTCATCATGGCACAAGACGGTGAACAACAACTCTCTGGTGTGTCAACGTTGCTGCGCATTCCACCCTTTTGGCGCGACAGAATTCGTCTGTGGTTCGCGCAGTTCGAAGCCATCATGTCTGTGCAGAAGAAAGGCGATCAAGTCATGTTCGAGATCGTCATCGGTCAACTAGAGCGGCAAGATCTCGACGAAATCTCCGACATAATTCTCCGTCCACCTGAGAAAAACCGATACGAAGCATTGAAGAGTCGGTTGTTCCAAGTTTACGAAGAATCCGAGCAACGGCAAGTACAAAGGTTGCTATCTGAAATGGAACTCGGCGACATGAAGCCTTCACAGCTACTACGCCGCATGAAAAACCTCGCCGCCGACAATATCTCTGACTCAGCACTGCGGATTATGTGGACCAACCATCTACCACAATCTGTTCGAGCAGTCCTCGCCGTCAGTGAAAACATCGCGAAACACTCCGATATCCACGAGCTGGCAACGATGGCAGATAAAATTCTCGAGCAGACACAACCACTCGGCGCAGTCGCTGCAGTTTCCTCCGTTCCCACTACCCCGCGTGCATCTACGTCAATTGAAGAGGAAATTGACGCGCTCACCAAAGAAATCGCAGAGCTGAAAGCATACCGATCGCATCAAAATCGACGTAGATCGTTCGACAGACGACGCTCAAGATCGCGTTCATCGAGCAGAGCCAATCACAATCGCGCCCGAAACGACCAATCAGCGACCTGCTTTTATCATCGCAAGTTTGGCAAAGAGGCGCGAAAGTGTACGCATCCGTGTATCTACGAAGACAGCAGCGCCCCCTCGGGAAACTAACGTCTGCGTTGGCTGAGGCGGGAACCAGCGCAAACCACACTTCTTACCGCCTATTTATAACAGACAAAAACTCACGTCTGTCATTTCTAATTGATACTGGCGCCAACGTCTCCGTAATACCAAGCAGAAAAGGCGGGAAAGCTACGCCAACAGACTTTTGCTTGTATGCAGCGAACAACACGGTAATCCCAACGTACGGAGAGAAAACACTACAACTGGATCTCAACCTACGAAGACCATACACCTGGAAGTTCATCATCGCTGCAGTCAGCAGACCCATCATCGGTGCCGACTTCTTGAAAAAACATCAACTTCTTGTCGACATAGCCGGCCGATGTCTAGTCGACAAAGTAACAACCTGGTAGTCAAGGCACCAGTCACTTACTCCGCTGAGCCTACCGTAAGAAGTATCGACGTTGATCAACCATATCACCAGCTACTCAGCAAGTTTCCTGACATTCTACGACCATCATGCATGAAGGATGCTCCCAAACACCGTGTAGAACATCACATTGAAACTACCGGTCCACCAGTACACAGCAAGAGCAGACCACTACCACCACATCGGTACATGTCCGTGAAGAAGGAATTCGAGTCGATGATGCAGCAAGGAATCTGCCGTCCAAGCAAAAGTCCTTGGTCCAGCCCGCTACACGTCGTACCAAAGAAAAACGGCGACCTTCGTGTTTGTGGCGACTACCGCAGACTCAATGACGTCACGAAACCAGACCGCTATCCAGTGCCACGTCTCAAAGATTTCACCTACCTACTTCACGGCAAGAAGATCTTCACAACACCCCACCTAAATCGTGCTTACCAACAACTGCCTGTATACGAACCGGACATCGAGAAGACAGCCATCACAACACCCTTCGGCTTGTTCGAGTTTCCTCGAATGTGTCCTGGTCTCAAAAATGCTGGACAGACATTCCAACGATTCATTCATCAAGTACTCATCGGGTTGGACTACGCATTTCCATTCATTGATGACGTCATCGTCGCATCAGATAATGAAACCAGTCACTTAGAAGATCTACAGGAGGTGTTACGCAGATTAGACGAGTATGGCATCACTGTAAATCCATCAAAATGCGTCTTCGGTAAAGAAAATGTCAAGTTCCTGGGTTATCAAGTGTCGAGCAACGGACTCAAGCCACCACAAGATAAAGTCACTGCTATCACTGCTTACCCCCAACCCGAGACAATTGAAGACTTACGTCGATTTATTGGCATGGTAAACTTCTATCGTGACAGCATACCGAACGCAGCCCACATACAAGCACCTCTCAACGCGTTCCTGCACAATTCGAAGAAACGCGACAAGACAAAGATCGACTGGAACACAGAAGCGTCACAAGCATTCGAGTTGTGTAAAGTTAGCATAGAAAACGCAGCTTTACTCGCTCATCCATCTCCATCACCAACCGACGCCATCTCCCTTATGTGCGACGCATCAAATACCTGCGCAGGAGCTGTACTTCAACAACTTGTAAACAAGAAATGGATACCGCTTGGATACTTCTCAAAGAAATTCTCCGAAACACAACAGCGATATAGTACATTCGACAGAGAATTATTATCAATCTACATGGCAATCAAACACTTCAGAAAAATGTTCGAAGGAAGAGAACTTATTGTTTACACCGACCACAAACCGCTGACTTACGCTATACGCAAGCCTCCGTCCGATAACGATACGCAACGGCGCACGCGTCAGCTGTTATTTATCAGCGAGTTCACGACGGACATTCGACACGTCAGCGGAGTAAACAACGTTGTCGCCGACGCACTCTCTCGTATCGAAACCATCGAATTACCATCACCAATCAACTACGAAGAACTATCACAAGAGCAAGAAAAAGACAGGAATATACCAATCTTATCACAACAAACAAATATTCAACTCAAGAAAATCGTCATACCCGGCACTAACAAGCCAATATTCTGCGAAACGTCTACGTCATACATTCGTCCATACCTACCAGCTGACTTTCGCCGCATCGCATTCAACGCCGTGCACAATGTAAGTCACCCTGGAATACGAACTACGCGCAAACTCATGCAAGATCGTTACTTTTGGCCAGCAATGAATACAGACATTGGCGAGTGGACGAAAGCATGCACTTCGTGTCAGCTGTCCAAAGTTCAACGACACAACAACAGTGACGTCACAGCATTCCCACCGAGCGAACGATTTCAACACATGCACGTTGATATTGTTGGACCACTACCTACATCTTCGTGTGGACATCGATACCTACTCACGATGATCGACCGCTGTACACGTTGGCCCGAAGCAGTACCCCTTCATGAGATAACCGCCGAAATCGTCGCAAGAAAGCTGTACGAAACATGGATATCTCGTTTCGGTTGTCCTACAAAAATAACGACTGATCAAGGACGACCTCGCACAATTACTTGGAGTAGAAAGAACCCGTACTACTGCCTACCACCCGCAGAGTAACGGCATCGTCGAACGCTGGCACCGAACACTGAAGGCCGCACTCATGACACGACTAGCAAACAGCAACAAATGGATCAACGAATTACCTATTGTTTTGATGGGGCTACGAGCCGCCACGCGCACCGATACCAACATAAGTGCCGCGCAGCTCACCTACGGCCAAGCAATACGGCTACCCGGCGATTTTATATCACCATCACCAGCCGCAACGAAGATTGACCACACCTACGTCGATCAGTTACACGACGTGATTACGAAGCTGACACCTACATACAAGCCGCATTCAAACAAGCGATGTATGTTCGTGCACAACGACCTACCAACATGCAGCCACGTGTTTGTACGCGATGACACCGTCCGAAAACCACTGCAGCATCCATACAAAGGTCCATACAAGGTCATCGAACGCAACGAGAAGTATTTCACGATACAGCTACCAGGCAGATCGAGCAACATATCGATCGACCGTCTCAAGCCACACACTATCAACATCGAAGATAATCACGAATACACGAGTACTGAGACACGCCAACCAGCTGCAGCTACCACTGAAGATCACTCCAGCCTGCTTCCAGCCTCGAACACCAACGACCAACGTACAAGATCAGGCAGGATCGTCAAGATGCCCGTACGCTTCGCTAAGGGGGGAGTACTGTAGCGGAATATCACCCTCACAGTAACATTTTAGTATAGGTACGTACATCGACAATATTGTGCCCAAACTAAGTTGTCGATGTACCCACTATGCATTGATTTTTTGATGACCAACTTTGTATAAAAGGGACCGCCTTTTTCTAAATACATTCATTCCAATAAGCTTCAGCACTTGCAACTCAAATATACTACGTCGTCATCATCTGGAGTATTATTCCACACCACCTAAGCGCTACACAACTATCGGCACAATGATCGCTGAGTCCACATCCCACATGTCGACAACCTCGTGAGCCAAGTCAAGATACTTGATTTGCTTATCTTTCTCGGCTTTCACGAGGTTCTCATCATGCGGGACCGTTATGTCTACAATCATTGCGCGCCGCTCTGACTGATCCACCACCACTATATCAGTCTTATTGGCTACAATAGTTCTGTCAGTTACGATGGATCGATCCCAGTACAATGTGATACTGCCATTTTCGAGAACTGGGTCGGGCACATACTTATAGTACGGTACTTCCGATTCCACAAGGTTGTATTTTAGAGCAAGTTGCTGATGGATAATCCTGGCTACAAGGTTGTGTCTATGCAAGTACTCTCCGTTAGCCAGACGAGAACACCCGGAGATAATGTGACGTATTGATTCGCCTGGACGGTGGCATGCCGGACATATGTCAACCGTAACGTCCTTCACAATAAATCTCCGGTAGTTATTCGTCATCATAACTTCATCCATAATTGCACAGACAAAACCTTCGGTTTCTCCAAAGAGGTCCCCGGAACGTATCCAGGCTACGGACGCTGATAGGTCTACATCGGGCCCATGCAGGGCCCGGAAAAAGCGTCCGTGAAGCTCCTTACTTTGCCATACCTCCATGCGGTCGTTAGTGTCAAGCACTACAGGTTTGCGCCAGTTCTCTTTAGCTATGGAGAGCGGGGTGAGCCCCTTGTCCACTGCGACCACATCTCGATGCATCCCCACGTCGGTTTCAAGGAAATATTCCCTGAGACTGCAAGACTACTTATCTTGCGATTGTGAAGAGTCTTAGCGTTTAAAAAGCCTTGACTCCCACACCTCCGCGGGATATACAGTCTCATAACAGAAGAACGCGGGTGATGCATTCGATATGCCGTCAACAATATACGGACCCTCCTATCCAGGGCGTCTAGTTCTGTCTGAGTCCATTTGAGTATGCCGAAAGAGTACATCAGAACCGGCATGACCCAACCGTTGAAGGCACGCACCTTATTGCCGCCTGATAAAAGACTATTAATCATACCCAAATACTCATAGGTTTCAGTTGCTGAGAGGGATCTAAGATTTATGGAATCCGAGAGCTGGGTTCCCACAGATTCCACAATCTCCCCTCGCTTTACATGCATGACCGCACATTTGTCCACACCAAATTCCATCCTGATGGCGCTACTGAAAGTTTCAGTTACTTTCAGTAGCTCCATCAGTTGCAAATCGTTGGGGGCAAAGAGTTTCAGGTCATCCATGTAAAGGAGGTGAGATATAACTTGACCACCTCTCCTCAACCGATAGCCTAGACCTGAATCCTCCAGCAGCGTGCTAAGAGGATTCAAGGCTAAGCAGAACCAAAACGGACTCAAACTATCGCCCTGAAATATACCTCGCTCTATCCTTATCGGCTCGCTATTCCTCTGGATTTGCCGACATCCCGGATAGCGAAGGACTATCCTCCATTGCCCCATACATGACATCAGAAAGATGCGCAGAGTTGAATCAACTTTATGCAACTCTAGCACCCTCATGAGCCATGTATGTGGCACCGAGTCATAGGCCTTCTTATAGTCTATCCAACATGTCGACAGATCCCTTCGGGAACGGCGAACCTGTTGACTAATGGCCATATCAATGAGGAGTAGCTCATTAGTACCGCGGGACCCGTTCCTAAATCCATTTTGAGAAGCGGACATTACAGAATTGTCATCAATGTGTTTGTTAATTTTAGCTCTCAAAATGGATGTAAGAACTTTATAGACTGTTGGAAGACAGGTAATCGGTCTATAATTTTTGGGCTCCGCAGTACTACCCGATTTATGGAGCAGGTGGGTTATCCCTGTTGTCAGGAACTCTGGCAGCGACCCTGACTCTAAGGCTGACTGGAACAGGATCGCCAGGCGAGCGTGCGACCTTGTAAACCATTTAATCCAGAAGTTGTGCAGCCCATCCGGCCCTGGACATTTCCAGTTAGGCAACGGACGGACTGCACGAACTACGTCTTGGGGGCTGATAGTGATTGCCCCCATTTCTGGTACTAGATCGCACGCTCGCTCGACCTCCCGAGTCCATTCACCCTCGGTATGGCTAACAGGCACCGACCAGATGCTGCGCCAGAATGAACACATGGCATCATCATCCGGCAGGCACGTGTCAGCCACACCTTGGTCCGGTCGCTCCCAAGCCCTATAAACCCACATTTCATCTCTTTGGAATGTGCGATTCTGAGTGTATCGGTCCACCCACCGCTTATACCTATGAATACGGTTTGCCCATGCATAAACTTTCTGCTTCAGGAAGTCGATGCGCTCTGTGACACGGGACATGTAGTCTCGAGCACTGATATCAGTCCCCGAGAACGCCCGCCTCACAAAACGCATCACTCTAGGGCGAGTATTGCCCTCCCTGAAGCAGATCAGTTTGCCGATGAGTGCTCTGGCCTCACCAATACGTCGTTCAATCCTGTACTGCCATGACGGTATAATTATTAAGCCAAAAATATCAAACGTTTTGAAAATTAGTCATAATTGTAAGCATTTGCATTGTAGCGCTGTCTATAGATGCCGAAAATGTGAAATACGTTGCCAACTTTAATTGAAATGCTTCATTTACTTGAAATTTCACCGGCAGACGTTTTTCAAACTAAAACACGTAAATACGGCTAAGTGGCAGAGCTTGTATGGAAATAGTTCTCCGTTTGAAGTTTTTCATGTAAAATCCGACGTATTACAAAACAATTCAATTTTTGCAACACTAATACAGCATCTTCTAAGTAACAAAAGTACTTTACTACAAAAGCTTTGTAACAAGCTTCATGCCTCCAAACAACATCTTTTGCAGGTACTTCACAGACTTTGCGCATATAAAGGAAAAGAGTGCAGAACAGTAAGACGGTCTAAGCCTTCAGTTAAGTGAAACCTGCTCTCTGTGCAGTCCGCTACAATGCAGCTACTGTGTATTCTAATGAAATGTACAGGAAAATACACAGTGAGCAAACATTCTTATTTAGCTGGAATTTTGTCATTCGCTTGCAAAGAAACGGGAATATGCTCGGTGCGTAAAACCGTTGAGAGCTGAGGCGAATATTTTGGAAATAAATGTGGGTAGATGTGGCTAAGAATGTTACAAACGAATGTGATATCTGAACTGAGAAGAATAACTTTTTATCAACGAAACAATTATTTGACAAATAAAATTTGTTGCAGTGGCACATCACAGAACTTGTGGTAAAATAAAACATAACTTCAAAAAAGGGTGAATAACGAGTTTTAGAAATGGGTTACCATACAGTTGCGTCTGAAAGAGCCAATGTTCTGAAATGACAAACTTCATTATACCTGCACACAATTACCTCAGAACCTACATTATTACCTTCAATAATTTTATTTCTGCCAAACTTACCTCTGTTCTATACCCCGGAAGCGCCACCACCCATGACTAATATCTTACCTATAAGTCCACCTGCTGCGAGGTACGGTAGCCATAACTCGGGCAATAATGTCGCGGACAGCGCATAAGTCAGGCCGGGGGATAATCCGGATAGCTCTAATGGAATAATAGAGACGATCTATGACGTCATATATTTTGCGAACTAGCTGGATTAGTGCTGGTGAGCAATGGTTTTCATTACTTTGTTGTACTGTTTGTGTAGGACTGGTACTACGAAAATCGGAAATTTTTAGTTTTTTTTGGAATGCGGGGTGAGGCGATGTACTTACATTGAAAGTGTGAAAAATTATCCCTAAAATAATCTTGTAGATATTTTACTTAGTGTACCTATATTTTGACCATATTGTTATCTAACTCAGCACGGAGGGACAATTCTTTCTGTTTGGTAGAATATACATACTTTAAGCTGTATATTTTTACTAAATATGGCTTAAAATAAGAGAAATCAATGGCAACCAAAAAGATTTGCACTAAAGTAGGTAGGTACCTATACAAATAAAATTCCCATTGGATTACAGTAAACGCCATTTACGTTATCGTCGTTTGAATTGTATTTATAGTTTATCCTACAATTGTATTAATCCTTATCGTGCTTACTAATTACCATCGAATTGGTCTACCCATTCCTATCGGATCAAACCGTCAGCGTATTGAACACCGGATTACGCCTTTATAATGCAACAATGCAATTAGAAGCAGGTTCTAATGCTAACTGAAATGTACTATGATATCTGGCAGCCATTTGCATAATGCTATAAATCGGCTCAGCGCTGCGTTCTGGGGAAGTCCTGTCCAACTGATTTGTAACGTTAGGCGTGTTTTGCACTAGCATGCCAAGGATTCACGGATGACAATGTGACAGGCAGCAAGTAAGTGAGACAAACTTGTTCACTAGTTTGTCACCACATACTAGGTACCACAAAGATGATTTTACAATAAAATATTATAAACCGCCTAGCTGTTTCCTATCTCAAATTACCAGAATGCTCATTTGTACAGAACGAAAAGTGGCCTCAGCCCAAAAACAGCGACGGCTCAACCTCTATTTGACAGTGCGATGGATTATTATAACTAGACTAAATCAAAACCTTTTTTTGGAAAATCTTATTAGTTAATTAATAAAATGTGTAGAAATATCATGAGTCGCATTTGTTAGTAAATCCACTTATTGGATAAGAGCGCTACTGAAATTAAAGATTACTATCCAGTTTCAACCGAGCAGCCTGGCAATGACCCAAGGAATTATTTCATTAAAAGTATATTTTATTAAATAATTAAATCCGAGGAGTAAGCAGCAAGCAGCTAAGTCCCCGTTAATTCTTCAGGCTAAGACCAACATTCCGAGCGAACAGTTTCCATCGCCTGCAAACTTCGAGGGCCTGTTTTAAATATTTTCACTCTTGGATTCAGCTTGAGTTTGGCAACAGTTTAATACTTGTTAAGACTACTTTGAATTAAAATAGTTTCTAAGGATACTATCGCTCATTTGAGTTGTATATAAGATACAGATTTAAGAAATGAAAATTTTCAAATGCACATTTTACACTTTTGGGGAAGTTTTAAATTATTAACAAGCAACGCCATCTAGTTTATTTTGTTGGAAAGATGGCTATCAACTTATTGCTCTAACAATAAGGTAAGCAAAAAAGCAAAACTTGAACTCATGCATTCATTCATACGTTTACCAGCCATTTTCCTAGTACTTACATGCATGTTGTAATAAAATATACTTACCTACACAGCAAGATATATCACTTTCCATCAGGGAAGAGCGACCGGTCCTGAGTCGGCCATTTCTAAGGCTTCTGGTCTAGAATCTTAAAGGGTTTCCTGGAGATAGCCTTCACCGTTGCTGCTTTCTAGTTCATAAATGTATGTATATATTGTATGTTGCATGTTGTGTAAGTTTAACGAAATTCTTGTTAAGTATGTCATGCACTTGCTCGCCTTTGTTCCCTTAGATTGTGAAATAAATATCTACTTTGTAGGCAGGGTGTAGCGGTAACGGAAATTAACATTGCTTAGTACCTAGTTTATCAGAAAATATAAAAAAAAATCGTAGCAGACATTTAAAAAACTAAACTGGTTTTAAAAATCCATGTTTGACTTATGCACCATTTTTGCATTTCCTGTATTCCTTTTAACATCATTTCAATAAAGTCAAAACAACTAATAAGAAATAACCGCTTATTTCCCGTTCAAATAACACACAACACATAAGGCGCAGTGTCCGGCGGACGGCCGCTCAGGCAGATAAGCGCATCGCACACAATTATACAATTAGCCGACTATCAGCGGCATCTGATATAAATTCGCGCAAAACGATGCAACGTTTACAAGAGCTGGCTTGTGAGCGGGCGCCGTGCCAACTGGGGTGGGGACTAAGTGATGGGTGACAGCTGCGTACATACAGTTAGAATAAGTACCCACTGATTTTTTTTAATACTTAGGTGACGACACATTACTTTTTTACATAAATATTCTTTAATGAACCTGCAACAATTTTCAATTTTTTCAACTTCCAAATCAAGATATTCAACGCAAAAACGAGTCAGTGAAATTATTTAATTACCAATAAGCTAACTTGTGTTCGCCTTTCTAAAACACTGGCATCGGTCATTTGTATGCCAAGTCATTGTGAATAGCAGTTTCTGACAACATCGTAGCGTAAACTCCATGTAAAAGCCCCGTTAACGGCCACGTGCCCATTGTAGAAACAGCCATTTAAAACAAATTCCTGTCTCTATTTTACTCCTGTTAAATTCACTTTCTCACCAAGACCCCCGCCACCTCCTCGCCTTGCACCACACGCTGACATATTGTCTGTCACGGCGTCCGGTACGGCCTGTAATAAAGCTCTCAGAAACGCTAGCCGCTCACAATTTAGACCCTCATAATTCCGGCGGCCATTGTATTCATTCGTTATAATGTTAGTGTAGCGGCTAATTGAATTTATTTGCCAAGATTTATGACCGCATGCCGACTGGCAGTTGGATGTTTTGAATCCCGGATGCAAAGAGATTAAGGAATGCAATGAGCGAGTAAAGTTGTGTAGCTTGTGATTCTATGGTGAATAAAAGTAATGTTTAATTACTATTTTCCAGTAAGTAATTACGGAAAGAGCTGAGAATGTTTTAGCATCGAATAGCACTGAGATAACTTGTAAGAGCTGTTTGTTTAAGCTTCAAAGGAATCGAATGTCTTAGGACGTCAATTACACACGGGAATGTAGAAGTCGGGTGAAGTCGGGTGGGGATCACAATAATTGTTTATTTTTGTTACTTAGTAGTAAACCTATAACAAAACAATACATTGTTCGACGTTAAAGCAAAGCTGCTTGATATGTATATTTACATTGCAACCCTTTTAAGTACATGGAGCTCTTGCAGTAAACTAGTAGGACTTACTCATACTACCCTATTTTATGAACCCTTTAACAAACATTACAAACGCTGCTTAGCTCTCGGGTTAACAGGATATTAGTAATGCACCACGTTTAGTGCACTGCATTAACTCCATGCGTAACTTCTAGTGTAATGACTTCAGTAAACTGTAAGAAAGTCTAAGCAAGAAGCATTATAAACTGTGCTGAGTGGACCTAAAAGCCATTGTACTGTAGTCCCCACCTGTGACCTATTGCAATAATTAGGTACACAATTGCTCGCAGATCTTCATTAACTTGTCTTGTATTTCACAAGAGTGTGCAATGAAGCATAATAAAATCATTAAGAAATCGTTGAATTATTTCTCTGATACAACGAGTAAGTTGATTTTACGGGAGGTACCTAGTTTATATTTTTAATCTTAGTTGGCGCTATCTTCAAAACAGCTGTTTCATTTACATTAAATTTAATTGCTATGATTTCAAATACAAACAAAGGTTTATCTCGCGAACCCCGTCGCTTCTCCAACATCACTCAGTATCTAACATTATAACATAAACAATGATGTGTCGGCGTCACGAGTGCGATAAATCCGCCGCTAATGGCGGATACCCGTTATGATCTGTGATAAACGACCGCCATACATTCGGCTGTACACTGATTGGATTTTGTTGTGATGTAAGACTGTTGTTTGGGAGAATATTTGTTGGTCACTTATTACTACTTGTAATCTGTGTCTGGAATTATCAGGACAAAGGCTACAAATTAGTACGTGTCGAGTGAATGTGCTTCTTCTGTTAATGCCGAGGATTTTTCCCATTTTAGTTCCAGCTTGAATTAACGTTAACCTAACGTTCTGCTTTAAGCAATCAGCTGCTTTAACTACTTAACGCTTACTAAAATCAATGAACTGATCATTGATTTTAGTAAGCTTTAAGTAGTTGTGCTGTATGATCAATATTCGTATTTATTTTGTTTCGTTTGGCATTCGCTTTCAGAACTTCTCTTATTTCTACAACTACTTTCAATGGGATTGACATGAGTTTCGGTAACTTATGACATTTTCACACATGATTCAAAACGTGCATCTAATTGATTCATCATCATCTGCCTAGCCTTTTCCCAACTATGTTAGGGTCGGCTTCTAGTCTAAAAGGATGCAGCAAAAAAAAATGCGTGTGAATCTAATTGATTATGTTATTTTAAATTATTATTTTTAAATTAAATTACTTATTTTGTTTTTTTTTTTTTTTTATTGCTTTATTATGTATTTTGATTTTGAATAATGTTATTTTTTTTATGTTTTGTCGATTTTGTGTATGACATTATGGATATTTTTAATTGTCTGACTAAATAAATAAATTGAATTGAATTAACTTTTCCATCAACTTTATCACTGACAGAATGTTGCTTTATCTGGGCCCTCTAAACGAAGAAGATTTATCTACAGCAGTGTAAGAAAATTTTCAGTCATAAACTTGGATACAATTTATTTACAGATACAGCCCCAGAGCTCCACTACACATTCATAGAACAGGCGTTACACCCTGGACCTTCCCTGGCGCTCCACTGTGCGGCATCCGGCAGTCCTCCACCAAGATTCACCTGGTTGTTAGATGGTCAGGCCGTTGAAGAACACAATACACCACAGAGGTAGCTTTACCTTAAGTAATTTTTCACGTCCAAAAGAGATGGAATAGGTTATCCAGTCTATGGCATAGGTTGTGACATCATTTCGATACATTCTTTAACTAGCATGCGATAAAAAGTATGATGTACCATAGCTATATCGAGAAGTAAGCAAAATGTGTGCGACATAGGACGCTAATATAAAGATTGAAGAAACAATTGTGGCAAGGGGTCGTATATTGCGACGTTCCAATTTTCGGAGTACGATTCCCGAGGGCTTTTAACTTTGACTATTTTGGGTACGCAATTATACGAGCTGTTATAACGTCCCATGTGCGTTCTCATGCACATAATGATAATCCATGATTTCCTTTAATATCAGTATCTTATTTTTGAGTTTGAAATGAGTATTCATAGTCACACTGGGTCCGTGTGTTGGGCCGTCCTCTCTCACTGAGAGGAGACCTGTGTCCTCTTAGTGAGAACATTATAGGCTGATTATAAAATTTACGATAAACTTCCTAGGCAACTGTCGACATAGCTCTTTGATACAGAAGATCATTAATACCTTTAAAATATTCTATTTTCCATTCCCAGAAGTATAACCCAGTTCATGAACTCGAACGGCGACGTGGTGAGCTATATGAACCTCACATCAGTTCGACCTGAGGACGGTGGACGCTACACCTGCAGAGCGCACAACTCCAGGGGAGCTGTCGAACATTCCACAAGACTCAATGTTTATGGTAAGTTATCTAACATTTCAGTATTTCGCTAGTCTGCGCTTTCAAAGTGTTACCTCGTCCATTTTTGAAGTTGGTTTAAGGAAAATGCGCTAAGTCACCCCGCAAAATTCAATCTGTTAAGTTAGTGCTGTGTTGTGACTTTTCCTCGCATGTTTCTCTATAATGGAATATGACAATTTAAATGATATAAGTGTAAAACCACTTGAAATAGGAAGGACTTTATCCACTCTTCCAGGACCACCATCAATAAGGAACATCGGTCCCATCCGGGTGGTAGCCGGCGTCAACACCACCATCTACTGCCCATTCTCCGGATTTCCAATCAGGTTGATGGAGGTGCATTTGCTTAGTAAACTTATAAGTTTCATTTTTGTTTTGTTTTCGTAGTTCGATGTTAGATGACCTTGTCTTTACTCTTCAAACTAGTTGTGGATGTTTCTTCTTTGTAGTAATCTCCTGACCTATCTTAAAATACTCTGTTACAACCCTTTTAAATAAATAGTTGCACTTAAACCCAAAATAGCCCTAGTTGTAGGTAAGTCTGGTTCAGATCAGCACTATCATCAAATTACCAACCCTTACTTCTCTACCTTACAGTGAGATCCGTTGGCAGCGTGGGGGTATGGACGTCAGTTCTACCGGAGGCCGTGCCTTATCAGGAGTGGGAGGAGAACTGCTGCTGTGGCCAGCGGAGCCTGCTGATGCTGGAGTATACTCCTGCAGAGTGACGTCTCCATCGGGGCAATACGCTCAGAAGGATGTTCAGATTTTTGTAAGAAGTAAGTGTTGCTCCCTTGACGTCGTTTGGTAAAACGAGCTCACAGGCTACAACTGCATGTGGCAGTTCACTCCAATATCTTTGAAACGTTTATACATTAAACGTGTGTTGGCCAATTATTGATGTTACAACACATTACACACTGTTTTTTATTTCAGATCCACCGAAAATAGCAGGATTTTCGTTTCCACTCGACTTAGTAGAGGGCAGTTCGATACAAGTATTATGTGGGATAACGTCTGGTGACAAACCTGTTTACTTTTCCTGGCTCAAAGATGGGCAACATATACCATCAGGCTTACAAGTAAGAGACTTCTTACTACAATAACACTGCTATATTCATTCATTTAGTTTTCTATCAGACTTAGTTTCATGTGAGCTTAAGGTTGCAGAAAGAGTACTAATCGTGGTCCTTCAAACACTGATTTCGTTTACAGGTTCAAGAGAAGTCATTGGATGAGTTCAGTTTTCTTATATTCTCTCACGTGACTTCAAAACATAGCGGAGACTACACTTGTGTTGCGAGCAACTCTGCAGCTGAAGTCAATCATACTGCTAGGTTGGCTGTAAAAGGTAATGTGAAAGATTCCTTACCAATGTCAAAACTCCGACATTGGTCATTGATAAGCTGAGCTTTGTCTGTTTGAGTGTCAAATTCTTGATGCCCAAACATTTTGTTACATTTCAGTTGCGCCATCATGGGTTTACGAGCCTCAAGACGTTTCAGCTCTCTTAGGGACTCAGATCTTGGTACATTGTTCTACTAAAGGATACCCAGAACCAAGGATCTCTTGGCTTAAGGGCCATGGTGAGTTTTTATTTAGAGCCATTTCATCCCCAATACTAAAAATAACAATATAAACGATTATCTTCTCACAACACTAAAATCGCCAATCCGCCTCGAGAAAGCGTGGTGATTACTGCTTGTTTTCACTAGTAACTGCTAGTATTTTTATTTCTAACACTAGTCTTGCTTTTCCGAATATATTTGTTTTACTAGGTCTGTGATATACGTCCAATCTGTCTCAGGGTCTGGAGTAGGTGATTTCAGACCAGTATCAAACCTGGACCTTCAGTTCTCCATGCTACCCAACGGATCTCTGAGCATAGCCCCAGCAGCCCATCATCACGAGGGACAGTACATGTGCCGAGCAGAGAACGGGATTGGACGGGGACTGTCAAAGATTATAGCAGTTTCTGTCAATGGTAGGTAATAAGATTACTTTTCGTTTTTTACTTAAGCTTAAAATATCAATACTTTTTGTTTCAAAAATACGTAAGGAGCGATGTCTAGATGTATCTTCATTATAATTATTTCGATTATAAAATCATTGTGCTTAGAAAAACTTTGTTATTTTGAAAGCCGCATTATTTCTTTTTCTTCTTGATACTCGGTTGTTCAGGGCCGCGACCTATAATGTTGAGTCCATTACTTCACATTCATTAATCCCACTTTTCAGAGCCGGCTCACTTTGAGTTTTCGTCACGCAACATGACAGTCAAAAGAACAGCACAGGCGACGTTACAGTGCGACGCACGAGGTGACCCGCCCATACAACTGCAGTGGACGCATAACATGAAAAGAGTAGATCTTACTACTTACAGGTGAATAATTATAATCTTAATAAAAAAATGGATAAAAAATGGATAGGACTGAAAAGATGGTTTACCATCTTTTCAGTCCTATCCATTTTTTATTCTGTTAGAAACACTCCACCATGGCGGTTAACAATTAAATTATTTCTTACGACTTTTGACACAAAGACTCGGGTCTAATGAACTTTAAATGTAAATAAATCAATTGTTTAATTTTCAGGGTATCGGTGTCAGAGAAACGGTCAGAGAGCGGCGTGAGCTCGCAACTAAGTATAGCGCACGCCGAGCGTCACGACTCTGGGGTGTATCGGTGTCGAGCTGAAAATGCTTACGGAAGAGATGAGCTACTAATATACCTTGCGGTCCAAGGTAACTGACCAGTTAAAGTCAGGCTAAGAAGAGAATGTTCATCAAAAAGTAACTATAACATTCGCAGAGCCACAAACCAAGCGTTAATATTCTGTGTTTAATATACTATCAAAACCTTAATTGTAAGGTTTTCTTTACTAATTCTAAACTATTACTATACACAAATTTGTTACTTTGATATTTTCTTCAAGTACCCGAAAATTCATTGTTCAAAGTTACTGAGTCATTTAGTAAAATAATTAATTTTACCTTATTATACTTTTACTAATTGAAATACTTCTGCAGAGTTCCCCGAAGCCCCTCTGGGTCTACACGTGTCGCGTCGCTCCGGGCGCGGCGCCACGATCTCGTGGCGGCGCGGGTACGACGGCAACGCGCGCGTGCTGCTGTACCGCCTGCAGTACCGGGTGGTGGGGGACGCGCGGAGACCTGATGCCGGGGACTGGGCCGAGGCGCCGACTAGAGATGTGCCCGCTGACAGGGTGCTGGTGAGGTGAGAACGTCTACACTTTAAAATTTGGGTTCCCCTGAACTTTAAGTAACCTTGGAAAGTTGAATTTTCCGTAAATACAGGTATGTTGTAATTCAAAAGCTGTATAGACTAATTTAAGTTTTTGCTTGAATGGTTGGTTAACTTGTGCCCGATTGGTGACAATATTATAGGCTCGCCCATTGCGTCTATTACATGGCTAAATATGTGTTTACCTACGAATTATACCTAACCTTTCGCGGTTTACAGCCCTGATTTTATGTTATGGTTGATTGATTTAACCATGAGTCAACATTAATATTATGATCAATTTTAACATGTGTGGGTCGATCAAGAAATACACATGTTTGTTTGACCAGTCTTTAAAGATTAAGTCTGTTTCTCGACGAAGGTTTGCTTCGCGACAGATGTTTAGCTTAGATAATTATAATCTGTTACAGACAAGACCCGGATGCGACAACTACGGAAGTGCACCTAGAATACCGAGTGGAAGGTCTTCGACCCGCTACTGCGTATGCGCTGAGACTCGCAGCGGTTAACGCTATCGGCGACAGTGATTACTCTGACCCCGTCATCTTACAGACTTTGGAAGAAGGTATGACTTAGCCAGACTCCGTGGAGGTACACTGAGCAAGATATTTTCCTTGGCTAACTAAAAGTACTTTTTTTCAGCTCCATCTGAACCTCCTCACAATGTTCAAGTGCAAGCTACTGCTCCGGGAGAATTGCTCGTCAAATGGCAGGTGAAATGTTTATTCCTAATCTACTAAATAGGGGTAGAAATCAATGATTTTGTTGTTTGATCTGTACTGTACGTCCATTTCAACATGAATGATGTAACCGAGGCATAAATAGTTTGGTTTAAACATGGAGTTTCATGCCCGTTATTCTTAGATATCGAGATTTACGCTTTAGAATGGGACTAAACATTTATTTTATTTTACCGTGTAATTAATTACTGTAGATGTTGTGAAGGGACTGTATTTTAATCCTACTAAATGCACGGATTTTGAAAGTTTTATTCAAACTCATAAAACAATACATACGCAGGCACCACCTCAAGAGTCCTGGAACGGTGAACTCCTGGGCTACGTAGTGACCTGGCACGAGGCGAGTGCCGCCGACAATGCGTCGGCGGCGCTCACCGCGGCGGGCTGGGGCGCGTCGCACGCCGCGCTGGTGGCGCTGCGCACGCACGCGCAGTACGAGCTGCGCGTGCGCGCCTTCAACGCCGTGGGCGCCGGCCCGCCGTGCGCGCCGCTTACTGCTACCACGCTGGAAGGAGGTGGGATTACGATTTTTGGTATATTTAAGCCTTCACAGCCCATAAAGTGAACATTTACTATTTGAAAAGTACCGTACCGATTGCGAAACCTCGTTGGCCGCTGCAAACATAATTTGGCGAAATGGAGTATTATTGATGCACCCAATACTCAGAGCGAATGTAAAAAGAATAAAGAAAGAAAACAGACTCAATCTTTAAAGATTGGTCAAAGAATCTCCCATCGTTTGGAGTGTCCCAAGTGTCCGTTCTCCTAGAAATAAATGTGGCCAGGTTCAAAAACTATAGTAATATAATATTATAATATATTCGTATTTTTCGTATATAATGACGGTTCATATTATATACCGTCATATATACGAAAAGAAGAAAAAGATTGTCAACATAAAGGTTGCAAGTAATCTCAATATCACTCAACCAAGCTAGCTTTCTGATTATCCGTCTCCAACATAACGTCACGGTAGAAATTCCTTATGATTTCATACAGATATTGTAGAGAACCTTATTCCTCATGTTCAGCTCCCGAAGCCCCACCGGAACGAGTCCGTTGCGAGCCACTGTCAGCACAGTCGGTGCGTGTCTGGTGGGAACCACCGCCACCTGTGTCACGAGGCGGAGTGTTGCTTGGATACGAAGTACTTTATGAGGTGCGTTAATAGTTAATAGCTATAACTTACATCTACCGGGCGTTATTATGGCTCACTGAGTTTAAAAAAGGGCATAATTAGTGTCATAAGTATGAGTGTCAGAGACGACACTTAACACAGCTGATTTGTTTTTTCTTTCGATGTGCTTTAAAACACATCGCGTACTGTCAATCAATCCTACACGGTTAAATACTTGAAGTCTATAATGTCCCCGTTTCAAAACTTTTGATATAATACTTGATAATTGTTAATCACTATATTTCCACTCCACAGACTGTCGACGAGCTGGAAAGTCAAGTAGAAACCCGTCGCTCAGGCGGCATGGAGACTGTCCTACAAGCATTACAAAGAGCTGCCAACTACAGCATAGCAGTGCGAGGCAGAACTGCCGCTGGTACGGGGCCTACCTCAGAACCAGTTTATTGCGTCACGCATGAAGATAGTGAGTATTATACCAATCCCAAATACTGTAACAAAGCATGATATTAAGAACTCTCCAGTTGGCTACCACACTAAAGATTAATTATTTCTAAACCGAAGGTGTGCCAAAAAAAGTTAGTTCGGGATCATTCTACTCAACAGTACCCAAAAGTAGAGGAACTATTGCTATTCACGTATACCAATCATGATCGACGGAACGAATTCCATTAGAAGAAAATTCTTGCAAACAAATAATCCAATCGTTTCAATTCCTATGTCTGTACGTACAATTAAGGTACTATTCAATAGGCAGTATCTATAGGTATTATAAATATTTCAGTACCGGGAGCTCCGATGGACATAAAAGCGGTAGCGAGCTCGGAAGACACGGTGATCGTGAGCTGGCTCGCACCGCTGCAGAAGAACGGCAAAATTAAGCACTACACCGTATACAATAGACCACAGAGGTTTGTCTGTCATAGTAATAACGACATTTATTCAGTCTTGAGATATACCTTAATCGACTACAAAGTAAGGTGGGCAGTCGCTATAGGTAGGTACATGTTAGCCTGGTGGGATACTCCAATGATCCAAAGTGTGGCTGTGGAGCCATATTCTACCTACCTATACTTTAAGGGATCTGTTCGAAGCCACTGCTAACGCTCTCGATTTTATCGAATTGTGGGTCATCGATATAGAATCAATTAGACATGCGTGCCGCATGTGTACTAACCAATAGAGTACACGATTTTCTACAAGGTGTAACTGGACGCTTCAGCATTCTGTCCACCAAACCAAAATTAAGTCTACTTAAAAACTGTTGTTGGGAAACGACTTTTTTTTTGGGGTGAAAAATCACGTTTTACTAACTAACTCCGTGTAACGCACTCAAAACATTGTGCTGCTGGATGCATTGAATAGGAGGTACAGGTGTCATGTAGGAATTTAAGGTAAAGTAATAACATTAAAAACTAGTTTTAAAAAAAGTTGGAACATTGACCAATATCTCAGTAACTAGAAGGTACCAAGGTATGCTCTAGAACAAAAAATGACGGACAGAACAATATAGTGCCTTTCGGCGATGTTTTTTTACACCCATTATAAAAACTGTTTTACTTATCAAACAGAACAGGCCAGCACTCTCAGATGATAGTTCTCCACAAAGACGAGGAGGAAGAGTACCAGGTGGAAGTACGAAGTCTTCAGGAGCATCAAGTGTACGAGTTCTGGGTTACGGCAGCCACTGCTTCTGGCGAAGGGGAGATGAGTGCTATTGTTGCAAGGAAACCGAATGCTAGAGGTGAGCTTTCTTAAATTATGCTAAATAATAAAAGCCGCGGGGTCGACTTCACAATTAAGCAATGCTTAGGTAAGTAGACAGGTGACCATATATTACATACAGAGCCTCAAGACTGGGAAAGCACGTTAAGGCGAGGTTATCCAGATAAACGTCGTTTTGTATTGTGTTTTATTCCTATATAGCACGGATTTAAATACTGAAAAAAATATATTACATATTTCACACTTCGATCTAGATATTTCGGCACAGCGATACACGATTACTTGCACTTTGTTGCATCCAATTAAATCGCAAAGACAAGTCTAAATGATGGTTTTTAATATTACTTCATTTGAGTTATATTAGGTATTTAATAATAAAACTTATACCATTATAAAGGTCGTAAAAAATGTGACAGTACACGGCGATCATAATTTGAAATATTAAAAAAACCTATACCACCATTTCCAAAATTTGCTGTTTTCATCATTTCATACTCGCATCGCGTGCTTCAGTCCCGAGCGGAACGCGTTGGAGGTCGGACGTGTGCCAATTTTTCGAACCCGCCACCCCACCCCCGCTAAGTTCTGTTACGAACTGAGCCAAAAATAGTTTGTAAAAAATAATACTTAGTAAACACCGAGCCTAGGTTTATTTGAAATGTCATTTGTTCACAAAAGTACAGTAGGTACCTAATAGGGAACGTAGTCAGAAGGTATAAGATAAGAGTTACGCATTAGAAAGAGAGGCAGCTTCTAGGAGAATATAACTGTAGATAATTAGCGCTGCGCGGCTTGAATTGAACTTGGAGCTCGTGGCTAAATAATAACAGCCGCTCGGATCAATCTTTAGGTTAAGCCGCGCTTGCCTAGGTTGGTCTGTGGATGGGTGACCACCCATTAAATACCGAGTTTCCTCCGTGCCTCGGAAAGCACGTTAAGCCGTTGGTCCCGGGTGTCATTTCTAGATCTTTGACAGTCGATAGGTAGTCAGTGGCCCAAAAAGTCTGACAAGCAGTCTTTCCAAGGGGTATCGTATTACCCAGTACTAACTGGGTTGTGGAGGTCAGATAGGCAGTCGCTCCATGTAAAATACTGGTATTCAGCTGCATCCGGTTAGACTGGAAGCCGACCCCAACATAGTTGGGAAAAGGCTAGGCAGATGATGATGGCTTGAATTGAACTTTATTGTGTCGTTGCAAAAGTCGCTATTTATGATTTCGCAATATTATTTATAAATTTCGGTAATTTTGGAATGGGCAACTACAGTACTTTCACAGTTATTATGCCTTTTGAATGGGACTGTAGCTTCATTTTATTATCTTTTTTTCCACAATTCAAAACTGCCTGTAACTGGCCTACTAAAATCAAAACATTTATTCCAATAATTTCTTTTTGTAAGGAGTTCTAAAAAAGTTTTGTAGGGAACCCGGTAAGCCGAAGATTATCGAGTTCGACATGGGCAGAAAAAGAAAGTATGTAGGGGAGAACGAGATAGAATGAGTAATGGTCGATATCGTATTTTGTACGCACGACGACCGATCAAGCTGTACAAAACCAGTTTATGCGGATCTCTCATTGTAAAGGAAATCTATACAAAGCGAGGCCAATTTATACTGGAAATGACAGCTTCGTGTGCCGCCGTGTGTACCTACTAGTTTTTTTCATTTTGTTGACTTATTTACATATTAAAGATAAAATCAATTTAATTTTTTTTATTTTACTTCCTCTGCATTTTATGCATTACTTTTTTTCGGTTTTTTCGTCATGGGTGTCATTTTCATGGTTTTCGGGGTCGCTGATAACGAAAATTAGGTCAAAATTAAAATTCAAGATTGCGCCAATGAAAATTTTCGGTTTTGTCGTCATGGGTGTCATTTTCATGGTTTTCGGGGTCGCTGATAACGAAAATGAGGACAAAATGAAAATCCAAGATGGCACCGACAAAAAATTTTGGCTTTTTCGTCATGGGTGTCATTTTCATGGTTTTCTGGGTCGCTGATAACGAAAATGAGGTCAAAATGAAAATCCAAGATGGCGCCGACAAAAATTTTTGGTTTTGTCGTCATGGGTGTCATTTTCATGGTTTTCGGGGTCGTTGATAACGAAAATTAGGTCAAAATTAAAATTCAAGATGGTGCCAATTAAAATTTTCAGCTTTGTCGTCATGGGTGTCATTTTCATGGTTTCCGGGGCCGCTGATAACGAAAATGAGAACAAAATAAAAAACCAAGATGGCGCCGACGAAATTTTTTGGGTTTTTTCGTCATGGGTGTCATTTTCATGGTTTTCGGGGTCGCTGATAACAAAAATGAGGTCAAAATGAAAATCCAACATGGCGCCGACGAATATTTTCGGTTTTTTCGTCATGGGTGTCATTTTCATGGTTTTCGGGGTCGCTGCAACGAAAATGAGGTCAAAATTAAAATTCAAGATAGCGCCATTGAAAATTTTCGGTTTTGTCGTCATGGGTGGCATTTTCGTGCTTTTCGGGGTCGCTGATAATAAAAATGAGGTCAAAATGAAAATCCGAGATGGCGCCGAGGAAAATTTTTGGTTTTTTCTTCATGGGTGTAATTTTCATGGTTTTCGGGGCCGCTGATAACGAAAATGAGGACAAAATGAAAATCTAAGATGGCGCCGACGAAAATTTTCGGATTTTTTGATCATGGGTGTCATTTTCATGGTTTACGGGGTAATTGACAAAAAAAATTTTTTTTTTTTTGTTTTTATTTTGAACTTATTTTCGTTATCAGTGACCCCGTAAACCATGAAATGATACCCATGACGTGAAAATAAAAAAAAAAATTTTGGTGCTATCGAATTTTCATTTTGACCTCATTTTCGTTATCAGCGACGACAGCGACCCTAAAAACAACGAAAATGACACCCATGACGAAAAAAACCGAAAATTTTCGTCGGCGCCATGTTGAATTTTAATTTTGACCTCATTTTTGTTATCAGCGACCCCGTAAAGCATGAAAATGTCACCCATGACGACCAAGCTGAAAATTTTCATTGGCGCCATGTTGAATTTTAATTTTGACCTTAGTTTTGTTATCAGCGACCCCGAAAACCATGAAAATGACACCCATGACGAAAATACCGAAAATTTTCGTCGGCGCCAGCTTGGATTTTCATTTTGACCTCAGTTTCGTTATCAGCGACCCCAAAAACCACGAAAATGACACTCATGAAGAAAAAATCGAAAATTTTCGTCGCCGCCATCTTGGATTTTCATTTAGACCTAATTTTAGTTATCAGCGACCCCAAAAACCACGAAAACGAAAACCATGTTTTTTTAAAAACGAATGGTGCGTGGCGTGTAGTTTTGAATCATACCCGTATTCATGATCTTAGTGTCAGTCAGATTTTAAATTCACCTTATTCAAAAAAATAATTAAGTATACCTTCTTATTTTTAATTATATCTACTTATTTTAATTGTTAGTAATTAGGTTCACGTTCATAGAATACGTAGGTTCCTAATCTATCTATAACCAATACTTTCTAGATAAATAAAACAAAGTGAATTTATACATATCAATTCAAGTTGTTTTACTGCATCGGTCTACCCTGAAACGCAACTTAGTACCTATCCGAGTTCGTGAACTCATGACCAGTGCGCTAAGCGCGCGCGCTTTCGCGCCGCGTAATTTGTTACGTATCGCCTCTCCGTGCGGGGGCTGGGGTAAGCGATTGATGCATACGGCGCTCGGGGTAACCTCGCTTTAAGCCGTTGATCTCAACTATCATTTTTGTATGTACCTTTAACAGTCATAACGAGTTCCCAGTCTTACCAAGAGACGTCATGTTACCCAGTACTTGGGTTGTGAATATTATCGCTCCCTGTAAAATATTGGTTTCAGCTGCATCAGGTTTGACTCAGTCAAGTTCTTCTAGCCTATACCCTCACAGTGTAATGACCATAAACACGATACGCCACGGTTCAAATGAATAAAATATTTGCATTCTTATATTTTTCAGCCCCAGCAAAAATAACCTCGTTTGGTCGTCGACTGGAGGCAAAGGCGGGCAGCCGCGCGCGCGTGCTGTGCGGGGCCGCGGGCGCGCCGCCGCCGCACCGCGCGTGGGCGCGCCGCCGGCCCGCGCCGCCGCTGGCACATGATAACAACTACCTCATCGATGGACCCTACCTTATCATACTGAGTTAGAATCAGATCAGTATCATAACTACTACTTTCTCCTGTTGTCCATAAATGATCATATCGAATTTTTTTATCGATAACTGACAAGTACAATCAAACTAAACCAGTTGCTGTACTCCTCTCATTCTAGGTGAAAACATCTTAGGTCGCTGATGCTGTGATGTTCCGGTGTTTTTTAAAACATGCCTAACTAATTTCAGAGGTAGACCGTGGTTCAGCGGACAACTACACATGTACGGTGCGCAACCCTTGGGGCGAGGAGCGAGCCAGCTGGGAACTTAGAGTGTTAGGGATACCGTCACGGCCACAGCTTAGACTAGCTGCTGCTGCACCGGCGAGGCTACACCTGGTGTGGGAGAAGCCGCATACTGGAGGGTCTAGTTTACACGGTGAGATTGAATTTTTATTATTAAATTTAAAAAACCTGCACTAGTGGTATAAATAAGACATGACTCTGGCTTAAACTAAAACCAACACACACACAATAATAATTGTGCACTTCGAATCCTGATGTGTGCATGTTACAGGAACCGATGGACGCTTCCGATGATGCTAAACTGTTGTTATTTTTAGCGATATCTCACTTATTTGTCTTACGATCACAATACCTTTCCCATACCGTAACGATACGTTAGAAGCAGTAACTACAAAGATTTTTATTTTCAGGTTACTTAGTTGAGCACTCGCGCTCCGATGACGTCAAATGGCACACGACACGATTACCAGCTGATACGCGGACGCACACCCTGGAGCGGTTGGCTTGTGGGACGTTGTACAAAGTGAGGCTGACTGCGTACAACGCGGTCGGATCATCACCACCCAGTGACGAACTGGTCGTTTCTACTAAAGGAGGACGTAAGTATAATTTATGATAACTTCCAAGTAACCGAAATGTTCGGATGCGACTTATATAGTACGTTCTGATATATCTGGGGAACTTTGTTAGTGCATTCGAGGCAGAATTAACACTGGAGCTGCAGGCGAGGGTGTTATAGAGCCGAGAGCTGAATGAAATAAAATATTAGAACGGAAAGTATTTTTGTCAGGAATTATTAGGAAAATTAGATTTAATTTGCTTATTTTCCGAGCTTTACTTTCACCAAGTTGAAGAAGAAGCAAAGGTATGATGCCGCTAAACAGTCTAACATGAAAAATCAAATATTTTTGAATTTTCTAAATATTTTTTTTTTAAATTTAGTATAGTTACAAATAAATAATAATTTGTTCATAAAAGTAAATATTTGTTTTAAATAATCATGTTTATCTATGATATTGTATTTATATTCGCAATTAAAATACTCTATATAAGCCGTAAAAGCGCATATCTCTTTGCTGAGATTTAAAAAAAAACAAACACCGCCGACTATAGGCATTGAACCCATTTGGACTTTATTATTTTAAGTATTCTAAGTCGGCCCTTATTATAGTAGTGTATCTGTGGAAATTTATATTTCCGCACGTGTGCGGAAAAATATTAAAAATCCACGTGTGTGAAAAACATTGCATGTTGAACCTATTCGTAGTGCGATAAGAACCAGTTTTCGAGAAAGTGTATTGAAAATAACTTTTTCGTATAGTAAGATTCACACACCCTCAGTGCATAGCCTGCTAAAATTCCTTTTTTGCATTGCCTTAGTTGAATAATTGTTCTTAACTGTAAGCCTTTTGTAACACCTGTTTTAAAATTGTGAAACGCAATAAAATGAATATGGTTATAAACAACAAATCGTTTCTGAAGTAATCCTTCTTCATTTTACAGCATCAAAGGCTTCTCCAGAAAAGGACCTGATAACGACCAACAGTTCATGCGTCCGCCTCAACCTTCTGACCTGGGACAGCAATGGTTGTCCTCTCACCCAGTTCTCAGTCTCTGTGAGGAGTTTCGAGGAGTCTTCATGGATTACCCAGACAGTATCACCCGCAGCGCAGCCAACTGTCCTATGTGGGTTGTCGATGGCCACGTGGTACCATTTAAAGGTGGTCGCTACCAGTGCCGCGGGAACCACACTGGGGAATTATTATTTCTCAACTTTGACGGAGGGTGGAGGTGCGTTTATTGTTGCTTAAGAATAAAATCTACAGCTGGCCTCTTTGCTCTCTAAATATAGTATTCAATATCATACTGAAGCATAGATAATATACTTGTTTCATTCTTAATTTCTGCCAGTTCAAAGACATTTATCTAAACATTCCAGAAAGGATACCAGCTCCAGCCCACTTCCCCCCTGGTGGCGAGGATGGTGAACAGCGAGCGACTGCAGTATTGGCTGCAGCCGCTTGTGGACTTTTCGCTGCGCTTTTGTTGTTGGCAGCTATTGCTTACAAACGGAGGTAAGCCTTTTTTTTTAACGTAATGAATTGTACATTATCTGTCAGTGTTTTAAGCAGCGTCTGCAATTAATTTGGTTAACTATGATTAATTATTTAAAATAGTATGGTTAAATAGATATTCCGCACGTTTTGGATGTCGGAATCAAATTTACATATAATAGTCTTAACTGTTTTGTTTTCAGTCCCTCAACAACATGCTTTAGGAAAGGATACGAGCAGGGAGATATTATATCAGAAGAGGAAGATAAGTCTGTAGAGAAGAGAGATAACCGACGGAACTGCCAGCAGGTGTATACTTCGTCACCTATCAAGCATCCCATCGGGAAGAAGGACCAGCAAGGTATTTTGTTTTTTCCTTGACCTCTTATTAAGGAATTCTTTAAGAGAGAAGAGAAGAAGGGAGGCCTAAGCCCAGCAATGGATAAGATAAGATAAGATTTTATTTCCTTAAACATGGTATAAAGTTGTTACAATCAGGTATTAATCTAAAGTCCACATGTTTAGTTAAACAGGATATTGTATCAATTGCATGCAAAATAATAATTATTACTTAATTGTTGTTCAGTGTCACAGATATAACGTCAATACAATAATATATAGTTTTATCTCAGCATTATCAGCAATGACAAATGTTCAAAATTTATATTTAAGAAAATCTTTAATGTCATAAAACATAGGTTATTAGTCATATCAATGAATCTTATAACGCTTTAATAATAGTATATGGTAATTTTGACTTACATCTGTAGTGCATAACCCGTAAAAACATTTTTTTTTACCGTTTCAATTTTTTTTACAAAAAAAGGGACTCCAAATCGGTACTGCGAATTCTAATTGAGAGCGGACCAAAGCTTTGTTAAGAAATAGAAAAGTAGACGGTCTTTTAAAGTTAGAAGATCGCATGTCAAAACCAAACATACGATACGCTTTGTTAACAATGTTAACAATCCATCAATGAAAACCCTTATTTCGAACAAGAGTCCATATGGGTTAGTAGTGAACACTTAAGAACTATTTATGAATCGGAAGGTCGCAGGTTCAAACCCTGCTCGCACTGGAATTTTTCTTTCCATGTCAAAAACACTTAAGAACTATGTTAGTACGACTTTTAGATATAACTCAATTCAATCCTATTCAATTTAATTAAAAAAGAATATCAATACGAAGATTAAATTGCAATTTCGAGTCCATTACAACCCCAAGATCTCGAATGTTTCCAACTCTTTGCAAACGGATACCATGTAGACTATAATCAAAATGTTATAATGTTTTATTATTAGTGAAACTGATTGCATTATACTTAAGTAAGCTAAGGTGAAGTTTGTTGGATGAACAATATCGAGAAAGTCTATCAAGGTCCTCCTGTAGAAGTAGGTACAGACGTATGTACTTTTGCACGACTTATAAATCTTGATGTCGTCGGTATACATTAGAAATTGGGAATGAATGAAACATTCCTTAATGACATTAATAAATAGAGTAAAGAGTAGGGGACCCATAATTGAACCCTGGGGCACCCCAGAGGTGACAATAATTGAGCTAGATTGGAAACCGTTAATAACTATTTTTTGCGACCTGTTAAATATATGTATAAGCCATGAACCAACGTAGCAAATTGCCACGGATGCCATTGAATGCAATTTTATCGAGAAGCAGTTTGTGGACTACCTTATCAAAAGCCTTCTGAAAATCCGTGTGATCCGAAAACTTCACTTGTCCATCCGTATTTTTGCATAGGAAGTACGTGAGCAGCATGAGATTAATTAATTCATTCATGCTGCTCACTAACAATGAGGTTGTGAATGTGAGAGTACACTTCACTCTGTACAAGACTCTCGTAAAGCTTCAACAAGGTGGAAAGTATAGAGACAGGGCGATAATTTTGTATGTTATTAATGTCACCACTTAAGCACTGGTGTGATCCAAATATCGGGAAAAGTACCTTCTCTTAAACATTTATTAAATATAATGTGAAGTGGTAGAACAATATGCTCTCCGATTTACGTACTAAAGACTTGTGGCCAGCCATCGGGACCAGCACCTTTATATAAGTCTAATTGCTTTATTGCGTTAAGTACAACATTTACTGTTACATAGATTTCAGAGTTACGGGGTGAATTATTTGCGTATGTGCTAGGTGACTGCCACGTCGCGGGTTTAAAATTCGTAGTTCATAAACGGAAGTGAAAAAAGTGGATAGTAAATTCTTCGCTGTAATGATGATGATCGATCAGTATTTTTCTGGTCCAACCGTATGGATTAGCGAAAAAAAAAACTCGTCAATGGTATTATTGTTCCGCTTCCAGAAATGTATGAGATAAGTCCGTACGCGACGTTCAGCATGTCGGGCGGCGCGACGGGTGTGGGCGCGGAGGAAGGAGCAACGGGTGGCACGCTGCGCACGTTCGGGCGCGCCGAGCCGGCGCTGCTGCAGGGGGCGCCACTGCTGCAGGGGGTGCCACTGCAGGGGGCGCCGCCACGAGCGCACCACCACCACCACCTCACGCATGAAAATGCGGGTCGGTGTCACAATGCATTTTCGTCTGTTTACTCTGTCACTTGCTTCTTTTCTTCTTATTCTTTACTTTGCTTCCATTCTCTCGCTGTCAGCCTTATGATTATAATCTACCTCTATTTACACACTTTTTCGCTCATGTCGTGAGATGCAATCGATCAACGGTTAGTTTGGTCTAGCTTTTCCTACGTATGTGGGTGTATGTGTAGGAGGCCTACCTCTGGTCAACAGTGGACTGCGATTTGCTGAGTAATTAAATTGTTGTGGGTAATTGATTCACCGAGTGGTGAATCAATATAGAGAGAGTAGAGAGAGAGAGAGAGTAGAGAGAGAGAGAGTAGAGAGAGAGAGAGAGAGAGAAGAGAGAGTAGAGAGAGAGATAGTAGAGAGAGAGAGAGTGTAGAGAGAGAGATAGGGAGACTTCTAATTCTGCGCTAAACTGCTAGTTAAACGAAATTAGATTCCATAAAAATTGTGTCACATCTGTGTAAAGTTCTATTCCCAACAGTATATTTTTCAATTGTTTTCGTAAAATGTTCACGGTCCTTGCATTCCACAGATGAATACACGCTATCTCGTGCCATGACGCTGATGGTGCGTCGCTCGGAGTCCGACTCCGACTCGAGCGGATCGCCGTGTGCAGAGTGCAACTCCAGCGTCTCCTACAGGATGCCCGTCACGCCAGGGAAAGGTATTTCAATGTCTTTTATCCACGCTCTAATATTATGCTCCAAGGCAAAGGTCTGCTTTAAATTCCTCCACTGCTGTCGTTCCATTCTACTTTATTCCAGATCTAGAAGTCACATATTTCGTCTTCTTTATGCTACTTCTACGACTACGACGCAGTTTCAGAAGCCACTTGTTAAGGCAATATACTAGTCTTCAAAAGCCAAGTGGTACACTGGTACCTAGGTACTATTTAATTTTTCTATAAATTCACGAACGTCGCCTGGCCCAAACCAAGATGGTTGAGATAGAAAAGTATGGTTTCGACCATATTTTCATACAAAAACTTCAAGTAATTTAATAAAACCAGTTCTTCCAGATGAGGTATTCCGCGCGGTGACGGACTCAAGCGCGGAGTCAGCGGCGGACGCGCGATCCGTGTCGCAGCGCCCGCACGACAAGTCGCGGCGGCGACCGCGGCGACACCACACGCCCACATCGTCTAGGTAAACTCAACATTAGGTAAACCAATTTCTGAATAGGTATCGGATTTTTTTATTTATCTTATCCTTATATCCTCCTTTCTGCTGTCACTATCCCACAAAATCACATAATTGGATAATAATCTATTGCCCCCACTCAGATCACTATTCTGATCAGTATGAGTCATGCTCGTAGTGGACCAAAATATTCTCGCAGCACCACAAGTTTAACCATCTATCGTATAATATATAAACTATCTTAAGCGAGCATCCTCCGCGTCGCTTTACTTCAGTTTTAGCTGTCAATAAAAGCCCTTGCGGGGTGTGACTTTACTGATTAGTTGATTAAACAACGAGTTACTAGATGGCGCTGTTTTGTTTTCCCAGATATCAGCAGCGGCAGGAGCAAGAGAGAAGAGATTTTACGATACACGTATAAATACGACGACAATAAAGACTGCTACAAGCGAAATACTATTAAATTGTTACCCAGCTAATTTACCGTTTTAGATTTAAGAGAAATTAACAAGAAAAATCAAAATGTAAATATTTTAGGATGTTTTGTACTATGTTAAATTTGAAAAAAGATTGCGGCCTATTTGGTATCACTAAAATTATCATTTTGAATAGTATTTGAAACGAAGAGTTTCTTCTAAACTCTCACTTTTGTAGTAAATCCATAGTCGGTTAAATTAACACTTTCCACAATAGTTATTGAATATTAAACAAACTCTTAATCATATCTGACGGAATGTAAAAAGTAGAACATAGGTTAATTTACAATAAGGCGTCAATAATAATAGTACAAGAAGATTTTATTGTTAGTGATAAAGGATGAGAAAATGCGATTTTCCCGTTGACTACCGGGCTCGATAGATGGCGTTGTTTTAAATTATTAAATGTTTTCATGTGCTCATCGTGTTTTGTATATTTTTTAATATTTTTAAGATGCTCAAGACTACGATTAAGTTTACATTGTATACTTTGTAGGTATTATGAATTTTATAATATATATTTACCCCAGTGATGGATTTGTACTACATTCTTTCAATAACTGTGGACGTTTACAGAGCAGTACAATAAGTTTCCCTGCTACGTAAAATAAACACATTCTGCATAAATAAAATAATGTGCCAATTAAATTAATATTAAGAATCTCAAAAATGCTATTTGAACAATTAGTTTTACTCTGTCAACAAAAACTAAATTTAGTCATGTACGATAAGTACTTATAATGAATATTTTTTAAAAACTTTTTATGAGGTTTTGTTTTGAGCACAATTTTACCCCATTATACAAAATTAAATCGAGCCATATATTTATGGTAATTAGTATCATAAAAATTGTTTTATACTCTTGTAATAATTTATCTGTAACAATAGTAATAGCAATAAACCAATCTACTCAATTCTTATGTTAACTGTCACTGCCTACGTGTTTGATAATGTAAATATTTTAAAGGAAATGAAAAATAAAATCGATTCATTCGTGTGTCTGTTTTTATATTTCAAGTTTTTATATACACCTGCAGTACGTCTATCCTTTTCCTTGATTTTTAGAGTTAGTTAATCGGCGGGACCATCCCTGGGGTTAAAACCTCGCACGGAGTGGTGGGTTCGAATCCAGTTTGACTTTCAATTCAGACGTTGGTTAAAAAATTAACCTACAAGGTTCTAGGTTAATTTTGGACACCACTGACATCGGGGAAAGACATCGTGAGGCTTTGCAGTTTGGCAGATGTTGTATGTAAGGAAAGCTTTGTAAGAGTTTGGAATAAATAGATAAAAGGAGTCTTGGACTTAAAACTAAAGTGAATGTAATCGCCAATTTGCCTTGAGTAAGCGCGAAGGTCAATGGTCATGCCTTCTCTGTACGAGAAGAGGCATCTGCCATGTAGTGACAGTAATAAGCTAGTAGTACCTTTCTATAAAAGATTGCTGACAAACTTAGTGAAACACACAACACTAGGCCAGACATATCATCTGCCAAGATACAAATGTCGTAAACAAGTCATGGTAACACCAAAATAATTATCGAACTCTTTTTTATATTTTTAAATGTTTTTTATATTGTTTTTTGTAAGGAATATTTAAAAATATAATTAATTTGTATAGAAATAAAAATAAAAAATCGTACTCTTGACAGATGAGATCTTCAAACGTAACACAGCATTAGCTTTGGCTATCTATGTCTCTATCTTGAACTTGTAATGTGACAGTTATACGGAGGTGACATGAATTATGACTATAATTAGTTACCTTGGCATAACTTTTAGCCTTCTTTGGCTAAAAGTTATGCCAAGGTAACTAAAGTGCTAATTAAAGTTTATAGATTTCGGTTTTTGACTAAGATTAGGGAGCGCTGTGGGGCATTTTCGTCCACCATATAACCATACTACAACTAATTTATTCTTCTGAAGTTCCTCATCCTCTTTCATAATAAGTTATGAGACAATAAATTCTAACAAAAGATAAACAAGGTAATATATATTTTTATCCAAGATTGACTAAGACCACTACACAGTAACTCGTCCCATAACAACATTAAGTAGTACCCAACATAATGTCCTCTCTTCTATCAATAGTTTTGTTGGCATGCTATGTTAGCTGGCATTTGGCGTTTAAGTGTGGCTCCTAGCACCAAGATGTTTCAATTCCCTGCCTGGCTCTCCGCCATTGCATTATTATCTACCCTATCGTTGGCGATTATTCTGTAAGGAATTGGGAACATCGCTGTTTTATGTTACGAGTCTAAAATTATGTGTTGCGGATGATGTCTTTTGTTTAAAGTTTTGCAGATTTGGGGTTACTGTAGCATTTTCTATGGATTCATTTCTATTAGTCGGTTCATTGTGGAGGGAATATTATAGACTAGCAATTACAGCTTTTTTCAATTTGGTGGACGTATTGAAACCTACTCTTAGTTTGGTCTCGCGAGTTGATCATAAGAGGCGACTATTCGACTAATTTAGCAAAATCTGTTACGGTAAACCATAGATACATAACTCCAGTTTGGAGCTCCAATTATGAGATGACTTCTGTGAGTTCTGATAGCTATCAGAAGTCACAAAAGTCATGCCTACTAATAGTAGGCATATAATTTAGTCGTTAGACTGAGCCTTGAACGAATACAACTACTTCCCTTCCTTTTGACGACATTACAAAGAATATTTTTATACCTTTAATCTACTAAAAACATATTCTTGCATTTCAATAAACTAAATTATTGGAAATGTTCCTAATGTTTAATTGGTGGCAAACGTGGTTTTTATCACGTTACAATTTTAAAATGCTAATAGGTGTTTTCAAGCATCACTTTACTATATCCACTAAAATTACAAGCCCGATTATATCTGCTCCAACATTTTTTGTCTTCGTAAATTATAGAGTCCAAGTAGCTCATTTAATTCCGCTGAGTAGCTGATTGTAATCGATTGGCTACGAGTGCTACGAGGTCCTACGGCGTAGCGAAGCGTAGACGTCCGTAGTACTACGAACTACAGAACTACTAAGTTGTAATATCAAGATAATTGTGAACTAAAGAGACGGTAAACATTTAGTGTTGTACGGTAAATTGAATCTGATATCCTGCGACTAGTATAGAATTACAAGGTAAAATTGTACGGGTTCTGCTGTTGGGGTAAATATACTTTTGAGGTAAACAATACCTAAATGATGCTTGGAGTTTGCTTTGTGTTGCTTTATGTTTGAAGTTCTAGGTACGTGATTGAGTGTTGTCTAGGGACAAAATAAATAGCAAGGAGTTTGTATTTAATCTTGAAATACACACAAAATACAAAATTATAAATGTTTTTTTTTTTGTCATTCAAAAGTGCCTGTAATGGTTCAATTGAAATAAATGCTTTGTGTTTTAGTTTGAATTAAAATATTTTTCTCACAAAACTAACAAGCAAACAACTTGAAAAAACCACGTGGAGCACTGAAGCAGTCAGATCGCGTCGTGGCAAACGTACAGGATGACAGGAGGACCTGGACAAAAACAATGGCCGTGGTTACAAAACGAAATAACTGGAAGACATGAAGCCTTTGCTTAGCAGGGAGAAGGTGCAAGCTAAAGGTGCGGTTAAATGGGTACCGACCGATTGTGGACAGCGGACACTGACAGATACTTTAGCACATTATCTATAATAGTCAGGTGGCGTCCGGGGCCTGATCTATATTTGTCCGTACCGGTTTGAACGAACCTTAACAGAAACCATAATAATTAGTTTTTAACATTAAAATTATTCATCCAGCAGATAATCATCAGTAATATAATAACGCTTATATGTGTACTATCTATACCACCTCCCCTCCGTCCTCCCTCTGCTGTTACACGTGTGTATGCACTAATTGGTCGACCGCAGAGTAGCGGCCGCGTGATAAATTGCTTCTGCCATACGCCACCGCAGGCTACCTCAATGGTACCGCAGATAGATTAGTAGCAGTAGGTCTCCACTGTACAATAGACGGGGACCTGTGCAGGTCGTTTATCAGCTAACGCTTTTAATGGTATGGGATGTACCGCTTCAATTTTAAAAGATTTTTAAAACATAGCTAAATCTTGCGTGGGACTAGAATTGCTACTACACGCATCGATTCATGTCACCTTCGTAGAAGTTAGTTCACAACTGCCTGGACCCTTCAAGACTTATATGAGGCAAATGACAAAGTCATCCGGGGTGCTATTTACTGGTCGGTCAAAATACGAGTCATAAACACTAGAAGAAGACTAGTCTTCAAACGGTTCATATTCAAACTAATTTATAATAATTTAAATGTACGCTTTGGGTATCATAATCTTAACTACACTTCCATAGTAAAGTGCAGCTAAACACACTATTCAATGTCATCTCACATTCTCGATAGGTCAATTCGCACGTATCAAGAGCGCAGCATTCGACGTGAATGTTATATAAGATGCTGATCGTGTGTGCAATTTTGCTGAACTTATAGAGTCACGAGCGCACTGCCGGGATAGTGGTCATCTCAAATTGTTAGAACTACTACGATGTTACGATCAGAAGTGATTTGGTTTCGAGTCGCAGATTTTGTTGGCATACCGTGACACTTAAACCTATTCCTGTTCATATTGAAAATCTAAATAGATTATAATCTACATAGATTTTCATTTATTAAATTACAATCTTCCTGGAATATTATAATAACTAGCATAACATCATTTTCATTGATGATAAATAGAATAGAATAATTTATAAAATTGCTTATTTATTTAAAGTATTACAAAAAGTGTACATTTAGTCGCAGTAGGATTATTTCTTATACAATCCTATAATTAGCACTTGTAAGTAAACTATAACTAAAATATATTTAACAGTTGCAAGTACCTAATGATATTTCAATTCAAATGTTTGGTAGCGACCTTCCCGGTCTAGGTTTATTTAAACCTGTGTTTCAATTCTATATATCTAACCTGTAAATCAATGAACTTAGCCTGTTGTGTACATGCTGAACTATAGTGCAATAGTGTGTACGTTACATCACAACAACTGGACCACCATTATTTGTATCCAGCCTGCTCAGGTGATTTTTCGCTGAATGTGGGGTCGAGGTATTTCACGAATCCTAGTTAATTTGTCGATTTCGTCGCGTATAAACACAGTTTTCGTAGTAGTACGAGTCAAACGATTTCTTCTCAACTCGTTGAAGGGGATCAAACGTAACATTTTACAATCTAAGCTCCGATTCGTTTGATGACCGCTTTATGAGGTCCACTTACACTTATATTTTATTTCTTCTAGATTTTTACTAATTAAATGAAGTTTCTATTAAAAATAATATTGTAGTGAGTTGGTTGAACAACATAGGAAATTACTTTATTTATACAGTGTTCCACTTTGGGTATTGCAATGTTATTGACATTTCGGGGATCCACCACCACTGATGTAGTAGTGTAATTTTAGCTTAGTAACAGTAGCATAATGAATGTTTTCGGGATTAAGTCAATGATTTTCTTTTTATAAATGGTGAGCGCTGATATAAAAATCCAAGGAGTAAAGAACTCCTTGGATAGTTTTTCTCCGTTTTTTTGCCCATTCTTCTCCATAGAGTTGTTACAACCAGAAAAATTGAAATAGGATCGAACTGTTGTTTCAGAATAACTGACTAATAACTAACTAACTCCTCAACAGTACAAAAAAGCTTGTAAATGGTATAATTGAAATAAGTGTTTTGAGTTTGAGTTAATCTTTGAAGGCGGAATTCGTAACTATTTTAAGAGGTGCCCTGGTTTATACGTTTGCATTATTTTAACAATACAGTAGTTTTACCTAAAGTTATAATTGATATGGTGTCACATAGAAAACGACGTTTCTTATTAGTTTTCTCCTTTTATGAATTAAAATAGTAACTTAATCATTTAATTAAATAATGTTTAATGTTTGTACTATTTTAAATAAATGAACAAACTTTATTGACAAATTTTCTCCTGAACTACGTAGCGACAAGCATCTGAACTTGTCTAGCATATCATATAGCACTTCTATCGTTAACCGCGCTTTAAGTTTGTCGCTGTGCGAGCACTCATTTTAATTCTCTATACGCCACCAACGTCAAGAAGTGTCCTTTACCTTACTCAAGTCCGAACTTCAAAAACCCGCCATGTTTACTACCAACATACTACGTATCCCGCGCAAAGTCAGCCATTCCCTTCATCATTTACAACGTAAAGTCCAAATTCAAATAACGCTCAACATTTCAGCTGCATTGAAGAATGGTGTTCGGACGCATGCGCGCTTTCTACGGCGGCCATTTTCAGGGAAACCAACACAGTGCAACGTCCTGTATATACACGGATACTTGTTACTCACACATACAGGGATGTATCAAATTTTGCGAAGGATGCGAGGGTTGTGTGCGTGCTGATCGGTGCGCCTGTGTGCGCGGGATGCTGGCTAAAGCTGCATCCATACGGACGGCTGATTGAGTTTCGTACAATTGTTTGCTTGAGTCCCCTTTGCGGATTATGTGGAGTTTACAAACGCCGAGTGCTTATACCAAGATTCGGAATACTTTCGATTATTCGTAACGCGTCGCTCAGTGTTCTCCCGGCATATAAATATAGTAGTTGTTCTGTATAGGTGGGCGAGTGTGTTTCGTTGTTGCAGTCATGTTTTAATGTGATTTTGTGAAAATTATAACTTTAAATGTTTTGCTTATTTACTAAAATAAAGCATTCAAAGCCAAAAATACAGTTTCCTTTAGATTATCTAACTATTAGAAACGAACTATAATGTTTTAAACATCATTGAACACACGTACTCGTACATTAATTCATTGTAAACCAATTTACCATAAAATCATTTGACGATCCTGCGACCGCTATTTACTTTTTTAATCCCAAATCTTTTACAAATGTAATCTAAACGGCTAATCCTCTAAATTGAAACATCAAACGAAATTAGCCGAACGCGTTTGATCCCTACGTGTTTACACATGCGGCCAAATAAATCGGACACAATAAAATTCGTACCGACAGCTACAAATTTGTTAGAACGAACCGCGTCCCGTCAAATTGCCACTGAAAACACCGAGCCCATGTTAAAATATTTACACAATTTATTCAGGAAATGTTCGCCCTCTAGACGCGGCTCTACGTCTGACCTGACCTGGCTTGAGAGGGACACAGATTTAGTCAGCCTCGCGCCGCCACCGCCGGCGGGTGTTCGGCAAACGCGCTCTGTTACCATCCACTGTGTCCATCCCTCTCCTGCAAACCGATACCACCGTTTGTGCGAAAGAAAGGCACGAAAAAATCGCGTTAAAATAGGTACGTAGTAATTAAGTGTGACCGGCGGAATGCAGGGTTAAAGTCTTTATGAGTGCACCCGTAATTAAATTTTGATATTGAGTTTATGTACGAGGAAATGTATTCGGGCGTCGAATGAACATGGAAATGTGAGGTTACTTTTAATGTTTTGTACATTTTGTCAGCTGACATTAATTGTTTTTGATTGGGTCCCAAAAGTAGGTAGTTTTTTTTTGAATTATTTGTATGATTCTGATAAGTAACGCCTCAAATATTTAAAATTTTCATTACTTATTATACTTATAAACAAAGGTAATCGCTGATATTCATCTTAAGCCCCTGTATCCCAGGTGTGGGTAGTGGGGAAGTGTGTCAACCGCACAGCATCACATCTACAGCTATATGTGCGTCATTAATGACTAGGCACAGCGCTGCTGGCTAATGGTATGTAATATGTAACCCCTGTTCATCCGGAGCACAAGGTTTGACTAACTTTCTAAACATTGCACGTTCCCGACAAACATTGTTGAAATACGAGATGTGGTTGCGAGTATTTGGCTGCATTGTGTCAAAATTAGACGAACAGTTTTCAAATAATAGTTAAATTAACCATGCTTTAATCGCTTTTACATATCAAAGTACTTTTTTTAAATAAGAAGTGTCTTCTACGATAATATATTTAGCTATTTTGAATGCAAAGGTGCAAATTATCCACTCTTAGCTCCTGATGTTAATGCAGCACTAACGTGGGTATAAGTTATACTTTGACGCTAATTACTACACCACTTAACTCATTTGGAATCGCTAGTACAATTTACTTTCTCGTAGTCTGTAAAAGCTGACGGGTGTTTTTAAACAAATGCCAATTTTATTAGTAAAAACTTATTAGTGAAGAAAACTATATTATTATATGCTTAGTATCACTGATCAGAAATAAAATTGCAAATACAATAGATATGTGAAGATATTGTCTTTCAAATAAACTACTAATGATAATAATTTTACAACGGTCCTCACTTTAAAAACCTCCTTTTTTCCTATTAAAAACCAAACACACGCTACCCCAACCCTTGTCAATAGAATATAATGCCACACTCGCATAACTTGCACTTGCTAGTGCCATAGATTGTTATCAGGCCGGAGTGGCGAACTGGCCGTGCTTTAACACCATTACGAAACATTCCTTCGGCCGGACTTTTACTATTACGGTACGATAAGTAGCTGATACGTTTCTTGTTTTTATTTGCTTTCCCTGGTCGGTAAGGAAGTATTATAACATGCGATATTTCTATATAACGGCGTTTACTGCCTATTTTGAGACATTTATTATGAAAATGATGTGAATTGTCGCTTAAATTTTTATCAATGATTGTAGACTTTAAATTAGCTAGTGGCTAAATAATATATAGCCTGTTGAGTGGATTTTCAGATTAAATGGCGTTTGGCTGTGTGGTCCGTGGATGGGTTCACTGACTCATTATGGACCGAGTTTTCTCCGTGCCTCGGAAAAGCACGCTAAGCCGTTGATCCCGGCTGTAATTGTAGATGTTTGACAGTCGTTACTGGTAGTCAGAGGGCCGAAAGTCTAACAACCAGTCTTACCAAGGGGTATCGTATATCCAGTACTAACTGGGTTGTGGAGGTCAGATAGGCAGTCGCTCCATTTAAAATATTGGTATTCAGCTGCATCCAGTTAGATTGGAAGCCGACCCCAACAAGATGATAATTGTAGATTTTAAGTAATTAATCTACTTAAATAGGTATATATAAATATTTTGTTATTACTGGCGACTTATTAAGTGCAATAAGTTGACTTAGTACAGAATATTTTATTGAAAGTTTTCTCCTTCTGTTTTAGGTTAAAAATTGTGTATAAGGGCACCTCAGGCGCCACAGTCCTCAGGTTTCTCTTTCGGAGTTCGGAGTTTTGAAATCTAAGTTCAAAACCACTTTCAAAAGGATTAGTTACGTTATAACATTGTTCAGCCAAATAAAAGCTCGGTCTTGGTTAGTTGATTTACGACTCTCCCGAGACTGCATTATGATAGCTAGCCAGTTATTCATAGCTACGCTCTAATGGTTCACTTTATTGGCGCACTCCAGCTACTTGGGAATCTGCTCACATCTTCAAACAACAATCTCTCGAGCAATCACAACATCCCTCTACATATAAAATGTTTGTACAATTGTAACAACAAATATTATCGTTCATATTTACAGCGGAACCCCTAACTATTGCTTCCGTTCCTATATTCCAGCTTTCATGTTTTCTTTCGCACTTAATACGAGTTTGGAATAACTTTCGACTTTATTTTTACTTTGTTCACATAATATTTATACGAGCTAAGTGTTACATGTAATTTTACTTATACTTACGTAATTTGAATAATGTGTTGGGGTAAGAAAAACAGCAGATGTTAACCCTCCCACGCCTGCGATACTCGCCGAACTGAAATGGATATATAATGGGGCGGTGGAGAGGCTTACGAGTAATACTCGTATCCGCTGGTATCGCTAATACCATTTGATATTACAGGGTTATCAAAATATCAAACAGTTTAATTAATAAATCAACGTTTGTTAGCGAGGCTAATGGATTGAGAATTGTTCAATGCTATAATTGTATTTGTTCAGCTTAAAGGAGAATTCAGCAATATTTCTTAGAAGAAAGGCTCCTTGAACTTTTACAAAGAGCTCATACTCTTCCCAGAAATCCATCTTAAGTGTCTTCGAGAAATACTGTCATCGTGGAATCTATTTTTGGTGCCAAGTGAAATTGCCGTTTTTGCGGTCTACATTGTCCATTTCTTGAACATTGCATCTACCAATGGCCGGAAACAACAGCTAATGTTTGGGCATGAGGTTCTGTGTTCGATTCCCAGGTCAGGCAAAGTTTTACTGATTTTTCCAAAAAGGAATGTCTCAGTAGCAGCACAGTGACTAGAATTATGACCGGTTGATGGCAATAGGCTCGCCGCCTTTTATATGGGACTTAAACATAACTGGCAAAATGTGGCCAAACCGTTCGGAGATTACAACCATGGTGTTATTTAAAAAAAAAACCTAGACATCAATAAGTTCTCCTCATCTTTCATTGTCAAGCCTGGCTTGTCATCAGTCACATTCCCCATCAGTCGGGCCGTCAACGAGCCGTAGCGAGAGAACTATCGTGAACACGTTACGTGTTGCGACTGCAAATAAGTCCTGGTAATCAGGTCAACGGACGGGCGCAACAGACAATTGGCAAGTCACAACCGACATACGAGTTTTAAGCTTTTAGTGCTGAAAATGTAGGTCTTAATCAAAAATGGATTAAAACACGTTTATGTAGTTGTGAGACTTATTCTTGGAATGGGTTTTATTTCAACGTGTTAAACATGGTCCACTTATTTTACAAACAAATGACATCGCGCCTGTAATCCCGTGTACCTGTTAGGTGGTACAGTACACCGACTTAAAATAGGATATTGTTTTTTCATGTTGTTACAAATACATGTACGCTCTTGTTTGTATCGGAATTACTCAATAAAAGTGCAGTCAAACCTGTAATTTGGGACGGACGGATTTGGGACCGGCTGCGAACACCGGACAAATACCTACATTATCTGTTAGAGTCCAGTAATCGGATCCGCGTCCGCATTTGTTCCGTACCAGTTTGACAGAAGCTTGCGTTTCGATTTAAAAGAGGTTTTATTTAAGAAACTTTGAAAACCGGTTGCGATACATGATATACTAGCTTATACCCGCGGCTTCGCCCGCGCCGAGTTTGGTAAATATCTCACGGGGTCGCTGATAAAAAGTTACCCATTTGTTAATCCAGGTTATAAAGTATGTGTGTACCAAATTTCTCCCAAATTCGTACAACGGTGTTCGCGCGACAGATAAACTAACATTCATACTTCCTTGCAAACTCTCGCATTTATAATAGTACTGAGAAGTACTGAGTATGGACAGCAAACATGTCATGGCTTTCGTTAGTGAGTTCACTGGTCAATTCAGTAGAGCAGCTATATAAAAAATCTAGTCTGGCTCATATATTTAGCTCGGTCATTCACTTACAATCACAGATCTGACACTGTTACTGATGGACCTCATGAATCCAATTTGATGCGACTCGGAAGCGAACCGACGATATCCAGGTCAACGGACTAGTTTGTTGTTGATGGCGGTTTCATTTTGTATTGTCTCTTTGTTTGTTCGAATACAATATGTTTTAAAAATCATGCATTCTGAGTACATTTAAAATCTGTTGACAAGTGGTATTAAAATATTCTGCTTAATCTGAAAAGATTTTAAAACTCAAAGAAAAAGACGTTTATGCATAAACTTACGTCTTTTTCCCATGGGGGTAGGCAGAAACTATAGTACACCACCTGCTACAGTCCTTCTATACTCTTTTTGTGCGTCGTCGCCTTCAGACGTCTGGTCAACACGCAGGTCGATTACGAGTACTTCGCACATGAGTAGTTGTGCACTCAAAAAAGTACATTGTGCTTACATAATTACATTTCTTGTTTTATTTTATATCATGATGCATTTATATTATACATTGATAGTATAATCGACTAATAAAAAACTAAGAATAATGATTAATTCTACTACGATTTATTCTAATTGAACTAAGTTTAATTCTCTATATATAAATTTCCACCGAGGCGACGACGACGTGAAGGTCTACGACACTCGTAGCACTGCTACGCCGTAGCGAGTCTACGAGTTCAAATGAGTAATGGAAACTATATTTTCTATCACCAAAATTTATATTTGTCATCAAGTTGTATCACCTAATAAATAGATCTATCGCCACGAAATATTTTCGTTCTCAGATAAACAAAAATTGTTCCCAGGTATGAATTATCAAATTAATGTTAATATATGTGTAAAATAAGAGATTGATAACCAATAAAATTATATTTGTGTTTCTTAAATAATAGGGTTTGTCCTCAAAATAGTAGATCTGTCACCAAAATGTAGTCACCAAACAGGTTAGGTTAGGTTAGGTTAGGTTAGGTTAGTTTATTTGGTAATAGACCTTATATCTCAGGATTTTAGGTGATTTATTGTGGAACTGATTTTGCATTGTTTGGTGACTACATTTTGGTGACAGATCTACTATTTTGAGGACAAACCCTATTATTTAAGAAACACAAAACTAATTAAATTGGTGATAGCTTAAATGATACCCATGAGTAATTAGGGAATTCGTCATGAGCGAAGCGTAGATTTTGGTAACTTTGTAATAAAATATGTATTTTGTTTGAAAATACTTTCCTAGTTTTTGCTTTAAAGCCCTTTAGAGACTCTTGAGAATGGAAAGAATGTTCATAATTATTTTTTTTGTTGAATGAAGGTCTTTTAAACTGATACAGATTTGGCTCGGGTAAAAAACTATTTTCGGTTAAAGGTTATTTATGGTTGAAAGTTGCCGTAGCCAAAGGTAGGTAGGTTATTAAATACCGTCAAAGATCATATATAAAATCTTTACGAGTATATTACTCTATATTATCATGATTGAAGTCATGAAAGTATTAAAGTTTAAAGAAATTGAACGTATCGGAATAAACTGGTCACTGGACAAAAGGCGAGGTTGGGAGTCATATCAGTGATTTCGAAAAAAATATCAGTACAGTGATGATGTGTGTGGCACTACGGACAACCTACTTATTCGTTTAGAACACGATGTAATATTTTTCTACGAACTAAGCAAGAACCTGTGATATGAAAGATAAACAAGTCTGATTACAACATGTTTCCCTACGACGAGATCAATATCTTTAACGCACGTAATACCTTTTTGTCAAGGGACATGACATATTAATAATTTTGCGGCGACGTCTAGGCATATGCGACCTTCTCGACTAATATCTAATACAACTTTGTGTTTATGTATAGGGGCTTATTACTTGGTCGGCTACGTGTGTACGTACACCTAGCTATGTTAGTACTAAGTAATGGTAAATGTTAAAGGCAATATTGTGTTTGTACATACTACGTAAAAATGTTGTAATTAGGAAAATGATCCACTACAAAGTATAATATTAAAATATAGTTTAGAATATAGTAAAGAGCTTACATTTAAGTAACTTACGGTAACTTGGTAATACAAATTAAGTTTCATATAAAATCTAGCTGTATTTTGCGGATAGCACATGACTATTGCACTTATTTCTGCCAAATTATGCTGAATCAAACTATGTAGTAAAGTATTTTCAGACAAACGGATATGTAAATGCGAAATTTAAAAAAATGAAATATTCCAACAGTTTCTTAAACTCACAGGTAGAGAAAATATGCAAATGTTTACCTTTTCCAAATTCTAAGCGGTTGTTTACTAAAACTTTCACCATTCCAAACCTGACAGTTTAATAATATATCGGAGGGTCAAACGCCGACAAACAAAATTAAAGTTTGCGATTCCATCCTCAAGTACAATGGGCAACTTGAGCCATGACTCTTGCCGTGAATGTAAGTTGGCCAGTCCGTTTCCATTCAGACTCGAGGCAGTACAAGGGAAGTTTTCCACCATAGAAATGCGTCAGAAAAGGGAAAAATACGCCACTTTTTACCCCATTGAATGGATAGCCCCCATGGGATGGTCGAAGCAATTTCCCTTGCTTCGCTGTCGAGTCTTAACAAGTTATTTTAATGATAGTGTAGCTATCGGCCTTCTTGATTTTGATGTTTTTGTTGTGAAATAAATAGAAGTTGTTACCCAATATAAAAACTAGAGTTATTAGAATAATAGTGAGTGGTTTAATAGTCAAAGCTTTTAATATTTATAGAATTTGCAAATTTGAATTTTTATTGGTATACAGTAAGTACTAAAACCGATCCCGAATCCCAGACTTAAATAATTAGTCGCATCAAATCTGCCGTCACTTTGAATAGATCCCCTTTATTATTTAAACCCCCATCTCTTGTCATGGCATGCATAATTGATCCCTCAGGCTCACGAGTGGCTTGGATATCTATAGCCTTCCATCTGCTACCAGATCAAGGTAATTTGACCTTTATTAGGACGTGTTAAGATTGTGGTCGCGATACAGTGATATGTTTGTTTTTAGAGCCTAGACAAATAGGAGACATTGCAAAAGCAGATTGGAGTGGAAAAGGAAAAAAGTCTTTCAGACAGTCTGCGGTGGTTTGTGTGCGTTTGTTCTGTGTGTATATATGTGTGTGTTTGTGTGAAGCGACCATTGAAGTTTGAATTCACACTTCACGTGAGGGTGCATTAGAGTGAGCCAATTTACGTGTTTGCGGATGACTGAGTTTCTTGTTACGTATGTATGTGACTTTGTCTTAAATGGGCTCTGGCAGAAGCCTTCCACTGTTAATTTTTTTTTTTTAAATCTACCCTGAATTTTCTTCAAAAAAAAAAATTATATCGTAACTCCATTAGGTCAGCATAGTACTCGGACTTATTAACAATAACTTCTCTCCGTTTTATAAAAATGCTAGTGCACGTCGGAATAGAATAATAATTTCCAAGAAGTGAGAAAAGTGCGTATTATAAAATTTATTTTTTTATTTATTTATTTAAACTTCATGTACAATAGTGATACATAGGCGGACTTAATTCCACAAGGCATTCTCTACCAGTCAACCTTTGGGTTAAATAAGAAAACATTGTGATAGGGTACAAAACAAATATAAAAAAAAATAACTTCTTACTACCGAAAATTAAAAAAAATTCAATTAAAATTCTGTTGGTTTTTACATTAGAATTTAATAAGTATACCTATTAACATTGCAGACCAATAAACAATAATCGTAAGAGAAAATTCCTGCCTATTTTAATTTCAACTAAGTAGAATGATTTTCCGGAGAGGAAATAGCGACTTGTAATTGGATGTCATATAAGACAAGTTGTCGCTTTTTGTGAAGAATATTTTTGGTAGCAATAGCAGGTAGAAAGTGGTCGACGTGACGTCAGATAGACAGTCGCTCAATATAAAATTCTGGTATTCAGGTGGAGGCGGACACTACCATAGTTGTGAAAAGGCTAGGCAGATGATAAGTAGAGAGAAATACAAATTAAGAGATCCAGCTGCCGATAACCTTGTCAACAGCTGAACCGAGGACATATCTTAAGTTTACTAATTTAATTATTCCAATCCAATCTACCTATAGATAGATCAAAAGCGAAATTAGTCAACGGGTTAGTTCTAACGGGTCAAACTGTGTTAAACTCAAGTCATGCCACACTCATTTTAAATTGATTACTGAGGAGTTGTGGTGGGAAACTTGGCTTGTGGTCTTTCTTAAGTCGGATTTAGGTATGTCGGTTTGGTAATTTCTAGTTGATTCATAATCTCATTTTCTGTTTGACAAATTTTAATACTATTTGGTTAGAAGTTTAAGATAATTTAGGAGGTATATTTGGAAATGTTATCTGAGATTATGTTTTATCAGCTATCAATAAAAAAAAATTAAACATGTGTCTAGAAATTAACATTTACACACATTAATAAGAGGCCTCAAAAAGAAAAACTGTCTCGAAGAAAGAAGTCACCGCTGACAAAAACTGACCCAAATTGACTTCGTTCCTACTTCCAAGAGTGCTGTCGTAAAAACAAAAAGCTATGATAAAACGCCCTTCTCCCTAAGTTCATCAAACGGATCTTATCAACGATTTATAGGTTTAACCTTCGTCCAGTCATTACATCTAAGTACTGAAATTAAAACCATCATCTTTGGAATATTCTGGAACTTCCAAATGGCGTCGAAGCGGTGACGTAATCAAGAGCAGAGTTCGGTTTTAAATTTTATCTGCATTCTAAAAAGTTTTAAAAAGTTCACTGATATCGTCGTTATTTCATAAAACGGGGTATCCGTTCGTTTGTTTGAATTAAAGGGAGGGTAGTTTAGAGTGCTTCCAGTGCATTAGAGTATTTTTGCAAAGTTAAAAGAAGTTTGGTGGCCGTTTCTATTTTGAAACTCTAAAATTGCTGTACTTCTGTAGTTAAGGCTAAGAAAAAGTATTATTCCAATATTCATAATGTAGTCTGGATATCAACTTATGATTCTAACCTAAATTATTTTTAATACATTCTAAGATTTATGAATTCACCGCGAAGTTTTCATGTAAATCTCGGCGTTTACTGGCTGACAAGAATCTTAGAACAACAAATAAGTTGAAGCCAAGTATTTTACTTCGTCATACGAAACTAAGTTATCCTATTTCAGTGAAAGTTTCATCATAACATCTAAGGTTTCTATGAAATAACTCGGACTCGGACGGACGTAAAACTAAGTTTATTTTTCTTTATTTTCCTTCGTCCATCAGATATAAAAGTACATTTTCCCTGTTTATGCGAATTGTTTATTTGCTTAGAACGTACAAGTTTATAAAATTGATGAGTAAAAAAAAGTATTAAGCTGGTGAAGCCTTTAATACAAGTTGCAAGTTTCATCACAACAGCTGGAACTAATAATCATATTTTTAAATGTATTTTTTTGTTTTAATATTTCAAAATACAACAAGTATGTTGAAAAGGAATATAAGTCTAATATCCAGATGTTCTAAAGTTAGTCGCACTAGATTGGAGAACAGTCCACTGCCTCTCACAGAGAGGAGGCCTGTGTTCCAGCAATGGCAACATTATGAGCTGACTATGTTTCGAATAGCCCGACTATTCGATAGATACCATGCGACTATTGGCAAAGTTAAATCGTGTTTGTACTGCCCACGTGAACTGTTTTTTACCAAATATCACCTACTGTGACTTATTATGTTTAAAAACTTAAAGAAACTTAAACAAAAACAATTTAGCGTTGCATTGTATGTTAAACTATAAATTATATTATTTAATTTCGCCGCATCTTGCAGGGTCAACGTCTCCGTACTTGTGGTTACTTAAAACTTGGCGCGAACTTTTACAACAACTGTACATTATTAATTTTACTTTTATATTTTCTGATGAATTTTCTCATAATGTATACATGTTTATGTGAAGTTTGCCCGCTCCGTGGTATCCATCGGTAGATGGACAGGAGTATGTACAAGTGAAAGGATTCAATATTATATATAATACTCGTAGAATAAAAATCTAGTTACACCGAGCGTTGCTATGGTTCCCGATAAATAATGACACCTATCACAAAAAACTCCATATGCACTCCAAGCGCCTAATCAGCAACTCGTATAATAGCGAGAAGTAGAATTAAGAGCAGCCCCTAGACGGCGCTGGGGCGGGGTGCGGCGCGGGGCGGGTGGCGTGCACTCATTTATCACCGCCACACTTCACTTTACCAACTTGTCTCCCAGATTTATGGCCCACCGCGTAAAAATGTCTTATGACTTGTAATTATAAGCTTTGGAGTTGAGAAAGTATAGTGCAGTACCAGTATATTAGTAGTTGGCGTTGTGGGAAAACTACTTGAGAAGTTTAGCGGTCATCATGAGGTCAATGTTCAGCAGAATCAACTTGTCAGCACTAGACATATACCGGGTGTAAACAGACCCTTCACATATCCGTCAACCAAGCATTCTGTACATCAAACTAAGTAATTTTACGCAAAAATTATTGCTGGGAATCGACTTTTTTTTTTGGGGTGACGTTTTGCGGTAGGACTAGGACTCGATGGAAAGCACTCATAGCATCGTACTGATGAATGGATTGAATAGTACGAGGGTCGTGGAGGTGTGTAAAGTAAAAATCTTACATTAAAAACATGTACAAAAAACTTGTGAAAAAGTTGGATCTTTGACCCCCAATATCTCCGTAACTAGAAGGTTCCCAAATATGGTCTAGAACAAAAAAAAATGATCGCAGTGGCGGGGAGAACAAGTGCCTTTCTTTTATGTTAAGGGTCTATTTACACCCTTTATTGTAGCGATGGAATTAAAGAAGTACTTACTCTTAATTCGGAATCCGTTCATTTTGATGCAAATGTCAAAAAATAAAACTTTGTTGGTACAGATGATGTGGTGCTGCTAGCGTTCGAAGTAGAATTTTAAGACGATAACGAATTACCTAGATTGGATTGTTTTATGCTGTTCTATATGAATTAATTCTACGTGAATAAATGAAACTGGAATGTTTTGCATTAAAGCAGAATGTTTTGTGCAGCCTGCCTCATTACTCTGTCAGAATGAACAGTCTTGTCGTGTCAAGAAATGGAAGTGACACCAAATGTTACTACGTTCTATATTGTGAAGCAACATGGGAATCAAAAACCTTGTTACAGAACTTAATGAATATTCCCCCAATTTCACTTCCCCTAATGCCCCTAATGAGCATGGGGACTTAATCCCCATAAGCTGATGTAAATCTGTTACACGCACGCGAAGTCGCGGCCGAAAGTAAGCTCATTTTATACAATTTTGTAAAACATCACAAATATTGCTTTGACATGATTACGGGGGGTTTAATCAATTTATTATAAACATGGATTACAGTATTTTAATTAATTGTGTATTATTAAGCTTACGGTATTCAATTAATCTTTTTGTTCAGTAATTAACACCTAGGTATGTTGTTTTGTTCAATTTTGGTAAAAATTGTTGTAATACACAACAATTCACAACAAAATCAAAAACTTAATAATAAATTGAGTAGATACTGCTGTACAATTGAATTTAAAACACGATTATATTTCTATTAAGTTATATATAGAATTCTTGTTTCATAAGAACTTTACAAGTGCCAACGGAACAGAAAAAGTGTTTGCTAAAGTTGTAAAGTTTTCTTAAGACTTGGAGTTATTTTTTTGTTAAATCCGCTCGAGTTTGTCTTTGTGGATGTTTCACTCTCTTGGAGACGAATGTTTACTGGTGATACACTCGTGGTTACTGTGTTTTATTCATCATCGTCCAAATAGCGGACTTTTAGAACACAAAAAATTGATACCTTTACTACTTTGCTACCTTTTATAACTTCAAAGCCTTATTTTACTACTCCACAAAGGTGGTAAAGTTTTCTCGAGATCTTTTGAGGACTGTCGTATAACACGACGATAAATCAGAATACTCCACGAAAACCTCACACTCCATGTCACTCTTATTCCTTCATTAAATTTTACGAAAGACTAAGAGAAATATACTCTTACCTGTGTCTTGTATGAGACTAAAACTATAATCTGCTCCTTAATTAGTTCTACTGCGTGACAAAATGTTATACAAATCTAAAAGAATAACGTAATATTCTAATTTTTACACATGCGGAGCTAAGCCAACGTCAGCCATGGGACATGGCATCAACTTCTTTACCTACTAAATATATATTGATACGAGCGATAAGTTAACACCCATTGAATTAGGAATGTTGTAAAAGAGCAGTGGTTACTATTTTAGTGAACAATAAAGTATGTATATCTGTACCTTAGGGTCCTAAAACAATGTTCCTACAACAATATGTATTTTCAAGCTTAACGGTAATAATTTAAGCTTTTTCTTTAAACCTTCTAGTTTAGATAAGTGATGATAACACTGATCTGTTTGTTTCAGAACTCGTCCTCCCAATGTGAAGCAAGCGGCCTATTTGACAATGTAACCAGAGCCGGTACTGACGTCACGATGTGCTCCTGGGTCGTGTCAGCCCTCATCATCCTGTTCGCCATGGGTAAGTAGGACTTTATCAAACTTTTTCTGTAGTTCTGGATAAAATGGATAATGCGCCGTTATTGAGAGCCGCAGATAAACTATCGTCCACGACTACTAAAAAGCTACGTGTATGAAACCCAAATAGTCAATGAGTAGTAAAAATTTCAGAGTACTGTTATCTCAGTGACAGTTCGTACACCACGCAACTTACTAATGTGTTACTAACTATAATATTAGGTTGTGATGGATTGTGTCTTGTATAGCCTTACTATCCGGAAGCTCTATATGTGCTATGTCCGATTAACTATTTCAGAAAATAGGTAGTTTTTTTATTAGTATGCTACCAATGCTGTTTGGGCTTACCATTGCTATCAAGCCAAGACTTTTCATAAGATATTCCTAGACGTGTAATTAAATAAGAAATATACTCACTAATTTACGGATTAGGATCTAAAAGGCCTTTAAGTAATCTGGGACATTCTAGATTTTTTTTAAAGAAAATCACATAATCTTTGGGGCTAAGCTTAAGTGGGGCCTCAATTATATTCTTTATGCCCGTTTCTACAAACACTAAGCAGCACGTAAACGAATGCCAGGATAATGTTTGAATTTCAACTGCCGGCACCGTGGTCCCGCGCACCTGTCCGCCTCCCACACCGCCAGCGAGCGAGCCGGCCGAGCATCGTTTCTCCTGTTTTCATACTTCGGTTCGGCACTTTCGGTAGTGCGCGCTGTGAATCAAAATATGAAAGAGGTGAAACGATGCTCGGCCGGCTCTCTCGCTCACTCGCTAGCTGGCGGTATGTCCTGCGCTTTTTTGTTAAAACATTCCTGTAGCAGCTTATTGTTATTGAAAATCGGCATTTAACATCAGTAGATTCAGAGCAGATGACACTGATAGTTCCTTAACGCGAGTTCCATGTGTTGATCGCGATCAGTTGCTGAAGTTCACCTTTACTGTAATGCCCTTGTGTATTAAAGCTTTCGAGACCAAGTTTCAGTTGAATTGATTAATAAACAATCTCACGTTACTCAATGATATCACTTAGACGGATTTGTGGCTTACCCGCGTACTGTCGCTCGGCTTAATGTACTCATTAATTTCAATCAGCCAGATTATCGGTATCATAGCTGTTCTGATTCGGGTACAATTGAATCAATACGAGTAAGTTATGTGTTATGTGTAAAACCGATGTGATAGGGTCTACAGTAGACTGGGTGCCGAAAGAGGGGTGAGGGGGGAGGGCTGGTTAGTTTATTTTATTTGTATATAAGTATTAGTATCATTATAAGTGCCTATATAAATTTTCGATAGCAAGAAGTTATTTTTTATATATTTATTTTGTACCCTATCACAATGTTTTCTTATTCAACCCAAAGGTTGACTGATTGAGAATGCCTTGTGGCATTAAGTCCGCCTATGTATCACTATTGTACATGAAGTTTAAATAAATAAATAAATAAAGAGGGGTTAAGTTGAAACTACTTATTAGGGAGACTCGATGCAGTTAAGGAACCCTAAGATTATTACTATTTATGAGTATATAATAATAAGCAACTCTTCTGATTTCACTTAAGCTTTTTAACAACCATGTTATAACATGAACCTTTATACAGGAACCCATTGAAATATTTGATAATATCGAATCGGTCAAAGTTGTGAATCTGACACAATGACCTTCATGTCCTGAAAGTTTCATGTTGAAAGTATCCACTGATAACGCTAACATTATGAATGATTCGTATTATAAAGAGTGTTCTTACCTTTCACATATTATTGTTGCATACATTAAAAAATGGTGCAAAATCGTAGCGTAAGTTAAACTTTACACTCGTTTCCGGAAAATTGATTTAATGGTTTAATCGAGAAGTTCACAGGGTACAGGATTAACATGAACTAAGTTTTTGTTCAGTTCATAACTTGCCGCCGCTTCGGATTAGTCTTACCTCCGACTTAGTTCAAAGTTTATCATGTTGCATGATAACACAAACGTATCTTTATAATCTAAACATTTAAGAGGTAAGCAGTGTCACTAGTGGTAAAATTATTTTTTTGTTTAATTAATCACAAAAGATGCCATTCAATTCACTCTCGGTTTTTTTACAGCGGACTAATCGATTGTTAACAGTCACAAAAAAAACGCCAAAGCGTTGTAAGGAGAAAACTACATACGTAAAATAAAACAAGGCTTGCTTACGCCTAATGATATTTTAGAAATTATTATGCAAGAACGCCCCAGGGATTATAAAACATTTTCGGGTGACCTTATCCCAGCATCAGAGATTAATATCCCTTTACTTTGTCCCGACTTCCCGTTCTACATTCAAAGGGAAATCGTTCCCAAAATGGAGATCTTTCACCTCGGCCATCCGCCGTGGAAAACAAAGAGTCCCCTAGACAAAGATTCAACGAAAAGCCGACCCAACTCCCATTCAATTTACCACGTGACGTTTCACTTGAACTTATCTCAGTCATAGTGGACACTAGGCAGATAGAAACAGTAGTGCCGAATCATAGAATCGATAGACTAATAAAATATGCAGCTTACTGAAAAAAAAAAACACAACAGTCACGCTTCAAATCGCTTTCATTGACGTTTTTTGTGCGTGACCATGACATTTTCATTATTTACCTTCTGCAGAAATTATTTTTCATGCCACAGCGTTCTTTTATCTTTTCTACGCCTTTGTCTCCAAAAACAGTTAAAGCAAAAAATGTATTATCATTTTTAAGACGTTTTGCAATTATGGTTCCGTTTTCCTTTTTGGCTGAGGTATAAAACAGCTGGATGGTCCCCGAGGGTGCTGTAGCTACTAATGGATTATGGGAATGCTGGTTTCTTTTCAACGAAGCAATATCTTTCACCTTTGATCTAATGACATTATTACGATGTTTGTTCAGACTGTGACACTCTTACTAGAATAGAAACATACTATTGGTCTCACTTCATTAGCTGGGGGATTTAAAATCAAAGCATTTATTTCAAGTAGGCCAGTTACAGGCACTTCTGAATTGTCGAAACAAAGACAAAAGAAAAAAATAGCTACAGTCCCAGTCACAAGAAACAAAAACTGTGAAAGTACTGTAGTTGCCCATTCCCTAACGTAGATCTCTATGAAAGAACGGGCAAGAAACTCCATGGACACTCTTTTAAATCAGAATACTTTAACAAAACCTTGGTTACATCATTCATTTTGAGATGGTACATTATGTCAGAACGATGCAGCAAGATGTGTACGTTAAAAGTGTCCATAGTAAAAACAATTTAAAAATAAAATAATTAATTCAAATAAACCGTGGCAAATAAGAGATGACCAGTCACAACTGACAGCGCCCGTTCACGAACATGACGCATGTATCAGCACCATTCAACTCAACCATTTTGAAGGGAACTAAATGATCCGACACACGTGCCACCATCAGCGAGACATTTGAGTGAGCATGACATACTCCTAACCGCCAGGGCACATTCAAGTCAAGAAAAGACGCAGGTTTCCAGCGAATGACAGCTTTCTAATGCATACTACTCACACAATATGGGCTAGGCGGCTATATAATACAAAAGAGATTGAATCAAAGATAGATATACAATCTTCAGCAGCTCCAACAATACTATTTAATTCTATCAATTTAGGCGCCCCTGTTCTTGTGGAGCAGGACCGGTATTGAGCCAAGCATTTTTATCAGTGATATAATCGTCCAACTTGTAATATGCTTTCTTACATAGTGTGCGTTTAATGCATGTTTTAAATTTCGTTTCATTCAGTTCAAGAATACTTTGTGGAATTTTATTATAGCATCTCAAACAGTACCCCATAAAAGATGAGTCTACTTTAGCGAGTCTGAAGCCTGGCTGAACTAATTGGTCTTTAATTCTAGTACTGTAACTGTGTCTGTCACCTCTTTTATTAAAAAGATGTAGATTTTTTCTTACATACATTATGTTTTCGTAGATGTATTGACAATGTAGCGTCATGATGTTAATTTCCTTAAAAAGTTCCCTTAGAGAATCGCGCCTACGAAGATTATATATGGTTCTGATGGCTCTTTTTTGCAGAATAAATATAGACTCATTGTCTGCAGCCCGTCCCCACATTAAAATGCCATAAGACATAATACTATGAAAGTAACTTCAAGAATACTTTGTGGAATTTTATTATAGCATCTCAAACTTTAATTTATTAGGTCATTGTTGATGTAATAAAATAGAGAACCTACTTCTTCACTTAACGTAGTAATTTCCATGCCTTCCTGTACAGTGTTTCTCTGTAAAATATCGTCTAGTAGTTCACGTAATTATGTAGACGAAAACGAACTGAGCTCAAATTTACTTGTTTGTAAGACATCCAAAGCAGTCTTTCTGTCTCAACTGATAAGTATCTCAGCGAGTTGGTCATCATTGCATACACAAGTTAAAATAACAGACCGGTTGGTACATATAACACTCATCAAAAATATGTAATCCTTAATTAAATCTTGTATGAACTCTGAACACCCGTCGGTCACGGATTTAAACAAATCCAATGTTTTATTAAGCAAATCCTCTTTTCCGCTTAAAATGTGTACACGGAATTGTATATACTCCCTGTATATGCTAGCACCCGTAGGGATGTCCTAATATTCTTTGGAAATAATTTGTTGATTTAGGAACTTGAATTTTGTGTCTCCGTACAGAGTTCCGATATTATGAACTCTGTATGGAGATACTAAATTCAAGTTAACTAAATAAAATCGATCGAATTTTTCTTCAAAGTGGCCACAGATTACACATTGCGCTTTACGCTTCTGTACGTGCATCAAGCCAGACGTTCTCAATAACCCACCTGCGCGGCGCTAAACCGCTTTAGCTTAAAAATCCCTCTGTGCTACAAAGCGGTACCTCCTTTGTCCTGGAGCACTTGAAAGAGGGCAACCCTACGCTCGGGGACTCATCAGCCAGCGAGTCCAATTTACATGTTAATTGACGTACGTCCGATGAAAAATTACGATACATGACGCCCTTTGTGCGTACGGTGGTGGGCAGGATAGATGGTTTACCTTTAAAGAGGTCGTGTTGAGGGCTTGGGTTTCTCTTGGTGGGTGTTACGTGATGAGGATTAATTGTTTAACTTCATATTAGTTCATTTTTTTAAAGCTCCAGCATTAAGCAAGCAATGTTTTAAAATCGGACAAAAGTTAGAATCGAAAATAATTTGACAATCAGTTAGCGATAGCAATACTAAAACTCACGCCTTTTTCCCGTAGTAACAGAAACTAGAAAACCTGCTTAGGAAATATTTTATTGAAATTAATTCACCACTTATCACCAGCCACTCACGAGTTATCATGCTACCCTACCGATATTGGGAAAGATAATAATATTAGATCAGAAAAAGGAAAAATTCAGGGACCGTTTTCTTTCGTTACATAATGTTACTGCCTGCAAATATTTTATTTCGCATTCATTACCTGATCAGCGGAATGAAACTTAATTAAAGTAGGTACCCATATTTTACGATTGACAATAAAACAACGTGTAATATAAAATAATAAGTAAACCTCTTGTAATGCACGATAACGTAACGACAAAGCGATGGCAGATGAAATGAAAGCATTATAGTATAATACTTTGCCGTTTATAGAATAATGTATTTATGTTTCATGAAAATAATGTCCACAATTAAGTTATTTTATTTACTCGTTAAACTGGTAGTTCTTGGTGAAATACTGGTATTCAGCTGCATCCGATTAGACTGGAAAATACGTCATGAAATGGCATACTCTAGTCATCCTAGATAATAAATATATCGATAGCGCCTTGATCGCGTTCAGTTCCAACCCTTAGGTTTAAATGAGACTTTTCTTATAAACAAACTCAATTACTGTTAGCTATCGTCGGAGATTAATTTAGGGAGGCATAATTCACTATATTATATCCCTTCGTTTGTTGACTTGTTGTTATAAGACACAGTTCTATATTATTATTGTTTTCATAGGACGGCAATAATGCTGAGAAGGCAATCGTTTTTAGTAATGCTTTATTGTTATTTTGCCGAAGAAAATGTTTACGTTAGTTCTTATAAAAATAAATTGATGGATAATATTAATTATGTTTATGGGAACAGGTTCGGCCTTATTATATCGGACTCACACATATCTGGGGAAAAATATGTGTTACACATTAATTGACCGCTTCGTTTGTTAGCGTGATATCTTAGCTTCGATTCCTGGGCAGGAAAAAGTGTTATTAGGTTTCCCATTAGGTATTTATTAATTGAAACCCGAAGTCAGTATTAGCGTCCAGCTGGTGGCAATAGGATCGCCCCCTTTTACATGGGATTTCAGCATACCTGGTAAAATACGAACGTAGTATAGGTACAGTCACGAGTAATAACATAGAAACGCCCTTTAAATCCAAATTCATGTAGCAACATTAAATCGCAATAATAAGTATGCTAACTGTGTCCAAGAATTATGTAAACGTTAAATTGTGTCAAAATTAACTACACATTTTTATCAAATTTTCGTTAACAACAGATTACCAAAAACTAATATTAACTTTTAGTTACATAATTATGTACCCAAGGAAATTTCAAAAACATGTATACAGGACAGTTTCGAAATTATGTAAACAACTACAAAGCAGCGGTTTCAAGCAGCTTGAGCTCGGAAATAAGGGTTGGAGTGTACGTAACAGGGCACTGAGGAAAAAAGACAAAATTTTAACCAAAAAAGTGTTATTTCCGCAAATCGTTTATTTTCTTGATTCTATCGTATATAACACCTAAATATAAGGCTAAAAGCATCTTGGTGTTTTTTGTCTCCGATCTGCCGTTTGTCTTAAAAATTATAACGAAGGGAACAAAATGCAATATTACTGTGCTAGGAGAATTTAGGATGCAAGATCGAGCGAAGCGAGTTCGGGACTTGAGACACTCGGACAGGTTGGGTTCGAAGGGCGTGGCGGGGATGACACGAAGGGCATGGCGGGGTCTTAGTTCACTCGCTTCGATCTCTCACTAGAACCCGCCATCCCCTTCGTGTTAGGTTACTTTAAACCCTCCAAACAATTAGTACATTTCAATTAAAACCATAGCTTATAAGTACGTTATTATAACGGCATGCGACCACGGGAAGGTAATTTCTTACTATTTCTTTCAGAAACCATTGTATATACAATGGTATACGAATAAACTTAACAAAAACAGGAAAAAGTAGGTATACACTTTTAATTTCATTTTAATGTCATCATCATCTGCCTAGCCTTCTCCCAACTATGTTGGGGTCGGCTTCCAGTCATGTCATTTTAATGGATCCATTATAATTTCTATAACACGTATACAATTTCTAACAATGTATACATGTTATCAAAATTGTCATGGATACTTAAAAATTACTTTGGAAGTCTAAACTTTTTACTGATTTTGCTTCGTTTATATTACTGTGAAACCAATGTATACCCAGTTTTGACACAGTTTGATGATTAGGTAATTTAGAAAAAAATGTTGTACACATATTTTTAGAATGGTAGAAGTTAAGATATTTTAGAAAATGTGACAATGTATATTTATGATTACTCGTGACTGTACACTGTGCCCTACCCCTCGAGGAATACACACACAGATGATGTTACACATTTATTTGCCTAACCGTACGGGATATGAACGCATCATGTCAGGTTACTAGATATGTAAATGTGCCAAACTCAACAATGTATTGTTAATAGTGTGTGTATAAAACTTCAATAATAGCAAGAAAACGAGTTCAGGCGTAAAGTTCAGGACTTCTAAATCGTTAACAGGTCGAAGCTGAACTATTAACAATACACTAACGAGGCTATAACATAACTTTTCCATTTCAATAATAAACACAAACATGAACACGGAGCGTTTCATAGCCATTCTGCCTTCTCAATAGGGACCTTAACAGCGTACCTACAACGTTATTAAAGTAGTAAACATTCTCACACATGGTAACTATACCTAGCCTAACTGCATGTCTACCGTTTACTGGGCGTAGTTTGCATAATGTCGTATGTGTGTGTAGTGGACGTATATTATGTCAATGTTATAATGACTGATTATGCGGTGATGGTTGAACTGCCTCTCCCAGAAACGTACGAGGTTGTTATACGTTGACTAAGGCAAGATCTATTAACGTTACTTTGCTCGTGCTGTGACTTAGACATGTTGCCGTCTCTGTCTTGCACTTGTAGTTCGACAGTTGTGCCATAGGGACAGGAATAATTTATCGAAACCAAAGTACGTCCTAAGTTACGTTTATAAACCATAGCTAAACCTAGCTATGCTATGAAAAAAATACGATTCTTTTGGCCTGTATCTTACACATTCATTGTTAGTCGCTTCATGTAAAATACTGGTGCCTAGTCAGCTGCGTCAGGTAAGACTGGTTGCAGGGCTACGCAAATAATTTAATGCTTTGTGTTACACAGCCTCTGGTGTTATGGTAACTGTATCGTAATGATTAGAGCAATAAATATACTTAAAAAAAACTAATTTTTATAATATTAATATCAGGCACCAATTAATCATGTTGGACATAATTGAGCATTTCTTGAATAACGCGCAGCTTACGTATTTAATTTAGTTACATGTTTGTCGTCGGTGTACCTACTCGCAGCTCAAGCAATTTTGCCAAGTATCATTCATGTGAATGATTTAGAATAATTTTATCTGTTCATTTACATTTATATTATTTTCGTAACCCTTTATTTATCTCTTCTTTGCCAAAACATTAAACGGAAGGAATAAATTACGCATATAGATCATTTTTGTTGCTGAATACGAATGCTAATCTTTCTCAATCACAGTCAAAAGGCTCCCTGTCTCCCTGTCTCCTTTAGCTCATTATGTTGTGACACTTCAGCAATTCTCAGCATGTATTTATTTATTCATTGCACAATGTACACACAGTTACAGGCTAACCACAAAACTAATGAGCACATGACCCTGTTAGAGAACAGTAAGTTTGCTTAAAACTAGTAAATCTTTTAACATAAGTATTGCATCTGCATTTTTTTAAATTAACCATATGCTTGTTTAGTTACTTCGAAATACACGTTGCTGTGATAGTATTGTGATGTTCTCCATCTTGCACGCCTTGTATTTGTTAACTCTTCGTAATATACTCTGTAAGCCATGTCAAGAAAACTTTATTTATAGTTTCTCTTATGAAGGTGTAGTTCTAAGAGCAGCATATAAATTGCCATTGTTATCACATACATCCTTCAAATTTGATCCACCTTCGCCACGTTATTAAAATGTAATGAGTTCACAAAACATTTTCATTAACTTTTAGACGGAAGACTTGTTGTCTCCTTGTATATATGCTAATGTGTTTGCGTGCACCCCTAACTATGTAACCAGCTCTGCAATATTAGGCCTTACAATTGCATCTTAAAGTTTATTTTAGGATGGCTCGGTAACGAAATCAGAGGCACGATAAATAGCGGGGAGAATTAGAAGGATTTGGTGCGTTACTACTTTTTTGTTTTTCTTTGTTGTGAAGTGTTTGAATTTTTGCTGTTTGAGGGTAAATTGCGTGATAAGTACCTCATACGATGAAGACGAAGACGGAGCTGGAAAATGATGCTTTTAAAAAGGTTTCTGAAATTACTCTTATCAAAGATTGTATTGTGGTCTACCACCAAGAGGTATTTTGTCAGTTAAACATACATCTAAAGGAAACGATATAAAACGAATGCCCGCCATAGTCTTTCTAAGGAAAACAATTCCGGGACTTCACACAGTTCAGTACAAAATATATGCCAACCACATCCTCACATAAACAATTCACACCTCTTTGCCATGACGTCACACCCCCCTCCCCCACCCCGCTAGAGCTTGTCAGTCCTCTTGGAGAGTAAAACTGTCAGCAACAAACTCGTCAGTCATACGTGCGGGGGTCGGGCGTCAATTCGGCCTCCGCATCAAATTGCGTTAGCCCTCCGTCCGTCTGTCGGGACAATCGGATTGCGTCGGTTCAGCTCGCTTATTAGATTCCGCTGCCACTCGCTCGGGTAACCGTTGGAAAATATTAAGCCTATTTCTTGGGTAAAAAAGGCTGGGTGCCTGAAAGTTTGGATAAAAATAGGTTGGAAATATGAAGGTCAACTAGCGAAAGTAGAAGATTTTAAATCACCTTTTGTGACTCAATAACTTCACTCTATCCATTCTTCTACTACACAGATTAGTCTAATAAAATTCTTTCCTCCCAAAGAAGGTGTTACGTGGTTTAGGTGGCTTTTTAAACATCGATCAGTAGTCCCACATGATATCCGCCTACGACTTGTTAATCAGTTTTTTTTTTCGTTTCGGTAATCATCAAATGACCCCTCTCGCGTTGGGCGGAGTGTAAGAGAGTGTCAGACATCTACTGACTAAAACCCACCCATGTGCTTTCTTTGCCCTTTGTGTTCAGGGCCTCGGTATCTCTTTCAAATAGTTCCGCAGCCCCGGCAAGCATCAGCCCATGCGGACCCCTCCCTGGTTGCTGACAACTTTTTGAGGCGCGCGTGGAACACGAACGCGCCGTCGACACGGCTTGTCGTCATAAGACGGCCGGACGGCGAGCTAGCCCATTACTCACGCCCACAGGTCCACGCCTACGGTGGCCGGCAGCCACCACGTGGGCCCCGACGCACGGGGGAGTCCCGCAGTGGTTGCGACGTGAGGTTCTTCCTCTGTCACGTCCCGCCACCTCCTTCACTAGCATGACTGCTTCGCAGAAGGAGGTGACGGCTTCCCATTCCCTCCCGCTCCGGACCATGGCTTGAACCAGGGCCGGACGCGAGAGGTTGCCGCCGCCAATCGGCGCTACGAGGACACAGCGGTGCTCCGCCCAAGCGGAGCAGCCCTCCACGGTGTGCTCCACCGTGTCCTCCGGACGATCCTCACAGTGGTAACACCCGGGCGTTTCCTCCCACCCGATTTGGTGCAGGAACCTCCAGAAACAATCGTGTCCGGGAAGACCTGCGCCAGGCGGAAGATGTTGTGAATCAGCTTTATATACGATTTTTTTTAATAATTGTGAAAGCACTTCATTTAAACTTTCTCAAAGTACCTGATAATAAGGTACTTAACATCTTGATTCAAAAATTAATGTCGGAAATGCAGCATCACTTTAAACCGGATTCCACCCCGATATAAAAGGCAAGCATGCGGCGATGGAAGAACAATATAGAAACTACATCAGCTACTTGTAACTTGAACTAGCGAAGTAGCGAGTACAGCAAACTAGTGCAAGTTGACTTTAGAAAACTGGAAGACATTACTCATACGGATAATCTACAGAAGCGACTGACTCGAGACTATTTCATCAAAGTTTTATCGCTGCGTTGAATCATATGGTGACAAGTTTTCATTGTTGCTAGAGAATTTTGACAAGTTTTCATTGTTTTAGAGTGACTTTGACGTTTTATAACTTCTCAGTCAAATGATTCCACTTATTGTTATAGAATCTTTGTACCTCGAATATTAATGAATTACCCATTTTATTCTTAGCCAACATTGTGTCCCACTGCTGGACAACGGCTCCCCATTATGACACATTTCGCACTCTACAAGGTTAAATTAAATAAGCCAGCGTCTCACGTCCTTCACCCGCTCGTCTGTGGAGATTTCCATAGACGTGATGAGTATCGTTGATATATCTCAATATGGTAAAACGAATAAAAAACATATTTGATCACGTCTGTGGAGTCTATTTAATAATTACGCCGATTCAAAATATCTTCACAAAAAGAAACATGCTTTACCCCTGCTTCCCAAGCAGACGCCAGACACTGGATCTAAATTCAGGCTTTGAACCAATCAGGTGCCAAAATCTGCTTTGTCTGAGGTATAAACTTAACGTGATCAATTATTAGGACTTCAAGATTAATTTCAAAATTTTACTACGGTACTATATCAGGCTTAAAACATTGATTATTTATCTACTCGCTCACCTCATTCTTTAAATAGTAAAATAAGTTAAGAAACCAAGTTTAATTTTGACCCAAAATTACTTGGAATATTACCGCTGTTGATTAAACCCAACCTTTTCATTATAATAAACAACTTTAGCACTAACATAATCATAATTTCCCGTTTCCAAGTGACGAACGACCTCTACTAAGCGCCATTTTTGCTTTCAGAATATTCTAGAAGCGGCGAAATATTTTAAGCCCGAATGAAATTTGAGAAATGTAAAGCACCGCGCGACACCGTTATCCGCGGACCTGTCATAACAAAGCTGAGAGTAAACTAAGAGAATAGACTTTCAAAATATATCCAGAGCCCTTCAAATCTGTGTGAAAAAAAAAGAACTTTATGAATGAACACTGAACAGTCTTAGTTTAAGCTCGCACCTGTACAAAGCAGTTTACATTGAAGAAGTTACCGAAAAATAAAATGTTTGCTACTTTCATATACACGAGGGTATTTTCATAAATAGCTTCGAATCATTTCAGAAATTCATCCATATCAAGCTTTAGGTTAGCAAGGTTTCTTTACAATAAAAAAGTCAGTTTAAAAATAATGTGACATAACATAAAATACTCTCGACACATAAAACAAATCTCCCAAGATCAGAGTGTTTGGCTTGTAAAAAACATAGTAAACTTAGATGAAATTAGTTTCTGCTGTGACTTTAAATTGCTTTGTAACCCTGGATAGAGGATGCTTACCTGCAGCGAGAGGAAACTTGAGGCCTTCTGGCCTGCTGCATTCTTAAAAGTTCCTCTCCGTAATTTGATTTAGGCTGACTACTGAATAATAATATATTATTAATTTATAAAGGGTTTTAGTAAATACATAAGCAGTAACGGAGCACTTTTGCTATAAATTAGGATCTTGAACTCGGTCGAAACAAAAATATTGTTTTAATGGCTGACTTTAAAAAAATAATAGCCTATGTTATTTATACTTTTGTAGACTTAGATGAATAATAATAATATAGGTATTTTAATTTATTTAAAATATTATTATATAGGTACAGTCACCTGCAATGTATTTTCGCAGCCCACTGTACATGTTCGATTTTGAGCTAAAAAACAAGCTTTAAATGTTGTAAAATGTACAAAAATATAACGCATTTCATCCAAACAACCGGATTATGCACCGTTTTATAGTTCCATTGCATTGTGTTTCACAAAAAGCGTTATTTATTACGGTTATAACGAATTTCGCACCATGCTGCTTGAAAGGATATTTTTTTAACAAAAGATTATCAATAGCATTTCGAGAATTATATTATAATGAAATACTCAAAATGTTACGTAATAATTACGTATTTGTTAACGTAGTGGGTAAATTAATTTATCACAAACTCGTGCCGAAATTGGGTCTTTTTCCAACCCCAATCTCCCAAATTACAGTTGACATGTCTTTAAGCATACACTATCAACAAAAACAGAGACACGGAACCTCCAGTCCAATTCTAAATAAATTGTGAGTGACGCACACCCGCGCGGGCGCCCGCCGCCGCCGGCTACATTTTAACATCGTACTTGCCCATTTTTCAAACTCCTAAACTTTTATTTGGTAAAATATATGTTTGCGTTCCCCATTGTACGCGGAGGTTTTTAAAAAAATCAAAAACAAAAGAGCATAGAGTTATGACGAGCTGAATTGCTGCCCTATTGTTGTTGTTGCGTTGTTCGTTTCAATTCGAACGCAACTGCGGGTAGTTGAAAAACTCTTGTTGACAATGCTGAAAAATAGGCCAAATGAAAAGTAAATAATGTGTGAGGAGAAAAGTAATGTGGTGTGGGTAACGACTGCTTTGTTTTTCTTTATGAGTCGAGTTTCGAGCTTGTGTTTTTAATTACAATAGGACTTGCTCTTTTATTTGGGTCTGTCCGATCGGCCAACTTTATATGCCGAGATTTTCGGCATTGTGTTCTAAAAAACATACTGTTACACGCCACACATTCTAGCGTCTTTATCGGCAATAAAACCCAAAAATTCTTTCGGAATACATCTCGATAAATTTTAATTTGTCATTCGTTACTGCTACGAGTATTCTTAATTCTGGTAGCAACACTAGTCTTATTTAAAAAGTAATCTTAGAGAGCAAACAGAGCGTAATAATTATCTATTTAATGCTCATATCAAGGAAAGTTTTTTCTTTTTCATCTTGTTACTAACGTCGAATGAAAACAGATGAAACGCGAAATATAAAATGATAAAACCCAAACCCAAAAACCAAACCAAATTGGAAAGCAAAACAATTTGCTTATACCCGAAAAAACTGGGAATTACCGAGAAATAAAGCTGTTTTCCTGAAAAAGAGATAATCTTGCAGGCAGCTGATAACTTACAACTTAGTAAGTATATAAATGGTTATGTGGCATGGCGTGTGTTGTTAATATAACATCATGCCTGTAATCCTCGAAGGGTTAGACAGGAATGTATCTATAACGCAACCAGTAGCGCTTGCGACCACTGCACGAAGGGGCAGTCGTGTGTTGTATAGGCAGTCAATACATAGCTCTTTTTTATACATACTCAATAAAATATTACAATGAAAACTACTCGTATTAGGTGCGATTATTTTTGCCGATACACCTAAATCTTTTGTTAACTGTACTTACACTAATTTCCTGTTTTAGTCAGTTTATTCCGGTTCAACAAGCAAGGTGTAAATTATGTACGGCTATATTAAACACTGTATTTGACCAGTTTGTGTGATATTCAGCAAATTGGTCCATTACGTTGGCAACGTCACGTCCGCCGCGTAAAACATTAGATTGAAACATACAGGAGATGAATTGAGCGGTTAGGTACGCTTTTCTAATAATCTAGAATTTCAGTATACCTGTATTAAGCAAATGTAGCGATCAAAGCTCGTTCAAATTTATTTTCCTTCTACTGGAATATACATACATTATTTAAATAACTTAAATATTGTGTCCACACAATTAACTGCCGAATAAATTATGACAAGTTGACAATAAGTGAGAAGATAAAATAAATCCAAAGAAAATAAATCTAACAATTCAACAAGTGCCGAGATCGATGTGGATTCGTCTAAGACAATTCAAGTTCTACCGAACTACTTCGTGGGGATAGACCAGCCATCCGCGCATGCTCTTAGAAAAAAGAAATGTATTTTTGTTACTGATGTATAGTATGCACTTAATTACGGGATATCTTCCGTGATAATTCATTACTTTGAGCTCTTGATATTTCTACATTGTTGCAAGCGCCATGATGGCTGTGTGAGTGGCGAATGAGGGAATGCAGTTTATGTAGGTTAATTTTAAACCGTGAACGCTTAAGTCAGTGTTTGTATGTACTTGTAATATAATTGTTTTTTTTTTAATGGTTATGATGTTAACACTAGCCCTGGTCCAGTGAGATGTATGTATGTATCCTTGCAATTATTGTAGTTGCCTTATAAAATTGTTGCAGTACCATAACATTTAAATTCCTTCTACTGCAATCTTCGTCGTGTGATTTCTTGCGTATTTGTACTACTAACTTGTATGAGAGGTCATTGAATTGGCCAATAGTTTTAAAACTGTCGTGTGTTGTGGAACATGTCGCAACTGCGTTTCGGTTCCTAACCAGTGTGCATGGTGCGAGACGCCATATTGATCGCAATATGGCAAACCATTGCAATGAGCGTAGCCACAAGTGAAGCCTTTAAGCAGCCTCTAAGCGATGAACGTTTTGAGTAGAAACAAAAACAAAGCATCAAGGTACTAAATAATACTATATTTTCGGTTTAATTTAAAATACAATGAATAATGTGATAAATTACCACAAAAGCTTTTACAGCACATCACATAAACTAGAATTATTTAGTGTTTATCGCACCGTGAATTGTGTACATTATGACACAGTGATAAAGAGCTATTACATACATAACAAGTCGTGGACTCTCGTATACAATGTAAATAACATTGCTTAATTGAGCCTGAAATCGTTTGCCGCGGAATTTAACATGCTAGTGTTGTAATTTTGAAATTATGTTGTTCGTACGCTAAGTAACAAATTGTTGTTATAGGTACCTAATTACCATGAAATATTCATGAGGCGTCCTATCAAATAACATTTTATTGCTACAAAAATGACCAAATAACTCACAAAGAATAGCTAGTTACTTTCTAAACTGCCCACGTATTTTTCTAAGCTCCAAATCAATGATATACCTTGTTTGCTCCGTGCCTCGGAAAGCACGTTAAGCCGTTGATCCACGCTGTCTTTTGGAGATCGTTGACAGTCGTTACAGTTAGTCAGTGGCCCGAAAGTCTAACAACCGGTCTTAACAACCCCTTGTTAAGACCGGTTCGGACCGGTATTGTATTACCCAGTACATACTTGTGTATAATAATCATATCAAGGTAAGTTTTTATCACAAACGAATTTTCTTCTATTTTACAAGATATATATAGCTACAAATCACGGTTCTACCCAAACTTTACACTCACTCACTCACTTTATCTATATCTCACGCTGCCTCTTTTTTGTACCCCATTCTAGAGTGCGCTGTCAAAGTTGGCAATAATATCATAAACGAGCTTGCACTCTAGGGGGTGACACTTGTATAACTTAAAACAAGTCTTAAAACTCGTGCCGCACTTAACTATTCACGACTTCTTTAAGTTCTTGAAATTAAGAACGATGTTCCTTTGTTTGTTTAGTTGAAGATAATGATTATGAACGGGTTTCGTTAAATTGGTTTACATTGATATCAGTGAGTAGCGGTTAAACTATGTCTACCCAGTCAAAAGGTTTTTAGATGATGTCCTTTTTTACTATAAGTTTTTTTTTTTGGAAACATATATTCTTTTCTGGAAGTGATTTTGATTTCTTAATGATTTTATTAGCGGGGTATGTAAATATTAACTGCCCCGTTGACCTGGTGGTGGCAAACGCGACTGCTGAGCGTGGGGGCCTGGGTTCGATTCCCGGGTAGGGCTGTTATTGGGATTTTCCAATAGTAACTCCTCAGTAATAGACTAAAAATGTAATCTCCGAAGGGTTAGACAGAGGTGTACCTAATAGTACAAACACATTTCGTCAGTTATGTTTAAGTCCCTTGTAATAGTGGGCGACCCTATTGTCATCAACCGGGCACAAATCTAGACTCCCGTCGCTGCTATTGAGAAATTCCTGATGGAAATACTTAATAACACTTTGCCCAACCTGGGAATCGAACCATTTCTTTTTTTTTTCGCATGGCAAATGACCCCCCCCACTCTGGGCGGAGCGGAAGGGAGTGTCAGATTTGTACTGACTAAAACCCATCCATGTTCCTTCTTTGCCCTTTGTGTTCCAGGGCCACGGTATCTCTTTCGAACAGTCCCGCAGCCCTGGCAGGCATCGGCCCATGCGGATCCCTACTTATTTGCTGACATCTCTTTGAGGTGCACGTGGAACACGAACGCGCCGTCGACACGGCCTGTCGTCATAAGACGGCCGGACGGCGAGTAGGCCCATAACTCGCCGTTCACAGGCCCGCGCCTACAGTGGCCGGGAGCCACCACGTGACCCCCGACGCCCAGGGCGTCTCCCGCGGCGGCTGTCTTTCCCTCTCACGTCCTGCCACCTCCTTCACTAGCATGACTGCTTCGCAGAAGGTGGTGACGGCTTCCCATTCCCTCTCGCTCCGGACCATGGCTTGAACCAGGGTCGGACGCGAGAGATCGCCGCCGCCAATCGCCGCTACAAGGACACGGCGGTGCTCCGCCCAAGCGGGGCAGACCTCCACGGTGTGCTACACCGTGTCCTCCGGACGATCCTCGCAGTGGAAACACCCGGCCGTTTCCTCTCGCCCGATTCGGTGCAGGAACCTCCCGAAACAACCGTGTCCGGTGAGGACCTGCGTCAGGCGGTAGGTGAGGGCGCCGTGGCGCCTCTCTAGCCACTTCTCAAAGAGGGGACTTATCGCCACTATGGTGGCGTGCCCTGCACGGGGTTGCGACAGTCACTCTCTCCATGTCGCCATGAGATCACGCCGGAGGTCTGTCCGCTGAGCGGCAATTTGCCGCGACAGTGGAGTTTCCCCCCGACGTAGTGCCTCCGCGCGCCATTCGTGCAGGCGTGCGAAGACTATCGCCTCCAGATCCCATGCCGGCAATCCGGCAAGGAGGCTAGCCGCCTCGCCGGAGATCGTGCGGTACCCCCGGATTAGCCTTATGGCTATCACCTTTTGGGGCGCGTTCAGGTAGTGGGCGGCTTACCGCCTCAAACAACGCGCCCACACCGGGGCCCCGTAAAGGGCCATCGACCGCATGACCCCCGCGTAGAGCCGGAATCGTACCCTTTACCTCATGCTTAGTAGTCGCACTTGCGACTACTAGACCAACGAGGTAGACGATTATTATTATGTAATTATTAAAGCATTTTTTACATCTTTGTTTGAGTAAAGCAACACGGTGAAAAGAAAGCTCCTATGTAAGATCCAGCAGAATATAGAATACGTTGGTTGAAGATGTTAGCTTTCTACTGATCATTTTTCATCACACACATTATTAATGTTCACATAAACAAATGCATTAACACAAAACCACTTATACCGACGGAAACGCTAGAAAAAAAACTCCCATTCATTTTAAATCCGACTAAAGAGTTCACAAAGCTCACACCTTAATTTGTGTCCTAGTTTTAATGGCAGCATCCAGACAATCGGCACGACAGGTTCTTTGAGCCGAACGTGCACAAAGAGTGACGGCAAAGCCACGGGATAGATTGGGGCAGAATGCCAGTTTTAAACAACGATCAAAGCTAGGTGCACGCACACAAAGCAACCACACACTGCACGTTCTTTTTCCGCTTGGTTATCCGCTTTAGTTACGTGCTTACATTAGGTTGACGCCTGATTGACGCCGAGGCGAAAGGCGATGCGATCCCTTTCCGAGTTGATATGTGTGCTATGACCTTTCACCACCAACTTATCCAGCCGTATATGCTGGTGGTCGGCCCGCCTTGAGTAGGGCGAAGCCTCGCCGCAAGTACCGGTCCACCCGGGGTTGCTGAGCCAATACGGCCACTAGATTAGCCGAGGCGATGCTGGTTCTGTGAAGTGCATAAGTGAGTGTGAGTTGATCTATAGACACGAAACTAAGATGATCTCAAACTAAATAAATGCCAGTCGCGAGTTCACTTGCACTCGATATACGAAGACGCATTTCAATGTGTACGCGCATTTTTCGCGTAGCATGAACCTTCTGTATCTACATATTCTGTGTCATACTCCAGGTACTCGCAAAACTGAACAAAAGAGACACGGCCAAGATAAAAGTATTAAACGCTCAGAGTTTCAAAGATTTTTTTTCATTTCGTACAAAATTACGGAACTACGGACGCTATGTTTTTGTTTTGCTTTTAAAAATATTGGGTCACTGAATTGCTAAAGTTAAATCATCTTTTTCTTCATGCAAAATGAATTGTTGGTCTTAACAATGGGGTAACAAAAATTGAGATGATCGATCGATTTGTGAGTCGTATTTTTAGATAGTTACAGTCTTCATGCCCGTCATATTTTAAGCTGATCTTCTAGACGGAATCCAGTATGTAAAATTCTGTAGTAAAAAGAAAATAGCTGACGCAGGTCGTAGCTCTTAGAATTAGTAAGGCGATGACTGTCGTGAGAGCGTTGAATGCAAGTGACACAGAGTTGTTCTAGGGGCCTTACATGTAGCTTATATAATAAAGGTAGGACGAGACTCTTTGCCTAACAGCTTAAAAAGTAACCACTTAAACAGTAGCATAAACATAACATTACGCCAGTATTCCTTAAAGGGTTAGGCACATGTGCGTACCTATACATTGCGCCAGTTATATTTAATTACCTTATATTTAATTACTAATAGAATAGAAACGTTTTGCAGCCAACATGGCACAAATCCAGACTCCGGCCTTTTGTTAAGAAATTCTTAATGTAAAAACCCACGCCCACAACACTTGCCTGGGAGATCGAATCCAGGACCTCGTTCTCATACTTGAGAAATATCCACTTAAACTTGAATCCTACGTAAATCTTAAAGAAAATAAAAACACAAAACCTCGCTATCTACCAATGGACAAAGCCTTCGTAAATTGCGTCACAACACCCGCTTGAGCTTAATTATGTTAATACTTTTAAAACTCCACCGAGCTACCAAATCCGTATCAAGATTTAGCAATTCCCTTTACGAAAACAAAAAAAAAGTCTTCAAACATTCTTGCACGTCAGAGTACGCAGTACAGATAGCAAAATTGGATCATTCAGCTATACTGCATTCGTGGTTTAGTTTCCAAACATGTAAACAAGTAAGTGTCTTTGGAAAATCTTTTACAGCTTAACGTATACTTAGATTGGCGCTAATACTTTTACCATTTTATGACTCTTTTAAATCTATAAGTATTCTGAAATCAACTTTATACATACTGACATTCGTATAAGGGTTGAATCTCGTCCAGCAACATGGACTCGCAATTTTCGATGCCCCCTTCATTTTCTGTCGCTCAGAACCATAATTTGCTGGAGCGACAAGCAGCAGGAATGCTATCGCCCGCGGCAGCATCGGCAATGCGGTTGGCTGCATTCAATAGAGAAAAAGGATTGGAATAAACTGTACCTTCAGGGCGCTCCAAAACGGTCGCGATACTATGACGTCAGAGGTAGGTACAAAACTGCATATTTATGCGTGCGCAAATAGAAGCCCGACTGTGCTCATGTATTTGCCGACGGTACTAGGAAGGTGCGAATTTAACGAGTTAGATCTTTCTATATTTAGATGATTGGCGGATGAGGTAGGGTTGATGTTTCAGAAATATAATAGTGTGAGTAGGTGGGGTTTTGAGGATGCTGCGTGAAGAAAAATAAACGTATTTGATCCTGTATAGTGATCCTGAAATAAAATCTCATTATAATTATTTACCTATGTGTGATTATTTTTATTTGATTTTACTATGAAAATGGGTGGAAGGTAGAAAGATTATGACAATTTAAAGTAACAAGTCTAACAAAAGTTCTAAACAACAATGCAACAGATCCCAAACAAACTTGTACCAAACTAAATTGATCCGCAACCAGTTCGAACCAACAATAATCCAATCCGAATCCCCCATAATCCAAACTTAGTTATATAACACATTATTATGTTAATTCCAACATAACATTGTGGCAAACGCTAGTTGAATCCAGTTCACGGAGAAATGGCGTTTGAAATTCAAATGGCGTATTATACATATCAAGGCAGCCGTCTGTCTGTCGGCGGTAACCACGTTAAGGCAGTTAACCCGATGTCTAATTTGACAAATCTCGGTTTAACCCGGAATCTAGAGAACGATAACAAGCTCTGGATTGAATGAAAACATTTTTGTTTTCGATGTTTCGACGGATGCCGGCTGAATGCAAAATACGGTGCGACCTTATTTTCGTGAGTGTGGGTGACCTGAACCCGGTCTAATAATTTTGAATGGTAGATCGCATGACATAAGGACTCGTACTAATTAGAGTCAAATGGTGATTCTAAAACTCGCTAACTACTAGAAATACAGAATACCTAAGTGCTAGAAATCTTTCTAAATTAGGTAATCTTTGTAATTTTCTTGTCAGTACATTTAGAGAGCAAAACTCCTTGCACATCGCAGCTTGATAACATAACGAACTCCACAATACTGCAATTTCCTACTTCAAACTAAGTACCACCCTGTATACTTTGCATCACGCTACAAAGTCGCGACGGTCAAAGTGTCAATGGTCACAGTCTATGCAAGTAGCTCGATTGTTCGCGTTCACCGATATCTTTGTGCATACGTTCAGAAACTACGGAGTCCGATCCTAGAAATTCGTTTGTGTATATTTGATTGTGACTGGCTCGCTTCACTGGCTTGGTTTCTTGTTTCCAGTCATGCAGTGCGATTTAATCAAATTAGAATAACTTAGTTTGAATAAGGAAAGGTAGAAAATCGAATAGATACCTAGTGATATTTTCAGCGTTGAAATGAAAATAAGTCTGATTGCTAGATTAAGGTAAAATTAGTAGATTAAATTATCTTTATACAATTTGATAAGTAGTCATCAGAGTTCGCGAAAAGTTTTAAATGGCCAACTTTACATTTTCGACAAAACAAACCTCGAAATTAAGTATTCATTTTCAAACTTAGTTTTTAACAACTTATTTTATCTGGATAGCAACGTCATTAGGCAGGTACGTCGGGATCTAATCGCAGGTTCACCTCGTGGCTAGCACTACTATATAGCGTTAATAACAACCTAACGGCTGTCTAAAAATTTGCAATCCCCTGGGGAGAACCCTTTGTTGAATTTTACACCAGTCTTTATATTTTTGGGTATGCCAAAAATTGTTCAGAGTACCCAATTACGATTACAAAGTTTCTGGAAGGTCTATTGGGGCAAATAATAGGATTTTCTTCAATAATAATACAATAGAATTGCCAAGTTTTAAGAATAGCTGAAATGTAAGTAAGTTATCGTAACCCGAACACTTTTGCGGAAACAGCAAGTTTTCCCGAACATTCCATTTATAGAAGTTATATTTATAAATCTTAGAGGGAGGGGGTAACAATGTAAAGTCCCGGTAATGTAAGAAACGAAATGGGACGGCTCTTCGTTCCAACACACGTTGTAAGTACTCTCTTTATGTCGTTTTCGGGGTAAAACCAGTATTAATGTTTCACTACGCTAGTTTCATGTGTGGTATGTGGTAGAAAAATCATGGTTATACAGAGTGACAAATTCATGTTAGAGCTTTATTATGATGACGATATCAATTGTAACTAATTGGCATCAAGCATTATAAAATCGAATACAATATATATCTTAATAAGTTATTTTGAACGGGAGTATTATTAATATAGTGTGAACACACCACGTGAACACGGTCAAAAATGATCTCTATTACTTACAAGATCACAGACTGAAGTAATCAAAGATATATTCCAGCTAACAAAGTTAATAAGACACTCACCAATCTCCTAACATGGAGCGTGGAACTTATCTTCTGATATCCATGTCTTCTTCCGCAGGTGGTGAAGGCCAGGAGCACGGGCCGGTGTTCCTGATGGAGCCGCCACCTCGGCTGGTGTTCTCTAACACGACTGGTGCTCGGGCCTCGTGCGCGGCCCACGGCTTCCCCTCGCCGCAGATCGCCTGGCAGCAGCCGGATGGCGCACAGCTTGATGATGTGCCGGGAGTGAGGTGAGTGGACTGCTTTTTGACATCTTTAAACATGTTCTTCATACGACGATAAGTATTACCAAATTACTTAGACTACTTTCTGAGGCACGGAGGAAACTCGGTATTTAATAGTTGGTCACCCGTCCACGGATCGACCCAAGCAGCTGTTATTATTTAGCCACGAGCTCCTCCGATATCTAAATGTCTCGTACGTCTTATTTAACCTACGTACTCGGATGGCAATAAGTTTTGAGACTTTAGACTCGCCAATTAGTGGCAAAAAATTTGTCATTCGTTCAACAACAGTATTCGGAAATTTAAGTGACTTTTTGTGTGTTTCTCAAAAATTAGAACGTTATCTGTACTGAAACTCAGTATCTGAAAGGCCCGCAATCGGACCACTTTACCTGAAGGACCAAGACAGGACGTCTCTCAAACAGGATAATAATGAGCTTTTTCAAGGCCATCACCAATACCAAGTTACACGTGCCTTCAGAGAAACTGTTTAGAATTATTAATTACTTAAAATAAACCGGTTTCCTGCCCTCTATAAATTATCCAACCCAAGCTGGAACCGAACATTTGCATATTTTTTTAAATCTGCAGTTCTATGCATTTTGATCGTTTAGGTATTGCACTGTTTTAGGCAACAGAAGATTTTTTTTTTAAATTACCGATGAATAATTTCTACTGAAAACGTGGTAATCGTTTGTACGTCAATTTCCCTTCCCTGTATTATGCAAATAACATTTCCTCATACATGTGTGCGACCTGGAGCGTCCAAGTTCATGAGTAGTTTATAAACACGTACAGCTATTTATTGGGGAACGCTGAATAAGAGGGATCACATCCACGCCAGCTGCGGCTCTCATCTTACGCATGTTTACCAAAGGGTTGGCTGTACACTGACAAAACACTTTTCCTTGGATATCCTACTAACATTGCAAATGCGAAAGTTTGTGAGGATGAAAGGATTTGAATGAAATTTTGCACACAGATTAACACATAGGCTACTTTTTATTCCGGTAGTATGATCCCGGGGCACAATTACCGAACTTCACTCGCATGTCTAACAATGGGTTTGAATTCTGAGTGTTCTCCTCCTTCCAAATTTGCAGCCGGGCCGGTACCAAATGCTGGTAATAGAATCCTGCTTTTAACAAAATAAAGATCAAGTTTGGCTGTCCTGCTCGGAAGCCAGACTATAAACCAGCACACGACCCAAACTCTTATAAAAGTAAACACGTACCAAACGTATTGGGTTCTCGTGTATAATATAAGAGGGATCACAGCGCCACCTGGTGCCAATGTGCCGAAGAATTCTGTTCAGTGGCGAAACTGCCGCGAATTACAATAAGATGTGGTTTCTTGAGTATATGAAATGTTTTAGTGAAACATGTGTTTGGCTGTAAGATTGGTTTTGAGAATAAAATTATGTTGGAGTGGGGTCATGTGATTCTTTAATTTCTTTTCAGCTTCTGAGCGTTTTTTCTTTAAAATAGTGACCTGTTGCTTGACTCTTCTCATGGCGGTCACATATTTAGAGGGAAGCTCTTTCCGTTGAGGACTGCAACGAAATGTCATTTGCGGTAGTGTATATATCTGTATTTCTTAGTTTTATAAAAATAATTTCTACTATTATTGAAGTATAGTGGAACACTAAGTACCTATCTACTCGTATTTATTTGTTGAAAGAAAACGGTTATTTTTCAAAAGAACCATTCTAGTATTGCTTGCATCACGCAACGACAACAAAGGAACACTAGAATTGTACACTTTTACTATGTTTTGTTAGTAAGTAATTACCCATGATACAGCTTTCCTTTTTCCATGTCAGCGAAACTAGTCTAGGGTTATTTCTGACAGGACACCTCGAGTCCTACGGATAGTCAAATTCTCCTATAGAAATAAAAACCTCTGTGATAGCTTGTAAGTTCGGAACCCTAAAATCAAATCAAATATACTGAAAAACACATTATTTAGATAGTAGTGTGTATAAGGGCTGCGGTTAGATATGGCTGGCAGCCGCTACTCGAGAGCTCTTCTAGCTCAGCTCAGCTACAAGTAAATATACCACTCATAAAGAGTGCTTCAGTGAAGAACTGTGCTGTTAGATGACTAGCTTGTTCCAGTCAATAAGCCTATCGTCTACGACGTGACTTAATTAACTAATTAGTAATTGTTCGTGTTTATACGGATCGTCATTAAATTACTAGTGTTATGACAGTCTGGGTAGTCATTGGTGATTTGAGTTAGTAACGTTAGTTTTGAGTAATTTCGTGGACGACCGGTCTAACATTAACATAGCTTACCAGAAAGTTTATTGGTAAATAACAGCTTGTACATCGGTAGCAAAGCAACAAACCCTACTACGGTTTGTATTTTGGTCTCATTTGCCGGTATATTACATATAAAATTACCATACCTGAATGGTAAATTAAACGTTTCGCTTTGCATAAATACACAAGCTAATTTCGTTGACTAAAAGCATTTTGTACTACTTGTTATGCACTTAGTTAAGGTATTGTTTTCACTGAGCGGCGTAATCACTAGCTTACGAAAGTTTATCAAACGTCTGCTGGTACTATGAATTGAGAAAAGTCTCTTAATTTAATTCTCCTAACCCTACGGATTTTATGAGATAATAAAGTTAAAACAAAGGTCTGAAATGCAAAACACATGTACACATTACGAACCCACAGAATAAACCAAAAATATTCCTTACCAGAACTGAACGGCGCAAAACGCAATATTAGCATCGCCACCGCGTTAAACCTTGAATTTAAATACAGTTTGTGGTACAAACTGTATAGCCTTAAAATAATCCAAGTGTCTGAATTCGGATGAGCGTCATGAAATATGTATCAGACAGACATACAGACAATGCGAATAGTTTCCCGTGACGGTGGCACACTGGGCGCACACCGGGCGCGGCAGTGTGTTCACTCTTTTGCTCCTACTTTAATTTGCCGTCTGTAGAGATCCTTTGTGAATTTTGGAATGTACGTTTGAAGTTCTTTTGTGTTGTATTTGAAAATGAAAGATGGTTTAAAGGTAGATTGTGTATTTTATTTCTTTGAGGTAAAGGATAATGTTCTTCTGGGATAATGTTTATCAGAATAAAGCGTGCTAGTTCAGTACACGACACAGACATGAAATAAACTACAAGTAGAAGAATAGGTGATCGACATAAAGTTCTACGTTTTACACAAAGGTCGGAGCGGGTACTTTCTCAGAACTTAGCTACTAAAATGAAGGCAATTTTATATTTGAATAGCATAGCTATTCCTAGAATCAACTACTTTTTTCGTACGGACGGGCGCAGATAGCTCCGATATCCAAGCTGAATCTCTGTTCTTAATACGAAATAATTTTTATGGCTTCTTTTTTTTTTCACACTCCAGTTACTTATTAAAGAATCGAAGGGGAGAAGAACCCGTAAAGAAAAAGAAGAAGTATATTGCAACATTATAAAGCTAGATATTTGCGAAATCCAATAACAAGTGTCCATTTAACACCCTCAAAAATCACATTACATCCTTCCTTGCCCCATACTCAAAACTACGTACTACTATTATTTTACTCCCTTCAGCTGACTGCCTGAACTAACATTCAACATTATAATAATAATATTAAATGACGCAAGCCAGCGGGTGGGGTACATTAAAACCCCCGCTCACATAACTAAGTTTCGTAGTAATAAGCTCATAAAATTCTCTTGTTTGACCTAACTTTGGGATCTAATCGATTGTGAAAACCGAATAATATAACGCGTCACTTAATTTTTAAAAGTATTGTGTGTTTAGGAGTTTACATAAATAAGTAATGTTTTTAGTTCAACCCTAACGCAAAGTATTTCAAATATAATTTTACAGACTCCAACCAAGTATTTCGTTTAGGAATAAATGTCTAAAGAGGACTTTTTACAGCCCTTTGACGGTAGCAAACTCATGTCTGGAATTCTAATAATATAAGAACGAATACATATAATATATCACACATAAATATATCACATTTCGATATAAGTACAAACACGTGCTGCTCTGAATAAAGACCTAGTGTGCCCTCATCTTAAAATCTGCTATCGATCGGCCAGTTATTTTCAAATTCTTGATTTTTAGCGACGTTCCGTGATACAGTCCGTAAATACTCATGCAAATTCGTCGCAGCTGTGCGACTTGCATGCGACATGCCGGAACTATACTAGTCATAGTTTTGATATGTCTAGGCATGGTGATCCGGAAATAAAAGAAATGTCACGTTTGCACAAAATTTATGGCGTGTTCTCTGTGTCTTTGCGTGACGTGCAGGTTGTGAAATGCGCTTTTATTGTAGATATTTAAATAAAAGAACAATAAACAAGAACAAAGTAGAAGGCAGATATTTTTTTAACCACCTTAACCACCAAAAGACAGACTTCATGCTATCTTAAATAACATTGGCCTGTTTTTATTCCAAAGGCCTTTTTTTATGACAGAGAAGGAACAAGCTTTGATTCCTTTGCTTGGTCCTTTTGTGTTGGCAAATTAAGACTACGACAACGACTACGACTTGCCTCACGATGTTTTCCTCACTCTTAGTCAGTGATTTTCTAGACTTCGAAAGTTAAGAAAGACAGATAGGTCTCTCTCTTTGTTTTCCTTGGGTACGTTGGTTTACATTTTTGTCAAGGTAAAACGTTTTTCCCAATTACCTGCCATTACATTTGCATGTTATTTTATAAAAAGACCCGGCCGAGAGATTACCAATATCAAAAAGGCTTACGATGATAAGAGAGCTCAAACCCTAAATGTAATAATAAAAAATTACTAAAGCCAGACACAAACAAAGCTAATACAGAATAGATACAAGGTGTATGAAATACATTTAAAATTACAGTTAAGACGACGCTTAGAATTAATTTTCCAAACTGTGTTATTTGTTTCGCTTTACCAATAGAACATTAATGGAGAAGACAGGAGATTAAACAATCAAAAGCACATTGGCCTCTAATCTTTAAATCTATGGTACCTATTAATAAAATACATGAAGTTTCTTAAGGTATTTCCGTTGCTATTTTACTTATTTTTACTTTGATAACTACTTATAAACAGTTAAAAACTTAAGGGCGTAGGGATACTACCAGCACAAAGTTCTCTGATTAACGTTAGCTTAGCACATTCAAGCAATCCATTAGATTTCATTTCCAAGCCAAATACGAATAAAGAAAATAGGTACGACTTAAAAAACAACGAAGCCTTATCAAAGGACATCACCCACATCAAATACTAAGCTTCTTCATCTTTATGTACAACACACCCTTCTTCAAACATATTGCGATATTTCTACGGAGATGTAACCCCTTCGCCACAACATCACATTAGGCACACAATAAGCAATATTGCCCGCTGTATCTGAATATGGCGCCACGCTTCCTGATCCCACTCGATCAATAGTTCACGCTATATTTGGCGACCGGGACTCCTATTGGACGTCATTTCAAGTCCTAGAAATAAATATAGTTTAGAGTAGGTCATTCGATATATTCGTGGCGAACTTTTGGCGTGGGGGTAGTTTTTAGATGGAAAAACTGAGTCTGAATTATCAGAATATTTATTAGGTTATACTTAGATATAATGAACTTCACAGACCATTAACTTAAAGTGCGGTCTCAAAAGTCATTTAAATGTGTAAATAAAACATTTTGAGGCTCAGACAGACACCCAACTTTTATTATCTTCTTAATTTAATATTTTCGTTTACATTTAAACGTCTGAAATAACTTCCAACAACTTTTTCAATTCCCCGACCTTTTGTCTTTAACGAACAAATTCTCTATCCAAGATAGGTATAAAATATTAAAGACTATATTTCAAAAAGCAGGCACTACGGTGAGGTGACACTAGTTTGAAAATAAATGTTATTTCGTGCTATACCGAGCCCATGTGTCGTAATAAATAACGTCTATTTTCTGTACAATACAAGTGATATTTCAAGGTAATATTCCCAGGAGGACGGCGGTAAGCCATGTAAAGCCAAGGTATAAGCTTACTGACCCAACACCTGTATCGTGCCTAAGTTTTTGAATATAATCGTTTGTTTTTCAACAGTGGAACGATTAATCTGGGTTCTAAAAGAAAAAAGGCCACGCAAGTCGTCTACGGCTTATGCTTACCTCCAAAAGGCAATCGTTGAATTTCTTGACCATTATTTTAAATGAAATTAGCATTTTAAACCGCTAACTAAAGTTTAGATTACTAAGGTGTGTGTCTGTATATTTACACGAATTTAAAAACAAACATTTTAGGTGGAGTAGTGTATAGTGTAGGGATACATCAATATGCATCCCAACATTATTTTTATTCTCTTCTACAGGCGTCAGGTGTCTAGTTTTTATGGTGTGACAAATATAATCGCATAAACCCCTAACCTCTTTTAAATATAACTTTATTGTTTTCATTGCCTAATCACCCTCTGAACTTTTAACTTTATAATAAACAATATGATCTCAGCCAGTCTAAGCTGTAGCTCCTAAAATTTCGTATATAGCCGTCTAAGAGACGGATGGCTATCTTATCTCCGATGATACTCATGGCGTCGTATTTCTAACTTATCACCGACACGACAGTAATCACCGGTACGATCAACACGCAAGCGGTGATGAGTGGGAGGCATTCTTTAAGAACTGACACAAATTTTAGTATGTTTAGATTTACTTCATTGTTTTTTTTCGTTTGTGTTGGAAAATGTAGGTTGTAGTTGGTTTACGTTTAGGAGAAAATTGTGTTTAGTATAGCTATTATCCTATTAATTTGACATTTAATCCTTGTAATTTCACGTTTTGTAATTAATGTTTTAAGAATATGATAATTTATTTTGACATTTATTAATTTATTCTTAATCGATTGTGTACTTTACTTATGACTTGTTAATTTAATTCAATAATGTTTCTAATGTAATTCTGACATTTAGGTTTAGCAATAATTTATGTGTTTGTATAAATTGTATTTTTAACTATTTCTGTTTTATATGGGTCTAGGACCTGAAATAAATGAAATTTATTGTTATTTTGTTCTATATGGGCTTGTTCCACAGTTTCCGAATACCTAAGTACCTTTACCGTACCTTACCTTTGACGGCGCGGTTCGCGAAGTGGCTGAGCGATTGACTGCTGCGCTGCGTATCGCGGGTTCGATTCCCACACGGAACAAATATTTGTATTGCCTACAGGTAGTTGTTCCGGGTCTGGCTGTTTGTGTATGTGAGTTTTAATGTTTGTAAACGCACCCACGATACAGGATAAATTCCAAGTTTGTGGCAACGAATTAAAAAACAAAAAATAAAATCTACTAACTGTCCCCCGGATAAACTCAAAGATGGTAAATACCATTATTATGCAATTATCTGCCAAAACTTAACCAATGACAAACAGGTTATTTTATTAAAGGTTTAAGAAGTAGTTTTTTGCGATTGATTTTTGTTAAGGCTATGGATAATAAATTGTACAATTATTATGATGTGAAATTAATCCCTATCAACCAAGATAACATTGTCCATTACAGATAGTCCGAAACAACATCTTCAATGTATAAGAATACTACATTCATCCGTTAGTATGTGTGCTGATAGTTCGATTAACCTCAGCCTTGCTGGTGAAGGCCGCCTCTAAAGGTGTTCCTTTGTGATACCGAGCCGAAACTAATTAATTTCTTACCGCCCTTTGTCTTTGAATATTTTAGTTTAGTAGGTAGTTTTGTTATTTTATCGAATTTGTGAGAACAACTTCGTGAGAAACAGTTTAGATATTGTACCTACCTACGTCCCATTAACGAAAAAAATAATTATTAAACTTCAAATGACATAGTTGCATTTTCTAAAGAAATGTAGAGTAAAAAAAATAATTACACACGTAGGTAAGTCTTCTGTACGCTGGTTTATTTATGAAACTATAATAAGACTTTATTCACCGGTAAAAATTGTACAAAGGCGGACTTACTACCTTGGGTATTTTCTACCATTCTGTCTTAGGGTGATGCAGAGACTACAACATAATATATTAAAATATAAGATAAGTATTTCTACTAAGTCTCCATCTTACGTTACTTTAACTAAAGTATCTTAGTTAGATGTGGAGGCTGCGTGGGTACTCTACATCTAACTGAGTATTCTCTATGACTATGTAATGGCTCTACGTTTTGAACATACACCAATAATAACATTGTTATCTTCTTGTTAACCTCATAATATGGATATTTGTTAACATGATTGCATGAAATATTATTAGGTATTTGTTCAATCACGGTAATGGGTTACCGTGGTTAACCAAAATGACACATACTAATGATATGAAAACATTTTGACATTTTGTGTGTGACACACAAAACGTCTACTACACAATACGCACGTAATTTTTCTGTGATGAAATAGGTCATTTCTGACGTGTAGCATAACGTGTCTCTTGTGACATCAATCCAGACGTTATTATAACACACTCAATAAACATAAGGTCAAAGTCATCAGAATAGCCTATAATGTTCCTGCTGCTACAAAACAGCACAGAAGCCTGTGCTGTTCTCTCTGCGAGAGTGAGTGTGACATGATCCACCACCTGGGCCCAGACTAAGTTGGAAGATGTTACATGTCTTCAGTTTTTTTACCATTTCGAGAGTAGTGGCGTTGCAATAAATTACACAAAATCCTGCGCCTGACTGGGTCCATGACCAAAAGAGTAAAAACACACTTACGAAACTGAAAAGCACGTGTTCTTCCCGTCATTGCGTTTTTTTTTGGTTCATACCTGGGAATCTTCTACTTACGGAGATATTAAAACTGCAACGTTTTTAAAAAAACTAAACTACCATTACTTTAAATACCTCCACGACCCCTGTACTATTCAATGCACCCATCACCACAATATTTTGAGTGCGTTACATTGTGCGTTACCGTAAACCGTCATTTTTCCCACAAAAAAAAGTCGTTTCTCAGCCACTATTTTTGCGTAGTGGTAATTAGTTTGACTTAGTACTGAATTTTGCGTATCAGGTTTGAAAAGGGTTCGTAAACACCTTGTATGTACAACTGGGCCACCACTACTGAATAATCATAAATAACATTATGAGACGATTTGACTCACACTCGGCTAAAGTCTTACTTAAAGTCATAAATGGTACCTATTGAAGTTACTTGAAAATCATTTCTTACATAATCTTTTTACCTGTAAACGCCTCGAAACGATGAAAGGGTCTCCTAAAGTAAGTCTAAAGAATGTTATTTAAGCATTGTATTCAACAATCTGTAAGTTCTTAGGACTTGAGTAAGCGGGTTCTGTTTATATCCTTCAGTTGCTGTATTTCGTCTCGCAAATTAGATGCATCCAACCGTTGCGTCCTAACCATAGACTGACGCATTACACTGCATTTGCATTAGACTCGAGATAGGTTGAGGAAAATTAGAATTTAGTCTCCAGGTTTATTTTGCAAGGCTTTTAAATAAAGCAAAACCAATGGATAAAAAAATAGTATCTCGTATCGGCACGAACTTGATAATGAGGCTGATTACCTCGAGTGCCCCCACACCCTATACAGTCATGTAATGAGTAAAATCTACATCGACAAAAATGCACTATTATTCCTACCCCCAGAAACAAACATCAAACAATAGAACCTGAAACTCCATGTTAGCTGTTAACAACTCAGATTAGCATGCACCCTGTATGACGTCATCGCAGTTACGCGCGTCATAAACAGTAGAAACAAAAGAGTGGCGCACGAAGATCGCCTTTGTATGTGTGAGCTTGTTTATATGGTGTTACGTTTAACAAGTTGTGCGAAGACAGATTAGATGTATATTGTATGTACACGTGCAGGCTTATAAGTCATTCGTAATAAGAAAAGACAGCAATATTGCAAAAAAAAAAAGATAAACACTGATCTGAGACGGTCTAGATGTTCTATCAGCGGTAACTACTGAAATTTATATTACAGAAACGTTTATGTTCACACCCGTTGGAGAAACATGAAACGCTTTTAAAGCTGTCATTTCAATATTGATATGTATGCAGATGGCTCGATTCGGTTCCCAAAAATGTAACTTATGAATAAATCTCTGGCATATCAATTTCTGCCACAATATCCTAACAAAACAAAGGAAATGTGTAGAGAAAGAGTCTTTTGTTCTGCGCGTGTATGTCGCAATTAATTACAAGACAAACATCATGAGACCAGCGGGATGGCAAACATACAATGTATTTCTAAAGGAAAATAATAAAAACTTCGTAGTCGAAGGGGTTGCTTTACCCGGTATTGCGGGGTACTTACACAAAAAAAATAAGTAGAATTTTCTACTATACGTGTCTCTAGAGCAATGATGTATCGAGTCAAAAAGAAGACTTGCTACAACATTTTATATCCATACTAATAATAACTATTGTAAGGTTCAGTGGGATAATTTCAGATCACTACACGAACGAAACAGCGGCACGGTGGTTCCTCCCATGGGTCATAATTCCAACAAATGCATTTTCAAAATATGAGTCATTGTTTATGTATATCATTACTCCGATAAACAACCTACCGAAAAGTATAAATATGTCAACCCTTTTGGTATTTTATCACTTATTAATTGACCTCGGAAGTGAACACATCGGCATTGTTGCACCGCGCTGATATCAGTGGCTCATTTTTTGTTGTTTTTAAAATTCGTATTCCCAGAATTCTATTGTTTCTTTGACGTGTTTGTAAATTGGAATTCCAAGAAAAAGGTATGTTTTTGAAAATTTATTGTTTTTGACTAAATATTTTGATTAAATTTTTACATTATTGAAGTACTACACCGCACTTTTGATATTGTATATTTTTCTGAGATATTGAACTTCATATATAGTTTTGGAAAGTTGTCCAGATTAAGCTGACATTGAGTCTACCTTCAAAATAAAGGTCTATTAATATACTTTCTAAAACAGATATATTTGTCTGCATATAGGTGCCTTCGAGCCGCACGCCCTCAGTTCTACGAAACAATTCACTAATTAATTGGTTTTCTGTTTAGGTTCTTTGACAAAATGCACGTTTTCAATGGTGCATTTCTTTGAAGTTTGGGCTACTGAACGTGGTATTGTGCGTGGAAAATACCAACATTCTATTATTTTACAAGCTTTGTCATCTGATTACAATATAAATGTACTTACTAACTTTTAGTTAATGAATATCCGTGGTATAATCTTCCTGCTTCCGTTCACAAAATACTTCTTCATGGTCCCGACATTATTCAAAATGCATAATTATCATTTCGACGAGATCATACTCTATATAAAAGCTTATATACAAGTAAGATGCTAGACCTACGTCAGATGTAGCTTATTATATTGTAATATTAGTATTAATTATGCATAAGATTTCTATATCAGTCATTTTGTAATTTGTTTTTTAGTCTTAAGTTAAGATAGTAGATTTTGTTGATTTAAAAATAATTTACTAATATTTTTTATTTATTTTATAAAAGTTTTACGATAAAACTAGTTATCCATAATTATAACCACATCAATGTTTATCTAATAATTGTCTAGAAAATTTATGAATGTAAAACAGAAATATTTTCCTTGCAATGTATTGATATGTCAATGAGTGAATATAATATTTTATGAGTAAGTATACTAAATTTGCCCAGTTTATGTATTTATGACCGCCTTTGTTCGGCCGCTGAACCACACGCGGGTAGAAGCTAGTCTATATAATACAAAATGGTAAACTGACTGATTGGGTGATATATCATCACACAGGTCAAACCGCTAGTCCATGAGACATGAAACTTGGAAGGTGTGTTCTTTGCAAAGACTAAGTATCCACTAAGAAAGGATTTTTGAAAATTCCACCCTTAAAGGAGTAAAATAGGGAATGGATGTTTATATGGAAGCCCGCTAAATTTGAAGTAAGGATCTTCAAATTTTGTGTTTAGAAAGACGATAAAATTATTGAATTAAACGTGTGTCAGCATTTAATTCTGCAACAAGGGGGCAAAAGGGGGATGAAGTTTTGTATTGAAGTTGTTCGTTCGTTAAATTTTATATTCAAGTAAAAATAATTTAAGTACACGTGTACCGTTTCTAACTTTTCATAGAATGAAGCGATTGCGATGAAACAAAAATTATATTATGCTACTCTAACTTATACACAATATTTATTTAAATATAAGGTCGCGGACACGAAGTCAAAATTGTGCAATGGAACTAGACTCTCAAGCAACAGCTCTGCGCCTCAATGTTATTGAGGCCAAAATACTAACTGGATCTGCCAGAGAAGAAACAGCCTTCGTGCCGCGTATACCATTGATACCAAATGACCTTCCGTTTCAATTTAAAAGATTGCAGTTCAAAATCAAGGTTTGTTTCGCGATGACTATTAATAAGCCACAGGGCCACACTCTGAAATTTGCTGGAGTTGATTTGCGGCGAGACTCTTTCTCCCACGGCCAGTTCTATGTGGCTTGCTCATGTGTAAGTTCTCCAGCTGGCCTGGTTGTTTTAGTGCCCGCTTCCGAATTAGTCAAAAACATTGTATATAAAGAAATACTGTGAAGGACGGTATTTAGGTAGATACCGGTCCTTTACAGAAGGTATTTCTTTACAGTATTCCTCAAATGTTGCACGTGTGGAGGACAATTAGCCATGAACAAAGCTCTATATTGTTATTGTTATAATTATCTATAAAATTAGAATTTAAACTCTACGCGGACGAAGTAAAATAAAATAGTAACGAAGTCAAACCTTACATTGAATATTCGAGTCTGATGCCGAAAATATAGTTTGTTTGGATGTATGTTCCAATTTGCACACAACGGCTGAACGGATTTAAATGATATTTGGCACACAGATCGTTTGTAACCTGGATTAACCTGTAGGTTACTTTTTGGTAAGTAGTACGTTCCCGTCGGATATTTTTCGACATCCACGCGAGCGAAGCCGCGAGCAAAAGCTAGTACTATATAAAAACAATATTTCTGAGACCCTTGATGACATGATTGCCAAAGTTCAACAAACCTAGACATACAATACGTGTGTAAAAGCTTGAACTTACTAAACGTCTCTAATGAAGAGAAGTGTTTTCTTCCATGAGGTAAATACACGATAGAGTGTTCCCTTTGTTTACCACACTCTGTCACCATTAGAGCATCATTGTGTCACATTTTAAAGATATCGCAGCTGGCGTAGCGAAACTCGTAGCCGCGTAGCACTTACTCGTAGACGGTGCTACGAACCTTGTAGCGACTGATGTCTTATTTATTTATATAGTACAGTACTGTTCCGTGTCTCATTTTAAGTCATGCCTGTTATAATAAACAACATAAAAAATTTGGCTTACATTTGATGAGCACCATTAAAAAATTTAAATGGACAAAAATATTCACATACTTGAAATCTTTAGGAAAACTGCAAACAAAAATAACTTTTTCTCATTAAAAAACGTTCAACCGTTGAACATTAAAACATCGAAGAACAACAATCACGAAGTATTACGCAACTCAAAATGTTGTTGGGTAGAATGCAAAACTGCAGCGGTCGCGACGCTTTGTCGCGACCCGAGCCGAGCGAGCGAACAGAGCGAAACATTAAGAGCGCCAGTAAATCTAAAGTTGTACAACTACTTGTTAACTAACGGGCCTTTCACACTAACTAGCGTATTTCGAGCGTTGCTGGTGCGGGGGCATGTTGCAAAACTCTTATATGTATAATGTTGGCCTACAAAAAAAGGTTTGTGACCAACGCATACGGCGATGCCAAAGCATCTTAACTTACCCTCTATAATTGAGCTCGATACAAGGAAATACAAATTTAAGGTACTTTTGAATTAGACTTATATCATTGTCTTTAAAATATCAAACCGAAACAGCCACATCTCACTGATGAATTTGCAATGTACCACCAAAACCTTCGGGGTAATAAAGTCTTCAAAAATGTTAGATAGTCGTCAAGCAACAATGTGACGTATTAACTTTATAACTGCTACTGTTCAGTGTGTAATCACCTTAACAACGCTATAGCGGGTTGCAAGTCCACAATAAAGAATAAAAACTCGTTGTATACTTTTGGAGACTTTCAAAATAAGGGGGAAAAGTATTAGGAGTGTTTTTGTTAAAGAAAAAAATACTTAGTGGTGAAGCTTAACTATTTTTTTAAGAAAACGTACACTTAATAGTTAGCTTTATGTTTCTAGGAAAATAAAGAAAGATACGACGTATATAGTACACAAAGAAAGTTAAAAGATCATTTCTATTAATCAGTCACAAAGAAAGTTAAAAGATCATTTCTATTAATCAGTCAATATTTAAGAATTTGAGTAATAAAATAGATTGTGGGTTAACCAAAAATATTAATTCTTATTAAATTCAATGTTATTACGTAAGTTGCTTTTAATAACACAATAACGAATGGGTACCAGGTGTTATCACAATTTGCCGATAACAATGTCAGTAACACCGGAATATTCCCGAAATACTTCAAATAATTCATATTCAAATATTTCCATGCAATAAATAATAATTACTAAAACACAATACAAAGCTTATACTGTACTGTTATATTTTGTTTACATGAAAATAATAAAATTCCGTTAAATCATAATGTAACGGCAAATATCGTGTGGTATTTCTGTAAATAACGGTGATTTGTGTAAATATTCCCATTTCCCAGTGCAATTGGAACAGGCGATACTAGCGCCATTGATTGAAGCACTAGTAGTGGTCGTAATTGGAAACTGATGGAAAGCTGGAGTTCGTTATTGACTGAAAACTGTTTGATATTTATCAATCTAGTTTAGGGTGTTTTTTCATTCCTGAGGCAAAACTAATATTTTAAAGAGGGGCGACGATAAATCGATGCAGTTGTTTTTGTTACAATTTTATTTCTTTCAACGATAGTTATATGTTGATTGCATAATACAACCAACCAGACCATTGCCGTATTTATCGCATCCTGGAGTATTGTAGAGTATTGTTATTGATATTAACATACAAAGATAGCAAAATAGATGTATGACAAAGCGCAGCACTAAATATTAAAAAAAATAAATAGATATAGTAGGTCCATTAATAAAACTGAACAGTTTCATTAAAAGTGACCTAGTTCAGACTCCAGCAGTTAACAGTTATTATTTATTCTGAAAACTTACAGAACGATGTCAACGTTTACGTGATAAACAGAATAGTTAAACGAAGTTTGCTAAACTAGACCACAGTAAAATGCAAGCTTTTGTTTTTTAATGATTAAACAGGTGCCCTGAAACAAAATACGCAGGCGACGCCCTAAAAGGACCGACACTGATCTTTTTGCTGATGATCTGATGTAAGCCTTGGGAAAATAGTTGTCCCCCTCCCACTATCTACTTACCACCAAGTGAGCATCTTCCTGCAGGGTCTAACCTTCCGTGGTCCACTTGGGAGTCTTTGAACCGTCTCCGGTTCAAGTGGGAAGATGTAACTCCAACCTCGTTTCGTTTGGGGCTACCGCAATGAAACAGCGGCGAGGTGTGGTTGTGGAGCTAGCCAGCGAAACGAAGAAGAAGACTTTTTTAAGAAAGATCACATGCGTAGGTCTCGCAAGACCATACGAACGTGAACGAACAAAAGGAGTATGTGAGGATCGTGCCGGGGGGCGCGGGCCTTCGGTAGTTTTGCCTATTCTTGGGAAAATGCGTGAATTTAATGCAAATGTACTTTCCACAAATCTGGCCTTTTTCGTCGTAATTAGCTCTCTTAAACGCGGTATAACGCTCAAATAATATTCTTTATTTACTGTTTGACTTTCCGGCAAGAATTCTGAGTGCATAGCACCGTGATAGTCAAAGAAAACGGTCAACATGACTTTGACTTTTGATCGACTTTGATGTGTTTTTTTCGGTTTTGGTTCAGTTGGAAGGCGCCACTCCGAAGCTTGCTAACTAATTTGCATGTCAAACTCGTAAACCTACGTCTCGGCACCAGTAACAATGCGTTTCATGAAAGTTGGGTCGGAATTGACTCGTTCTAGCATATCCTCAGCGACTCTTATGCGATTGACTTTTTGGAGAAAATTCAGATCTTTTGGGAAAAGCCGAGCGGCAACATGTTTCATACTTAAGTGATTATTTAAAATGGTACGGATCGACTCGTGAGACATAAAAAGTTCAGCGGCTATCTCTCTCAAACTTGAATGAAGATTTTCGGTCACTATTTCCTTCACTTGGATGGGATGGGATCCTCAATCCCATCTCGACTGCTTTTGAACGCTTTGTACCACTCATAAACATGTGTTTTTTTTTATAAAATCGATTCACCGTAAGCTTCTGTAACATTTTCAGGAACTCGGAACACGGAATTCCATTGGCGATGCAAAATTAAAGACAAACTTTTTGTTTGTTTGTTTGTCTTTGTGTTGTCTTTGTTCGATGTTTATGTTTATTATGAAATTCGCAATACACACTAGATATGATCTAACTGAAAACAGCACTGTATTAAATCTAAATAACAGATGCAACTCTAACTCCGCGTCAAAATGGAAAACAGTTGTGTCAATCAACAACAAAAAAACATATATTGAAATTGGAACCATAAACAAATCATCCATTCCCGATACTTTTTTGACTAAATGTATGTCACTGAGAACTTGAGAACAAACCTCTAATGCTACTTTCTTATAGAAGAATTAATATTTAAACGTAGATAGTTTTCCTTAATTGTACCTACAACTGTAACAATGTAGCCCGAAAAAAACGACATTAATCTAGTAGTCGTGTGAAGGAGGTCGCCTACTAACTACTATCGCAACTATCTCTAAATGAAAACAGAACTATTCTGAAAATATACTACTTGATTGAAAGCACCGAGGTTTGCACCACACACGAAACTGTTGCATCTTATGATAATTAATCATTCACAGAGCTGTTTTGTAATTTTCAACAAAAATTTTTAAGACATCATTACCCCAATTTGTTTGGGGTCGGCGCAGCACGTCTTCTAGACCCTCATCATCTCAGTTGTCAACCTCCTCTGGGCACAGGTAGGCATTCAGACAGGACAGGGGAGAGGTTCCAGGTAATAAGTGCACTGAGGTACAATTAGGTATTAATATCCTTCACAAGGACACCTTGCAGCCCCACGTACAGTTAGTTCTTACTATCTGCCCATTGGCACGTCGGATCACAAGAGATAAGCGAGTTACTGGCACAAAAGCCTATAACCCGGCTGCTAATGGTGTCATAACAGTGAGAGCATTAGCGGTAATGACACCGGCGGAGTGTAGCTGCACCGGAGCAGTGACCTCGTTAGTGCTCCTAGTTTGACGGAGTTTTGGACAGACTTTGTTTAGGAAATTGATAGTGGTGCTTCATCTATTGTCTACTCGCTATGATATACACACATTTCAGTTTTAAGGACATCCTTAATTATGGTTCCCCAGCCCGAAATCCAAGTAACGTTAGGTTAGGTAAATAGCTAAGCGCGAATTTGTGCACACTTTTTCACTTACCTAGTATTAATTTACTTAATTTTAACAGTTTTTTCCGTAGTAACTATTAGACGTCAATTTATACCTCGGCTTACAGATTATCTGACATTGGTAAAATCAGCCCTAAGTAATGATAAATAAATAAAGAAACTTGCTGATAATGCCGTTCGACTATCTCCTTTTGCAGAAAAAAAGTAAGAATAATCGGAAAGCGGCTAAGTAGTCTTTAATAACAATGTCTCAAAGACAAATTAATAGAAGTAGTGACTGAAGTAAAGAGTTGGCGATCACAGACGATAAATTCGTTTTATTCAGAATCTTTACATAAAGCTAGACCGGACTTTAAAAAAAATGCCTGCAACCATTCGTGACACCCTGTCCCAGGAATTCAATGCTGCAGAGCTTACGAGAAATTCTAAATTTAATTAAACTAATTAAACTGCATAGCTCTAAGGCGATATTCCCGGAAATCAATATCCGCAGTACAATCCTGGAACTCCGAAGGATTAAATAAAATTACAGGAACCACTATTGACTAGATATAAATATTTGCTAGCAACGCCATGTCTGTGCGTAACCAAACAATATTGTCATCAAAATAAACTTGATAAAAATGTCACGGGAATTTGTAGAGCGAAACTTGTTTTTGACCTAGTTTTCTTAAACCTGGTTATTGAAAAACATGTACCAATAGACAGTATATAGGGTATTCATAATCTTAGGTATATAGGCTACGCTCTAACTAGAGAACAGTAGCTTTTCTGTTTCCTCTGGTAATAATAATTATATATGTATGTTTGCACAAGGTAGTGATTTGGCAGTGTTCCTTTACCTCTGTTAGAAAGTTATGTTCAGACGCGAACGTTACACCACACAATACATTATGTCTAGTTAGTGTCGTATTACACGCAATGTATGTGTATAGCTCCAGTAAACAGAACCCTGTTTAAAACCATTTATAAAATATTTCATGAACAAAATACACCTAAAACCACTAACCACAGCAAATTAATTTGTCATTCCTCGTGCCCCGAAACTTAAAACCACAATGTCCGACATAAAGAAAATCACATTTGACATTATTTCAGAGAACAAACTAATTTGTTTGGTCCGCCGACGTAAACTGGGACTCGGACCACGCTCCGTGCTGAGAATTATGACAATTCTCACATTGGACCGTACCACGTTTTGAGTGTACGTGTTTTGGACGTTCACAGGAATTTCAGAATGTTTATGAGGATATATTTTTTTATTCTAAAGACTTTTTTGTCGCTCCTATAAAATCCTGTTATTTAGCTGCACCCGGTAAAACTGAAAGCTGACCCCAATAAAGCATAGAAAGTGTGAAAGAATGTGAAAATCTTTTAAAACTGGTGGACCACGGTCAAAAACTGAACACAAATATGTGCAACAAAAATTCCAAAGCACGTCACAGATATGTTAACACGCCACAACAGCGACCCTTAGCGGAAAACACACAGATTTCTATTTTCGCAACACTAAAAAAATATTGCAGAAATTTGCCACGACCACACAGCCAATGTCCGGTTGCAAAAACCGTCCGGCGAAATACAGCAGCCAATTTGGCCGGACAATAAATCAGTCATATTTGTCCGGGGTTTAGCATCGGCGTACGATCCTGACTGGGCCGGGACAGGTGGGCAGGCGGGCAGGTGTGTGTAGGGTGGCATTGTCCCACATAATGTCTTGTTTTGCCCCGTTCATGCATATTCATGTGGTTTATCCGAGCCCGGCCCGCCGTTGTCGAACGAATTAACGCTACACTATATTTTGGGAAGGAATAATGGAATAATGTTTTGGGAGCTCGGTTTTGTTGGACTACTGAGAGTGTTTTGTTATACAAAGACGATAGTTGCTAAGGGATAAAACCCACTTGGGATATTCAAAACTATGGAAACGGGCACTTTCACATGATAATTTAATAGCTTAGTTTGATGCCTTTATGTCTCGTTTATTATAATTTATTAACGCATGAATTTGTACAAAAAATATTGTGGGAACCAAGGGCTTTCGAGCCATAGAAAATCATAAATAAGCAAAGAATTAAGAAATATATATCGGTCTGTTTTAAATTAAATCACGTCATTTACAAGTTTCCCTTTATTATATTATGAACTAATGCTGAATGCGAGGTTTATGAGTTTAAAATTACGAGTACGAGAACCTCGACTATCTTTATGCTTTTTGCGGTCCCGTTATATAATTTGTAAAATACTTTTTCTGTTAAGTAGGTAGAGGTACTTGAAACTGAATTTCCTCGCATTCTCTTCTCGTTTAATAATTCATGTTGTAACCGTTTTGCAACTCTCAAACTCCTGGCTATTGTCCTCTGAAGCGATTATAAAAAATATCTTATTATTTTACTACAAAATCGTCCCTGTAAATGATACAACAGTAATACAAGTAATGCGGGTGTTATAACAACCGTATAAAGTTTACAATCGACGTAAAGATACATTCGTAATTTTGCGGTCCTTTTAAGGACCGCAAAATTACGAGTTTCCGTAGAGATAATTAGTGACAATGTACTAGTATTGTTTACGAAGAAGTGTGTCTAGCAGAATTGAATTTTACTGTTGCGATATTAGATTTCATTTCGTGTTACGTTTTGTTTTATTCAAAGTCGGGGCCTTTGTCGCGTAGTTATTTCAATTTCCTTTTATCTTTGTGCTGGGAGGTTTTCCGAAAATTTTCTTTGGATCTAGAGCACTCAAAGACTGCTGATTGCTTTCACAGTTCTGAGTTACAGTCTATATCTGCAGTTCCTTGGTTACTATTTGTGAGAGAGATAGTCAACTATTCTAATTAGCCACGAAGTAACGCGTAGTTTTGAATCACTATAGGAGTCTCTTATTCTTTGCAGGTACCTGTATGTATGCGCGTAGTTATGATCTCCATGTATTATTTATTCAAATGGGGTTAGTAAGGTTGACAAAAACAATGCTAGAAATATCGTTATCATTCTTAGGCATAATTATTAATACGTCCTTGTGTAATCTGACGGTCTATTTCTCGTGTACAAACCTAGGGCTGAAATGCTGAATCTATACGAGCGGCTGGACGATAGCACTAATCTATATGTCTAAATTATTCTTGAATATCTTCCCGTCGAATTATTTTATTATGTACATTATACAGGATGTAAGGGACAACCCTCCACAAACTGATGGGGTGAATTCAGTATATCATACTAAGATGACCGGTACAAGAAATTATTTCTGGAATGATAGGGAATCCAATAAATTTGATTTGTTTTATTTCCTCATATGCAATATATCGATACCGTGGCAAAACGCATGTAGTGAACGGCAAGCGTGACGACGAGTTCGATGAACTCTGTAGCCAGGCAGAAAGTGAACAACTGATTTCACGCGATGTTCGTTAGAGTATTTCAACATCAAATAAAGGAATAGTAACTGAAAAAAAAAATTAAAAAAAAAAAATCCGGAGAAAAATTCCGGTAGAATATGATTCAAAATAAGGAGCTGAATGCACCCTGTCAGTTTGTGGAGGGCTGTCCCTTACACCCTGTATACAAACAACAAATAGATCTAAAATAATAATAAAAAATGAAGACTAAAATAAGTACCAACATAATATATATCTACGACAATAAAAGACACTTAAGCGTCAAAGTACTCCTCCGCATCGCAGAAGACTGGCAGGCCAGCATTGCCACGTTGAATGACAATGCTCGTACTTTGGCCATAGAAAGAGCCAGCCCTCTGCGCGAAGTGTCGACCAGTCGGCGAGAGTTCATATCACGCAAAAACTTCACAAAAATTAAAATGCCTGCTTGTGAAAATACATCTTTTCGAATTATTTTTTTTAAGATTGGTTAATGTTACGTTATTATGGTTTTAGTTTTAGTTGTAAGAAACTTATCAAGGACTTAAAAATGAAACCGTAATCTTTAGATTATTTAGCGACACAAAGTAAAAGCTGTTTGTTAATAGATTTTAATCACAGTTCAACAATTTAATATTAAACTCGTTCACAAAACGTTTCCAATTCTAACTTAGGTTAAACAGTCCTTTACATCTAAATTTGAATAGGATTTTGCTGTTTGTCTTCAAAATTATCTAACAACTCAGTAAAACATCGTTCATTGGGTTTATTACCGGCTAAGCTCGTGCTAAGTCAGCGAGGTCTCTTCGGGTTGCGCTCGGGCGTCGTCGTAAATCTTCGGCTGACGTTTGATTTATCCGGGGCGGGTACAGACGGACTAGACAGCTATGGGATTCTGCTGAGAAAACTTTTGTGAAGCATTGTTCAGTTTTAGGAAATGGCTGGAATAAAATGGTTAATGGGTACTTTTCTTGGTACTGAGAAAAAAAATACTTTGCACAGTCAGCGCGGAAATAAATCTGTGTTGAACACACGTAATCATTTTGTGCTGAGTAAATTTACTTTTGTTTTAGCTGAGTGAGCACTGCAGCATAAGCGTGCATACAAGATACAAGAAATACCTTTTATTTTTAAATTTTATTTATTTACCAATGAACCTTTCAAGTAAGTCTATTGCCTTGAAGTCGATCGATTATAACTAACTTGGATCTACATTTAAAATCATATCAATTATTTCAGCATACCAAGTTCCGTAGAAATGCTATTTTTCCTCAATCAGCCATTCCAGGTATTAATAACGCAGACCACAAGTTTATTGAAGAATCTCAGAGCTAGTCACTAAGGAAAGGCACAAAGCGAAGTAAACCATGATACTCTTTGAAAAAGTTTATTTTTGCATAGCTGAAAACTCATAATAGTCTAGAAAATCTAAGAAAACTGGATTTTTGTTGTTGTGTTTTTAATTGAAATTATTGTTAACCTCTATTACTATCACCTACCGCGATTATAAAGAAGATGTTTTATTTATCAAGGAAGGGTTATCTTTTTATTTATTTTTTTCCTCATTTAATACCCTTTTGGATTAGGTACTTCTAAATTGTTACACTGTGGGTACTTTCGTAAACTATGTCTTTACTTTTGAAGGATGCGAACTACTAATTTATTTTGTAACAACATAATATCCAGTCAGCCACTACCCACATGCATTATAATATACTACATAAATAATTTATATTTAGGTATTTAGGTAGGAGTTATTCCTATCATCGCGCGGTCAGCACTGAGCCGACAGTCTTAATTAAATGGAAATGGGCAGTTAATAACACAGCATTAAATTAAAACTCGGTTAGCTATAAAACTACTGATATAACTCTGACAAATGATTATGTTAGCTAAGCTTAACTTTGTTTGTTATAGGTATTCTATTTATTTTATAGATTGTTGTTAAAAACAATGGCAAAGTGATCATGCCAATACGATAAACATCAAAAAAATCAGGGAGCACAATACAACTTTACTGTCACAAATCCGTATTTCGAGTGAGATTATAATGAATATGTCACAGCGTTAGTAAAGGTCCAGTGAATGTTTACGAGCCGATAAGAAACAAATGAAAGGAATGGAAGCGGGCACTGATTTAAAATAAAACGAAACCTTTGAATCTGTACAAAATAATATAATTGTACAGAAACTCCAGTTTACATGATTCGCTTCAGTGCCTGTAAACAGGCTGTCCTGAAAACGTCGCCGTCCCTCTCAATGAATTTCTAATTTTCATAATAGCCAGACTAAAAGTTTTCTTTAATTTACATAATTTGTAGTCTTTCAAAGCGCCCAGTTAAATATATTTCGTGGGTCAGTCGGAAAGTTAGGCGCGCAGCTAGGGACTTTTATTTTTACATCATATGAGCGTATTCGGAATGAAAAAAAAAATGTAATTAAGCATTTTATTTGAGCGTGATGGAGTTTTTTGTGCTAACTTTGCATTTACTAGCGTAAGTGTTATGTGTAATATGAATAAATGTTTTATTAAAGAGAACTGTTATATTCGCTTATAATATACGTAGGTAGATTCTGTTGATGGCATATTGTGAAATAAATAACAATAATGAATGAAATACCTATTGTGAACCCAAGTTAGTATGTGTTTGACGGGTTTTATTTATTTACAACATTCTTATTCAGCAATCTCTTAAAATAGCAGAATCCGAGAATAAAGAGGAGAATATTTTTAGACGCTTTAACACCCAACAGCCTATTTAAACCTATAAATGGAACGTTTTTTCAATACAGCCTGCATGTGTTTGAATATTTCTATATCGCCCTTATTGAAATATGTACAATTTAGCGCTCACTTGGTTTAGCTCTAAATCCTGGGTTGGTTGATATTTGGTTGATTGGTTATGGTTTGGTTGTTGGTTTATGATCGCAGGTTAAATTATACGAAATTATATGGTTAAAAATATTGAGACTGAGCTGAATTAGCTCTAAGATAGTATGATATGGTCTGGTTGAGTTACGCGATTAGTGTCCGAACACGCACTAACTCTGTAAAACTTGCGATACATGCATTTATGGAAATGCATGTAGGCAAAAGTGCTGAGTGGTTCGGTTGCAAATAATATACCGAACAAAATATGACACAACAAAACTTTACACAATAGACAACTCGTAATTCATTTACTAACGTGCGCTAATACAGAGTTATTCAGAGTATTAGATAATTGTGACTACACAAGTGATTTCTAATGGAAATAATACGTCATCAGAACATCCACGTGTAATCTTCAGACGTCGATCCAAAGACTTTCAATTCAAGACCTCATTATTTTCCGTCATATTTACCGGTTTTATTCAAGTGTAAATCGCTATCTCAAATGCCTTCGTTGGGTTTTCTCGGTGTATTGCTCGGAACTTATGACAAACCCGTCTAATTAAGTTTAGTACTTTGAAAATATTTGAATAAGCATTTATCTTCTGAAAATATTTGGAATGGTCATTCAGCTTTCTTTAAGATTTAAGTTGGAATTCCCTAATATCGGCAGTTATTAATGTGAAAGCATGCCATGGTCACAGAGTTTTATTACGACAGGATATGTGTGAAATTAATGATGGTGAATGATATAAAGAGCATCATATACGGCAGGCACTTTGGTGACCTTTACATTTAGTTGTTATTATGGCCATTCTCTTGACTTCATGACAAAAGTGGGTTGTCTACTCCTTGTCAGCCACCACAAGACACAAGTATCTATAAACAGACTTGTTTTATTATTGTACAAGTTAAAGTTCTTGCCGTCGTAAATCATGGTGCTTGCAGAGAGCTTGCAAGCTATAAAAGTAAATAAAATGGTTATGACCATTCTTGTTCTCTCGGCTCTTTTACGAGACCCGGGGTGAAGATTAACACGATCTGTTAACGGTTTGTGACAATAAGCAATTAAACCTAAAGTTTTGAGTTTGATTCCAGTTGGAAATAAATATATTAGAAGCATCTACTCTCAATGCGAGTTCAAAAACAGTAGACAAACGCTCTAAAATTATTTGGCGTTAAAGCTCTCTATTAATTTAAAAATTAAAAAGATCATACATTGTATCCAATTAATGTTTACAAACAAATCATCAGAAAAATTAGACGTCCATTTCTCAACGTTGTTTTTATAAGAAAGTTGCCAAAAATTGATAAAGTATTTATTTAATTAGATCATGAGCATCACCCCGGCCCTAGCTCCGGGACTATTAGTCGACTCATCCGTCTGATAGCGAAACGAATGTTTTACTTTTTCATCCTCAAAGAAATAAAGAAAAGAAGTCCGCAGTTAATCGGATTTTAACAAAATTGTCTTTCTATTATGTACTTTGTTCTTTTTAGTGAGTATTTTTATCTTTTTTCATTTTTAACGTTCATACTTGCCAGTTTGTGGGTTAGGTTACGAGTTTTTTTTTTTTTATCAAGGGACTTTATAATTAGCGCGAGTATAATTATTATGCAGTGTAACATGTAAGTATTTTCTTGTTTTCTTTTAAATTTGTTTTCACGAAGTTACTGCCATTATTAGTATCAATTTCTTTTAATACTAAGACTAAATTATAATTATATTCTATCTCCATTTTATTATTATTGTTATCACAGAAACGTCACTGACAAAAAGTTTAGGAAGAAGCTGCGTGCATTTTATCGCTCGTTCTGTTGTATGAAAATATTCAAAACTTTGAAAAACAACTAACGGAACAAATATTATATTTATGTTTTATGCCTGTCCTTTATTCAAGTTACTACAGTTTTCCTGAATACGGAATAAGATTTGAAAGAAAACTATTCACATTGAAATATTCCTAAGAATGTTGAAACTTTAATCATTTCTAGTTTCCTTTGTCATTACTTGGGATGACTGCGAAAGTAAAAGGAAAAAAATATAGACAACAACTTGTCTTGTTATAGTCTGGGTGAGATTGGCACTAGTATACCTACGAGTAAAACGCAAGATAGAGGTCTTTTTCAACTTAACGTCATTTCATATGCTTAAATTCATTTTTTGATACCATGTAACATCCATCGATCCACACTGGGGCCGCGTGGTTGATTGCGGCGCAGAGGCAGGCTTGTGTCCTTGCAGCGTCATAAATGTTATGGGTGGTAACCTCGTGTAGATTACCTAACAACATCAATGACCAGGAACAACTAATGACAGCTCATTGGAACTAATGAATGCTATGACTTTTATTGCCCAATTATGACGCAGGAATAAAATCAAAGAGAAAGTTTTTAGCCAAAAAGATAACATTATACAAATGAGCCCTGATAAAGTTGATCTAAAAAATGACAATACTTTAACAGAACTAATCCAAGTTTTACTATCAGATAGGAAAAAAGAACTTTGAAGATAACTGACGAAATTGAGATTACCAAATCACGGGTTGAGGAAAGAGATTAATGAAATGCAAATGTTGCAAGACGAAGAAGATGGTGGGAACCTCTAGGTTAATTGAGTGGACGGTACAATAAGGCGGTTGGATTTAATTGTTAAGTGAAGTTATACAGGGTGGCGCCGACAATACGACAATAAATTAAACTGCGTATACTTCATGACGTACTCAGTTTGCATACAAAATTTTTTTCGAATATATCCAGTAGTTTAGTCACAGGACATTATTTTCTATTTTCAGAATTTTCTACATGTTGTAGGTTAATAGGCTAGCATCGCGACATACAGCTTATATGACCCCCACATCGGTATAAACACTAAACACATGTTCCTTATAGTTTATTTCCAGGAGCGAATCAGTGCAAATTATACTTAAGGTTAGTAAACTTATATTTATAAATGGTGTTGTATTTCGTTAACGACTTAACGGTTTTAAGCTGTTTAGTTGTTTGTTTTATTTTTTTTTCATTTCGATTTTAGGATTTATTTGATAGTTTAAAAATATTCCTGTGAACTAGTAAATTATTAGCAGTGTTTTTAAATTATTATCGTATTGTCGGCACCACCCTCTGGAGAAAGAATATGAAAGCATGAGGTTTTTTCAAAGTTGTGTAAAACATTTCAGTCTACAATATCATCGTCTATCTGCCCTTGAACCATGTCACTTGGGATCGGAAAGACGTTTTTCTGTTCCACTCTTCCCCATATCAATGTTATCAAACAATCACTTTACTTACATATCATAACTGATCACTCAATATTTTTTTGGCCTTCTCCATTCAGCACCAATTTAAATTGATCTATATTTTAATTAAAATTCATCCCTAATCCTATTTCCGACTACAACATCATTTGAAAATCGCAAACGACGACAATACCTAGAAAAATATTTTAAACTCTATCTAAAGGCACTAGGATAAAAAACATACTTGAAATCGTTTCGCAAAGTTGCAAGAATACGATGCTTTAGACAATAGAAGAAAACGTCGTGCCAATAGTTCGTCCTACTTTACAAAACTATTAAGGGTTTACAAATTCTGAGTAAAAGGCTCTTAAAGTGCGGCGTTCATAGGAACTCATGGTAATGTGGATTTCATTTTTCAACATAGCGCTCTCCACTCATAGAATCTAGATATTCTATACCTCACACATCAAACTAGGAGATCAAACAACAAGATATTCATTTTCAAGAAATTAGACCACGTTAATACCTTAAACCGAACAAAGCTTTCTACTTAATACGCTAAATATTAAACTCCTAGCTACACACCAAAGATTGCTACGGAAATTCTACGCCTACATACGTTCGTTTAAAAAGAGCACATATTTAGAGGGCTAGGCAGTTTATTTTTCAAACACGGGCGTGATGCGAGCCTGCTAACGAACGCGGACACCCTTTGAGCACTGGCCCGCGAAAATTTACTGAGACAAGCAGCGTAAGATGTAAGCTGTGAACGAAAGACGGAGAACATTGTAACTTACATATTTATGAAAAAAAAACTTGAATCAATGCAAGCACAGCTTAATCTTGCAAATTGTTAGAAATTTATACATAGAGATATTTTCTTTGTTATATTTTTCAACACTACTGCTTTACCGATATCCTAGCGGAGGTGGCTCGCTAGACATCAACACACTTATACTCAGTTCCGGAACAACTTTTTATTAATAAGCCTTTCAGATAAATATAAATCGGGATACTCATACTATAGAAGCAATCTTTACTCGCTTTCTCAGCTAACTTGCGCCTTACGTCGAGACACTAGACGAGACGTAACCAAGATTATCATCATCTGCCTAACTTTATCGTTAAGAAATAATAAGAATAAAATAATATTTTATTCTTATTAATTTTAACGAACACACCGACTTACTTTCCGCGTAAATGCCTTTTTATAACAATGTGTGTTAGGTTGGTGTTGCTAAAACTTTTCAAATAATTGTGAAAATGAGGTGAAATTGATACTCAATCTGTTACGCTGCTGCAGTCGCCTATCTGTTCTATTTTGTGCAAAAGTGGTATTCCATAATTTGCACCTAATCTTTCAATTTCTTTCTCCGTTTCATAAAACACCTGTCAAAGATGAAGTCAGCGGCTACCCGAGAGCAAGATCTTATAAAAACAATATCTAACTTATAATTTATCCACAACATTAAGCAGGCCACAAATAGCAACAATGGACGATACTCGGAAGGCCTTCATCCTCCAAAATTACATTACCTACTTTAATGGGAACGACAAAAATTTATGTGAAAAGTTAACACCAATAACTTTTGTTCGGAAGGATGATAATGAGGCTCACCCTAACGGTAATTGGGTATTAAAATGGGTAACGGCCTATCCGATAGATTAGTGTTTATTAGATACTAATAGGTTTATTTGACAATTCTGTAGGTACGTGTCGGTGTCTGGTCTCATCATCATCTTCCTGACGTTTCCCATATAACTTGGGGTCGATGCAACACGTTTTTTCTCTAATCCTGCCCTGTTATCAGTCATACTGTCATTGACGCTTCTTCTCTCTTTATCGTGTGGTTAATGCCTAGGCCTCTCACTTGGCTTTACGACATTTTTGTCATTTACGATTTTACGTGTCTATTGTAAACTATGAAAACAAAAACATCTATGTTATCTGCACTCGGGCAAAAATAACGAAGGATAAATGAGGTACAGACGCTTAGGCACAATAACAAGTGGGTTTAGTACTGCTGTTAAGTAAAAAAGTAAATATTTACCAAGTCATATGAACCCAGGCTGTGTTTCGTTTCAAGGATATAATGCGAACAACTTTGCATACCAATATATTAGATGATTCTTAGTGTAGCAGATGTTTTAAGAAACTTCTTTCCATTAAATGTTTGGCAATCCAGCCTTCGAATTCATATTTTAAATACAATAGACTATGGTCTGGTCTTACCATTCCTATTTTACACAGCGTTTTCTTTTTTTCAGCTGCATGAAAGGCACTCGAGTAGACAATGAACTGAGTTAGGATACATTTTATCAAGGTAGTACGATCTCGTGCGAACCAACCTCCATGTGGAGGAAGCCGTAGGCAAAAAATACTCTAGAAAAACAGAAGTTTGGTGAACAGTCGCCAAATTTAAACATAAGTTTACTTAATGGACTAAATACTTAGTAACAAACCAACCATAATCGTTGTACAGGTAATTGGGTATTAATAACTAGAACAGCCTGTTTGTAATAGATTGTGTCTGTTGATTCGATCATATTGTTGACCCATTTCCTGTGTGTTTGGAGAATGGCAGAATAATATTGTTATTCGGGCTGTGGGAATGTATAGCGCGATAAAACATCATCTGGTTTTATCCGGCTTCATCCATCTTCAAGCAGTAGAACTGTTATTTAAATCTTATTTTAGAAATCCCCTCACATCGGAAAATCCAATACTATGTGAAAGAACTTCGTCTATGTGGTACGTCTGTTACTTCTACACTCTTTAACAGCTGAATGGATTTTGATGTTTGACTTGGGTTATGTTACTAAGTACTTTTGATACCGACGGTACGTGTCCGTGAAATAATGTCCACCTTCAAAAATAATTATGGTGTTCCTACTTCCCTAAATAAGTTTCTTCACAAAAACCCAAATTCTATTTTGAACAAGCGACCTTTAAATGGTTAGAATAGACAATTTAGTTGTCGTTAAGTTCGTGTGGGGACGATAATGATCACTTTACCCCACGGCTTTCTTTTAAAGGTCACGTAAACATAGGTAATAAGTATTTTATATGATAACGCTTTGTCCATTTTGTAACTATAACTATTCTACTTAACAAAAAACTTAAATTCACTGACAGACAATGCCGTTTAGCCGATGAACTTAAAAAGATGACGCTCATGGCGCATTCAACAGCGTCCAAATATCGGGAGTTCAAAATAATGAATAATCATGGAAGATATTCCGTAAGTGACAGTATAACTTTAAAAGATGAGTTTTTGCATAAAAGTGCTTTATTATTACGAATGAAGGATTTATGAAAATTCTTCCCTAATGAAAATGCCTATTTTTTTAAAAGAAATCGGTCAAACTGCTTGTTTTACTAAAATTCTGAAATATTCCTGCCAGTTTTCATGTTACATTTACATAAATTTTGATAGAAACATTTGATGATAAAACGGCTAGAACATAGTAAAGCAAAATCACAATTTATATTGAAAAAAATATATACTACCTAGCCCTTATCTCACGTCGAGTGTAAATAAAATAAGTACATTTATGGATCCTACCAACAAAAGAATGTTTTCTGTACTGTGAACTGTATTATTTTGTAACTTGATGCTGTTAAAAGCAAATTAATTAATACTCAGTCAGTGAAAACGAACGAAGAGTTATTGTGCTTATATGCGACGTTACTAACAAGGAGATGTCCGAGCTATAATTGGCTATTAATATCGGACACAGCTTGTTTGCATATGAGTTACGGATAATTGATTAGGTAAATAATTTGACTAGTTTCGCGTGTGAGGTCATATGTTTAAAACTATTTACTTTATATAACATCAACCTGTATCTGCTAAACTGAAACTAGGATTAACTGGAACTAAGATCGAGTTTTTCTAACAATTGTTAGAAAAAAATTCAAAATAAAACAACGCTTATTTTCTTAGTGATATTTAACACAGATTTAATGACAGAATGATAGCGTTTCAAGATAATAAACTATCTATTGGTTGTCAATCGCCCGCCACTCTACTCAATTCACAGAAAGTTTAAAATGTAAAACGATATTATACTCGACTACCCATTGAAAAAGATCAAGAATGGTAACAAGCGTTATATGTAGTAGTTTAGGCCTGCGCCCATGTGAGATAGGCGAGAGATTACGGAAGACGTATGTACCTATGAAAAGCAGTTCAGTTCAAATGTACAAAAAAAAAAATCTTTTGAAATAGTTTTCTTTCCATTAAAAATTAATAATTCGTCGCCTATCAAAGTCAACTTATAGTTTTTACCAACTTGTAGCACAACAGCGTTGTTCGACTTTACACTTAATAAAAAACAATTTGAACACCAGTTTATCTACCAGAGCTCTGGTAGCTAGAGTGCTAGCTACCAGAGCTACCAGGGCAGCATGACAAGCGAGCAGTGTAATCAAATCAGACATGATTAGTTCGCACTAGTCGCCGTGATTGAATATAAGCATTATCGATCACTAATTGATACATGGATAATGCTGGTTCAACTTTGGATGGATTAGCAGCTTTCTGTGTTATATTAAAATTGGTTGTAGTGTATATTGCTGGGCGTTTATTTAAGATTTCCAATATTTCCTTGTTGCATTGATTAATTAAATAAAACAGCGAAATATTTGACATCTGTCTGCAAAAGAGAGGTCGGCAGCAAATAAAATGAATCTATTGACTAGACATGTAAATCAAGTGTTACCAACATATCAATTCAACTCAGGTGTCCGTGGTTACCCAGGATGTTTACTATCTTCGTAAATCAGAGGTGTCCGAAATAATCATTAAATAAAAATATTATTGGTACTGGTTGATGCTGCCACCAGATAGTCACTATAATATTGCAGTTGTAATATCAGGGGATAATAACCGGTCTTAGCCGCAGCCCGTTCAATATTGGTTGACCTAAATAAACAGTCCATTGCTTCTCCTGTCAGTTTTCACGACAGATATTCCGTATGTTTACATGTACCTTCTTTATATACGTTGATACGTATTCCCTGGCCACGCAAGCCGTGACATGATTAATGTTTGCATTGAGCGACGACGCTCGGCTCCAAATATTGATACTATTATGATAATATTTACCTATTACATAGGTATTTGCGTAAGGATAATTATTTTGTTTGTAGTACTCATGTATTTTCCTAAGGTATACCGATAATTTGTATTACCTGTCGTCGATGGACAAGAAGGGAAATTAATTATTTATCAAATTGTCACGCTACACTAATTCCTAGTGTTACAGTCGCTTCAAACAACTTTATAAGGATGTCAGTAATTGTGATTTGAATTTAACAATCTAAAATACTCGTCTTCGTTAGAATTAGGCCTACTTTTGCTACGAAGATAAAGTAAATTGGATATCGAATAAGATCAAGATTCCAATATACAAATCGAGTAATGGGCAAGATCAAGCACCTTCAGGCGTTCTGATTTCAAACCAAATCGACTACAATCATCTGGCTTAGCCCCGCAAAGGTACGTCTGGAATCGGTTCAGTCGCCAATGAACCATTCTTACACACTGATTGCCACGGAATTGGGTATCCATATTAAAACTTTGGCAATATTACAAACTACACCAAGTTTTCCAATCAGATTGAGAACTCCCAATATGGCGCGTAAAGCACCACAAAGAAATTGCTGCGGTGCTATAATTTAGGCAAAACTCTTATAATATTGTTGCCTTGGAGTTATCCGTAGATTTCCCCTGAGAAATGTACCTCCTGTTCAATGATGACATGTATGTAAAATTTGCTTCTAGTCCCCGTGATCGAGTGAGGGAAGTATCGGTAAATTTATGTGAAGAAAAAGTGTATTAAATAAAACACTTACACAAGTTGACTGCGTACTTTTCTTGCTGTAGCTATTGGCAGGACTACGGCTATGCTTTACTATCAGTAAGCCTGCTTACCACACGTATAGTATCTACTCGTTATAACTTAACACTTTTTCAATAAAGATTATATAATAGTAATAATAATAGTACACTAGATGACGATTTTTATAGGCTGACGACCTCTTATCTAACAACAACAGAATTACATACGATATAAAACCTACAAAAACATTTACTAGAATAAATAAAGTAATATTTTCACAATCAAACAACACTACAAAAAATACCAATGTAAATAAATTCATCATTGAAACTGAATGTCAATTGAAGAACGATATTCTGACTGAATATTGACCTGAAAACATTGACCAAAAAGTTGAAAGACAACTACAATAAACAAAATTATTTTCATTACTTTCACTGAAACACATCCCAAAATAAAACGTATTATATGATATTTACATTCTCCATTTGGACTTACGTATAAATAATTGCTCAACGCTATAAAAAAATACTGAACTACATTAAAAACTGGTATTTTTCGACCGCAGCTCAGCAAAATAAAATGCTCGTTAATTAAAACGTGAAACGACTTTTACCTCAATTATTATACAAATATGAACCGGGCTAGAGTTACGAATGTCGGACTGGGTACATACATAATAGCATGTTAATATATTACCGGCCCTCTCGTCCACTTCGAATTGTAGCTCTTCCCTAAAGACCTCTGTAATGTTTGAAATGTTTCAAGGTCCAAACCCTTTCAGTAAGTCTTTCATGATCGCTCATTATAATATTCTAGTGGTCCATGGTCTGTTCTTGTAAATTGGTCAGAGTGTTGGTAGTAGCAAAAAAAAAATGCACGCACACACAGTATGATTGTGTCGACAACTCACACGCAATATAAATAATCTATGAAGAAAAGGGAGAATTTTTTGTTGATGTCTCATTCTAGTTACATTTACGTCCTCAAGGTCCCAATTAACACGCTGGCTAGGAACATAAACATCTAAGCACGTTTAAATAAAAAGAATTAAATCAACGGGCCTAGGGAATGTCAACGTGTGTTTTTTGCCGATCCCAAAACACGATATCTTCGGAACTAACTTGAGACATGACAGATGATATGCCCTGTTTAGCTTTGACTTTCAAAGTCTTTGGATTTTTGTTTTGTGTGAATGAAGATGAATGAGTTATTTCCTAGAGTTAGCAAATGTGTTGTGTGGGGAAAAGTTTGGTGACAGCGTTGTGTCAATGTGAAGTCTCTGCGGATGGGGTGGGGTGTAAACCCGGGTGTTGTGCGAGTAAAGTAAAGGGTTTTGTTTATGTTTAAAGTTTGCAAGGCCACATTGATTTTCAAGGATTTATCCATCACCAGTTTATTAACATAACTTCACAACATACCCGTACTTTTTTAGATATACTTAGAGTACACTCACATTGCGCCATGGGATTTAAACATAACTGTTTAACATTATTATATACACTAAAAACAGGATATTTACCATGTTTACTGATTGTTTTGAGTTCCCGATATTTCGGCGCTGTTGCAAGCACTGAATTTTAAATTAAACTGTTATTGAGGGTGGGTGTTTATGAGCAGACAGCGGTCTACCCTCTTTAATGATAAACTATCGATAATGTTAGTGAATGGTCACTAACATTAAAAAACTTATATAACTGTTTAAATCCCATGTATTAGGGCCGAGCGAAATTCCTGATGCAATCATATTTTTGGCAGACCTATCAGCATTAGTGCTTGCGGCCACTAGAATAACGAGGCTTAGTCTCTAAATACCGGTCTTAGGACATTTTATGCCAATTGGCTTCTACAACATTCACTAAAATCGAGATCTATCTCCAAAAAACTTCAATAATGAATTAGATTTGCAACAGATTTTTCATACAGACTCATAGACGAAGCTCAAACCTAACCACCCATATCATCCCCCATTTCGTTAAACACATTAAGGATTAAGACCGGCTTGCCAAACCAGAATAAACATTGATCAAAAAATCTTGGAAAGCTACCCAGTTAGCGGGAAACCAGGGCCGAAACCGCGCGGCACATAAAACGATTACATTTGAACATCAAAGGGCCACTCGCCGCTCTCTGCGGCGCGGCGTGTGGGTACTAACGTAACGTGACGTCGGGGGTTACTGAGTAACACAGTTTTGATACTTGCCTGTTCGTTTAGTGACCACACCCTAGTACAGTAAAGGGGTGTAAATACGATACATCAAACTTTAGAAGGATACTTTAATACTAGTTTAAGTGACAGAACAGAGTCACATAGATTTTGACAAGTTCGGTTGTAAAGAGATTCACTCTTAAATGCCGTGTTTTATTCCACAGTTGCAACAGTAACATTATACTTTTAAAATCATGCAAAGTTTACAAGATAAGACAATAAATATTCACATTTACACACTTGTATTAGCACAGTCGCATTGCAGCAGAAACTAACGAAATTAAAACCTAAACTGAATATCTCGACGCCATCGCACATATAAATAGGATTTCCTACAACAAAGCAGTTTTATAACCAGTCTCTCTTGATCTTTGCTCTTCCCCGATAATCTGTCAATTTACTATATATGGCAAATAGGAGCTGGATTCTTGAGGCATACATCCGAAGACGACCGCAGCCGCCGGAGCCGACGCTTGCGGTTGCGATGATAATAACCGCAATCCACAAAGACGCTATTGTTTTATTCCGACGTCACATCTTCGGTGGCAGTGGTTTTTTTCTAATTCAGTAACTCTGTAAGTGAATAAAAGTGAGCACTCCTGGTCTGCATTCGCTCGGCAGCCGCGTCAGACGCAATGTCGCCACCTACGGAAACGGTATTATAGAGTTACATAGAAACCAGACGTCGGCTTTGAGTCCTTCCTGTCTCTTGAGTTCTGGAACCTTAGCGCTAGATGGGGCGCTTCTCCCAGTCTGCTACGACTTTCCGCATCTCGGTTCAATCGTGCAAAGCGATTTATGAAGCAATGGTTAGACCTGCTGTCTTGCTTGGATCAAAATGTTGGGCCACAAAAGGGATGAATGAAAGGCAAGCGAGCAAGCAAGCAGGTGGCTGAAATGAGAATGCTAAACGGGGTGTGTGGCGAATGGTCAAATAAGAAATAGGGACATAAGAGGAAGTCTGAAAGTGGTGCCGGTGACTGAAAAGTTGTGTGGTAGTCGGTTGTCGTGGTATGGGCATGTGATGCGTAGAAATGAGGAAACCGTCGTGAGGAAAGTTTTGAGTATGAATGTAGATGCGGTCTGTCCACATTGATAGGGTGGCTTTGTCGCTGCGTTCGCTTTAAATGTATGCTATGTATATAAGGTGTATATTTTCATACACGAAATATTTTAAGAGTAACTTCTATAAGTCGTAAAGTCGCCATAGCAACGAAAAAAAAAATATCTGGGTGTTTTTTTTTACAAAATTATTATAATTCTAAAAATTTTTGAGACTATTTGCATAAAACCTTTATTCCCATATTCTAACAATGACAGTAGGTAGATACGACGTAGTTCACTAGCGTAATGGATGCTTAAAAATAAGGAGCCAGTATTTATTTTGTGGGTCAAGTAATTTTAAATTATTAATTTTTATAAAAAAATATACTCAGATTAAAAAAGAATCCCTTGAAATGGCTTTATTATGGCCGTTAGATGATTCCCTGAAAATATTTCGTGTATGAATAGTTAAACCCTATATTACATATATATACATTATACACATCTTTAACATTATTTACCCTTCGGAATACGTGGAGAAACCGTGGCGATTATATTCTAGTTACCAACATACCAACAACTACATATTCTTCCGAGAAGCACACACGTGATTGACAGGTATGATTGATTACGTCACGAACAGGTGTCAGGGTATTTCTTTGTATTGGTTTCGGGTCTATGATTTGATGTATGCTTCCACGTGTTATGGATATTCTATTTTTCCTTAAAGGTTCGTAATTTTTCTAACATTATACCTTGAAGAATCAAGCTCACGAATTAAATCACAGTTGTTGCTAAAAAAAAACTGGTTAAGATGGGGTAAGTCTCTCAAAAAAGGCAATTCACTAAGTTCAATTTGTACAAACCAACCAACCAAATACGAGTCAAATACCACAAAACCCAGCTTCATTTTAGTTAACACGATGGTTTTTATCTGCCGAACAGATCTTTCATTCTTGCTCACTTCAATATGGCCGCACCTGTAAAATATTTCCAGAAAATTCTCCCGCCGTTTTCCCAACACCAATTACGGGCCGCGATTCCTTTTTTTAAAAGGCAGTGCAATTCTTCCTTAATTCGGTCTTATCCTTTTTTCATTGAGGAGATTAAAGTCAGGAATAATTGAAGGAATCGCGCGGTTTATGGCTTCAGGTAAATGTTTCAAGATATTGGACGTTCCGTTTTTGTTTCGGGTTAAAGGTGTTGAGTTTCGAGTACTTTTTTATGAGTTTTGTAAGGTTATGTTTTAAAGATTACGCTAAATTGTGTACTGTTATTTTCAGGGCAGTTTTATTCGTGTTTTATTTTACGTATCATTTTATAAAATCCTTCTCCTTTCGCAGACAAGTCCTGGATAACGGCACGCTGGTGTTCCTGCCATTCAGCGCGGTGCAGTACCGACAGGACATCCACGCGACAGTGTACCGCTGCCGCGCGCATAACGCACACGGCACCATCGTGTCCAGAGACATGAGGACGCAGGCAGGTTGGTGGACATATCCATTATATTTTTTTAATAAACAGGCTGAAAAGGCGTCGGAAAAAACAGCAGCTATCGTTTTTGGTTGTAATTTATAAAATTAAGGAATTACTTATTAGACACTCCAATACGATGTACGCTTCTACATACAAAAACAATTGTTCGTCCTTTGTATCGCTGACACGACTTTATTTTTGTGGTACTAGAACTTCATCGCTCCCTCCGTGTCGTCGGTCGCAGCGCGTAGGTCTATTTGACTACATGTATTGTGGCTCAGAAGGCTGATTAGGAAGTAGAACATAGTTTGCGACACAGCTCCACAAATCCTTCTACCAAAACTATGCTACAAATATGACATCACAGTCACGCGTAGCCCACATACCTTATCATTAAACCTTTTAATCAATCCTATACATAACCTTATATTACCTTCCTTATTACTCTAACGAAGGAAAACTTCTAAACCACGTCATAAATAACCTAAGTTGTGCCATAACACAATAGTACGCTAATACACGACGACACGGTATTGCGTAGGCAATTTACCGCTCGTTAGGGCCTGTTTCTGTTCACATTGCTCCGTGGAGGTCCCTATACCGATAATATTTTCTTTGTGTGTTACGCTAACTTTCATACATGTTTGTGTAACTAACTTAGTAAAGGTTATGTTTATATTATTCACGAGAATGTATGTAACTATAAAGTTGATAGGGTCACAACTTTATAGAGAGTTAGCTAGTTACTTAGAGTCTCTCTATGAAACTTTTTTTGGGACAAAATTTTGTCCATTACTTGTTGATTCTTTTGTTTTCTTTGATTATTTGAAGAGAAATAGGATATTTTACATGCCATAAATACCTAAACTTGGGCCTTTTGTCCTTGGAAATAGGCAGAAGCCACAGAATGCCACTTGCTACAATGCTTACATACCCCTAATACGTCCACGTTGATATATCTAGTCATAAATGCACGCTGGTTTATATCTACGCACGTTGCACGTTGCATGTGACATCCTCTTGGACATTCCCTCCCGGAAACGTATTTTATTCAAGTCTGCGATAAACATGTTTTTCAGGTTTCAATATAAATCTAGGTAGAAATAGCATACTCGGCTTATTGTACCCGTTCTAGTAAAGCAAGCACAAAGTTCAGCTGCTCACAAGATGATCTTGTGCAAGTTCTTAAATTTTACAGACTTCCTTGAAGCTCTTACATGCGTTGAATAAAATTATAAGCTAACTCTGAACTTATTTTCTGTTACATTGCTGAATAATATCTTGATACATAACTTAAGTTTTTCTTTTTTTATAGAATTAGATATAAATACACACACTATAGGCCAATTTACAATCCACAATCGCCATTAGCTGTATTTTACGATGGATTATCAGGTCAAGCAGCTTATCGGAACAGCACAGACTGCAGAATATAATTAATATATTGAACAGGAACACGAAAAATGGTCGAAGTCTCTATCTATAATGCTGCAACTGGACACGGACATAAAATGAATCGCAAGTGCGCTGGTGGAGACGTCATGCGACCTACTAACAAGTCTACCCACACCACAGCGTGGCTTCTACAGAGCCCTGATGTTTACAGCTCGAGGCGAGGTGGACAGTCAATGTCTGACCGTGGAGTTGAGACGTCCTGGAACTGTACCCGATTCATTGTGCCCCGTGTTATTGTTTTAAATTGTAATGTGAAGTAATTAGTTAGTTTAATAAAAACATTGAACGAAACCCACCGTATGCCCACATGATGTACAAGCCTAACGGAATAAATCCTAAAATATCTGACATACGTATTATCATACAGAAAAATATAACCAGAAAATCTTTAAGCATTCACTTATGATACACATATTTACTAGTATAAACAAAATGTGTTACACAATATACGATTACGTTCTCCCCAGCTTTCTAACTTCAAAGATTGTAGCAAAATTACATTCTTGACGTCAACACACACATATGCACATAAACTTATATACTCATACACCTCACAGATGATGTATGAAAGCCGATATTTTATTTTATTTTCTCGTGTTTGCGGGAAAGTAATGTTGGTTTATTCACACCAATATTGTGCTGGTTTCTGAATCTGTAAAAAGGATTGGGAAAACTGTTGGGGAGCTAACTTGTGTGTGATTGAACTTATGCCTGAATAATTGTGACTTTTTCTAATGTTTAATAAAGTAGGCATAGATGAAAAGAGCCGAAGAAACAAACTACAAAACATCTTTATTGTTTGGGAAGAAAAACGTAGTTTACCTAACTGACTTTTAAATCAAGCCCAAGCCTTATTAAATCCACATCCTGTAAATAAGCTTGGAAAACAATTTAAGCCCAAAAACAAATAGAAAAAAACATCAAATTACATCCCCTACTCCCTCTCGTGCCTTCAGTCCGTGACATCACAAATTCTCCGCTCGTTTCCGCTGTAATAACGTTATGAGATAATTTGTAAACATTTACTGAGTCTAGCGACTCCACAACACTCCTGTTCTTAAGTAAAATTGAGTTTCTTGCAGCAAATGGCGAGGAGATGAAATGGGTCAATAAAACTTGATTTGTTTTTTCTTCATGAATGAATAGGCAATACTTCTTAAGTTTTTAACAGACGTTTAGACTATGGCAACAATCAGATTTTAAAAATAGTTTGCAAATTATATAACTCTGTATATTTAAGCTATGTTTAGTCGATGGAAATAAACAAAACAAATGCACTTTTCAAGCATTTATCAACTATTTATATAAAATTGCGCTAGGACATGTTCAAGTTGCGCTAAACCTACAATGGTTCTCCTATTTCACTTTTCGACAGTATCAGAAAATTGATTCATTAACTTTATGCAAACCATTGTTCCAAAAGGTAAATTGACTAACAGCACTGTTCATGTACATATTTGAGTCTTGTATTTTCATTAAAGCGCATCAGCACTTATACAAATCCTTTGGTGACTATTGTAATTTTAACACCCGTTATCCCAATAGCTTTCCCCTGCCAAAAATAAAAACTGATCTGTATAGAAGAAACTGTTACCCCATGTCAATTAAATTATTTAACAAATTACCTAGTGGACTAAAAACCTACCCATTACTTTATTCCGAAAAAAAATGTATGCCTGGTTAGTCAATAAATGTTTCCACCCAATCCAAATGGTTAATATGAGGATCCTTCCATATTATGCGAATAATTTTTTTGATTTGATTTGAAAAAGCAGATAATTCTTCATCAAAACTCCACCTCTTATTCTCACGAGTAAGTTCTTAACTTTAATTCTAAAGCAAAGCAAACAACTCAAAACTTTTGCTCTATAAGCTTAGCGCACATCTGATTACATTAAGTGGTTCTGAACTCACATTCTCGCGAACATCGGAATAGGATCGTTCTAACTGGCGATTGATTCGTTAGTGATTGAGGATTGATAGATTGCAGTGCAGAGTGCATGCTTTAGAGAATCTTCGATTTGAATTTTGAAGAGAGATTTCCGAGTTAATCTTGTTAGTTTAATTGCTCAGCAAAATAATTACACACGGCTCTTATGTAACTCAAAATGTAATTAGTATTCGAGTCTTCCCCATTATAACTTTTTTTTGTCACAAATTCAATGTTAATTTACTTTCATCGTGATCCATACAAAACGTATGCACAATTATTATGATAATGAAAGTACGTGATGACTTCGATGTCTCTAGTAATGACATTGGAATTACCTGGTACGTTATGTTTTATTTATCAACACTTTTCGGTACAGTCTGGAGAATCGCCAGCATACTACGTTCACTGATCACAAAGGCGGATAAAACCATAATACATACATAATTTTCTACTTCTGAGTACTGCCGTACCGTTTTGAACATAAGCTCATCAGTAGATAGACACCAGCTCATAGAGGACTAGGCAATTAGTCCGGTTATTACCCGGCTCATATGCTCATAATTCGTCGATTCCCTCCCGGGCACTCCCGAGCCACAATTTGAGCTGCCGTACGTCTGCCCTCCGGCGTTGCTTACGTCATGCTGTAATTACTGACCTACGTTTCCGTATTATCACATGAGTCTTTTAAAGGGTGTGGATGAAACAGGTAGGTACCTACTTAAGTTGGTAATGTCAATATTATAGAAGTAATTCACAGCATTTTCCTTTTTGAGGCAGTAAAATTTTTACATTGATAAATTATTTGCTCATGATTTATTTTATGGTATAGCTAAAATCACAATCCAGCTAGTCTATTCACAACATTCCTTTGCACCTTCATTTTCTTCGTCTGTGCTGGCATGACCTACCCGCTTCACATTTTGTTGGCCCAAAACTTCGCCACTGCCACAAGTCATCGGTGGCAGAGCACTTTGACGGCATGAATTGTAGCCACACATCGTACACAAGTGAATAACACTTCATACCTTACCACGAGACAAATTACCATTTGACCTACTGCTCCACACACTGCATTCACACAAGCCCTAGTAATTAACCTTACCTACAGCAAAAATTCACCTTTTCTCGACGCAGCGCGGTAGCTATAAAGTCAACCGCATGTAGCACTTGTATTACGAAAACCGCTCTTACTACTACGGGATAAAGGTGATTTCAGGGTTCAATTGTTGCTATAGAGGTGCGGTTGACCGTACTACCGGCACGACCGGCAGAGGTAGCTTTAATAAAACAGCCCGTTAGGTAATAACTGGGAGAGTGGGTTCGAATTAGAGATAAAACCGTCGGCATAGATCTAATGCGGTAATTATAGGTAAACGTTACTTTGAATTGACTTTGTAGTTTTGGCGACAGCGTGGTGTGTGGTTTGCTAAATATTTTCCGTATAATAAGGTATGTTCTTGCTTAATTTAATTGGTGAAAGTTGTTTTTTTAGGGAATAGCTACCATCGTACAGTTTGTTATCAGGGGTACGTTTTAAAATCCCGAAATTTCATAATAACTATGACTGAAATACCGACGTCCAAAACAACGAAATTTAAAATACCGAAAGTTGTTAATGCTGATTGCCGTTATATCGAAACATAAAATACCGATATCCAAATGCCGAAACGATGAAACCCCGAATGGACGAAATAACGATGGATGAAATCCCAAAGAGCGGCGACGTAGTTCCCGCGATTACTCATAGATGGCACTACAACACAGTTTCAGTTTACTCCGACGAAATAATTTAGGTTAGGTTAGAACTGTGACCACTATGACTACGACCGACGAATGAAATATGACCGACGTCGAAATTGGGTATATTAAAAAAATAATTAGGTATATTGAAGTGCCCTAATTTTATTACTGTGACCAATGCCGACGGAGCGCTCACTCTGCTCGCGCGTAGTTGGTTACGGTCCTAACCTAACCTATTTGGTCGAAGTAAACTGAATGGGTACGTATTGCATGTCATTGTCTTAGAGATTTTAGGTTTTGGGATGTAATTTCGGGATTTTGAACTTCGGGATATGGATCTTCGGGATTTTAAGCTTTCGGGCAAATGAACTTTCAGGATTTAAAACTTTCGACCAAACAGTCATTCGGCGTTTAATTTTTCGGGATTTCGTCCATAGGTATTTTAAAATACGGTATTGTAATACGTACCCGTTATCAGATGCTATTAAATTACGGAAACATCCACCATGGATTTTTTATTATGGAACAAACTGACCGCATCAATAATTATCAAGACTTGGCAATGAAAGTCACTCAAATGCCTTGATCGGATGAAACAAGCAATACGAAAAATGTGAAATTCTTTGAAATTATTTAAAAGCATTCCTGTTCGCAGAAAAACAACTCATGAATGCATAGATCTAGAGTGTCCCTAACCTACTTACTTATGTAACATGAATCATACTGAGAGCTCTATTGTATTCAGTTAAAAACCACTCAATAACAGGGTAAAACATTTATCTTGTGGTACACGCAAATTCATAGGAGTGAGCGAGAGGCACGCGTCGTTCTCAGCTCCAACAATAGAACCCCGGTAACCCGACACCTTTTGTTGTGCAGCTTCCCTATCGCAGCTCCAACAACTCTATGCAGATAGATACATCGGATCTAGGTAGAAAGCAGCGTAAATATCATGTGGTACAGGGAAATTATGAGAGGTTTAATTTATTGAGTTGCTAAGGAAAAAACAGATGGGAATTGACCTAGATTAATGTGTAAAATGCAAGGGATTTGGGGAATTACTGAAGAGTTACGTGATTTTTCTGTATAATTTGGATTCAGCAACATTTTTCTTTGCAGATAAGGCATAAAATAAAATAAAATATTTTAACCTCAATAAATGGTTGTTTTCAGTATGTGTCACACTAGCACAAGTATATTTTTTAAGTTTAAAAAATATTTTTAAATTATTTAATTGCTTAAAATCAGATAAGCTAACGGGAATAATAACGTTTAACGTTTATGAGGAAAACATTACTGAAGTTGTGCAGACGTTAATAATTCATTGGAATTTAGGAAATGATAAATCAAATATTGTAAAAGGAAGTAAATTGTTGAATATTCAGAGTTCTACGAACCATTTTGAGAGAAATATTTACGTTTTCAGGGAATCTCATTACCTACCTACATCGACTTTTCAAAAGCATTGTGAGTTTTGTATTGTTTACTTTTATAAAGGACTTCAAACATCACAGCAAACAATTTAAACAGAATATTTACCTAAATGTAGGTATGTTAAACATTTTCTGTAACTATGCTAAGTAGCGCTAAAAAAACTGTGTAAGTGAATGGTTTGATATTCATCACTGGTTGACGTTCAATCGCGAACAGTTTGACATGACAGACGTTTGGTTATCTGTAACCTTCGATTCAGTAAGTGTCAAAAGTTGACGAATGTTGTATTACTTTGAGGAAGTTTTCATTTCAAGCTTGGATATTCAAACTGTAGGGCAAAGGTCTCCAGACTCTCCTTTTACCTACTTAAATAGATTTTATTATCTAGTATTTAATTTGTATAACTTTATTTATCCAATAATTTATTTGTAAACTTCATAATTGATCATCACAGACCCACTTTTCAGGGAGATTTTTGATATAACATTAAGTTGGTAACTTCTTTTTGGGCGACTTTCCTTAATGCCTTTTCGAAACTTAAAAACGTTGCCTACAACAAAAACCAAATAAAAGTGTACATTAGAACATCGTTATGAACCGGGCGCTGTTATTGTATCACATGACATTTATGACCGGCCTGGGACACGTAAAGAACTGCTACACTAGCCCCACTACACAGTGAGGCACAGAAGACCCACTGACAAAAAATTACGATTCGAAAACTTGAATGAGATTGAACGTAATTGTTTGGGACCCCTGGTGCTACAGATCATGTGGGTTAAGTGCACCAGAAGGCCCCCACAATTCCTACATGCTACATGCACGTTTGGTGCACTAAGCAGACAGCTGAGCTACGGATGATGTTGCTGAGGAGTTCGTTCCACTACTTTCCCTCCTCAGCTAAAACACTGAATTGCGCTGCGCTGCAATGGTTTTGGGTGTCTGTCTTATGTCATTTTGATGTTCAAAAAGTGCTGATTAAAAGATTTATTTGTAGGTACAAAGACTTTTGGTTTTCATCTTTATAATGTAAGGATACGGGAAGACCATTGCCCAGCAGTGAGCCATTCAACGCTATTGAAAAAAAAAATACTGAACTTTTCATTAGATAAGTATCAGTAAATCATGTTTATAAATTAAAGGCAAAACTATCTATAGGACATAACGTTTTCAAAAGGGCCGAAAATAATCTTAACAAGCTTAATATCACAGTTTGTTAATAAACACCTACACGGTTTGTTAACGAAACCTTCGGTATTGTGGCTACTCTGCTCGTTACGTCGAACCGCTGCTTATTACCGAGCAGTGGTCTTGTTTTCTTTCACCGTAATAGGGTACAACTATATGTTGTGTGTTCTTATGTTTACACGAGAAATCGAACATTATTGGAAAACAAACATTTACTATTAAAGAAAAGCGCAACTACGCTTTAATAGAAATACAAATACTTGACTTCACCAACCCGCGCTAGGTCCGATTGGTGGATTGCGGTCCGCGCTCTCTTTTACCTGTGTCCCAGCAGTGGGAAATTTATAAGCATCAATGTTTGACTTCGCCCCATTGATTAAGTTGTTGCAAGCACAAATTGCAGTTTTTTTGAAGATTATTGGAGAATTGTACATGCATCATCGTATACGACAAGTTAGTATGTAATCAATATTTTTTGCCAATAACCTGTGTCACAGTGTAAGTTTTACATGTTGCAGTGGATACGTAAGAACAAAGGATACGTGATAACTACGCACTATTCATAGTGAATGACTAGCAATTTCATGATGAGATGGCCTGAATATAGCAATTAGATATATGGGCAGTGGCATAGGACCTTTCAGCATTCATGTGACCAGCGTGTCATTACTTTGCGAAGTTGAATGAAGTTTTGAGAAACTCATCGACTGTGCTTTTCTAAAACTTTGAAAAATCGCTGCTCGTTAAAAATAATATATAATGATGATTTTGTATATAAAATTAACCTAGGCAGGTATAATATGTTCTTGCCAGAAGCTCCAAGTTTCCTGAAAAGTCTTCTAAGCTCCTTCATCTGACTATAAAGAAAGGTAGGCGAAGTTAATTAAATTTTTACTCTAACCGAGTGAATGGAATACAATGAATAATATAAACGGCACTGAACTTTGTTTCATAATCCGTTGTTGAGTCGTCTCGTTGTCGTGTCGTCAAGGCTTCATGTGGTTTGAATGATGTTCCGAAGTGTGAGACTGGCAAAAAGTCTTCATGTTCATTGTGGGGTAAACAGATGTCTTGCAGGAGCATGGTTGAATCTGTCACCTATTAAATGCGTTTGCCCGACATGTGGATCGAACCCACACATCATACGGCCTTCACACTAACAACCACCCGACTACGCAATAGTGTAACTACTGAGGTACTCTACCTTTTTACTTAACGTTCAATATCTAAGTTGAGTCATACCGTTGAGTCGTTCGTATTGTTCAGTCCTGAAACGTGAAGCGATCCGTCACCTAATTGAAGACGTTTTCTTTCCGTGTGACGAATTGAACTTTTATTTGTAAGGAATACGCTGTAGTAAAGTTTATGCTGTCATAAGTAATAAAAAGTGTGTGTATTGTTAGGTCTTTTGAAACAATGTAAAATACTTTTACTTTTCCAGACCGTCCATTATTGTGATGATACCGTATGTAAATTTCTACCCATATATCTACAATTTTTATGGTTTAGGTAGATATTTAATAACTGGGTTGTGAAGGTTACATGGAGTGACTGCTTATCGAACCGTCAGATAGGCAGTCGCTCCGTATAAAACGCTGATATTCAGCTGCATACGGTAAGACTGGAAGCCGACCCCAATATAATTGGGAAAAGGATAAGCAGATGATGAGGTAGGTACGTAATAAAAAGTATTCCATTTCTATTTGGACACTTTGATCTGTATTTAGTTTTCTTAATAGTTTAAGTATGTACTTGAACTATTAAGAAAACTAAATACAGAATAATAATGTATAATAATGTTTGCATAATGTTATGAGATCGTAAACATTGTTCAACTCTATTTCATCTTACAACAAAGTTCAAAGGTCAAAGTTCTACGCAACCAATGCATTTCAGAGTTCTTATTTACAAAAAGCAGATTTTAATAGAAATGTCTAGGTTGTAACGTTCACGTCTAGTCACCGCAAAAAGAGACCTAATGAAAATAAATAGATTTTTAATTGACACTATAAAACCTCAGTGTTACTAAGTAAGTTCTAGACAATGATTGAAACTATTCTTAATTGCGAGGCATGACTTCTGCATTACTTAGCAAGCCACATCTCGCTATCAGTTGTTGAAAACTACATACTTTTCTAATTCCAAAAAAAAACATCATTGCTCCCGATGACATTATCACTTTATAAGAGACTTTAAAATGAACACCATATATTATTCACGAAAATTTGTGTGATAATCGGCCGTCTAGAAAGAAGGTGACTGATGATATGACTAGTAAGAAGACGTTCTGTGCCCAAATTAATAAGGATAAGGGCAGGAAAATGATGAAAAATATAAATCGATTGGACGGTTCTAGGTTCGACTCCCACACACAACATTTACGAATACGTCCAAAAGCAACCATAGTCCCAAAAATAAAAAAATATTTTTGCTTAAGTTGCGTTTGGTTCCAACACGGTGCCTATTACATATGGTTATGAATAGATGAAAATCTATTGTTGTACATCAATTTTGGCACACGGAAATAAGATTATAAAGAAACAGTAGACTCACCTTTTATCCTTTCGAAAATTGTTTTGAACGTAGGCGTTACAATACGCTTCTGCCTGAAACCTTATTGTCGACTCTCACCAGTCCACATGTCATGCCGCACTGATGTGATGCTCATCTTACTTTCGCCGTATTTGGCTTTAACGGCACTCTTGCTTTCTCATCGAACCGAAAGCAATGTAACACAGGGCTGCGGGACTGTTCGAAAGAGATACCGTGGCCCTGGAACACAAAGGGCAAAGAAGGAACATGGATGGGTTTTAGTCAGTACAAGTCTGACACTCCCTTCCGCTCCGCCCAGAGTGGGGGTCATTTGATGATTTCCCATCCGGAAAAAAAAAAAAAAAAAGCAATGTAACACGAAACTTAAGTATTTTGGCCAATCTTCGGTTACATTTCGGACTCGTATCAAAAATTCATAGTATTTATTGGTGGAGAACCGTGTGGATGTTTTTTAATTGTTTGCTGCTACTCAACGTATGATAATGTAACATGGACGTTGCAGATAGCATAAAAGATACCAGCATTTCAGCCGAAAGACGTCCACTGCTGGACATAGGCCTCACCCAAGTGTCGCCACATTGACCGGTCCCGTGCGACTAGCATCCAGCGGATCCCTGCAACCCAACCATAAAAGACACATTAAGGTTTAATTACAACATCAAAATTCTGTTCAGTAAAAAAAAAGAAACATAAATATTTTAATAATCTTCCACAATAGGAAATTTAGAGTAAAATAGTTTTAAGAGTGACGCAAAGACGATAGTGGAGTAACGAAGGTAGATATCAGACGTCGTACCCTCGTCCTCGTCCGGCGGATCAGATGGAATTTCTGGGTGCTTACAGTTAGGTCGCGTTAAAAAGACACCTATATTTGTATTGAGCCGGTAGGGGGCGAGTATGCGGCTGTCACCAGCAGACAAATGTTATTTTGGCCATTCTCAGTAGGGCTGAACTGTTCACTTGTTCATTTATTATACAGACAGGGGTAAAGTGAGTCAGTATATATTTTTTTAAATAGTAGGAATATAATCCCGAGACCGTGTATGTACGTATACCAGATGTATGAACGTGGAGTTATAAGAATCGATTCATTTGGCGTTTTGTAGTTTCTCCCTAACCCCATACGAAAAAGTCGTGAGTTTATGTATGTTTATATACATACATAAACTCACGACGAATAGATATCTACACTTAATTACAGGAATGTTAAAAGAAAATTAAACACTAACTAACACAAAAGGTTTAACTTCAATAGTTTACTTCAGTAAATAAAAATAACCCATTACGCACAATGACAAAGGTATCCGTCAAACGTCACACCCTCGTCCAACAAATAAATAGCTACCACCGTTCACGTATCGCACACGTGTCGTGCTCGTACCGGCTACACTTCCACGTAATACCGTCGTCAAGGTACAAGGGATCTGTAATTATAAATCTTTGCTCTATATCGTAAACTGAAATGAGAAATTAATAATCTTTTTGCTACGGCGTAGCTGTGTAGTAGTCGGTTGCTACGCCGTAGCAATTATTTTAGCTGACTCTTTATTAGTTTACATACCAATTACAAAGTAGAAATAACATGAAAGGAAAAATCTAAAATTACAACTTGGAACAATTTTTAGTTTGAAATTAAACGATTCTTTTCCTAAAGATCATTTGATTTTAAGTAAAAAATCATATCATTTTAATAAACTTTTCAGTGATACCTACATGACAATTATCTTCGTAATCTGGGTCATTGCATTCACATTCTGCGGCACATCAGATGTCCGGTACAGTGATGCGTGGTTATGTCATGTTGTGGTAATGTATTGCTTGATGGACTCGGACATAATATATATCTAAAGGTCACATGCACTATATAACTTTGAAAGTTATTAACCGAAACACAAGTAAAACGTACAATGCCTATTATTACTAACATGAAATACCTTAAAGCCTAGACAAATGGCAACCGCTTCCAAAGCTCTACTTATTTCTGCAGCGACTTCCAACAGAACTAACATAAGCTTTAAGGTTCAAATAGTCTCAAATATTTTTTACTTCACCAGCATCGTTATATCGCTGATAGAATGTCACTTGTGTTAGGCCCTCTTGCTTTTGATAGACTTGTCATTAGTGGTATTCTTCATAAAGTGTGCAGGGCCATTTGTAAGTACCTCTCACAGAGAATATTGTTTGTTCCTCGAACTACCCATGACATAATGTTTGTTTTAAATTGATATGCAGTAACGATCCAAATACCAGGAGTACTCTACACAGTAGATATTTAAAAATTGCACATCATCATGCTTGTATCACTAGAGGGGAAGCAGAGGTGTAATAGACGCCGAACTGGTACATAAAAAATTCTTGTGAGAAACCAAATAACATTTTTCAAGCTCTGGGGATCAAATCCAGGACATTCAGAAGTCGCGCTTACTAACACTGAACCAACTAGGCAATCAATTTAAAATTCCCCTATGCGCTCAAAGCTCAAACCCATATTTGCTTTAACAAAATCAACGATTTATAATTTACAACGAACGCTTAAAGGCTTAAACCATCCCTTATCAATCACAGTGCTTGAAGGTCGGTATGCGGTAATACCTCCCAATCGAAACACATCTTCATTTGCGTCGGATAAATCATGCAGCCTCCATCAACTGTGACTGAGATACGATCTGATTGGGCGTTGCTTTGTCGGTAAATAAAGCAGGATTTACCGTATGGTTTCCGACGTAAAACAAGCTTTACCTTCACGGGGGAGTCGTAAAAGGTGGGTGAGGGATTATGTCAGGGAGAAGAGGAGAAAATGCGTCTAATCTGTTGCGTAAGTTTTGACTGCAAACAGGATAAAACGTGTATCAGGATATCTACCTGCAATCTGCTGTTGGGCATGATACGTTATGTATATATGGTGACAGCAATATATCAGTCAATCGGTCTCATAAGATCCATTCTTAATTAAGTTAAGTTTATAGTTTTACAATTCACCGTCGGTCGAAACAAAACTTATTTCTTTAATTTTAATAATAGTTGCTTATCTTTATATTTTTCCTCTATAGATAATATTTCTCGATACTCTTACATAGTAAGCTTCACAAACAAGTATTAACGATGCATATAATTTATGAACCCCGTATGTTCAGCGAGGAGCATGAAATTATGTTAAAAACACGTTCCTACTCCAATTTTATAAAGAAAACGTTGTGTGCCGCCATTTTGAATGACGTGTGAATATAATTATGATATAAATAGAAAGGTCGTACCTCTCTGAGTTAGACTTATCTTTAGTATAGTGAAAGAAAACATGACCAACGGATGTGCTGACTATTTATGATTCATTTCTATGCACCGTTAAATAAAATCTCTTAAAATCTATCCTTTCTGTTTTAGGTACATAATACGATAGACTCCAGCTGAATCAAACGCCCTAATAGAATCAACTCTAGATTATTTTGACTGCCAGAAGAGGTTTAATTGTGGTATTTTACTGAGACAACACAAACACAATCACAAAATGATCCAAAATAGGTTTTTGTATTACAAAAACCGAATAACAAAACAGATAAAAAAAAAACAATTAATAAAAATATCCACAACAATCATGGCGTCGAACATTGATTTAAAATGCTTTATGAATTACAGGGATTGTCGAGCGATCCTCCTGTAAACAATCCCAATTTATTTATTAATATTAACAAGCTTACCGTTGTTCGATGATTTCATAAATAACTCGCGAGATGCACCTGATACTTTTAATGAACGATCATTAATTAATATTTGGCGTTCGGTTTCATGTGATTAATAAGTTTAATGTCCAAATTAATTTACCTATGACTACGGTAGTAGTTGTTTATATAATTTCACAGTGGATTTACTATAATAATATGACATACTTTTCATTTATTAGGCGGTTTAGACCTCAAGTGCGTATGCGGCGGGCGTCTCCCCGCAGACAATGGCCCGCCTTCCATCTTACAACTCATGTCCTATCACCTGCGCACCTGATGACCTACTCACTGCATCAGTGAGCGAGGTTTGCGTGGCTGAGTTTTGGTCTAAACAAATTTAAACTTTTTGTTATCGATACGCTAGGAAGAAGAGGATTTATTTTATTAAAATTGCATTGCGCTTCTGATAACAGTTTCACTAAAGAAAGACTACTAGTCCTAAAAGAAAGAAAGCTCTAAATACACATGCTAGTAACTTGCACAAAAGTATGCAGTATGCTTGCATACCATTAAGCCATAACAACTACTGATTGGTGAATGTTAAAATCGCATGCCGTGGCATGCATGCTTATAGGCATATATTTACCTACGGGCCTGTCAGTCTTACTACTACCATAAATTAAATCTTATTTTTTTATTTATGTACACACAAAATTCTTAACAGGACATTACATTAAGATCACAAAGGTACTGCTTAATCTTCTTCTGTTAGTTGTTTTTTTTAAAGAACCCACCATTGTTATTTCTTTGTATAGCAAACAGAACAACTAGGTACGAATGAAACGTAACCTTTTCAGTTCCACATCAAAGCGACACGATTACTTCGGCGTCATTTGTTCGAGTTTAACCCAAGGATATGGTTCCCTACGAATGATACTTTAATATCAGACGAAACGATAATGTGATGGCTGTAATAACCTATTATCATAAGTGTTCCATTTCCTCCAATTGTGAAATGATACTTAGACTTTCCTGGTGAGTAGAATCTCATTATGGCCTTTTCTCCTGATTATTCGAGGCTTTCGCATTCTGAATTAGTATTGCCACTTTCGACTACGATGACATTTTTTGTAGAAAGCTAAACCAAGCATATTCGCACGGAAGAAACTGGCGTTAAAAACAACATACTGCTAAGAAAATCCCACTCTGCATGGTTTGCACAAAGTTACATTTTTCTTGTTATAAAATGATTTCGTCTAACTCCAAGAATGTCTGTTGTATCGTAAGCGTGTCACTGTAGACGCTCGCTTACCGGAGCATTCGCCTGTAATGTAACAATATTTAACGTTCGATTTTGAGCATTACGGCGTGGGAGCATTCATTTTTAATCTAACAAGCTAAGATACGATTTTGTAGAAAAACAAGTGATTATTACAAATGGAACAGGTTGCGCACTGTTATGCTTGGTTCACTGTTACCTTACAGGCGAACGCTCGCGGTGAGGGAGCGCCTTTACATAAAATATATAAAATTCGCAGAACTGAAATAGATCTCTACGCTATACTTTGGGAATCAATCCCGCGTTACATAGAATGGATGCCAGTTGTCAGAACGTGCATCAATTTCAAACGCATTACAATAGTTGTTGTGCTCCAATTTAAGTTATACGTTTGATTGAACTTTTGTTGAATACCGATATGCATACACACTTGTTGTACCCTGTAAGTACATCCACAATAAGTGCCATGCGCCAGTGAGTGGGCGAGCCTAATGCCATCAACCGGGCACAGGTCCAGAGTCAGGTTTGCTACTGAGAAATTTCTGGAAAAACCCCGTTAGCTCGACCTGAGCTATGCAACCTAGAATCTTTTGCTCGGCAGTAACGTTTGCGATCAATGGACCAACGAAGCAGTAATAAGAACCTTTAACCGTTAACATTGTATTTTTATGATCATTGATCTAATGAAAAGTTTTAAATGCTAGTCATTATAACCATGAAAAGCAATGTTCTGTCCTTCAAAGAACTACAAGACTAATAAACGTACCTACTCTATATAATATGTTTAAATTCAAATTAGACGTCACAAAACAATAATAAAGTACAAAGTAAATTGACAATCTGTCTGACAATTAAACTTACTTGAAAATTACTTTTATTGTCCAAATTGTGTTACCACAAAATTGAGGGCAACGAAATTATTTTCTAATTAAAGTATTCAAAAGCCGCAATTAGGACGATTTTATTTTTCTAATAAAATTTGACATCTGCAATTACATAGAAAGTTAATAATAAATACTCGTAGGTATTTTCAGCCCCTTTTTGAAGGTGATGAAGAATGTGAGTGAAGTAGCTCTCTGAAGGAGTGACGTCGATTATCGACGCTAAATCGGTTTGAGCCGGTTAGTAAAAATTAAGATCAATGCAATAAAAGCGAAAAATACGCAATACTTTTTGGTTCGGACGACGAGCCGTGACACCGCGCCGTACTTAATGCGCCAAATGTGGTGATAAATGATCGGCGCAAGACGACTCCACGTCGTTGAGTGCGGTCACTCTTTCCACTCCCAGTTCGTCGCGAAAGGGGATAACTCTCTTATTTCATTATAACATTTCATTGTGTGGGCGAAGGTAGGGAACCGGTGGCTTCCTAATAGTTAATCACTAATTCTTGGATCCATGTCGGGATGAAAGGAAAACATCGACCTAATTTTGGTTATACCAGGCAATCGGATTAAGATTATAAACTCACGAAAATTTATGTTTTATTGGGCACGTGTAATTTGATGTTAAAAAGACTTGATCAAATTAAATGCTAGTAACGTATTTTTTCATTGTTGTGAAGAACAACTAAAGTGCCCTATCTCCCTATATTGGGTATGTAGACATTGAATTTATCGATTGACTATTTAGTGGGCAGATAACTTCATAGCTAAACGTCCTCTGCAACGTTAGCAAAACCTATCGATGTGTTTAGACCCATTTGCAATAATTTTCCTTACATGAACTTGCATGTGCGAAGGTACTTGCACTGATAACATATAGCTAACTGACGTACCAATAATACCGGCCCGCTGATCCGAAGTCGGTACATAGCCGTGAATCAACCGGACAATTGATTTACGTGCTCCGCTGAGTAACGAGCTGCGACACAGTTTGGATATCCTGCCGCTAACCGTGACGGATGGCGAGGTGATAAACACCGCCTGTCGTGATTAATTCGCGTAATGATAGCGCAGTTAGTGAGGGCTGGGTTTATTATTACAGTAATCTGTTACCTGGTAATAATATGGGGAGGGTTAGTTTGTTTGATTGATCATGTGGCAAATTGGCAGCAATTTGTCTAATTACGCTCTAATAAGTTACACGGGCTACTTTGAGCAAATATTCCTACTATTTTTCTGACATTTAAATATATTGTAAGGGATTTAAAACTGACCAACAAAAACGGAAATTAACTGCTACATTGAGGAAGTCGGCTACCTATGCATTCACCATTATTTTATTCTGAACACCTCGTCTCTCTGTTAAACGTGGCTTTACATCCTAAAAGTAATTTACTGATTTTTATCGAAAATAAACCATTCTAACAGAGTAGTACCTAGGTATAAAGGTATATATAGGTATTCTAGTTTTCCAGAAGACAAAGTTTTCGTTCACCTTCACACTAACTCGACCCGCTGTCAAAACTCACGCGTCGTCAATGAGCGTCACGTTACATGTCCCTCCGCTATCCCTCCGTTCTCCCTCTCGGGGCTCATAAATCTTTGACACACGTAAACTGTAAACTCACGCATTACGTTGACAAGGAACTGCTCTAGTTGTCGTGTATTTCCGTAATGTTGTCATCGTGATAGACTTTTACGACGTTCCAGATGTGCTAACGACGTTTTAGTGAGGTATTAGTTATGAGTACGTAATCCGGTATCTGTTCGGTTATTTAGTTAGACGGTAAAGTAAACGATTTCAGACTCTGAAGCGAACATTCTAGCATTTATACGACTAATATTTTATTTAATAAAACCTACTTAAAAGTTTGGCTGCTACGCTACTTGACCTTTGCAACATTTGGGTAAACCTCTCCTTATTGTTTCTACCTAACACCAGTAACTTATTCAAGTAATCTGATCCTCTTTTTATCATTTTACTGATTGATGAGCTGAGTACAAAACCAGACTATTGAATTTTCTGTCAGGAATTTCTGCTAGGTACCTATTTATCGTTGTAATGCTAAAAAGGTTTAACCCCGACATGGACCAATCAAAGTGTTTTGACTGATAGCCTCTAAACTCGTAATTCGTTGAATACCCACGTAATAGAGGCTCAATGTGCTCTCGGATCGCCGGACACCGGCCGATCACAGATCAGTGATGTTACACGATTGTGAAGTTACAGCTGATTTCGTGGGTTTATCCGCCAATTGGGAAAATAATTGGTTTAGGATTGGTCGATGTTTCAATTTCCCGTCTTGTTTTATGACATGAGGATAATAACAAAAGTTTTAATTTACGTAGCTTTCAAATGACTATTCTGGAGATATTTTAAAACGAAATTATAATATAAGTGAGATTTCGAACTAGAATACATTATAGAGCTGCTGTCAACACAATATTGCCGTGTTGAGTTCGCAGAGTAATTTCTACAACATCAAAAGTGAACACCACCAAGTGCGGCTCGGATATTTTCGGATACACGTCCGTCCGTCCTTGCGCGCGGCTAACGAGCCAATCCCGAAATGGGAGCGTTCACGCGTTGCCATCACGAACGAAGGCAAAAATCAGGCGTTTTTGATGTTTATACCATAAACTTTATAGCCGAACAGCCATGGCGGTTTTATGTGCCTCCTGATCGAGGGACTGTGTGATAATCGATAAAATGTGTTTTATAAACATTTTATGGTTCATACATAGGTTTGAGCATGTTGTGTGCTGGCTTGAAAAGGTAGGCTTTACGAAAACATGTTACCTAAAATTGTTCCAAATACACAACAATCATCTAGTATTACCCACCTATTTAATTAAAATAAACATTGAACCATGTGAAGTGACGTCACCACTGCGTCATTTTATTTTCGATCAACACATCAGACATCAGGCAGCAAACCGCAGACACATCATACAAAAGCTTATTAAAAATACAAAACGAAAAACGATACTTCACTGCATTATATCCCGAATACTATCAAACAGAATTACCGCAATCGTATTTAATGGTATTATTTCACAAATGGATGCTGTTCATCCCCTGGGCATCATTCGCACGTTTGCACGACTCCCAGGGGAAACAATAGGAGACTCCTATTTATATCCAGGAACTGCCATGAATTGATTATTACCTGAAAGTCTGCACAATGTAGAAATACTAGCTTTATATTCCTAAGAAGGAAAATGTTAGGCAACTCCATACAGGAGATTACGAGGAAGCAGAGGAGACGCATCGGCATCAAATTAATTTTATAACTTTGTTTAGAGTGAAATCGTTTTCTGACTGTCTGAAGTCTGAGTGAAAATCATGAATTCAAGCCCTAAATACTTTAACGAAACTGAAATTATTTTGCATGTCTCATCACCATCTGCCTAGCCTTTTCCCAACTATGTTGGCTTCCAGTCTAAACGGGTGCAGCTGAATACCAGTATTTTACATGGAGCGACTGCCTACCTGACCTCCACAACCTAGTTAGCACTGGGTAATAGGATAACCCTTGGTAGACTGGTTATCGTACTTTTTGAGCCACCGACTCATATTTTGCCTGTCTCAGTCTCCTGTTATTTCTGTGAAGTTAAACCTCAATAAAGGTTCAGTCAAACTAGTTCGGACGAATTGTGGACCGAAAGGTGCACAACGGAAAGTGCATACTTCAGTACAATATCAATGAGAGTCCCGTGTCCAGAATTCCGGATCCGCGTTCACAATTTATCTGTATCGGTTTGACAGAACCTTTAAACTTCCTTGTCTATTTCAGGCCAATTAAGAGCTGTCTACTCGAAACGTTTCCTAACGTCCCTTCACACTTCCGCAGTCCGCCCCAAAACCAATCAACTGATTCCCCTCAATAATCTACGTGTGCGAGTGGACAGTTCCCTCGTTCGAACAGTAAATCTGAGTATATCGGGCTAGTCCATTAGGACGTCCCGCCAATAATTCAAGTCTGACAACTGCATTACAGGTTCCGCTCCCAGAGATAAGGAGCCATCGGTCGGCGGCTGCATACAAATGTACATTGTGATTAAGCAAAAAGGTTTTGGTGTATGCAAATTTTTCGACTGACCTTTTTGCTGTGCGGTTGTTGCCTAATTTAAAACACTCTTCCCGGTTTTATTTGCGCAAGAATTATTTATTTGGGTGGAAAGCTACATCTTTCTCTAAAATTATAACTTACCAAAGAAATTCTGAGGTTGTTTAACAATTAACGCTCACTTCGCTATAAATGAAAAACTATACCGTTAATGAAGTAACTGGTTAAGGAAAAAGAAACGATAAAATAGTGGCGTTTTATACCCAGCCAGCAATAAAAGTCAAATAAAGAAAAAAGAAGAGGAAAGATAAAAAATAATTGTTTTCTTTGCCAGACAGCCATAAAGACCAATCAACACGGTCCTGGTCGCCCGGCACAACTTTATTCCAATATAATTAAAATTGATTATACCGTAACATGGAAATTCAATTTAATAAAATGTATGTTTGACCTCTATCGGTATTGAATTGAGAATGATTGCTTAATTAAAAATCATGTCTGAATATTTGTTATTATTTTCTGCCCCGGAGCTTGCAATGGTTAAATTTAAATGAAACAAATGTTGTAAAAACAAAGGCAGAGTATTTAAAAAGGTAATTCATAAAATAAATTGAAACAAATTGCGAAACTCTGAAGAAAAGAGATGAAAAAGAACCTACATGATGAAAATTAGAACAAGCTATTTAAAATGAAAACAAAGAAAAAGAAATGAAATTACAACTACTCACTCACAAGTAAAAATAAAGCATGACTTCCCCGACAGTACCAAATCAACAACGTACTTATCTATAAGATACACAAGAAACATTATCTCGTAACAGTTCCTAAAATAAAAATTTCTTGTTCGCCAGAACTTGGCAACGCATTCGATTTTAATTTTTCCGGTTGAAGGAACAACCAAGGCTGGGAGCTTGGTTCACTTGTACACACACAATTAAAAAAAAACTGTTTCACCGCTTTTATCTTAATTAATTTTACGTACACATAAATTTGCAAAGGTTTTCTAATCAGAACTGGCCGCATAAAAGGCATTGCTATTAAATATTCTTTTTTTTCATATTTCTCTTATGTAATCCATTTAATACAAACCATTTTCTACCTTATTACAAATGAGTAAAAGATTACATTGCCTCAAGTTATGTTTATTACGGTCAATGATTTTCCGTAGTAAATAATTTGCGGCGGTTTTATGAATTTGTGAACCGTTTTTCTTGTTATTATTTTATTATAATAGCAGCTTTAATTATTTAAAGGTATGTCTTTGGGCACATGCAAACATTTAATAGGCCGTGAACAATTTTCAAGGTAAGTATAATTTAAGCCTTGAATGATTATTGTTGATGTTAATATTCTTTTTGGAAAAGATTGAGGTACGACAATATTTTGTGTACTTTATCTACAGACTTTTATAAAATAATATTCAAATTGACAATTTCAGTTTAAAGAAGTCTGCCAACAACACCGTACCATACCATGACCGTGCTATGACCGTATCAGACACGGATCGGTTATCATATGAGGTTATAACCCTATATTCTTTGTATTGAAAAGTGTAAGACAAAAAATGTAAGTATTGAAAAGCATGAGACCTGTGCCCACTAGACCTTTCCGTCACCGACCTACACCGTCGCCATGCATGCATTGCCAGCGAGAATATTTTACTGGTTCCAATACGCTACGTGCATGGCACTAGACGGTGTTGGTCAGTGATGGAAAGGTCTAATGGGCACAGGTCTCATGCTTTTCAATACTTACATTTTTTTTGTTTTGCTTGACACGTTCCTAGTACGGTCACGGTTACGGTGTAGTGGGCAGACCCCTTAATAATAACCATATTACATCCCATTAATTTTTTCACGACTAACAAAACGTTCTTAAGCTGTCCTATTCACATCGTCGAATAAATCGTTTCATAGATTAAAAATAAGTTAATCAAAATATTATATTTAATGACTCATAATTATACAATTTCAATGTTATTAACTTTACCAACAACACAGCTGTATATGTACCTACCTATAATAAACCTTTCTGTGCAACCCTCCTGTGCGCGGCCATTAATTTTATCATTACGGCTAAAATAATTGACGGCTCGATAGCTCACTGCTGATCTTGGCCGCTCAGCAGTGATCCCAATTTATTCGCTAACGAACGATTTAGAGCGCCCAGGAGCATACACATGCATTCACTGTTTGAGTGGAAGAGTGTAAGGTTTCAAAGATAGCAGATGGAAGACGAAGTGGGTTCATTAATTAGAATGCAACGGTTCTTACTACTGCTAGATATAAGCAGCTACATGTGTTAGGTACTATTGCATAAGAAGGAAGTTTTTAATAATGTGAATGCCCACGATTCGGAACACCGCCACTATTTGAGCGGTTAGATAAATCTATCCGCTCAGATGGTTACGAAATGGTAAGCAGCAATTATTTGTGACAAATCAATATTTACTGCAACCTTTTCCACTTTGATGTCACGATAGGAAATTACAATATATCTCACGAATATACCTACGCCGGTTACGGCAAGTTCGGCGACACACGCCTATTGGGAGAATTTCAAAGCGTAGCATTATTTGCGTCGATGGACTTTACAAAACCCCTCCGATAACTTACCTTAATGAATTACAACAAACACGTAAAATTAAATACTCGGTAATCTCCAGCAACGCTTTATAAAACGCAGTTAATATCCACAGAAACTCTCTTATCCTCATCAGCTTGTAAATGTGATTAGTTCATAGACGGTATTAATCGAGGCACACTTAAAATATTCAGTAGGGGCAGATCGGGACGCCTTAATTGAATCAAATATGTATACAGGGGCAAGACGCCGACCGGGATGAAATTCACAGCGACCGGGGTCATTTCAGTTATACAAAACTTTACGCCATATTAATTTTGTAGATTTGTTGAGGCTTGGCTGCGTTTCTAAAGAGTGGTCGATGAGATTTAGGGGATAAGATTCTGGCTTTAAAGTTCGTAATAACTATTTTCAATGGTTAGCCGAGAACCCCATAGTTTTAAGTTTTCCAATTTTATAAGCCATAAAAACTAAAAGCATCTACTAAGTGAAGTGTTAAGGAAGTTGTTGGACAACGTATTACTATTTTAAGTGCTTACATAAACTTCCATGACCATAATAACACAGAAAGCTAGATAGTAACCAAACTAGAGAAAAACAAACGAACAACCGATCCGGGTCCCAACACCACCGGCTGGCCAGTCCAACCCAACGCCCGTATAATTCACGTAACATTCATCTTAACGAGTTTTCATTAAATTCTGTGAGTGTTTATGAAAGTTTGACTTCGTTCAAATTGAGCTCGGAGTGTCCCCGAGCTCGGCGGCGATGCTGCCTCAAAGGACCTGAAGAGACAGCTGATTAAATGATATTCAATTTGAAAGAGGTTCAAGATGTTTGATCGGGAAGTTTCTTTATAAATTCATAACGTTTTATACTCTGTAATGCGAAGTTTACTTGTTTATGTAAGGTAGTTTTATAAAGGGTAAAAATTAGATGAAAAGGCTGATTATGATTTTAATTTTCTTACACGAAAATCATGAGCGCGTGTAACGGAATTTAAGAGAGGTTAAATTAATAGATTGTTCCTTTATGTATTTTTGGTAGGACAAAACATGAAAATGTCCTTACAAATTTGAGAAATACTTTAGCTTATAGCTACTAAATCTTTCACCCCGAAAAGACAAGAGAATAAAGGCAAGCCTCGGATCAATTTGGACATTTTTTTCCTTCAGTAAATCATTGTAATATTCTAAATGGTCGTTGGGTACTGACACTTTTACGAGTATTTGCAGACCTCAACGAAGGCGTTCCAACAAACCGCATTTTATGTACATTACTCTTAATAAATCTTAGGCTTGGTTTAGGGAAGCGTAAATTGCGCGCGTAACTTACACTTCTTGGACCACGAAAACTAAAATAATGGGCCTCAGTTACGCTGTGGATAAGCTGATGTAATTAGCGTTTACGATGTGATTTAAAACAGGTAAGTTCAGAGAGTAATTGTAGAAAATTATGATGAAACTATAAATTAAAATTGGCTCACAAAACCAATTAAAATATTAATATTTAAAATAACAAAGATTGTTAGCATACCTTATTCATTATTTCTACAGTATCATAATCTTAATCTTCTATTATATATATGTAAAAAATGGAAAACTGACTGACTGGGTGAAATATCAACACACAGCCCAAACCGCTAGGATCTGGAGGCGATAGTCCTCGCACGCCTGCACGAATGGCGCGCGGAAGCACTACGTCGGGGGGAAACTCCGCTGCCGCGCCAAATTGCCGCCTACCGCCTGACTTAGGTCCTCACCGGACACGGTTGTTTCGGGAGGTTCCTGCACTGAATCGGGCGGGAGGAAACGCCCGGGTGTTTCCACTGCGAGGATCGTCCGGAGGACACGGTGGAGCACTCCGTGGAGGTCTGCCCCGCTTGGGCGGAGCACCGCCGTGTCCTCGTAGCGGCGATTGGCGGCGGCGATCTCTCGCGTCCGGCCTTAGTTCAAGCCATGGTCCGGAGCGAGAGTGAATGGGAAGCCGTCACCTCCTTCTGCGAAGCAGTCATGCTAGTGAAGGAGGTGGCGGGACGTGAGAGGGAAAGATCCTCACGTCCCAGTCGCCGCAGGAGACGCCCTGGGCGTCGGGGGTCACGTGGTGGCTCCCGGCCACCGTAGGCGCGGGCCTGTGGACGGCGAGTTATGGGCCAGCTCGCCATCCGGCCGTCTTATGGCGACAGGCCGTGTCGACGGCGCGTTCGTGTTCCACGTGCGCCTCAAAAAGATGTCAGCAAATAAGTAGGGGTCCGCAAGGGCCGATGCCTGCCAGGGCTGCGGGACTGTTCGAAAGAGATACCGTGGCCCTGGAACACAAAGGGCAAAGAAGGAACATGGATGGGTTTTAGTCAGTACAAGTCTGACACTCCCTTCCGCTCCGTTCAGAGTGGGGGGGGTCATTTGAAGATTTCCCATCAGAAAAAAAAAAAAAAAAAAGAAGTGGTAAAATAGAGGATGGAAGTTTACATGAAAGTCAGTTTTGAAGTTAGGATCTTCTAATTTTGTGTTTAGGCTGACAATTGTTAATTAATTTATACGTGTCTCAGCGTTTTTGATAATTCTACCCCCGAAGGGTTAAAAAGGGGGACGAAGGTAAGTAATCGGATATTTTTCGACATCCACGCGGGCGAAGCCGCGGGAAAAAGCTAGTATTATAATATTCTTAACAAACGTTGCAAATTGTAATGCTCACGAAAACCGAAAATCGTTTTTATTAAATTCTTCAAATACAAACGAGGAAAATGAATGCCTTTACTCAAACAAACCGTTTAAAAATAAAATCGTCGCAATAAAGGTCTTGGAAAAAGATATTAGAAAATTCAAAATGAAGCCATTTCGAATGTTAAAAAGAAGTTTCATATCCCCGAGCATTAAACCTGTACTCATAACAATCACTTGAAAGTGCTCGAGTTATGCTCGAAGAGAGCAATCGCTGTATAGTGCTGCTCGTGAGGCGAATGCTTTTATTATTGAAGTTAGTAAAAAGTTTGTCAAAGACCGTTTCGGTTTTATCTTGCACGTTTTATTTGCATGTTGAATGAGAATTATGATTCTCTTTCGTGATGTTAGGTTTTTTGATCTTCCTAGTTTATTCTCTGTTGAGCTTAGAAAGTTAGCAGAGGTACACTGAGTTAGTGCTTGCTTTATTAAACTGGCAACCGGGAATTGGGTTCATTGTTAGTTAGTTTAGTGCAGCAATTTTCTGATTTAATTTGATCTTTTCATAATAATATGATTTGTGTCTCAACCTATCCGTCCAAACATTCAACAATATGTTCTCATATTCAGTAAATAAATAAGAAAAAATAACAAGCCCCTTGATCTAATCAAGCTCCAATATCCGAAAACATTTACAAATTCTACATCCCCTAAACGTGTTTCAAATTATGATAAGGACACTTAATTCCGTATCTTCTTACATTTTGATCATGATTACCATCGATCGCGTTAGGGGAAACATCGCCATCGTATCGTCGTCGTGTCGTGAATGTCAAACAAGCCTATTAGCTTTATAGGACCTAAAGTTGTTATGTAAAAAGGAAGTATGGTACGCCTAGCGGCTGTTGCAATAAAATAACACTTCGGGTTGAAAGGATCTGAAGTATGAGATAACTGGCTAGAGAGGTTTGGTTTAGTGTTGAGGCTAATGAATATTTTGTTGTTAACCTATTTTTGAGAAGGATATAGAAGTCAGGTACAGTATGGACAAACTCATGTCTTTAATACTGTTTCATGAAACAGCAATAAAAGCCCATACTACTAGGGAAAAAGAGCGTTGTCACAGTCATTTAACAAGGTATGATCATTGATATAGTCCACCGGGCACCTGTTGTATTTGTAGCCATCAGACGAGTCAGTAACAATTCAAAAGTAATTCATCTACTTACAACAAAATATGTATAATTTATTTATTTATTTGCATCAGACACAACGATCCATAATTTAGTTAGTAAGTACACTTAAAAATAATGTTAGTTTTAGATTACATAATCAAAGACAAAAGCATAAAGCGTCTTCCACCTCTGTTTTTTCTAAAAATACCAGAATCTCATTAACAGCAAAATTGACATACTTCTGAGAGCATGCAATTAACTAATTGCAACTCCGACTCTCTTAGCTAAAGTTTAACGTCCAGACAGTTTTTCTCGCCTTGAAAGAAAGGAAATACGTGAAAGCAAATAGTGAGCCTTTTGCCGCTGCTAACAAGACATGTTTAAAGATGCAACATGTTGTGGAGCTCCCAGACGTCTGCAAAAGATTTGAGTACCTTTGCTACTTGCATCTAAGCTGCTTGAAGTACCTTTGCATGTTGCAATTTTGCAACTTATTCACGTAGATCTGAATACTACTCAACTCGACCATTTGACCATGTGAAAGAGTGTATGTGTGTTTGTTGGGTTAGAAGTACTATACATTGCAGTCGAGGTAGGGCATTGTTCTGTACGAAGCAGAGTAGGTTCTGTACCAACTTATAAAGTTGGTACTAGTAAGAGGCAATAGTACTAATACCAACTTTATAAAACTAGTACTAAGCAAGAGGCAATAATAAAAACTGTTATATTATAATGTAAGGCGCAATAAAAACAATAGTGAAAACTAAATAAGTGCTTAAACTAAAGTCTCTTCTCGTGAACTCTGCAAACAGTTATAATCATGATTTATAACACAAAACAGCGTTTAAACAGGACTCTGCGCAAAACTTGTCCCAAGATCACGTTGTCTACCCCAGACAACCAGTGCACAGTGCTGCTAATGTTAGTATTCCCATGAGATTCTACACGAAACTTGACTTATTTAGCTACCTACTATTTCGTTTAATATAAGATGAAGATTTCCCAAGAGCGACGCTTAAAAAAGTTTGCAAGTTAGCAAAGGGGACGAAACACAAAAGTTTTAAAGCATCTGCTACGGAGTTCCACTGCATGCAAGAAAAAGTTTGCAAAAAAAAATAACAAGCTAGCAAAAGTCTCAGAACGTCTGGCTAATGCTGATTCACAGAGTTTTTATTTTTTCACCCGCTTTCACAAGAACCGTATTAGGTGTGGAATTTGAAGGTCCATTTTTAAAATGATTTTCTTTTTCTCTTTGGTAGTCCAAAAACTTTTACTCTTGTTTTCAACTCAATTTACTACTTAGATAGAATTATAAAAACAGTTGTCTGTTTTTAGTCTTTCTAAAATCCTCATTTCTTACTTAAATAAACTATTCCTAGAATCCTCAAAAGAATGTAATATTTAAACCCCCGAACTTGCTATAAAACGGGCCAAATCCGATCCTGTACTCGGCAGGTCCTAGAGAAACGACGGCAATTAGTGTCGAATACATTATCAGAAAATGACAAATTATTCGCCGTTCGCAAATCACGGCTGTATTCGTTTGCAAATACTTTTTCGCTTCAAACCCCATCGCAACGTCACGCTCGAGTTACAGAGCTTTTCGGTTAATTAGTCGGTATCAAAGCTACTTTTTTGCAGTGATTTCCGTTAAAACGACCTTTTAATTTGTTTGCAATTGATACTTTTAAAAAATTGTGGTTTTGTTTTACCTTTCTATTTTGTTCATAAATGTTATGGATACGTTTTATTTATTTATTATTATTTATTTATTCAATAGTACACGAACAATAGATTTATTTTACTAACTGAATCTCCTTATTCCAGTGGTCTGGCAAGACTGGCAGGTGCACGTGACCTCCACGCCCTCGGAGGCAGGTGGCCCTGCACTCCTCACATGTGTGGCTCCTGCCGCGCTGAGGGAGCATGCCTCCGTCGCAGCGTGGTACAGAGATGACTCCGTGCTTCCCGCGTCAGAGCATATGTGTGAGTACCTAGCGTAACTTCTCGCATGTGTTGCTCGAAGGGTTAGGCAGGAAACACAGAAGGACACTCACATTTCAGCATTATGTATAAGTCCCATATGAAAGGGGTAAACCACATCCAGATTTCAGTCACCTAATTTAAAACTCTTTGCCTGGCCTGAGAACGACAATACCCCGACCCCACTACAGAGGTCGCGCACTCAAAAAGTCTTTAGATGACCAGAAAGTTTTAGTTAGTATTTTTCAGAATAAAATATGAAAAATGCGCGAAATACTTTGAAAGCTTTAAACTTACCTTCGATTTCTTCAGATCTGGAGCCTGTGCCTATTGAAGGGAAAACTGATAAACGTTATAATAATTCAAACTCAAATCTAGTTCAAAGATTGAAGATTCAGCGATCTCTAGAATACGCAGCTTTTGTTAATTGAAGTTCAGATCAGTGACTAAGTAAAATGCTAACAAGAATTTATTCCAAGAAAGATTTTGTCTGTCTTGACTTTATTTTATTCTTTTAACTAAGATATCGTCGATGGGCACGTTCAACTAACTCGCTGTCCACAACCATTACAATAAACCATCTTTTCCAAATGTTTACTTCGGAGAATTTAATTCCACGTAAATTTCACGGAACTTCAGACTCCGGGGAAACATTAAAACATCGTCTAAGTCTGATTCTCTTTTTATGGCGGGACCTTTAACTTGTTCAGTCAACAACAGAGGCAAAAATATACAGCCACAAATATTTATTTAGACTACTCACTTCCCTTTTTATTGGATGAGCCATAACTTTATAGGCTCTGTACCTACCTGTTTTCACGAACACTAAGCCGTTCTGCCGAGCGTGAAATTCTAACAGAGCGCCTATTGTCGGCAGTATCTAATTTAAGTTTTGCCTACTGTTTGCGAAAACATACTATTTTATAAGAGTTATGTAAGAAGACTAGTCCCGGACACACAAACAAGGAAGAAATTACCAAGTCATCTGCATGTAACACTATTTTCAATACACTTCCTCAACAACGATACGATTGAGTTCAACATGCAATGTTTCAATATGTCACACTCGTAGGTTTTTTTCATTTAACTAAACTAGTGTTTTATTTTTCCACAGGTAACAATAAAAAACTTGTTCAATTGCTAACCTCAGAAAAGAGAAGCATGTTTATAAGGCCTCCGTATTATGAATGATTATGAAGATTTAAATTGTGTTTATGAACAGAATATCATAAATAAACATTATAAACATGATTATTTACGAAAAAAAAATTGCTTTCATCAACAAATTAACATTTATTCGTGTCCTAAATTAAAAAATAGGTACTTATTTGTTTTTTTTTTTATTTTTCGTATTAGTCTGTTTTGTGGTTCATACCTTTACTTCTCCGTCAACCTGCAAAGGCAAAGCGCGGGAAAAAATAGCATTATCAGCAAATTATATAAATCATAGTTTCATAATGATTAATTATAAAAATACTTTTCGGTCTATTATTTGATTTCTTCGTAAATGTATTGAAAAACAGCGTTTGATTCACGTGCTCATTTGTCACTGTAGTCTAGGTTCTAGGATCCGAGAACTGCAATGAAGTTTCCCCAATTGTATAAAAATGTACTATTCTTTGTCTTAGTATACAACTAAACTCTTTTACTGCAGCTGGTACCACACTCCTGGCTGATGAAGGCTGGCGACTGATCATCAGGTCGACTCGAGTGGAAGATTCCAGTGCACAGTACTCATGCTCAGTACTTGACTCTCTGACTGGAGAAAGGCGAAGAAGTACGCCCGTGAATATTGATGTTGCTCGTAAGTACCTACTATTTATACAAAAATAAGCCTTAAGACTATGTTAGTAGCTGCCAGGGCTGCGGGACTGTTCGAAAGAGATACCGTGGCCCTGGAACACAAAGGGCAAAGAAGGAACATGGATGGGTTTTAGTCAGTACAAGTCTGACACTCCCCTCTGCTACACCCAGAGTGGGGAGGGGTCATTTGATGATTTCCCATCCGGAAAAAAAAAAAAAAGACTATGTTAGTACCACTTCACTTGTTGACACTTCTCTTGTGCTGACAAGTGGAACGTATCCGTATTTAGGTACTTAATTTAAAGCATTTCGTTTTTTTTTTGTTATTGGGCAAATTTTTCGTTCTGGTTTTTCAAAGAGAAATGGTGAATTATGTAGGGTTATAAAAGACGACTTTCTGCTTGAAGTGTTTTATTGGTTTATAAAAAAACATCGGCTTTGAAGTTTTCATAGCTATCATGTCGACTAACAACAACATTTGGCATCATAGTCTGCATCCATTTGAAACTGTTCAAATGCTTGCTGTTCAAATGCGTTCATAATACTTGCTATCTGACCGACAATGGATACCACAACGTCAACAACAGTTTGTAGTAGGTAGTTATGTTCTAGTTCGCTCTTTATTTATTACTGTACTAGGGAGGTAGGTGCTAGCAACACGAATAATTAGTTTCACAAATTAAATTCAACGTAGAAAGAATTCTTAATACCTTTTTTCATTCAAATTTTGGTTTATGAGTAGTAAAAATAAAACTCAATATACACACAAAAGAATCTGTTACAAAAATATATTTGTATGGATTATTAAGTCTAGACGATTTAAAATATTTCAAAGGCTGTTCCTAAAACCAAAAACATCATCCGGAGCCCCACAACAGGCATCTAGATACTGTAGAAAATAAAAAAATTAACACGTCTTGTTGTTTATCCTGGAAAATCAAAACATGGGTTTCGGTTCTAAACTTTCTGAAACTATAATTTTACAAATTGGTGTGAAACAAGTTTTTTTCCTGTTTAATTAACGCAAGGCGGCAGTGACGATATTGTTATTATGAATCGGTTTTTAATTACTCAATGTTTATTTTATTGTTCTCCTTTAACACTTTTACATTTTATTATTTTGGTGTCGATCTTTTTTTAAATCATTTGGAATTTGACCTATTTTATATCCAATGACGTAAATAACTAACATTCTTGATAACTTTTAGCTTAAGCTCTTCACAGGCATCATGTCATACCTTTTATTATAAATAGGACATTAATATCCATGAACTGACAAAATATAGCCATCGATAATAAAAAAATATGATAATGTCTTTACACTGTATGTGTACTGTTCTAGCGATGAGCGTGGCGTCAGCTCCGCGCGGCGTCTCTCACGGCCAGTGGGAGGCAGCAGTACGGAGAGGGGGCGACGTGGTGCTCCCCTGCCTGGTCCATGCCAACCCTGCTGCCACCATCACGTGAGTACCTTGTAGACGCAGCATTTGCAGATAAGCTGACGTTCTTGTTCTATCTAGTTTGAGATAACCAAGAGATTTTACAGCGATATTTTGTTTTTAATGGACCGTCTTTGTTTAGTTGTTCACGTGTTTCTGCAGCGATTTTTACAGGATTGGCATAAATTTAAACTTTTCGACATCATAAAAGCTGGTAGAATGTCAATTTGTGTTTCCAGGATGTTAAACGCTCTACGAATACGTTTGCACGTCTTTTGTCTAGGTGGTGGTGGGAAAGTGGGAAAATGCCGGGAATAATACAGAAGTCAAAAACAGTTGAATGTTTCCTAAATAAGATAATGATTCGACATGCTGGAAGTTAGTGTGTATGTTTATTTATTTATTTATTTATTTAACACTTCAAGCACAGAAGTACAGAGGCGGACTTAATGCCATAGGCATTTTCTACCAGTCAACCTTTGGATGATGCAAAGACAAGCAGTGGTAGGTGTAAATCTGAAAATAATTTTAAATAATAATAAGATTAACTACAAGGATATATAAAATACTATAAATATATATCAAATACTATAAATATATATCAAAATTTAAATTAATGTAAATAAACATTTCCACGAATATACCAAAATAAAAACACAAACCATGGGGAAAACATTACCGTTGTGACGAAACTGCTAGCTTCTTCCGAATGTACTCGCGAACTTTAATTTTAAAAGATAAGCGATTGGTTGCCATCCTGATTTCCTGGGGAAGCGCATTCCACAGAGAAATAGACTGGACAAAGAAAGATCGGTGAATGAAATCAGTGCGATGAGAGGGACATTGAAGCATACGGTTTTGCGATGATCGCAGGCTCCTATTATGGTTGGCACAAATATACTGAAAGTGGGGAGCAAGGTAACTAGGGGAAGTGGGAGAAACAAGAAAAGAAAACAAGGTGGTAAGCGCCCTTTGCTCCCTACGCTGACGTATGGGCAACCACTTAAGAAGAGTCCGGTGTTCGGAGACATGATCATATTTACGCAAATTGAAAACGAATCGAATGCAGTTATTTAGAAGACGGTCAAGTTTGTCGACGAGATCCGCATTCAGGTCAAAGTAGCACACGTCACCGTAATCGATGATAGGAAAAATTAAGGACTGTACAAGCATTGTTTTAGTATTTGAGGGTAAAAAGTTTCTCAAGCGGTACAAAGCCCGCAACGAACCAGTAACCTTCTGACTGACACGAACAACTTGAGTATGCCATTTCATAGAGCTATCGATATGCAAGCCAAGATCCTTGACCTCAGTACTAAAAGGAACGACTGTACCGTCGAAAAGAACTGGTGGCAAGGTTGTACCATTCAACCTGCATAGACTGCGAGAGCTGCCAATGATGATCGCCTGACATTTATTAGGATTTACTGCCACACCAAATTTATCAGACCAGGTATTTATTGCTATCAGGTCCCGATTTAAATTGTCGATCAGATTTCGAATTTCGTCATGTTTGTGTAAATCTTAAGACTAACTCTACACACCAAAGCCACGGACATGCCTTGCAGCTGCGGTGTAGAATACATTAAATGCTCACGAAACATAACGACAAACGGTTTAACAACAGCAATTTAATTATTTGTGTCATAATTTCAGAGCTACTACGATATAAAATTAAATTCAAAGAAAAAATTATAACCGAAATATAATTTCCAACTTTCCTTTAATTGTAGATTAATTCTCTGTCTCGAAACACTAATTCGAAGAAATGTCTCGTTACTTACAATTTCGGGCGTTAATTAAAGCAATTTGGACGAAAGCCTTGAGTGGATTTTTTTATGAATCATTCATTAAGTAATTTTGGCGTGCATGACACAGGATTCCGTTACATTGTCCACCTCTTCACTGGGTAATTTCGGGCAAAGGTGCCCCGGCTAGCTAGAGTAGGTAGGTACCTATGTTTTTACAGAAAATTAATAGGTAATAGTTTATTTACATTGTTCCTTCATAATATTATCATCTCACAGTCATATAACTTTTTATTTGTTCCCACCTTCGCATGATCATCAACAGAAGTATATTCCGGTCCCTGGCCGACAAGACGCATTGAGCGGTAATACGGGCGGTATTACCAATTCATTTACGTTATCCCGACCAAACAGGCCAGGGTACCGACTAATGTAGGCAGTGTATAGCTCCCAGTGGAACCGTAACTACTAGCTTAGAGGAAAAGTGAGAAAAATAATGAGGTAATACCGACGCAATAGTTCGTCGAGCATATTTAACGAAGTCGAATCGAGACTGCTTTTATATACCTATGTTGTAACGTGTATAGCTAAAATTTGTCAAAATTTTAGCTATATACGTTACACCATTATCCTGAAATGTTGCCGTTTTATCCTGAAATGTTGCATTTCTAAGAAATCGACAAGTACCTATGTACTACCGGTAACTCATGGGACATTTCCCACAACTCTTTTGTCACAATTACACAATGAAATGAAATCGTAGATGTGTTTGTATTCCATATTTCCTGTAACTCGTAAACATATTTTAAGCACAAAAAAACATTAGGTAACCATTGTACAAAAGCAGTTTTATGAATAGAATAGAATCATGGAATGAAATTATTTAATTCGCACTACAATTTGGAACTGAAAACATCTCTTTTACCAATTTTATAACAAAAATAATGATATGATGCATTAATGATATTATGTTACTTTAATCACTTTAAAACAATGTTCTAATAAGTTTCTAAGGAACTGTTAGTAACATTGTTAAAATAGTTTTAATCGGTCAAAAGTAATAAAGACTGATTAACAGTTTTGAATAGAATAGAATAATAATTTATTGTTGTACACAACTGAAAAAATTAAAAGAACTACTACATACATAAGTACAATAATAGTTAGAAAGGAAATAAACGAAAAAATAATACTAACATGTATTAACTATAAACTAACATTGACCGTAAGTCTATAATATATATATTTATTAAATAGGTACAAATAATGTCAATCACAATCCACAAATACACAAAAACACAAAAATATTTCACAAAATGCGAAGCCACACAGACTGGCAACGCGTAAAACCCTAGCTAGCGAGAAATGTCTTGAAATAACTCTGTATTTGACAACCGAGTTCATTCAGCTCAACAAGAGCCACTGAAACAAAGCCAGCCGCAAAAAACCGTAGCTGTCTGAAAAATCAGCATCCAACGCAGTCTACGTTCTCTAGTATAGACTAAAAACAAAACAAACCCGGCAATGTAAAGTGTGCATCAAAGAGAGGACGTAAAGCCCAGACGTTGTAAGCGCTGAGTGCGTACGACAGCGCGCCGACTGCCCGACGGGTCCCCGACGACTCGTAAACTGGAGGCCACTAAAACATAATTACCTCCGTACTCCGTGTCAGCTCTAATATGGGTACGTAATTGAGTTTTGTGTAATTAAGATTTTCTTAGCGCTTATGTTTTTATTGGAGAAGTTTAGTTTTGGGACGAGTATGCGCATTGTCAGAGATTCTTTTCATGGATGGCAAACAACCGGTTTGTATTGTAAAACGGAGGAAATTGCGCAACAGGATCATACTTCCAGCAGCAAAATCAGCTATGTGGCGGTGCCAGGTGTACCTAAGTAATAACATTTTAATGGATTACCTAAATGTTAGTTGGGGTTCAAACATACGTTTAAAGCATAACATTTTTTTTAAATTAACGAGTACCAACTAACGAACTATGAAAATAAACATTAATAAACACGAGCGTCGAACACATTTCACAAAAATATAGAATAGAGCGCAGTGCAGTTAGTGCTCAAAGCCACTTAAATCAAGCTCGCAAGTGCGCACGACTACACACTAACAAACTGCGCTTTGTTTGCTAGATATACGATGGAACGTGGTCTTTTACCCGCACAGTGTATTTTTCCGAAAAATCTGGTATTTTAGGTGCTTGATATTCCATCGTATTGTGGTCCCAAGTCAGACACTGCAGTGTTATTGGGTTAGTTTTTCAGCCTGCAAAAATTTATAAACCTGGATTTTTCCGTCATCGAAGGAAACAGAGTAGGTATGTACCATGTAAGTACGTAGGTACACAAACAACTACACACTATCATGTTCTTTTTTCGAGTTGTTGAGCGTTGTTTGAACTACCGAGTTTAATAAATCTAGACGTTGCATCTTATTTATAGATAACTGCGCTTTGCTTACTCGAAACAACTTTTTAAATTTCATTTCCTAGAGTTTTTTTAAAGCTTTGTATGCAGGAATCATTCTATGACTGACTGAAGCATGAGGGTTGAATCTCATCTCACGGAATCGCACTTGTCGATACTCCTATCCTTTTTTGTCGCACAGTCCGTCATTGTTAGAGTGAGAAACTGAGCTGGAATGCTATAGCACGCGGGAGCATCGACGATGCGGTCGGCAGCAGGCTGTTTCTCGCTCTAGCAAATGACGGTTCTGAGCGACAGAAAAAGATAAGAGTTCGGACAAGTGCGATTCCGTGCTGCTAGAAATTTGGCGCAACCCTAACACAATTATGACAAACAAAGGCTGTAATTATTAAAGGTTTTGTAAAAACTATAATTAAAATATGTTTGCGCGAAATAATATGAATGAATGTAACAAAATATGTAGGTAAAATTATTATACAGCAATAAACGATTCCATTTCAAAAGACATTAAACATTCAACGTTTTCACCGCTCACATTCAAAAATATTTTTATTTTTGCGAAACAACTCACTTTTTTATTTCTCAGTTAGACGTACAAAAATAATTTACAGTCGCGAACCTTTTAGAAAGCTACAAAGTTTTATCTATTCCCCATTTAGATAAAAATTGATTAATATTATTATCTTGTAAATTACGGGCAGGAGGCAATTTCCATTACTCTTTACTCGGCTATCAACATTTTTATCGGAATATTGGAATATTGGACAGGAAACTCGTGCTTGGCTCGCGAGAATGTCAGCAATAAATCATTTCTATTCGAAAACAAGCCAGCCAGCAAGAAAATAAACGAATAATAGCTAAACTTTGGTGTTAAATACGTCTAATATGATTGTTTGATGTATTTATGAGCACTACGTTGCTGTTCGTTCAAAAATTTCTTACGTGAATAAAACCAACGCAAATTTTTTGTAGAATCAAAGGTTCAACCAGTCTGCTTATTCTTAGAAATGGCTGCAAAAGAAAATGTTATATTAATAACCATTAACCCATGTATTAGGTTTTGGCATCTCTCCTCATCCAAAATCTTTGCAAAATACTTCGCTACGTTGATTTCTTCTATCTACATAAATAGTTAAACATGTAGGTAGATTCCTTGTGCCGCAAGTGTAAGCCGAGTTCGCGTCAAGTGTGACAAATATACGTGCGTGTCCCGCTGGGTTTTGTGCAAAGTTTGTGGAACCCTCAACGAGGGTTGTTGTTTTTTATATTTTGTGGATTTCAACCCTTGTCTGTCTGTCTATCGTGTCGCATCCAATTACGGTGACTGAGTACCCGTTGTTCCACATTCGCGTTTATTTTTTATCAACAATTGTGTTCTAATCATTTGAAAGGGTAAGTACGTTTTGGACCCTTGGATCAAGTACGGGGTAGTCGCCCGTTATTTAGAGCTAACCAAATACAACGACAAAAAGTCTGCCCTAGCAAATTGATAAGGACCTAATTGTCAATACCGTAGGTATAGTGAACATGGAAAAATAACGTACGTAAATGCTTGAAAGTTTGGTTTTGAGTACCTAACGGGAAAATCCAAACCACTTTGTTGAAGTAGGTTGTACCTAAGTAGTTTCTTTAAAGAACGTTTTATGTATAGTCAGCATTGTTCGATAGGCCATATTTTTTAACCTAAGGTCTCATTTTATATTCACCTCACCTAATTTAATAGTTTATAGACCTTGCCCTAACGTTACATGGTCACAAACAACATGTTGGAACTCCCGCGTGTTAGAACGCAAACGGAATTAGCGAGTGTCAACGACAGTCAGGAAACAACCACGACTTTTACGCACATTTCCGTAATTCGTGTAACTTTATCTAAGTTAAACGAATTACGGAACCTAACCTAACCACACTACTAACTTCACACAGCAACAAACAGTTCATGATTAACCCTGAAATTAAATTACTTAGATTAAGGTAAAGAAAAAAGAAAGAAAGAAAAAAAATATTTGTCGCAGGGACGTGTCGTGTAAACAAAATAAAATAAAAAAAGAATAAACAAACAAGGCATAAAAACATTTAGAATACAACAGGACGAAACAAAAAGCTAACAGCTTACACGTCTTGACTGCGACAATCAGGTTACCATGAGGTAACCTGAGGTGATCTACCTTAGGTTACCTCATGCTCAACATGTCTTAAAGTAGATAAATACTTATACCTCGCTGATTGCAGACGTTATATGTTTAGTCCTGTTTGTTCTGTGCCTCCACACATACCTACATATTCACACAACCAGACGCAAACAGCCTTTGTTACAAGGCCTACCCCAAGGGAGCGATATACAACGGTCATACTGCGGATATTACCATGCGTGGCAGCTTATCAGTAATACCGAAGAACCTACTGATAATAATATACATGCTCTTGTCTCTTCTGAGTCCGAATAGTCTGATAGAGTTGTTTATACATAGTGCTGGCATTGTTACTATGTCGGTTTCAAGTCTAAGCAGATGCATTTCACGAAGCTAAGTAACCGTTAGTGATCTCCGGACAAAGGATTTTTTTTTACCATGAAAAATTCTGAACAACTGTGGAATAACGTCAAACAAACTAGCTGAGAGCCTAGAAAAGTAATGTTATATCAGTGATAATGGATAAACACAAAAATGTATTGAATTGACATATAGGTTATGTACCGAAAGCTAATCTCAAAAGAAATATGAAACTTTTTGAAAACCTACTTTGTCAGTGAAAGGTTAGTGGTGATCCTTTTCCTACCAAAAGTTGTAATTATTTAGATAAATTGTACCTATATCAAGTAGTTCAGATAGTTTGTAACACTTCGTGTTCTTTCCTAATCACTACCGAAATCCGTGTAAATCAAAGCAGCCGCTCCTGTTCATAACAAACATTGTCATGTCAATTTGTGTTTCCAGGATGTTAAACGCTCTACGAATACGTTTGCTCGTCTTTTGTCTAGGTGGTGGTGGGAAAGTGGGAAAATGCCGGGAATAATACAAAAGTCAAAAACAGTTGAATGTTTCCTAAATAAGATAATGATTCGACATGCTGGAAGTTAGTGTGTATGTTTGTGTAAATCTTAAGATTAACTCTACACACCAAAGCCACGGACATGCCTTGCAGCTGCGGTGTAGAATACATTAAATGCTCACGAAACATAACGACAAACGGTTTGACAACAGCAATTTAATTATTTGTGTCATAATTTCAGAGCTACTACGATATAAAATTAAATTCAAAGAAAAAATTATAACCGAAATATAATTTCCAACTTTCCTTTAATTGTAGATTAATTCTCTGTCTCGAAACACTAATTCGAAGAAATGTCTCGTTACTTACAATTTCGGGCGTTAATTAAAGCAATTTGGACGAAAGCCTTGAGTGGATTTTTTTATGAATCATTCATTAAGTAATTTTGGCGTGCATGACACAGGATTCCGTTACATTGTCCACCTCTTCACTGGGTAATTTCGGGCAAAGGTGCCCCGGCTAGCTAGAGTAGGTAGGTACCTATGTTTTTACAGAAAATTAATAGGTAATAGTTTATTTACATTTTTCCTTCATAATATTATCATCTCACAGTCATATAACTTTTTATTTGTTCCCACCTTCGCAAGATCATCAACAGAAGTATATTCCGGTCCCTGGCCGACAAGACGTATTGAGCGGTAATACGGGCGGTATTACCAATTCATTTACGTTATCCCGACCAAACAGGCCAGGGTACCGACTAATGTAGGCAGTGTATAGCTCCCAGGGGAACCGTAACTACTAGCTTAGAGGAAAAGTGAGAAAAATAATGAGGTAATACCGACGCAATAGTTCGTCGAGCATATTTAACGAAGTCGAATCGAGACTGCTTTTATATACCTATGTTGTAACGTGTATAGCTAAAATTTGTCAAAATTTTAGCTATATACGTTACACCATTATCCTGAAATGTTGCCGTTTTATCCTGAAATGTTGCATTTCTAAGAAATCGACAAGTACCTATGTACTACCGGTAACTCATGGGACATTTCCCACAACTCTTTTGTCACAATTACACAATGAAATGAAATCGTAGATGTGTTTGTATTCCATATTTCCTGTAACTCGTAAACATATTTTAAGCACAAAAAAACATTAGGTAACCATTGTACAAAAGCAGTTTTATGAATAGAATAGAATCATGGAATGAAATTATTTAATTCGCACTACAATTTGGAACTGAAAACATCTCTTTTACCAATTTTATAACAAAAATAATGATATGATGCATTAATGATATTATGTTACTTTAATCACTTTAAAACAATGTTCTAATAAGTTTCTAAGGAACTGTTAGTAACATTGTTAAAATAGTTTTAATCGGTCAAAAGTAATAAAGACTGATTAACAGTTTTGAATAGAATAGAATAATAATTTATTGTTGTACACAACTGAAAAAATTAAAAGAACTACTACATACATAAGTACAATAATAGTTAGAAAGGAAATAAACGAAAAAATAATACTAACATGTATTAACTATAAACTAACATTGACCGTAAGTCTATAATATATATATTTATTAAATAGGTACAAATAATGTCAATCACAATCCACAAATACACAAAAACACAAAAATATTTCACAAAATGCGAAGCCACACAGACTGGCAACGCGTAAAACCCTAGCTAGCGAGAAATGTCTTGAAATAACTCTGTATTTGACAACCGAGTTCATTCAGCTCAACAAGAGCCACTGAAACAAAGCCAGCCGCAAAAAACCGTAGCTGTCTGAAAAATCAGCATCCAACGCAGTCTACGTTCTCTAGTATAGACTAAAAACAAAACAAACCCGGCAATGTAAAGTGTGCATCAAAGAGAGGACGTAAAACCCAGACGTTGTAAGCGCTGAGTGCGTACGACAGCGCGCCGACTGCCCGACGGGTCCCCGACGACTCGTAAACTGGAGGCCACTAAAACATAATTACCTCCGTACTCCGTGTCAGCTCTAATATGGGTACGTAATTGAGTTTTGTGTAATTAAGATTTTCTTAGCGCTTATGTTTTTATTGGAGAAGTTTAGTTTTGGGACGAGTATGAGCATTGTCAGAGATTCTTTTCATGGATGGCAAACAACCGGTTTGTATTGTAAAACGGAGGAAATTGCGCAACAGGATCATACTTCCAGCAGCAAAATCAGCTATGTGGCGGTGCCAGGTGTACCTAAGTAATAACATTTTAATGGATTACCTAAATGTTAGTTGGGGGTCAAACATACGTTTAAAGCATAACATTTTTTTTAAATTAACGAGTACCAACTAACGAACTATGAAAATAAACATTAATAAACACGAGCGTCGAACACATTTCACAAAAATATAGAATAGAGCGCAGTGCAGTTAGTGCTCAAAGCCACTTAAATCAAGCTCGCAAGTGCGCACGACTACACACTAACAAACTGCGCTTTGTTTGCTAGATATACGATGGAACGTGGTCTTTTACCCGCACAGTGTATTTTTCCGAAAAATCTGGTATTTTAGGTGCTTGATATTCCATCGTATTGTGGTCCCAAGTCAGACACTGCAGTGTTATTGGGTTAGTTTTTCAGCCTGCAAAAATTTATAAACCTGGATTTTTCCGTCATCGAAGGAAACAGAGTAGGTATGTACCATGTAAGTACGTAGGTACACAAACAACTACACACTATTATGTTCTTTTTTCGAGTTGTTGAGCGTTGTTTGAACTACCGAGTTTAATAAATCTAGACGTTGCATCTTATTTATAGATAACTGCGCTTTGCTTACTCGAAACAACTTTTTAAATTTCATTTCCTAGAGTTTTTTTAAAGCTTTGTATGCAGGAATCATTCTATGACTGACTGAAGCATGAGGGTTGAATCTCATCTCACGGAATCGCACTTGTCGATACTCCTATCCTTTTTTGTCGCACAGTCCGTCATTGTTAGAGTGAGAAACTGAGCTGGAATGCTATAGCACGCGGGAGCATCGACGATGCGGTCGGCAGCAGGCTATGTTTCTCGCTCTAGCAAATGACGGTTCTGAGCGAAAGAAAAAGATAAGAGTTCGGACAAGTGCGATTCCGTGCTGCTAGAAATTTGGCGCAACCCTAACACAATTATGACAAACAAAGGCTGTAATTATTAAAGGTTTTGTAAAAACTATAATTAAAATATGTTTGCGCAAAATAATATGAATGAATGTAACAAAATATGTAGGTAAAATTATTATACACCAATAAACGATTCCATTTCAAAAGACATTAAACATTCAACGTTTTCACCGCTCACATTCAAAAATATTTTTATTTTTGCGAAACAACTCACTTTTTTATTTCTCAGTTAGACGTACAAAAATAATTTACAGTCGCGAACCTTTTAGAAAGCTACAAAGTTTTATCTATTCCCCATTTAGATAAAAGTTGATTAATATTATTATCTTGTAAATTACGGGCAGGAGGCAATTTCCATTACTCTTTACTCGGCTATCAACATTTTTATCGGAATATTGGAATATTGGACAGGAAACTCGTGCTTGGCTCGCGAGAATGTCAGCAATAAATCATTTCTATTCGAAAACAAGCCAGCCAGCAAGAAAATAAACGAATAATAGCTAAACTTTGGTGTTAAACACGTCTAATATGATTGTTTGATGTATTTATGAGCACTACGTTGCTGTTCGTTCAAAAATTTCTTACGTGAATAAAACCAACGCAATTTTTTTGTAGAATCAAAGGTTCAACCAGTCTGCTTATTCTTAGAAATGGCTGCAAAAGAAAATGTTATATTAATAACCATTAACCCATGTATTAGGTTTTGGCATCTCTCCTCATCCAAAATCTTTGCAAAATACTTCGCTACGTTGATTTCTTCTATCTACATAAATAGTTAAACATGTAGGTAGATTCCTTGTGCCGCAAGTGTAAGCCGAGTTCGCGTCAAGTGTGACAAATATACGTGCGTGTCCCGCTGGGTTTTGTGCAAAGTTTGTGGAACCCTCAACGAGGGTTGTTGTTTTTTTATATTTTGTGGATTTCAACCCTTGTCTGTCTGTCTATCGTGTCGCATCCAATTACGGTGACTGAGGACCCGTTGTTACACATTCGCGTTTATTTTTTATCAACAATTGTGTTCTATTCATTTGAAAGGGTAAGTACGTTTTGGACCCTTGGATCAAGTACGGGGTAGTCGCCCGTTATTTAGAGCTAACCAAATACAACGACAAAAAGTCTGCCCTAGCAAATTGATAAGGACCTAATTGTCAATACCGTAGGTATAGTGAACATGGAAAAATAACGTACGTAAATGCTTGAAAGTTTGGTTTTGAGTACCTAACGGGAAAATCCAAACCACTTTGTTGAAGTAGGTTGTACTTAAGTAGTTTCTTTAAAGAACGTTTTATGTATAGTCAGCATTGTTCGATAGGCCATATTTTTTAACCTAAGGTCTCATTTTATATTCACCTCACCTAATTTAATAGTTTATAGACCTTGCCCTAACGTTACATGGTCACAAACAACATGTTGGAACTCCCGCGTGTTAGAACGCAAACGGAATTAGCGAGTGTCAACGACAGTCAGGAAACAACCACGACTTTTACGCACATTTCCGTAATTCGTGTAACTTTATCTAAGTTAAACGAATTACGGAACCTAACCTAACCACACTACTAACTTCACACAGCAACAAACAGTTCATGATTAACCCTGAAATTAAATTACTTAGATTAAGGTAAAGAAAGAAGAAAGAAAGAAAAAAAATATTTGTCGCAGGGACGTGTCGTGTATACAAAATAAAATAAAAAAAGAATAAACAAACAAGGCATATAAACATTTAGAATACAACAGGACGAAACAAAAAGCTAACAGCTTACACGTCTTGACTGCGACAATCAGGTTACCATGAGGTAACCTGAGGTGATCTACCTTAGGTTACCTCATGCTCAAGATGTCTTAAAGTAGATAAATACTTATACCTCGCTGATTGCAGACGTTATATGTTTAGTCCTGTTTGTTCTGTGCCTCCACACATACCTACATATTCACACAACCAGACGCAAACAGCCTTTGTTACAAGGCCTACCCCAAGGGAGCGATATACAACGGTCATACTGCGGATATTACCATGCGTGGCAGCTTATCAGTAATACCGTAGAACCTACTGATAATAATATACATGCTATTGTCTCTTCTGAGTCCGAATAGTCTGATAGAGTTGTTTATACATAGTGCTGGCATTGTTACTATGTCGGTTTCAAGTCTAAGCAGATGCATTTCACGAAGCTAAGTAACCGTTAGTGATCTCCGGACAAAGGATTTTTTTTACCATGAAAAATTCTGAACAACTGTGGAATAACGTCAAACAAACTAGCTGAGAGCCTAGAAAAGTAATGTTATATCAGTGATAATGGATAAACACAAAAATGTATTGAATTGACATATAGGTTATGTACCGAAAGCTAATCTCAAAAGAAATATGAAACTTTTTGAAAACCTACTTTGTCAGTGAAAGGTTAGTGGTGATCCTTTTCCTACCAAAAGTTGTAATTATTTAGATAAATTGTACCTATATCAAGTAGTTCAGATAGTTTGTAACACTTCGTGTTCTTTCCTAATCACTACCGAAATCCGTGTAAATCAAAGCAGCCGCTCCTGTTCATAACAAACCATTGTTTGCCATTGTCTGCTCATAATGGAAGCGCCTATTAATCATAAGTTTGAAAACGTTAGGAGTTTTACATTCTGCTGTGATTTATTATTATTGATTCGCTGATACAGAGAGAAGGAAAAAGAAAAATGCTTTATTTTATTTTATTTATCGGGGGCATAAAATGCTTTCTCGGTTTTTAAATTAAGTATGTGAGTAACTTTCCAGTAACAATTTTAAAATTTAAATATTACTTCTTTGCTATTTTAAATCCATTAATTTTATCAAGAGACAAACTGTGTGCGAATATGACCAAAATACATACAAATCATCCCCTATTTTATCCCTTGAGAGGATGAATTTTCATTAATCTTTCCTGTGCTACCTACCTACGTCACAAAAGGAACTCCTGTGCGTTGTTGTTTAAGGTTTTCAACGTCAATTTTAGAAACAGAGGAATTTCTTGCTACACAGCCTGTGTTCCTTTTAGTACCCATTCACCATAGCAACGATAACATCGTAAATAAAAGATAAGATAACGTACCGCACCAGACAATGCTTCCACGCTGAATTAAATTACCGAAGCCTAAAAGTTGCCTTCGCGGTTGATCCTCATTACATTTTCTAATCCCCTGGCATGGTGTATGGGTGAATAATTAAGTGACAGGACAGGAGCCACGGGTTGATGTAATGTCTTGTTTGAAAATTTTGACACCCATGGGAGCAGATTATTTGTTTTTAGAATATCTTCTGTAATCCATTTTGTGCCCGGCGGCGGCGATATTCGACGATTGTATGCAAGCTGCAAAAGTCGACAGGCTTATTTTGCATCTTGGCTCTGTCCACATAATCGTCACGCAACCTACAAAACGGTTCAGTTTCTTCTAAGTAGCATCACGAAAGAATTGTTTTCATTGGGAAAATGTCAAGTGATGATGAAGTCGTGATGACACAATTTTATTAGAAGACGACGAATTAGACTTAAATTCATCCATACATCGAAAGAAACATGAGTCTTACAAAACTTGTTGGGAGTGTCGTATCCTATAAACTTGCTTTTCTTTGTGGTCATAGGTTTCTTAACTTACATAATGTGTACTTCTTTCGATACCTGAATTTGCCGACTGGTCGTCGATCTACGTCGCTGCAACTCTATTAAATCTGTTGTCTGGTCTTTGACGTACCTAATGCGGCCTCTTACTTCGAGTACATAATCAATTTAAGTTTTACTTTGATTGAACTAAAATCAGCATCATCTTAATCCTTGACAAAACTATGAGCTGCACTTAGTCCAAACTCCACCGACCGAGGAGCGTTAAGATTCACTAGTTAAGCCTAGGATAATCTAAGTAGATCACATACCTACACTAGAAACTTAGAGAATAGCTAAACACGTGGAAACCTGCCACACTCAGAAACTGTTCGTACCTATCATAGTTTGATGGGCAAAGTTTATATTCTGTCCATCATCATAAGTCTGAGGCGTCAATCTTACTGAGCTTAGTTTTCACATCAATCATAATTTTTATCTTCAGAGTCATAGTGTGTTGTCATAGCTTGTTTGTTCAAGTCACTATATCAGCGGCCACTTCAACATTTTCTTTAATCTAACACTTCAAAATACTGATGAAGGAGTTCTTCAATAACATCTCAAGAGCTTTAAATTTTTATGAAAAAACGCGCACGCAAAATAACCTTATAAATGTTTAAACAATCCACGACAATTAGTCTACCATCTGGCCGTTAACAAATGGAAACCTACTTTACAATGAAGCATAGTGTGTCCAACTTTAAAGTCAGATTGAGTTAATAAACCCAGCAGTGCATATCAAAGACAATCAGCACAATCGTTGTATCACAGCGAAACAAAGCAACTACAACAATCACACGACCTTTCAATTAGCTGGCTCCACTAGAAGTTTACTTCAGCCAATTACAAGAACTTAGCAAACAGACGCCAACTTCTGTACTGTATAGCTAGGAGCAGCGTAGGTTTAGTCCGTTTTAGATCTTACACACCGGGTTTCTAGAAGTTTAATAATAACGTAGAATCTATCTTAGGTACACCTATGGGTATTAATATGTATTCGTGATCATTAATCTCGTCGAATCAAGTGAAATCACTTCGAATGTGGTCAATACGATTAATTGACTGAAACATTGATGTATTTATTTAAAGAAGATTAATTACCTAAAAGAAACTGTATCTAGTTATATCTCTGAACAAATATAACAATGTTACCTGAGGTTTTTCACCTGATTAGTTAAATAATTCAGTTCATTATAAATTCACGGCATTTTCCCTTGGTTCCCTTGGAGGTAGACAGAAATAACAAAACACTGCTACGATTCTTACATAACTCGTTTTCCTCTTCAACGTACCTACAAAGTAGGCATGCAGAAAAACTTTTCTGTCCGTGTAACAATGTTAAGTTAGGTCACAATGTTATATTGTAGATATCTAACATCATTGTAAATCAGTTCCATATATTACAACAAGAGAGTATCAAAGGCAAAACAAACAGACGACACTCTCTCCTACTACAATTTGCATGGTCTACAAGTTTAGTTCGCCAATTACAGCGGGTACAAACGTACAGTGGGTAAACAGGCAACGTCTGGAGTGTTGTTAACGTATCGCTTCACGTTCACTTCTCGAAGGCTTTCGTTAACCCTAAGCTTCCTTAGTTTTAACCTGCGGGTTTGGAAATGTACGGGTCTTAGTTTCTGCTGAGCCATTGATGGAGACGGTTATTTGACTGTCATTTACTTGAAATAAATCTTGAATTTACAGACTCACAGTCTCACTCAGAGTAGACTAAGCATGTAATGTTGCACAAGAATTCATTATGAGGTTTAGTACTCCGGAAGAGGTTTTGAAATTCTCGCCTAGCCAGGGCTGCGGGAATGTTCGTAAGAGATACCGTGGCCCTGGAACACAAAGGGCAAAGAAGAAACATGGATGGGTTTTAGTCAGTATCAGTCTGATACTCCCTTCCGCTCCGCCCAGAGTGGGGAAGGGGTCATTTGATGATTTCCAATCCGAAAAAAAAACAAAAGGGGTTAATGGGGGATGAAATCCTGTATGGAAGTTCGCCAATAGAATATAATGTATCGGGAGTACAGGTTGTAACTTTATAAACTCACTCCACACGCAGTATAAAAATGAGCAAATATACGTACAATGGAAATTCAAAAGCTCTAGTCAGTCAAGCGTAGTCCGAGCGAAAGTCGATGTCTGGCCGAACCAAAACGTTTTAACGCGATTTTTAAACTCTTAAAATAAAAGTTTAATGTTGACTGCAAATAAACTACGTTAACTCAACTAGATGATTACGATTATCTTGTAACTTGTTTAAAAATAACATGTCTGACTCGCCCCAGCGCGTCGCCACTTCTAACGCGCTCTTGTGCATTCGTTCAATTTCGGCTTTGGACAAAATTTCGGCCGAAGCCGAAGTTCTAGCCGACACGGTGGTCTTTTTGGCCACAGATGGCCGAAGCCAAAGGTTTGGTCGGACACTAGTCCGTGTCACCTCGCTTCCCCTTTTTATGACCGCTGCTTCACCCGTTGGAATACCTATGTACGTAGTTTATATTCCTTGTTTATATTTCCTTACACGAACAAATGTTTTATTTATGAAGGTTTGTGTATCTAGTTTTACTGTCCTCTAGTCTCAACCCTTCAGGGAAAACAACGTCTTCGCAGAATGGCAATTAGGTGTGAATAGCGACCTATATTTAGTCGACTTGGTATTACAATCACAAAATATTTTATATAAATTATTTATTAAAAGTTTTGCACATAATACACAAAGGCGGACTTAGCTTTCGACTTCATTCAACTAGTTTTGTTTCACCGGTCATAATCACAATCTTTGTGTAACTTATCTGATAGAGACTGGCATAGGCTTTTGAAAGTGTATATATCTCAAATATACCTCAATAGTCAAATGCGGCTTTTATGGGGATCTCTTTATCCAATCGAGACAAGCGAGAGAGCAGCGGTGGCCCAGTGGTGGCGGTCCCGACTTACGAGCAGTAAGCCATAGGTTCGTACCCAGGCAGGCGCATTACTTTGTGTAATTTATTTCATCACCACTGCTCTCAAAACGGTGAAGGAAAACATCGTGAGGAATCCGGCATGTCCTAGAACCTAAAATTCGAAGACATGTGACATCTACCAACCCGCACTGGGCCTGCGTGGTGGATTATAGCCCATTCCCTCTCATAGAGAGGAGGCCTGTGTCCCAGCAGTGGGAACATTATCGGCTGCTGCTATGATATGCTAATCGAGACAAACCAAGCATCTCATAATACTTGTACTTCTCGTTCTTTAAACAATTGTTCTCAGTAGTCGAGATAGAGTTCAAAACGCGCCCGCTCCTTATATCACGTCGTATGTTTTCACATATTTCACACATGGAAAGTTATTTCCTAAGTAATTACGCAGTCGTGCGCGCAATATAATTTTATTGGAAAGCCCTTCGGTAACGCTTTAATTGCTTAACTAAGGCGGCAGCCGCATTAAATAATTAAACACCCACGTAATATCTTTATGATACTATCTTTTTCCTTTTCAGATAAAATGCCAAGAGAAATTTTAATACTTGAGAGATATTTTTCCATTTTTAGTATCTTCGTCGGCAATTAGTACCTAGTACTTGTTATTTTCATTTTAGGAGCTCGTGGCTAAATAATAACAGCCGCTCGGATCGATCTTTAGGTTAAGCTGTGCTTGCCTCGGTTGGTCTGTGAATTGGTGACCTCCCATTACATACCGAGTTTCCTCCGTGCCTCGGACAGCACGTTAAGCCGTTGTCCCTGGCTGCCATTTGTAGATCTTTGACAGTCGTTACAGGGCAGTGGCTCAAAAACTCTGATAACCAGTCTTACCAAGGGGTATCGTATTACCTAGTACTAACTGGGTTGTGGAGGTCAGATAGACAGTCGCTCCATGTAAAATACGGGTATTCAGCTGCATCCGGTCAGACTGGAAGCCAATCCTTACATAGTTGGGAAAAGGCTAGGCAGATGATGACTTGTTATTTTCATTTTAAGTAATCAGTGTTTTTGCGTGCTATTTTGCTCCATGTAGGCATTTCAGCTTATTTGTGTCTTGATTTCATAGCGTGGTACTATACTTAACCCTACTAGTTGTGGTAATGAAATCACTTACGTTGTTATAACAGGACGGTGTTGAAAATCAACGCCTATTTATTTTCTCTCGAACCTATCCAGTTTCCGTCACCTAAGCTTTAATTTAATTTCTCAAGTACAATACCTGTAATTCCACGCCTGAAATTGGAGGTAGGTAGCTACCTGTCAGTAATATATTCAACATATTGCCAGGAATAAAATAAAGATGGAGTATATTCCCGCGCGTTTCGTTTGTTGACACGGAGGAATAAAGGCGTGTACATGCATATACATAAAGCTATGGTCACATCATTTTGTGAGTGGGTCCGTGCATCCCCGAACAATACTTATTACGTTTGGGACAGGTCTGCGAGCTCTGTTGACCTGTAGTTCGAAGCTGACCTACTTTAAATATACTCCCCTTTTTAAATGTTCACCTGAGTTATTTATGCCGTTTGACTGGAAGTAATTTCGGAATAGTTAGTAGTGTTACTAGTGTTTACCTACACGACAGTGTCACGGTGGATTCTATGTACTTAACGGAATTAAGTATCAAGAGAGAGTCATGTTAAGTATTCCTATCGGTCTCACATATCTATCTATGTAGTCTCGGATCTATGTATTTAGTGTAGAAAAACTATGTTATTTTAAGTAAAGAATTAAGAATGTAGAAGTTAATAGAATTCTACGTCCTGAACAAGATTTAGTCAAAAACATAACAGAACCTACCTAATTTATCATGTCGGAGAGACTATAATATCTCCTGCTTTTTTTTTAACTAAACGAAACGTTTTACCACTATACGAGTACACTTTGTAGTTTGCCTAACGTTTAAAACTTCTATTGTTTGTATGTTTCGTAAAGTGAATTCACATTAGCGTGAGAGCCCACTAGAGTACTTTGTCATCACGATTCCCGTCACTGCCTTTTTTGGCAAGCTTTGTTATCGTTTGCGAGCGCCTGTGTCCTAGCAGTAGGAATAATAATAGGCTGATAACTTATAAAGCCTCATCATGGGAGCTGGTCCTGACTGAACATGTCAACCGAGAACTTCGGAACGAGGGTTGTACCGCCAGAATTGCCCAATAGTTCCTAAGCTAACATGAATTTGTTTGTGTATGATAGGTGTCCCATCGTGTGAACCTCGTTCATTCTACCACATTTGTATGTTACCGGTACCTTGTGGTGAAAGTCTACTATTGTAACTAGTCATACATAAGACGCGTCCTTATATTAAAAACTAATGTAGTTTTGAAAGACCTTAAATACGTATCATATTGTGCAGTTTCACACTTTGTTCGTAAGTTAACTAAAATAACGTCGTACATCAAAAACACTCCCCAAACTTATTAATAATGAATCTAAAATCCTTCTAAACCTCAGAACCGACACGCTCCCAATCGCACCGCAGCAGCTCTGAGCTCAAAACTCGGCAATAACCGACTATTTGTCATGTGTCAGCGCTCGCGGGCACTGACCGCTAATGGATCTCCAGCGAAATACTTATACGGCAAGTTAGGCAACGCTTAGTTAGGTTAAACCTAAAGTAAGCAGATCCTCACGGACACTAAAAGAGAGGTGCCCCAGCAATTGAAACTTTGTGGGCTGTGCTATGCTTAAGCAGGGCCCATCCCTAGTGGGTTACGTAATATAGTAGTCTCTTTTGTTCGCTATTCCTTTTTCAATAGGCTACTCGTAAGCTTTGATATCTAAATTTTTAACAAATGTATTTGGACAAGTTTGAGACAAGTTCGGTGAGTTTCAATATTTTTAGAAAGATTTTGACGCCGGTGACTATAAAGTTGAGCGATAACAGGTTATCTTGGTATGGACATGTGATGTGGAGGAATCAGGAAAATGGCGTGAGGAAAGTAATGAGTATGAACGTAGAAAGCTATAAGAGTAGAGGAAGACCAAAGAACGATAGATGGAGTGTGTGAAGGATGACATGGCTAGAAAGGAGGTGATTGCTGTGATGACGAGTAAAAGAGAAGAATGGAAGAAAAAGCCGACCCCAAATAAATAGTAGAAATGCATTATGATTCGGTGTCACCTACTGTTAATGAAAACGGGCATTACTATCAAGAAATGCGCTGCCTACAACTTAGATGTGCGTTATTAATTGTCATCGCTACACGCCACGTCAGCTAAGTACTCTGCATCGGAGGCGAAGATTTCAAGGCGTAAAGAATGATGTGGTGTCAGGGTAAAAGGATGTGTAGTGGACGACATTCCGGAAGTTTACAGGAAAATGAATAATTTATGAACCGGGATTGAAATATTTCTACCTAAAATTGTGTTTCCGCCCATCTCTATGTAGTCTACACTAGTGTACCTACATGTTTTGCTGAAATAACTAGTTAACAGATTAGCTGTTGAAAGGTTTCTAACAACTCCATTTGCAATAAACAATAAGCTAGACGTCTCGACGCTACTAGATAATTTGTCTTTGCTTCATCTGTGACATGAATCTTGGCAACATTTCATACCACAGCAAATTACTACAATTTGACACAGTCCCAAAAATATTTCATCGCCCCAAAGCAATCTAAGCTGAACCTTTTCGAATGGGTATAGCTTAGCAAAAAGTAGGACACAATAATACTTCTGACATCGTACTATTAAGTACAAGTAGTTTACCTGGAGTAAGTACAACGTTGACTGTTGGCAGGAGTTCTCTATCGAACTGCTGCAACTCGCAGGTCGTTAGTAAAAAGTTTTAAGTACGCTATGACTGCTGTGTTATTGTCACTGCACGTTTATGCTTATGAATCGTGTGGCGGAAACGGAAGCAAGCGAGATAAAACTTGGGTACAGGTGGTTTCATTCTTGACAATAAGAGTTTATTGGACTTATGGAAAATATACTGCGCATTTTTGTCTGATGCAATGAAAATTGTGTTGAAAACAATAAATTAAACAATGCGTTTATCATTAAATTACCATAAAAATGACGACACAAAAGTCCTTCGTAATAATACAATATTATAAAGATTTAAAGTACAAAATACACAGATGCATAATTTAGCAACAGGTTTCAAAAGAGACAAATACAATTAATTTCATGCGAACGTAAATAATGGAGAAAATGAGCAGCATAATATTCTCGGTCTTTTCCCGCCACCTCTCATACCTCGTCCCATTCAATCGAATGAACTGAACAGCATGTATGTAGTTGAAAACTTGTATCGATAAATAGCGGGCCCCGGCGGCAAATCTTTAGCACGTTTCCTTTGCTTATCGTTATATACTTCACTTGTGAACGTTCTAGAAGTTTGCACGTGTAGTTTTGTACTAACTTCGAGTAACATGGAAGTGGCAGTTTGATGTCTTATGCAAATGGTAAAATCGGTTCAGTTTATGTATAATTATTTATTTCATTTTCATTGTTTTATGATGTAGAGATATCAACGCACATTTTTAAAATACTCCACGTCGTTCACGAACTAGAAAGTATTTCAAACCTCTTTTTGAAAAGTAAACTTACGGAAAAGATTTAAAAACGTGATTTTAAGGCAAAGTAATTGACTAACTCGAATGTGGTTTTAAGTATACCTACATCGTCGGTTCTTTACCGTTTTCTCCGACTATATGTCAATAAAGAAATAAAAAGTGGCCCAGGCCCGTGTGCCGCCCATCTCCGGTACTTGTTTATTTCCCCTGTCGGCCATTCATACATCTATGATCCATCAACCCCGCCCCTAAGCCCGCCTGTCCACGGTATCGATACGTCAGACGTTATTTATTTTGAATGATATCGCAGCTCGCCTGAAGCGGCTTATTCACTTGGATATCAGGTAACATCGTAGCGACGTTGGCCAATATCGTATTATAGGGTATAATATCATATGACATAATACTCATTTGCCCTACTCTCATTTGCCATATTAGTCACGTGCCAGAATCATTGTTTCCCATAAAGTCACTTACCATAACATCATTTGTCATAATCATTGTAAGCCCTAATTATCACATGCCCTAATTATCACATGCCATAATTATGATATGCCATAACATAATTTGCCATCGACATCGGGTGTGTAACGGTTGTTTATATCAAGAGAAATTGGATGTAATTGGGACTTTAGGGCACCCCGACTCGGACAGGTTAGGTTAGAAGGGGATGGCGGGGTCGTGTGAGCGAGCGAAGCGAGCGAATAGATCCCGCCATCCGTCGACCTAGCCACCATCAACCATGCACAGAAAAAAAAACCATGCACAGAATAAATAAGTTTATTCTTATTATACCAAACATTGCGCACCCATCGACATCGACAGCCAGAAAGCTAATAAGTAGGTAAGTATTAGAATTAAAAACAAGTTTAATAATCAAACTATATAATTATAATTAGGTAGTACAATTTCTTTTTTAATGCAAATACAAATTTGATGCTAAAGCACGCAAAAATTATATTATGTCTAATAATTAAATATTATGTCTAATAATTATTATGGCACATAAAAATAAGGCAAACAATACTTATGGCATTCATATCTTATGGTATCTAAAATTCGGGCAATTAAAAGTATGTCATATGTCTTTTAGGGCAAATGAAACATTCGGGCAAATGAAATTCGGGTAAATGAAATTCGGGAATATGATGATTATGGCACATAATCTTCGGGCAAACAATAGACAACCGTATTATAGGTAACTATAGGTATATTCGTTGTAAAATAAATCCAGCAATAAAATACTAGAACCTATTCAGCTTGACTGAAACCTAACCTCAAGGTAGTTGGGAAAGGCTAAGCAGATGATGATGGCCAATAAAGGGATCAGAATCTTAGCACTGCTGTTGCTTACGTCACTGGCTAAGCATATTGAGGTCAGTTAACCTTTTGACCGCCAGAGCATAAACGCACGCGCGTGCCCTCCACGCCAAGCCACAATTTCACCTACTAATTTGTCATATTTTATTTGTGTCGTTTGGCTTACAGGGCACGTGTTTGCTTGTCACGTATTTGTGACTATGGCGGTCGGAAAGTTAAACTTCCCGAGCTGTCATCAGGACTCGATTTTTTTGACCCCATCAACGTTAGGGACAGTATCGTCACGCAGTGAATAATATGAGAAACGACGCATTTCTCGACAATTTATGGGAGTTCGACCATGGCGTTGCGGATGGTAACGGATTACTTGCGACTGATTTATGAACCTGTCACGGTGTCTAGACGTCTTTATGTAGGGTATGTCGAGAAAACATTGAACATTGAATGATAATACTTTGCAATCGTTTCTTTTGCCAAATCTTTGTCTCTATAGATCGAGGAAGGCGATAGTTCTTGGCTGCTTTTCAGATTGCTGCTATTCATTGTATCTTAAGCTGGAATTTAAATTTTGATATATATTTATAGTATTTTATATATCCTTGTAGTTAATCTTATTATTATTTAAAATTATTTTCAGATTTACACCTACCACTGCTTGTCTTTGCATCACCCAAAGGTTGACTGGTAGAAAATGCCTATGGCATTAAGTCCGCCTCTGTACTTCTGTGCTTGAAGTGTTAAATAAATAAATAAATAAATATTTCTGAACATGAAAAATCCGCCTTGAGCAAGAGCGGTGATCAATGCCTTATTTCTATGGGTAGAGGCATTTACGCGGCAGTGTGCAATGGGACAGAAAGTGACAGGTATTATTTTTAAACATGAGCCAACAATTTAATATACAAAACAATTATGCAAGTTAGAGTCGTATACCAAAACCCATTACTTTTACCTTCTCTAGAGGGAAAAAAAACATTATTATTAGTCTCCATTCTTCTCGCAAACGGTCGTGACGTCACGGCTCCGGAACGAATAAATCCGAGTGCTCGGAGCTGTATCCGCCGCTCTCCCGGCATGCCACCGTCACCGCTACCGTTTCCGGTTCTCTGTAAGGTAATGAATTGCTTTTAGGTACCTTCGCGCCCCCTAGACGTTATTATTGTCAGATATTTTTCCTAAATAGGTGGAAAAAGAGATGATAGATAAGTAAGCATTTTTACTATTTGCGACTCGAAATAATGAACAAAAGATTTGCAAAGACACACTAGCTATCGATTTACATATTAACGATTATCGTAACATGTACAAATAATACTAGCCATTTCTTATTCTATAACCCAAACGACACACGAAAAATATTCTGAAAATCATATTTGCATTCTTTCCTCCGCAATCTTTTACACAAATACGGAGAGAGCATCTTCTGTGTCCCCTAGAGGGTAGAACAAGCGTTTTCCATTACCACAGATAACTAAGTGAAGCCTTTGCGGCCAAGTTTCGAGGATATTGGAAACCAGTGCAATGGTACCGAGGAGATTTGCGTACGCTTCCCGGGGCTACTTTTAGCAGGCTTAGAGTTTGAGATATTAAGGGACTTAAGTTATAGAATTTGGTAAGAATATTAGCGATTTGGAGTTTAGGGATATTGTTTAAGAATGTTTTCGTAAATTCGTTCGACAACATTCATTTCGTTATTTACGTTGTTGTACTTATATTATGTTCATACCTATGAAGCATTTTTTTAGAAATTCCCTTCAAAATCCTTTGGGTTGTTTTTGAATATGTGTTACGTAATTAGTGTGCTGGTTTGTTAAGTGTTTGTATCCGGTTTGCTGATAGATTTTACTCAAAGAACTTTAATATTTTGGTCTCTCACTTTAACAGCATCGTAGTTTAATTTGTTCTCGAGTATTCAAGTTTATTAGTTCGAGATGTTATGTTTGATCAAAGAGCATTCGATTTCGAATAGATACTCGTAACTCGAACCAAGTTCCGTTGTTATAACTTTACTCACTGTACCTACTTAGAATTCTCGTGAAGGTACTTTGTTAGCTTGTAACCACCACTAAGGATGTTGACCAGGCATTGTTGAGTGGTAGTATTTGGAACCTACTTATTGTAAATAATTGATACGATTTACGCTCATTCAATTGCTATCAATAATGCATGAACACAGCACGTATGAAACGAAAATGGAATGGAACGAAAATTTCGAGAACTGTGAGCGGGGTGCGATGGTCTAGTTGGTTAAGACATCCGGTGTACTGAATCGGAAGGTCGCAGGTTCAAACCCTGCTCGCACTTGAATTTTTCTTTCCATGTCAAAAACAACAACACGTATGATCTACAAGGGCCCGTAAATAAATTCCAAGGAAAAGAGCTAAGCTTATATTTCATTTATTTAATAATCCCTACCTGCCTAAAAATCCAAGTAAATAGGATAAGCTCGTATGCTAAATTGGGGATTGGGGAAAACATTATAGAAAGTACGAAATAACGTGAGAAGGTCAAGTCTTTTCACAGAATTAGTGTTTTATTAAATTACCTGCAGCTGCAATTCTGTGAAATAAAAATCCTTGTAATGATGTCCGATATCAATGTCTACTTACTTTAACTTACGTTAGGTATTCTTTAAAACGTTTTAAACTTTAGGAATGCAGGTTTAATAGCAACTCAAAATCTTTGCCAAAAAGAAGGTAGTTCTTTGTACCGTCATTCAAAATCGCCCTAACCATAAAACTGGTTAATAAATAATTTCGAAACAAAACACAAGTAAAAATAAACATTTCCAAGAAAATAGATGTACAGCGACCAATAACAAACATGTTCGTAAACATATTTTATTGCCGAGTATCTGTACTGGAAGCCTTATTACTCGTAACTAAACTCCCGCTGCTATATATTACACACATAATATATTTTTCACAAAACGTTTCAAGACGCTGTCGACTTGTTGACGTCACATATCAACGCAGACATAAAAACGTGAAATTTACCGCCACCCAGTATTACCGATGTGTATAAAATTGATGGAGCAAGTCATGAGCGATCAGCGATTATTTATATTGTGGAAAGGATTTGATTTATGTGTAGATATTGGTTTAACTCGTTATATGTCAAGACCACTAACTTACCTGACTAACCTGACATTGCGTAATGAAGTAGTGAGAAATAAATCTAGCTTTTCCTCAATCTTAACCCATTGCTGCAGTTAAGGTTCTTCTCTAGAAAGCTGACTGAGTGAGCAGAAATTATTCGGTGTCTAACTCTTGAAGATATCACAAAACCAACTCACTGTACCTATCTGCATTTATCATCCCTAGTTAAAAGCCCACATGTAATGAAAATGAACCCTTCATCTTCCACGTAATTTCACGGTAGCTTTTGAGTAAAACAGAAAGGACTTACTTCTTTTATTGGCTTGGTGCGCAAACAAACAAGCCACATGGAAATTTAATTACCAACACCTTCATCGTAAGACTGCACAACAAGTCCTTGAGCACTTTCCGTTCAACCCTGCTTACCCTGCATCATTTTACATCATAAGATCAAAACCACGCGCTGACGCGTGCTCCCCTGGGGTTGCGAAAACGAGAATTTTGCCGCGATCATATAAATAATATCGGCGGAGGTTAGCAGCATAAGCTAAAGCGATAAAAGGTCTTTCAAGACTGCTTTTAAAATGAATCCGCATTTTTAGGTTTTTCTTTTGTACCGCTTGAGAATTTCAAGTGACACTATGGCTGATTTAAAACCTTTAAGATCATAAATTGAATTACAAGTTGATTAATCTACGTTTGCTATGTAATTTTGTATTAACTGTATAAAGATCGTTCTGGTCGCCGAAAAATGAACGGCACCAATTTTGGCAATAGACTTTTATTATTGTGTAAGAAAGGCTGCTTGCGGTACAGATGCTTGAATTAAAAGCTTATAAACCTATTACATCACTATTACATAGGTAAACATAAGGTTACGCGATACTACAAAAAGACGATGCAACTTAGATCGCTTTATTCTCACAATGTGAGCCTGGTGTGGATGTCTGATACCCCGGGGCTAGTCAAGTCTGTATCTATCACCCGCTGAGTGCCGCCATAGGGGAGACGACCAGCACTAACTTTTTGTCATGCTCATACCAAATGTGGCTAATATAGTAAGTACCTACATACTATTACGAGCAAAGGTACAAGATCATAATTATTTAATTTTGATTGATTAGATTAAGATTGTAAGTAGTGTGTTCGTTTATTAGTGTCCTATTTGAGTTTTGCGTGATTTTTTTTTAAATAAAACTTTTATCTCAATTAAACCATTTACAGGCACTTTTGAACAGTCAAAGAGTCGGTCAGTTTGTCAGAAAGTTGAAGCTATGAAGAAAAACGGGCAAGAGACTGTCAATCAAACAAGTTAGGAATTACAAAACCTAGGAATAAGTGTTGTTGTACTAGAATCTGACCTGTATTCGAATCACCTATTCATTTAAACGTTAACCACTATAAACTTACGACATTGACTATCTGCAATGGGATGTACTAAATTTTAATTTAGTTTTCGCCTACCAAAACTATACTTTACAAAAATCGTTTTACCCGTTCCGGTATCAGCTAAATACATGCCAAGTTTTGATTATGTCCCCCGGCAAAACCAAAGAGATTTCCGTCTAACATTCTGCGTGCGTTTGATTCAAGGAACCATGCAATTTTAGCGAATTTTGCATATATAAATACGTAACTGTGGAACATAGGTACCTACTGTGATTTTCATTTCAAGAGCTCAGATTTCAAATGCGAGAATTGCAACAGATGTTGGTAGGTACCGTGGATTTCAGTTAAATAAGATTCCTGTTTGTGTACTCCCATCGAGAATCATCTCAGTATTCGTATCAAATCCACCATCCATTTCGCTTACTTACATGTTAGCGACAAGCTTCAAATAGTTTTAAAGCATTTTTTTGGGCAAACCCGTCACACTATTCCCAAACCATTGCAACTCCTGAAAGCCAGAATCAACAGTGGCGACCATCAGAAAAGCGTCGAGACAATGAAGTTCGACGAACTCCCAGAGAAACAATTTAACTGTCTTGAATCCAGTAACGAAATTATTTTCTTTTAAAGGTCTACTCTTGACCTCAATCTAGTCCTGAGGACAGATATGAGGTCAATTAATCAGAAAATAATAGCAGAGGAGTAGGAAATCGTAATTTCCACTTCTAGTTTTCAAGCATGGTGCAAATGACGAATTCCAAAAATTGAAAATTGGTATTGGTTTGTATTTTTTTTTATATGTTTAAAACTGTACACAAAAAACTTCACGCCAACAAGCCACCATCATTATTCAACGGTACCCTAATCGCTTGCTCTTGTCACTTGCACAATCTGTATCCCGGGGCAAGTCAAGGCTGTATCCATCACGCGTTGAGTGCTGCCCCCGGGGAGTCCGCCTTGCCGCCGATCCCGCTTTGGTTCCCATCCCTACACCACGTGCGTTTGATTTGAGAAACGATGCGATATCGCGGGATTTTGCATACGTTAGTACACCACTATGAGTAAATGTCTGCGGTGCTAGTGCGGTCGTGATTCTGTGTTATTTAGGTCGTGTTTGTGAGATTTGTGCCAGCTGACGGTTCTATAGCAACGAGTTTCGTATTTGTTATAAATATTTAGAGAACAAGGAAATATGACACATAATTTATTTTTGCTTTTAGGGAGATTGGTGGTACCCAAAGAAGTTATCTTACGAGTTCTGCCTGCGGTTTCTTTTATTCATTTATCACTACGATAAACGCTAAACAGATACAAAACTTGCCGAAGTGAATTGACAAGACAAAGCCTTCACATAGTTATAATATCGCAGAACTTAATTAGGCAAGTTCATTTAATTACAATACAATGCATAAACTAACAAGTAATTAAACGTAAGTCCGCTGTAACCCTATGAGACCTTTAATGAAAACAACGCAAGAGTGTATGTTATGTGTGTGTGTAGTTATAACAAACAATTGGGTATGTGTGTGTGTGTGTGAGTAACAAAGGAGTTCATTTCTAGTTCAAATACAAATAAATGTTTTGAGCCTTCTGGGGAAGCGGAATTAACCCTATTAGCGCAGGTACCCGCATAGTGGACCGGTAGGGGTCCCACGATGTACTGGGAATTGGGACATTGCGTATTTAAATGTTGCGCTGCGGACATGAATGTTCACTTATTTAATCTAGTCGATGTTGAATGTGCTTCCAGACTTAGTGGACTTACTGCCGGATGACTTTTATTGCCTTTTGAAACTGGTTTTGGCAACACTGGTTTTGATACAGTATTGCTACTGAATCGCTTTGGTTTTCAACGTTTTATTTTATTTTTATCATCCTAGGAAAAACGCTAGCTTTTAACATAAACCATCAATGAATCCAAAATAGCTTCTATTTCCATAGATAAAGAAAAACACAGTGAATAGGTGGAAGTGGCCGGCGTAATCTAGTTATCTATGCAAATGAGCGCAATTGGTTCCTGTGGCTTCGGTAGGTGCTGAATTAGTTCTGTAATTAACTGCCCATGCTGTTAATTAAAGAACTGTTTCTTCACAGTCAACGGTTTTGAGTTTTATTCGTTATTTTCATTATAAAAGCATCTTAGGCGTGCCACGCACATATTCCACACAGCCGAGCGCCTAAATCTAATATAAACATTAAACAACTATTGGCCCGTCCTGGCTTCGCACGGCTAGATATTCATTTTACTTTCCCCTAATTCCCCCCCTAATTGTTTCTAGTAATAGATATAGCCTATGTTAGGTACTCAGGGATAATGTAGCATTCTAATGGTGAAAGAAAGAATTGAAATGAAATAGGTTCAATAGGTTCAATAGTTTTTGAGTTTATTCGTTACAAACATAATAAATAAATTTTAAAATAAAGACAAAAATCATTCACACGCCACTCAAATTCTCAGTTACAAGATATTTAAACTGTGCAACACGACTTAGTGGTACACCATTAAGTAATATAGGTGGTATAAAGATATTGTTTTTAATTTTACTGGCTAAAGCCATTATACCTCAATTAGTATTTCCACACAGTTTATTTAAAGTTTATAACTTTATACAGGACAAATTAACGAGTCCTCTTATGAAAATAGATCACCTAGGAAGTTAGTTAAACTGCTTTTTGTTTTTTTCTGAGCCTGGTTGATTGCTCCATTGCTGTAACCGACCTACCTACTAACCATAACAAAAAAACATGTATCTACGTCCTCTATGTAACGCATGGTCAACATGTCAGCTCGCCGCGTTGCCCTCCCAAACCTAATTACGTGGGTCGCAGAGACCCGGCTATTGCGGCAACGACAAAAAGAAAGTCGCAGCGACGAGTTATTCTTAATAAGAAATTTATTTGGTTCCAGAAAATGCTCTGGAAGTAACTCATTACAGACGGCGTTTCTGTTCAATTTGCTTTTAATGTAGCTTTTATGAAAACTGCAGAGGTATTTTATTTGTTTAATTTTTTCTAAGTTATAATGTTTTCCCGTTTCAGGTGGGATGGTGGGATGGACTTTGAGATGGTCTGTTTTTAATGAAATGCCAAATGAAATTAACGGAAAATGTCTCAGCATTATTTTAATCAGTATTGTTACAAGGCAACTAGAGAAGCCTCTTTGTTTAGGTATTAATTCAATCGAATGTTTCCGGATAAAATGTTTTAGACCTGATAAAAACAAAAAAGGAATAAAAATACTATAATGATTATAGTATTTTAATGGAATTGACTACTCAGCACACTCTCACCATTGTTTGATAGTAGTTGTTTGTCTGTTAGTACGTACCTACCTAAAGTTATTTAATTGAACGTCAGACACAGAAAGGTAAGCGATACGTGTTTATCTTACCTATGTTTGCTAGTACCGACATTGTAGCTACGAGTATCGGTAACTACCGCGTAAGTTAACGTACGTTATTAGAGGTCTACCTATGTCATACCTGGAAATTGCTTCTGTCCTTCCAGGTCGTGTAGTAATCAAGATTGGTTAATGTAGCGGGTACCTGCAGATTAACTGAATGCTACACATACATACATAGAAGTCAAGTTTAAAGATTCTAGACTTTTTTAATCAAGCGGCTGTTCCAATTCCATTATAGGAAATAATTTATCTGGCTTCGATTTGTTGCTAAATTAAAAATAACACAGGTAAAGCGTTCCAATTTTTTTTGGTACTTTTTGTCAAACTCTAACCTCGTATATTCAAAATGAGCTAAAATAAAACGCGTTGTACCCCACGCTTACAAAAGCGCCCCAAATTCCCCCGCTTCCTTTGTTTCATAATTCTCTAAAACATATAAAAATTACTTCAGACTTCCTTTTAAGATCACATTATTTAATCACGCTGAATTAACTTTCCAAACAAAATGTTATTTTCATTGAACGGAGTTTCTTTGATCAAAGTTTAGTTGTACAGTGATCAGGCACTGAAGGTACAGCCAGGTCGTTTTACAAAGCGAACTTCACAAGTTTACTACACAGTTTCTATCGTATATTTTAAACTGGCGGTTATTGCTTTGTTTGCGTCCGGTACTAGGTATTTTCTAACTTCGATCTAGGTAGCTGTGCTGGGGCGCGTTGTCAGGGGGTGCGTTGTCAGAATTCCTCCTCGTGTGCCTGATGGCTGCCGGTCCCTCTCGATACGTCTGGAGGGAATAGCAGCTGCTGGGCCGGTGCACCCTGGGCGTGGCCAGTATCCTTCCCCGAGGAATGGGAAGAGATTCTTATTCCTCGGGGAATGTTACTGTCCATGGCTAATATTCTGACATGGGCGGGTCCCTCATGGACCAAGGGGGCGTTGCTCCGCGTGACCCTCTGAAAAGCAGAGGGCACAGCGGAGGAGCAAGGGCGGGCTCGGTGTGCACTTACCCTGCCTCCGAGCAGACAGTGAAGGACGTGCGTTCCTCACTGTCTCCGTCGATATCGTAATCCCACCGTCGAAGTGTCGTGGAACACGTCTCGCGGCTTCGATTGGGACCGAGGGTCTTGGCTTAACCGCCCGGACCACGAGGTAGAAAACCTCTATAAAAAGTTACCCCGAATCTCAAGCGGCGGCGCACCGCGAGGAGATGTATGGCTGACGGGTTCCTTTGGAAAATCAGTCTCTAGTGCGAACCACTGCCGGGCCTGGCTATGGCTTATCTGGGTACAGGGGGCACTGCCAAGATGGACTTTTTATTTCCCCCATACTCGTGGGAACAGTATGGAAACCAATACAACCCAAAACACGGCCGATATCGGCGAAGGAAGGGAGGAGAGGGATGCGGTGTCGGAGTCCGGCGCCGCATCCAGTGAGGTGAGCGCGGGAGGCTCAGTGTGCTCCCAGCGCGGGAGGCCCGGGGCTGCTGCGGGGAACAGGGAGTTCCTACGCAAGCGGTCCAGGCCGGTAGGCGACCGAGAGTCGTCGTCAGATGGGGAGCTGGCTTCGGCTCGTAAGATCCCCACCAGCAAGCGCGGCGGGATCCGTGGCAAGGGGAGAGGCCTCTCTGCCACCGAGAGGTCGGCGCGGCTTGCCGAGGAGGGGCGCCATCCGGGGGTGGCCACCGGTCACGGGGTGGCCCGTTCGGGCTCCTCTGGCTACGAAGCGGGTGCAGATGGCGGCTCCGATGCGGAGCGTAAGGCCGGACTCGCGAAGGAGGTGGAGGCGGCGCTGAGAGCTGTCTCTTTAAAACAAAAGCCCTCTACCAGGCAAAGGGCTATACCTGCAGCGGTCGCCTCCATTATGGCGGCAGCGGAGGCCAGATTTGTTGGGCCCCCGTCAGACGGCGTGGCCAAGCTGAGGGCGGAGGTCGCTCGACTGACGGCCGCCACGGAGCTTCTCAAAGAGGAGAATATGAAGCTCCGAGCAGACCTGGCCAGTCTGAGCGAGTCCGGCTCTCGCGAGGCGCCCCAAAATGGGGGCCAGAAGCATCCAAGCCAGTCCGTGCCGGTGGAGAACCAGGTTCTGAATCTGGTTCGGCAGGAGCTGGCTGCCTTCCAGGCGCGGTTCTCCGTCCTGGAGGGCATTGTCCTGCGCCCCCCCCTAGCGGCAAACAAGGCGCCCCCGGGCCCGACGGCGGCCTCATATGCGTCTGCTGCGGCCTCCGCACCGGGGCCGTCCAGCCAGCCCCTCGGCAGGGTTATGTCGGCCCCGACGAAACCGGCTCCGGTTAGGAAGGCGGCGGCTCTGAAACAGGGCAAGGCGGCGGCCCAAAAGAAGGGCAAGGCGGCGAATATGCCAGCGCCAGCCGCGAGACAGCCGCTATCGCCGCCCCCCCCGCCCCCTAAGCCTTCCGCGGCCGAGACCGGGTGGCAGGTGGCCGGAGAAAAAGCGAGGGAGCGATCGGCGGCCAAAAAGGCCAGGAGGCAGGAGCAGAAACGCCGGCAAAAGGGGCGGGGCGTCGCGGTTAGGCTCAGTACCCCAAAGACCGCAGCTGTAGTGATTACACTACAGCCGGACGCGGAAAAGAGGGGCGTGACCTACCGCGACGTGCTCGCTAAGGCGAAAGCGACGGTGGATCTCGGAGAGCTCGGGATCACCGGGGGCCTCCGGCTTAGAGTCACCGCAACAGGGGCTCGAGTGCTGGAGATCCCTGGCGAAACCCGTGGCTCGTCCGCTGACGCTCTGGCTGAAAAGCTTAGAGCGTCCCTAAATGCGGACGAGGCCCGAGTGTCCAGGCCCGTCAAATGCGCAGACCTGCGCATACTGGGTCTGGACGACTCGGTGACCGAGAAGGAGGTGGTGGCCGCCGTCACCAGGACCGGTGGGTGCCCTGCCGAGCAAGTCAAGGCAGGCACCTTACGTCCGGACCTGTCGGGCATGCGAACCATAACGGTAAGCTGCCCTGTGACAGCGGCGAAAGTCATTGTGGAGGGCCGAAGGCTCTTGGTGGGCTGGGTTTCGGCGCAGGTGAAGCTGCTGGAACCCAGACCTCTGAGGTGCTTCCGCTGCCATGTGGGGCACCACGTGTCGGTCCGGTGCACCTCGGAGGTGGACCGCAGCGGCCTGTGCTTCCGCTGCGGCCAGCCTGGTCACATGGCCGCGGCTTGCTCCGCCGCGCCGCGCTGCGCCGCATGTGCGGCAGCTGGCAAGCCGGCCGATCACCGGGCAGGGAGCAAGTCCTGCGGTACTCCCGCCAAGGCCAAGGGCAAGGGAAGGCCCTCCACCACCACCGCCAAAACCCCCACCGTCGCCACCACCACAGCCGCCGCCACTGTCGCCGCCGCTGCCGCTACTGCTGCAGCTGCAACTTCCGCAGCGGGGCCCTCGCAGGGGGCCCGGGAGGGGGCTGAAATGGAGTGCCAGTAACGGCCCCATTACGCCTTCTCCAGGCGAACATCAACCACTGCGCCTGCGCTCAGGATCTGTTGCTCCAGAGCATGGCGCAGTGGTCGATTAACATCGCCGTGGTCGCTGAGCCGTACTTTGTCCCGCCCAGGGATGACTGGGTTGAGGACCTTAGCGGCTCAGTGACCATAATTACGTCGGTCGCCGCCGGTACCCCGACCCTTGAGAGTGTCAGGAAGGGTCAGGGGTGCGTAGCAGCACGGTTCGGGGAGATCGTTGTAGTGGGAGTCTACTTCTCCCCGAGCCGAACTCTCGCCGAGTTCCACAACTCCCTCACGGAGTTGAGTGTCGTCATCGGAAGCCATTCCCTCCCCGTGCTTGTGCTCGGGGACTTCAATGCCAAGAACTTGGCTTGGGGTTCTCGTTACACGGACGTGCGGGGTAGAATGGTGGAGGACTGGGCTCTGGAGACAGGCCTGGTCGTCCTAAATCGGGGTTCTGTCCCCACGTGCGTGCGGATGCAGGGCGAGTCGGTGGTGGACATCTCGTTCGCCAGCCCCGCTCTGTCGCCGCGTGTCGTTGACTGGCGCGTCATGGAGGGGGTGGAGACCTATTCCGACCACCGGTACATCCGGTTCGACGTCTCCACCCAGTCCTCAAGCGTGCCGGTCCTACAGGCCCCGAGTGGTCCGCGATGGGCGCTGAAGCAGCTGGACCGGGAGCTCCTCCTGGAAGCCTCGATCGTGCAGGCCTGGGTGTCATCACCAGTCAGGCCTGCCAACATCAACAACGAGGCGGGTTGGTTCCAGGAGGCCATGTCCGAGATTTGCGACGTGGCAATGCCCCGAGTTCGGCCAGGAAGTGCCCGGCGTCAGGTGTACTGGTGGTCGCGTGAGCTGACGTCTCTGCGCAAGGCGTGCGTTGCCGCGCGGCGCCTGTACGCCAGGCATCGCAGGCTCCGCATCCGCCCTTCGGATGCGGCAGCTATTGAGGCGGAGCTGTACGAGGGGTACAGAGCGGCGAAGACCGCCCTCCAAGAGGCTGTCCGGCGGGCCAAGGATTTGGCCCGCGAGGAGATGCTGGAGTCTCTGAACGGAGATCCGTGGGGGCGCCCTTACAAGATGGTGCGGGACAAACTCCGCACCCGGGCCCCCCCGCTAACGCAGAGTCTCCGGCCTGAGCTCGTGGAGGACGTGGTGAGCGCTCTGTTCCCTTCGCGAGGGGAGCATCCTCCCCCGCCTATGGCTCCGCCGCCGCGTGCGGTGCCGGAAGCGGACCACACCGATGACGATGACGACGTTCCGGAGGTGACTAGGGTAGACCTGAGAGTGGCGATGGCTTGCCTGGCAAAGCCTGGGTCCTGGCCTCTGAGGCTCTCGGGCCCCGACTGGAAGGGCTCCTAAGCGCATGCTTGGAGAGAGGCCAGTTTCCGCTTCGTTGGAAGACGGGGAAGCTGGTCCTCATCCGGAAACCAGGGCGCCCTGCGGACTCTCCGTCCGCATACCGGCCCATCGTGTTGCTCGACGAGGTGGGCAAGCTTTTCGAAAGAGTCATTGCCAACCGCCTTGCCGGGCACCTTGCGGGGATGGGGCCGGATCTTGCGGAACACCAGTTTGGTTTCCGCAAGGGGCGCTCCACGGTGGACGCCATCATGCGCGTGAGAGCCCTCACGACGGGGGACGCGGTGTCCCGGGGCGGGGTCGTCTTGGCGGTGTCTCTTGACATCGCCAACGCCTTCAACTCCATGCCCTGGAGCTGCATTAGGGAGGCACTCCGGTATCACCGGGTGCCAACCTACCTTCGTCGTGTGGTCGGGGACTACTTGACGGATAGGGCCGTCATCCACCCCGGTCAGAGCGGAGAATGGAACCGGCGAGAGATGTCGTGCGGTGTTCCACAGGGATCGGTTCTAGGACCGGCCCTGTGGAACATCGGTTACGACTGGGTGCTGCGCGCCGACCTCCCTACCGGCGTCAGCGTAGTTTGCTACGCTGACGACACGCTGGTACTGGCACAAGGGAGGTCGCACGAGGCGGCGGCCGAAAACATGACACGCGGGGTTGCGATAGTCGTGGATAGGATCCGGCAATTGGGTCTCGAGGTGGCATTGCACAAGTCCGAGGCCATGTGTTTTCATGGGCCTCGGAATGCGCCACCGTCGGGATCCCTACTGACGGCAGGAGGGGTTTCCATCGGCGTCGGGTCGACGTTGAAGTACCTAGGACTCGTCCTCGACAGCCGGTGGAACTTCGTGGAGCAGTTCCGACGTTTGGCTCCCAAACTGGAACGGACAGGGGCTGCCTTCAAGCGGCTCTTGCCCAACCTGAGGGGTCCAAACGCCTCCTGCCGGAGGCTATACGCGGGGGTCGTGCGGTCCATGGCCCTTTACGGGGCCCCGGTGTGGGCGCGTTCTTTAAGGCGGCAAGCCGCCCACTACCTGAACGCGCCCCAAAAGGTGATAGCCATAAGGCTAATCCGGGGGTACCGCACGATCTCCGGCGAGGCGGCTAGCCTCCTTGCCGGATTGCCGCCATGGGATCTGGAGGCGATAGTCCTCGCGCGCCTGCATGAATGGCGCGCGGAGGCACTACGTCGGGGGGAAACTCCGCTGCCGCGGCAAATTGCCGCTCAGCGGACAGACCTCCGGCATGATATCATGGCGACATGGAGAGAGCGACTGTTGCAACCCCGTGCAGGGCACGCTACCATAGTGGCGATAAGTCCCCTCTTTGAGGAGTGGCTAGGGAGGCGCCACGGCGCCCTCACCTACCGCCTGACGCAGATCCTCACCGGACACGGTTGTTTCGGGAGGTTCTTGCACCGAATCGGGCGGGAGGAAACGCCCGGGTGTTTCCACTGCGAGGATCGTCCGGAGGATACGGTGGAGCACACCGTAGAGGTCTGCCCCGCTTGGGCGGAGCACCGCCGTGTCCTTGTAGCGGCGATTGGCGGCGGCGATCTCTCGCGTCCGGCCCTGGTTCAAGCCATGGTCCGGAGCGAGAGGGAATGGGAAGCCGTCACCACCTTCTGTGAAGCAGTCATGCTAGTGAAGGAGGTGGCGGGACGTGAGAGGGAAAGAACCTCACGTCCCAGCCGCCGCGGGAGACGCCCTGGGCGTCGTGGGTCACGTGGTGGCTCCCGGCCACCGTAGGCGCGGGCCTGTGGACGGCGAGTTATGGGCTAGCTCGCCGTCCGGCCGTCTTATGACGACAGGCCGTGTCGACGGCGCGTTCGTGTTCCACGCGCGCCTCAAAGAGATGTCAGCAACCGAGTAGGGGTCCGCATGGGCCGATGCCTGCCAGAGCTGCGGGACTGTTCGAAAGAGACACCGTGGCCCTGGAACACAAAGGGCAAAGAGGGAACATGGATGGGTTTTAGTCAGTACAAGTCTGACACTCCCTTCCGCTCCGCCCAGAGTGGGGGGGTCATTTGATGATTTCCCATCCAAAAAAAAAAAAAAGGTAGCTGTGCTTCTAGTTTTTAACACGTGGATGTCTTTTTAACATCTGATCGTCTAGTTCGGAAAGTGGAAAATTTACTCTTTACTATAATTTAGGGACTGGGTAGGTAGCAGATAATAAAATGTTAAAAATGTACATGATCTACATTAATAGTGAAAATTTAACCCGTACGCCACAACTCTCAAGTTAAAGCACTGTTCCTGAAACAACAGCAAGTCCAAAGCTCAACCTAAATCCTTGTAGAAAATATTCGCAGTTTCGCTTTCTTCGTAGTAATGACCGGCAGACGTGCCGTTGCTTAGCAACCGACTATGAGAAAAATAACGCATTAATGAGGGACTTTCTAGTTTGTGGAGAAAAAAGTAGTTTGAGATTTAGGTGGCGCGGGTTACGTTCCTTTTGAGTTAGTGCAGTCTTAGATGTGTACCAGACACTGCTGAAGAAGAGGATTGAATAGAACCCGTGTTTTGTATTGTTGTCTTGAAGCTTGATTTTCAGCTGTTCTATTTTACTAATGAGAAGTTCGAGTGAATTTAAGGTAGTAATAGATGCTGATATCGGCTTACGCTTAGCGTACTTTGTACATAGAGGGTGTAAACGGACCCTTCACGAAGCCGTCAACCAAGTATTATGTACAAATAAGTAACCCTACGCAAAAATTATTGCTGGGAAACGACTTTTTTTTTGGGTGAAAAATCACGTTTTACCCTAAAACTCAATGTAGCACACTCAAAAGATTGTGTCGATGGATGCTTTGAATAGTAAACAGGTTACGGAGGTAATTAAAGTAAAGTTATTACCTAGTATTTAAAAAAAAACTTGTGAAAAATTTGGAACTAAGACCTCCAATGTACAACAAAATGTTCGCAATGACGGGGAGAACAAGTGCCTTTCGACTTCGTCAAAGGTATTTTTACACCCTTTATTGAAATAGCTTCTAACCAAAACTGATACGGCTGAATATCAAGGACTTAAGAAATTACCTATTAATTTCTTTTAACATTGTTTCACATATTTGTTACTAGGCGAGATAGTAAAACATTTTCCTGAGGGAAAAACATGAATTGAATTAATAACTTACTAAACTCGCGCCATCAGTAAAAAGAAAAGAAAAACTTCGTTTACCAAGAAAGCTCGAACACGATTTCCACAATCACCGTTACTTTATTGTGCGCCAAATTAGAGTACCTTTCCGAACGCTACCAAGCGTTAGCTATATAAATTTAATGAGGACTTCCGGAGACCGGAAGTGATGTGAGCACTCTCCGTATAAAAAGTCTGTTAAGAAGGATGTGGGCCATTCATGCGGACGCTTTGTGCGGGGATGGGGTCCAATGAGAGGCTCGACTGCTCGACACTTCGCTCTGATTGAGAGGGTAGGCGGAGATTTAATGTGATTATTAGGAACTTTTTAGAAATACCTGTGTACAATCGTGTCCAATAAGTGATAGGTAAGGGCTTTTTTGAGAGATAATTTTTATAGGGAACTAAAATTCTTACAGACCTTTAATTGAAATGGAATGTTTATTGAGTATTCCTCTTATTTTTGTCTTCACGAATATATTCTCGACTTGCACTTGAGTATATAAAACAATTCGCATGGAAGTCGTTTAAAAACGTCTACCTCGTAAAACGTGGTCCATTCCTTATGTCCTCAACAGGAAACTGGGTTAACATAAGTTATGGGTGTCCTCACTAATGTAGACGCCATAAACGCTGTCGAGATGAAATCATAAAGTTCCGTTACTGTTATTACTCGCAATAACATACATTCATACTTTCATTATTATGGCCATCCTTTAAAGAATCTTGGTGCCACTCAAACAAGAGAATAGAAACAATGATAATATAGTCAACTCTTGTTATTGGCAATTCCACTGCTACAGCTCTACGGAGAAGCCAAAATGTGCCTGCATAAGTTACCACCTACCGTCTCCTCTTGTAGCCACATTAACAACAAAAGGATTTTACTCATTCTTACTGTGAGCTCTACTACTTACTGCGCCGTTGCTGAACGAGTTACTAACCCCTGTCTTCTGTCCAGATGGTACCGCGAGACCGGTGGGGGTGTTCTCCGTGAGATACGCGACGGAGAAGGCGGAGGTCGCTACAGCAGAACACACGACGCCCTCGGCATCCGACGCGCGGAGATAGCCGATGGTGGCCGATGGGCATGCCGCGCTGCCAACGCTCATGGACATCTGACGCTGAGGCTACACTTGGCAGTGAGGGCGCATCTCACTGCACATGCACAACCACATACACAGGTCAGTGGTGGCTTTGATAAAGCCTTGGATAGGCCGAAACATACTATTTATCAATTGCTTGGTGAATCGAAGCAACGGATAGACTACACGTACTACTTGTAGGTAAATCAAAGCACTACACTAATGAGAATCTAAGTCTACACAACCTTTCTATCTTCTAAAACTACAAACTCGTTTCAGAAAATATGAAAACAAATTCTCTCACGAACCCTTTTCCATCGACTTGATTTTTATCCAATAATAATTCTTGCCGGAAAATATATTTACTCTTTTTTGACGTGCTTCTATTTCGAATAATCTAATTGACTGCGTTTTATTTTCTTAACGTTTGAAGTTCCATTCGCCGTAACGAAGCTGAAATATCACCAATAAACTCGATACGTGGAAAGTCATAATATTTTTCATTGGAATGACGTCAAGAGGTGGGTAGTAAAAGCTTTTTAATTAATTAAAATCAACAGGTAAATAGTAAAAAGAATGCATTATTGCAAGACTACGTTTGACACGTGCCGTGGTTCAAGGCAATTGCGGTTTTGATGTCAAATGATTACTTTAATGGGTCAGTAAGTAGCATATTTCAGAGTATATTAATAGTCAGTGAAATCATATAATGGGTGTAAAAAATAGCCTTAACGATGCCGTAAGGCACAAGACTTGTTCTCTCCGTCATGTGTCATTGCGATTTATCTTTTTTGGTCTAGCTCGTACCTGGGAACCTTCTAGTTACGGAGATATTGGGGGTCCGAGTTCCAATTTTTCCCAAGTGTTTTTTAAATACAGGTTTTTAATGTTGTAACTTTACTGTAAATACCTCCACGACCCCGTACTATTCAATGCATCAATCAGCACAATACTTGGAGTGCGTTACATTGAGTCCTACCGTAAAACATGATTTTTTACTCCAACAAAAAAAGTCGTTACCCAGCAATATTTTTGTTCGTAGAGTTACTTAGTTTAATGTACAGAATGCTTAGTTGACGGCTTCGTGAAGGTTCCGTTTACACCTTGTATTTCACTTGTGTTTTCGTTTTAAATAAAAATGACAATCTGGCACCTTTCTTTTTTACCTTTAGGTAGGTATATTTTGTAAAATTTAAAACGTCGTCAATATAAATAGAAGTGTCAACACCACGCCTTTTCATAATGAAGAAAAATGATGAGATAACTCGGACATTAAGCCGAACCCTGTGACAGTTTATAAATGAAACAACCTAAGTCAAATTAGACGCATTAATCTTAATTAAACTCCTAAAAATATAATCGAGTAACAGTGTAACGAACCTGACAAGAAAAATGAAAACGTTTCTGTACTTATGTTTATGCATAGGAACGTAATTTTGGCAAGAATATTTTGCATAAAGGACTGAATGTTCTCAAAACCAAATTAAGCAACCCACTTTGTTCTCTTCTAAATTGCACTCAACGACTGCATAAGGCTACCTATAGTAGCACTTAAGCCACCTTAATTTGTGCCTTAGCTCAACTGAAATGGTTTCTACATGATTAAATTGCAGCCGCTTGCACTGTTAAAGGAAAATGAACGAAAACATATGAAATAACTTTAAGTTACCAGGTGGTCTACAAAATAAATTAAAAGCTACTTCAAAGAAAAATACTGCTTAGCAAGACCTACAGCATCGATAACTATTAGCTAACGAACATCAGATAGGTACATGATTCGTGAAGGTAACGCGATGTAAGTGCCTGGTCCGTTTGGAGAGCTGGGCTGAAAGTAGCGTGCCTATACACCGTGCCCTTAGATACAATCAAATTGACCAGCGCCATCTAATCCCAAATCGTTGTAACATCGTTACGCCTCCGATCTAATTCAATAAAACCAACTTCTTTCTTCAACAGCTCCAGTATTTGCAGACCTTTGTAAATATTGTAGTTAGAAGTGCGGCCCTAAACTGCCTCCCAAGATTAACCTCGCTTATCCAATTAAATATTAAGGCTATTTCTACACGAAATCCGATTTTTAAAGCCGAGAATTTTCGTGTTTTTGCGGAACACTTGTTTGCCTTTTTGGAAAGTGGAGCTGTGATCCATGACGCGAATAACGTGTGACTGGCTTTTTTATTTGTCACGGCATGTTGCCGATGAGAAAATAACACGAGGATCAGAAAATTCGTGTGAAGGCAAAGTAGAAGCTGAATATTGATGGAGATTCGGAAATTGCGACACCGATGTTTTTTTAATTTCGGAATGCGGATTCGTATTTCATTTAGAAAAAAAAAATACAACAGGATTTTACATTTCAGATAGGTTTGTATATTTAGGTATGTCATAGTAAGTAAACATACTGATAATACGATATGTGTTGCCTTAAATTGTATTATCTTTGTCTAAAACATAACTCAGAATTAATTATCCTATGTAAAGGTACAAATTATTTTAGGGATGCCGACGGCGCTTGCTCTGTCTCTCTCTCAGCTGAAAAGCTACAAACCTACATGAAATTAATTCTAAAATTAGAAACTTTCTATGGCAACTGAGTGTGTGACTTCATCATCACAGTTTGTTTTATTAGTGAAAGCTGGCGCGTTGGCTGATTAAAAAATCGCTGCATTATTGTACTGAAAACTTAAGTAAATACAATAGACTTTTACTAAAAATACTAGAGGTCAGAGCACTAGCTGGGGCACAGTTTGTCTGGAATGCTTCACTGTTTCGCAGAGCCCAAAAATAGAACACTAACTATGATTGTTAGTTACTCTTTCCCACCAAAACCATGCTAACAAGTTGTCCGGCGCAGTTGTAACATAGGCTTAAGCGCTACCTTCCCCAATTGTTTCAGATTGGCCGGATGAGGCCAACGCTCTGAGGTCAGGGACTTGTTACCACAAACCCTTTTAAGGTTCTCGAATTGCAAATCAGATTGTTTCAACTGTCCCTCTCACCTCCATTTGTGGAAGAAAATCTTAAGAATGTTCTAGAAGAGATGTTATTTTTTATTTTGCTAGGTTTTGCTGCTGGCGCAATAAACTTGCCTTTCGACAATTTTGTTTGGATGCAGAGTATTTTGGCTTAAATGTAGCGCATAGCGGCCTTTCGTGGCTTTATGCCTGGTTCGAGATAAAATCTTAGGTCAGGGCGCTTCTTTGGAGGAGTTTCGTGTTTTTAACTACGTATGTTGGAGTTTAGTGGGTATTCCGTAGAATGTTTTTGGTAGTAAATGGTTGGTAGGTAGTTTTTAACTGTAAAACAGTATTTATTTATCTCCTTTTTACTACGGTACCTACTTACTTTATTTACTAGGTTTTGACTTTAGATTTGATTTTATTTAGGTGTGTCGTATCTAACAAATTCAGAATAAAGTTTTTTGGAACAAAGTGCAATATGAGTCACAGGTAATATTTCAAAAGCAGGTCATATCTATTACAATGATTACTTACTTGGCAGTTGGCACATAAAGTGCTATCAAAGTGGAAAATCGGTGTACAATCAGTAAACGTCCTCGTAATTCTACGAAATGCTCAGTGGAATTTGCGAAATAGCCGTTGATTGCACTCCGTATCGGCGCGATCTGTCATTATGCCGAGCTGGTGTTCATATTGATTTTACTAACATTTCTGTTGTAATAATCTGATGTTATTGTCTAGTTTGGAGACCGTTATTTGCTTGGTTGTCGATCTTGTATTATTTCGATGTTTTCGTTTATTAACATATATTATTTTTCTATAAGACCTCAATGTCGTAAGTTAATCAAATATTTGTTGTTTTATACTTAGTTTAAAATCTTTACTTCGAGTTCTAAGTAATTTCGCGGTCAAAGTTCTTAAGATTTATAATTAAATATCTACAATAATATAATACTATTGATCTCAATTATAAATATTATTGATATAATGATGTTGCTTTAAGTTACGTTTTTTTTCGTGTAATTGTACTATATATGTTACTCATAAGCCTCTATTTGTAAATTATAAGTAGAAATGGTTGTATATGATATCATTAACTGTATAAAATTTAATTTTAATATTGTATATTGCTGTGCCTTAACAGGGTCCATAATTGTTCTCACCTGTAGCCTTTTGTAACACCTGTTTTAACATTGTTTAACGTAATAAAATAAATATGAATATGAATTTTGTGAAAGCCTACCTACTTTATAAAAAAAATACAGAGCAGATTATTTTAACTATCTACTTGACCCGGTTTTAACAAATGTTAACATGGCAGATCATAATGCCCAATGATAATAATAATTTAATTTATTACAAATTATTCAACACTGACCAAATAAACAGAACAATACAAAGTATTAACTTAAATTAATAAAGTATTACAATCAAATTGGAAGTCAATGTGGTATTTTATCAGCAAAATAAACAGCAATCACCGGCGATTGTTGGAAAAAACCGGATATTTGGAACATTTCATTGTAGCTACGCGCAAAGTTATTGCTGGCAGGATATTTGCGACGTAAAATAAAATAAATGCGTCCCGATACCGGGCCGCAAACATTACGCGCGCAATTATAGATAGGGTTGACTCATGGGAGATAAAAATATTATTGTTTTCTAGCGCTGTGCTCGACATTTGTTTGAACATTATTTCTGCTTATTTTCTCTTCATGCTTCTTTTAGTACGCATTGGTGCAAATTGAAATAAGTCAGGGATTTAAAAAAATATCTGCCTACAATTTCTCAAGAATTGAGAAAAATATCGTGTGTCTTACTATAACAACTTAGTAGGTAAGTAGTTACTGAAGTGTAGGCAGGTACTAGCGACATAGAAAGTAGGCTTTCATTTGATGAAAAAATATGAAGTAAATTGTATAACGCCTCGAGCTAAGATTGTGAGGTCTGTGACAAAATAACCAAAAAATATCCACAAAAATTTTCATAAGGATAAAATATACCGACAAACTCCTTGATTTATTATAGCATAAATATAGGTAAAAGGGTACTTTATTATTGTCGTATTTAGTAGAATAATGTTCTGGTTGCCTGGGGTCTGACTGATATGTTGGTCATAAAGTTTAATAAAAAATACTTGTGTGGAGATTAATAAAAAGTGGTTTCACTTCACTGAGGTAATATACCCTAACGTACCTAATATTAATTGATAAGGATTTATTACTTTAATAAACAGTAGTTCAATATGTGGACTTTTTGAGGCTTTTTCTGCCAGTAAGCACAGTAGCAAAATATATTTCTTTTTATTCATGGTGTCATCCTTATTTGTAGATCGGCGTATGTAACAAAATTATTGATATTCGTGCGCGTATATATTCGGTTTAATTAAACGGGCCGTCGTAAAAGCAAATAGTGTCGTTTATTTGCAAATAAACCTCCTCTTCCGTTATGAACGCCAGCGCAGCGTACTTATACGTTTGATTTAGGCTCGCAGGGTGAGGAAAAAAGACGAGAATGTTGCTTGTTCAATTTCATAAGTAGAAAAAAGGAAATTGATCGCTTAGAGTTATAGTTAGACATATTCGATATACAGGGTGTAAACGGACCCATCACATAGCCCTCAACCAAGCATTCTCTAGTTATGGACCAAACTAAGTTAAGTAACACTACAAATATTATTGTCGGGAGACGACTTTTAATGTAGAGTGAGCAATTACAGTTTATCGTAGCGCTCAATGACGCACTTAATACATTATGCTGATGGATGCATTGAATAGTGTACGGGGGGTCATGGTAGAATTGACTTGGGTGGTCTTACATCTGAATAGACTCGGTTGGGACTTTATAATGAAAGACTAGTGGACTGTATGATTTATAGGTGTAATATCATAATTAACATAATGCAACGTGTGAAGACGGTACAAAGAAATGCCCGGAGTGGCCGACGTTTGTGAGCTCAATGGTGTAGTAGGGGGCGCAGCGTCGCTCGCGCAGCGGGGTTCGGCACCCCGAGCCCCGCGCCCTCCCCGCGGTTATCCACGCATATGTGAGGCGCCGACACACCCAATACTTGAAAAAACGCATACCGGTCTAGGTATGCGTTTTTTATTATAATATATTTTTAGGCGAAAAACAAGACGTATTTAAATATGATGCTAATGATTCTCTTCTAGAAACAAAACAAATTTTTAACATCAAAACTCCCTCAGGTGGTAAACAGCGGTGGTACAGCCGTCATCAACTGCACATGGGGCGGCTGGCCTGCCCCACGACTAGAATGGCTGCACAATGGCGTGCCCCTCGGAGCAGGGGTGGCGGGAGGCAGGGTTCGTGTGCAGAACAATGGAGAACAGCTGATCATCGCGTCAGTGCACAGGGCCGATAAGGGCGTGTACCAGTGCATGGCTAGGAACGAGAGGGACTCAGCGCAAGCTAGCGCGGAGTTGAGGTTGGGAGGTGAGTTCGAGTCATGGATTTGTATGCTGTTTAAAGTGTACTACATTCTGTCCTTTTTTAGCGTTACGCAGTCAACAAGGAATCCTTAAAATTTCGCCATGTCCGACTGTCTGCTTGAAGCCTAGCTCAAAGATTCTTGGTACTAGAAAGCAGGAATTTGGTATGAATATACAGATTAGTTACGCTGACAAAGTGGTAAAATAAAACCTCGAAAGTATTTTTTTAGGGTACATCCTGTACACGTAAAGGGAGGATTTTTTTTCTCACCCATAGTGTGGAATGTCGTTGGATAGGTCTTTAAAAATTATTGCGAGTTTGTTCAAATAATTAATTATTAATTAATTTTTCGATTAATGAATTCGTTTGTGAAAATTAAGCTTTAAAGTGCTAATTTTTGTTAGACTCAAGTGTCCCCCTCTACCTACTAAATGGTTGTATTTGGGTGTGTGAAAAAATTCACGGTGGTAGTATATATGTCACAGTCAAAAGTGTTAATCAGTCGAAACTACTTTTGACCGCTGTTAACCAGTTAAAACTACTTTTGATCGGTGAAACCTATTTTAACAAGAACTAACATTTAAGTAGGTACTTAGAAACTTATTAGGTTTGTTAGGTTTTTTTTTTTGTGACCCTTGCATTATGTTGTAGTAATTCTAGGACTAGGTAATTACAACGTTCTGAAAGAACATATTTTAAATGGAGAAAACGCCTTTTAAAATAATAACGATTTTGACTGACACCAGTCAATAGTGGTTTTGACCGATTAACAGTTTTGACTAACATATTAAAACGAAGTTAAAAGGAAATCTATCACAGATAAGTACGCTTTTTATGTTTACGAATAATAGTCGACCAACTTATAAAATGTAGTTAGATAACATGTTTTCTAAAACCTAATGTATGGGAGCACAGGATTTTCAACTGCAAATTTAAGTTTGTTTTTTTTTATTATTACAATAAAAATCATCGTTCGGAGGCAAATCGAATCGTAGGAAGTGAATTAAATTAACGTTGTAAGACTACGGAGCCCTACATTGTGTGTGGCCCGACAGGCACTTGGCTGGTTTTTCTAGCCATTTTAGAAAGTTAATTATATTTGTAACCTTCTTGATTTGAGCAATCAATTGAGATATCTGTATGAACGACGATTTAGAATACACCCAATTTTAAAATACTTGATGCCTTTTTTTAATGAAGGTATTTAGAAACTACAGAAAGACATTTGCTACGATTGTTATTCCTTACATAGTGCAGACTCCTTTTACTTAGTTCTCCTTTTCTGACTAAAATAAACTTTTATGATCACTTTTTCTGTTTTCCACCCAGATACAGCGCCAGAGCTCCAGTACACGTTTATAGAACAGGTCCTAAGACCTGGACAGGTGGTGACTCTTAAGTGTTCCGCAGCCGGTTCCCCACCACCCCACTTCACCTGGATGCTTGATGGGCAACCACTCAATACTATGGCTAGAGGACACAGGTTTGTAATCATGTGTCATTCTGTTAATGAATACTAAAATGTTGATGCGTACCTACACCTACCTGTAATTAACTTTTTGCGTTCTTAAGCGTTTTAGTTTGTGTGCGCAGTTGTTACCCCCTTGCAAGTCTCTTACTTCAATTTTCTTCCTAGCCTTAATTCGTTTTATTTGGTAACGATAATTTGACGGTGTACCCACAATTAGCCACTGACTATAAACGTGTCATACATGGAAAGAGAATCTAAACTACTTAATTAAACACAACATGCTAATCGGTATTTATACAGTTTTCTATTTCCATTTTTAACATAATTCTGTCTGGCAGATACAGCGTGGAACAGTTTGCAACTAAAACCAATGACGTGGTGAGCTACCTGAACATCTCAGCCGTGAGGTCTGAAGACGGAGGCCTGTACACCTGCAGGGCAGCTAACTCACTGGGAGAAGTATCACATACCTCCAGGCTCAATATTTATGGTGGGTCTCTATTGTTTTGTTTTGTGTTTAAATTCGAGTCATCTATATTTGTATTTAAGTTTAAATACAACACATTAATATTGCGGAAAAAATTTACACATGTTTTGTTGAAATATATATTTTTCTTGGATTATTGATCGCATATTCGAAGAAAGATGGATGGATTGTATATGGAATAATATGAAAGAAAAAGGAGAACATGGTAGCGTGACGGTTGATGGGGGGGGGGAGTGTAAGAAAAAAACGTATTACGCCGACCCCAAGTAACAAGACCAGAAAGATGATGACGAATGTTCGCATTACACGAGCTACGCCGCTACGTCGTAGCAAATAGCTACAGCGTAGCTTGCGTAGCGAAATAAAAAAAAGTCGAGTCGTTGTAAAGTCATAGTAATGGGAGAAATAGGTATCAGGACACTACCGCGAAAGACATTTGCGCGAAGGACACTTGCGCGAATCCACATGCGCGAAAAGACATATGCGCGCATGGACTTTTGGGCGATTAGACTTTTGCGCGAATGGACCTTTGGGCGCATAGACAGTTGCGCGCATAGACACTTGAGCGAATAGACTTATGCGCGAACGGACATTTACGCACAAAGACACATGCGCGAAAGGACTTATGCGCGAATGGTTAGGTTAGGTTAGCTGTAGAGTAAACATAACACTGAGGTTCTTCTAAATCGGAATCGATTGATTAATCTTTTTTGTACAAAGTAACAAGAATGTTCTATACATCAATATACATTTGTCATAATAGACATTAAAACAACTGAATGTCCTTAAAAATCGACATTAATGAAACCCAAAAGCTTGAACAGAGAGTAAAATTATTTTGTTCAAAATCGATATTGTAAATCGATTAAACAATAATTATATCTGGCAACACTATTCATGGTAGATACGAAAAAATAATTTGGCATGTCTCTCGGGCAGTGTTGCCACTTCTCTTGCTCTATCTCATTGAAAATAAGAAATAATATGATGTTATGTTTACTCTACAGATTAACCGTAGCCAGTCGCGAGTAAATCTAGTCGCGGAAGTGTCCTTTTGCGCAAAAGTTCATTCGCGCAAGTGTCCATTCGCGCAAGTGTCTCTGCGCGCATGTGTCTATGCGCGTAAGTGTCTATGGGCGCAAAAGTTCATTCGCGCAAAAGTCTAATCGCCCAAAAGTCCATGCGCGCATATGTCTTTTCGCGCAGGCGGGTTCGCGGAAGTGTCCCTCGCGCATATGTCTTTCGCGCAAATGTCCCAGATCCGGAAAAATAATGTAATTTTATGTGTTTTGCTTCAGGTCCGCCTTATGTGAGGTCTATTGGACCGATTAGAGCTGTAGCAGGTCGCGAGCTGATTCTCTATTGCCCGTATTCTGGCTATCCAATCACGTGAGAGAACTACAAATGACTAAATAATATCTTTCTTACATCTAGAAATAAGGTATTTCCAACCGTGTCTTCTCTTTTAGTTCAGTGAAGTGGGAGCGAGACGGCAACCCAGTTGAATGGGACAGCAGCATTGATGGTGCCCTGAAAGTGTCTCGAGTAGAACCTTCGTATGCGGGCGCTTATACTTGTGCAGTCATGGGCCCGCATGGGGAGATAGCCAGGAGAGAACTGCAACTTGTTGTTAGCAGTGAGTTATTTTGCCTTAAATATTTTATTCACATATTATTCCGAGCAAATCTCCAACAAACCGATCGAATTTTTTATTATTATTGCTAGTACACATAAATCGAGTTCGAATTGTTTTTTGCAAGCCTTATCTGATTATTTTGCTACCTACAAAGGTGGCCACGGTCATTTGGACAGTTGCAGTTGGCCCAACCAGTAAAATAGTCGCATCGTCAAAACTAAAAGAACAATGGGAACTATCAAAATTAAACATTATTTTCAGATCCCCCAGAAATAGAGCCGTTCTCTTTCTCTGCAAACTTGCAAGAAGGAAAGCGTGCGCAGGTCAGCTGTAGCGTGACATCAGGTGACATGCCGGTGCACTTCACCTGGCTCAAGGACAATGCACCCATTCCTTCTAGTTTACAGGTCAGTTCAATGATATGGAGCTGCTTTAGTTTATTTGGGTTTGATTCTTGAAACAATTATCTTCTTTTTCGCCTCCAATTTGACTGACATAACTTTAACAAAACACATTTCAGAGTCTTGGCAAGATGGTCAAGCACGAAATAGTATATACCTCAACTAATAATGAAAAAAAAAAAAAAAAAGCGACTAATGTATAAAATGTACGTGTTCTATTGAATAAATAAATAAATAATAATAATAATAAACTCTTACGTATATTTACACCTCATTCAAGAATCAATCCTCTCCAAATCTATCTCTGCAATATTGTACCTACCTACATAAGCATATCTTCAAAACCCGGCCTGGTTGTATAGGTGGAAGAACGGGGCGCTGATTTTTTCAGCAACCTCGTATTCAAAGAGGTGTCGGCCCGCCACAGCGGGTTGTACACTTGCGTGGCCTCCAATACTGCGGCCAAGGTTAACTATACCGCCGAACTGGTGGTGAAAGGTAACCGCCATGTCAATATGCACAAGAGCACCAAGCACTGTCTTGATGTCCGAGCGATGTGGGAGCGCGGAAATCGATGATTAGTACACTACCAAAGATTTGGCTTAGAATCAGTTATTATGCTTTTTACATTAGACCTAGGATATTTTTCAGAAATTGGCATCCGAAGAAAATGTGTATAAAGTGGGTCTGACGAGGTTTTCCGATTAATTTAATAAAATTACAAATTGTTCAAAGTGATTTGGCAAAAAAGTGTCACTACCGCCTTTATTATTTTTAGATCCAGAGACTCGATGAGTATTGAGTACGTTCATGTTTCAAATTGGAAGTTTTGATAGAGGAGCTTGTAATAAAATGATTCAGGTTAAAGCCAGGCATTCCATCTGCATTTAAACCGGATTCTTACCAAATACAACAGGACGGCACGTTCCCAAAGCCACGTTGACGTAGCGAACAGACACTCCACCCGAAACCGCGCTCCCACTATCAAAGAGACTAATCACGCTTGCACAGAGCACAGAGTTGTCATTATTTTATCTGTATCGTATACCGTATGCTGGTTTCTTTGCAGGATCACATAACCACAATGTGTAGTTCCCTGGTTTCCAAAAGTGTTAAATTGATGGCTTTATTCACAATGCACTATAAACTGTGATAAAGAAACAGCTGTTCCATAGATTTTCACTGTGAAGGCATTGCACTTTTGTATGAAACAACTGTGTTTTTTAATTACCGAAGAAAACTTTCAGTATTTCAACATTGGGGAGTCAGATGGAACATGTAATCATATTGTACTGAATACGTGATAAAAATTGTGTCACGATGTTAGAGTGCGTGTATTCATTCCCTTGATATTCACATCTCCAGTCAAAAGAAAAGTGATGTTTTCCAGTCATGTTAAAATCTTTTAATTTAATGTCACGCAGTTTGAATAAATGCCTTCAAAAATGTATTCACTTTTATAAGCACTTAATTCACAGCGCACATTTATTTTCCACAGCATATGTTTTTCATAAGTTTTATAAATGTTTAAATTCTTGAACATTTTTGTTTTGCACAGCGTTGGATTTCAGATGGCTTACGAAAATGGTAAATTTTATTTATAAGAATTTTGTTTTGGAACTCATTGATCTGAAATAATAAGGACAAAGAATCTGTTATTATTTTTAACAATTTTCCCATATTCAATTGTATATTAGATACTTGAATAACTTCGTCTTCAATATTTTTAAAGGGGACGTTAATGATTCTGCCTACATAACTTTTAAACCCATCGTATAAAAGATTGTTTAATCATTAATGGCTGACCTCGTAACAAAAGAAGATTCTTGGACCACACAGAGTGCACCGCTTGTTCAAAAATGAACCAATAAAAAGCGTAAAAATGCACAAACGGTCGTATATTTTAAGAAGCGACGCTAAAGTTCTTAGCTTTAATATAAGTAGCTCTTTATACTCATAACAATGTTTTGCAGCTGACGGAAAAGGTAAAAATAGTATAATTATAATGTATGTTAAGAAATCATTAAGGCAACAATGTTTCACATAGTAAGTCGCCTTAACTAGTTTAATTAATCACAGTCAAGTGCCGTAACTAAAGTTAAATAGTGTATTGATCCCAGAATTAAACGAAACTTGACTAACTTGCACGCTGCAGTCTCTCCAAAATGGGTGGTGGAACCCAAGGACGAAGCAGTGCTGGCTGGTGAACAGTTGGCTCTGCATTGTCAGACCATGGGGTCACCAGCCCCACAAGTCACCTGGCTGAAACAAAGAGGTAGGTGAAAAGCTTAAAACCAAGTCTCAAAGAATTGTGTATATTTTTCACAATCTGTCACTAGACTTGGCTTGCAACATTCTCCAAATGTTAAATGCGTTGGAATTTATTGACAATAATATCTTTTATATAATATTTGCACTGCCCCATAACGCGTCTAAACAATGACATGGATAAATGTTTTCACACAGAATAAATCATATTTATCTCACGCAATACAAGACTGCTGCCAGGTTGGACAGGGTTTAAGTAGATGACATTTTAATTTCAATTTTTTTTTTCTTATATATTCTGGTGTGTTTCAGGGTCATCAACAGACTACGTCCCTCTCATAAACCTGGGTGGTAGATTTCAGTTCCTATCAAATGGAACACTATGGATAGAGTCAGCACTTCCCTATGACGAAGGGAACTACATGTGTAAATCAGAGAACGGAGTAGGATCGCCACTTACCAAAACTATATTCGTTTCTGTCAACGGTAAGTGTACACTCCACAAAATACCTAACAACCACCACAGCTACAAACTAATTTTGATAATCTCTGTTGTGAAGTCAGTAACTTCAAATGAACTCTTGTATTCTACAGAACCCGCAAGGTTTGAGTTGACTTCTCACAATATGACAGCACGCCGAGACGCCCCTGCGACACTAGTCTGCGATGTGCGCGGAGACAGCCCCATTAGAGTGACATGGGCACACAACATGAACCACTTAGATCTTAATACTTATAGGTAAGAAATCTTACACTTTCACCAGCATCAAAATAAATGTCAAAGAAAGCCTGCAAACAAAAATGAATAAAGACGAATAATTATAAGTTACCTAACCTACTAAATTCTTCAACTTAATGTTTAGGTTGCTCAGCATTATTATCTTACTTTAACCTCCTTGGCTAATGAACAAAATCGTTTTGACTTCAACGACCAATGACAACGACTCCAACGACTTTTTTTCGCATATTTGCCAGGTTAAGCATCTCAGAAGCAAAGACTGATAGTGGTTTAAGATCCCAGCTGTACATCAGCCGGGCAGACCGGCAGGATTCCGGCGTCTACAAATGTCAAGCCGTCAACGCGTACGGCCACAGCGACCATTATATTTACCTTTCCGTCCAAGGTGAGTTTTATGGTGAATAACAAGAAAATAGTTAAATCCTTGTACATTTTGAGTTTTTCATAAATCGCTTGTGAGACATGGAATTTCTTTCATCAATTCAATTCTGCAATTAAGAAATTGCTAAGCTAAGCAAAAGGATGCCGCCCATCACCGCGATGCGACAGTACTCACACGATGCGAACAAGTCACACATGTAAGCGTTGCTTCACGGCCAATTCCGTGTTCATACGGGTTTGCTTTTTACCATTTCTTTTTCTTTCCAGAAAAACCCGACACCCCTCACTCACTATCGGTGACGGAGATTCTGAGCCGTGCTGTCCGTCTGTCGTGGAGCCAGGGCTTCGACGGCAACTCTCCCCTCGTGGGTTACACTTTGCAATACTGCGCACTGTCGGCTCAGGGAGCCATCAGAGTAAACCAGTGGGATGCAGCTGTCACACTAAACGTCTCCGTCCACGGGATCGCGCACTCTCATGTCACGTGAGTACAAAAATCTGTTTTGGCCAATACTTTTGCATATTACTAGTAGGTTCATTAGCTAAATCGACTGGTAATTGTAACAGCTCATAAAAGGTACCTACAAAGTCGAAAAAAAAAAAGAAATACAGTTATATGATGTTACATATTTTTCAGCCTGACTAAGAAAGGGGACATCCATTACGAAGCTCTGCTGAGCAGTCTAAAGCCACACACCGCGTACATGATTCGAATAGCTGCTATTAATCAGATCGACAGGAGTGCTTACACTGAACCTGTCGTGGTGAAGACACAGGAAGAAGGTAAGAATAACTATAACTTTCAGTTTTGCGAGAATTTATTGGCGCTTGCTTGAATAAAGTTCAGGGGGGAGTCATTTAGTAAACTGTTTTGAAAAGACAAGATGGCAGCGTTAGTTCCGATTATGGCAATGTGCTACACGATCCATGGACAGCTTACACAAACAAACGACAGTCCGTGATCTTTAGAACATAACAACCTATTTACTCTCCTCACTATTTTAACCCACTTCCATACAATTTTTTAATTCTTATCTTTTTTCAATAACCGAACTTTTAACTCATGTCATAAACCTAATAATAATCTTCTAATCTCGATCTTAACTCTGCCGCCGTTCCCAGCGCCGTCCGAGGCCCCCACCAACGTGCACGTGACGCCGGGCGGGCCGGGCGAGCTGCACGTGTCGTGGCGCCCACCGCCCCGGGACGCGTGGCACGGAGAGCTGCTGGGCTACTCCGTTACATGTGCAGAGCTTAGTCCTGCTTCACCCGCTATGAGGAATTCAACTAGGTATGTACCTGCCATCATCACTAATAGGATAATAGAAAAATCGTTATGTAGTCAATTTGCTAAGAAAATAGCACCTTCTGTGATAATTCTATCCCTCTACCCAAAACTGCACCAGACGTATAATAAACTAGTCAGTCTACCTACTGAACGATGTCTAGATTATGAATGTTTTTTTTTTGCAAAATCAACTAATATTGTCTTTTGGATATTTTCCAGGACACTAACTGTAAACGGTTGGTCAGCTACCGAGCTAAGTTTATCAGCTCTGCGCAAGTTCACGCGTTACGAGGTGCGCGTGAGAGCATTCAATGGCGTCGCTGCAGGGCCTGCGTCTGCGCCCGTCTCTGCTACCACACTAGAAGGAGGTAAAATATATCTAATTTCAGTAGTAGGTACTTTATAAGTCTTGTTATGACAGTCCAAAACTCCAACAGGCCATGTTTAAAAATATTTAATCGTGATTTAAAAATATTCTCTGCTATTAATTCCAGTGCCAGAATCTCCACCAACAAGAGTGTCCTGCTCAGCCCTAACGTCTTCCAGCATGAAGGTGTCATGGAATCCACCGCCTATCGGCCAACATGGTGGCCTCATACAAGGCTACAAAGTTATTTACTCCCCTCTAACCACAGACCATGGTAAGGAACGAATACATACTGTAAAGGTGTTGATAAAAATGAAAATTAATTTGAAGGCAGACAGAATTAACTAAAGCAAATTCTCATTTTCAGTGGACGTAGGCGAGATCAAGCGGGTGACGACAACAGACACATACCTGCACACTCTACGTAAATACTCCAACTACTCAGTACAAGTCTTGGCTTTCACAAACGCCGGAGATGGCAAAAGAAGTCTACCGGTCTACTGCATGACTGAGGAAGACGGTCAGTTTTCCAATTTGATTTTCCTAACCCCTTGATAAGGATATTCCCTGGTAGAAAGTCCAATGAATTGAATAATTATTAGTTTCAGTAAACTATACTTTATATTTTTTGTTTTTATTGCAGTTCCTTCAGCACCGGAGAAGATCAAAGCTCTTGCATATTCCAGCGACTCGGTTCTAGTCAGCTGGTTGCCACCTCTACATCCCAACGGCGTGATATCGCATTATACTGTCTACTATAGAGAAGCAGGCCGGTAAGGACGCACTAACATAATATTAGTCATTGATACATTAAATTAAGTCTTTAATATAATTTTAAAATAGCCCCTTACCTCCCAAAGTTACAAATTCAAACAATCAATCTAAAATTAATTTAAACACTAGCGAAAGTCTAGTTCAAACACTAAGTAAAATAATCAGTAATCACTGACAAAGCGAATTATTTTTCTAGCCATGGCAAGCATTCGAGCTTCACAGTGCCAGCTGACAAGAAGACCGACACAGAGTTGATGTTCCAAGTTCGAAACCTGATGGAGAACCAACTGTACGAGTTCTGGGTATCAGCTACTACCGGCTCTGGCGAAGGAGAGTCCACGCTTGTGGTGGGACAAGGACCTAGCTCCAGAAGTAAGTGGAGATCCTCCATATGTATGGTTCAAATGCGAAATTGTCCGGTTAGGGTAGAAAAACATATCGAGTCTATTTACCAAGATCTGGGCAAAAATTCAAACTCCGGGCTGCTATTGCGTAATTCCTAATACGGAAAACCCTATGAAACTTGACAAACGTGAAGAACGAAAGCAGCTGCGCTTGTAATCAAGAGGCCAACCAGAAAGTCAATTAAAAACATGGAACAAAACTAATACCTATCTCTTTCCAGTTCCAGCCCGCATCGCTTCGTTCGGGCGCTGGGTGTGGGTGGGCGCGGGGCGCGGCGCGCTGCTGGCGTGCTCGTGCGTGGGCGCGCCCGCGCCGCGCTCGCGCTGGCAGCACCGCCAGGCGCCCGTCACGCACCACCAGTACTACCAGGTCACTCATCGGGGGCATCTGCATATACGAGGTACGATACGTGCGTAATGGCATCTCGCAGTCCAACCTATGAGGCTGGCTTTGCTTAACTGTACTACCCTGCAGGTGTCTTTAGTGTAAGGTCTCCAGCCAGAGGCAAATTACTTATAAGCGCGCTAAGGGCACCCCCTGTAGGGTAGGAGCTTCGGCTTAGGGCGTCCCTGGAGGAGGGCAGCAAAGGGACAGGCTGGATCTGAGTGAGATCATTATTTAGGGGCTGATTTTAACTACTGGCTCAGCATCGCGGGCTGGCTTGAGCAAGGGTCGGAGGCGTGAACACGGACGTCGTGACGAGCCTCGGCGGCGAGCCGTTTTATACTGGTTTCCCTACTGCTTTCCTCAAGTAGGATGCTAGGGTCGTCGGGAGTGGTTAGGGTATGCCGTGGTCGGCGAATCTTGCTAATACGCGATGGTTCGTATCAGGCGGCCGATGCGATCAGAGAGTTTCGATGCCTTAAGAGTCGAAGAAACGCTTGGAAAGGCGTTTCATTAACTGAAGGACGGTAGACATTCTGAGGTCTCAGTGGAAACTGTCATTTCGGACATAGAAGCATGGAATAGAAGGGAGCTCCCGTGATTATTATTTACAGAGGAATCGGTTCTGCAGGGTCTGCATTCTATAGAGGTAGCGGCGTTTGTAACTTGTTTTTTGCCGTTAGTATGAATTGGAGTCTACCCATCTCTAGTCTATCTAATTTTTTTTTGTACTTGACATCATTATAAAATGTAACGTGCATGTTGTGAAAGTTTTAATGTAAGTATTTAGTATGTTTTTGATGTACATGGTACACTACTTTGGCAAGTTTTAAGCCAACATTTGCACTTACCGGTGACTTGCTTGGCGCCTAGAGCCTAATGACTTAACATCTGCTCACTTGCTAGCGAAGACACCAAGCGTGCAGTGTGGTTGGATGCGAAAATATTATAAATTTCCTTTCACTTCACCATTTGCTAAGCAGCTCGCTAGGCTCTAGGCTATAAGCAAGCCACCTGTCAGTATGTACGTAGAATTTATAAATAAATAAATACCAAATATTTTGATTTTTTTAAATTCTATTGACTCACTTTTTCTCAACTTTTACCCACAGAAGTCAACGAGCAATCTTCCGGCAATTTCACATGCACGGCCAGCAACACAATCGGCGAAGACACCATTGTGTACGTAGTGATGGCCATCATGCCGCCCGCTGCGCCTGCGCTCTCTCTACAGTACACTACTACTTCGAGCATCAAACTACACTGGCAGCTACCTGGGGACACTACGGAACCTGTATTAGGTAGGCAACATGAACCTGTACAATGTCCTACATAAATTCAATCTACATTGCTTCTTCATCTTCCTTTAGATAAAAGTCTTATAGCAACGCAGAATCGTGGTGGTTTTGGTGAAGGCATAAGTTTAACAGTGGAGTTAATATGATACATATTATACACTTCGCTTGAATCGGAGTAGTGACAAAGGAAAGATCATTATGATAATGAACCCAACCATTGAATTTTTCACTTTCAGGTTTTCTCCTTCATTACAAGCAGGCTTCAGACAGCGAATGGCACACAGTAGACCTGTCTCCCGAAGTAAACTCCTACACAATGGACATGCTGAAGTGCGGTTCCACATACAACGCGAAAATACAAGCAAGGAACAGGATATCAATAGGGCCGCCTAGTGATGTACTTACAGCCACTACGAGAGGGGGACGTAAGTTTCAAAGGCTTTAATCGATTCCGCAAAGACAAAGTACACATCAGTCCTTCAGCAACTGGGTATACATAATTATAATTATTATAGACAAATGAAGTGCTTTTTATTGGTTAAAAAATAAATATTAAGAAAATTATGATGATGGTTTCTCTGTTATAGGTCCCAAGCCCCCAAAACCTGAAGACCACGTGCACATGAACTCAACGGCAATAAAAATAAACTTCTACGCGTGGCGAGATGGCGGCTGCCCCATACTGGGCTTTAGGGTGTCCTACCGAAGAGCTGGATCTGAACATTGGATCAAAGTAACTCTCTTCTATGCAAATAACAATAAATCACCAAGAGTATAGTAGGGTTGAACCTACAACCAATGAGATCTAAAGGGCGCTTTTTGCCATTCATATATTAATTGAATTATTTTCGTAGGTTGGCGATGGACTGAGTTCAGCAAGTCACGTAGTTGGAGAACTATCGCCAGCCACATGGTACGAGCTGGCGGTGGAAGCGTTCAGTGATGCGGGGTTGGAGCGAGTCACGCTGACTGCTGATACACATACTCTTGCTGGAGGTAATCATCATTTAAATAATATTATGTAAGAAAGTAGGTTTCAGTAGATAAATTATAAAAATCTATTTACTTACTGATTAACTATTACTATTTATTTTTTTACTGATTATAAAATCATGAATTCAACGATTTGAAATTTAACGGTAGTTTCAAATCTTTGAATTCATGATATAGACGAAGGTGAAAAACTTCCCACTACTCATGAAGAAGACAACGTAAGACATTGTACCTAAAAGACTTCTACAGACAGATGTGCTGCTGGGGCGTTCGTTCCGCCACTAATTCTTCTCGCCAGCCTAATATTAGTATGTGATTGACGGCAAGCATTTAGAGGAACTGTCTTGTGTAGGTAGTTTTGACGTTCAAAAAGTACTGATTCTGTGTAATTAGAATTAATGACTTTAAAGTTTTCATATCTAAATCCGCAGGTCGCATCCCTCCAATGAAGCCATCGTCCCCTCTGTCGGGCGCGTCCCGGCCCGCGTCGCTCCGCACGGTGCTGGTGTCGTGCGTCGCGAGTGGTGTCGTCATCGTCGTCACGCTAGCAGCTATAGTCTGTCTAGTGCATGGGAAGAAGAAGTAAGCAGCAACTACCTATTAAAACATTTGAAATCATAACTAACTAGGTAGAGCTACGTACCTACAAGGTGTGTGAAATAACTACAAACCTCCTAAATTACCATTGTACAGTCAACGAAATTAATAGTTAAGCAATTTGACACCCTATGTCAATTAGCCCTGTTATAACCATGTCAATAAACGATAGTGTCAATTGTGACTATAATATTCACAGACAATATAAAAGCTCTGTTTTAAGCTTTCACGGTTTACGACTAAACTTACACTGTCACTTACGGGATACAACAAATGAACAAATCAAACAACACTCACGGAAGATATCCCGTAAGTGACAGTATAAGTTTAATATAAAAGCTTACATAACATGACATGTATGGCCGCGACAGTCACGGACGTTTGAACTGTCGTAGAAAATCGTAGGAGTTTAATTTTTTTTTAACAACAAGCAGTAGTTGAACATATTTTATTGATTTAAGTGAAGAAAAAGTGACTAATTCCCTATTCCTGTTATAAAAATCCAATAATACTACATGAGCCATGAATAGGTGCATTTGCAACCCGTAGGTCAACAAGGCAGATTGGCGACGATTTCAATATTTAATTTTAATTTATTTATGTTTTGATCTAACTCCATTTCAGATTCTTCTGCATCTCAAGCGACCACTACATGAGGGATGACAGGAAGCTTAGCGAAAGCAATGAAGCAGAGAGGGAGAAGCTTCGAGAAGGGCAGAAGCTGTACTCGTCATCCTCTATCAATGGGAATGAAAAGTCTAATGACGACTCTTCAGGTTGGCTCTTACAAACATACTAAAACGTTCTGTTTGTTTTTCTCTAAGAGAATAAACAGTTAGTAATGACTGCTTGTAGTATGTACCTATACAATATTTTTTTCAATTGCAAATCTGCTTTAGAAAAACTCAAAATACTGCCCAAACCGGGACTGAACCCGTGACCATACGCATAGCAGTCGTTCATTTTACCTCTGGACCTCTTCATCTTAGCTTCAAACACTTTTGTTTAGCATCGGGACGGATTTTTTCGGCTTAGTAACTCCCGGTCTGGACTTGTGATTTGTCCGGGGTTACATCCTATGGAATTTTTAAAGACATAAAAACAAATTACTCGAAAAAAATGAAGATCAAAAAGTAAAATGTCCGGCATTTTGTCAGGAATTTTCTTTCGAAATGGTAACCTTATCCAAGACTACGTAATAAACTCAAAATAACCTTTTATCTTCAGCGGAGTTGTATGAAATAAGTCCATACGCGACGTTTGGCGTGTCAGCGGCTCACTCGCTGCAGTTCCGCACGCTGGCCAGGCGCGAGGACGACGCGGCGCCACCGCATCGACGCCGACATCGAGCCTGTGATCATTACAGATATGGTCAGTTCTGTTATTATCAGAAGCTGATAATTACGCTATGTTTAATTTCAATCAGGAACTATAATACGAAAATGAATTTTGAAAAGAAGTTTGAATAAACGTAATTTTCAGCGGTAAAAGTTTTTGACTTTCTTGTCTTATCAAATAATCAAAAGGCACTAGTGATATGAATGTTTTAATTTATTTAGTTTATGGATTTCGGAAATCGAATGATCATCTTCACAATAATGATTATTTTATTTTGTTTGATTATAATTTTAGTACCTACTTTCCGCCAGTTATGTATAAGTCCCTAGTATTAGGGGACGAGCCTATCGCTATCGACCGGGCACACATCCAGACAAATTGGTAACTAGAATAGTTTTAAACTTGTACCAAGCCCTCGCTTGGTTCCGACGTGTGATTGTTGTACCGACAGATGAATCGAGTCTGTCTAAATGCTCGACAGTGGAGGCGCGGCACCGCATGCGGGCGGCGTGCGCCGGCGCCGCGCCCGGCAACTGGAGGGACACGCACACCGACTCCGACGATAACAGCGACAGTGCTGCCAATACCACTACTAAGGGTAATAACTGTTATTGCCCTATCTTACCGTAACATTAATAATTATACTCGAAAACTTAGTTTCTTATTTGCGGATCATCTTTTCAACACGAACGAAATCGTTAGGAAATGATCTTATTATTTGCCCAACATGTTATTTTCAAGGTGCTTTTGTCACCGTAATTATTTTTCATCTGCTTGACCTCACACAGAATGGGGAAAATAACTGTGAAACGAATGGCGCTAGCTTAGCCAGTTCCCGACATCTTCACTGCACACTGGTTAAAAATCTGTTAATATAATTTTATATATCAAAACAGCTTAGGTAATTTCGTTGGTCAGATAGGTACCAAGCTATGGACAATGGACATGCCATCTACATTGATAAATAAAGTGATCATTGCCGTTTTCATTGTCTCCTTCCACCAGGTTCAGGCACATCCCCGTGTAACAGCGCGTACGGCAGCGGCCGGCGCAGCGCGCGCACGACCAGCAGGTAGAACTCAGGTACCTCCCCCGCTCACTCCTCACCACTCGCCGCTCACCGCTCACCTAATCCATGCACCTCCATTATTGCTAGACTTTTTAAGTGGTTCAGTTAGATAAAGATCATTAATTTGTTGAAGTTTTCCAAGTAACGCTATTTTTGTATGTAGCCAGTTGATTGCGAGGACGTAATACTTTATTAAATTTTGATTTAGTTGTGAATTAATTATAATGTGTTACTTTTATTGCGTCTTACCTAATATTTGTTTTTGTGTAATCGGGTTTTAGTTTTTACTTATTTCCATAGCCATACATTATTTAATTTAGGTAGATAAGCGTCTTCATAGATTATTGCGAGCTAGAAATATACCCAACATAATGCTTACAACAAACCAGCTTTGCTACGAACTTATAATAATAAATTTTAATTATTTGTAGCATTACTACGACTGAGTTAAGTATATCTTTGACAGCGGAGGCCCGAACGGGAGCGACGGCCTCTCGGGGAGCTTCGCCCCAGTCCCCGCTGATATATCTTCTTTAATTGACAAGTTAGTAAGATTCTGATCACTAGGTATTGGTATGTTATTCCAGAACCTTCAGATTGTTGTAACCTGAATGCCTATCTTTTAAAAACCCACCAATTACTAGCCTCCGTGAAACCTTTACCTACTACCTACCTACTTTGGTTTGTTTTGAATAAAACATAAATTTCTTATTTTTTTGCGCAGATATCAACAAAGAAAAGAACAAGAACGGCGAGAATGTACAATTCACGTGTAAAATTAGTGTTTCAAACAATTTTCTAATTGAACAAGTCCATTCACACATTGTGAAATCTAACGTCTATTTAATTAGGAGGACATTTTTTCTATAATTGTGCAATTTGAAAAACATTTCGAGTAATATTAGAACAAAAAGCAAACATCTCGTATGTTGTCAATTGTTTGTAAAAAGGGCTTAATTCATACATGTGATTGCGTCATAAACTGTGACTCCCCATTTACTTAATGTTAAATAAATAATTGTTAAATAAATTATTTATCTATTAATGTGATTTATTTAAAAGCTGTTCATCTATTACAGTTTAGATTTATAAATGGCATCTAATGAATTGTAAATACTAGTAGCTGTTAAGTATAATGAATATTATTCGTTTGCTGTGAGATTTACAGCTGAACAATTAAATATGGAGATTTCGCTGTCCTTAAAGAAACAAGCTAAGCTCTCAATAGGTATATCAATGTGCTTAAAATAATCTCACAGTAAACCTAAATACTATGAAAATATGTAACATGTGCATCTGCAATTTGTCTAAATTTCTTGATAAAAAAGAAGATATCTACGCATGGCGTTTAAAATCAGATGCACGTTATATATTTTCAAAGTTTAAATGAACATTTAATTTAATTTACTAAATTATGTAGATCTTAAGTATTGTTAACGGCTGTTCCAAACTGCAAAAGATACATATCATTAAAATAGACTGCCAGTATTTAAGTAATTCGTAATTCTTTTTACTATATTGTTGATTAATATAGTTAATAGGTATTAATTATACACTATTGTATAAAAATCTTTCTATATACATGTTGTGTAATAATAAAATTATTGATATTAGTGTGGAGGAAAGAAATAAAGATGTGTGTTGTGGTATGACATTTTATTTTCATTGCTTTATCAAACCCAATTGTTAGTGGTGGTTAATCAAGGTTTTAAACGGTGTGTAAAATTTCATCCAATTTCGTCCAGCCGTATTTACCAGATTGAATAAAAAAATCCAAACATTCACATTTATAATATTACTAGGATAGTGGAATAAGTCTGCATCCTATACATTTTATAAATAACTAGCTGACCCGCGCAACTTTGTCTGCGCTACATAAGAGAGAGGGTTAGAGAGAGTGTGAGTCATCCTTAAAAGATAGACATATGCTATCACGCACTCATGATTGTTACATAACTTTAACCGTTTACACAGCGCACGCAACAGAAGCGAAAAAAAGGAATACATTTTCCCTGTTTTTGCAATAATTTTAATTGATGCTCCGCTCCTATTGGTTGTAGCGTGATGTTATACAACCTATAGTCTTCCTCGATAAATGGGCTATCTAAAACTAAAATATTTTTTCAATTCGAACCAGTAGTTCCTGAAATTAGCTTGTTCAACCAATTAAACAAACAAACTCTTCATCTTTATAATATTGGTAAAAATTTAATATTTGCATTAATCGCTAAAATATTCTACGTATGTTTTACCAAATAAGGGCTTCTCTCGACAGCCTTAAGTCTTCATCCTTAGACACTCGATGTCAGTCATACTACAGCTAGGTCGAAAGTTCTCATCAAGGTTCATGAAATGAGCCGAGACACGATTAAGCTTCTGTAGTTTACAGAAGCTTAATCGTGTCTCGGCATGTATATAACGAAATTAAAGTGGCCCGACACGCACTTGGTCGGTTTTTTTCAATTATTTTCTGTCTGTTTGTTCAGGCTAATCTCCGAAACGTCTGGACCGATTTTGATGGGGCTTCGCTGACAGATAGCTCATGTTATAAGGTCTAACTTAGGCTATTTTAGAAAAATAATTAGGGCTCCGTGCAATAAATAAAACCTTTGAAATTGTTAACAAAATCTGATTCAAAAAGTAAAGTAATAATTTCCCGAGCCTACCTTACTTATGAAACACATAAATGTTACATTAAGATCGCTGCTGCTGAATTGCTGAGCATGAAGTCCTATGTTCGATTCCCAGGTCGGTTTAACTGAAACAGAGTTTTTTCATCAGGAATTTCTCAGTAAAAGCCGCGGAGTCTAGATGGGACTTAAAAATACATATAATGTACGTGTTGTTTTAACATTTTAGTAAAATGAAATTACTATCTACATTAACTACATACTACTACACCTTTATGCGAAGAGGCCTTTTCGCTATTCTTTTTCTTTTATTTTATGATAGTTATGGTCATATTCGAATAAGCAAATGCATCATCATCTGTCTAGACTTTTCCCGATTATGTTGGGTCGGCTTCCAGTCTAACCGGATGCAGCTCAACCCAATCTTATTAGTAGGTACTGGGTAATACGACAGCCCTTGGAAATACTGGTTGTCAGACTTTCGGGCCACTGACTACCTGTAATGGCTGTCAAAGATCTAAAAATGACAGCCGGAGTCAACAGCTTATCGTGGTTTCCGAAGCACGAAGGAAACTCGATAAGTAACCGCATAAACTTATAATTTTTATATACTGTTTTAAGCTTTCACGGGTTACCTACAGCTAAACTTATACTGTCACTATACGGGATATCTTCCGTGATTGTTCGTTATATCGGGAGCTCAAAATAATGAACAATCACGGAAGATATCCCGTAAGTGACAGTATAATTTTAGTTATAATTTTCATATTCGTTCGCTGCGATTACTTAGCAAAGTAAATTACAGTCCATGACTTCATTTTTTCCCTTCCATAAAGAGGGATGCGGTAAGGTAGCCCCCGAAATTAAAATTGAATTTTCTTACGTTTTTTTACAATTTGCAGGTCATGGTTAGATTTTATGTCGATTAAAATTGAAAGACATGAAATAGTCATTCCACGACACTACTCTGTTTAAAATTGGAAAGGCGCCATCTATTGTAATATTTATTAACTTTGACAACTATGAAAGAGTTTCAGCAGACGCCAGCACATCTACCCGAAATTGTAAAATTATCCCAATCAACCTTGAACCTAATACTGTAGATAAAGTTGAAAATTTATTTTAAAAAAATTGACAGATTGTAGTAGCTTGATGTGCAGGTTTTGCCATTTTAGTGGCACCTAAACAGCTGGAACTGAAAAAATTATGGAGTATCTAAAAAATTCAAATAAACATATTTAAATTTGAATTTAAAACATTTACTACCGTATTTAATGGGTGACGAAATTGGTAACTTCAATCAATGTAAATACTGAAGAGTGAGTTTTTTGTTGTGAACAACTCACTTCTTTTTTAATAATTTAATTAATTGATACGAGCCTTTGCGCAACTGCCAAAAACATACATACTGGAATTCATTTTTCGAAAAATGTGAAGAAAACAGCTCTGCAAAAAGAAAATGGAAGAAAAAATGGTAATTTTCATCACTTTTGCGAATGGTGGTTATTATTAAAAAAACTTTCTATTGATAAATTGTTTGTATTCTTTCAATTAAAAACGAAAAAAAAACACTGCAATAATTAACTGTAAACGAGATTGTGTGAGCGCTTAAGCAGTCTCAGTTCTAGTAATCTAGTAGTAATATATGCAATCTCAGTTCTTATTCCTAATTACTATTCTGAATTAATAATTATCATTGAACTAGAAAGATTTTTACAATATCATCTAAATAAAATAATCGACTACGAATAAACAAACAATCGTTGGCGTGGAAAAGTGACTAATTGAAACTTACTATGCTGGCAAGTCATGTAAAGCAAATAGTCGAATGGACATCACTAGTATCTACTTAGCGCGCATAGGAAGTTGTGGTGTCGTCCGTCGTGAAATTCTCCAAGAAATTATTTGTTATTGTACAATTAAATAGTAATTTTGTCAATGAGAACTTTAAAATTATCGAGAAACAGTTTACGAAATAGCTATGAATATCTAGATAGCCTATCACAGTCGTAGTAAATCCGCCGTATTTCAATTGTTTTGATGCCGTTCACCTATATTGATTTATCGTATGCCAGTGACCTGTTTTTAGTATTTGTAATGTGTGTGTTACCCATAAATAATTAAAATTTTCATTAGAAGCAACAGTAGGGCTAATTAGAAATGGACCTTTGATGATAAATTGTTTGCAAGAAAGCGTTATGAGGCCGAAGTTCGTGAGAGTATCAGGGGTCCGCGAATTTTTTGTTTAATTTATCTAGTTTTCTAATATTTGGGACGTTCCAAAAGTTTTTATATCGTTATGGTGTGCATGTTCTACAATGATGACGCCTATTGAGGAGAAGAAAGATGAAAAGGTAAGCAGTCTTCATTTATTCTATAATCTAGTAGCCCTCATTAGCAAAGGTAGGATTTTGTCCAGGTATATAGGTTTATCGCTTATTCATTTGGATTGAGACTTCAAACGTTGGTTTCCCCCACAGTGATAAGATAATATTCTATTCTTTTTAAACTTGACGTAAAAAAAAACTTAGAAAACTTAATTTAAAAAAAAACTCATTTAGAAAACTTAATTACTACCCCAAAAAAATCACTGCTGGTCAAAAAGCTATTTTAATTCAGAGAAGGAACAAGAATTTGATTATCAGTGTTGCAATTTGTAAACCTTGCACACATATAATTTATCGAAATAAATAATTATGGGCCAAAATATCAGGATTGACTTAATAAATCAAATAATAGTCATAAATTAATTTTGATTTTTTTTTTCTGCTTCCTGACTTGTTATTTTATCAAGACAAGAAGAAAACTGTATTACGTACCATGTATACCTACATGGTATGTAATACAGTTTTCTTCTTGTCTTCTGTCCATACACATAACTGGAACTGTAAAAAAAGTAAGTCCAGGTTGACCACTAATCAGGTATCTAGGTTCAATAACTAAGTAGAAGGATAGGTGAAGCTTTGTCATAAGTGCATTATCTAGAAACAGTATAAAAGTCTCATGTGCATAAATGTTCTTGTGCCATCAGGGCACGGCACCCAATTTTTTGGTAAAGAAGAAGAAACAAGCTAGAAGGCGAAGAAAGTAAAGTATACAGATAAACTGTTTCACAAGGAACACTAACCAATGTGTAAACAATGACTTATAATGTGTGTCTGCCAAAATATTCATTAATGGAGTACTAATTACTTCCCTTGTTTGAACACAGAATTATAGATTAATTTTTATGTGTGCTTTGTTCAAAGTTGGCTAGTTCAAATTAGCATTGAAATCATACTATTGTTTTATTTTATTTTTAAAGTACTTGTACTAGTACCAGCAGCTTAGCCTGTATCTTTGTATGAAATTGTCCTATGCCATAGAAATTCCCATGAGATGGGTAGATCTTTGACAGTCGTAACAGGTAGTCAGTGGCCCGAAAGTCTGACAACCAGTCTTAACAAGGGGTATTACCCAGTACTAACTGGGTTGTGGAGGTCAGATATGCAATTGCTTCATGTAAAATACTGGTATTCAGCTGCATCCGGTGAGACTGGAAGCTAACCCCAACATTGTTGAGAATAACAGGCTAGGCAGATGATGATCTGCCTAGCCTGTTCTTAACAGTGTTGGGGGGTTGTAAAAAAAACAAAACTCAGCGTTATAGTGATTTAGCATACAAGAATAAATACTAGGCTCGTCTGTTATCTTTATTTTTCTTTAATCCCTTCATTGAGATCGCAATAATATTCATAAGTGGATATTTTTGCCATAGTGTAATTCAAAACTAACATCCCACAATCTTTCAGATTCGCACAGGCATGGTGCAGGTCTCGGATGGCAAGTCCCGTCCGAGGCCAGCGCGGCTGGTGCTCACAATGGATGCGGTGACCGTACAGCGAGAGGCCCCTGTGCCTGTGCAGCCGACCAAGGATAAGAATGTGCCCCATGCTAGGGTGAGTGAACTTTTGAAGATTTATGATTTAATAAGAGTGAGAAGCAATGTTAGGAATGTTAGGCACATAGCCAAGTACATTGTTTATGTACTGTAGTGTGAAGGCCTTATAGTTATGGCGTGGTTCTGGCAGTATCACAGTGCAGTGCAGTACACAGTAGTGGAATTAAAAAATATCATTTGAGATTTTCTTTGAAATTAGATTGCATTTACATACTTTACTACTCCTGAGACATTAATGATAATTATTATATTTTTTTGACTTTTAAGTGTCTCTTAGGATACTAATAAATAAAGTTTATAAATAATCAAGGCAAGTCTTGTAATGAATTGACTGTGTTAAAATCCGCAACATATGATGGATTAATAATCCTAATGGAATTAATTAGGAAAAAATTAAAAATTAAAAAAAATTGTAAAAATTTTATTCTTATATTGTTTGCCTTATCTGGACCGAGTTCATTGAATTTTTTTTCGTCTACAAAATTTCAATATTATTTAGCTTCTGAACATAAGCCCCAACACAAGCTTTTATTATCTTGATGGTCGGTCTTGGTGGTTGGAATATTGATGACATAAATAGCACCCATAATTATACAGGTGGGTGAGTGGTAGGTGATGAAAATCTAGTTTACCATTTCATGCTTTCATGTCAGCACTCGAAATATTTTTAATTGAAATTCGTGGCTTTATGTTCGTGACTCTTTTCGATTTCCCGCACATTTCCGTAGCTTTATTTCATGGTTAGTTTGCATAAATCCTATTCATTAACCTTGTATGTCGGAAAACTTTCGATAGTATACCAACCCTACCCTTTGGCATTCTTGTCTACTATTAACAGCCCACTATGCAAAACTAGCCTGTTTAAAAAAAATAAAAAAAATGTTTTTCAGACACGTGAATAAAGTTCACGGCCACGTAGATATTTCCACTATGTTTGGATTAGTCTCGTAAAACACTCGCTATTTTAAATTAATGCACGAATCACGTGTGTGAATAGATTGAAAGATCATGATTGATTGATACGAACTCGCTAATGGTTAGCAGACCACATGAAAAAGTCAGTATGTAAAAGTCAACTCTCCTTCTATTATCCCAGTCTATAAAACTATCACAATTATTAGGTTATTAATAAATAATAAACGATAATAAATAAACAAACTAAATGCCTGGATTAACGCAGATATGAATGAACGCGAAAGATATAATCGTTTCATAGAGACAAAGTTATGCCAGCTCTTTACCGGCATAAAACTATCAACAATAGCCCCTATAGGTGCTGCAACTAGGTCATTCCCGACATAATTTAACGGAGCTATTCCCGATATATTAACCTCTCGGAAGTTTTCAATAGATACTTCAATGTTCATGAAAGTTCGGGCTTTCAGTCAGGGAGCATTTTCGTAATATCTGTCAGACTATGAACTCTACAACTTTGTATGTTCGCGATAGGTTGGAGATGAATGCATTTATATCATAATTATGCTGCTGGTACGTCACACATACTGACATGCCGTAATCACGAATGTAAGAGTAGGTAATATTTACAAACAGCCTTCGGTTAGTTACATCCAGTTACATCATATAGTTTCAATCAGTCCGTTGTCGGTCTGTCTGCAGGAAATGACAATTTAGTAAGGCCATTCTTTTCTATTTGAAATTCTTGAAAATGAGACAAAAAAGTCTACTATTAATAAATCTGTCTAATCATACCAAACAAACCAAGAAAACTCATGCAAATATCATGCCAAAAGATACGTACTGAGCCCTGGGCATTCTCCATAACAATCCAAACGTAAATCCACGCAGAATAATGATTTTTGCATGAAGTAGGGAGCAAGCTAATGGGCGGTAGTTGTGAATTATTAAACGCACAATGAAACATTTAGTGCAGGTAGTCCTGTTGACTATGCCATCTCACTGTAGCTAAGCCGCGAGATATGAATTTAAAACCCGGAGTGTGTTTAATTTTTCCCATTGTTTAGATAATTAGCTTTTCGCCACTCGTGTGTGCTTTCCGCCACTCGTTTTTTATTTTAATCTGGATTAACTCCCCTGTGTTTCAGCTGCGAAACTTATCAAAATCGTACTTCGTGATACGAGTTACTTATATTTTCATCAACAAACCCACACGTGCGGAATAAATTAGTGTCCGTAGTATGATAGGTTGTTATAATGTCAAGCATTGGCGCCGTCGTAGTTGCCTAGCGGACTATTAACTGATCGATATTCATAATCATACGCCTACACAGTTTTGACACATAATATGCAAATCAACTAAATCCAATTAACTTCTTGACGTCAAAGAAATCTGATTCCTCAATGGCTTCAATAACTACCAGTAAATTGCGAAAATATTCCCTTTCGCGCCTCCTAGTTACGAATGTATGCAGTAGACAGACAGGCTTCTTGCAAATGAACGAACGGATAAATTCGCCCCGAGTAGTTAGCTGCCCAAGTTAAGACGTGGAGGCATTGTCTCCACTTGGGCAGCTAAGGGTCGAGTCGCCGCATCCATTTCAGCCTGAGGCCACTTTTCACCTTATTCCTTTCTGATTCACGGCCTAATTCCAGGAGCGCATGGTCCAAATCACGCGGCAGAAGGTCGGTGGTCTTGGGCTCAGCATAAAGGGTGGTTCGGAACACAAGCTACCCATCCTCATCTCCAAGATATACAAGGACCAGGCCGCTGATCAGACTGGTCAACTGTTTGTTGGAGACGCTGTTATTAAAGGTAAGATCTGGAAATTGCATGTTATTCCACACATGGCTTTTCTAACACGAACTGTTTGAGAATAGCAGATACCATACCAGGGGAAGGCTAAATTGGGGCTGACTGCCCAGGCTGTACCAGATGTGATCATCATAATCTGCATAACCTTTTGCCAGCTACGTTGGGGTCGGATTACAGTCTCAATATACTGAGACTGCCTATCTAACCTCCACAACCCAGTTACTGAGTAACATGATTCCCTTAGTAGGACAGGTTTTCGGACTTTCGGGCTTCTGACTGTATCTTCCTAAGTATCACTATTTGCACTACTTGGTTTGTTTGCTATATGGAGAGTGTATAACTAACGCAAACTACAGTGGCAAAAAATAAATAAGTATTGATTTGCCTTCGCCTCGAGAAAGATACAGGCGTCCTCTTGACGATCCGGACGACGACGGAGTGGAGTAAATAAAAATAGGAACTACTCGTACGTTTACGATACAAATAGGCGTAGTTTATTTTCGTTCCCTTTGCTTTTTACAACAGTACCTACTACGTTTTTACTCTATTTATTTTGCCATAAAATCAAAATAGGAAAAGTTTGAGAAGAAACGTATAGATTATGAAATTATCGTATAACTACTCCTACTTTTTTTTACTTACAATAAAATAAAATATGGTGCGCCGGCCCTTGGTCCCCGGTAATTAAGTTTCGTTGTTAATAGTTCGTTGCCAAGCTCGAATTAGTACAAATATCAACAGGTACCCTACCCATCGGCAAGGCTGATTGGGTTAACCTTTCTTTGATGTGTTCACACCGAGTGTAGGTTGATACTGTTTATTCAAGCTCGCTTCCGTGAACTTTAGTGGAAGAATCGCGCCTTTACCCCTAAAAGTAGGTGAGGTCCCAAAACAATATTTTTTAACGAGTATTCTCGTTAAAAAATACGCGTAATATGCGTTAGTTTCTCGTTACAGTTCATTCTTCAAATTAGTTCTAGTGCAGTCTCGTACAATTACTTAACAAGTGACAATTAACTACTGGATCCAAATTGTACGTCTGTTGTGCCATTCATTAAAGACAATTATGAAACTCTGGGGATCTAGAATCGTTTTTAGACGTAGAATAAGCTTGATGGATTGGCAGAGTGGTTTGGTAATCGGATTTCACTACTGCTGTCAGTTTATTGATATTGTTATTTACCTATCCGTCTCATCATGATTGATAGGAATCTTGTATTATTTTTGTTAGGTTAGGAGAATTGGGAGCAGCTTGAAGAGAAAGCTGATACCTACAACCTTGTTATCATCATTCTCAAGCCCTAATTTGACTTTCTCTATTTGGGGTCGGCGCAGCATGTCTTCGTCTTCCATACTATCTACTAGTCTTCATCTCGGTATCTACCTCTTTATAACTTAAGATATCGTGGGTGAGCCTAAGATTAACCGATAAGAATCTGCAGACCTAATTAGTTCGCGAGTTGGCTGTTTAAGTTGCGAAATTCACTGACTGCAGGGGTTAGATAAAATCGGAAACCACGTAAAGGATAATTGAGTTATTGAGCTGTTGGCTTTCCAATTACGACTGTCATGTTTATATTCAATAGTATAGCTATTATTGACCTTCCGACAGCGGTGAGTCATTGTTACTTGAAGATAAACATTATTTATTTACTTGACGTAACTTCGGACTTTTTTGGCGCCAGAAGATCAATTCATAGACGCGTCACTGCTATACAAATGTAATTACGTTGATCAAACAGCTGGGCTATAAATACGAACTAGCGAGTTATGTCTAACAATAAAAATTCACTGTTTCTATTATATTCTCGTACAAGTACACTACGTAAACCCCTTGAGGATTAATGACATGATGATATTATGTATGTTGTGTTTAATCAATTGCAACGATAGATATGAAGCAAAGATTATTTCACAGAAGCGACGCCGTTGTGCAAGAGTTTAATATAATTACCGGGATCAAACGGTTGGGCTATAAATACGAACACGCTAGTATGTAGAACAATAATAATTACGAGATAGGATCACTTACGTAGGTTATTGTTCTTTTCTATACAAGATGGATAGTGAAATGTGTGCTCTTTTGTTAGTAAGCGTACCTACCATACCTGCGGAAGTTGGGTATTCCACAAAATAAATACAGCGCACACACACTTTCAGGATAACCTGGAGTTTACCCTGTATTCGGCAGTACCTTGTTACGGTAGTTAACGATAGGCAGTCGCTCCATGTGAAGTTCTGGTATTAAGCTGCAACCGCTTGTAATAGAAGCCGACCCGCACAATTGAGAAAATGATGGCAATTGCCAAATCTTCGGTTGCAATGTAGCGATGTCTAGAAGTTCAAAATTTTTTCTCGCTTGTCTCTGGAACCTTATTACATAAAATGGTATTTATTCCAGTGAACGGAGAGTACATAACGGCGTGCAAGCACGACGATGCGGTGAACATACTTCGGAATGCGGGCGATATAGTGGTGCTCACTGTCAAACACTACAGGGCCGCCACTCCTTTTTTACAGAAGCAGGGTGAGTGTGGCATACTTTCTGTAGTCAACCAGGTAGCAGACGGGCCATCTTAATTGCAATTTTATTAAAGTCCGACCTTATACAGTTTACAAAGTTATACTGAGTGTTCATCTCCATGTTATTCTCTTTATTTGAATTAGTAAAACCATAGATCTATAATGACGCGTGACCCTAGAGATGTCGGGCGAAGTCGAGCGACGAGCGACGTTGGTGGACATCGCACGCTTCATATGACATCTCCAGCGACACTTGTGAATATTAGATGTAAAAATAAAACCTGTTAAAACTGACCGGCTGCCTTTGAACAGCTACAATAGCTAAATGTTGTTGATGAATTATCAACCTCGAAGACTTTGATTCATGGCTGTGGTTTCACCAACATCTTAAATCATCCAGCGTTCATACTCTAGGTTCTAAGTTTTAGTTATTTGAGCGAGCTTCTTTACACGGAATTCGGAGCTAAAGAATAAATGACGTCTACCAATATTTGATAATAGTTTTAGTGTAGTTTTAGGCATATGAAGAGGTATTTTCTGCAGCAGTTGTTTACTATGATGTTATTTATCGTTTTCAGCGGACGGTGCATCAGATACGGACAGCAGTACTGGCGACGACCATCCTTCTCTTCACAATAAGAATGTAGACGCCAACTGTAACACTGAGAAGAACACCGAACAGACTAACGGTGGCTGGCAGGTATGCTCATTAGAACTCGTAGAAACACTTAGGTATTCTTGGCTTCGCATGAAGGCTGCCCCAGCCGTAAGATTTTGTGATGTCGTCGGGCCATCGAGCTAGGTTTCCGTTACCGTAAACAAAAGTAATGCAAATGATATCTTTAGCTTACCCATTACGTCAGTTAAAGGTACAATTCCGAATGCAGCCGCAGCCACAAACCGCAGCATCTACGGAAGCATTTCGGAATTATGCTTTAAAACAAGTATTACCGTGTCGTTCTCAGAATAAAGATCAAAATAAAATAACTGTCACAGGACTGGTAATGCTCTAAAGTGTTATTTATATATATTTGTTAATGATACAGAGCGCTTGGACGGACGGCGACGAGAACAGTCGGCCGGGCAGCGCGACCGGCTCCGTGCGCGGCTCGCGACCTCCCTCCGTCGCGTCCGACAAGCCGGGCGAGACCAAGGAGTGGCTCGACGTCATATCAGGTATGTGACGATTAAATTGTAGCTGATTCCGTGGTCAAATTGACTTTTTAAAAGTCAACAATTTTTAAACGTCAAAGTCATAACAGAGGAGACATTAAACAATATTTTAGACTTTATTTTCACCCTTGAAAATTGTTCGTAGTTCACACTGTTACACAGGCGTGAGTAACTGAGACGACACTTCCAATAAGACAAACTTGTTCTAACACTCGAACTAAGGCTGCTACTGTAAGGTATAGCTTACAGTAACAGTAAGTAAACCATAAAATTACTGCTTCGTTTCTGATAAACATTTATGTAATTTTGTTACAGTTCCTTTGATGATGGGCTATGTCACAAGATACGTATTAGGAACGGATAAGCTACGGCCCGGAGCGTTTGAGGTATGTTTTATTTTATGGCGTAGGTGCTGATTTAAAAAAGTCTTGGCAATAAATACTTTAGCCAGTTTTATAAATATTGTTATGATATAAGTGTGGCCGCATCTACAACACAACATAAAAACAACAAACCATGTTCGTCATCTAACGTCATCTGGCATCGAGCAAGCAAAGTTGTCCTTGAAATTACGATATAATACAATAAGCCAACAACAAGCATGTGGAGGACCCCTTTGGGCCCGAATGAGGAGCTGCGCGTAACTGTGCGAGCGTGCGCAGGTGCGCGGCGCGCGGCCGCAGCTCACGACGGGCGTGGTGCACGCCGACGAGCCGGCCGCGCTGTCGCACTGGCTCAAGAGTATCTCCGACAACATTGTGGGACTTACCAACCTCCAGGTCAGTACCTACTACGAGCTTCTTTGGGTTAATGCTTTTATATGTGAAGTAGTATTTATTCACAGATCTTAGTAATACCAATCAAACCAACATAACTACAGTTTACTGATGAAATGTCATCATCTGCCTAGCCTTTTCCCAACTACGTTGGGGCCGGCTTCCAGTCTAACCGGATGCGGCGGAATACCATTATTTTACATGGAGCGACCGCTTATCTGACCTCCACAGCCCAGTTAGTACTGGGTAATACGATACCCTTAGTAAAACTGGTTATTAGACTTTCGGGCCACTGATTACCTGTAACGACTGTCAAAGGTCTGCAAATGACACCCGGGATAACGTGCTTAACGTGCTTTCCAAACCACGAAGGAAACTCCGTATATAATAGATGATCACCCGTCCACGGACCAACCTAGGCAAATCGACCCGAGCGGGCTCAGTGACGAAATATGTTAAAATAAAATAATAACATAGTATAGGTGGATTCTCTAATAATAGTAGCACAAATCCACATCTTACTACTATTAAAAATACGAAAGGCTATGACGACATTGATACTAGAGTAGTAAAAGCAGTTTCTCCTCATATAGCTCCCATACTAAGTAACATCAGAAATAATAGTATTCGAAATGGTTCTTTTCCCTCGATCGATTGCCGGGTCGGACAAAAAAAAAATTTTAGAGAAACATCTTTACTTTACCCAGTTTTCTTGCAATTTTACAGTTTCTTGCGGGATAAAAAATTACGTGATATTTGCCAAGACCCCTTCTCTCCCTCGTGAGATTCGGCTTGACGAACGACTATACAACTTTTGTTTCAAAGTGAACCTTGCTGGGCGCTTTTTATTCTAATACCGTTCTCTACTTTAAGATTTTAAACTATCATGGTCACTAACATTATTATAAGTAGAAGACGGGATATTTACCATGTAAATAAAGAACTCAAAGAAAACAATAAACATGGTAAATATCCCGTCTTCTACTTAAAATAATTAAATGACTTTTTGCGAGAGCTCGTAGACCTCCTTAATCCGGCCCTGTCGCAAAATACATTCTTAGCGAACGTCTACTAAGTATAAACTATCTCCCTGCCAAATATAAAGTTTGTAGCACAAAAAAATTGAGGACTATCATACAAACTTGTGAGAGCCCTTAGACCTCCTTAATCCGGCCCCGTCGCAAAATCCGTTCTAAGCGAACGTCTACTAACTATAAACTACCTCCCTGCTAATTATCAAGTTTGTAGCACAAAAAATAATGGACTTTAATACAAACTTGCGAGAGCGAGGAGGTCTTGAGAGAGAGGAGGAGGTCAATTTTACCTAGCATGAGCTAGGTAAAATTGTAAATAAGACCGCACTACTGGCGGCTTATCACGGTTATGTTGCGTCTACTCTGCGGTATAGAATTATATTTTGGTGTAATGCCTCTAATGTTCATGATGTACTAATTGCACAGAAAAAGTGTATTAGAGCTATATGCAAAATAAAATCTACAGAATCATGGAACTTTATTTTTATGAATTATGTATTTTTGTCAAAAACAATATGTACTTGTAAAAATCTGTTGAAAGTTTACGTCGTTCAGATAAACTGCCCACATTGCCTACTAAAACAGAGTTTATGTATAAAAGTGTATTTGCGATGGCACCCAGATTGACAACAAAATACTGAAATAAATTAAAGAGTGTAAAAGCCTCAATGAATTTAAAAACAGAATTTCACAATTATTGATAGACAAAATATATTACTCTGTTAGCGAATTTCTAAATGACAAACTGTTATAATATTGACATTTTATTTATTTATTCTATTTACTTATACATTTACATTAATACTTATACACATCGAGATGTCTCGAATATGTAGTGGTTGTAATACGGAAATACCTAATGCGTTATTCATGGAGTGTTGCAATAAAAATTGCAAAAAAAGCTACGGTCTAGATTGTCTTGGAATAACTATAGATCAAGTCAATGAAGAAGATAAAAGTCAGTGGATATGTCCCAAGTGCCGACCTTCTACGCAACGAGAATACACCTGCTCGAAGAGTGTCAGGGCTGGGGGACAACGTTACTGCCAGCAACAATGTCACACACAGCGAGCCAGTTCATGGGACCATGGGTTTCGTGCTATGAAAACACACTGTGTGCGATACACTGTTTCTAGCACAACTAACGTATTACTTGAGACTACAACTCAACACAACAATACGGGGCAGAATGAATCGGGTACAGTTCCAAGACGTCTCAACTCCGCCGCGATCCGACACTCAACGTCGTCCTCTCCTCGTGTTGGACATCAGGGATCTGTACAAGCACGCAGTGTTGTCTTTAGACATGTAAGTATGTCGCTTGATGGCACCACCGTACACTGGCGCGCTTTCCAATTCATTTTATGTCCGTACTATTGGCCGGATCCGACATATATATATAACATATGGGATACTTTTTCCCGGTGGTGAGATCCTGTGGGATAATTACCGGACCCGGCGCGGGCGAAGTCGCGGGCATAAGCTAGTTTTTAATACGGTTGAAATCATGCGCAGGTTGCACCGCAGTCCGCGCCGCCTTTTTGTTACTAAAAGTTATGAATTAATTGCAGTTATTTTTAAGTTCATAAAACTCGCTTTTGTTGGGCGATATATCAAAGATGGCGGCTACGAAAATTAGCGAATTTTTCGACATGGTTGTAATTTTAATGGATATCGAGACCGTCCTTAACGAATATAGCGTCAAAATTAAAATAAAAGATGGCAGTTACGAAAAAAAGCGAATTTTTGGTCAAGCGTGTCATTTTTATAGTTTGCGAGGGCGTTCTAAACGAATATGGGATCAAAATAATAGATGGCGGTAACAAAAATTGGTGAAATTTCCTTCATGCCTGCCACATGCCACACACATTCATGGTTATCGAGGGCGCTGTTTTCGGAAACATGCAAATTTCGACCAAACACAGGAGATACTAGAGACAAGATGTGGATTTTAACTAATATGATTGGTCGATCCTCGTAAATGTCCTCTCCGCTTTGTTGGAAACCGGGCATTAGTTACTTGAGCTGCCGACATGGCCTGTATATTAAAGGCAGTCTATCCAGCTTCCACTAACGTTAATCTCATTAACCTAACCTAACAGAAGAAGCTGTTAAACTCGTTATTCTATCCAGATGAAGCTGTTCAACCGGCACTTCGGCGTGGGCGAACGCATCGAGTACATGGGCTGGGTGCACGAAGGCGTGGTGCAAGCGCAGCAGCCGTGGCAGACCTACCGCCCCAAGTTCCTGCTGCTCAAGGGAACTGACGTCATGCTGTTCGATGTGCCGCCGGTCAGTACATACATACTATCAGCCTGTAATGGAAACGGACCTCATGGCCACAGGCCTCCCCTCTGAAAGAAGAAGGAGGTTGTAATCCACCATGCGGTTTCAGTGCGGATTCGTAAGTGTCAGTATTTCTTCGAATTATTTCTCAGATGATCTATTCTAAATTCCTGTCTCTTGCAGAATAGGCTCTGCTTAGTGCAGAAAGATTTTGGTCAATTATTTTACTGTTGATAATTAATTTAAACAAAAATGTATATTTTGATAGTAATATTTATAAATTATAATAACTGTTTCCTTTGTTTCCCAGATGAACATAACCGAGCTAGCGAAGTGTCCGGAAACCCTGAAGGTATACCAGACGATGTTTCGCACAGTGAAAGAGAGCGAGACAGTAGACTGGCGCCAGCACTGCTTCCTGGTGCAGAGCTCCGCGCCCGGCCCCGCCGGCGCCAGCGCGGCCGGACCGCGCTACTTCAGCGCGGAGACGCGCCAGGACCTGCTGCGCGTGGAGGCGGCCTGGACGGCCAACATTGTCAACTCCGTCATACGGCTTGGGGTGAGTAGATACTGTCTGCGCTACTTCAGCGCGGAGACGCGCCAGGACCTGCTGCGCGTGGAGGCGGCCTGGACGGCCAACATTGTCAACTCCGTCATACGGCTTGGGGTGAGTAGATACTGTCTGCGCTACTTCAGCGCGGAGACGCGCCAGGACCTGCTGCGCGTGGAGGCGGCCTGGACGGCCAACATTGTCAACTCCGTCATACGGCTTGGGGTGAGTAGATACTGTCTGCGCTACTTCAGCGCGGAGACGCGCCAGGACCTGCTGCGCGTGGAGGCGGCCTGGACGGCCAACATTGTCAACTCCGTCATACGGCTTGGGGTGAGTAGATACTGTCTGCGCTACTTCAGCGCGGAGACGCGCCAGGACCTGCTGCGCGTGGAGGCGGCCTGGACGGCCAACATTGTCAACTCCGTCATACGGCTTGGGGTGAGTAGATACTGTCTGCGCTACTTCAGCGCGGAGACGCGCCAGGACCTGCTGCGCGTGGAGGCGGCCTGGACGGCCAACATTGTCAACTCCGTCATACGGCTTGGGGTGAGTAGATACTGTCTGCGCTACTTCAGCGCGGAGACGCGCCAGGACCTGCTGCGCGTGGAGGCGGCCTGGACGGCCAACATTGTCAACTCCGTCATACGGCTTGGGGTGAGTAGATACTGTCTGCGCTACTTCAGCGCGGAGACGCGCCAGGACCTGCTGCGCGTGGAGGCGGCCTGGACGGCCAACATTGTCAACTCCGTCATACGGCTTGGGGTGAGTAGATACTGTCTGCGCTACTTCAGCGCGGAGACGCGCCAGGACCTGCTGCGCGTGGAGGCGGCCTGGACGGCCAACATTGTCAACTCCGTCATACGGCTTGGGGTGAGTAGATACTGTCTGCGCTACTTCAGCGCGGAGACGCGCCAGGACCTGCTGCGCGTGGAGGCGGCCTGGACGGCCAACATTGTCAACTCCGTCATACGGCTTGGGGTGAGTAGATACTGTCTGCGCTACTTCAGCGCGGAGACGCGCCAGGACCTGCTGCGCGTGGAGGCGGCCTGGACGGCCAACATTGTCAACTCCGTCATACGGCTTGGGGTGAGTAGATACTGTCTGCGCTACTTCAGCGCGGAGACGCGCCAGGACCTGCTGCGCGTGGAGGCGGCCTGGACGGCCAACATTGTCAACTCCGTCATACGGCTTGGGGTGAGTAGATACTGTCTGCGCTACTTCAGCGCGGAGACGCGCCAGGACCTGCTGCGCGTGGAGGCGGCCTGGACGGCCAACATTGTCAACTCCGTCATACGGCTTGGGGTGAGTAGATACTGTCTGCGCTACTTCAGCGCGGAGACGCGCCAGGACCTGCTGCGCGTGGAGGCGGCCTGGACGGCCAACATTGTCAACTCCGTCATACGGCTTGGGGTGAGTAGATACTGTCTGCGCTACTTCAGCGCGGAGACGCGCCAGGACCTGCTGCGCGTGGAGGCGGCCTGGACGGCCAACATTGTCAACTCCGTCATACGGCTTGGGGTGAGTAGATACTGTCTGCGCTACTTCAGCGCGGAGACGCGCCAGGACCTGCTGCGCGTGGAGGCGGCCTGGACGGCCAACATTGTCAACTCCGTCATACGGCTTGGGGTGAGTAGATACTGTCTGCGCTACTTCAGCGCGGAGACGCGCCAGGACCTGCTGCGCGTGGAGGCGGCCTGGACGGCCAACATTGTCAACTCCGTCATACGGCTTGGGGTGAGTAGATACTGTCTGCGCTACTTCAGCGCGGAGACGCGCCAGGACCTGCTGCGCGTGGAGGCGGCCTGGACGGCCAACATTGTCAACTCCGTCATACGGCTTGGGGTGAGTAGATACTGTCTGCGCTACTTCAGCGCGGAGACGCGCCAGGACCTGCTGCGCGTGGAGGCGGCCTGGACGGCCAACATTGTCAACTCCGTCATACGGCTTGGGGTGAGTAGATACTGTCTGCGCTACTTCAGCGCGGAGACGCGCCAGGACCTGCTGCGCGTGGAGGCGGCCTGGACGGCCAACATTGTCAACTCCGTCATACGGCTTGGGGTGAGTAGATACTGTCTGCGCTACTTCAGCGCGGAGACGCGCCAGGACCTGCTGCGCGTGGAGGCGGCCTGGACGGCCAACATTGTCAACTCCGTCATACGGCTTGGGGTGAGTAGATACTGTCTGCGCTACTTCAGCGCGGAGACGCGCCAGGACCTGCTGCGCGTGGAGGCGGCCTGGACGGCCAACATTGTCAACTCCGTCATACGGCTTGGGGTGAGTAGATACTGTCTGCGCTACTTCAGCGCGGAGACGCGCCAGGACCTGCTGCGCGTGGAGGCGGCCTGGACGGCCAACATTGTCAACTCCGTCATACGGCTTGGGGTGAGTAGATACTGTCTGCGCTACTTCAGCGCGGAGACGCGCCAGAACTTCATGAGGGTGCTAGAGTTGTATAAAGTGATGCAACTCTGCGCACCTTCCTGATGTCATGTATGGGGCAATGGAGGACAGTCCTTCGCTATCCAGGATGTCAAATAATATAATATCAAATGTCAATATTCACCAGCAACTTGCTTTGAAGTACAACCTTGTGGAATCAGAAGAACCATACTATAAGTATGCGCCCGACCCAGTTCTCGATAATGGTAATATCACGTTGTATTGGGATCGATCTATCGTCACTGACAGGACTATTGTTGCCAATAAACCTGACATTGTGGTGATAGATCGATTGGAGCATCGCGCAATTATTGTTGATATAACGGTTCGGCATGGCGAGAACCTCGTGAAAGCAGAGAAAGATAAACTATTCAAATATCTAGATCTGGCTCGCGAGGTTGTCGACATGTGGGACGTGAGTACAGCAGTCATTGTGCCGATAGTCGTGTCGGCCAATGGCTTAATAGCCAATAGCCTCGACCAACATCTGAGGAGACTCGCTTGGCAGCTGGATCAAGGGCTTGATTCAGAAAGCAGTACTTCTGGACACGGCGCGTATCGTTAGGAGGTTCCTCTCTCAAGAGCCCTGACCACCGGTATCTTGGACCCTGTTCCCGATACCAGTGGGCTACTATTTTTATATTTTTAAATGTTTTTTTATATTACTTTGTATAGAAATATTTAAAAATGTAAATTATATGTATAAAAAATAAATAAAGGAAAATAATATTTACTTACTTAGACACAACTTTGAACTTATGTTACTGTTAAACATAACAAAGAATGTGCGTCGCAAGCGCCTCTATCGTGCGTATTGCGAACAAATCAATGGCCGACAAGACGCGCCTGCGAGTCAGTGTGCTCTCAAGAAAATTTCGAAATTAAGAGAGCGTTGAACCAAACATCTGATTTCAATCAGATGTTTAGTTCAACACTCAAGGAGGCTGCGACAAGGGTTTTGAGGTTTGTACACCCTTCCTTTTATGCTCCTTGTCGCTTTACCAAGTGTTCCAAATCAATGCGCGTCCATCTTTTTCGCAACACGAGCCAGTTTTTAATTTTGATCGCATTATTTGCTTAATCCGCGTAAACACGACTTAGACGAACGCGATTGCAAAGCGATCCAATTCGATGATCTGCGAATTTAATGCGTTGCGGTGCAACCCGGCGAATCTGTCTACGTGCGCACGAATCGTCCCGAACCAACACCGCCCCGCCACCGTTCAGTGGGCATTGAGCATTTGTAATTATTTGTGTTTTGAGAAACATCCTTGACCAAAAGTGTAAAATGCAATAATAAATAAATATGTTGTACTCACTTGTAGTCCCAGTTACTTTAGCCAAATCCTTTCGCGGTTCGATAATAACCGATTGTGATCATTTTTATTATTTTTGTCCCATAATATAGGACGTTCTTGGATAGCATTCATTTAAATGTCCACTAACGATATTATTTACGACTGTTTAATTTTTTTCGCTCCACGCGGTGACGCTTTGCGTTCGCTTCCAGATCGCTCACGTAGGACGCAACGTTAGAAAAGAGACAATAATCGATCGTTAAAAATCGATACAAACTTTTTGGATCAAGAGAAATTAAAAAGAACGTGACAAAAATATCACTTAGTGCATATTTTATTAAACCTAATAATTATAATAACTCTTAACGATAAAATAATAAAACAATATACTGCCTGGTGCGGATGAGGGACGATCATAACAATTGAATTACGAAAACCGTCACAACTACTACGGAATTAAGTCACAATTAATAGTGTCTTATTAAATAGTTATGTTGTTTATTAACATGTGTGGCCGCACGTACCCGGGCGCGCTACCCGCTAGCGCAGGCGCACGGCCGGGCGCGCGGCGACGGCCTCCAGGCGGCGCTTGAGGTGCGGGTAGGGCGCCAGGCACGACAGGAACGATTTGTGGTCCAGGCTGCAACAAACGAATTCATATCATCATCTTCATATCCTTTTCCCAACTATATTAGGATCGGCTTCCGGCCTAGCCGGATGCGACTGAATACATAGATCGGCTGCCTATCCGATCACACACGCACAATAGGGTAGATGACCAAAAAATCTAATTAGTCCGTCAGATAGATTTCCAAAAAATATTGGACACGTATTTTTTCTTCTTTCACGTAAACAAAAAATTACGACGATACAGTGCGTCGAAAACTCATGTGACGTCAAATTTCGGTACACTTTTTACCGGAAAGTGACGTCACAAGCGACTCATGAGCTTTGATGCGTTTTATCTTCGTCAATTTTTATTGATTTGATAAAAAAAAAAATACGTATCCAATATTTTTCGATAATCTAACGACGGACTAAATGGAATCATATTTTATTAACCCAGGAGATATCCCCATTACGCGACCGTAATAAATGTCACAGTATTAACTGTGACACATCGGTTTATAAATAATAAATTATACCATAATGACTGACCATGACGACACTTTACAAAACTTTTTTTTTTCTAAAAATCGATGTGACATCTTAGCCAACTAATGTCAAGTGACTCTTGTGGACTAACTAGAGTGGAGAAGTCATGAATCCGATAAAGAAATCATGAGCTTGACAAAGCCTTTTTGTACGCAGACCTAATACTAAATGCGTATAATACACGCCAAATTGACTTCGATTGGTCGGCAACTGTAGTTAATCTCTAAAGCGTGACGAAACTTTCCTTTAATATACCCAAAATCAATACGATCGGTCGATGTGACGCTTCGTTGTATTTCATATACATCAAAACCACATAGCAGGAGTGGTTTTTATTTTAATGTTGATCATCACGATCGCCTAACATTAATTCACAAAACTCACATGTAAATCTCTGTAATCTCGAGCGCAATAATGGTAACTGTCCTCGTCTTGCCCGGCGATAGCAAAGCATTCTCGCCAAAGAATGCGCCGTCTCGGAGATGTGCTATCTGTAAGAAGCCAAAGCTACATCGTCCAATAAATATGGAAAAAAAAAAACAAGACGATAACTGGTATTTTGTTGTTCCTCTGTTTCTGTAACTGTCCACTGCGACCACTTGTTGCGCGGCCATCATTTGACTTTTGCATGCGAGTTATAAAACAGTTCAGTTTCTTTCAAGTAGCATCGCGAAAGCATGTCTTTTCATTGGAAGAATGTCAAGTGATTGTGTAGCGTTGTAATAGAGGAGGTAGTTGTAGATGAGGTGCTGGTATAATGGTGCCGAGGAAGATAAAATAAAACGGCAGACAAGTAAAAGTGCCGCCTGTATAGGACCAGTATCACAGAAGGGAGGGAGAGTGTTCACATGATAATTTACATTTTAATGTGGGTTTTAATGTCGTTGCAACATTATTAATTAAAATCTCCAACAGTAATGGTGGAAATGTGCCCGCGTAACGTAATGTATATAACAAACCTCTTTTCCTGTGGCGTCCATAACTGCGACAGTTCCGGACGATATCAGATGAATGGACTCTCCCGGCTGGTTGAACTCTATTATGGTCTAAAAATGACGACAGGATTATTGTAATTTTTTATTTATTTTACCTCTGTATCTTATTAAAAAGAAGATTACTATTACATACCTGGCCAGGCATAAACAAGGCTTGCTGTAAAGTGAATATGATCGAGTTGATGAGCGCGACCGGCAAGTCCTGAAACATGGGCACGTTCATGACGAGGCGCTGACAACAGTGCATGTTGATGTCCTGCTTGATCTGCTCGTTGATCGTGTTGAGAATCGCCTCTTCATGGAAGAAGTGCTCGTTAAACTTGTAGTTTATAAACAATCTAATCTTTCTTTTCAAATACTGCGGCAATCGCATGAATTGCATGTACCCCTCCAACTCTTTCGATTTCCCAATGAAGCTGTACGATTCGTACATTCTGTATATTCCCAAGCGCATTAATCCAGAACACGAATATGTAAGAAAGAAAACACCCATGAGCCCCATCATTGATGACAGCATCAACTCTGGCAGGAAGTGTGTGTCCAGAGGCGAGTAATAACCTGCTCCGATGACCAGGCCGACCACCAAATAGAAGTTTGTGATATACTTCTGAAATAGTGAACCATCGTTCGTCTCGAATTTCGTAATGTGATATCGCCCCATCCACGCCATGAAAGCGTCGCTCCTTTCGTACAAATGATAGCACAGCATCGGCACCTGGTAGTGGATGTAGGTCATCCAGTGAAAGAACATTACGAACATCGCTAATATTTTGAATGCCATGTAATTGATGTAAGACAGTTGAAACTGACCGATGACGTTTGTCCACTGTTCGGACAAAGATATACTTCTTAGCAGCTTGAATACAAACATGATTGTGTGGGATGGATACTCGCAGTCGCTGAAAGGAACTATTAGCTGTAAAGGCAAACAGCCAATAAAATCAAAAATAAAGTTTTCTTTGAGGTAGTGTATTGCAATCTTTTTGGGGTGGAGCATGATGATCTTATGTTCTTTGTCGAGGTAGCCGGTGATGAACTGAGTGCACACATTGAGGAATGCCAACCCGTCCGTTAATAAGATAAACCCGTCGTGAGGAGGCGGGCCTGGAAGCAAAATACAGTAATCGTTAGTTCGACACAGCAACGTTATTATTTTGTCATGACATTCCGACCTTTGATATAATGGCTTAAGGATTCAATGTGGTGTATACTGCAGGCAACGAAGCGGCTGTCCAGGCCAGTCTAGACGAATGCGGGAGAGCTAAACATTAAGGTGATGTTGAATTTAGGCATGCCAGGAACAATTAGCTTACAAATAATGAAAACTTGCACTGGCATGTAAAGGAAAACGGCGAACACGAAGAACAGCTGCATGCAGTCCCAGTAGAACTTGATAGGGCTGTAGGGGTGCCACACGTAGGAGTGCTTGTGCCGCTCGCGCTCCTTGCGCAGGCGCCAGCGGCTGCGCACGAACAGTGCAGAGCCGTGGTGCCACGCGCACGGCAGCACTAGGTTCAGCCACACACAGCGCTGGGGACAAGCAAACTCTTAAAGCTCAACGCAGCTTAGGTAATAAAATGAGCAAGTAAAGAGACACTTGGGACACTCCAGCAAGAGGGTCATGGTCAGCTCGGAAGCACTGCACTGTCATTGGGTGTTGGACGAGTCATTAAAACCCACTTCACCAAATATGTTTGCAGCGGCCTACCTGGGTACGGAAGTGATTGCGACCTTACCATATCGGTCACTGCAGAACACACCCGGGAGGCAAATGTTTTAGTTATTGAATTTAACAATTCATTACAACAGAAACAACTAACCTGCTTTTGGAAAAAGTTGGCAGTTGGCGGCAGATCAGCACATTTGGGTGGTTGCCATATCGTACAAACATGTTTACCGGGCATTTCGTTAGGCTATTTTACAAGAATCATTCACTGTTTATTCTAATGAAATAATTATAGTCTGTTTTATTTTAACGCTGAATCTACATAATGTCAAGTAATGGACAATCCATGACACATCGATATTGAACCATTACAAATTTCATATTTCTATCAAAAAGGTTTAATAGAACACTTGCTATTGATTCATATCGCAATCCTAACTTTCTAACTAATTTAAACAACTTTTTTCAGTTACTATTCCTTTATTTCAATTTAAAATTTCATTCCCTGTACGCAGCACTCAATTTATGTAAATAATACGACTAAAATCAAAAATACAACAATGGATGTTGAAATACTCTAACGAACGACGCGTGAAATCAGCTGTTCACTTCCTGCCTAGCTACAGAGTTCATCGAACTCGTCGTCGCGCTTACCGTGCGTTTTGCCACGGTAACGATTGCGTATGAGGAAATAAAATAATTCAAAGGACATTGGGACCTAAAGTATGGAAAAGTATCCACGGCGAACATTACCGAATTATACCTTATTTTAAAGCCTGAGATGTATAGATATAACAGCGTAAGGCGCTTTATTGTTTATTGTGAGTAATCGGAATATATCCAAGATAATACCCTTCACATAGCCGTCAACCAAGCATTCTGTACATCAAACTAAATAACTTTACCCTAATTTATTGCTGGGAAACGACTTTTTTTTTTTTGGGTGACAAATCACGTTATACGCTAGGACTCGATGGAAAGCACTCAAAGCATTGTGCTGACGGTTGCGATGATCGGGCAATTGGGTCTCGAGGTGGCATTGCACAAGTCCGAGGCCATGTGTTTTCATGGGCCTCGGAATGCGCCACCGTCGGGATCCCTACTGACGGCAGGAGGGGTTTCCATCGGCGTCGGGTCGACGTTGAAGTACTTAGGACTCGTCCTCGACAGCCGGTGGAACTTCGTGGAGCACTTCCGACGTTTGGCTCCCAAACTGGAACGGTCAGGGGCTGCCTTCAAGCGGCTCTTGCCCAACCTGAGGGGTCGAAACGCCTCCTGCCGGAGGCTCTACGCGGGGGTCGTGCGGTCCATGGCCCTTTACGGGGCCCCGGTGTGGGCGCGTTCTTTGAGGCGGCAAGCTGCCCACTACCTGAACGCGACCCAAAAGGTAAAGCCATAAGGCTAATCCAGGGGTACCGCACGATCTCCGGCAAGGCGGCTAGCCTCCTTGCCGGATTGCCGCCATGGGATCTGGAGGCGATAGTCCTCGCACGCCTGCACAAATGGCGCGCGGAGGCACTACGTCGGGGGGAAACTCCGCTGCCGCGGCAAATTGCCGCTCAGCGGACAGACCTCCGGCGTGATCTCAGGGCGACACGGAGAGAGCAACTGTCGCAACCCCGTGCAGGGCACGCCTCCATAGTGGCGATAAGTCCCCTCTTTGAGGAGTGGCTAGAGAGGCGCCACGGCGCCCTCACCTACCGCCTGACGCAGGTCCTCACCGGACACGGTTGTTTCGGGAGGTTCTTGCACCGAATCGGGCGGGAGGAAACGCCCGGGTGTTTCCACTGCGAGGATCGTCTAGAGGACACGGTGGAGCACACCGTGGAGGTCTGCCCCGCTTGGGCGGAACACCGCCGTGTCCTCGCAACGGCGATTGGCGGCGGCGATCTCTCGCGTCCGGCCCTGGTCCAAGCCATGGTCCGGAGCGAGAGGGAATGGGAAGCCGTCACCTCATTCTGCGAAGCAGTCATGCTAGTGAAGGAGGTGGCAGGACGTGAGAGGGAAAGAACCTCACGTCGCAGCCGCCGCGGGATACGCCCTGGGCGTCGGGGGTCACGTGGTGGCTCCCGGCCACCGTAGGCGCGGGCCTGTGGACGGCGAGTTATGGGCCAGCTCGCCGTCTCACCGTCTTATAACGACAGGCCGTGTCGACGGCGCGTTCGTGTTCCACGTGCGCCTCAAAGAGATGTCAGCAAATAAGTAGGGGTCCGCAAGGGCCGATGCCTGCCAGGGCTGCGGGACTGTTCGAAAGAGATACCGAGGCCCTGGAACACAAAGGGCAAAGAAGGAACATGGATGGGTTTTAGTCAGTACAAGTCTGACACTCCCTTCCGCTCCGCCCAGAGTGGGGGGGTCATTTGATGATTTCCCATCCGAAAAAAAAAAAAAAAAAAAGCATTGTGCTGATGGATGGATTGAATAGTACGGGGGTCGTGGAGGTGTGTAAAGTAAAAATCTACTTGAAAAATATGTATTTAAAAAAAAACTTGTGGAAAAGTTGGAACTTTGCCCCCAAATTCTCCGTAACTAGAAGGTTCCCAGGTATGGTCAGGAACAAAAAAAATGATCGCAAAGACGAGGAGAACAAGTGCCTTTCGGCTATGTTAAGGGTCTATTTACGGGGTGTAATTTTATATAATAATAAAATATATTTTTTAAGTTTTAGGATGTTAATATACTTATTGCTTATAGTTTTTATTACTATTTATTAGTCCACAAGTAGATTACGTTGCCTTTATTTGTTTTATAAGAATTATTTGACCTTTAACCTAGATAGATTGATAAAGTAAAACAATATCTATCTAGCGAGATTATAAACTGTCGAAAGATTGTGAAGCGTAGCATATTGATTACAATTTAACGCTTTATTTTTCGGTAGATTAAAATCTATCAAATGGCATGCGACGAATCGCTACTCGCGCGCTGATTGGTTGAATAGCATGTGCCCAGCGCCGCCATTTTATATTTATTAATTATCATAATCTATGACAATGCGCCAACGACTGGACCACAGATAACATTTTTCGTTTAGATGAAATCGATTCATCTTTAAAAAATGTGACAGCGAGTTAGCAAAAAGTGCAAACTATTTCTTGTTGGAGCGATGCTCATTTCTCAACATTCTCATTAGATATTAAAAAAAAAACAACACATATCAGTTTGTGAAGGGCTGTCACTTACACCCTGTATAATATGATAAATGCGAAATAAGTTTGTTTGTTACTTTTTCACGCCTAAACCATTGAACCAATCATCTTGAAATTTTGCATATACTTTGTTAGGGGTACAGAAACGGACATAGGGTGGGTTGGTACCTTTTATCCCGAAAAAAAGTACTGTTCCCGAGGAAAACAAAAATAACGTTCTTATGATAATACCGCCACGTGTCTTTCGAATCATGATTGAATTATATTATTACAAGCAGAGTAGGTACAATCCGAATTGATTGTCAAATTCTAAATTAACACGAGCGAAGCCGCGGCCAAAAGCTGTTACTGCAATAAGACAGACTTATCGAATGATAGTATAATATAGAATACTAGCGGCAGCTAAGGGGTCAAGTACCATCCAATACCAATACCCACTGATGTATTATTAAAAAGCATTAACGTTGACTGCCGATGCCGGTTTACGGGTAGGCTTATCCTGCCTGGGTTTGTTAAGAAGGGTTAATAACTCTTCTTTGTGTAAACTGGTATGAGTTAGATAGAACGAGACGTTCGTAGACATGTGATACCTACATACATACGAGCAACTTGCTTGCTTAGTAGATATAGGTTCCGCTCCTTCTCTCGTAGCGACGATCCCAGGTCCAACAGCGGGAACATTGTTGGCTTACGATGATGTGTTGTTACAGAAGAAGACGTTTACCGTGGTGCACATGGGTCGCGCGGCTGGCCTCACGCTGGACTGGTCGGCCGGGTTCTCGCTCAGCGAGGGCACGCCCGGCGCCAAGCCCGTGTGGGCTTATAGGTAAGCATGACATGTCAGCACGAGATAGCGTATATTACGTATAGTACAAGGATCTTTTTTCGCGTGATTATAGTCAGAACTAGCTTCGCCATCTTGTTTTTTCAATAGAATTCCCACAGTGTACCGACAGCACGCTATGTTATTTAAGCGCCAATCGTTTGGCTCATGGCATGCATTTTATTTAACTTTTAGAAACATTAACATTTTTTCATAACATATATCGTGCTGCTGCAACAATAGTACGCAACATTTCATTCTAATGAATAAAAATAAACTTTTCAACAAAACGAAGTGCACGCCGTCGGTCGTATGCGTTAAGTTAGTTTTATTCCCTAATTCCAATATTTTGTTTTTTAGGTTTTCTCAGCTCCGAGGATCTAGCGATGACGGAAAATCAAAACTAAAATTACACTTCCAGGACTCCGAGACTAAAGTTATTGAAACTAAGGTAACTACTATATCTCTGTTTGCTCTAAAGTTACATAGATTCATGTGTCTCCTATAAATCTTGAGTTTTATGATTGAGTTGAAAAATTAAAATATTGTGTAAGTATTAGATATTATACTGATTTTAATTACCTTTTTTTAGGAGCTAGAATGTCAAATTCTGCAGAGCTTACTGTTCTGCATGCACGCGTTCCTGACGGCTAAGGTAGCGTCGGTCGACCCCGCTTTCCTCGCGTCCATTCAGCAGTCTAATTAGATCCCTAACGCTATATACATAAGGTCGGTTATTACTTACAATGTTATTCGTTTCAGGTTTCTCGGACAACTTATGGAATGTTCAGTTTGATAGTTGTTTTTAAACGTGTTATTTGATTAAATGTGCTATATGAGTGGATTGCATAAGTGCGATTTTCAATTGAAATATTCCAGAAGTTTTCTAAGTAACGACTTGAATTAGTTTGATTGTAGTTACTAGCATTATGTATTTACGATTGTTTAACAACCTTGCCTTGGTTTTCAAGGTGTCTTTGAGTGAAATGGTAATTAGTTACAATATAGTAACGTGCTGTGACAGTGCGATTCTAGTCCTTTCAGTTATTTTACCCCTGAGCCATCGTCACTACGACACTAAATCAACGTGATGTTTGTCAGCGTTGCAATAAGGTTTCTGTTTGATTTTTGTTGTCAGAGGTCACATAACTGAGAATGGACTATATACGGTTTTATAAAAGTTAATAAATAAATGACATCTGTAGAATATTTATAAAACGGACTCTTATTTGAGGAAAGTATTTGTGCTAAAATAGTTTTACTGTACCTAGTTGGACTCTGATTTGTATATACTTTCCTGGTAAATAGTAAGAAGACCAATGAATTTAGGAGTCCGAAATGAAAGAAAGCTGAACCGAATATTTAGTTGCCGCTCGCAGTATAATAATATTAATTATCATTTAGTTTAGATGTAAAACAATTTATATAATACTATTTTAGTTAAAGGCCTAACACTTCTAACCCAAACAGCGAATGTTGAAAGACTAAAAAGTAAATGTAGCACTGTTGTCTCTTGCAAATCTATTTTTGAATCTTACCTCTATCGTTATAAGGGTGAAATTTGTGAAAATGCTAAACATTTTTACAGATACTTCATACCCTCGTCTTCCTGTACATACCTTCTAGAATTTTCCATTATTGCTTGGAGTTTTTAAAAAACACTATTTCAGAAGAACGATTTAATTCATTTCAATTATCAATACGATACGCGTTTTGAAACCAATCCATGCGATTTTTAGATCTATTCACCTAAAGAGCAGAAATAATTATGTCATTTTTATCATGTTACGGTGGTAAGTTATACCTCCCAGCTTGTAATAGGTGTCTAATTCTCCAATATTCCATCTCTAAATAAATTTCTCTCATGAAACTTATGAGTCCTAAAATCTATTAATTTAAGGTTGCCCATTCCGATCCAAAATACCTTAAAAGCTGCATAATATAGAATCACTTTGTTAAATTTTAATATCTCTATGTTAACAATGACGATCGACAAATAACTATGTATAATTATCTCGCTAATTATATCGTAAAATGTCCTCTTAGTGCAGGTTAACAAATACTGCTTAGTCTCCATAATTATCGAGTATTTGCTAGTCTGTAGTAGGCGCCATTATTGTAACTGGAATAATGTCGATCGGCGATTACAAACTAAAATCTTTAGGATCTTTTTACCCATTTTACTGTATCAATTTTAAGGGTAGTTATGGAGAAGTAGAAGTGAATCTGAACTTTATTGATGAGCTATAAATATTTTTTCTTTGTAATCGCCTGTCGAATAGTCTAACATCTTTCGATTTCTAACCTTGAGCGGTAATTACCCCTTAAACATCTGCTCAGAACATAATTATAAAACTCTCATCATAAGTCATCACTTTGTACAAAAGTTTGATTAGTTACTATTAATAAAATTAACTAACATAGAATTCCAATGATTCGCCCAATAACCATCTTCCAAAAATTTAAGTTTTATATAAGGTAATATCAAAACAAAATATTTTTTGGCGAGAATTGGCCACAAGTAAGAGCGGCCCTCACCAATTAAATTCAACGCAATCAACATAACTAAACGGCGTTCATGAACTGTCAGTGTCAATATTTCATTATAATTATGACGCTGGCAGCTCTTGAGCGCAGTTTAGGTGTGGTGATCGACTGTAGGTTCACTGGTGAAATTCGCCTTAAATAAGGTGGTAATTACGATATTAAAATCGACTAAATACTCATTTTAGTATACTCAACACACCAAAGATTTTTAACGTTTGATCGTTCAAACTTGTTAGCGGTAGACATGTGTACGTGATATTTTCTCGAAAGAGGCTATTTAATGACTGAGCATTATGGAAGGCTTTAGCATTGACTTTATATTGATTTGATAGGAGGTAATTGGCATCATCAGTCGCTTTAATAACCGAAATCTTGGGGTGTTTTAAATACATAACAACGAATTTAAATTACAATGTCAATTGTACTATTGTTGTACCATTGTTCTGATTGATTCTGACTCACCAATTCCAATACTTTGGTGGCCACCTCATCTGTTGATATTAATATAACTTCTATGCTAAGTACGTAGAGGTATAAAATTAGAAATTATAAAAATTATAAAACATTTTAAATTGTTTGAAATTGGTAAACTTTTGCGCTTGCTTCATATCATTAAATTTAAGTAAATGAATTATATCGTCGCAACTGATATGTTATCGAAATCATAGATTTTCCTATACAGGGTATTGCTTAGTGGCTGTTTAAGTCTTTAATTCTATTTAAAAAACTCTTAATTATACATTTTATAAATCACACTTATCTTTACTTGATTGAATTTTGAAGTATAACTTCCGTAGTAAAGCATAATCAGGAATATGAAATTGTAAAAAATATTATTTTATGAAATGTTTGTAACAGTACCTAACTTGTACGGCCACTAACTAATCACCACTCTATATAATTTGTTGAAATAAAATGTTATATTTTATCTGTGAAGCTATTTGCCTTGAGGCTCTATTTAAAATAGTGTTTACGTAGATGTATGTATTATTTTAATTGAACAAAATAATTTAGTAAAAATACTGTATATTATATTAATTTATGTAAGAAATCGTCTGGATCACAGTTTTAAATCATTTCATAGAAATACTAAACTGTAAACTTTAATATCATGTTTCGAACGACATCTTACTTCGTTTTTGTATACGAGAGATGATAAAAATGAAAAGATGCCTTGTGCTAAGTGGTTGCTTGGAGAGTTTCTCCATCGAAGAAAACATTATTAATTCACGGCCCAGGGTATACGTGCAAGCTTAGAATCGGCTAGTCTTCGTTAGTCGACAATAATATGTACTGACTAGACTGATATTTTGAAAGGATAAATATCGATAGTTACGTGGTCAACTCTAAACGATATCGATAAGTTACTCGTCGATAGTACGTCGGCTTATATAAAATGCCATGTCCAAAGTAGGGATGTAGTGTAGACAGATTAAGGCCACTCGTAACTACCAGACCATTTTTTATTAAAACACTAATAAGCTGAGATCTATTAACCTTACTTAGATCCTGCTTTCACTTGGACCTGTTCCTGTCTCTATTTTGCACTCGTAGTTTGACAGTTGTGCGACAATGACAACCTAAAAGTACATCCTAAGTAATGTGCACAGATCTCTGCCTAAAATAGTTTGACTTTGTTTAGAATACTTATGAAGTAATTGTTGACGAAGGTGTTCTGCTGAAGAATTTAATTGTTTTATTTGTACATTGTGTAGTTGTTTGTATAAAGCCTTGTGTACTGTCAATTTGTACTAACGTCGATTGTAATTACGGTATTAGGCGGGTGTTGTAATTAGGACTATATCTTTCACATGCTCTTCTCTTATTTCTTGAGTTAGTTCATCAAAATTTTACGACTATTGTACTTTTTTTGCAGAAGTAAAATATTTAGGGCTATGTTAACTTAAGGGAGGCGTAAAACGATTTTTGGAGCTCCCTTTTGTAATATGTAGACTTTGTATTCGACATAGTGGTTTTTAATTGGTAACAAGATGTGTGACAGATATGGACCAATTTTGTATGTATGTAAACAGTATTACACTATAAAATAACTCCAGACGAATATTCTGTTTATTTAATTTTTACATTATCTTAATAAGTGGTACTTACATTCACGTATTCGTTTTGTGAATAAATACAATTAATGTCGGACATTATGTGAAGTAGCTGAATTATTCGGTAATCGAATGTTTTAATAGGCGATTACGCTTACGGCATCGCACGTGCGTACGTGTGTGCGTGCGTGTCTACGTGCGTGCGTGCGTGTTTGTGAGCATACGAGCGTGCGTACTTGTACTTGTTGTATTATGTGTATTATATTTACCGAATACTATACATAACGTGATTTGTCATAATACTCCTCTATTGAGACTAAGTTAACTTTAATTTTCTTAATTTTAGGCTTTTCGATTTTAATTTTAGTAAGTATATTTGTATTTGTTTTTTTATAAGTTAAATATTATCTTTTTTGGTTGCAGCTGCATTGTGAGAATTTATTTTTAAAGTAATTATTGCTTATTTAATTGCTCAGGACACTTTTCATAGTATATCTTCATGAATCTCGACTGTGTTTAACATCACCACAATATTTTTAAATGTAAAATATTCCTTTTTTCACGTAGTTTTATATTAATTGAAAGCATGAGCGTTTACATATTTTACATTCTCATTCTGCTTATTCCTTTCCTTGTAAACTCGTGTGTAATTGTAATTACTGTAACAGATCAATCAATTAGTCAATTTAGAGAAAATACTCAAGACTGAACTTGGATGTTGTGCGAACTCTTTTATTTGAACTCATGCTTCGTACGAGGACCGTTTTGATTGTCTTTACATTTATTAGACAACAAATAAAAATGATAAAGGTGTAATAAATTATTAGGGATTTTTTTTTCTGACAGACCTTGCTTCATGACATATAAATGGCCCATCAACTTTTTTTTACTTAAATTACCTTTCGTGTAGACGGATTATTTTATTTACTTCGTGAGAAAGAGAGTCAATTCGAAAGTCAATCAATAAATGTAATTAAGTTGTTTTGTACAAGTAACTAATTAAGTAAATAAAATAAACCGAATCACGTTTATCAGTGCGCCTTCAAAACGATCCTCTATGTGTTAACTATTTAGTTTAGCTATGAATATTCGATTGTAGCAGTATTTAACAAGTTACGTATAATTAGTTCAAGTAAATTAATGAAAACTAGGCTGAGGTTTATTTTGCAAACTTACTAATGGAACTAGACATTAATACGAATCTCTTTTTATTGTTATCATGCATATTTTCCTTTTAAATGCAAAATATTTGGTAAATAAATTTGCGTAAATAAACCTCAGTATACAGAGTAATGAGAAATGTCGGCGTAGAGTTTGATAAATTTCGGTTATTACGCAGGCGATGTTACTATCAATTGGGCCATCATCTACTGTCACCGGTGTTGGGAAAGACGAATGTCGCTCTAGAGACCCACATCATTAGAATAATATAACAATATTTCCCAACACTAGCTGACGCTAGCTGTTTAACGAGTTAAATGACTTCGTGTGCCACCATCGTTGTTATAAAAATACCTGTATATCGTAATTATTTACTCAAACAGATAGCAAACTTATGATAAAAATTGGTTACAGTCCGCTGTTTTGTTTCTAACATTCGCATAGACGGGACAAGCGATGGTGGCGCAATCTCTATCGTCATCTCACTCAATAACCGCCCGAATATATAAAGGAAATGTACCACGTCTAATTAGGTAGAGGCTAACGCCTAGTTATTTATACCTATTGTTGATTAATGTAACTATATTGTATCCATTAGTAAAATATTAATTCAATTACTACTGTAGTTTCAATTTTATTCGCTTGAAGTAGTTGGAAACCTTTTTACTATTAAATAACTTAAATTCCCCTGTCATAAAGTAAAACACTGAAATCCGACCCAACCCACCCACGCCACGCGTGCTGGGACAGCGACTGCGGAAAAAACAAATGAATGTAATTGCTTCAGCATGCCGAGAGTAATTAATTGCTTCAGCATGCCCAAGTCGCAAGTGGGGACTCGAGTCACCACCTGCGACTTGTAACGCGACTGTACTCACGCGCAAAAAACATACAAAGCGCGCTGTTCCATTGACGCAAGGCGAACGGGGTCAACTTGTGTAAAATGAAGTTGATGCTAATGTTTAATAAGCCTATTTAAATGGAATGCATTTTTGAAGGAATTGTGGAAATAAAACACGTTCTTTATTATAATATTTAATCCAAGCTTGAGGAACAAAGTAAAGCTACACAAGGGGGTTACAAGCGACAAGCTCGGCTCGCCACAAAGACAAACTAACGACGCAATACTAAATGTTCTGTACGAGGTCAACTTAACTTGCTTTAACCATCGTAATATAATATGAATTTGTGTGAGAAATCACTTAAAAATGGTTTCGTAAAGATTTAAAAAATGCAAATATTCTGCGGACTTCGTTGGTGAAGGTAGATAGTTCTGCAAAGTTAGTTTTGTAAGAGCAGTCTGCAGAGCTACATACTATTTCGTAGTAAATGTTGACCTTTTCACAGACGTGGTAAACATGTATAAATTGAATTGTAATAAAACTTCACTTTAGTATTTTAACCTATGAAATAAATGACCTAACCGAAAACCTGATTTACAATCACAAAGCAATCTGACACCAATATCTTTACCAAACAATTAACATAAACTCTGCATAACTACAAATGAACACTAAATATATCAAGCACATAAGTTTGCAGGATCGTATAAAAACAATAATCACAAATAGCTTTGAAAGCAACACCTTCCTAGCACACATAACATCGATATAGTAAACTGTACGATATATTCCACAGATATGAGCTTGTATATAAACGGAAATCTAAAATAGTGGCTTTATAGTACAGAGTAATTTGTGCGTATCTATTACGTGTCTACATAATTATATATTTGTTAGATTATAGTAATAAAGGGACAAGTGATTCTTTGTTGATATAAGTTGGTCACAAAGAGCGCGTATATAAATCCACATTATATGGAGGAACACAGCGGGATATTTCGCTTGCATCATCGTGTTCACAGAAATGTTGGCGTGAATAACAAAAAAAACATGCAATTTTAACAAGTGTTTAAAACGTTTCTATGTTATATAATATTTATTTATTTTATTTTTTTTTCCGGATGGGAAATCATCAAATGACCCCCCCCACTCTGGGCGGAGCGGAAGGGAGTGTCAGACTTGTACTGACTAAAACCCATCCATGTTCCTTCTTTGCCCTTTGTGTTCCAGGGCCACGGTATCTCTTTCGAACAGTCCCGCAATAATATTTATTTATCTACTTATCTTTTACTCAAATCTGTCCAGCACAGTCCCAATTATTACTCTAATCTAATTTCTTAATGACAAATATCTAAACTACGAAGGTTGATTCATTAGTCTAGATGTTGGAAAAATACAAAAGTTCGATAAATCAACAAACTAGGCTACGGAGTTGATTTCCGACGAAATATTGTCTCATCACTTTTATTGTCCTTCACACCGTCCAAATATCTCTTACCAGTAACAATGGAATGGAGTTCTTTTAAACATTGCTCCAGAGATTATTTTTTCATGTTCGCTTTCCTTTCTCGCATTTATTTTTAGTATGGAGTACTAAGATTCAAATCTTTAGATGTGCCCGTGCCTTCTTAAAGTTGCGCGAAAAAGTGTTCACACTGAGTACAGGGAGTTCCCACATCCTGTAAGGAAGGACACAAACGATTTTCAGTGTTACTGAGCAAGGTAACACTGTTTTTGTCAACGAAACAGATCGCGACTATTTTTTTGGGCAAATGTAACGATTTAAATCTTTGGTCGAGAATCTTAGTATACTATTTTTAGTAGGAGATACTTTCTCAAATTAATATACGTAGTACATTATGTATGTAATTGAGATTAATTGATATCTTAGCGCATACAGTACTCCTTGGCAAGAAATTGACAATATCTGAACTTTCGTATGACTTACATAGGTATAAAAATATCTAAAGATTTCAACAGTAGAAATGAGTCTCAAATAAAATTATCTTAGCACACTATCAAAGAAGTAAGCTCCCATAACATTTTAAAATTTAAAATGATAACAATTTAGGACCAGCCTAGATAGGTTCTGAAAGAGAAATTAAAACTACTTAGGTACTTACTTTAAAATTTTGTAGATGATTCCTAATAACGTGTAAGTAGGTATACTTCGTCATATTTCATTGATAATGTGCTAACATTAGTTGTAACTAAAAAATAACAAGTATCCAGCTAGTGTATAATATATATTAGTTAGTAAAGAAACACTCATTAATATCTAATAAATATTTGTCTACAACGATCAACATTCAATAGGGGCCAGTGTATGTACCTACACCGATGCGAGCACTAGACAGTGACGTCGTACTAGTGACGTAAACACCACTAAACATTTAATACACAACCGTTATTTTAGCCTGAAATGCATGGCTTCGATGAAAATCATGTAGGACTAAGGAATTGTTGACAAAACAATCGACTAAAGCAATGTAAATCAAGTTCCAAGCTTGATGTGAAGATGTTCACGGATATTTAGTGGTTAGGTCTTCACTTAATTCCACCTGGTTTTTTTAGCAACGGTAATAAACAATTTTCCTGTTTTCTTTTTACACTATTTAATAAATTCCGTCATTATTTCTATGAAAACTTAACCACTATGTAACCACCAGTAGAAATTTAGAATTATATATATTTTTGCTCATTATCAAAATATTTATTGTCGATAATTACTATAGTCACTATTTCTTTACAAATACGTATGTTTCTAATAATTTTATTACCTATTAACTATGGGTTGGAGTCAAACCTGCTGACTCGGAGAAGATATGCTTTGAACACGACACAATTTAGTCTACCATAGATTTTATTTACCAACAGCAATTATAATCTACAACAGTATACAATATACGCGATACATGTACATTTAAACATGTAAAACTACGATCATATAAACATTAAGAGCTGAACATGCATATTCCACACATGTTCTATATAAAGCCAAATACCAATGCATTTTTATGTTTATTTATAATTCTTTAACGAACTTTGTTTCGTTTGAGACACATCTCTATAAATTAAGCTTCGCTACTACAGAAGTAACTTGGACAGATTAATAGAAATGAAAAGTGCTCGCCTGTTCAAATTATATTGAATACAGAGTCGCTCCATCCCAATTATTAAGATTGGTTCTGAATCAGTACGATAGTACTATGCATTTGTACTAGACTACATTTGAAAATAAGGGTATTGTTTTGTTAATTTTGTAGTAAGTACATAACTATTTTGTCACTCTTTAGGTACCTACTCGGTTTTTTAGATAAGTGATTTTCGTTGATAAAATAATTTTACTTTGTTCCTTATCAGCCTTCGTACTTCAACGCTACCGTAACGTCCGCCCAGTTCACCCAAACAATATCAATAAATATAGATGAGAAGAACAATTTTGTGTCAAAAATAATATTAATAGAAAATTGCAATCATAAAGGCGAGTAGAAAATAAACTTAGCAAATGTACTGAGTACTATAATGCAGAGTTCGTAATGCAGAGATCACAAGTATCATAAGATGTCACAGAACACTAAAGCATGGCCCTAAAATACTAATTTATTTTAGTGTACCTAACCTAACTTACTAACTAATACATCTAGGTTTTAAGAAAACGAGAACAAATTAAATATTTTGTCATTTGGAATAATTTTGATTTTTCTCTCTTCATTCTGTTCTCGTTTTCAAATTACTTTAATTCAGTCACTACATAGAAAAAGATGAGTTCATAAAAATGATTATAAAGACATGATTATTTCTTTCAAATTATATTTGATAGATATTGAGATAAAAATGAGTTGAAACTTATTATCATGACATTAACAAAAATGATAATTTCAATATCTGATATAGTAATTTTATGTATTTATATAATTTTTACTCTCTTTACACTAGTTGAAAGCTCGAGTTGAGAAACAGACTCATAAGAAGTCAACAACCATACTTCCATGTAAACGTACAATATATATATTTAGTACGATGTGAACGAGAACTGTGGCAATTGACAACACATGTGCCATTCTTAGGCCGAAAGTTGATGCTAGTGTAGTGTGTGCCATCGACTATTGTATGTAACACAGTTATTTAGATAAACTCTGCAGTTTTACTAAAGATGTTATTAGTAATAAGATCTTTTACTAGTTTTATTTCTCCTTCATCATGTAAACCAACAAATTACTTTATTGAAGTCATTCATGTCCACATCGCTAACATGTTTACTTCATTCTATACTTATATAAATACACCTATGTTATTTTGAGCATAGCTTTGTGCTATAACCACGTCTTGTTACAGACAGCTGTAGATCGCAGAACATCTAGAGACGATACGAAAAATCAAAACATTACCCATATAAAAGGAACTAAGTATATTTTTCTCCTAAATTTAAAAAATATTTACCACACCTACAACTACTATATCATTCTAATAATATGATGTCTTAAAATCTATTAAAGCTATTTCTCTAATATAGTTACAAGTTTCATTAATTTCAAGGTTTTAAAAAATGACACACTACCTATGTGTAGAAATAATACTAAAACAGAAGTCTCTAATTTGTATATTAACAAAGCTTATACTACGTCTGTAAGTAAATATATTGTCAAAAATTGTTATTGTCAAATATCATTTCTGAATCCTAAATAGACGAAACGCAATATTTTCCACTTGGTACTTTGCCACGAAACAAAAGTATTTAGTCAAAGTATTTACATATATTTCTATAATACTATTACATCATTATATTGTCATTGAATTTCATTAAAAATATTCTTTATTCGTTACGATTTTATCGTATAAAAACCCGATGTTTATAATTTATTGTCTTGAGGAAGAATTTTAGAACAGCATAGATTAACACCTATTTTTTTTTATTAAACATTTGTTGTCTAAATTTTTTTAACCTGCATCCATGTGAATGGGATTTAATTTTATTCTATAAAAGCACTTTCCCCTAAACTAGTAACATCAAACATCAAACAAACATACACTTTAATTCTATAGATGTCCACCTTATTTGTCACTCGTGGCTTTAACTTGTCAAACTGTACCAAACTGTCCACCTGATGTAACGGACTCATGACCACGTATTACAAATAAACATTTCCTCCACTAGTTACTAACACAGAATAGAAATAAAACAACATAAAGAGGACAGTATTAAAAACAATCATCCTAAAAGTCTGCTAAAGCTTTAAGAACACTACATTACTTATAAAAGCAGCTTATATATAAAATTCACATTATTAAAAACAATTTCTTCATATGTATAATATTAATGATATATCTATGTCACTGATAGTGACTGACTACCCCGAGAAAAAGTATCGAGGGGCGCGAGGTGCGCCCAGTCATCATGTAAAGTCAACTTTCAAGTCACGGGTAAACTTGAATACAATATCGACTTGTTCGCTTCATAATAAATGAATTACTATCACAGCTTCAAATAATTTACATCACACGATATACGAGTGATATGTGAAAATATTTAGCCATATTATTGTCATAGTCGAAAGCAATATTTAAGTCAAGTCCCCAAGACATAATATAATTTATGCGCCGAAACCTTCTTGTATATATTTATTGTATATATTTAGATTTTCTTGAAAAATTGACTTACCTACTATATTTTACGATTGTATATAATTGTTTGATTATTGTCATCAATCAGTATTTATTGTCATTATATATATTTATTATCATAATCTTAGTTCTCTGCAAAACGTGCAGAGTCGTGTATTGTCAAGTTCATTTGACATCACTTAAGAATAATAAAACTACCTTATAAACTTTTTGCGTACTTGTTTTCACTACTAAGGTAAACCCAAATATAAATCTAAACAAAGTTATTTCATGTTCACAATATCCTCAAATATATGTATAACGTTTAAAAAATTATTGTATATCCTGGCTAATTCAATTTTCATAAATATATTTGTTGATTTTTTTCTATTCCAAAGTGATGTCTTCAGTATATTCCTTCTTATATGTCTTCTGACTTGGCGTCGTCGTCGTTGTACTGCGCGATCTGCTGCTCTATCCAGGGTATGAACTTGGGCACGTATGCGTACACGCCGGGCAGGCGCGGGTGCGCGCACTTGATGCCCCACGACACGATGCCCCCCACGTACCAGCGCATGGGGTCGTCCGGGTCCTTGCACAGCAGTGGCCCACCTGAGTCGCCCTGGAAATCAAGAGAGGGAGAAATTTTAGCGCATCATTTAGGTATTCGAGAGTCAATGGTAAATACAACAGGTACGCCAAAGGTAACACGAAGAGGAAGGTTACGTACGCACTGACAGGTGGCTTGTTTAGCGTTGCTTGGACAGTAGGGAGTCGCCTAGCGATTAGCGAGGTGAAAGGAACGTTCTAGAATCTTTGCATCCGGCCGCACTGCGCGCTTGGTTCCTTCGCTAATCGCCTAGCGTGCATCGAAGCTACCGTGCGTAGCGTGTATGTCAGTGCGTTCGTAGCTGAAGAGTTTTGATTTAAAGTTTATTGGCTCGCCATTGTACTGTAGACGTGACGACTAAGGGGATGAGTCGAATTTAGGTTAAAATACTGGATAACTTTTTGATAATTCATTATAATAAAGGGGAACCTTACAAAAACTCCGTCTTACCGTTTAAGGTTGCCATGTTTATACATTGAAGTTGTTATCTATACTAATAATATTATAAAGAGGTATTTGTTTGTATGTATGGAGTAACCTCCGGAACTAATGATACAATTTTAAAAATTCTTTCACTGGCTACTTTATTCGCTATTAGCTACATTATTCGTGGGTGCGGCTATACGTTATATTTATATGATGCATATTAAAAGAGCTATCACAATTTTTGCGGACAAAATCGCGGGCGAAGTGCAATTAGTAAATAATACCTAGGTACATAGTTATCTAGGTAAGTGCCAAATATCACTTTCATCAACGTTTAAAGTTCGTGAAACAGGTAGTATGTTTCCGGTAGATAGAACGAAACTTTTAACATGAAATGTAATAAGGAAAAAGTATTTTTGTTGTCCCAAGAATTCAACAGATTTCGTTGGAGAAATTGACTTGTTTTCCTCGAATACGAAGATTGACTCAAATACACTCACGAAAGCTACGTTTCGAGTTTGGTCGTCTTTTAAAGTGTTGTCAATCTTGTAATCATGTTAAAATTTTTTCCGGAGAAACTCTTTTCAATTCAAGTGTCTACGAAAAGAAGAATCAAATCATGAAAAACTCGAGTATTGTTAAGTTTATGCTCATTCCAAATTTAACAAAATTTAGACCGGTGTTTTAGAAACATACAAAGTACTGTACTGTCATCATCTGCCTAGCCTTTTCCCAACTATGTTGGGGTCGGCTTCCAGTCTAACCGGATGCAGCTGAATACCAGTTTTTTTTTTTTTTGAGTACTCTACTGTAAAAACCCTTAGGCTTTGTCCACGCGTAGGGTTGCCCTGAGCCCGTGAGCCCCTGACCCATCTTACTCATTGTCACGCGACCGAAAGTGCTGACTCGTTTCAATTTAATTTTGATCCCGCTTTGACGACGTGTTAAATAATGGTCTGGGTGATCAACAGTTTTATTATATTAGATAACTAGCTTCAGCCCGCGGCTTCGCGTGGCCAACATGAAACAAATTATTTTTTTTTATGTCATAATGGTCTCACTCCCTCTTATTGAATATACGAACTAAAAATATCCCAAACAAAGCTTTAAGGACGAAGTTCTCCTTAACGCTAAACTAATCTCTGAGATGAGAGTAACTGTATAGTTTTAACAGAACTTAAAACGTGTGTGTAAAGATCTAATTAAGAGACAACCAGAAATAGATAATAAATATAATTAATATTGTTTACAACGAAATATTTTAACTACCGCAGTATATCTATGTAAACAATATTTTTTGATTTTTCTTCAGGTGCTAAAATCACCAGGCTGCTCCGGGAGCTTACTCTAGACCTTCACAAATAATATACCCTTCAAACATATCTTTATATATCAGTCAGGACTTTAAATTTATATGTATAGATAAGTTTATATGTATAAATAAAAAATTAAGTATAAATAGTGGGTCTTTATAACTTTATATGAGTTAAATTAAACTTCTAAAAATAACAGTTCATTCAAATTTACAACAGTTTATTTTCCGCACCCGTTGGTAACCTCAAGATGGCAAATTATTATTTTTTTCAGTCCCGTTTCTTGTGCATTTCTTTTAGAGCATTTTTGGAACATGGCTCAGCAATAAACCTAACCTCTCTTAACTCAATCAAGATATCCTGGTTATTAAATACCCGTTCCGGAATCAATGTTGGTTGGTTGTCGGAGAACCTCAATTTGCATCTGACGTTGGCGGTTAAAAAGCGATCAATTGAATCGAACTCACAGGCAGGACAAACTAAAATATTTGTATCAGCGATAACGTCGATGAAAAAGTAAAATAGGTATGTGTGGGACTGACATAAACTACCAAAATGCTAAAATATTATGTGATAAAATTATTGTGGTATTGAAAGTCGATAAAATACGAAATGCGTTTGTCGGTTGTCTAGAATTCTAAATTAAGAAGCCGTTCTTCGCGTTCTGCAACTTCCCACACGTTGCTGAACATGAAGACAGTTGAAAGAAAGTCTATCTAGATGAGTAAGGTCTACTATTTACAAATATATGTGCATTTACGATGTTCTGCAAGCCTATTTCACGAGCCACAAACTAACATCCCCGAGCAACATTATAAAACTACATAAAATCTCCAGCGGGATATTAGCACGCTTCATTGAACCGTTGGAGTGTAGCGTTCATAAAGGAACTCCAATGAATTCGGGCGAGTGGAGTAAATACGAGCTCCTTATTGGACGGCTGAAGCAAAGAGATGTTTATTGTCGTCAACTCACAAACTACTTGCTTATTGGATTTACCTATTGGCTGAACAAATATTTGTTTGGGAGTCGTATTAGAACATTTTTTAGTTTTATTGCTCCACTGACATGTTTTCTTGAGGACTTTATTAGTGTGTCAGCTTTGAAGACAAATTGCTGAAGCAGAAAAGTTTCATTAGTGTTTTTCCCTAGGTTGATATTTATTTTCTGTGGAGCAAAAAATGTGTTTTGCTCCACGTGTCAAGCCGCTTGTGATGACTAAACTCACGTTCCTGTAGATCCACAGTCCCGACGTGAAATCATTCATGCAAGTTCCGCACCTACTACAAAATGCTTTTATCAATGTTACCTGCGCGCGGCGGTGATCGCAGTTTTTTCCACACCGTTTTACTTTCAAAGTTAGAACTTCATAGCGTCTATATGTATATTTTTTCATAATAGGAATGATAAATTAATCTGAATAATTTAGCAATTTAGGAAACATCGTTATTGATTGCATCATGAAAAAGGTTCAAGAAACGAGTTGTTTACCGTTTTTCTATAAACTTGTTTATTGCGAATTTGATGTATTTTTTTTTATTTATCAAGACTAGTTTTATAAAAATCTTAACTTAGAACTATGCCCTAAAAAACCGTTTTCATGGTTTGTCTGAGGTTGCTATTTAATAATTACTTGATGATGCTATTTGATTATTACTTAATTATATTGTCAATATAAAATAATCAAAAGCTTACTTTGATGCTAATAAAACTTCCTGAATAAGTGATGCCTTTGTTCTCATAATAATTCGGATGTCTATAAAACAAGTTGTTAAAATCAAAATCAAAATCAAAGAATTTATTTCTAGTAGGCCAGTTACAGGCACTTTTGAATTGTCGAAACAAAGGCAACAGTAAAATATAGCTACAGTCCCAGTCACAAGGCATAAAAACTGTGAAAGTACTGTAGTTGCCCATTCCCTAACGTAGATCTCTATGGAGAAGAACGGGCAAGAAACTCCATGGACACTCTTTTAAATCAGAATACTTTAACAAAACCTTGGTTACATCATTCATTTTGAGATGGTACATTATGTGAGAACGATGCAGCAAGATGTGTACGTTAAAAGTGTCCATAGTAAAAACAATTCAAAAATTAAATAATTAATTCAAATAAGCCGTGGCAAATAAGAGATGACCAGTCACAACTGACAGCGCCCGTTCAAGAACATGACGGATGTATCAGCACCATTCAACTTAACCATTTTGAAGGGAACTAAATGATCCGACACACGTGCCACCATCAGCGAGACATTTGAGTGAGCATGACATACTCCTAACCGCCAGGGCACATTCAAGTCAAGAAAAGACGCAGGTTTCCAGCGAATGACAGCTTTCTAGTACATAGTACTCACACAATATGGGCTAGGCGGCTATATAATACAAAAGAGATTGAATCTATACAATGCAAAGATAGATATACAATCTTCAGCAGCTCCAACTACTATTTAATGCTATCAATTTAGGCGCCCCTGTTCTTGTGGAGCAGGACCGGCATCGAGCCAAGCATTTTTATCAGTGATATAATCGTCCAACTTGTAATATGCTTTCTTACATAGTGTGCATTTAATGCATGTTTTAAATTTCGTTTCATTCAGTTCAAGAATACTTTGTGGAATTTTATTATAGCATTTCAAACAGTACCCCAGGAAAAATGAGTCTACTTTAGCGAGTCTGAAGCCTGGCTGAACTAATTGTTCTCTATTTCTAGTACTGTAACTGTGTCTGCCACCTCTTTTATTAAAAAGCTGTAGATTTTTTCTTACACACATTATGTTTTCGTAGAAGTATTGACAATGTAGCGTCATGATGTTAATTTCCTTAAACAGTTCCCTTAGAGAATCGCGCCTACGAAGATTATATATGGCTCTGATGGCTCTTTTTTGCAGAATAAATATAGACTCAATGTCTGCAGCTCGTCCCCACATGTAAATGCCATAAGACATAATACTATGAAAGTAACTAAAATAGACCAGTCTAGCGGTATCTACATCAGTATATTGACGGATTTTTCTTATAGCATACGCTGCTGAACTTAGCCGCCCCGCAAGAGATGTTAAATGAGAACCCCATTGTAGCCTTGAATCAAGCGTAATCCCCAGGAAAACCGTTTTATCTACAAATTCAAGTTTCTCTTTATTCAATACTATATCACAATCGCTACTTTTAACATTCGGTAAAGCAAATCTTACGCATTTCGTTTTTTTTTCATTTAACACTAATTTGTTTGCTGTGAACCAATTATGGACCTGAAGTAGGGCACGTATTCACGTCATCTAGATTTTGGGCCCGTCTATTTATCTAAAAAATTAGGGAAATGTCATCAGCGAATAACACCATATTTTGAGGTTGGTTTTTCAATAAATAGGGGAGATCATTTATATATACTAGAAAGAGGAAAGGACCCAATATTGAGCCTTGCGGTACCCCCATTTTTACTTTTAAACCCTGTGAATTAACACCATTTATTTGCACATGTTGATGTCTATCACTCAAATAAGATTTTACCAAACTAAGTTTCCCTAGTCCGTAATGCTCAAGTTTCAAAATTAATGTGTCGTGATTTACGCAATCAAATGCTTTGGAGAGGTCACAAAAAATTCCAATGGCGTCTTGGGACTCTTCCCACGCAGTAAATATGTGCTTTAATAAGGTTACACCGGCGTCAGTTGTACAACGTCCCTTGGTGAAACCATACTGTTGATCGTGTAAGATTCTGTTGGTGTTAAAATGATTGAGCATTTGATTTAGCATTACCTTTTCAAACACTTTGCTAAAAACTGGCAACACGGATACAGGTCTATAATTATTTGTATCTTTACTATCTCCGGATTTAAACAGAGGTATGACTTTACTGTATTTCATTAAGTCCGGGAAAACTCCTTGATCTACACACAAATTAAAATTAAAGCTAAGTATGGTGCTATAGTCTCAACTATGGATGTACAAACTTTGATAGACATTCCCCAAAGATCTTCGGTCAGTTTGACTTTTATTTGCCGGAAAGCTTTAATAACTATCATAGGGTTTATGTGTTTAAATTTAAATTCAGCCGGGCAGTCAGACACATTCGCCTTTAATAAACCAATTGAGACTTCAGGAGAGGAATTAAGAGCCTCCGTAGTTTTTAACGGTATATCGGTAAAGAAATTTACAAACTCATGAGCTACTCCTTAATAGAGCTTTTAGGACCACATGCTGTATCTAATGTGTAGCTAGTGTTACGTATTTTCTTCCTGTTAGTCTCGTTATTTATGACTTTCCAAACTGTCTTAATTTTGTTTTCTGCTGTTTTGATCTTGTTGCAAATGTGCAAGGCTTTGGCAACCTTGCATGTATTTCTAAAAATTTTTAAATACTTAGCAACATACTTGTTAAAAGTTTCAGAGTTTATATAAGGCTTAAGGCCATAAAGCTCAAATAGTCTTTCCCTACTTTTTCTGATACCTCTAGTTGCCCAATCACTTAATATAAATTTAGGGCAAATACATTTTGTCTTCTTTTCAAAAGTTTTGTTAAATTCAGTGTGAACTATTGAAAAGAAATTATCATACAATTGATTTATATTAATATCGTCCATATGATGGCTCATAACACTTAACTTGTTCTGTAGGGAAAAATTATACCCATTTAAATTATTAGTAGTTATAGGTCTAAATTGAATCTGAACTTTTTGCAATGGTATGTTACACCTAAAAGTTACAGTTTGTCCGCTATGGTCAGACGGCAAACAATTTACTATGGTTTTATCTAAGTAATCACAATTGCAGAAAACATTATCTATACAAGTAGCAGAAGATGAAGTGACTCTCGTAGGTTCAATAAAAATGTTAGTCAAGTCAAATGACTTGAAAAGATTTAATAATCGACTGCTATTAGAATTTTCTTCTAAAATATTGATATTGAAATCACCACAAATAATTATAGGTTTATCACTGGCTGCAAGTTTTGCCAGGACATCTTCCATTATTGATTCAAATAAGGAAAAGTTTTGATAGTTTAGGGGTCTGTACACACACACAATTACATGCTTATCTAGCTCAACACAAGACAGTTCGACGCAATGTTCCGCCGAGAGACCTACTATGTCATTACGTTGCTTATATTTAACACAATTTTTCAATAATATTAGGGAACCTCCACGCAGCATAGATTTACGGTTAAAACAGCTACCCACCGCATAGTTCTCATAATTAATAAGCATTTGGTAATCCTTTAGCCAATGTTCAGTAAAACAAATAATATCAAACATACTTCTTTCTAAAAATAATTCAATTTCTAATAATTTGGAAGAAATGCCTTGGATATTTTGGTGGAATAATTGTGTTCTGCTGAGGCCCTTTTTAATATTTAAATAAGTGCAAGAAGGTACCTTGATGTTGGTAGGTTTAACAAAATTGTTAATGGTACCTTCTGTTGTCTCACTTCCTAGTTTAAATTAATATTAATATCTGGAGTGAGCCCCGAGACTCCCGTGCCATCACCAGACAATAAAATCCTATTACTAATATACCCTAATTGAGAATTTTCCATGGTGACACATGGATCCTCCTCAGTACAATTTTTGTAAACATTTATAGCACTAATGCTATATTTATTTAAGGTCGCAGTGTTAATAATATACTAAACTTCGACATACTACTTATGTCTGAGTGAATATTAAAAGCCGAGCTATTTTGTGTCTACATCTAATAGGTAGATACACTTTACCCCGAGTTAGAATCATTAGTATTAATCTTTATAGAATGATTAATTATTATTAAATTCACACACCACACAATACGTATTAACACTATATGGGCCATGTTGTCAGAAATTAAAGATTTAATAATAATAATAATTCAGAAGTTCTAGACAAAGTGAAATTCTTTCAGCGAGAAAAACATCTGTCATGTAAGTTGGTCGACTAGTCTAATAAAAATTGGATGTTTTTAAACGACCTATCTAACGACACTATCTACACCACAGGATTGACAAGACAAAAAAGGCATTTTTATTTTACAATTTTGTCGGCGTGATTAATATGTTCTAAATTACAGCTTTATTGTATAAAGAGTGATTGAACTATGGGGAAACTATAAAGGTTGACTACAGAGCCCTAAAAATGTATTGGATTGACTGATGCTTTTTTTTTTTTTTTTTTTTTTTGGATGGGAAATCATCAAATGACCCCCCCCACTCTGGGCGGAGCGGAAGGGAGTGTCAGACTTGTACTGACTAAAACCCATCCATGTTCCTTCTTTGCCCTTTGTGTTCCAGGGCCACGGTGTCTCTTTCGAACAGTCCCGCAGCTCTGGCAGGCATCGGCCCATGCGGACCCCTACTCGGTTGCTGACATCTCTTTGAGGCGCGCGTGGAACACGAACGCGCCGTCGACACGGCCTGTCGTCATAAGACGGCCGGACGGCGAGCTAGCCCATAACTCGCCGTCCACAGGCCCGCGCCTACGGTGGCCGGGAGCCACCACGTGACCCCCGACGCCCAGGGCGTCTCCCGCGGCGGCTGGGACGTGAGGTTCTTTCCCTCTCACGTCCCGCCACCTCCTTCACTAGCATGACTGCTTCACAGAAGGTGGTGACGGCTTCCCATTCCCTCTCGCTCCGGACCATGGCTTGAACCAGGGCCGGACGCGAGAGATCGCCGCCGCCAATCGCCGCTACAAGGATACGGCGGTGCTCCGCCCAAGCGGGGCAGACCTCTACGGTGTGCTCCACCGTGTCCTCCGGACGATCCTCGCAGTGGAAACACCCGGGCGTTTCCTCCCGCCCGATTCGGTGCAAGAACCTCCCGAAACAACCGTGTCCGGTGAGGATCTGCGTCAGGCGGTAGGTGAGGGCGCCGTGGCGCCTCTCTAGCCACTCCTCAAAGAGGGGACTTATCGCCACTATGGTAGCGTGCCCTGCACGGGGTTGCAACAGTCGCTCTCTCCATGTCGCCATGATATCACGCCGGAGGTCTGTCCGCTGAGCGGCAATTTGCCGCGGCAGCGGAGTTTCCCCCCGACGTAGTGCCTCCGCGCGCCATTCATGCAGGCGCGCGAGGACTATCGCCTCCAGATCCCATGGCGGCAATCCGGCAAGGAGGCTAGCCGCCTCGCCGGAGATCGTGCGGTACCCCCGGATTAGCCTTATGGCTATCACCTTTTGGGGCGCGTTCAGGTAGTGGGCGGCTTGCCGCCTTAAAGAACGCGCCCACACCGGGGCCCCGTAAAGGGCCATGGACCGCACGACCCCCGCGTATAGCCTCCGGCAGGAGGCGTTTGGACCCCTCAGGTTGGGCAAGAGCCGCTTGAAGGCAGCCCCTGTCCGTTCCAGTTTGGGAGCCAAACGTCGGAAGTGCTCCACGAAGTTCCACCGGCTGTCGAGGACGAGTCCTAGGTACTTCAACGTCGACCCGACGCCGATGGAAACCCCTCCTGCCGTCAGTAGGGATCCCGACGGTGGCGCATTCCGAGGCCCATGAAAACACATGGCCTCGGACTTGTGCAATGCCACCTCGAGACCCAATTGCCGGATCCTATCCACGACTATCGCAACCCCGCGTGTCATGTTTTCGGCCGCCGCCTCGTGCGACCTCCCTTGTGCCAGTACCAGCGTGTCGTCAGCGTAGCAAACTACGCTGACGCCGGTAGGGAGGTCGGCGCGCAGCACCCAGTCGTAACCGATGTTCCACAGGGCCGGTCCTAGAACCGATCCCTGTGGAACACCGCACGACATCTCTCGCCGGTTCCATTCTCCGCTCTGACCGGGGTAGATGACGGCCCTATCCGTCAAGTAGTCCCCGACCACACGACGAAGATAGGTTGGCACCCGGTGATACCGGAGTGCCTCCCTAATGCAGCTCCAGGGCATGGAGTTGAAGGCGTTGGCGATGTCAAGAGACACCGCCAAGACGACCCCGCCCCGGGACACCGCGTCCCCCGTCGTGAGGGCTCTCACGCGCATGATGGCGTCCACCGTGGAGCGCCCCTTGCGGAAACCAAACTGGTGTTCCGCAAGATCCGGTCCCATCCCCGCAAGGTGCCCGGCAAGGCGGTTGGCAATGACTCTTTCGAAGAGCTTGCCCACCTCGTCGAGCAACACGATGGGCCGGTATGCGGACGGAGAGTCCGCAGGGCGCCCTGGTTTCCGGATGAGGACCAGCTTCCCCGTCTTCCAACGAAGCGGAAACTGGCCTCTCTCCAAGCATGCGCTTAGGAGCCCTTCCAGTCGGGGCCCGAGAGCCTCGGAGGCCAGGACCCAGGCTTTGCCAGGCAAGCCATCGGGTCCCGGGGCGGTGTTTCTGGCTTTCAGCCTGCGTACCGCCACTCTCAGGTCTACCCCAGTCACCTCCGGAACGTCGTCATCGTCATCGGTGTGGTCCGCTTCCGGCACCGCACGCGGCGGCGGAGCCATAGGCGGGGGAGGATGCTCCCCTCGCGAAGGGAACAGAGCGCTCACCACGTCCTCCACGAGCTCAGGCCGGAGACTCTGCGTTAGCGGGGGGGCCCGGGTGCGGAGTTTGTCCCGCACCATCTTGTAAGGGCGCCCCCACGGATCTCCGTTCAGAGACTCCAGCATCTCCTCGCGGGCCAAATTCTTGGCCCGCCGGACAGCCTCTTGGAGGGCGGTCTTCGCCGCTCTGTACCCCTCGTACAGCTCCGCCTCAATGGCTGCCGCATCCGGAGGGCGGATGCGGAGCCTGCGATGCCTGGCGTACAGGCGCCGCGCGGCAACGCACGCCTTGCGCAGAGACGTCAGCTCTCGCGACCACCAGTACACCTGACGCTGGGCGCTTCCTGGCCGAACTCGGGGCATTGCCACGTCGCAAATCTCGGACATGGCCTCCTGGAACCAACCCGCCTCGTTGTTGATGTCGGCAGGCCTGACTGGTGATGACACCCAGGCCTGCACGATCGAGGCTTCCAGGAGGAGCTCCCGGTCCAGCTGCTTCAGCGCCCATCGCGGACCACTCGGGGCCTGTAGGACCGGCACGCTTGAGGACTGGGTGGAGACGTCGAACCGGATGTACCGGTGGTCGGAATAGGTCTCCACCCCCTCCATGACGCGCCAGTCAACGACACGCGGCGACAGAGCGGGGCTGGCGAGCGAGATGTCCACCACCGACTCGCCCCGCATCCGCACGCACGTGGGGACAGAACCCCGATTTAGGACGACCAGGCCTGTCTCCAGAGCCCAGTCCTCCACCATTCTACCCCGCACGTCCGTGTAACGAGAACCCCAAGCCAAGTTCTTGGCATTGAAGTCCCCGAGCACAAGCACGGGGAGGGAATGGCTTCCGATGACGACACTCAACTCCGTGAGGGAGTTGTGGAACTCGGCGAGAGTTCGGCTCGGGGAGAAGTAGACTCCCACTACAACGATCTCCCCGAACCGTGCCGCTACGCACCCCTGGCCCTTCCTGACACTCTCAAGGGTCGGGGTACCGGCGGCGACCGACGTAATTATGGTCACTGAGCCTCTAAGGTCCTCAACCCAGTCATCCCTGGGCGGGACAAAGTACGGCTCAGCGACCACGGCGATGTTAATCGACCACTGCGCCATGCTCTGGAGCAACAGATCCTGAGCGCAGGCGCAGTGGTTGATGTTCGCCTGGAGAAGGCGTAATGGGGCCGTTACTGGCACTCCATTTCAGCCCCCTCCCGGGCCCCCTGCGAGGGCCCCGCTGCGGAAGTTGCAGCAGTAGCGGCAGCGGCGGCGACAGTGGCGGCGGCTGCGGTGGTGGCGACGGTGGGGGTTTTGGCGGTGGTGGCGGAGGGCCTTCCCTTGCCCCTGGCCTTGGCGGGAGTACCGCAGGACTTGCTCCCTGCCCGGTGATCGGCCGGCTTGCCAGATGCCGCACATGCGGCGCAGCGCGGCGCGGCGGAGCAAGCCGCGGCCATGTGACCAGGCTGGCCGCAGCGGAAGCACAGGCCGCTGCGGTCCACCTCCGAGGTGCACCGGACCGACACGTGGTGCCCCACATGGCAGCGGAAGCACCTCAGAGGTCTGGGTTCCAGCAGCTTCACCTGCGCCGAAACCCAGCCCACCAAGAGCCTTCGGCCCTCCACAATGACTTTCGCCGCTGTCACAGGGCAGCTTACCGTTATGGTTCGCATGCCCGACAGGTCCGGACGTAAGGTGCCTGCCTTGACTTGCTCGGCAGGGCACCCACCGGTCCTGGTGACGGCGGCCACCACCTCCTTCTCGGTCACCGAGTCGTCCAGACCCAGTATGCGCAGGTCTGCGCATTTGACGGGCCTGGACACTCGGGCCTCGTCCGCATTTAGGGACGCTCTAAGCTTTTCAGCCAGAGCGTCAGCGGACGAGCCACGGGTTTCGCCAGGGATCTCCAGCACTCGAGCCCCTGTTGCGGTGACTCTAAGCCGGAGGCCCCCGGTGATCCCGAGCTCTCCGAGATCCACCGTCGCTTTCGCCTTAGCGAGCACGTCGCGGTAGGTCACGCCCCTCTTTTCCGCGTCCGGCTGTAGTGTAATCACTACAGCTGCGGTCTTTGGGGTACTGAGCCTAACCGCGACGCCCCGCTCCTTTTGCCGGCGTTTCTGCTCCTGCCTCCTGGCCTTTTTGGCCGCCGATCGCTCCCTCGCTTTTTCTCCGGCCACCTGCCACCCGGTCTCGGCCGCGGAAGGCTTAGGGGGCGGGGGGGGCGGCGATAGCGGCTGTCTCGCGGCTGGCGCTGGCATATTCGCCGCCTTGCCCTTCTTTTGGGCCGCCGCCTTGCCCTGTTTCAGAGCCGCCGCCTTCCTAACCGGAGCCGGTTTCGTCGGGGCCGACATAACCCTGCCGGGGGGCTGGCTGGACGGCCCCGGTGCGGATGCCGCAGCAGACGCATATGAGGCCGCCGTCGGGCCCGGGGGCGCCTTGTTTGCCGCTAGGGGGGGGGCGCAGGACAATGCCCTCCAGGACGGAGAACCGCGCCTGGAAGGCAGCTAGCTCCTGCCGAACCAGATTCAGAACCTGGTTCTCCACCGGCACGGACTGGCTTGGATGCTTCTGGCCCCCATTTTGGGGCGCCTCGCGAGAGCCGGACTCGCGCAGACTGGCCAGGTCTGCTCGGAGCTTCATATTCTCCTCTTTGAGAAGCTCCGTGGCGGCCGTCAGTCGAGCGACCTCCGCCCTCAGCTTGGCCACGCCGTCTGGCGGGGGCCCAACAAATCTGGCCTCCGCTGCCGCCATAATGGAGGCGACCGCTGCAGATTGACTTATGCTCCGAAAAGATTATTTCAATCTTATTGAAAATTGTTGTAGAAACACAGAAACCTTTGAAAATGATGTTTACTTTTAAAGGTCCTAGAAATCATCATCTTTTCTTTACTAAATAACTTTTAAGTAGGTATGGATTGTGTTTGATAATAATTATAGGTACTTCTGTCGAAAAATAGTTAAGTATAAGTTCAACAATCAATATCAAGAATTATTCGTCCGTTTATAATTTAGTTAGTGTGTTAGTAAGTACCTGTTATTTATAGGTTTTGGATCAACAGATTGAACGTAATCTTATATTATGTTCAAGCAAATCAATTGTATTGTATTGATTATTGGCCTACAACATGTTAGGGCACGTGTTCCGGATTATCTATCGAGACACGTTCAAGATCTTTCAAGGTTCCATTTTAGTTAGTAAAGTACTTCCATAATTCGCAAGGGGTACGTACCTATTCTATCAATTTTATGTAGGGGTTTGTTTGCTTTAATTTGAGTTTATGCTCATTTCATATGGCTCTTGTTATCAGGGAAAAGATTTGGAAATAATGTCATGTCACATCTATGGTTATGTAGAAGTGAATATACTAATTGATGTCCAAACACACCTGACAGGCATCCTTTCCTCCCTCAGGGTAACCGGCACAGATCATGCCCTCCGTAACGTTAAGATCTCGGTGCTCCAGCCACTGGTTGCACAGGTCCCGGTTGAGGACTGGTACCTCCACCTCGTTCACGGCTGGCTCGTATTCTGATACTGTAGGCAAACAATCATAATTAATGGAGACAGTCCGCTGCTGTTAACACGGGCATACATTATCAAGTTTTAGAAACAAGTTCAGCTTTGTAGAGAGTTGCCTCAGACGGTCATGCATAAGATCGACATCAACCTATCTCAGGGGGTTTGGAGTCCGTTTTTTTAAATAACCTAAACGTAATTGACACGTGCTTTGGATTAGACATGTTTTCGTTTCTATCTTGTTCTTACTTTTCGTTTGACATTTGTCGAACAGAATCAAAGTAACAGCAGTGAATCAAATAACTTTAATTGTAATTAGCCAAAGGTCGTGCTGAGTAACGTTTATAGATCACGTCCTTAAACTCTAGGTCCTCCTACTAAGTTTACGAAGTAAAAACAAACAGAAGAGTTTCGAATTTTGTTTACAAAACTGATTGATACTAAAGCCACGCTCAAACACCGTGTACACGGATCCTAGAACCTACCTTCTTAAAAAATCACAGCTTTTATTATTAAGTATAAAAGCGAAAAATTCCATGCTACGTTTTTTTTTGTGAAACTAGATGATTGATGAAAGTTGACACGCAGGTAAAGCAAACAAATTGACTTACATTCCTTATCGTCGCGCTTCCCCCAGCCGATGACAGTGCAGAGCGTGCCCGGCTTCAGGACGCGGTTGGCAGGCGGCAGACACACCGGGGACACCTGCTCGTGGTAGCGTACGCGGACTGATAGCTGTGCAGGATGAGGCGAAAGTCAATGTTAAGTTACGTACAGAAGTAAGGTTCGAAAAAGAAAGAAAGAGTTCGAAAGAGGTACGGTAAATGAATACATATATCAATACTATCATTACCTAATTCTGAAAACGGGATATTTACCATGTTTACTATTTCTACATGTTTATTTTTGTTCAGTATAAACGGTGTAACAAGACCCTTAACGAAGCCAAAAGGCACTTGTCCTTCCCGTCATTGCGATCATTCTTTTGTTCTAGACCATACCTGGGAACCTTCTAGTTACGGAGATATTGGAAAATTGGGGGGTCAAAGTGCGTCCACAAGTTTGTTTTTTTAAATACATGTTTTTAATATAAGAACTTTACTTTAAACACCTCCACGACCTTCGTCATCAGCACAATGTTTTGAGTGCGTTACTTTGAATCCTACCGTAACACGTGATTTTTCACCCCAAAAAAAAAAGTCGTTTCCCAGCAATAATTTTTGCGTCAAATTACGTAGTTTGATGTACATAATGCTTGATTGACGGCTTCGTGAAGGGTCCGTTTACACCCTGTATAATATAGGTATGGGTTATGATCTTACTATGTGCGTACTACTTAATTTTAATTTTTTAAGACATTACTATTAAATATTTCGGTAAACTTTAGTCCGAAGCAGATAGTTACGTCGACCGTCAGACTTAGTCGCTTTTTAGAAGTGCGATACAGCAACTGGCGGAACCGAAACAGATGAAAAATATCTACACAATAATACCATAACGGCACGTCACAAACCATTAAGAGCGTTAACGACTTACGGCATTTCATACAAACTTTCAAGTCCCTTTTTGTCGAAATGACGGCAGAAAGTTGACAGAGAACATTTTCGAAAAATAGTGTTATAGCTAAATTAGACCGATTTTAAATTTTTCATAGAAACAGAAATTCAAATAATTTTGTGGACTAGGCTCCTGAAATATATATGTATCTATCAGAGTCTGGTGGAGCCACGTCTGCAATCTATCCTTACCAGGTTGGAAAAACTTTTATGAAGTCGCAAAAACACTGATCTCGACATTTTAAAAGTAGCAGGTTCTTTGAGATTGTCATTTTAAAATGTTCAGTTACATCTATTATTAAATCAAAATCATTATTTATTTGTCAGAACATGGTCGGTATGTATATTATATGGTCTTGAGTTAATGTATCTCATCACATTCTACCACATGGGCGTACAACTGTTAAATATACACTGGTGATTAATTATCATATTTTTTTAAAATTATAATTAAAATTCAAAAAAGATCATATTGTATTGTATAACGGGCTGGTGTCCGCAACTCCACGTCAAAGCGCGTATTTTGCGTGGAACTTAGACATATTAGATCATAATAGACCGAAGATTTAAAATATTATATTATGGAACAAAAATAAAAAAAAAAGGTAAATATTAAAAAAAAAGCTCAAACCTGAAACAAGGCGATATCATTATCGTGGGCGATGCCGGAGTTGTACTGCGGGTGCGGGGCCACGCGCTTGACCTTGACCTTCTGTCCGTAGTAGGCGTGCGAGCGACGCCGCGTGATGCCCAGCTGTATTGTCCAGCCGTTCACGTCCGTGTGGCTACAAGGGTTAATGGAATGTAGACAGGTCGGGAATGTTTAGGGAGTGGTTACATTCGTCGACGCGGAATAGGCTTGAAATGGTCAGAAACAGTTTTATGTCCATGTGAAAACTTTGCCATTGCAGCGCACTAGTCACTTTTATTGCATATAGACCTTTTTGACTGGCACAACCCGATTCCACTTCGATAAGTGTGGTCACTATCAAGTCAACTTAGTAATGCGTAAACGTCTGTTCATTGGAGCAGAATAATAACCTCGTTGTAATGTCACTTGACCCGACTGTTATTGTCCTATTGGTCAACGAATCACAACAAGTCAAACGGGCACGGACATTGGGGACTGACTGCGGACACCGGACTCTGAAAGATTCTGTAGTATTTGTATGAAGGTGTCCGTGTTCGGAGCCGCGTTCATAAATTGTCGTAGTAGTTTGATCGAACCTTTACCGATCAGGCCCTAATAAATCAAGTGAAAGGTTATTTCACGGACAAGAAGCAATCATTTCCCTGGAAGATCTGCTTGGTTTCACCTCAGAAAAAAACGCCATTATACTCACTTCCCAACACAATGCGCGGCCGTCAGCACCCACTGGTCGGCGATGAGCACGCCAGCGCAGTAGAACACCTCCTCAGGTCCTCCGAGGATAGCCGCCAAGAACGGCCAGTCGCCCGGCGATGCCTCCACGCCACCCACGATGCGCTTCGTTGCTACGCCTATCGTACGCCGTTTGCCGCATTCTGGGGGCGACAGTGCACGGTGAGGTAGGGAAAATGATATTGACATAACATAACATCACGGCAGTAATCCCCGAAGGGCTAGGTTAGGTGAGATGTATCTAATAGTACACCCACATTTTGTCAGTTACGTTTAAGTCCCATGAAATAGGGGGCGAGCCTGTTGCCATCAACCGGGCACAAATCCAGATTTCGTGGCTGCTACTGAGAAATTCCTGACGGATAAACCCAATAACAATTTGCCCGACCCGGAAACGAACTCGGGGCCTCATGCTCAGCAGTCTTAAATGCAACCACTACACCAACGAGGCAGTGAAAATGATAATTAACATACTTATAAAACTAATAACATCATGCCTGTGCAGGTAATCCTCGAAGGCACAGATGTTTGAAATTCTATATGAAATAAGCGGTACCTTTGTGCTCTTTTGTCTGTATGTTATTTCCTGTACATATGTGTTTTGAGTGTACATAATTAAATAAATAAATGTTTCCTATACATTACTCATAATTCCAAATGGAAATATCAAATAACACTGCTCGACGTGGGAATCGAACTCTGTATAAAGAAACATTATGTAACAACATTATGTAGAAATCTACAAACATTATATAATCTGCCTGTAAAATTCACGATTTTGGATTGTTGGGATTAAGTCTTTCCTGTTGGAGAGGGTACACAACGGTATGATACGGGTTGCTAAATATTATACCGTATCTAGTGAGGTTCTAATAGATAGAACTGCTAAAAAACTGTAAATAATTCCAAAACCTCTAAACCTCTAAAAATAATTCATAAACAAAAGTCTTTAAAACAAAGCTTAGTTAAACAAAATTGTGGCCGCTATAATATCTTTGCGAATATTTTTCCAAGCCAACAGTTGTGAACACAAAGTAAGCAAGTAAATATTAATTCTATTGTAATTTCTGCTTGTTCGTACAAACGCTGGGAAAGCAAAAATTAAACTTGTAAAGCTGAACTTCGCTATTCAACCCGCTTGACGTCCGGCGCTCTCTAAATAGAAATTTAAGTAAAACCCTTTTACCGAGACTGATAAACAAATTTTTTCGACTGTTCAAGTGAAAATACTTAGCGGATTTATTTGATTTATCTTGTAAATTGTTCAATTTGTGAGTCTCGCCTAGACGTTTCGTTTTGGCAACTCAACGACTTGTCCAAAATCCATTTTTTATTACTTCCATCACAGAAGGTATGTTGTGTTCATCCATACTCGTTTTATAAACTGCTACTATTTCTCTATCTAGTTTAAAATTCTCTCTCTATCTAGTATAAAATTCTCTCTCCATCTAGTAAAAAAAAATTTTCTTTGAGAAGTTGTTTGTTATCATGAGTACAATCACGTGTATAAGTATCTGCCACTAATTACCTAATTACCTAATTACCTTATATACTACGTATGGAGCAAATAAACTAAATTCAGTAATCGGAAATATTAATTTCAAGTCCCGCCTTAAGTTCATCCCAGGCACCGGCGGTACCCACCTGGCGTGTCCTCACAAAAACATAATTAAAGTTTAGGCAATCGTGTCGCGCCCACAATTATGAACAGCAGATTACCGACAGTCTTTTCGTGTTTCTAGCCTTTTGTAATTAATGTTTTTTTTGACGTTTCATTACGAACGCTGGTTTTTGTTGAAGATTGCGTATTGTACCTCAACGTAACTATTTATTAATGTTTTGTAAAGAAAATGTTTTCTTCTCTTGTATTTATTTCTATGATCATGTACTCTACTTTGTAAAAGCAAATTAAGGAGCATATTCTTGCCACTAACGAGTTGATAGACACTTGTACTTGTCGGAGTGAACCCAGTTTTGATGCTCTCCAGCCTGAGGCAACGGAGGACCCGTCCCAAGCTATGAGTGCTCAGGATGGTATCATCATCAACCAAGATATAATACCTGACATTACACTTCATGTTTCACAAGTAGTACAGCCTGAGATTGGTAATTTTGTCTCACCTAATAGTCATGATTGTAATCATTCAGTCATGTTCTCTGACAGTATTGGTAGAGGGCTAGGTAAATTAATTAGTAATAACCTGAGTTATTGTACCCAAAACAATTGTATGCCAGGGTCAACCTACAAACAAATTATGGCATCAGTAACTAAAACTGTTTGTGATCCTAATACCACCATTACTATACGTGTTGGTAATAGTTCTAAGATTAAAAAGGAAGACATCACTGACTGGGTATCAGAGTTGTTAAAGTTAAATTGTAATAAAATCATATTGTGTGCTTTTCCATATTTTGAAAATGTATCTAATAGAAAAAACAATTATATACACATGTTAAATAAACATGTACATGTTTTAGTAGGTCACTATAGTGACAAACTTATATATCTTGATATCAACACTTTTGTTGATAAACTTCAGTCGACTCGGGGTAAAGTGTATCTACCTATTAGATGTAGACACAAAATAGCTCGGCTATTAGCTTTTAATATTCACTCAGACATAAGTAGTATGTCGAAGTTTAGTTATATTATTAACACTGCGACCTTAAATAAATATAGCATTAGTGCTATAAATGTTTACAAAAATTGTACTGAGGAGGATCCATGTGTCACCATGGAAAATTCTCAATTAGGGTATATTAGTAATAGGATTTTATTGTCTGGTGATGGCACGGGAGTCTCGGGGCTCACTCCAGATATTAATATTAATTTAAACTAGGAAGTGAGACAACAGAAGGTACCATTAACAATTTTGTTAAACCTACCAACATCAAGGTACCTTCTTGCACTCATTTAAATATTAAAAATGGGCCTCAGCAGAACACCTTAAAATTATTCCACCAAAATATCCAAGGCATTTCTTCCAAATTATTAGAAATTGAATTATTTTTAGAAAGAAGTATGTTTGATATTATTTGTTTTACTGAACATTGGCTAAAGGATTACCAAATGCTTATTAATTATGAGAACTATGCGGTGGGTAGCTGTTTTAACCGTAAATCTATGCTGCGTGGAGGTTCCCTAATATTATTGAAAAATTGTGTTAAATATAAGCAACGTAATGACATAGTAGGTCTCTCGGCAGAACATTGCGTCGAACTGTCTTATGTTGAGCTAGATAAGCATGTAATTGTGTGTGTGTACAGACTCCCAAACTATCAAAACTTTTCCTTATTTGAATCAATAATGGAAGATGTCCTGGCAAAACTTGCAGCCAGTGATAAACCTATAATTATTTGTGGTGATTTCAATATCAATATTTTGGAAGAAAACTCTAATAGCAGTCGATTATTAAATCTTTTCAAGTCATTTGACTTGACTAACATTTTTATTGAACCTACGAGAGTCACTTCATCTTCTGCTACTTGTATAGATAATGTTTTCTGCAATTGTGATTACTTAGATAAAGCCATAGTAAATTGTTTGCCGTCTGACCATAGCGGACAAACTGTAACTTTTAGGTGTAACATACCATTGCAAAGAGTTCAGATTCAATTTAGACCTATAACTACTAATAATTTAAAGAGGTATAATATTTCCCTACAGAACAAGTTAAGTGTTATGAGCCATCATATGGACGATATTAATATAAATCAATTGTATGATAATTTCTTTTCAATTGTTCACACTGAATTTAACAAAACTTTTGAAAAGAAGACAAAATGTATTTGCCCTAAATTTATATTTAGTGATTGGGCAACTAGAGGTATCAGAAAAAGTAGGGAAAGACTATTTGAGCTTTATGGCCTTAAGCCTTATATAAACTCGGAAACTTTTAACAAGTATGTTGCTAAGTATTCAAAAATTTTTAGAAATACATGCAAGGTTGCCAAAGCCTTGCACATTAGCAACAAGATCAAAACAGCAGAAAACAAAATTAAGACAGTTTGGAAAGTCATAAATAACGAGACTAACAGGAAGAAAATACGTAACACTAGCTACACATTAGATACAGCATGTGGTCCTAAAAGCTCTATTAAGGAGTAGCTCATGAGTTTGTAAATTTCTTTACCGATATACCGTTAAAAACTACGGAGGCTCTTAATTCCTCTCCTGAAGTCTCAATTGGTTTATTAAAGGCGAATGTGTCTGACTGCCCGGCTGAATTTAAATTTAAACACATAAACCCTATGATAGTTATTAAAGCTTTCCGGCAAATAAAAGTCAAACTGACCGAAGATCTTTGGGGAATGTCTATCAAAGTTTGTACATCCATAGTTGAGACTATAGCACCATACTTAGCTTTAATTTTTAATTTGTGTGTAGATCAAGGAGTTTTCCCGGACTTAATGAAATACAGTAAAGTCATACCTCTGTTTAAATCCGGAGATAGTAAAGATACAAATAATTATAGACCTGTATCCGTGTTGCCAGTTTTTAGCAAAGTGTTTGAAAAGGTAATGCTAAATCAAATGCTCAATCATTTTAACACCAACAGAATCTTACACGATCAACAGTATGGTTTCACCAAGGAACGTTGTACAACTGACGCCGGTGTAACTTTATTAAAGCACATATTTACTGCGTGGGAAGAGTCCCAAGATGCCATTGGAATTTTTTGTGACCTCTCCAAAGCATTTGATTGCGTAAATCACGACACATTACTTTTGAAACTTGAGCATTACGGACTAGGGAAACTTAGTTTGGTAAAATCTTATTTGAGTGATAGACACCAACATGTGCAAATAAATGGTGTTAATTCACAGGGTTTAAAAGTAAAAATGGGGGTACCGCAAGGCTCAATATTGGGTCCTTTCCTCTTTCTAGTATATATAAATGATCTCCCCTATTTATTGAAAAACCAACCTCAAAATATGGTGTTATTCGCTGATGACATTTCCCTAATTTTTAAGATAAATAGACGGGCCCAAAATCTAGATGACGTGAATAATGCCCTATTTCAGGCCCATAATTGGTTCACAGCAAACAATTTAGTGTTAAATGAAAAAGAAACGAAATGCGTAAGATTTGCTTTACCGAATATTAAAAGTAGCGATTGTGATATAGTATTGAATAAAGAGAAACTTGAATTTGTAGATAAAACGGTTTTCCTGCGGATTACGCTTGATTCAAGGCTACAATGGGGTTCTCATTTAACATCTCTTGCGGGGCGGCTAAGTTCAGCAGCGTATGCTATAAGAAAAATCCGTCAATATACTGATGTAGATACCGCTAGACTGGTCTATTTTAGTTACTTTCATAGTATTATGTCTTATGACATTTTAATGTGGGGACGGGCTGCAGACATTGAGTCTATATTTATTCTGCAAAAAAGAGCCATCAGAGCCATATATAATCTTCGTAGGCGCGATTCTCTAAGGGAACTGTTTAAGGAAATTAACATCATGACGCTACATTGTCAATACATCTACGAAAACATAATGTATGTAAGAAAAAATCTACATCTTTTTAATAAAAGAGGTGACAGACACAGTTACGGTACTAGAAATAGAGACCAATTAGTTCAGCCAGGTTTCAGACTCGCTAAAGTAGACTTATCTTTCATGGGGTACGGTTTGAGATGCTATAATAATAAGTATTCTTGAACTGAATGAAACGAAATTTAAAACATGCATTAAACGCACACTATGTAAGAAAGCATATTACAAGTTGGACGATTATATCACTGATAAAAATGCTTGGCTCAATGCCGGTCCTGCTCCACAAGAACAGGGGCGCATAAATTGATAGCATTAAATAGTATTGTTGGAGCTGCTGAAGATTGTATAACTATCTTTGCATTGTATAGATTCAATCTCTTTTGTATTATATAGCCGCCTAGCCCATATTGTGTGAGTACTATGTACTAGAAAGCTGTCATTCGCTGGAAATCTGCGTCTTTTCTTGAGTTGAATGGCGGTTAGGAGTATGTCATGCTCACTCAAATGTCTCGCTGATGCTGGCGCGTGTGTCGGATCATTTAGTTCCCTTCAAAATGGTTGAGTTGAATGGTGCTGATACATGCGTCATGTTCGTGAACGGGCGCTGTCAGTTGTGACTGGTCATCCCTTATTTGCCACGGCTTATTTGAATTAATTATTTTATTTTTGAATTGTTTTTACTATGGACACTTTTAACGAACACATCTTGCTGCATCGTTCTCACATAATGTACCATCTCAAAATGAATGATGTAACCAAGGTTTTGTTAAAGTATTCTGATTTAAAAGAGTGTCCATGGAGTTTCTTGCCCGTTCTTCTCCATAGAGATCTACGTTAGGGAATGGGCAACTACAGTACTTTCACAGTTTTTGTGCCTTGTGACTGGGACTGTAGCTATATTTTACTGTTGCCTTTGTTTCGACAATTCAAAAGTGTCTGTAACTGGCCTACTTGATATAAATGCTTTGATTTTGATTTTGATTCTTTAGATACATTCTCATGGAGATGGTTGCGTAGAAACTAGTCACTATTATAGGGACTAGTTTCTCCGCAACCATTTCCATGAAAGCGAACCTTGTAATCCTTCCTAACAAATATTATAAATGCGAAAGTAAATTTATTTGTTACTTGTTAACGCCTAAGCCACTGAACCGATCATCCTGAAATTTTGCATATACGTTGTCAGGTGTACTGAAACGTACATAGGGTACCAAGTACTGCTTCCGAGAAAAACCACAATAAAGTTCTTATAATAATTGATGGCGCCACTTGTCTTTCGAATCATGATTGAATTATATTATTACAAGCAGAGTACAACGATTGATTGTCAAATTCTAAATTAACGCGAGCGAAGTCGCGTGCAAAGGAATCTTTATCATTAAGAAACATTTTGCTTCTCTTTTAGTTGTAAAAATATCGAGACTTCCTTCACAACGCCACATAAGCATAAACACTAATGGCTGCTCTAAGTAGGCTTCTTTTAATTTATCAAAATCTAGAATAAACCCAAATTACAGCATACATTACTTCACGCCTGTAATCCCCGAAGCGATAGACGGAGGTGTCCCTGCAGTACACAGACCTACATAATATCGTCAGACATGACTGTGTATGTTTACGTCCCATATAATAGGAGGCGAGCCTATCGACAAACAAACAAAAACTCCAAATTAATCCTGAAAGCTAGAAATGCAAATGTTTCAGTTTACGAAAATAGCTAAGCTTACTGACTGAATATAAGAGCGGGCAATATTGGCAACAGCAGGAAAAGCTAAATAAACAAAGAAGGTTGCTTTACGTAACAAACCGCGAGGAGCTCTCATTTTTCTCGTTCGACGCGGTATTGCAACCGATAAACTAGTTCTTATTGTGGTCAATAAAATACAATAAATCTTCATTGGGCTGTATACAGTTACTCAAACAGTTGATTTTTTTGCCGTACCTAGATCATTATTTTATACCAACTTATCTTGAACGTGAAAAATGAATTGTCAGCTCCTTTAAAGGTCAAAGCACTTATCTGTCTGTATTATTTGTATGTGTGTAACACAATGTCTCGACAAAAACTTTGTGAAAATCTTCTTCAGTAAATAATATACAAGGTATGAATCTCACTATTCGTAACTCAAAAAGACACTGAATTTGTTACTCCTTTGTCACATGGACGTGATAAGATTAAGTTCAAATTCCCTCTTAAGCGGAATCCGCATAAGAGAGCTTATGCGGATTCCGCTTAAGAGTGTGCCTTCCTTTCTTGGAATATTTCACCAGTTCTTGAGTTTAACTCTTTAGTTTCCTACACTAATTCGCTCTACGTGTAGCGCCAGGGATGTACTCGTAGCATACCGCTACGCCCTCGTAGCATACCGCTACATCCTCGTAGCATACCGCTACGCTACTTCATTATTTTTGACGTATTTAAATGTACGTCTTTTGGGGACATACCGGTCTTGTAGATCATAAATTGGTTTTTATACGATTATTTAACACTATTTTAAAGATTTTTTCCGACCGAATCCAATGACAGACGAATACAATTTCTATTCCCAAAATAATAAGATTCTCCATCCCACAGAATTATGTTTCCTCAAAATTTGTTCAAGTAAATGACAAGAGCATTTACTCGGTAATTCGGTAAAGTTATCGCCCACCTGCTAACCTCGTCGTTCATAAGATAAGGCTGACAACAAATGATTACTGACACAATTCGCTTACCACCTATGAATAACTAGGCATCGTGGAAATATTTCTTGGCTATTTGGATTGTTTTCCTTTATGAAAAATAAGAGATTTAGACATACCTAAATCTCTTATTTTTTAATAAGAGATTTAGACATACCTAAATCTCTTATTTTTTAATAAGAGATTTAGACATACCTAAATCTCTTATTTTTCATAAAGGAAAACAATCCAAAATATTTTTATTATGTTTTACACAATAAAAATACATATATTCTTTGTGTTATTTATTACACTGAGACATTTAAAAAGATGAGCTAGAATCTTTTGAGCAGCAAGGGTAGATAAAACCCATGAATACACATTTTGCAGTAAAACATAACGCGTGAAATAAAATGCGCAATATAAAGCCATTCTTTGCCTCCGAAATCATACACAAACCGATAAAGAGTTACAACCAAACACATGATACGTCTCGAGGCTTCCCTGTTCACAAATGTATAGAACAAGAACATTTTTATTTCGTCGTCATAAAAATACAAGTACTGTATGAGCGATGAGACGATAGAATTAAATTGGCGAAACTTATGGCCAGTCGTTACAGGTAATGAAACCACTGTGCACTTTGCCACAGACGAATTTCAACCTTATCACTCAAGTTTTAGATCGAAATTTGTAAAAAGTAAATCATATTTATGGGTACTTGAAAGCTCTGATGTAAGGCTCTTTAGTATTTCATCAGTTTAGATTTTAATTAAATTTTCAATGTAAAAAAGTGAGTTTGGTTAAATTGATGGGGGTTGGCGATTATCTTACAGAAATTAAGTGGAAAAAAAGTTTAGTGCTGTTATATCAAATGATTAACTTGTTACTATATGAGAAGATAATGAATCTTCAATTTGACGCATTCTGCTTTAATTTACCTGCAGAAATACTTATGTCTAGTAGCTATAGATTATACTTATTCATAAAGCGTACCCTATCCGCAGCCCGTATGATCTATTCGAAATTACGCAACAAAGGAAAGTTCCTACAATAAATACCTCCATCTTTGAAGTTTATAATAATTTGTAATGATATGATACACTAGAAATGTAAAAGGAGTAGTCATGAATGTAGTTTCTACCTACCCCCACGGGTACAGCCATGTGGTTAATGTATAGGTGTTACTGTGATGATTAAAATAACTTAGTAATTTGTAACGAATTGTGACGACTTCAATTTGAAACAATATTAATAACCAAAGTTTATCTAGACTGGATTAAGTGCGATTTAGTGTCAATGTTAGGTTTTGTGGCTAGGCCTAGTAGGTACACTGAAGATAATATATTATTGTGAGATATTAGACACAAAGCTGATATTCAAAGAATCCAGCTCGATGTTGGAGCTACATCGAAGGGTACAGACGAGGGCAAAAACTCAATATTGGGTAAATAGGTATACTGTAAAGAAGTTACGTGCTTTGATTTCGGCACAATATTATTCCGAATTTTGCAGGACTTCAATAAGCTAGTCTGGAGATAGTTTCAATTGGGAATTTAAGCATAAAAAATAATTTGTCAGAGAATTGTTTATACCAACTACGCGTCTCACACAATTTTTGTGCGTTTTATTTTTGTGCAAAGTTTTATTTTCTCTCTTATTCCCCGACCTGTAGACGTTATTTAGTACGAGATATGAGACGTGTTCCCTCTGTCTTGCACTTGTAGTGTTAACTACACACTAAGTAAAGTTTATAAATTTCGGCCAGTCTTAAGAAAAGTCATTTTCAGAAGCCGCTATTCACATCAATATATTGTTTAACTCCATAACAGAAAGGGTTGAGTGTCCTATTGTTGGGCACTGGAATTAGGTACACAGTTCTGGTGCTGTCCTTTTTAATGTAAGATAAGCGGATTTAAATTGTATAGGTAGGTATAAGGTACTAACATAATTTTAAGCTTTACTAACAATTTTATATGGAATTATGTTCTGAAATAAATTATAAATAAAAACATAAATTAACTGACAAACTAGTTAATTTTGCCAAAAGGTACAATGAATTCTGTTCTTATTTACTTCTAAATACTTGCATATTCTTCCCTGACATCTGCTGACGTAGCGACTGACATAAATGACATGACGTTCAAGCGACTGACCCAGAAACATTTCCTTCCCCTGAAGAAAACAGCTGAAAGCGAATTAGTTACTACAACTAGGCACTAGAGTACGTACAACTGTTTCAAGTGAAATGCAATATTTCTATAGCAAGGTTTTATAGTTAGTACTGCTGTTTGTATTGAATTTTAATAACCTGTGCATTGAGGCCGTTTGTAGCGTTCTATTTCTTTTTTGTATACTTAGTATTGCGTAGGTTTCTGTGGCTAAAGATGCAACAAGGGCATTTGTAGCGTTCTATTTAGTTTCTATCTTTTGGGAAGGTTTCTCCGTTCTTGGATAAAAATAAATCACTTGACACGGTTATGGCGGCAGTGCTTTTTTGCATACATCCAGGGTTTTACTTGATATAACATGGTTCACATGGTTGTCCTCAACTTATTACGTCGGTAAAGATAGTGGTTCTTTTGCTTCACTTAGCAAAACTCACGCATCTTTACCGACATCTACCTGAAAAGCAGATTGGCCTATTGTTCTTTTTGAAAACCTGGTGATGCTTGTACTTCACAGGCTCTCTTCGGTGTGGATGGACTGTGGACGTGCGAGGCTCAGCAAATGGCCAAACCTTCAAGTAACATTGGGCCAAAGCCCGGTCGTCGGCCCGCCGCGGCCGCGCCGTTGCGTAAGTACTACGCGCGATCGATAATTCTTTTAGACACAACAAGTTTTTAGCCAGATCATCTTTAAGATGTTTGTGTTTTTATTCGAGCGTACAATATAAAACTCGAGCTATCTTTTCCAAGAGACCGAAATTGTTACCGGGCTTCGGCTGACATGCCGTAGGTAGCTTAGATAAATTGAATGTTTCCTTCTCCCAGATCTTATACGTGTATCTGTTGGCGGATTGTGTTTTTCTACCAAGTAAGCTTCACACAATGCACCTACCGCGAGTAGGCCCTCGTATAACTATGGATGTTTTCAATAGTTATAAGAGGGCTTACAAAATTGTCAAATTTTTCCATTCGTTTTCAAATTACCATTGCAATCATCCCACTCAAAAAGTACCCCGCCTCCACGTCCTTCAGACACGCTGAATAAACCAACAGAGATGATTATATTTTATTTTGCCATAAAATCCTCTTATGGAGACTTCAAAGGGTCCTTTTGTATAACGACTTTTGGTTTTCAGTAATAAATAAGTAGCTCTTAGGTTTTTGTGCGACTTTCCTCTTTGATGGGTGCACACATACATGCCTTGGATTAGAGAATCGGTGACGGTAATTTTCCTTGAAAATTAGTTATGTGTTAGAGTTTCTGACTTTATATTCTCGCATTATTATAATATTTGCACATAATATTTACATTTTAAGAACCCAACAATTCTTGTTATTTTTCTCGAATATCTGAAACATAACTGTCCCGATTCACAGAATTATTATAAACGGTTAACGTGTTATTCGGGATTTCACTCGTTTTATTTTACCTGTATTCCTGAATACCTGTCGTGGTTTGTTGGAAGTGTTGGAACACGCGGAAATATTTGATTCAGTCGCCGTTCACTTCATCACTTTTGCTAACGCGATGTGACTTCTTGATTATATTAGTCGATATTCAGAATTTTAATAGGGCATGCAACTAGAAAATTATATTAGTAATGAACGTGTAGTTTGTGTCACATGTATCATAAGCAGAATTTAAAAGGTACGGACCTATTGATTATGTAGGATACATTGTGTTCCTGAGCCAAAACCCTCTTCTTAATAAACATTTAGCTAGTTATACTAATGGTATTTCAAGTTCCAAAACTTCCTCTTTTATGTGCAAATCGAATCAAGGACCCAAATTAAATAGTTCCATTTGCGTTTTCAGCAATACTTTTAAAAGTTATCAATTTACGAAAATTGTACATTAAGTTAACGAAACACTAATGGATCCAACTCAGTGGGTGTGACCGAAATATTAAAATATTTCAACTTTTGTAGGTATTCCGTTCAAGATTTAAATTATCACGTAACTTTTCACTTGTTATGAAATAAATTGTGAGGTATATTACTTATCATTCTGGCTTTTTGCTGAGGGAAAGCTGGGTGGTAATAATCAGTCGCATGGTCTCCAGGCTCCAGGCCTTTTTAGTTCATTGTACAATTGTACACAGACATCTTTATTAGTTGGTACTTTGAGTTGCCTTTTCAAGCATTAACATACAATATACAAAAAACAAAGCTTGTAATAAAGTGACAGCCCTTTATTGTGTAATTTGAAACAGACATGATCTAGATACAGTCTGGATTTACCTTGAAACACTTCGCGTGGTTTACCAAGTTATTTCGTGAATAAATTTTGAATTTAGTATTTCTACCTACTTATATAACATAGTAACGTAATTATGATATTCCGAGCCAAAACTTTCCGTACCGTTGCGGACGGTAAGTAGGTTTTAGGTAATAATATTTCGGGATAACTTTACAAGCAGAATATGGGGCAGATACTCGTCGGTCTAGGTTTGCGTAAGATATGTAATTTGTCGCAACTTTTCTAGACCTTGCTTCAATTTGTAAATAAATAATTTGTAAAATTATGTTAAATAAGGGAAATGAATTGTAAAGCAAACTGACTAACAAGATATAACTGATTTCTTGACAGTTGTAAATGGCTCTAGAACAATAAAATGTAACCTCAAGAATATCAACATAAAAGTCACAAATCAAGAAACAGTGCAGTACCAGCAGACAAATAAAGTTGATCCAATAAACAAGCAAGCTTCCAGCCAACAGGAAAGTCCGGAGAGAGAGAGAAGATAAGAAGCTCATCAACTTTATCAATAAGTCGAGTGGGCTTAGCGCTCCGTAATTCGTTTTACATAATTGCGAACAAAACCTTTCATAAATTTTTACACTTCTCTGCTATGACAGATTTTATAATTAAAAACCATTTGTCTTGGCAAATTACATTTCATTTTGTTATGTTGGCGAGGAGGCGACCTTCAGTGGTACTGACGTTGGAATCTTTATTGTTACGTTTTGTGGGATTATTGTAATGCCCATTGTCTTAACTAAGTTAAGGTTCGGTCAAACCGATCGGACAAATAGTGGGCGTGCCCCCGGACACTTTACTTTGACAGAAAAAGGTTGGACCTTGTAGGAGTGAATTGCTTATTAAGATGATTGGTCGAGAATGTCGTGAATTCAAGCATATCGTTACTTACATACATACCTACACACAATATAAGTATTACGCATACCGCACCTCAAGCATTTAATTTACGCTAACAGCTCACTTAGTGGTAGGCACTTAATGATTTATTGGCGTTACGAGAAGCTACCAGGCTGCGTGTAATATTACCCTTAGAGTGGTTAGACTGGCCTACCTACTACGGAGTAACTTAAGTGAATTGTACAAGGGAAAGTCAAACTTTTGATTACACTTAGGTTCTAATTCTTTGTAAGCTACGATCAAAATAATCGCAAATCTCATTTCTGTACTTAATATTATTTGCTAATCAATTAATCATAACAACATCGTGATCATCCCATCCAATAATCTATCGGTTCCTATCAATAATGGGCAAAGGTCGTCGCTCAGCGCGGATCGCCTGCGGCCGTCAGTCGTCAGGAAACATTAGCGCGCTGAGCGACACCCACCCCTATCTGTTGTTGTAATGTCGCCGATTTGTTGTTCCGTCTCGATTGGAATATAAAAGCTATTTATGCGTATAACGTAATGACTTCGTTATTGAGGAATACAAATGTTAACGTATGTACGGGGAATTCATTCGGGAAAAATGATTGTCTCACTTTTATACATACTGTTTCAAATAACTTCTGTAATATCAGAGAATTTCTTTGATTGAGTCGGTTACGGATTGGGTATTGGTTATTAAGGGATCCAAGTAAAGGACAGCCTGTCTTTTTAATAGACAAGCTATAATGGTTGGTGGTGGTTTTATGTTGGTAAAATAATTATAGGTAGTACATAGTAGTTCAGTTAGTCAACCAACATGGTAAATCATAGCGGAGACAATCAATCGTCAAAGTACCTAAAAAAAATTCATTTAATTCCGATAACTTGATCCATACAGTGAAATTAAAATTAAATTAAATTAACATTAAAGTGAAATCAGTATTAAAAATAAAATAAATTAACATTTAAAATAAAAAATAAAAAATTACCATCAAAATTAAAAATAACATTAAAATTAAAATTCATTCAAAATTAAAAAAGATAAAATAAAACAATCAAATAAAATAAGATAAAATAAATATTAAACATTCAAATAAAAATAAGATAACTCTAAAACTTTCAAATTACCCGCTTAATAATAGTCATCCATATTGGAGAAGAGATCCTGTCTGCAAAAGTCTTCAGAATTCCGTTGCAGCTGCCTCGCATTCTGCAGATCAGGGAAACAGTTTTCTTGCGAATGACGGCATAAAAGGCATCAGTTCGATACAGCGCGAACATCCCCGATGCACTACAGAAGCGAGGCAGCCCCAACATCATCCTGAAGATGTTGTTATATTGGACGCGCAGGACATCCAGCGATCTTTTGGTGTTCTTGACCCACAAATTTCCCGTATAAGCTTTGACAATATGCTTTAAACAACGTTATTTTTACTTGTTCAGAGCAGCGGGAAAATCTGCGGGCCAGCATGTTACCTCTGACCGCCAAAGCCCTGCGCTCCCTCTCAATGTCCATATCGTCTTCAAGACCCTCGGTAATTAAATGCCCCAAGTATTTAAATTTCGTGACACGGTTTATGCACAAGCCATCAAGGGTAATATTATGTGAATACTCAGAGCATCCACCGGCGGCCCCAAAAACCATATATTCAGATTTTTGGACATTGTATACAAGACCATGTGCAGCAGCATAGGTCTCTTAAGCACAAATTTTAAACTTAAATAAAACACTACGTGTTAAACTTCTTACAACTAAGCCGTACCCTTGCAGGCGACATACCTATACGTTTAAAAGCCTAACGCCACCTTAGAGTACAGTTGACAAAGCTCTTACAAAACAAAAGTTGATTCACCCTTCTGAACTGACAAGATTGGACCCGCTCGCAGCCTCCAGCCTCCAGCCTACGTACGTATGTCTGCACTCAACGGATGTCAAACGCCGCCACTTACGTTGAAATAACAGAGAATGAAAATAAAACGGAGCCCTGACTTAGACAGCAAGTGTAGAAAATCTTGTACGATTTTTTTTGGAAAGAAACCTTTTAAGGCTCAAAAATTGTCTGAATCCAGACTTATTTTCTGATCTTGATAATTGGAATACCGTGATTGACTAAAAAATATTAAAAAAAGAAAACCTAATAGAAGCTTTAACATTGTATAATGGACTAGCTATTGCCCGCGGCTTCGCCCGCCTGAAGTTTGCTAACTGTCCCACGGGATCATATTACTGGGATAAAAAGTATCCTATTTGTTAATCCAGGCTTTAAACTTATTTATATATTAAATTTCATCCAAATCCGTTCAGTAGTTTTCGCGTGAGAGAGTAAGAAACATCCATCGCATTTATAATATTAGTAAGATTCGAGATCCGAGCGGTAAGTTCTTAAATTTTCTATTAAATCCGAGAGGCAGACGTTACCAAACCGCCACAACTCCCTACAGGTACGGTAAAAGCTGTCCTGCCATCATAAGCCCGTGAAAGCCTGTAACACGATCACATGCAACACTGAGCCTACTGCTAGCCGACGCGACGCTCAGCCCGGTTGTGCCGGCTATCAGCATATTTGTTCCACACGAGTCGATGATTTTTATTGGATTTCAGTTTTAAGGTAATCTTGAACGTGATGTTATGTACACTATTTTGATGGCGTATTTTTTTCAATTACAAGTTAAATAAAAAAAAATGGATTAAATAGAAATAATATAATAATATTTCTAATAATCTGTATTTTTTAATCTTCACAAAAACCTATTATAGTACATGTTACGTTTGCTATCAGCTCACCAAGAAGAAATATCTTGGATCACTCCCCACCTTGCCTGCATCATTTTGTAAATATTTAAACTACCTATAAGCTTATGAGATTAAGACACAATGAAATAGGTACACACAAATATCCATCAATTTGTTAGCAACAGGCTATTAGTAAATGGGTAAATGGGTAAATGGGTATTAGTAAATGGGTAGTATTAAATCCGCGGTATTTAGGAATCTGCCCAAGTCCGAAGATCCTAACCAGACATCGGACTATCCGATACCTACCTATGTAGAGTTTTTGAGGAAGTACGCATGTGGACCGCCCTCTAATTTAACAGCTTTATTTCAAAACTTAAAAATCTCTCCGGGATGTTATACGGAGGTACATGTGGACAAAGTGGCTAAGTATCAGCGACACGAAGGGGAAAAAGAATAAAAGCTACTCACCATAGTTATTACAAACGAGGTGTACTCTCGGTGAGTCCTGTCTGCATTCCTTCAGCTCCTTCAGCAGACCTCCCTGACTCCTCAGGAAGGCGCGGTAGGTCTGTGCCGCGCCGTGCTCGTGCACGAAGCTGGCGCGAGGGCCCGGGGTGGCGCTCACGTTCACAGCTGCCTTTATACTGCTCACCGCTGGCCGGGTCTCGTTGACCACTGCTTGGCTTTTGTTTAGCCATCTGCGTGCAAAAACATTGTTGAGATGGCTTCGAACTTATGGTGGTCGTTTCTTTGTAGTGACTATGAAAGTTTTAAATGTTATCGAAGATATGTGAAGTCATTACAGGTAGTCAGAAGCCAGAGTCTCACTATGTGACAGTCTTTCCTACAAGTATTGTATTACCTAGTAACTGGAGTGTGCACTGTGTACGTCATATAGTTGCTCCATTCAAAATAATGGTATCCCTAACATAGTTGGGACAAGACTAGGCAGATTGAAATTGCGGAAGAGAATGTAGGTAAGACTTTAGCGGAATCCCATATTAAGAACTTTACCGAGGCGGACACAACTTTTACACTGTTATATATTTTATCTATAGGCTTAACATTTACTTATTACTACTATTAGCATTTACAGTTAAACCATAAAGTTCCAGCATTTAGTTAACACCACAAACATCCAAAGAGCGCACGTGTGTAGACCGTACTAATGAAATAAATTCCACAGGTAAAGTCTGCGCTACACCACGCGAGATAACTGCTTTCAATTTAACCAATTGCAGCGCGCGCTGTAATGTGCAACATTCTTTACGTATCGGAACTAAATTGATTCGTATCAACAGCTCTGTGGTAATGACCTGCCGGGTTTGTTGAACTTTGTACTTGCAACTATTTTATTGAATTGTTTTGAAACAGTTATTGTTTTGAGTTAGAATTAACTACAAATATGTTATTGTTGACTGACTGTTTGTGATACAAAGCAGTTTAATGGTAATGGACAATATTATACTAAATATGAAAGCTACCATTGGTCCGAAGAAGACATTTCTAATAATGATTTATTCCGCGGCTTCAGTTGTGTACAGGTCAAAAATTATTCCGTAGAAACGTACAGCTGGGATAAAAGGTATTTTATTTTTTATCCTCCTAGCTCATTGTCTACCGGTAAGCCAATTTCGTTCAGCCATTTATGCGTCAAAACATTACAGCAACAGCAACAACTCCATTTTCTTAATTATAATATTAGCAGAGTAGGGATTAGCCAGAATAATTTACCATCTCATTCTATAATTCGACATGTAGATAGTCTACATCTCTATCTAATAACTTACGAGTATCCCAATATTGAGCACAGCTTGAAGGCAGTGTCAGCATCCAGGGTGGTGATGCAGGCAGGAAACCAGGAGTGGTTGGCGGCGCGGTATACTTGCAGCTCACCTCGACCCACGTCGCCGTTCGCTTGGCTTAGTCGCACTGTTAGGAGAAAGACTAGATTAAGATTCAGATGTAATTAGCATTGATATACTAAACTGTGTCTATCAAATATTAAATCGTGATTACATGTGAAACATCACCGTACTTAGATCGTGCGAAAACGTTTCTAAACCGAGAAGAGTGCGCTCACATATTTCGCATGGAATGATTGAAACGATTTTCAGTATGAGTGAGTCCGACAATAATTCTATTCAAATGTCATCTTCGAGGAACAGATCTTAGATCTAGTAAGTCCCACCTGCAACTATAAAAGCAGTTTTGAAGCAGCGAGTAGGTAGCTGGTATTCGCCGAACTTGAGAATTCAAAGGAAAGATCAGCCTATTCCATAATTATCCCACAAACAAATTCACAAGTTCCTAACAATAAAGACAATTTCTTGTTGGCAAAATCTCGCTTTAGAACAAGACCCTGGCACTGAACCAAGTCATGGTTAGAAAACGCAGCGAAAGCCTTCTGCCAACAAAACTATTTATTTAAATACACATAGAATTAGAACAAATTTAAATTAAATGCAGTGAGCTTGGCAGCTTCTCCTTGGTTTACATTCGTATTTTAATTGATTAGCCACTAAATTCTTACGCAATTTCTATCTTAAAATAGTTCACTTTGTAAAAATAAAGCTTTCAAATGCGGAACTGTAACTACAATTTTGAAAAATACCAATGTCCACGTTGAACCTGGTAATTAATTAGCTACAGCCATAATAAAAATATACTAAGCCTCCGTTTAAGACCTCAGGTAATGCGACTTGCGTCAACTGACACGCGCGTGCATCATTAGTTTCCTATGTGTAAGTACCGTCGTATAGTAATTCTATTTAAGCAATATCACTCCCCGCAGCATAGATGAATAAAGTTTAATCAATAAACAACTACTCACGGCAATTCCTCTCATCCTGCCCCCACGGACAATCAACCTTCCCGTCGCACAGATGCGCCTGCGAGATGCACCGCTGGTTCCCGCAGTGCACCTCCCCACTGCGCTTGCACACACGGCAGTTCAGCTCGTCGGAGCGGTCTTGGCAGTCCACATGTCCATCGCAGCGCCAGTCGTGCGGGATGCAGCGCCGCACGTCGCATTGGAACCCGGTGGGGCAGACTGGCAAAATAGATAAGGAATTTAGTTATTCTTGCAGAAATAGATTTGAAAAAAAAAAAACAAAATTATTAACCTCTGAAACAAAAACAACAACAGTCAACAACAGCCAACAGTCAACTTGGAGCTAAGTGCTAAAGACTGAGTGCCCGATATTATGTTGATAGAAGACCGACACAACCGAGGCCCTAGTATGAGGGCGCGGTGTAAACGTAACGTGAATACGAACGATTGAACTAGTTTTACATATAATATTAACTTAATTTTAATAATTTATGGATGTCTATGGTGATACTTAATATGTTTGTAGCTAAAAAGTCTATAGGATAGTTGCATTTTTGATTTTAAAAAAGACGTCTTTACGTTACCTTTACATGGCACGCTAATATCTACGCGCGATTAAAATGACTTATAAAAGGTGGTAGGTATTTAAAAAAAAATCTTGTCAAGATAAAAAAGAATAAAAATTAAGACGTCTTAAAAACCTTCAATAAAATTGGAATCATTATTTTAGTCGTGGAATTCTGAGACAAAACGCGTTTATTTCTTTTTTTTTGGAAAATAATGGGTGGTGACATTTGGCATTACAGAAACACATCTCCAAATATTAATCTGTAACGAGATACGTCCCTAATGTGGGAATAATACGTTTAGGTTTTCGTGGAAATAATAATATAATTAGATCGCTATAAAAACGGGCCTGCTTATCAAAGGTCAGGATCACTGACTATACGGACATACAAAAGGTCTCTCGAACACAAACAATACGTTAGGTACTTAGGTATTCTTGTGTAAACATTTATTTGTATCCATTATTTACCTATGATCTGCTAATAATATAACTACTTCAGGTTTCTCAACAAAGTAAACAATAATAGGTATTGAGACTGGAAACGTTGATTCTGAATTACAGTGCTAATTTAGTGTACGTATCAGGCTAGTCTTGCAATATGTCTTACACCGGGTTATCAGTTAAGTTATAGAGGATTTCTTCTAAAAATTAAGCCTAGGAACACGTCGTGAGAAAACCGGCAGTAACCTAGAATCGAAAATTCGAAGACATGAGACATCCACCAACCCGCACGAAAGCCGTGTGGTTGACGGCCCGTCTCACACAGAGCAGGGCTTGTGTCCTGTCAGTGGGAACATTATAAGGCTGATTATGCTTACGCGTGGTGCTAAAAAAATGAAAACTTCTAAAATGTAACCTCCTCCTATTTACGAAGCTGAATAAATAGATTCAAAAATAACTCCCGACGTAAATAAAAATAAGTTAGTAAAATCGAAATAAGTTCTGTTCACTTGAAATATCTACGCAGTCTCGTAACTGCTCTATTTCCGTGTTACCTGGCATGGCGTCTCTGAAGCGCGCGTCGGCGACCTCTCGGTTGCCGAGACACACGTCCGTGTCCGTGGACTCGGGAAATATGTCGCACTGGAGGTAGTCTGGCATCGTCAGACCGAACACTTCTAGAAAGAATCCGCAGCGACGCATCGTTTCTGTACGGAAATAGGAATAATTTGAAGGTAATTTTGGAAAGTTATTTCACGAGTCATATTCGAATTAATTTTGACAGTTGGTGAAGAACACTCGAATATCTAGGCACAGCCGGCAATGTTTTTTTAAAATTTTTATTGACGTCAAAGAGTGAAAAGTGACTTTATGGAGAGTAGGTACCTATCAAGTTGCAGAGACAGTATCTCAAAGAAATACGACATGGGGCTAGACAATTTCATGGAATTACGCAAGAAAATATTCTGCAGGCGCTAAAGTCTTACCATGACATAAACTCCTGCAAGGCCGCACCATATGCCCCAGGGGCCCACATTTGGGCACAAACAGTGAGCACAGGAACAGTGCTGTGAGGTCGTAACAGCGGACGTCTACCACAGCTTCGTAAACCTCCAGGTCCTGGCAATAGAGAACAAAAGTTAAAAGGAGGTTCTTTCACGTTGCAATAAAATTTGCTGATCTATGGAGTTTCTTGCCGGTTATTCTCCATAGGAAACGACGAGTTCGAACCGTGAACCAGCTATCTGACGGTCCATAAGTGCCCATGTAGGTTTCTGTGAGATAAAACTATTGATTTTTGGTTGTGATCTGATCGGGAACTAACACCGATTTCTACGTTAAGAATTTCAAATTGAAAACTCGTCACGTGTTAATCGCCCAAGGGAGAGCCCAATGAGATTAACCTGAAGTAAAATCTAACGAAGAATAATAATGACAAGTTTTTTTCTTGTTCAAATTGTTTATTTCTTTCTTGGGTGTTTATGTTAAAGGGTGAAGAACATCAACCATTTTACCAGAATACACTATAGTGTCGTAAAGTTCTGGTAACAATAGACTGTGATACTTATTGATCTATTTGTAGGCGTTTGTGTTTACTGCAGGCTCCAAGAATAGTATGCGATAAGAACACCGCCTACGGGCATGATCCCTCCCTTGTCTCCCACTCGTGTAGAAAGACGATATTTTTAAACTAGAGACTTTTTATAAAGGTTTCTTTGAACAACTAGGTCAGACAGAAACGGAAAAGTTCTTTTAATAGGGTTCTGTTAAAGTTATGGTTATACAATTTAAACTCAGGCCTTTTTCCGTGTAGGTAAGTAACACCTACTACAGAACCACCTGGTACGATCCCTAATTTCTTACATATCTCTTTACCTAACCTAGGGTGTAATAATGAACTGTATCGCTGACACCATTCCTCCTCACTTCTTTTCCAAGGACAACGCAATGCCACGTTTTAATAAACATTGTTCGTTAAAAACGCGCTTTAGAATCTGACGCAGATATTTTAGTTGTCGGGCGAGCATTGTTTCCGCGACAATGATTGATTCGCACGCGAAAGGGTTCCGCTAATGGTTATTGATGTCGCCGCATCACCCGCTGTTGTGGTCGCGGTGGGTAATACACTGTGAATGAAAATGTTCCTGTATCATTGTTTGTTTGCGGTAATGTAAAACAGATGTGGTTTAGGTAATTAAAAAAAATGCGTTTAACATCAATGTCCGCTAAACTCTGAATAGAAATCGCACTGATTGGTGTTTTGGGTTCAGGTATTTTTTTTGTATACCAGGCTCACGATGGTCACCAGCTAAAGTAAGGCTACCGAACCAGTTTCTAATAATTATCCCAACCAATTACGACAAAATAATCTCCTTAAAAATATCTCCCAATATTCGTATGATATAATTACAGCCTCAGAAGCGTGCCCTGACACTTGGCGCAGAGATTAGCGGCCGGCGAGCGACGAGCACAAATTAATTGCCCCATAAGCCCTTTGATCTGCGCCTACTAGGTTTTCGATCAATTAATTTTCGTTAAGAGGATTTTGAAGAATGTTCACTGCATAGACTTAGATACGAACTGTTGTAGAAGTAAAGGTCGAGGAGAACCAATAGTGTATTGATACAGAGACGGGAACGTTTGGGTTTGTATAGTGAGATTGAAAAATAATACTGTGGGGGATTCACTTCAACATTTCTTCAAAGATTGTCGGCAATGCACAACAGTAGGTAACAACTTACTGAAAAGTATTGTTATGGCTGCCTCGTTAGTGTGGTGGTTGCAAATAGTACTGCTGACTGCGATTCTTAAGTCGAGAAAAGTGTTATTGGTTTTTGTATAACTGGCGAATTGTGAGTAACCCTTTGAGGATTACAGGAGTGATGTTATATTATAGAAGTCCATTCGGAATAAATAAAATAAAATAAAGCTAAAATATTATTGTTACTCAACAAAAAGCTTAAAATTCCGCCAAAACACTTGAACACATTACAGGTCGGCTAATTAACGAGGCCGCAGGACCCGCCAAGTGTATATTAAAGCCTGTTAATGACATTTTAACGATTCACCTTGGATTCGGGCAATTAAACTCATTGACCAGTAATGCCCAGCAGTAGATGGGCAACGTCTTTAGACCTTCGTACTGGCTGGAACCCTCGTGATTGAGCATTGTTTCTTCGCGGTAGTCTTTATTACAGTTCGTAATTTAGTGTAAAACTGTAAAAAAGTATGCGCTTATTTCACTGATTTTACCAGTATTTTTGTTACTTACCTACCTACTTTTTGCTAGTTTTTTTTTTTGTGTTTACAAGAATGTTAGGATGATTTCAGGGGCGTGCCGTCTATAGAGGCAATTAGGCCTAGCCTACCCTACCAACAGCGCCAAATGCATTTATTAGAACTATGTAATGAAATAACACAAAATATTTAAAAAAATGTTATAACTCCTGTTATAACACTTACAGCAACTTGTCACGTCCGTGTGACGTAACTCACACTATACTAAAAGTACTACGACACTCTGGACGCACTATTCAGACAAGAACACTTCCAGCCTACTTCTCATTGATAAATTTACGCAAACTGGTGCATATTTTTACCGGTGCATATTTTGGCCGTAACTCCTGCCAATGAAGCCGGCCACCGCGTGCTGTGATTGGCTAGCTAGATTTAATGGATGAAGAGCAGGGTTCCCAGTTTGTGGAGATTTCCCCGAATTGCGGGGAATTCGAAACAGTTTGCACACAGACACGACATTTTCCTTAATGACTACTAGAGACAATTAAAAAAACAGGGTGGTATTGTCGAATTTATACCTTCCAAAAAATGATAAATTAATTACATAACTATTTAACTATGAAAATAATTAAAAACTACATGAATTTTATTTTTCGTTTTGATTTTTGGGGAGTTTGGAAAATAAGTATTGACAACTCTGTGCTGTCAACTGTCAGTATTTTTATTGTACACCTCATGGGTATGTTACAGTGATACAATAACGCTAATTATAAGATCTGTCTTTTCACCTGTGGCAAACAATAAATAAATTAATTATGAATTATTATTATCCGGCAAAATTTTGGTAACCGCTTTTATAAAGGGTCACGGTATGACAATGATGCAATTTTATTTGGTAGTGTTTTTCTTTTAACAAATTACGAATTAAATAGTTCCGAGAGAAGCCATATTGTTTCATGTGACAAGTGGTCTTAAATGTTTTTATACCGCGTGTAACAGAATAAACGCAATTCCTGAAAGTAGTTGGTTTAGAATCGGCTTCTGAATCGATTTCCGTCATAAAAATAGGTGTTAAATTTGACGGAATAATCTTTTAAATAACTTAAATTAGAAACACAGTATCATTAAAAATTAATACAATCCTTAATTCAAGTAAATTGAAACTTTAACTCAGATCAATAAGGGCTAATAAAACACACGACATTATTTGTAGTTCGCTCATATCTCGTAATACACACACGTAAATAAGATCAATGCATTTTACATTAAAAGTAGTGTGCGTCAAATAAAGACGTAATTTAAAGGAATTACAACTTTATCTCCAATCTTCTTTATCGTGTGGTTAGTTCCTAACCTGGTATCAGAGTTTTTATGCCGCCCATGGGCCTCTAACTTGGCTTAACATGCCGTCAAGAAATATCTCTCAGGCATGCTGGTTTCCTCACGATGTTTTCCCTCACCGAAGCAAGTGATGATTAAACAATACGCACATGAATCCGAAAAATCAGAGGTGCGTGCCTTGGGTTCGAACTCGAGACCTATGACTTGGCAGTCCGACGGTCACACCACTAGGCTGTCACTCCAATGAGTAAGGCTTATTTGAATACACGACCTAACATAGTTGGTCATCAGAGTATCCCTACAAACATATTTAGGCATTTTTACAAAATAAAATTATTTAATTTGAAGAAATTTAGAACTTATTGCAAAGAGATAAAGCATTTGTCAGCAACCTCTTTGACGGTTATGCGAAATGCCGACACACACGCCACCGCCAACGCTGAATACCACAAGTACCTAACATTGCATTGCTAGTCATCCGCCGGTAGCGATGTAGTGTAGATGTTCTTAAATTTACTTCCGTAATATTTTTTTTTTTCCGCTCGCGATGACTTTCCGGTATACCAACATACAATACACGGAGATGGTGAGGAGACTGGCTCGCTGTCTTGATAATGTCGCGTTAGCTTGTCGGGAGTTCAATGACCGTTTTGGCTGCAGTGTGAGCGCCAGGACGATGCTGGCTGCAACCCAGCGACTGAAGCATTTAGATGCGGAGTAAGGCAGTCGTTGGATAGGTCGCGGAGGACCTTTGCCGTGGCCTCCCAGATCGCCTGACTTAACACCATTAGACTTTTAGTTGCGGGGTCGCATAAAATCGCTCGTGTACGTCAGTCAATCTACGAGTGTCGAGGCTCTAAAAAAAAATTGAACAAGCATTTGTGACGGTGAAAAGTGATACTGAAGTGCTTACATAATTGAAATACAATTTAAGAAAGCGTGCAAATAAGTGCATAGAAGAAGGCGGTGGTCATTTTGAAACTTTAATGAAAGTGGATCGCAGTAATAGTGCAAATTAATAAGCTAAGTGTAAATAATCCAGTTCTGTAAGTACCTACCATAGGTAGAAGACCTATCAATACGATTGTATTCTTATCACTGTAAATATCATATCTTTTAAACACGCCGTCTTTGAATATTTTTGTAGTACAAACAATAAACTGTACCTAAACACAACTTACAAAAAATATGAATTTGAACGAAAAATGAAAAGAAAATTTTCATTTTTCGTTCATTGAACTAACGCATATCTAATGCCTACAGCTATGGTCAGCTGGCGGGCGCACGAGTGTGCGTGTCGCCTTGACCGCTAACATTGCACGAGTGTGTGTGCGATGTATATACGTTTTGCGTTTATTAAGGCGAGACTAACCCGAGCGCCTGTGACTGTCTGTCACGTACTCCTAATTATTAAGTAGATATTTTAGTATTGATTTTTATTTAAAATCATCACACGGTATGGGCCACTTACAAACACATTAAACTTCTATTTTATGGCTTGACAGGCTGGCAAGTGACCGTAATTAATAAAGATTTAGTGAGCTTTCTTCCTTGAATTGAAAAAAATATTGCATCACTTGGAAACGCATAAATTCTTTATTTAATGGGAAAGGGACTAGAGAAATCTTAAGAAGAGATAAAAAATTACTGATTTCTAAAGGATACTAACGCCACATCTGCTGAACAGTCGTGGTTACCGCACGGCCCGGGACCCTTTAAAACAATTGAGACGGTTGCACAAAAAAAAGAGGCGATTTAAAAAGTATGGGAACATGCCAAGCGTGGGGCTTTTGGAGGCTGGGCCGGAGAAAGCTGGGTGGATTCATGGCAGTTGGTTTGAAATCGCGAGAGAGTCCACACGTGGAGTCGAGTTAAGTCAGGGAGTCGGTCTAAAACGGTTAAAGAGCTAGGACGTTCTAGGTTAGGTTGATGTAGTTAGCGTAATCTTGGTACCAAGATGGACATGTCCCAGAGGACTGTCGTAAGAGAGCGATTAGTATTTTATAAGTTAAATATAAGTAGTAGCTATATGCCTAGTTAAAGTGAGTGACGAGATCCTGAAGGAGATGCTGTAGCGGAGGAGAGACTGGTAATGTGTGCAGTAGTCTGTAAGTAGCTGGTGACTAATCCTCCTCAATGAACAATGAATACGTGGTAAGTGTTAACTATAATTAACTCCTAGCTTAAGTAGCAGTTTGGCGGAAACGCAGCGATATTAATAATCACTTATTTCAGCCTGAGAGCAGAGCCGCTTTATCATCACAATGTATATTATTATGTCCTGTGTTGTGTGTCCTAATAACTCCTAACCTTGGCACATATTCTTCATCTGCGTTTGGTTATAGGGACGGAGACCGCCTTTCGCAACACTATACACACATTTCATGCATACGACAAACACACTATACACCAACACACCGGACTATTGACGAATGTTGACTTTTATCTGACTCACCACAAAATGAAAGGCTGAACCGTAATATTCACATTTCGATCGGGATAAAATATATTGTTCAGTGGTGAAGGCAACACCGTAATATTCACGGATTGATTAAGACAAATTATATTGCTCAGTGATATAATGCCGACTTGTACTTGTGGTACAAAACAACCAAACGTTGCTGATGAATACTGCTTCCTGTAAAGGTCTAGCTCAGAAACATTACTCTTAACATCCCTATATGCTGGTAAGCACTTACCGCGAGTGCTAGCAATGTTTTTTAGTTTGTCCCTGAGTCACTCGTATCTTCCAGCTGATTTACTTAAAACTATTGTTGTGCCCATTGTTAAAAATAAGACTGGAGATGCGAGTGACAAGAACAACTACAGGCCTATATCCCTGGCTACCATCATTGCAAAAGTGTTGGACAGTCTGACTGATCAGCAACTGGATAAGCATCTAACACTCCACGACGCCCAGTTTGGGTTTAAGCCACATTTATCCACGGAAACAGCTATACTATGCCTGAAACAGACTGTTCAATACTATGCAAGTAGGAAAACACCTGTATATGCGTGTTTTCTGGACCTCTCCAAGGCTTTCGACCTCGTATCTTATGACTGCCTATGGAGGAAACTGTCAAATGTTAAAAACCTCCCAAGCGATGTCATTAGGATGCTAAAGTATTGGTATAAAAACCAATACAACTATGTTAAATGGGCGGGTGTCCTGTCGGATGCATACGGGTTGGAGTGCGGTGTGAGGCAGGGGGGAATCAGCTCACCCAAGCTATTCAACCTATATGTAAACGAGCTGATCTGTGAGCTCAGCAATGCCAATATCGGGTGCTCCATTGACGGGCACTGCGTCAATAACATCAGCTATGCTGATGATATGGTATTGCTGAGCCCATCGATCAGTGCACTTAGGAGGCTTCTTCGCATCTGTGAAGACTATGCGGTGGCTCACGGCCTTAGGTACAATGTGACCAAGAGCGAGCTACTGGTTTTCAAAGCAGGTAACAAATGTTATGATACTGTCCCACCAGTCACCTTGGGGGGCGCTCAGCTTTCCAGGGTCACGAAGTTCAAGTACCTGGGGCATTGGGTCACCGATAGTCTGTCCGACAATGTGGACGTGGAGAGGGAACGCAGAGCATTGGCAGTTCGATGTAACATGCTGGCTCGTAGGTTCGCACGTTGTACTAGGGAGGTGAAAATTACACTCTTTAGAGCGTATTGCCAATCTATGTACACGTGTGCCCTATGGGTCAGCTATACAAAAAGCTCGAACAATGCTCTGCGAGTCCAATACAACAACGCCTTCAGAGTTATGTTGGGGCTGCCGCGCTTTTGCAGTGCATCGGGGATGTTTGCGGAGAATGGCGTGCCAGATTTTTTCGCACTGATGCGGACACGAATAGCATCCTTGATGCGGCGAGTGCGCGACAGCTCCAACAGCTTGGTGGCTATAGTAGCCGACAGGATGGATAGTCCAATAATGTGGCAATGGATGACCAGTCATCGTGCGTCATTCCAATATTTGAAATAAGTTGTTTATAGTGTAGTTTTTGTGTAGAATGTGTTTTCATGTATATATTGATGTTGTATGTTTAATATTGTAATATGTGTTTGTTTATGGACTTATGGTCTGAAATAAATTTTATTATTATTTCCTTTATTTATCTTTATACAAATCTTCTACATTTTTAAATATTTCATAAACTAAAAACAATATAAAAAAACATTTAAAAATATAAAAAATTGTAGCCCACCGGTATCGGGAACAGGGTCCAAGCTACCGGCGGTCAGGGCTCCAGAGAGAGGAACCTCCTAACAATACGAGCCGTGTCCAGGAGCACCGCTTTCTGAATCAAACCCTTGATCCAGCTGCCTAACGAGAGCCTCCTCAGGTATTGGTCGAGGCTCTTGGCAATTAAGCCATGGGCTGATACAACTATCGGCACAATGATCGCTGAGTCCACATCCCACATGTCGACAACCTCGCGAGCCAAGTCAAGATACTTGATTTGCTTATCTTTCTCGGCTTTCACGAGGTTCTCATCATGCGGGACCGTTATGTCTACAATCATTGCGCGCCGCTCTGACCGATCCACCACCACTATATCAGGTTTATTGGCTACAATAGTCCTGTCAGTGATGATGGATCGATCCCAGTACAATGTGATACTGCCATTTTCGAGAACTGGGTCGGGCACATACTTATAGTACGGTACTTCCGATTCCACAAGGTTGTATTTTAGAGCAAGTTGCTGATGGATAATCCTGGCTACAAGGTTGTGTCTATGCAAGTACTCTCCGTTAGCCAGACGAGAACACCCGGAGATAATGTGACGGATTGATTCGCCTGGACGGTGGCATGCCCGACATATGTCAACCGTACCGTCCTTCACAATAAATCTCCGGTAGTTATTCGTCATCATAACTTCATCCATAATTGCACAGACAAAACCTTCGGTTTCTCCGAAGAGGTCCCCGGAACGTAGCCAGGCTACGGACGCTGATAGGTCTACATCGGGCCCATGCAGGGCCCGGAAAAAGCGTCCGTGAAGCTCCTTACTCTGCCATACCTCCATGCGGTCGTTAGTGTCAAGCACTACAGGTTTGCGCCAGTTCTCTTTAGCCAAGGAGAGCGGGGTGAGCCCCTTGTCCACCGCGACCACATCTCGATGCATCCCCACGTCGGTTTCAAGGAAATATTCCCTGAGACTGCATATCTCGCGATTGTGGAGAGTCTTAGCGTTTAAAAAGCCTCGACCCCCACACCTCCGCGGGATATACAGTCTCATAACAGAAGAACGCGGGTGATGCATTCGATATGCCGTCAACAATGTACGGACCCTCCTATCCAGGGCGTCTAGTTCTGTCTGAGTCCATTTGAGTATGCCGAAAGAATACATCAAAACCGGCATGACACAACCGTTGAAGGCACGCACCTTATTGCCGCCTGATAAAAGACTATTAAATACTTTTTTCAGACGGCCAAAGAAGCGCTCCTTCAACGATTGCTTCATGTCAGCAACATTGATGCCCAGCGCTTCCGACATACCCAAATACTTATAGGTTTCAGTTGCTGAGAGGGATCTAAGATTTATGGAATCCGAGAGCTGGGTTCCCACAGATTCCACAATCTCCCCTCGCTTTACATGCATGACCGCACATTTGTCCACACCAAATTCCATCCTGATGGCGCTACTGAAAGTTTCAGTTACTTTCAGTAGCTCCATCAGTTGCAAATCGTTGGGGGCAAAGAGTTTCAGGTCATCCATGTAAAAGAGGTGAGATATAACTTGACCACCTCTCCTCAACCGATAGCCTAGACCTGAATCCTCCAGCAGCGTGCTAAGAGGATTCAAGGCTAAGCAGAACCAAAGCGGACTCAAACTATCGCCCTGAAATATACCTCGCTCTATCCTTATCGGCTCGCTATTCCTCTGGATTTGCCGACATCCTGGATAGCGAAGGACCGTCCTCTATTGCCCCATACATGACATCAGGAAGGTGCGCAGAGTTGCATCAATTTTATACAACTCTAGCACCCTCATGAGCCATGTATGTGGCACCGAGTCATAGGCCTTCTTATAGTCTATCCAACATGTCGACAGATCCTTTCGGGAACGGCGAACCTGTTGACTAATGGCCATATCAATGAGGAGTAGCTCCTTAGTACCCCGGGACCCGTTCCTACATCCATTTTGAGAAGCGGACATTACAGAATTGTCATCAATGTGTTTGTTAATTTTAGCTCTCAAAATAGATGTAAGAACTTTATAGACCGTCGGAAGACAGGTAATCGGTCTATAATTTTTGGGTTCCGCAGTACTACCCGATTTATGGAGCAGGTGGGTTATACCTGTTGTCAGGAACTCTGGCAGCGACCCTGACTCTAAGTGTGCGTCCACACTGCGAGCCTAGCGCGGTTGCGACGACGGGCGCGAAGTATCAAACATATGAAACGCGCCTTTGCGTCCATATTGTAGTGACTAAGGCGGAAGCCTAGTGCGACGGGACTGAGCGAGACAGCGCGCGTAGTTTTCAAACGCTCCTGTCCGCGCGTTCTGGCCGCACTACGGGCCTAGTCAGCAAGCGATCCAATGCGCGGGTGGCGGGGGTAACAAACCAGTTCAGTCTTGTCGCTAGGCGTATACGCGTCTGTATTTGTTTGTCTATAAAATGGCGGTAAACACTGAATTGTTTTTAAGTGCGATTCAATCTAAACCACCTATATGGCAAAGCAAACATCCACACCACAGTAATCGCACAATAACAAGAAAGTTATGGAGTGAAATAAAAGATCAGTTTCCTGGAAGTGAAGGTAAGTTTATTATAAGTACCTCATAGTTATTACATTCTTTGATATTGTTCCCAGAAATAGTTTGTGAATTTTATACGAACATTTTTTGCTCTCCGTGATGGATTATTAATGACTCCGCGGTTTCTGTGACGATCTTCATATAATGGCGGGTTAGATAGCACATGTTGGACATCCAGATCGAGATCGCCGTTTAAATCCATTATAACATTGTGCAGTATACACGCAGCTTTTATTATAGACAAGGCATTTTTTCTGTTTGTTTCGATAGGTTTAAGAAGTATTCTCCATTTACATGTTAAAATGCCAAATGCGCATTCGATTGTTTGTCTAGCGGTAGACAATCTGATATTAAAATATTTTCTTTCATTATTAAGTACTCGCTCGGGATAAGGACGCATTAAATAATCTTTTAACGGATACGCTTCATCACCCACTAGGACGTAGGGTGCAATGACGTCAGAATTTGTAAGTTTCTTTGGCATAGGAATTTTATACTTATTTTTTTCTATAAGCTTATACAGTGTTGATGCAATAAAAGTACCACCATCACTTTGCTTTCCTCGACCGCCTACTTCGACTGCTACAAATTTCCTTTTTGCGTCAGCCACAGCTTGCATGACAATGCTATTTCTTTTTTTATAACACCAATGTGCCGAACCAGATTTAGGTGGTTTTTTTATTTCGCAATGTTTCCCATCAATTGCTCCGATGCAGTGTGGGAAATTCCAGGTAACTTCAAAGTCTTTTGCAATAGCTTTCAAGCGTTGTTCTGTTGGTATCGGCATGTGAATAGGAACTAACTCGGTCCATAAAACACGGCACGTTTCGTGTACTATAGACGCAATGGTGCTTTTCCCCATACGAAAACTGTAAGCCAGTGCTCTAAATCCAGTTCCTGTTGACAAAAACCTGAAATAAAAAAGTAGAATAAAATATTATGTTATTGTTACAGAAAAACAACTGCGTAAGAAGTGGAAGAACCTGCGCGATCAGTTTCGAAAAGAAAAAAAGAAATTCCCTACGCCGCGCTCTGGTGACGGTGGCGATGAAATAGAGAGCACATGGCCATACTTTCAACTTATGCAATTTATAAATGATGACATTACACCTGAAGTCATGACGGGAAATCTGCATGACAGTGATTCGGAATCCCTCAACGAGTCTTGTCAGACTGAGCAATCTAATATCGCTGACGTGATGAGTCCAGGTACATCCACCTGCAGCAGTCGCACAAACGCGTCAAAGCGCAACAAAACGGCATCAGATTATAGAGATGAACTTATAGAATGTGAAAGAAAAAAAATTATGCTAATTGAACAGAAAATGGTGTCAAATAGTGACCAGTCGGAGAAATGTGATGATTATCATTTTTTTATGAGTCTCCTGCCACAAATGAAAAAATTTAGTGAATTACAAAAGTTACGCATTCGAAATAAAATTACCCAAATCATAATAGACGAAGCAGAAAGGATGCAGTTTTCTCAACCGAGATACGAGGAAAATTATGGAGGATATTCTACTGGCAACTACCCTAATTATTAGTTTGATTATTACAACTTTTTACTTACCTACTTCTTTGATTACTACTATTACATATAAATACAAAACTTTTAGTAAAATCTTGTTTTATTCTTACCTCAGAGTTATGAACAATTTCTCCTCAGGTCTAATACTTTTGCGAAAGTTAGTATCTTCTTTGGTGATTTTTTGTGATATTTTACTTAGTATGTAGTCAAATGTTGACACGGGCATTCGAGTGTACTCAAAGAATTTTCTAGGGTATAATCTCAATACTTCATACAAGTTAAAAAATTCACCAGTTATTCCTCTGTTTTTATTTATTTCGTGCACACCATCTCTAGTGTTAAACACCTCCCATCTCAGGATCGGACTGTCTAGTAAAAATAGCAAATCCTCGTCCATAGTTTGTAACACCTGATATACGTCGAATAGCTACAAGAGCTCGCGCGTCACTGTGGCCACCGCACGCCCCCGCTCGCCGCGCCCGCCTAGGCTCCAGTCGCCGCGCATTCAGTGTGGACGCACACTAAGGCTGACTGGAACAGGATCGCCAGGCGAGCGTGCGATCTTGTAAACCATTTAATCCAGAAGTTGTGCAGCCCATCCGGCCCTGGAGATTTCCAGTTAGGCAACGGACGGACTGCACGAACTACGTCTTGGGGGCTGATATTGATTGCCCCCATTTCTGGTACTAGATCGCACGCTCGCTCGACCCTCCGAGTCCATTCACCCTCGGTATGGCTAACAGGCACCGACCAGATGCTGCGCCAGAATGAACACATGGCATCATCATCCGGTAGGCGCGTGTCAGTCACACCTTGGTCCGGTCGCTCCCAAGCCCTAAAAACCCACCTTTCATCTCTTTGAAATGTGCGATTCTGAGTGTATCGGTCCACGCGCCGCTTATACCTACGAATACGGTTTGCCCATGCATACACTTTCTGCTTCAGGAAGTCGATGCGCTCTGTGACACGGGACATGTAGTCTCGAGGACTAATATCAGTCCCCGAGAATGCCCGCCTCACAAAACGCATCACTCTAGGGCGAGTATTGCCCTCCCTGAAGCAGATCAGTTTGCCGATGAGTGCTCTGGCCCCACCAATACGTCGTTCAATCCTGTACTGCCATGCTGGTACGGCTGGTTTAGGTCGTGTAGCTCTGTCATCAGAAAATTTGACATGAGCTACACGACATGCCGTTACAGCCGCACAATACAGAATTGAGTGAGCATCGGTGAGGTCTTCGCAGTTGTCAAAATAGTTTGACAACTGCGAATCCAGAACAGCCACCAGCGCCCTATTTTTGTTATGCATGGGCAAACGAGATATGCGTGGTCTAAGGTCGGGTTGCATGAACCGATACTCTCGAATCGCACCTTCCAAAGCACTCCTCATTTCCTCATTGCACTGGGTACTTACATTAGTAACCATGTCATTATTCACGTCATTAGCGTGATTAGATATTGTACTAGACTGTGGTAGAGCCACAGCCTGCACCGACGGGGTAATGACATGGCTACTCTGCATTTCAGTTCGTAGGCGATCAAGAACAGTGTCATCCAACATACGATTACGTTGGATGACTCGCACCTGATCCGATAGTCGTTGCGCCGACACGTTGACAGCTGGCTCAAGCACCTGAAACAGAGAGAGCATCCGAACACGGTACGCGGTCAGGTTGTTACCCCCCTCTGTAGCCCCATAGTATGCGCGCATGACATTTGCATTAATGGATTGCGTCCATCGCATGCGCGGCACACTCCCGCCGGGAGCTGGGACCCTATCAGAGGCCGGTGGGCCTCGAGGTCCTAAACCATCCGGCGGCCGGCGTCCTCCTCGTCGACGAACAGGTGGTGGCGTCGTCGGCGGAGAGAAATACTCGTCGCTCGAGCTCGAAGCAACTGCCACGGCCGGTGTCACAGCACTCACGACGGGGCTGGATTCCGGCGGCGGCGAGGCGGAGCTGAGCGACGGGTCCGGAGGCGATAGGCGTGCGCGTCGTGCCGCTGATCTCGTCAACATTTCTTCATATCTTTAATCTTTACTAAAATTTTTGATAGACATTGACAGACATTGTGTCAAATCAATGGTGGTGGTGTGGTTTTTTCTTATTCTATTTTTATTATTATTTCCTTTATTTATTTTTATACATATTAAATACATTTTTAAATAATCTAATATAAAACAATATAAAAAAAACATTTAAAAATATAAAAAATAGTGGTCCGCCGGTATCGGGAGCAGGGTCCAAGCTACCGGTGGTTAGGGCTCCAGAGACAGGAACCTCCTCACAATGCGAGCCGTATCGAGGAGTACTGCCTTCTGAATCAGGCCCTTGATCCAACCGCCTAACGAGAGCCTCGAAAGATGGTCGTCGAGGCTCTTGGCTATAAGGCCATTGGCCGTCACGACAATCGGCACAATGATAGCCGAGTTCACATTCCACATGTCGACAACCTCGTGTGCTAAGTCGAGATATTTAATTTGTTTCTCTTTCTCAGCTTTCACGAGGTTCTCGTCATGCGGAATGGTAACATCGACTATCATTACACGGCGCGCTAATCGGTCTATCACTACTATGTCAGGTTTATTGGCGACAATAGTCCTGTCAGTAATGATAGACCGATCCCAGTACAACGTGACATGGTCTTTCTCGAGAACTGGGTCGGGCACATACTTGTAGTACGGTACCTCAGATTCCACAAGTTTATATTTCAAGGCAAGTTGTTGGTGAATAATCCTGGCTACTTGGTTGTGCCTGTGCAAGTACTCGCCGTTAGCCAGACGAGAACAACCAGAAATAATATGTCTGATGGACTCACCCGGACGGTGACATGCCCGACACACGTCAACCGTCCCGTCCTTCATAATATATTTCCGGTAGTTGTTCGTCAACATAACTTCGTCCATAATCGCACAGACAAAACCTTCAGTTTCTCCAAAGAGGTCGCCGAAACGTAACCAGGACACGGACGCTAGAAAATCTACATCGGGCCCATGAAGAGCCCGGTAGAAGCGTCCATGAAGCTCCTTGCCTTGCCATACTTCCTTGCGGTCATCGGTAGTAAGTACTACAGGTTTGCGCCAGTTCTCTTTAGCCATGGACAGCGGGGTGAGTCCCTTGTCCACTGCGACCACATCTCGGTGCATACCCACCTCGGTTTTTAAAAAATATTCTCTGAGACTGCATATCTCGCGGTTGTGAAGGGTCTTCGCGTTTAAAAAACCTCGACCCCCGCACTTCCGCGGGATGTACAGCCTCATTACCGATGATCGTGGGTGATGCATCCGGTTTGCGGTTAACAGTGTACGAACTCTTCTATCCAGGGCATCGAGTTCGGTCTGAGTCCATTTGAGTACGCCGAAAGAGTACATTAAAACCGGCATGACCCAACCGTTGAAGGCGCGCACCTTGTTCCCGCCTGAAAGAAGGCTATTTAATACCTTGTTCAGGCGTCCAAAGAAGCGCTCCCTCAACGATTGCTTCATGTCAGTTACGTTAATGCCTAACGATTCCGACATACCCAAATACTTATAGCTTTCGGATGAGGAGAGGGATCTCAGGTGTATGGAATCCGAGAGCTGAATTCCCTCGGATTCCATAATCTCCCCTCGCTTTACATACATGACTGCACATTTGTCCACACCAAATTCCATCCTAATGGCGTTACTGAAAGTTTCAGTTACTTTCAGTAGCTCCATCAGTCGCAATTTGTTGGGGGCAAAGAGTTTCAGATCATCCATGTAAAGAAGGTGAGATATGACCTGACCACCTCTCCTCAACCGGTAGCCTAGACCTGAATCCTCCAGCAATGTGCTCAGAGGATTCAGGGCTAGACAGAACCAAAGTGGGCTCAGACTGTCGCCCTGGAATATTCCCCGTTTAATCCATACAGGTTCATCATTCCCCTGGATTTGTCGACATCCTGGATATCGAAGGACCGTCCTCCATTGCCCCATACATGACTCAAGGAAGGCACGTAGAGTTGCATCTATCTTGTACAACTCCAGTACCCTCATGAGCCATGTATGTGGCACCGAGTCGTAGGCCTTCTTATAATCTATCCAACATGTCGACAGATCCTTGCGGGATCGACGAACCTGTTGGCTAATGGCCATGTCGATGAGGAGTAGCTCCTTCGTACCGCGGGACCTATTCCTACATCCATTTTGAGAGGCAGACATAATGAAGTTTTTGTCAATGTGTGTATTAATTTTCACTCTCAAAATGGATGTAAGAAGTTTTATAGACCGTCGACAAACACGTGATCGGTCTATAATTTTTGGGTTCCGCGGGACTGCCTGACTTATGGAGCAGGTGGGTAACGCCTGATGTTAAAAACTGCGGTAGGGACCCAGACTCTAAGGATGATTGGAATTGGGATGCCAGGCAAGTGTGTGAACTACTAAACCATTTGAGCCAGAAGTTGTGCAGTCCGTCCGGTCCCGGGGATTTCCAATTCGGTAACGGACGAACTGCTCTGGCTATATCTATAGATGTTATTAAAATTGGCTCCATTTCTGGGATAGGTTCACACGCTCGCTCGACATCACGCATCCAGTCAGCCTCAGTATGACAGACGGGCACCGACCAGATGCTACGCCAGAAAGAACTTGTGGCAGCATCATCCGGGCGGCACACGTCTGTCATATTTTGCTCGGGTCGCTCCCAAGCTCTGTATACCCACCTCTCATCGCTCTGGAATATGCGTTTCTGTGAGTACCGATCAACCCGCCGCTTATACCGCCGAATACGGTTCGCCCATGCATAAACTTTCTGCTTCAGGAAGTCGATGCGCTCTGTGACACGGGACATGTATTCTTGAGGACTGATTCCAGTCCCCGAGAATGCCCGCCTCACAAAGCGCATCACACGTGGTCGTGTATTGCCTTCCCTGAAGCAGTGTAGTTTGCCGATGAGTACCCTGGCCTCGTCGATGCGGCACTCGATCCTGCGCTGCCAGGTTGGTACGGCTGGTTTTGGTCGAATAGCTACGTCATAATTTGGGAATTTGACATTAGCTAAACGACATGCCGCAACAGCCCCACAGTACAGGATCGAGTGTGTATCAACGAGGTTCTCGCTACTCTCGAAAATATTCTTGAGTTGCGAGTCCAAGGCACACACCAGCGCCCTATTTTTATTATGCATGGGTAACCGTGGTAATCGGGGTCTAAGTTTGGTAGGAGTGGATCGATATTCGCGAAGCGCATCTTCCAGAGCGCTCCTCAATCGGTCGTTGCACTGGCTACTTACCATGGCAACCCTATCATCTTCCTCTACAACAGCTGGGTTGGACCGCGGCGGGGTTGCGTCAATAGTTGACGCTTGCACCGCGGTTTGTGCCGGAGTTAAGACGATACGGTTGCTCAGTACCTCTGAGCGCAGCCTATCAAGTGCGGCATCGTCCAACATGTGATTGCGTTGGATGACCCGCACCTGATCCGACAGTCGTTGGGCCGAGACGTTGACGATTGGTTCAAGTACCTGGAATAGAGACAGCATCCTAACACGGTACGCAGTGAGGTTAGTTCCCCCCTCTGTAGACCCGTAGTATGCGCGCATGACGTTCTCGTTTATTGTTTGAGTCCATCTCATGCGCTGCACACAACCACCGGCAGCGGGGACCCGGCTCGGGGCCGGATGGCCCCTAAGTCCCAAGCTCTTCGGTGGCCGGCCTCTCCCCTGCCGACGTACAGGTGTTGGCGACGTCGGCGGAGAGAAATATTCGTCGCTCGAGCTCGACGCAACTGCCGCTGCCGGTGACACAGGGGATCCAGGGTCCGGCGGTGGCGAGGCGGAGCTGAGCGACGAGTCCGGGGTTGTAAGGCGTGCGCGTCGGTAGGCAGCTCTCGTAATCATGTTATCACATCATGCTTTCTTCTCTGTTTTTTGTATTTTTGATTTTCGTTGATTGACGTTGACATAATGTCATTGTAGTTGAAGGGTTTTTAAAAATTTTCACTTTCTGGTTTTATTGTATTTTTCCAATGTTCTATTATTTACTTTGTTAAAAAGGTATGGATTGACTGTTTTTAGGTAACTATTGTAAAGACCTTTGTATTTAAACCAAAATTAATATTAAAATAAGAAATTACGACGATTTAACTGATGTTTGATGTACGGGGTTGCCATTATTATTATTTCCTTTATTCATTTCTATACATATAATTTACATTTTTAAATATTTCTATACAAAGTAATATAAAAAAACATTTAAAAATATAAAAAATAGTAGCCCACTGGTATCGGGAACAGGGTCCGAAATACCGGTGGTCAGGGCTCTTGAGAGAGGAACCTCCTAACAATACGCGCCGTGTCCAGAAGTACTGCTTTCTGAATCAAGCCCTTGATCCAGCTGCCAAGCGAGAGCCTCCTCAGATGTTTGTCGAGGCTATTGGCTATTAAGCCATTGGCCGACACGACTATCGGCACAATGACTGCTGTACTCACGTCCCACATGTCGACAACCTCGCGAGCCAGATCTAGATATTTGAATTGTTTATCTTTCTCTGCTTTCACGAGGTTCTCGTCATGCGGAACCGTTATATCAACAATCATTGCGCGACGCTCCAATCGATCTATCACCACAATGTCAGGTTTATTGGCAACAATAGTCCTGTCAGTGATGATAGATCGATCCCAATACAACGTGATATTACCATTATCGAGAACTGGGTCGGGCGCATACTTATAGTATGGTACTTCTGATTCCACAAGGTTGTACTTTAAAGCAAGTTGCTGGTGGATAATCCTGGCAACGAGGTTGTGTCTATGCAAGTACTCTCCGTTAGCCAGACGAGAACACCCAGAAATAATGTGTCGGATCGATTCTCCCGGACGGTGGCATGCTCGACATATGTCAACCGTGCCATCCTTCACAATGTATTTCCGGTAGTTATTCGTCATCATAACTTCGTCCATTATTGCACAGACAAAACCTTCGGTTTCGCCGAATAGGTCACCGAAACGCAGCCAAGATACGGACGCTAAGAAGTCTACATCGGGTCCATGTAGGGCCCGGTAAAAGCGTCCGTGAAGCTCCTTGCCCTGCCATACCTCCTTGCGATCATTAGTGTCTAATACTCTAGGTTTGCGCCAGTTCTCGTTAGCCAGAGAGAGCGGCGTGAGGCCCTTGTCCACTGAGACCACATCTCGGTGCATCCCCTCGTCGACTTCTAGGAAGTATTCCCTGAGGCTGCATATCTCACGGTTGTGCAGGGTCTTAGCATTTAAGAAGCCACGACCCCCGCACTTCCGCGGGATATACAGTCTCATCACCGACGACCGCGGGTGATGCATTCGATTTGCGGTCAGCAGTGCGCGGACCCTCCTATCCAGGGCATCAAGTTCCGTCTGAGTCCATTTGAGTATGCCGAAAGAATACATCAAAACCGGCATGACCCAACCATTGAAGGCGCGCACCTTGTTTCCACCTGACAAAAGACTGCTTAGTACTTTATTCAGGCGGCCAAAGAAGCGGTCCCTCAATGATTGTTTCATGTCGGCAGTATTGATACCTAATGCTTCCGACATACCCAAATACTTGTAGGTTTCTGTTGAGGAGAGGGATCTAAGCTGTATGGAATCCGAGAGTTGAGTTCCCACGGATTCCATAATCTCCCCTCGCTTCACATGCATGACTGCACATTTGTCCACACCAAATTCCATCCTGATGGCGCTACTGAAAGTTTCCGTTACCTTCAGTAGCTTCATCAGTTGCAAGTTGTTGGGGGCAAAGAGTTTCAGATCATCCATGTAAAGAAGGTGAGATAGGACCTGACCACCTCTCCTCAACCGATAGCCTAGACCTGAACCCTCCAACAGTGTGCTGAGAGGGTTCAAGGCTAAACAAAACCACAATGGACTCAGACTATCACCCTGGAATATACCGCGCTCAATCTTTATCGGTTCGCTGTTCCCCTGGATCTGTCGACATCCTGGATAGTGAAGGACCGTTCTCCAGTGCCCCATACATGACATCAGGAAGGTACGCAGAGTTGCATCAACTTTATACAACTCCAGCACCTTCATGAGCCATGTATGAGGCACAGAATCATAGGCCTTCTTGTAATCTATCCAACATGTAGACAGATCCCTTCGCGAGCGGCGAACCTGTTGGCTAATGGCCATATCAATAAGGAGCAGCTCCTTAGTACCGCGGGACCCATTTCTACATCCATTCTGAGAGGCAGACATGATAGAATTACTATCAATATGATGATTGATTTTAGCTCTCAAAATGGATGTGAGAACTTTATAGACCGTTGGTAAACAAGTGATTGGTCTATAATTTTTGGGTTCCGCAGTACTACCTGATTTATGGAGCAGGTGGGTAATTCCTGTCGTCAAGAACTGGGGCAGCGACCCTGACTCTAAGGCTGACTGAAACTGGGATGCTAAGCGAACATGTGATCTCTGGAACCATTTAATCCAGAAGTTGTGCAGTCCATCCGGCCCTGGAGATTTCCAGTTAGGCAACGGACGGACTGCACGAGCTACATCTTGGGGGCTGATGATAATTGCCCCCATTTCAGGTATCGAATCACACGCTCGTTCAACCTCCCGGGTCCAATCACCCTCAGTGTGACTGACAGGCACCGACCAGATGTTGCGCCAGAACGAACACATGGCGTCATCATCTGGTAGACGCGTATCAGTCACACCTTGGTCCGGTCGTTCCCAAGCCCTATATACCCACCTTTCATCACTTCGGAATGTGCGATTCTGAGTGTAACGCTCCACTCGCCGCTTGTACCGACGAATACGGCTTGCCCATGCACAGATCTTCTGCTTCAGGAAGTCGATACGCTCTGTGACGCGGGCTAAGTAGTCTCGAAAACTAACATCAGTTCCCGAGAACGCCCGCTTCACAAAGCGCATCACTCTAGGTCGAGTATTGCCCTCCCTGAAGCAGATTAACTTGCCGATGAGTGCTCTAGCCTCACCGATACGCCGCTCAATCCTGCATTGCCAAGCTGGAACAGCAAATTTTGGTCGTGTAGCTCTGTCGTTGTTGGGAAATTTGACGTGAGCTACACGACATGCCGCTACAGCTCCACAGTACAATATTGAGTGGGTATCGGCGAGGTCTTTGCTGCTGTCAAAGCAGTTTGACAGCTGCGAATCTAATCTTATTATTATTTTCTTTATTCATTTCTATACATATAATTTACATTTTTAAATATTTCTATACAAAGTAATATAAAAAAACATTTAAAAATATAAAAAATAGTAGCCCACTGGTATCGGGAACAGGGTCCGAAATACCGGTGGTCAGGGCTCTTGAGAGAGGAACCTCCTAACAATACGCGCCGTGTCCAGAAGTACTGCTTTCTGAATCAAGCCCTTGATCCAGCTGCCAAGCGAGAGCCTCCTCAGATGTTTGTCGAGGCTATTGGCTATTAAGCCATTGGCCGACACGACTATCGGCACAATGACTGCTGTACTCACGTCCCACATGTCGACAACCTCGCGAGCCAGATCTAGATATTTGAATTGTTTATCTTTCTCTGCTTTCACGAGGTTCTCGTCATGCGGAACCGTTATATCAACAATCATTGCGCGACGCTCCAATCGATTTATCACCACAATGTCAGGTTTATTGGCAACAATAGTCCTGTCAGTGATGATAGATCGATCCCAATACAACGTGATATTACCATTATCGAGAACTGGGTCGGGCGCATACTTATAGTATGGTACTTCTGATTCCACAAGGTTGTACTTCAAAGCAAGTTGCTGGTGGATAATCCTGGCAACGAGATTGTGTCTATGCAAGTACTCTCCGTTAGCCAGACGAGAACACCCAGAAATAATGTGTCGGATCGATTCTCCCGGACGGTGGCATGCCCGACATATGTCAACCGTGCCATCCTTCACAATGTATTTCCGGTAGTTATTCGTCATCATAACTTCGTCCATTATTGCACAGACAAAACCTTCGGTTTCGCCGAATAGGTCACCGAAACGCAGCCAAGATACGGACGCTAAGAAGTCTACATCGGGTCCATGTAGGGCCCGGTAAAAGCGTCCGTGAAGCTCCTTGCCCTGCCATACCTCCTTGCGATCATTAGTGTCTAATACTCTAGGTTTGCGCCAGTTCTCGTTAGCCAGAGAGAGCGGGGTGAGGCCCTTGTCCACTGAGACCACATCTCGGTGCATCCCCTCGTCGACTTCTAGGAAGTATTCCCTGAGGCTGCATATCTCACGGTTGTGCAGGGTCTTAGCATTTAAGAAGCCACGACCCCCGCACTTCCGCGGGATATACAGTCTCATCACCGACGACCGCGGGTGATGCATTCGATTTGCGGTCAGCAGTGCGCGGACCCTCCTATCCAGGGCATCAAGTTCCGTCTGAGTCCATTTGAGTATGCCGAAAGAATACATCAAAACCGGCATGACCCAACCATTGAAGGCGCGCACCTTGTTTCCACCTGACAAAAGACTGCTTAGTACTTTATTCAGGCGGCCAAAGAAGCGGTCCCTCAATGATTGTTTCATGTCGGCAGTATTGATACCTAATGCTTCCGACATACCCAAATACTTGTAGGTTTCTGTTGAGGAGAGGGATCTAAGGTGTATGGAATCCGAGAATTGAGTTCCCACGGATTCCATAATCTCCCCTCGCTTCACATGCATGACTGCACATTTGTCCACACCAAATTCCATCCTGATGGCGCTACTGAAAGTTTCCGTTACCTTCAGTAGCTTCATCAGTTGCAAGTTGTTGGGGGCAAAGAGTTTCAGATCATCCATGTAAAGAAGGTGAGATATGACCTGACCACCTCTCCTCAACCGATAGCCTAGACCTGAACCCTCCAACAGTGTGCTGAGAGGGTTCAAGGCTAAACAAAACCACAATGGACTCAGACTATCACCCTGGAATATACCGCGCTCAATCTTTATCGGTTCGCTGTTCCCCTGGATCTGTCGACATCCTGGATAGTGAAGGACCGTTCTCCAGTGCCCCATACATGACATCAGGAAGGTACGCAGAGTTGCATCAACTTTATACAACTCCAGCACCTTCATGAGCCATGTATGAGGCACAGAATCATAGGCCTTCTTGTAATCTATCCAACATGTAGACAGATCCCTTCGCGAGCGGCGAACCTGTTGGCTAATGGCCATATCAATAAGGAGCAGCTCCTTAGTACCGCGGGACCCATTCCTACATCCATTCTGAGAGGCAGACATGATAGAATTACTATCAATATGATGATTGATTTTAGCTCTCAAAATGGATGTAAGAACTTTATAGACCGTTGGTAAACAAGTGATTGGTCTATAATTTTTGGGTTCCGCAGTACTACCTGATTTATGGAGCAGGTGGGTAATTCCTGTCGTCAAGAACTGGGGCAGCGACCCTGACTCTAAGGCTGACTGAAACTGGGATGCTAAGCGAACATGTGATCTCTGGAACCATTTAATCCAGAAGTTGTGCAGTCCATCCGGCCCTGGAGATTTCCAGTTAGGCAACGGACGGACTGCACGAGCTACATCTTGGGGGCTGATGATAATTGCCCCCATTTCAGGTATCGAATCACACGCTCGTTCAACCTCCCGGGTCCAATCACCCTCAGTGTGACTGACAGGCACCGACCAGATGTTGCGCCAGAACGAACACATGGCGTCATCATCCGGTAGACGCGTATCAGTCACACCTTGGTCCGGTCGTTCCCAAGCCCTATATACCCACCTTTCATCACTTCGGAATGTGCGATTCTGAGTGTAACGCTCCACTCGCCGCTTGTACCGACGAATACGGCTTGCCCATGCACAGATCTTCTGCTTCAGGAAGTCGATACGCTCTGTGACGCGGGCTAAGTAGTCTCGAAAACTAACATCAGTTCCCGAGAACGCCCGCTTCACAAAGCGCATCACTCTAGGTCGAGTATTGCCCTCCCTGAAGCAGATTAACTTGCCGATGAGTGCTCTAGCCTCACCGATACGCCGCTCAATCCTGCATTGCCAAGCTGGAACAGCAAATTTTGGTCGTGTAGCTCTGTCGTTGTTGGGAAATTTGACGTGAGCTACACGACATGCCGCTACAGCTCCACAGTACAATATTGAGTGGGTATCGGTGAGGTCTTTGCTGCTGTCAAAGCAGTTTGACAGCTGCGAATCTAAAGCACACACCAGCGCCTTGTTTTTCTTGTGCATAGGTAAACGAGGTAGACGTGGCCTAAGTTCAGGCGGTGTGGATCGGTACTCCCGGAATGCACCCTCCAAAGCGCTCCTCAATTGTGCGTTGCACTGGGTACTCACGGATATAACTTCGTCATCATCTTCTTCACCATCGTGTTCGGATCGCGGTGGAGCACTGGATACATTTTGTAGCTGTACCGCAATCATTGGCGAAGCAGGTATAACTAGGTTACTCCGTGAATCGAAGCGTAGTCGCTCAAGTACGGTGTCATCCAACATGTGGTTACGCTGTATGACCCGCACTTGATCCGACAGCCGTTGCGCCGACACGCTGACACCTGGCTCAAGCACCTGAAACAGAGAGAGCATCCGACCACGGTACGCAGTCAAGTTGCTTCCCCCCTCAGTAGCCCCATAATATGCGCGCATGACGTTCTCATTAATGGACTGAGTCCATCGCATGCGCGACACATTTCCACCGGCAGCGGGGACCCTGTTCGGGGCCTGTTGGCCTCGAGGTCCCAAGCCCGCTGGTGGCCGTCCTCTTCCTCGTCGTCGTGGTGGTGATGGGGTCGACGGCGGGGAGAAAAACTCGTCACTCGAGCTCGACGCAACTGCAGCGATCGGAGACACAGCACTCACGATTGAGGCGCGTCCCGGCGGCTGCGAGGCGGAGCTGAGCGACGAGTCCGGAGATGGTGGGTGTGCCTGATGTTTTGTGTCTCGTTAAAACTAACCCCGGCTGCCACAGGCCTATTACTGAATCTACACTATTTAGCGAGACACGCAACCACGACATGGAGCAGAGTAAAGAAATGTGAAGTGACGATGGAATAACCACTTCGGCGTCCACCAATAACAATCGCAATATGTTCTGCTACAGACTGATCCTACGGTACGCTTGTGCAAATTGTGTTACAATATAGTAATTGGGGTAATCTGCCGTAAGGGTGTTATTAACGTGAGTACGCGTATAAGTAGAAATGCTAGAAACCTGTCTTCCTCAATGGCAGTGGCCTCACAACCTACTGCCTTAGGATTGGGAAAGATATGTAGATAGAGCTTAGGAAACGTGGCCTGTTAGAGTTCATAGCAATGTTCTCAGTAGGACTATGCACTTAGGTCTAACAGTACACGTACGCCGAGCAAACGTTGTAAAACGGTTCCATGTTGTAACATGGAATCGTTTGCGTTTGCAAATCGGCAACTAGTATTTTGGAATCATTAAATTAACGTAACTGTAAAATAATGAATCTCTTAAGCGCAAGCGTAACGTTTCCTTTCACCAAACTTTCATCATATATCTTTGCGCCCTCTTGTCTTATTAGCTTCATACATTATTACTGATTTAGTTTTATAGGATTTGATATTATTCATGTATATGTCTTAACTGTGACCTCCCAATATTAACTACACCTTGTACCCCTCCCTGTCCCCTAGCTTCTAAAGTCGGGACAGGGCTGGAGTTCAATTTAGTAGTCGGTGGAAAGATGACCAGTTTGGTGTCGAGTCTTACAAGGCCGTGCGGACGGAGGGGCGCGGCCTCTCCCCCTTCGGGGGGAGCCGACATTAATACTAATATGTGCATGATTTAGGAAAAACGAAAATTTTATCAGCCTAGGGTAATTTACGAACAGTCACACGCCGTATGCATCAATCGCTTACCCCAGCCCCCGTACGGAGAGGCGATACGTAACAAATTACGCGGCGCGAAAACGCGCGCGCTTAGCGCACTGGTCATGAGTTCACGACCTCGGATAGGTACTAAGTTGCGTTACAGGGTAGAGCGATATAAAACAACTTGAATTGATATGTATAAGTTCACTTTGTTTTATTTTTCTAGAAATTATTGGTTATAGATAGATTAGGAACCTACGTATTCTATGAACGTGAACCTAATTACTAACAATTAAAATAAGTAGATATAAGTAAAAATAAGAAGGTATACTTATTTATTTTTGTGAATAAGGTGAATTTAAAATCTGACTGGCTAAAACTAGACGCCACGCGCCATTCGGTTTAAAAAAAATTTATGCTTTACTTTTTTTTTTCGGTTTTTTTTCATGGGTTTCGTTTTCGTGGTTTTTGGGGTAGCTTATAATTAAAATTAGGTCAAAATGAAAATCCAAGATGGCGGCGACAACCATGAAAATGACACCCATGACGAAAAAACCGAAAATTTTCGTCGGCGCCATCTTGGATTTTCATTTTGTCCTCATTTTCGTTATCAGCAACGCCGAGAACCATGAAAATGACACCCATGACGAAAAAACCAAAAAGTTTCGTCGGCGCCATCTTGGATTTTCATTTTGCCCTCATTTTCGTTATCAGCGGCCCCGAAAACCATGAAAATGACATCCATGACGACAAAACCGAAAATTTTCGTCGGCGCCATCTTGGATTTTAATTTTGACCTCATTTTCGTTATTAACGACCCCGAAAAACACGAAAATGACACCCATGACGACAAAACCAAAAATTTTTGTCGGCGCCATCTTGGATTTTCATTTTGTCCTCATTTTCGTTATCAGCGGCCCCGAAAACCATGAAAATGACACCCATGACGACAAAACCGAAAATTTTCATTGGCGCCATCTTGAATTTTAATTTTGACCTCATTTTCGTTATAAGCGACCCCGAAAACCATGAAAATGACACCCATGACGAAAAAACCAAAAATTTTCGTAGGCGCCATCTTGGATTTTCATTTTGTCCTCATTTTCGTTATCAGCGGCCCCGAAACCCATGAAAATGACACCCATGACGACAAAGCCGAAAATTTTCATTGGCGCCATCTTGAATTTTAATTTTGACCTCATTTTCGTTATCAGCGAGCCCGAAAACCATGAAAATGACACCCATGACGAAAAAACCAAAAATTTTCGTCGGCGCCTTCTTGGATTTTCATTTTGTCCTCATTTTCGTTATCAGCGGCCCCGAAAACCATGAAAGTGACACCCATGACGACAAAACCGAAAATTTTCATTGGCGCCATCTTGAATTTTAATTTTAACCTCATTTTCGTTATCAGCGACCCCGAAAACCATGAAAATGACACCCATGACGAAAAAACCAAAAATTTTCGTCGGCGCCATCTTGGATTTTCATTTTGACCTCATTTTCGTTATCAGCGACCCCGAAAACCATGAAAATGACGCCCATGACGACAAAACCGAAAATTTTTATTGGCGCCATTTTGAATTATAATTTTTGACCTCATTTCGTTATCAGCGACCCCGAAAACCATGAAAATGACACCCATGACGAAAAAACCGAAAAAAAGTAAAGCATAAAATGCAGAGGAAGAAAAATAAAAAAAAATAAAGTGTTTTTATCTTAAATATGTAAATAAATCAACAAAATAAAAAAACTAGTAGGTACACACGGCGGCACATGAAGCTGTCTTTTCCAGTATAAATTGGCCTCGCTTTGTATAAATTTCCTATACAATGAGAGATCCGCATAAATTGGTTTTGTACAGCTTGATCGGTCGTCGTGCGTACAAAATACGATATCGACCATACTCATTCTATCTCGTTCTCCCCTACATACTTTCTTTTTCTGCCCATGTCGAACTCGATAATCTTCGGCTTACCGGGCTCCCTACATAACTTTTTTAGAACTCCTTACAAAAAAAAAATATTGGAAAAAAATGTTTTGATTTTAGTAGGCCAGTTACAGGCAGTTTTGAATTGTCAAAAAGAAGATAATAAAATGAAGCTACAGTCCCATTCAAAAGGCATAATAACTGTGAAAGTACTGTAGTTGCCCATTCCAAAGTTACCGAAATTTATAAATAACATTGCGAAATCATAAATAGCGACTTTTGCTTCGACACAATAAAGTTCAATTCAGGCCGCGCAGCGCTAATTACCTACAGTTATATTCTCCTAGAAGCTGCCTCTCTTTCTAATGCGTAACTCTTATCTTATACCTTCTGACTACGTTCCCTATTAGGTTCCTACTGTACTTTTGTGAACAAATGACATTTCAAATAAACCTAGGCTCGGTGTTTACTAAGTATTATTTTTTACAAACTATTTTTGGCTCAGTTCGTAACAGAACTTAGCGGGGGTGGGGTGGCGGGTTCGAAAAATTGGCACACACGCGTTCCGCTCGGGACTGAAGCACGCGATGCGAGTATGAAATGATGAAAACAGCAAATTTTGAAAATGGTGGTATAGGTTTTTTTAATATTTCAAATTATGATCGCCGTGTAAGAAAGAAAGAAAGAAATCATTTATTTGCTGATAATATAGGTATACATATAAGTTGGAATATTTGCTAAGTGTCCCGATACATTTTACCTTACGGCATGCAACATATTAGGTTTGAATTTCAATATAGTACTATAGATACAGCTATCGATATGATCATTATTAGCCATAGTCAAATTTAATATGTAATTACTGATCGGACTAAAACAAAAAATAATAATAATAATAGCAATAATAATCAAAATAATCAATGAATTAAATATAAATCTCTCGCAAATGATATAATGAAGAATATGTCATAATGTGTAATGTTAAAAAGCTTAATGTCAAAATAATCCAAAACATTAACTACAATCTCAATTACTACAAGTTATAATCTGATAATGTCAAAATCACACAGAAAACGACCTACGACCTTTCTAATGGTATAAGTTTATATTTCCTTTATTTATTTTTATACAAATCTTCTACATTTTTAAATATTTCATAAACTAAAAACAATATAAAAAACATTTAAAAATATAAAAAATTGTAGCCCACCGGTATCGGGAACAGGGTCCAAGCTACCGGCGGTCAGGGCTCCAGAGAGAGGAACCTCCTAACAATACGAGCCGTGTCCAGGAGCACCGCTTTCTGAATCAAACCCTTGATCCAGCTGCCTAACGAGAGCCTCCTCAGGTATTGGTCGAGGCTCTTGGCAATTAAGCCATGGGCTGATACAACTATCGGTACAATGATCGCTGAGTCCACATCCCACATGTCGACAACCTCGCGAGCCAAGTCAAGATACTTGATTTGCTTATCTTTCTCGGCTTTCACGAGGTTCCCATCATGCGGGACCGTTATGTCTACAATCATTGCGCGCCGCTCTGACCGATCCACCACCACTATATCAGGTTTATTGGCTACAATAGTCCTGTCAGTGATGATGGATCGATCCCAGTACAATGTGATACTGCCATTTTCGAGAACTGGGTCGGGCACATACTGTATAAGTTTTATTGTTAAAAACCTAATATTACTCAAATGAAGTAATATTAAAAACCATCATTTAGACTTGTCTTTGCGATTTAATTGGATGCAACAAAGTGCAAGTAATCGTGTATCGCTGTGCCGAAATATCTAGATCGAAGTGTGAAATATGTAATATATTTTTTTCAGAATTTAAATCCGTGCTATATAGGAATAAAACACAATACAAAACGACTTTTATCTGGATAACCTCGCCCTTAGGATAACTATTTTATAAAAAATGACTAGTTTTGGTTTAAATTCATTTAATTACGGATGTTGTTTAAGACTTAGAATTTAATATTCTAATTGGGCTGTCTGAGGTATTGCGCTTAATCTGTTACAAGTTGTATATTACTAAGTTATAACTTTTAAGTAATTCGTTTTGAGACGTACAGTAGTATAAATGTTATTTGTTGTGTTTATTATTTGTTTATTTACTTAAAAATGGTGTTCTGTTGTGAAGTTTGCGCTGATAATGTGTGTTTGTTAGAAGTTAAAAGCAGTTATTTTTCCAATTATCGTTTAATGATAAGATTCAAGTTGGTAGATGTGTACCCGAATTACGAGAATTAATCCAAAAATATGATAATTCATCTCGTACTCGTCATTTTAATCCTCAAAATTATGCAACATTTAGCTGGCTGTGTGGCTGTTTACACACAAATAAATTATTTTGTTTTCCGTGCTTTTGGTTTAATACTAGTAAGTGGAGTGAGGGATGTATTGATTTGGATAATTATTTGATAAAAGATAGGCGCGTAGATTTAATTTATGTAAGAATTGATTTTTTCACTAATTTCAAACCCGTAGTTAACTTATTACTTCTGTTTGCATTGCAACCTAGAATAACGTGGCGAGGTCTTGTATTTGAAACTTTTATTTTTACAGGCTTATTTTCAATTTTTTTTTTTTTTTAAATATTATAAATAAATGTAATGTGTTGTTATGTCTTGTTAAGTATTTTGTGTGCACATAAATAAATAAATGTTATTTTTTTTTTTTGGGTTTGCGTGGCCTACCCTCCGTGAAGAACAACTGCACGCCACTGCATGATTTGTACCCACTTTTAACAGTTGGTATGCTACACTCGTCATCATCTTCTTACTCTTGTCCTACTTGGGGTCGGCTCAACCCGTTTTTTCTTCTCTTCCCATTTTCCTTAATAATATCTCTAATTGCTACTGTAAAATGTTATTTATGTATAGACTAGCTGTTGGCCGAGACCTTCGTCCGCTTGAAATTATTATAAAATGGTACTTCCTATTTTAATCTGATTTTGTTAACTTCATAGGTTTTGAATTGTTTTGCAAGGAACCCTTATTCTTTTTCTAAAATAAAAGTAAGCGTAAGTTACTCCTGTTAAAACATCAGCTATCTGCCAGTGAAAGTCCCGTCAAAATCGGTTCAGCCGTTTCAGAGATTAGCCCGAATTAACAGACAGGCATACAGACAGACAAACGATTATAAAAAAAAATTATGCTATTTGTAAATAGCTGTTATTTTGAAATTACAAACAGACACTTCAATTTTATTTATTTGTATAAATTAGTATGCCTAGGCATTTACGATACTTATTTCGTAATCCAACAAATAAACAAATAATAGACTAACAAAATTACAGTGGAGACCTCGTCGCCAATATTAATTAAAAACAGAATATTTACAAACCGAGAATCACTTATCACTTAGCAAACTCAATTTCCCGGCGCTGTTTGTTCGTACGGCAATTTAACTAATATGACTAGCAAACCGAACTCATCCAATTTGTAACTTGACGTATCGAAGCTTTGACTTGCCGTATTGACTTAAAAACAAGTCCAGGGGATCGAGTTTCGATATATTTGTGGGGTCCTCTAACTAAACAAACAACCCGTCCCTTAGATACAGTAAACTAAACTCCGCAATTAGTGTATTTGATTCACTAAATATTGATCCTTTGATAATTGTTTTGTCTTCTCTGAACTGATAGTTTGTTAGTGGTAACGTTTATCAGTAAGCACCGAGTCATCACTGGAATTATATAACTCAAGCAGATTAGGCTTTCATGGAATTACGTCTGTACTTCAAATTCTAAAATCAAATTTTATAGATTTTTTTCAATCTGTGACATATTTCGTAGATAACTACAGTTATGACCAAAAAAATTCCTAAGGTGTGCCAGTTTAAATTACCTGAAAGTAGCCCGTTGTACCGAAAAAAAATCCCTATAAAAACAAAACTGATGATGATTAAAAATTGGACACGACCCACATCGAAAAATTTAAATACTTTATTTCACATAAATCTACAGGGCCACTTTTAAAACGTCAGAAGCTACATGTTCGGTTCGAATCTGTTCAATGCTTGTACAGTCCTTAATTTTTCCTATTATCGATTATGGTGATGTGTGCTACTTTGACCTGAATGCTGTTCTGCTCGACAAACTTGACCGTCTTCTAAATTACTGCATTCGATTTGTGTTCAATCTACGTAAATATTATCATGTCTCAGAGCACCGGTCTCTTCTTAAGTGGTTGCCCATACGACAGCGTAGGGTGCAAAGGGCACTAACTACCTTGTTTTCTTTCCTTGTTTCTCCCTCGTCCCCTAGTTACCTTGCTCCCCACTTTCAATGCATCTGTGCCAATCATAATAGGAGTCTGCGCTCATCGCATAACCGAATTCTTCAATGTCCCTTTTACCGTACCAACTTCATTCACCGATCATTCTTTGTTCAGTCTATTTCTCTGTTTATCGTTTAAAATTAAAGTTCGCGAGTAGGTACATTCAGAAAAAGCTGGCAGTTTCGTCACAACGTTAATGTTTTCTTCATTGTTTGTCTTTTTATTTTAGTATATCCGTGTAAATTTCTATTTACATATATATTTTGATATACAACGTGTAACAGATTAAGCGCAATACCTCAGACACCCCAATAAGAATATTAAATTATAAGCCTAAAACAACATCTGTAATTAAATAAATTTAAACCAAACCTAGTCTTTTTTTATAAAATAGTTATCCTTACTAAACGCAAAACGTATGTACATCAACATCCCTGCACACACACTCATGCAATGTTAGCGGCCGACGCGACACGCAAACTCTAGCGCCCAGGCATTAGATGTGCTTTAGTTCAATGAACGATTTTACGTACCTAAACTGTTACTGGCTTATATTATGAATAACTTTTGATACTTCATTGAGTTTACCGTGTAATGATTGATAATTTTAAGTGAAATTATCAACACGAATCTAACACTTTAGGCTTGGTAACGGGGATGCATTTAAAACAGCGACTTTTTACCCAAACTACGAAACTAACGAAGGGCGAAGCGCCCGGACTCCGTGCGGCACACGCGGGTAAAAAATGTATCTCAGATGCGTAACTTTCGCCGATATCAACTACCCCCTGATAAGTCGTGTTTAGGTACAGTTTATTGTTTTTACTACAAAAATATTCAAAGAGCCGCGTGTTTAAAAGATTTGAATCATAATATTTACAGTGATAAGAATACAATCCTATTGATAGGAAGAAGTAGGTACTTACAGAACTGGACTATTTACACTTTACCCTAAGTGGTTATTAATTTGCACTATTTCTGCGAGCCACTTTCATTAAAGTTTCAAAATGACCACCGCCTTGTTCTATGCACTTATTTGCACGATTTCTTAAATTGTATTTCAATTTTGTAATCACCTCAGTATCACTTTTCACCGTCACAAATGCTTGTTCAATTTTCGTTTTAAGTACCTCGACACTTGTAGATTGACTGACGTACACGAGCGATTTTATGCGACCCCACAAATAAAAGTCTAATGGTGTTAAGTCAGGCGATCTGGGAGGCCACGGCACAGGTCCTCCGCGACCTATCCAACGATTGCCATACTCCGCATCCAGATGCCGTCGAACGGTCCACGTGAAATGCGCGGGAGCACAGTCTTGCTGGTGAGACATGTCACGTGAAAGACTGACTGGGACGTCATCCAGTAAGTCCGGCAATGTCTCTTGCAGGAACTGCAGGTAGGTATCTCCGGTCAACCGTGGAAGGAAAACGGGGCCGAGTATGAATGTTCCGAGTATACCAGCCCACACGTTGACGGAGAACCTATGCTGGAACGAATCCACACGGCAAGCATATGGATTCTCATGCCGCCACAAATGCTGGTTGTGCTGGTTGTATATGCCAACAAGCGTGAAGGTACTCTCGTCCGTCCAAAGAATGTTCTGTTGCCAGTTCTCCAACAACCACCTACTGAATTCCAGTCGTGGCAAGTTGTCGGCCGGCGTTAGGTCTTGACACCGTCGAAGATGGAATGGGTGTTCACCATCAGCACGCAACGTTCGCCACACGTACATGTGGCTGCAGTCGAACTGGGGTGCTGCTTCTCTCGAGCTGTCTTCTGGATGTTCATCGAAATGGTCGAGAATACGCTCTTGCAGACGAATAGTCCGCACATTCGTCCCTCTGTCCAAAGCCGTATTAGGAAGGAACGTCCCAGAGTCCCTCAGTCGCTGAGTTGCAGCCAGCATCGTCCTGGCGCTCACACTGCAGCCAAAACGGTCATTGAACTCCCGACAAGCTAACGCGACATTATCAAGACAGCGAGTCAGTGTCCTCACCATCTCCGTGTATTGTATGTTGGTATACCGGAAGCCATCGCGCAAAAAATATTACGGAAGTAAATTTAAGAACATCCACACTACATCGGTATCGGCGGAATACTAGCAATGCAAGGCGGCGGCGTGTGTCGGCATATCGCATAACCATCAAAGAGGTTGCCGACAAATGCTTTAAAGAAATTTAGAACTTATTGCTTTACTTTACTTATATAAGTTCTAAATTTCTTAAAATCAAATAATTTTATTTTGTAAAAATGCCTAAATATGTTTGTAGAGATACTCTGATGACCAACTAAGTTATGTCGCGTATTCAATTAAGCCTTTGTGACTGTCTGTCACGTACTCCTAATTATTAAGTAGATATTTTAGTATTGATTTTTATTTAAAATCATCACACGGTATGGGCCACTTACAAACACATTAAACTTCTATTTTATGGCTTGACAGGCTGGCAAGTAACCGTAATTAATAAAGATTTAGTGAGCCTGCTTCCTTGAATTGTAAAAAATATTGCATCACTTAGAAACGCATAAATTCTTTATTTAATGGGAAAGGGACTAGAGAAATCTTAAGAAGAGATAAAAAAATTACTGATTTCTAAAGGATACTAACGCCACATCTGCTGAACATGTTTTGATATCGCACGGCCCGGGACCCTTTAAAACAATTGAGACGGTTGAACAAAAAAGAAACGGATTCTGAAAAGGCGACCCAAGCGTGGTGGGTTTTTGGAGGCTGGGCCGGGGAAAGCTTGGTGGATTCGTGGCAGTTATCTTGAACGGTTTGAGTGGTCGGACGCAAGGGTCTGAGAAATCAGTGAGTGAGTTCGAGACGAGAAAGGAGACGGATACAGACTTCAGCAGCGGCGAGGCTGGTAATCGGTGCAGCATATTGTAAGTAAGGCTGTACTTTAGTTCGCTTAAAATGAAAGGCAGAACCGTAATATTCGCATTCGGACAAAATATATTGTTCAACACCGTAATATTCAAGGGTTGATTAAGACAAATTATATTGTTCAGTGATATGATGCCGACTTGTACTTGTAGTACAAATCAACCAAACGTTGCTGATGAATACTGCTTCCTGTAAAGGTCTAGCTCAGAAACATTGCGTGGGGATTGTTGGCGCACATTTCAGGGAGCGGGGGTAGGCATCACGAAATATCTCAAACCACATCGATAACTCCGTTCTAAGGAACGCTAGGGACAGAAAGTCAAACCTCGGCTGTTTATCTCGTTAAACCCAAACCCGGCCAATGGTTGGCAAATTACTGAATCGACATTACTAACGAGATACGTAAAGAAATGTGAAGTGACGATATATCACCACTTCGGCGTCCACCAATAACAAACGCAATATGTTCTGCTACAGACTGAATCTACGGTGCGCTTGCGCAAGTTGTGTGTTATCTTAGACAAGGGGTAGATTGCCGTAAAGGGTGTGAACACTAACATGAATACGCGTGTAGGGAGAACTACTAAAACGTGACTTCCTCAATGGCAGTAGGACTTCTCAGTACTCTGTCTTAGGATTGAAAAAGACATGTGAATAATGTTTAGAGACCGTGATCTGTTAAAATTCGTAGCAGGAACCTTAGTGGGCCTATGCGCTTAGGTCTAACAGTCACGTACTGAGGCAGTTATTGTAACCGGTTACATGCCATAGAGTTGGGTTCGTAATACGTTTGAATCATTAAATTAACGTAACTGTAAATAGTGAATCTCTTAAGCGCAAGCGTAACGTTTCCTTTCACCAACCTTTCATCATATATATATCTTTGCGCCCTCTTGTCTTACTAGCTTCATACTTTATTACTGATTTAGTTTTATAAGATTTGATATGATTCATGTATATGTCTTAACTGTGACCTCCCAATATTAACTACACCTTGTACCCCTCCCTGTCCCCTAGCTTCTAAAGTCGGGACAGGGCTGGAGTTCAATTTAGTAGTCGGTGGAAAGATGACCAGTTTGGTGTCGAGTCTTACAAGGCCGTGCGGACGGAGGGGCGCGGCCTCTTCCCCTTCGGGGGCAGCCGACATTAATACTAATATGTGCATGATTTAGGAAAAACAAAAAAATTTTATCAGCCGAGGGTAATTTACGAACAGTCACACCTTACTCATTGGAGATAAAGTTGGAATTCCTTCAAATTACTTCTTTATTTGACGCACACTGCTTTTAATGTAAAATGCATTGATCTTATTTACGTGTGAGCGAACAATGTCGTGCGTTTTAGTAGCCCTTATTGCTCTGTGTTAAGGTTTCAATTTCCTTGAATTAAGGATTGTATTAATTTGTCATGATACTGTGTTTCTAATTTAAGTTATTTAAAAGATTTTTCCGTCAAAATTTAACACCTACTTTTTATAACGGAAATCGATTCAGAAGCCTATTCTGAACCAACTACTTTCAGGAATTGCGTTTATTCTGTTACACGTTGTATTTTAAGTTGATATATTGTTATAGTATTTTATATATCCATGTTGTTTATCTTTGTAGTAAATAATTTTTACCTACCACTGTTTGTCTCTGCATCACCCAAAGGTTGACTGGTAGAAAATGCCTATGGCATTAAGTCCGCCTCTGTACTTTGTGCTTGAAGTGTTAAATAAAATAAAATAATTTGTTGTTACCTCTGGAAACGAACAGGTGCGACACTCCAATGTTGTCCTTGTCATATTATGGGCAGTGTTTAATTAAGTTACATGTGAGAGAAGACTGTAGGCCCAATAAAAGAAAACAAGATATCACGAACCTGCTGAGCATCCCTTTGTCCAAAGTGTCCGATGTAGTTGGGGAACACGGTGAAGTTGTATGGTACCCTGTGCTGCTGGCAGAAGTTGACTATGACGGGCAGGCACACTCCTGGCGCGGGGTTCCTGGCGCCCGGCGGGTCTGTGGGCGCCGGCCACGTCACCACTGTGGACCGGTTCACTACTTGGGACACGTACTGTGGACAACGGTGTAGGGTTAGCTCCTGTTTACTTGGGTACATGTTTTGATTATGTGATTTTTATTTCTATTTTTAACAAAAGACTTTTATGAAAACATTGTCTCAAAAGTTATATAATTAAAGTACCCAGGCACTTCAGTACTTTCATGCCCCACAAAACAGCTTTAGAACAGTCGAGAGCGCAAACTACTTCCCTCAAGAAAATCCTTTACAAAATTTCTTGAGCACAAAAAACAATATGTATCCACAACAACGCGTCCTTCACAATGTGGCCATTGTTCGAACTCTCACAAAACAGACAAAGACGCCAGGTAAGACGATATTGTTGCCCAAAGCCTGAGCACCGACTACGAGCAACGAGCACAATAATTGTTTTGTTAGCAAAGCTTTGCCTTTCCAACGTTTTTTGTGGGCGGGATGGCTTTCAGCTGTATGCAAGTGGTTCAGTAATTGTGTTGCTTCGTTTTGTTGATTTTTACACAGAGACAACGTCGCGCTTTTTCTGAAGGGTGAGAAAAATATTTCAACTTCGTTTGAGGAAGTTGAAGCCAGTGCAAATAAAAGCTAGTTTCGTTTTTTGTTCCTAATTTCCGACAATTTACGCATACGCATGACTTGTATTGCCGCTACACAAAGCTGGTGGCTATGAAAGACCCTATTTGATAATTCATGGTTATTGTTAGTGCGACGTTTTCAGGACTTGGAGATTTATACTTTTGGCTTCTTACGTCAAGCATTTTGCATTTTTATTCTGACCATATTGTATTGGTTCCATACTAAAATAAAAATTCAATTATAAAACAAACCATGCTCATACACGGCCTAATCATCCTTACACAGATTGAATCTGAGTTATAGCTTCAAGAATATAACTTACCTGTACCGCTGGGTTAGCTCTGAAGTAGGCGAACAGCGCTCCTGTGATGGCGAGCAGCGCCACCGCGTTGAGCGCGAGCTGCATCAGTCTGAACTTGTGTGGGTTGGCGTCTGTGCTGGCGCCTCGCATGTCGCGAAGCATCTGGTGGGGAAAGAGTAGATTAACTTAATGTAGCCTTAACATGCACTTATGAGATGTCAGGGGAGCTACACTCATGTTTAGATTACACCGACATAGAGAAATACGTGAAAGAGCCGCTTGGATTGTACTCGATTGACATAACCATGATTCAACGATACCAGTTGCTGAAAGGAGTTTGCCGATCGGCACGAGATGCAGTACGGTTTTTGACTAATCGGCAACGTTAGCTGAATGAAAGCTGTGGTAAGTATAAGTGTAGGAATTGCTTAAAATATTTCTTCTTTTTTTGAACGGCCTTGTTGTTCAACAAATACTGTCGAATCGAACAAGTGTGTGGAGGCTACACTATAGTAATTTAATGTTCGATTACAAATAGATTACATAATGAGGAAAAAGCAAGATGATCGTCCGACCAGATACTCTTTAAAATAAACCTGTAATTCAAGAAAGGTTGCCTTTTTTAGTTAGGAATATACCGGAAATCAACTCCTACTCACTCTAATTTGAGGTTGGTACTATCAAATGTATTAATATGTCCTTTGATCTTTGGTGAAAACGAGGGTAGAAATCTGTTCAGTTTTTTCCCAAACACGTCAATATTACTTTTCATTCAGTTTCCTGAGCTGGGATCCTGCGGGCTAACAGTGAGGTGGTGTGATAGTAACTCAATTTGTCCAGCGTCACGGTCCCGATAGACGGTTTTTTGCGGATGCGTGTTTATTCACAACTGCATTGACCAATTAGTGAATTTATGAATGTAAAAATGAAGCTTTTTTACAACTTTTATCCCCGTTTATGGCAGGAAATAACCTGTGTTTTACTTTATATTGTACTAAAATCAATGTAGCAAAAATAACTATCTAATTCTTTGTCTCAATTTGTAAAACAGAAAATGCACCTTAATTATTCTGCCGTTTTTTATCATTACAATCTTCCTGAACTGAAACCATATCCAATCACGTAAAGACACACATGACTGCAAGTGCTTCGAGCTAAGCCGTTTGAGTCGGAGAGCTCGAGCCGGTCGTAACTAAATTTCTATGAACAAAAGACTTCGGAAGCTCCTATTGTCGTTAGTCAGCTCGAATCAGAACATAAGCTGATCAATGTGTATCATAAAGCGTGCTGGCGTATATTGCCTTCATCAAAGTGCAGAAATGTGGCAGAATTTTAGTGGATTCGCACTTTTAAATCTTTGTGCATCATGACGGTGGGATATTATTATTATTTATTTTCAATAATCGGATAACAAAAATCCATAGTGTTAGTATCTTACCTTATACCTAGTGTTAGTACATAATAACAGTTGAGAAGTTTGAGAAGCATTTTGCACAGAAGATGAACAAGTTTTTTACTCGGTCATCTTCTCCACAAAGTGCCTCAGAAAAGGGAAAAACACACTCTCAGCCACTGGTTGTGGGATGCTGTTACCAATAGCCCGGGTTCTAGCTGCCAGAGACACTATTTTCTTCCGCTCGGTTGCGTGCAAGCTGTCAGTAAGATTAACATCTCTGACGCACTACAGAACCGGGGCACTCTCAAGAGCAATCTAAAAATATAGTTATACCGCTTGCGAAATTTTAAAATCAGCCTTCAGCGTACGTCACAAAACTAACTAGTAACTTCAAGTACCTAGAAAACGATTTCAAGTACCTAAATCAGTCAACGGAATTAGATAAAAGAGAGACAAATTGCTCAAGTTAACTCAAGAATAAAACAACGTTTGCCCCTGAACCTTGCAACACAGGCAACCTATTTAGGTCATCTATACAAAGTTTAAACATTGTGACTATTTCCTCATGAAACATAACGGCAGTCATTCATGGCTTGTTAGCCATTCTACCGAAAATGATTTATCTCGAACTGCAGTGGCACCATGAATGGGCCCAGACCCCGGCCCGGGGCGGCAGCGCGTACGTTCTCACAATTGTTTCATATTCAATACGAAGCCCTGGCTTTGTAGCCTCCTCTGAGATATTATTGTTACGTAATCTCTATTCAGGGTCCCACATTCTTAACTCCTTGTTTCCAAAATGCGATGCGAAATTAAAGTGTATTTTTATGTTTTACATTGAACAATGAGGATTTCATTGGAATCTTGTTCAAGCTTTTAATTTTTGGGATAGCCTAGTAAAACCAATTATTTTTTTATATTCTGTTTAATTTCACCTGTTTACTGGATTTTCAAAAAATGCGTGTGGTACAGGATGCCTTTAGTGAATTACGAGCGGATGTCTGGACATTGGTTAAAATAAATCAAATATTATTGGATAAACATTCCAAACTTGTGAACATATGACATCCCTAGTTACAGACACCTATGCGATTCAGTGATATCCGTCCAAGATGAAGTATTAGCATAACAACCACGTTCAGGGCTGACCTATATCCGGTAGATCATATGCAATATGCATCTGATGAGAGAACCGATGGATATCGATAAAGCCGGAATTAAAGTCGCTATTTCTATGAGAAGTATCGTATGTTTGAACAGACAATGAAGTATGAAACAAAGACTGATTGTGTACCTTTCTATCATAAACAGCCTATACATTCCCACTGCAGGACTTCAAGCTTACGTATGAAAGAGTGGGCCGTATTTTATTTTGGCACAACAAAACTTACAAAAGTACTCGCCAAAAGATACCGAGATAAGTCCATAAGAAACGATGAACCAACAAAACAAAACTCTTTCGCAATACAATACAGATTACTCCCCAGAGTTATACGTAGGACGGGACGCAATCTTGACTCATGTAAACAATAATATGTGGCCCGGGTTGTACACTCCTTCCTACTAGCTGTAGAGGCGGGCGTACACCGCTCCGCGCAGATACGTATGTGGCAAACGCGACTGATTAGAAACTTTGAGATTGTGTGGAGAACTTAAAAGGACGGACTTCAAGATTTCATTTCAAAGGATGAAAGAAGTTTTTGCTTGTACTTAGGAGGATGTTAGCGAGATTTCATTACGAGTTCGTCTATGCAGTGAACGGTAGCAAACTTTAGTGCTGTCGTTAAAAGTTTGATTAGATACCATACGGTGAATTGATGAAAGTCTGTTCCTACTATAAAGGTCCTTTCAAACGGGTACATTAACATATCTGTCAATGTCCTGGTCACAATGTGTCCGTACCAGTTTAATTTATTTTTAACTAAGATTAACCTATAACACCAGCTTCCTCATTATCATACTAGAATTAGAAAAAAATTCTGAGTCGAGGTGAATTTTTACTAGTCGGTCAAGCACGCAACATTTTGTCCCTCTCATTTAAATGGCAATTCCACCGCTCGCTTTACTCAAAAGATATAATCATTCAGTCAAAAATAAGCTAACTATCTGGTTTTTATACAAGAGGTGTTTGTTTTTCATGAACTAACAGCAGTGTTATTTTGTAAAGCACTTCGCAATTTCTAAGGTAAACAATATTATTTTATCACTGGCCCGGTTTCCGTCCATCTTCCATCGGTCATAATACAGAGACAATTAATGGCAATCGACTTTCGCGCGACTTTCTATACAAGTTTCTCGGTACCTATGTCAGTCCAATACAGTTTTGACTTTTCTATTATCGTAATGTCACTTTGTTTAGGCCTTTGAGTCGTCTCGCCATCTCCTCTGTTGCTTGTCGATGTTCAAGGCACCAATCCTATGTTTTAAGGACCCGCAGTTCGATTAGTAAGAGACATGATATCTTTAAGTTTCAGCTCTGCCTCTCCAAATTGTTAATATTTCAATTGTGTATTTGATCGGGACAAGCGGCTGCCTTTCCAATAAACAATCGGTCTGTGTCAAGAGGCTGGCGCCCGCGGTATCGCAATCACTTGTCTCAATTTATTTGATTTATTTCGATAAGAATTGTAAAGCCTCAATGATTGGAAATCGATTTTAATATCATGTTTTCTAGTTGTTTCTTCGACTATATCAAATTTACATTTTTATTGACAGTTAATCAAAATTTACTTATTTTTGGTTTTCCTAGTAGGTAAATGATCAGTAAAACTTCAGGACAGTGGATAGAAGTAGTTATAGTAGACGCGGTCACACAGATACCCAAACACGTATAGCAACTTTAGTTTAAAATATGTTTAGATAGATTCCTGATAATAAATTCTTCCAACATATGCTGCGGTACTGACAGAAATATAATAGCTACTTCATTTCGCTACACAATACGCTGTAAACTAACCTTGAGATCGAAACTTTTCGATAGGATTCCCGAGTAATAGAGCCACGAGTCGCTCAAGTGCAGTCCACTCTCGATTGTGAAATGGAAGAAACAAGTGAAAAGCGTTAGCGAATTTATGTATTCAATGAATTGAGACGAGAACTTCACAATGCACCACGACAAGATTATTCTTTGAATTTTGATAGATCTATTCAAAGAATATCTGCAAGTTGCATGTGGTTAGGTACCAGTAGCATTTTAGTAAGAATCATAAGATTTGTTTTGTGCATTTCATGAAATATCTTGTCAGCAAGCGCACAGGTCTCGCTTGGTGGATTATGGCCTTCATACAGAGAGGAGGCCTGTGTCTCAGCAGTGCTATAACTTTCACTACCATTTTCGCTCAGACCAGCTCTTCTTGCTACCTCCTACGCTTTGGGACCTAAACTAGCACCCAAAGCATTTACCGTAAAAACAGCAAATGTTTAATGCGGCGCAATATTTTAATTACGACGCAGCGCTTGCGAGCGACACTTAATTTTACAGTGGCCATATGTGTCATACACTTGTGCGGGAAAACACTGTTACTACTTACTTTTACGACATTTTGTTGAACGCACGATTTTTGCAGCATTTGCGGCTATAAAATGTTTCTGCAAACGGCGTTTTTGTTACTGTTTTCGGTTCGTGGGGCGCGAAATGTGAAGTAGAAAATACAAACTGACTGATCGTATTAATAATTGTCTCTGTGTTTGGTCTGTTGAGTTGTCGTTATTTGAAATTAAATTGAGTATTTTGTCTGTAGTGTACGTCATTTTTATAAACAGCAATTATCTTTGGACCAAATATGTAGTCAGTTTGAAAATACGTAGATTCAAAAGCATCACCTTACAGCCAACTTTATGTTTTACGTTTGTCCTGATTTATAGTGAATAGTGGAATTATTAAATAAATGATACTCACCCGATGATGCAAAGACATGTTGCTTCCATTCTGGAACCTGACGATCGTCTGTAACGACGCCGGTGTGGACATACTCTTGGTAATGGACCCATTGCCCGAGTCCCTATCTTGTTGCTCCTTCAGGAGAAGACCTCGAGCAATCTTAGCATTGAGGCTTTTGTTCACATGCTGGTGAGGAAGTAAGGGAGCTTCCATCGTTTTCGTCGTGTAAGACGGTGAGGATGTCTGACTGAACGAATCTGAGGACACGTTTGAGTCCTGTCGGACGCTTATATTTGACCCTGAACTTGGAGACCGTTTCATCGGCTGGACAGTATTCTGAGAAGGTAAGGGAGCAGGGAAGGGTGACGAGTCAGGGATTCTTGTGGGAGGGAGTTGTCTTCTGGCGGACAGAGGCTGTGTATGTGAAGGGTTTCTGTTACAGTCTAGCCGTGGTTGTGGTTGCACTGGGGCGACTGTTCTTCTGTTCCCATTAGGGTCTGTCTGTGGTGTTGTCGTGGTCGGTGGCCGTGGTGGTGTGGGTGGAGGCACACGGCGCGGGGGTTGAGGAGAGGCGCGGCGGGGCGGCGCGGGAGGTGGTACAGGGAGAGGGGTGGGCGCCACTGTCGCCGTGGTGCGCTGCGGTACTGGTGGTGGTGGCGGCTGCACTGGCTGGATCTGTTGCGGAGGTGGCTGGAGCTGTCACCGGAAATACACAAATAAGATCAGTAGGTATTTTTACTTTTTTCTAGGTATAGTCACGAGCACCAATATCACACGTAACACTGCGCTCATTGCAATTTACCATGAAATAGGCTTTATCTCAAACTTTAATATTATGCAAAATATTCAGTGTTCACTCTGCGAAAAAAATATTTTGCATAAACATTAAATGTCAAGGATTCCTGCAAAGTAACGCCTGAAACCATAAATTATCCTATCTCGAAGCTAAAATCGCTTTTCAATATAAACTGCTCGTGACTGTTCAAACGAATGATACCAAGTTTTACCTTCATGATGGGCCTTGGTGGCGCGATCCTCGAAGGTGGGCAGTAGGGCAGCGCGTCAGAGGGGCAATACACGAAGCCGGCCGGTCGCTGCGGCTGCGCGGGTGCACACGCTGCTGTGCTATGGCGCCGAGGGGTGCCCACGCTCGGTCGGAGCAGTTCTAGAAGTTTCTCGCCCGGAGTCGCTGCGAGACTGCCGGTGCGTCCACACCTGAGGGCAAGGAGGAGATAATTAACTAAGTAATGATAGTGAATATTTGAATTCATAAACATGTTCTTCAGTAGCTTGGATGTGTCGGTTAAAGTACTTCTGCTCAACATTTTTGCTGGTTTTGAACATCAACTTTCAAATATCGTCTTGCGTCACGTGACACTCGCATGTGTCACTTGTTTTCTTCCCGTGGATGCCGATAACGTGTGCAAGTTGCATCGCGGTGAGTCGTCCAGTCGTGGTCGTGGCACGCTCAAAGCAATTTATTTCATTTATTTTATCCGCAATTCTTGTCGCATCACGCTTATCGCTTTAGAGTGTAGCTCGTGACCAATTGATTATGTAGGAGAACTAATAATTGTTCTTGTTTATCTCATAAGTACGTAGTGGTCTTACTATGGTAAAAGCATTTTCTCTTACCAACATTTCAAACCAAGCTACAACCAACATGTAATGCTATAGCCGAATCTACGGACAGCCACCAGCGCACGTGCAGCGGCACTCAATAGAAGTCATTGTGCAATTGTCACGTCACGAGCGCCGATGCCGAGCGTATTGATTCAGCGTTCAACGGGACCGATAGCGAATGTATAGCCGCCCGAATTGCGGTCTTACATGTGGAGTTGATATACTCGTAGATGTATCTTCTTGTATCTCGTGTCAGATTGTGTGCGTCTATTAAACGCTTTAAGTTTTAATGGTTAGGTTAAAGAACGTATATATTATGTGCACTGGAACAGTGTCCACACGGGTTCAAGGTCAACACTTTTTAATTTAAGATAAGTTTTACTAACATAGTTATAAGTAATTACTAACAATTTGTGGATTTTTATTTGAAATGAATGCTTAATAATAATATATAAGATGTCATATACTTTTTCTGATAGCCTGTAGATAGATATTTTTATTAAACGAAGAGTGTGTGCAAAGACGAAAGAACTGAGGTTAGGTTATCCACATGACGCTTTATGAGCAGTGGTGGCTAGGGATTGCAGAACCTGAGTGTGTTTTTTTTTCTTCTCTTCTTTCGAATCAGATTTTTACAATAGTTTTCAAATCATTTATACATCTTTTGCTCAGAATAGTTACAGCACTGATAACAATATTTGTGTCACTTGTCTAATTTAGTATTTTACAATATTTTTTTTTACCTTTGTATAGATTCTTTTTTATCGATTGTTTGTGAATGTGTGAACATTGTAGGCTTTGTAGATTTCCAGCTGCTTGTTAACTGTTGTTGACTTTTTTATTTTGTTCTACATTTTTTGTGTAGTAAGCAACGACTTATTGTCGGGCCTACGCTGTCCCCCCCATACTTAAGTACAAATGCTGTAACAAGATAATATTGTAATACCAAATGATTTGTCTGAGTCAGGATGGCTGGACCAAGAGAGATTTTGGAGGTTTGAGCAATACCAAACTTTTGTACCTATTTTGTACTATTTGGTACCTGACATCAAATTACTAGTACCTCGCTAAAGAGGGAAAACTATTACGACGAAAGTGGCCAGCCATTCTGACTTCAGAATGGCTGGACCAAACCGGTTTCACCTAGTTGTAGGCGTTATAACTAGTTCATCTTTTCGTTAAAATATAGTACCTCATCTGTACCTCAACATATGTTTTTCTTATATTTTTTCGATAAGCCATAAATAAGTTACGGCTACAAGAAGAAGAACTCGTATTTGCCAGTTTTTTTTATCCGACTGCGGCGAAACCCAAACGGAGTGTTATTTAAGCCAGTAATGAAAAAGTTAATAGTTAATAGAAAATAGAAATAGCAATAATTTCTATTTTCCAAACAATTTTTGCGTGCGTTCAGAAATAGAAATTACAAAATTTAAGAAAGTTGAGTTTTGGCAAGGAACTTATATACTAACTGGAATGATTACGAACTAAATTTTTATATCAAAAAACCGTTTGAAAATGAACCTTAAGTCATACGCATAGAGTTCGTATTACTTTAATTAATTCAAAGGGGGAAGAAAACTTCAAAGCGAGAAAGCGTATTGTGTATAGCGGATTGTGTCCTTGTCTAACAATTGCCAGAAAACAATTTTTTTTTTTTTTTTACGTGAAGATCGGAATTCACGTTGATAGCTAAACTAGCACATAAATCGTAACGGAATTGATTTAATATTCAAATACTAAATATTAAAATAATAATTTCTTGCGAAATAAAGTAAGCTTAATATAAATTAAATTATTTAAAAATTCATTATTATTATTGATTATTTTTTCCTTTATTTATTTTTATACAAATCTTCTACATTTTTAAATATTTCATAAACTAAAAACAATATAAAAAAACATTTAAAAATATAAAAAATTGTAACCCAAAAAAAATTGTATTGATTATTTAATTATTAAATTATTTTTTTATTATTTATTTTTTAATTATTTGAATTAAGTTATTTCTGAATGGCAACATATATGATACTTATATAAAGAAACAATATTGCCGATTTAATTTCGCGCTGAAGTCATATGTTTGCGTTATCAAGTTCTTTTTACATGACTTAAGTGTCTGGATGTGGAATTACTTTTTTCAGGTAAGTTCTTTTAACTTTGTTTACAAATTACGACTAGGTTACGACTAGGGTGACAATGTTTTGGATATGTAAACGGGGATCAAGAAAATATTGTAAAGAATACGCCTTTTCTATTATCCATATAGGTATTTATAGTCTTGTGCAAATGCGTACAAAATACATCATTTATAATGCAGTAGCAAAACTTAATCAATTACTCCATTTAATAATAACAAAAATAACTTCAAAATAAATGAATTCTATCTTTACTTTTTGAAATAGTGTTATTATTTCCTTTATTTATTTCCATACAAATTATTTATATTTTTAAATATTCCTTACAAAAAACAATATGAAAAAAAATCATTTAAAAATATAAAAAATTGTAACCCACCGGTATCGGGATCAGGGTCCAAGCTACCGGCGGTCGGGGTCCAGAGAGAGGAACCTGCTAACAATACGAGCCGTGTTCAGGAGTACGGCTTTCTGAATCAAGCCCTTGATCCAACTGCCTAACGAGAGCCTCCTCTATTGGTCGAGGCTCTTGGCAATTAAGCCGTGGGCTGAAACAACTATCGGCACAACGATCGCTGAGTCCACATCCCACATGTTGACCACCTCGTGAGCCAAATCAAGATACTTGATTTGCTTATGTTTCTCGGCTTTCACGAGGTTCTCATCATGCGGGACCGTTATGTCAACAATCATTGCGCGCCGCTCTGATCTATCCACCACCACTATATCAGGCTTATTGGCTACAATAGTCTTGACAGTGATGATGGATCGATCCCAGTACAATGTGATACTGCCATTTTCGAGAACTGGGTTGGGCACATACTTATAGTACGGCATTTCCGATTCCACAAGGTTGTATTTTAGAGCAAGTTGCTGATGGATAATCCTGGCTACAAGGTTGTGTCTATGCAAGTACTCTCCGTTAGCCAGACGAGAACACCCGGAGATAATGTGACGGATTGATTCACCTGGACGGTGGCATGCCCGACATATGTCAACCGTACCGTCCTTCACAATAAATTTCCGGTAGTTATTCGTCATCGTAACTTCATCTATAATTGCGCAGACAAAACCTTCGGTTTCTCCGAAGAGGTCCCCAGAACGTAGTCAGGCTACGAACGCTGATAGGTCTACATCGGAAAAAGCGTCCGTGAAGCTCCGTACTCTGCCATACCTCCATGCGGTCGTTAGTGTCAAGCACTACAGGTTTACGCCAGTTCTCTTTAGCCAAGGAGAGCGGGGTGAGGCCCTTGTCCACCGCGACCACATCTCGATGCATCCCCACGTCGGCTTCAAGGAAATATTCCCTGAGACTGCATATCTCGCGATTGTAGAGAGTCTTAGCGTTTAAAAAGCCTCGACCCCCACACCTCCGCGGGATATACAGTCTCATAACCGAAGAACGCGGGTGATGCATTCGATATGCCGTCAACAATGTACGGACCCCGCTATCCTATCGTCTAGTTCTGTTTCAGTCCATTTGAGTATGCCGAAAGAGTATATCAAAACTGGCATGACCCAACCGTTGAAGGCACGTACCTTATTTCCGCCTGATAAAAGACTATTAAATACTTTTTTCAGGCGGTCAAAGAAGTGCTCCTTCAACGATTGCTTCATGTCAGCAACATTGATGCCCAGCGCTTCCGACATACCCAAATACTTATAGGTTTCGGTTGCAGCGAGAGATCTAAGATTTATGGAATCTGAGAGCTGGGTTCCCACAGATTTCACAATCTCCCCTCGCTTTACATGCATGACCGCACATTTGTCCACACCAAATTCCATCCTGATGGCGCTACTGAAAGTTTCAGTTACCTTCAGTAGCTTCATCAGTTCCAAATCGTTGGGGGCAAAGAGTTTCAGGTCATCCATGTAAAGGAGGTGAGATATGACTTGATCACCTCTCCTCAACCGATAGCCTAGACCTGAATCCTCCAGCAGCGTGCTAAGAGGATTCAAGGCTAAGCAGAACCAAAGTGGACGCAAACTATCGCCCTGCAATATACCTCGCTCTATCCTTTTCGGCTCGCTATTCCTCTGAATTTGCCGACATCCTGGATAGCGAAGGACTGTCCTCCATTGCCCCATACATGATATCAGGAAGGTGCGCAGAGTCATATCAACTTTTTACAACTCTAGCACCCTCATGAGCCATGTATGTAGCACCGAGTCATAGGCCTTCTTATAGTCTATCCAACATGTCAACAGATCCTTTCGGGAACGGCGAAAAAAGACAGTATTACTAACACACAAACAATAAACAGTATTTAAAAAAGTAAAGATAGATTTCGTTTATTTTCAAGAAGTTATTTTTTTATTTTTGTTATTATTAAAATGGAGTAATTGATTAAGTTTTGCTACTGGATTATAAATACAAGACTATAAATACCGATATGGATAATAGAAAAGGCGTATTCTTTACAATATTTTCTTAATCTCCGTTTACATACAACGTGCAACAGATTAAGCGCAATACCTCAGACACCCCGAATAGAATATTAAATTATAAGTCTAAAACAACATTCGTAATTAAATAAATTTAAACCAAACCTAGTCTTTTTTTTATAAAATAGTTATCCTTACTAAACGCAAAACGTATATACATCAACATCCCTGCACACACACTCATGCAATGTTAGCGGCCGACGCGACACGCAAACTCTAGCGCCCGCCAGCTGACCATAGCTGTAGGCATTAGATGTGCTTTAGTTCAATGAACGATTTTACGTACCTAAACTATCACAGGCTGATATTATGAATAACTTTTGATACTTCATTGAGTTTACCGTGTAACGATTGATAATTTTAAGTGAAATTATCAACACGAATTTAATACTTTAGGTTTGGTAACGGGGATTCATTTAAAACAGCGACTTTTTACCCGAACTACGAAACTAACGAAGGGCGAAGCGCCCGGACTCCGTCCGGCACACGCGGGTAAAAAATGTATCGCAGATGCGTAACTTTCGCGATATCAACTACCCCCTGATAAGTCGTGTTTAGGAACAGTTTATTGTTTGTACTACAAAAATATTCAAAGAGCCGCGTGTTTAAAAGATTTGAATCATAATATTTACAGTGATAAGAATACAATCGTATTGATAGGAACAAGTAGAACTGGACTATTTACACTTTACACTTAGGTTATTAATTTGCACTATTTCTGCGAGCCACTTTCATTAAAGTTTCAAAATGACCACCGCCTTGTTCTATGCACTTATTTGCACGCTTTCTTAAATTGTATTTCAATTTTGTAAGCACTTAAGTATCACTTTTCACCGTCACAAATGCTTGTTCAATTTTTTTTTTAGAGCCTCGACACTCGTAGATTGACTGACGTCCACGAGCGATTTTATGCGACCCCACAAATAAAAGTCTAATGGGGTTAAGTCAGGCGATCTGGGAGGCCACGGCACAGGACCTCCGTGACCTATGCAACGACTGCCTTACTCCGCATCCAGATGCCTCAGTCGCTGAGTTGCAGCCAGCATCGTCCTGGCGCTCACACTGCAGCCAAAACGGTCACTGAACTCCGGACAAGCTAATGCGACATTATCAAGACAGTGAGCCAGTGTCCTGACCATCTCCGTGTATTGTATGTTGGTATACCGGAAAGCCATAGCGCGCGGAAAAAAAAATATTACGGAAGTAAATTTAAGAACATCTACACTACATCGCTACCGGCGGACGACTAGCAATGCAATGTTAGGTACTTGTGGTATTCAGCGGTGGCGGCGGCGTGTGTGTCGGCATTTCGCATAACCGTCAAAGAGGTTGCCGACCGCTTTATCTCTTTGCAATAAGTTCTAAATTTCTTCAAATTAAATAATTTTATTTTGTAAAAATGCCTAAATATGTTTGTAGGGATACTCTGATGACTAACTAAGTTAGGTCGTGTATTCAAATAAGCCTTATTAATTGAAGATAAAGTTGGAATTCCTTTAAATTACCTCTTTATTTGATTATTTACGTGTGTAGTATATTAATTTAAAATAAAAACCTTTTTATTTTAAGGACACAATCCACTCTGGTCGCATTCTCGCTTTGAAGTTTTCTTCCCGCTTTGAACTAATTAAAGTAATACGAACTCAATGCGTATGACATAAGGTTTATTTTTAAACGGTTTTTTGACATAAAAATTTAGTTCGTAATCATTCCAGTTAGTATATAAGTTCCTTGCCTACCACCTACATAGTCGTCAAGTTTTCTTAAATTTTGTAATTTCTATTTCTGAACGCACGCAAAAATTGTTTGATAGGTAGGAACAATTTGTATGGGAAAATAAAATTGTTGCTATTTCTATTTTCCTTGCAATTTTTCCATAATTTCTCAATAACTTTTTCACTACTGGCTTAAATAACACTCTGTTTGGGTTTCGCCGCAGTCGGATAAAAAAATCTGGCAAGTACGAGTTCTTCTTGTAGGCGTAACTTATTTATGGCTTATCGAAAAAATATAAGAAAAACATATGTTGAGGTACAGATGAGGTACTATATTTTAACGAAAAGAAGAACTAGTTATAACGCCTACAACTAGGTGAAACCGGTTTGGTCCAGCCATTCTGAAGTCAGAATGGCTGGCCACTTTCGTCGTAATAGTTTTCCCTCTTTAGCGAGGTACTAGTAATTTGATGTCAGGTACCAAATAGTACAAAATAGGTACAAAAGTTTGGTATTGCTCAAACCTCCAAAATCTCTCTTGGTCCAGCCATCCTGACTCAGACAATGATTTGAAAAGAGTAACCATGGAGTTTCTTGCCGGTTCTTCTCCATAGGAAACGACCAACCCGAACCGTGCACCTTTTTGTCGACGTTTTATAAGTGCCCATCTAGGCCCATGTGAAATTAATAAAATATTTTGATTTCGATTTTGTACCAGTGGTAATTGCCCCGACAAACGAGCTGTTCGTGATCCGAACCCCACGCCTCGCTTTCCTATGCAGTTTATTTGTTTATATCGCAGATGGCAAAACATCGAAGACATGTCAGATTCTCCAACCCGCACTGGGCCCGCGTGGTGGATTACTCACAGAGAAGGGGCCTGATATTGTATGTGTGTAGTATTTAGACTATTTGCAACAGTTTGCATAGAGCAGATTCATAACTCGGCTAAACTAAAGAAAATGAAATAATTCATGTACCACTATATCCAACGCAATGCAAACTAAACTTTCTCAACGTTGCAGCCCGTCGTTACATACCTCTGTTGACTTAAATCCTACTAGTTCAAACACGGAAGCGAGTGGTTCCCGCCGCGTCCGCCGGTCACACGTCCGGCTCTGAATGCCATGTAGGGCAGTGCAATTCTACGGACAGTCAGCCCTGGTCTAAACACAGCATGAATTATATGTGAGTTGAAAACTGTGGTAGTTAAAAGGTTAAGAACTTATTTATTGTTTGTTGACAGACCTACACTATCGTCTCTACCTATAAACACTGTAATAGTTATGAAACAAAAATTGAGGCAATTGTTTAAATAGAGTAACCGTGGAGTTTCTAACTTTCTCTTCTTCATAACAAACGACCTGAACCCTATCCTTAGCTGCTGACGTTTCATTAGTGCTCAAGTGTGAAATAGAATGTTTTGAATCGTGAACTGAATATGACTGGGCGTTTCGAATTCGTTCTTGAAAGCAATATTGCACGTTGCGCATAATCATGTTTTAGAGATTGCAGGACTAATTTATGTGTTATTTGACTGTTCACTAGATATAAATAACCCTTAAAGAAATAAATTTTCTCATGTTATTAAAACTGTTTACACAATGATACACTTTTATCCCCCACAACAGAACATATGCGTACCTAGAGCTACACAGGTAACCCACCTACACACAACACACAGCTAAACAGGACACCCGTTGATGTCACCCGGTGATCACAGTTCCGGTTAATGAATGGCGCTCGAGCCTGACCGGACATGTCTGTCGGCCACGGGATGCCTTAATGAACATGCTTCACTGTGATTGGCTGTTGAATAGATGCGGTCGTATTTGAATCAAAAGGTGTACTGTGTATGCTGGTATGCTTGATTTACTTACGCTTGTAGTGTGAATTGTGGTAGAATTTAATAGCTAGCGGTAAAATAACCTTCTTGAGCATTGACAGGTTTGGAAAGATTCGAAAAATTCCTTTGAATAATCGAGATGGTGCGATTAGTTCTGAATCGGGCCATGCGCCAAAACATCCTTGTACAACTATAAATTAATAAGTATCTATTACTCAACAGTCTTAATTCCTATTGATTCTGTGGCTTCTACTTAACACTTCTCCAAAGTTTACGTGCAAATAAATCAGTTACAAGTCGTTACGAGCAAACTCGTTAATTTGTTAAATGTAAAGCTCTCGAGTGGCACCGAGTTGCTGTTTCACCACTTACTAACTCTCGCGTCTTCAACTTAATGATCAACCACTTACTTATATTACTAATTCTCTTCTCTAATGCTGATTCACTTATTCAATTCTGGAAGTTAATATTAATTTATTAATAGGCTGTGTATTTCCGGTTATGAAGAGAATATAATAATATAGAACATTTATTCAGCATGTTTTTACATCTTAGAAGAAAGAGTTTTAGTCAGATAAGCCGCAAAATACAAGAAAAAACACAATTAGGCTTCAACTAGGAAGAAAATAATCTTGTGCTGTAAGTACCGTAAGAACAAAGCAGGTCGCCGAACTCAAAACAATTGGGTAACACAATACGATAGAGCAGTGAACTAACTCAACATATGTCCGCTCGAAGTTAAGCACAAGCAACAACTTATGACTCAACAGACTCATGATTTCTATCGAACGCCTAAATTGGAATGCGGGTGATAAGGTACACCACAGTCTACCCTTCAGAGATTACAGGCGTGATTTTTTTGTTATGCCTCATTTGCAACGGTAACCTTTGCATACCTGCCCTAAACAACTCACCTACACATCTAACTTAAATGTTTGTTTATACCATGGTACAAAAACCACATAGAAATCGGTGGAAAACTCGAGAATGGTTCGTGCCATCCATTTCGGTAGTAAATGGAGCGACTAATGGGCGCTGCTGATTACATGCTCGTAATGAATCGAATGCCGCCGCTTTGATTCCGCCGCCGCCGGCCGCTCTGAGGTTTTATTCAATCGATTCTGTTGGTTTTAAGCGACTGTACAGTGATTTCGTGAGTTCTGTTTTGTTTTGGGCATTCTAGATGATTGGGTCGCGTAGCTGGTGTAGTAGCTTAAGTTAGGGTTGCTACACATACAGGATGTTAAGGTACCCTTCAAAAAGCCGACAACCAAGCGATATGTACCTACATCAAAATAAGTTGAGAAAGTTGCTGGAAAACGAGTTTTTTTGAAAAATCATGGTTTTCGGTAACGCACCCGTAAAGTTGTGCTGATTGATGCTTTGAATAATAGTATAGGGGTAATGGAGGTATTTAAAGTAAAGTAATAACATTTAAAACTTCTATTTTTACTAAAACCTGCGAAAAAGTTGGAATTTTGACCTTCAATATGTCCGCAACTATATAACTATAACTATCTCCCAGGTATGATTTAGAACAAAAAAGAACAAGTACCTCTCAACTTCCTTAAGGGTGTTTTCACACCCTTTGTATTCGGTTCGGCACAGCAGGAAGCTAACTCGAATGTGTATTTTACTGTCTGGCTGTGCTGAATCAAGGCTGGCCGAACAAGTTAGAAGCAAGCCTCATTTTTTTTGTACCTATCAATATGTCTGAGGTTTTTTTGCGTCAAACTAATGTCGTGGCAAAAATATAGGTAGTCAGCAAGAATTGTTGCTAGGTGAGTAGGGTGCGCCACACGTACTTACTTATGTACTCTTGGGACTCGACTTGAACCGATGTTATTTTGGTTGTCTTAGCGAACTGACGATGACGTACAATTATCGTACATTCAAATCAGTATTTTTGTATCACACCTCAATAATCTGAACACAGTAATATTCCAGCGAATGACATTCATTTCTCAAGCCTATCCTGGACTTAGTCTTCTAGCAGGCGTCCCCAATACCCCCTCGCCCACTTCCCTTTGTCTGACAGTTTATTAATCTAAACAACGTCACAGGACGTGACGTCACAGGCGATGATGCTAAGAAACGATGACATGAACAGACTGTGCGCGGATTATGGATGCGGATTAAGATGAATACTTGTTATTTGTCTTTGTTTTGCTGCCCTGCTTGAAGGTCTAAGGATAAAGTCGCTTTTTCGCCCGATGATGCGTAGTGAGAGGTGAACGTGAAACTAACGTGTCACGTGGCTAACTTAGCTCAAACTGTGAAAAAAAGCGATAAATTATTGGTTAGTTTCGCGCACATCCCTTGCTACGCGTCCTCGGACATCTCCTTATATTTATTACTCAATTCTTACTTTTATTATCATAAAAACTGATACCTGATTACACGCTTGTTTCGTTTTTCTAGAAAATGTCTGCGATCTATAATTTATAATTCCGCGAGACAACCAGCAGACATGTAGAAATAATAAAGCTTTACTATATAAAATTTCCTCAATCCATTAATTTTCTCAAACGCAGAATAAAATAATACAATAAAGAAGGTCTAAAAATATACAATTCGTTTTCATATTTAATTGTAATGTTGTCTGACATCTCTAAACTCAAGGGAGTCTATTTCGGAAAACCATTTTTCTCCACCAATTACGAATTTCACTACCGAACTAAAAGTTTCAGTAAGACACTTGAAGTGAAACAATTAAGAAAATTAAATTATCGTGTGCCGCGAAACGGAGATACGAGGGATTGCCTCCACTACCCCGCTTCCACGGTTGGCAAACTTAACGGTCTCGCAAATTGGTGTGATTAATTGTGTTTCAACCGGCAACAAATGTTGCCGAGGACATGTCACCGACGTCGATGTTCCGATGATAATAATTGCAAGGGATTTCGATCGAATTCAATTCATTTTATTGGTTTCGTTGTTGCTTTGAAAAAAGATGGCTGTTGTTGTGGCTTTGGTTAAAATGTCAACCTTTATTTATTGCATGAGCAGACCCGATCGAATATTTGAGTGAAATCACTGTAATTTGAGAAGCCTCGGTTTGCCATATCTCTGTTAATAGCGGGCACGCTGTCGCATTCTTCTTCTATTTGGATGACGATTTGACATTTAATTATAATAACATAAAACCACTACGTCATTTACTGAAGTGTTAGAATAGTAATGTACTGATGCACAGGTCGGTTTAAGTCTAATGTAATAGGGGCCTAGCCAATTGCCATCATCATCATCATCATCATTTCAGCCAAAAGACGTCCACTGCTGGACATAGGCCTCCCCCAAATATCGCCACAAGGACTGGTCCCGTGCGACTCGCATCCAGCGGATCCCTGCAACCTTCACCAGATCATCGGTCCACCTAGAGGGAGGCCTTCCACGCAACATCTTCCGGTTCGCAGTCGCCACTCCAGAACTTTTCGGCCCCATCGGCCATCCGTTCTGCGAGCAATGTGCCCTGCCCACTGCCACTTAAGTTTTGCTATTCTTCGGGCTACGTCGGTAACCTTGGTTTTCTTGCGGATGTCAATTAATTGATTGCCATCAACCAGGCACAAATCCTGATTCTGGTCTGTTAATGAAAAATGTCGGAAGGATAAACAAAATAAAACTTTGCCTAACTTAGGAATCGAACCCAGGACCTTATGTTCAGCTCAGCAGCAGTGTTTGCAACCACTGGACAACAATGAGGCAGACATTAACATTGTTTTTATAAAAAGGCTTTCTACAGAAATGATCGGTACGTAGCACTAGTCTATACTATCCTGTTGTTTATTTTTCGAGTTAAAATCACTGCGTAAGTTCGTGGCACGGGAGCTTATGTAAATTTAATATCAACAAATATTGTAGTAAATGACTTGGAGCTGTTCCAACTGCTGCCCGCTAATAGAATGAGCACGGGCTACCTAAGTAGGTATGGTACCTTCACTTTGAAATATTTTTGAGAGCCACACCTGGGAAATTTGTGATACTTGTGATTTGAAGTAGTTTCTCTGTTTGGGTTGGTAAATATGAGTTCAGGGTGGCACATTCGATTCGGTGAAGCCTTCGCGGTTTACTCCTTATAATAACCACTTCACTGTATAAGCTCTCGCATTGGCCGGTTTAGCATTTAGATTGGACATACTGGGTGGTCCAAATAGTGACGTCATAAAAAATAGAGTCACACCCTATTTTCGTATACCCTTGTAAACGAAAATAGGCCATGTATGTTCCGCGTTTTTTTTGATCGATTGATAGTTTTTGAGTTATAGCTTCTTGAAAACTGTATAGGAACCACTTCGAAAAAAAAACTATTTTTATTTTTCAAGGTTTTTTGTTACTCTTGATTATAATACGATAACGAAATACCTCTAGTTAACGTTAAACAATTTGAAAAAGCCGTGCAAAAATAAAGATAGTTTTTTTAAAGCGGTTCCTATACAATTTTCAAGAAGTTATAACTCGAGAACTATCAAGAATCGCTGAACTTACATGAGGTATTTTCGGATGCTCCTGGGCGTGAGGAATCTAATAATATTTTAATGACGTCACTATTTGGACCACCCTGTATTGTGCACTAAGAAACTTGCTCTAGTTTCTATTCTTTCTTCTTCCCTTTACGTTAAACGTTTAATCATCATCTGCCTGCCTTTTCCCAACTATGTTGGTATTGACTTACTGTCTAACAGGATGCAGCTGAATGGGTACCAGTATTTTACATGGAGCGACTGCCTATCTGACCTCCAGAACCCAGTTAGTATTGGGTAAATACCCCATGGTAAGACTGCCTGTCAGACTTTCGTGATACTGACTACCTGTAACGACTACAAAGACCTACAAATGACAACCGGGGCCAAAGGTTTAACGTGCTTTCGGAGATACGAAGGAAACTCGGTATGTATTGGGTGGCCACCTATCCACGGACCAACCTAGGCGAACGCGGCTTAACCTGAAGTTACGAATTCCTCAATAAAATAAATTAATAATTTAATTAGGAATATTAAATTATTAAGCTTTAAAATCATCTTAAACCGAAACCCGAAAAATAAATAACTGCCACCGAACTTATTAAGTAAGCCTGCCTTCCCTTTTGTCAAAAACAGTTTTGACATCTATCACTAAGTTTAATAAACCATTTGAAACACGAAGCCTGCTCAGAAACGTTCTCCGAACATTATAACAATGGCTGTCGAGTAAAAAGTGATCAAACACAATAGTCGGGACATTAACGTGTAATCAGAGGCACCTGGCAACCTTCATGTAATGATAGATAGATGGACAGCCGACTGTTACCGGCCGGGAAGCGGCAACTTAAAACGTTCTAATAGCTTTTGTTTTCATTATAATCTAGTATTTTAATAACGCTACTAAAATTCACGTTGCCGTCAATACCGTAGTGCAACCTTAGCACATTTTATGGTAAACGGTAACGGTAAGTGCAATGTTGCTACGGCGTATCAGCTACGAAGGCTACGCCGTAGCAAATCACAAACATGACGCTACGCGGTTTTTGTTTAGCTGTGTGCGTTACGATTGCTCCGCCAAGTTAAAAAAAACAGAAAAAAACTTCGCCAAAAAATTTGACGAAATTTGTCAAAATCGAAGGGTACAAACCAAAAATTTGTCAAAGTAGAAATAAAGAAGTTATAAAGGTTTTAAGTTGGCCGCGCGAATGTAACGTGGAGGATCTCGGCAACTACTTGGGTTAGAGATCTAATTCTTTTTGTCAATTGAAGACTGAATTTGTCAAAATTTGTCGAAAAAAGAATTATAAGCTCTGGATCAATATTTTACGAAATATTCACCTTGGAAGTTGTGGCCGCGCCATCCTCCACTTGTAGTTTCTTTATTGTAGATTATTTCTTTAATTCTAAGACTTCATAAATTAAAACTGGTACAAGAAGAAAGGTCTTAATTTGTCGAAACTAACGAAACCATTAAATACTACTAAAGTTTAGTTAAACAGACGAAATAAGTCCAAAACAAAAAGTACGTGGCCGCGCGATCGAAACGTTACTTTGTACGCTGATATCTAATTATCTATAATTGCTAAGATTTCGGTGTGAACATCTATTTATTCGGCAAATTAACCTCATTAGAATGACATATCGTTTTATCCTCAGAACAGTTTTCAACGCGTGTAATCTTAAAAATTATGTTATCTCATAGAATGTTCCAGCAGGGTGACCATAATTTAGATTTGATTTGGGAATACCACTAACTGGAGACCAGCAATTGTATTGGACAACATTCTAGCTCAATCTACAAAATGTATTATCATTACATAAAAACCTTGTATATTTCGAGAATGAGCTTTGTCCAAAAATCTAACCTTTTTTTTAGTCAAGTGTGCTACATTATTAAATAAACTAAAATAAAAAAAAATAACAACTAATTATAAAAGGGCATCGAAAAACGCTGTGATTTGGGAATACCTCTAACCGGCGAATATAATATTACTTAATTACGCTTTAATTTTTTTTTTTTAATTTTGCAAGCTGTGATGAATAAATAATATTAAAATAAATAAATAATTTTGTGTTTGACCGAGCCCTTAGCTTTACGTGAATGCAATTAATAAAACCAACTCTCAATAGAGTGTTACTTACGTACAATTTAAATCGTTGAATGAGCAAAGGAATCTTGATGACATCATCAGCCTTAAAACTTATTTTCTTTTTTCTTTTGTTTTGCGTGCGCTGATACTCTTGCAACGTCACATATTCCAAGCTCAAGCGCTGCGACTACAGAGAACCTCAAGCGGCGTAAATATAGAAACCTTTGGGGAAACTATATTTTCGAGCCGTTTAGGGTTGAAACTCTGGTCCGAGTGCTCACAGCAAGTTTAAGGAAATTTCTAGTTGACGCTTCCCGTGACCCAAGGGCTGGCTTTTACCTTGGCCTGAGGCTAAGTGTTGCCATACAACGTGGCAACGCCGCCAGTCTCTTGGGCACATTACCAGCTGACAGCGTTTTTCGATACCCTTTTATGGTAATTTGTTAGTTTTTTTTTTTTTTTAGTTTATTTAATAATGTACCACACTTGACTAAAAAAAGGTTAGATTTTTGGACAAAGCCCATTATTGAAATATACAAGATTTTATTTAATGATAATACATTTTGCAGATTGAGCTAGAATGTTGTCCAATATAATTGCTGGTCTCCAGTTAGTGGTATTCTCAAATCAAATCTAAATTATGGTCACCCTGCTGGAACATTCTATGAGATAACATAATTTTTAAGATTACACGCGTTGAAAACTGTTCTGAGGGTAAAACGATATGTCATTCTAATGAGGTTAATATGCCGAATAAATGGATGTTCACACCGAAATACTAGCAATTATAGATAATGAGATATCAGCGTACAAAGTAACGTTTCGATCGCGCGGCCATGTACTTTTTGTTTTGGACTTATTTCGTCTGTTTAACTAAACTTTAGTAGTATTTAATGGTTTCGTTAGTTTCAACAAATTAAGACCTTTCTTCTTGTACCAGTTTTAATGTATGAAGTCTTAGCTTTAAAGAAATAATCTACAATAAAGAAACAACAAGTGGAGGATTGCGCGGCCATAACTTCCAAGGTGACTATTTCGTAAAATATTGATCCAGAGCTTATAATTCTTTTTTCGACAAATTTTGACAAATTTAGTCTTCAATTGACAAAAAGAATTAGATCTCTAACCCAAGTAGTTGCTGAGATCTCCATGGCCGCGCAATCCTCCACGTTACGTTCGCGCGGCCAAATTAAAACCCTTATAACTTCTTTATTTCTACTTTGACAAATTTTTGGTTTGTACCCTTTGATTTTGACAAATTTTTTGGCGAAGTTTTCTTCTGTTTTGATAACTTGGCGGAGCAATCGTAACGCTCACGTTTAGCTTCGAGCTGGGCGTGTATTTTTCACGTAGTTAATTTTAAAACAATCATCTTTTTGACTACTCCGTAATGTTTCAAATGACCAAAATACGTTCCAACTTTTGTTGCTACTGTTGCTAGGCGGCTTAAAGCTCCTGATTCAGTTTATTTGAGTTCTGTTTCATTATTCATTGTTACTTGTTGACTGACTGCAATACAAACTGTTCACTGGGACGAAATTCAGCAAACTAGCTCGAAAGTGCGCATGACAGAAATGCGGTAACAAACAAAACCGGTTAGAACATTAACCGGTATTCGTAGTTACGAAACATCAATTTTTTTTTTAGGGTTCGGTTAAATCGGTGTGGACAAATAATGGATTCGCTACGGAGTCTAGACACTAACAAATTCTTCAGTGCATTATCCGTACGAGTCTAGTGTCCGGAGCCGCGTCCTAAAAATGTCCGTACCGGTTCGTCTGCATCTGTAACTGTCAAAAACGATGTTTTTACAACTCGACACGTAAAAGTCGGTACCTACAAAACTAGTACGTTCTCGTAAACAAATTCAGGAAAACTCATAGAAATTTTTCCAAACTTGTTTTTACGAATTCGAAGCTTGATAACCAAACTTTTTGATCTCGGTCTGTTAGCAAAGTTTAAATTGAAAGTTGATAGGTAAACCGATGGAAGTAGGTACACAAGTCGTGATCGGATAAATGAGTTTTAATAGTTAGAGGCCTTTTACTGATGAGGTTTACGATAGCGGTTAATTGAAAGTAAGGGTCAGGGCTAGATCACTTGGAAGTTAGTTGCTATGTGGTCTGCCTGTCTCTGTTGTACTCATTGTGTCTCTGTACTTTACGTATCTATAAATCGTAAACAAACAATAATCTCTCTACAACTACTCATTTACCGTGCACGCGGTGTCGCTCACGTGGCTGTGAACTCTATTTGCATTATATGTTGATGGGAACATAGTACATCCTTGGTTTAAGAATTTGAACGAAAGAAAATTGTTGTTATTAGTACATTTTACAGACGTGCATTTCTCGGGACTTCCATTAGTTGAATATATAATAATAAATCAAGTTGTGGTGTACTACACCCACAATTTGACAGTTATGTTTAAGTCCCATGTAATAGGGGGTGAGTCTCTTGCCATTAACTAGGCACAAATCCAGACTCCGATACTGCTACTGATAAATTCCCGATAGAAAAACCCAATAACCCTTTGCCTGATCTAGCAATCCAACTCAGGACCTCATACACAGAGACTACTGGATCACCGCAGTTTGATGTTGCCCGGCATTCTCAAGCTCACGGCAACGCTGACCTACCTGTCGCCTTGCAGGAAGATATCTTGGAATACTTCCAGCAAGAGCCACGGGCAAGCACGCGGGAGGCCGGTCGACGATTTGGAGTGAACCACTACACAGTGTGGCGACTACTGAGAAGTGAACAGCAGCACCCGTTTTATTACCTACACCCGGGTGATAACGCCGCACGGGTTACATTTCGTCGCTGGTTGCTGAAACACCAAGACGCCACCATCCTGTGGATGGACGTGTGTTTATTTACACGAGTTGGCGACTACAATGTTCATAACGAACACTGATGGGCTCACCGCGACCATAACCCGCATGTGACTCAACGGCCTGCACTACAAGTGCGGTTTAGTCTAAATGTGTGGGCTGGGCTTGCATAATAGGAGACCACGTGCTTGGACCCTGTTGTTTTTTTATTCAGATCTAAGATTGCCAATTTTAGAATTATCCGTTCAGCAGTATTGCAATAAAACGTAATAAAGCAAAACTAACATCTGATAACTACCGTACTTACAGTAGGTACGTGAACTTTTCTTTGGGGCACTAGTACTACTTTCATTAAATTTTCGTAAGATTTCTGCATTCTAATGATTGTTAAAAATGAGTTAATTATCAAAAAAAAATCATGACAATAATGTAGGTAATTTTCGCATTCATTCTAAAATATGGCTATCGGTCGGTGTAGGTTCATAGAGCACGGTTTACGGCCGGTGGCGCGGCGCCTCTCACAAACCGTTGACACTCACGCACTCAGCGACATGTCGCGCGATGGGTGATTCTGTTTGTTTTGTTAAAATTACTTTCGTGTTGTTGGGTACGCAAGGTATAAAAATGAGACTCGTGGTGATGGCTGAAATATGGAATGAATGTATTTAGAAAAGACGGTCCCTTTTATACAAAATTTTTAACAAAAAATCAATGCATAGTAGGTACATATAAAAACTTAGTTTGGGCACAATATTGTCGATGTACCCTACGTACTATATTGTTACTGTGAGGATGATATTCCGCTACAGTACACCCCCTCAAGCGAAGCGTACAACTGGTTTCACAGTTCTTCCTGATCGCGTTGTTTTCTGTGTGTCATTATGTCCTTGCTCGTTCATAGTGTAGGCAGGCTTCAGACGGTCGATCGAGACGTTGGTTACTCTTCCTGGTAGTTTGCTTGTAGTATTTCTCACATCTTTCCAATACGGGATATGGGCCTTCATATGTCGGCTGTAATGGTTTTTTTGTGCAATCTCTTCGTAGGTAAACATTTTCGCAGGTACGTAGGTCGGAATATACAAACATTTTGTTGTTGCTATGCGTGATCTCGGCTGGTCGGTATGCGTTGATAGTCTGTCGCAGCTGTTCGACGAAATCGTGACTCATTTGGCTTCCTTTTGTTTCAACAAAAAAATCTCCTGGTAATCGCAGCGATGTTCCGTAGGTATATTGTGCGGGACTGATTATTGTGTCGCTGCGAGTAGCCGCGCGTAATCCAAGTAATACGGTCGGTAACTCGTCAAACCACTTTCCGTTCGCACTAGTAGTGCAGCGCGCGGTAAGTGCGGCTTTGAGTGAGCGGTGCCAGCGTTCGATGATTCCATTTGATTGTGGGTGATATGCAGTTGTTCTCGTTCTGTTTATTCCCATTAATTTCATTAATTCAGAGAAGAGTTGGCTCTCAAACTGGCGGCCTTGATCGCTTGTTATCGTGATAGGACAACCAAATCTTGTTATCCAGCCTTCGTATATCGCTTTGACTATTGTTTCTGCAGTTATGTCGTGGAGAGGTAATGCTTCGGGCCATCGCGTGTATCGGTCGATAATAGTGAGCAGGTACTTGTGTCCATATTGTGAGGGTGGTAGGGGCCCAACAATGTCGACATGGTTATGTTGGAATCGTTCCGATGGTGGGAAAGTTGCAATTTGACTCGTTGTGTGTCGACTAACTTTTGACTTTTGACAGGCTTCACAGGCTTTCGACCATCGTCCCGCGTCAGCGTTCATTGAAGGCCAGAAGGATTTTTCACTTAGTATTTTTCTTGTTGTGCGTGTGCCGGGGTGGCTAAGGTTATGTACACTTTCGTACGCTGCTCGGCGAAATGTTTCGGGTAGGTACGGGCGAATATGTTGTGTTGATGTTTCGCACAGTATATTGCAATTTGTGTTTGGTGGAACTATGCGCTTCAATTGTAAATTGCTTTGTTTCTGTAGGTCATGGATAGTGCTATCTCTTTCGTACGCTGTAGCTAGTTGCTTGTAGTCAATCGTTGTAGGACAAGTGATGGTTTCTGTGTTGATCCGTGATAATGAATCTGCAACTATGTTGTCTTTCCCGCTGATATGACGAATGTCGTTTGTGAATTCGCTAATGTACATGAGTTGTCGGGCTCGGCGCGGTGTCTCGCTGTTTGTCGATGTTTTATTTATCGCGTAGGTTAATGGCTTGTGGTCGGTGAATATTGTGAGATGTCTTCCTTCGAACATTTTTCTAAAATGCTTCACGGCCATGTATATAGCTAATAGTTCTCTGTCGAATGTGCTATATTTGACTTGCGCGCTTGACAATGCTTTGGAGAAATAACCCAGTGGCTGCCATTTGTTGTGTACATATTGTTGCAGTACAGCACCGGCGCACTTATCAGAGGCGTCAGTCATCAATGCGATCGGTGAGTAATGTGAGGGGTGAGCTAGTAATGCTGCGTTTTGTAAGCCAGCTTTACATAGCTCAAATGCCTTCTTGGCTTCGTCGTTCCATACGATCTTTGTTTTGTCTCGTTTCTTGCTGTTGTGCAAATATGCATTTAGAGGTGCCTGTATTTCGGCTGCCTTTGAAATGCAGTCTCTGTAGAAGTTGACGGTGCCAAGGAATCTTCTCAATTGTTCAATGGTTGTGGGTAGTGGAAAGTTGGTGATTGCTTCTACTTTTTCTGCTGGAGGTTTGATGCCATCTTGTGAGACAGTGTGTCCAAGGAATTTGATCACTTTCTTGCCTAGTACACATTTCGATGGGTTTATAGTGATGCCATATTTGTTCAGTCGTTGCAGGACGGTGCGTAAATGCTGTCTGTGTTCTTCTTCTGTACTGGAGCTTATGATGATGTCATCCACAAAAGGGTAGGCAAAATCGAGTTCGTGAAGTACCTCATGAATGAAGCGTTGAAAAGTCTGTCCAGCATTTTTCAGACCAGGGCACATTCGGGGAAATTCAAATAACCCGAATGGTGTGATAATGGCTGTTTTTTCAATGTGATCTTCCAGAACAGGCAATTGTTGGTAAGCCCTATTTAGGTCAAGCGTAGAGAATACCTGCTTCCCGTGCAACTGGTAAGTGAAATCCTTCAAACGTGGTACCGGATATCGGTCTGGCTTAGTTATGGCGTTAAGTCTTCTATAGTCTCCACATACACGTAAGTCTCCGTTTGGTTTGGGTACCACGTGAAGTGGACTGGCCCAGGGGCTCTTGCTTGGTCGGCATAATCCCTGATCCATCATGGTTTGAAATTCTTTCTTCGCAGCTTCGTAACGGTGAGGTGGCAGTGGACGTGCTTTGCAGTATAATGGCGGCCCTGTTGTTTCGATATGGTGCTCGACGTTGTGCTTCGGAGTATTTTTCATAGTGGAAAGTCTTGTTATATCGGGGAATTCCGCTAATATGTCATGATATTTTTGTTCCAGGTCTATGGTTCTGATTGTTGGTGCTGTAGATTTGCAAATGGAAGTTTTCACTGACAAATTAGTTATCTTGTCGATTAAACATTTTCCAGCGAGGTCGACTAGAAGGTGATGGTGCTTCAAGAAGTCAGCGCCGATGATAGGCTTACTGACTGCTGCTACGACGAACTTCCATCTGAATGGTCGTCTCAGGTTGAAATCTAGATCTATTGTTTTTTCACCGTAGGTGGGTATTTCTGTGTTGTTTGCTGCATAAAGTTTGAATGCGTTGGGCTTGAGGATTTCGCAGCGTTTTCGAGGAATGACGGATATGTTTGCACCAGTATCGATGAGAAAGCTTAGATTTGTCTTCTTGTCTTTCAGAAATAGACGGTGTGATTTTTGCCAGGCGCTAGATTCCGTCTCTGCTAACACCTGCTTTAGTTTCCCGTGCCTGAAGGGTGCTTATCTTCATAAGTACATGGTCTAGTACATTTTCGGGCTTGTCCGCCGAACTTTCGATGATAATAACAAACGGAATTGTCGTAGTTCTCAGTCCTGTGTTGTTGATTTGAATCCGACCGGCGGTTACCGTGCGGCGATCTGTATGACCTGCGTGATCGATGACGGGCGCCTCGCCAGTTGCGCTCGCGCTGCTTTCCGTAGCGGTTGTAGTGTGTTTTTAATTCCGATATTTCTTTCGCCAACGTGTCGATCTTCGCGTAAAGTAATGCGTTTTCATGATTTGTAGCTACTGGTGGAGTGGGTGGTGTTGACGATGATGACGTGTTGTGGACTGCTGATATTTGGTGGTGAAGTTGTTCCAGCATTTTATCGGCCATTATTGCTAACTCACTTAGTTCGGTTTTCTTGGCTATAGTTTCGCTCACAGCTAGAATGGCGCGCACAGATGGGGGTAGGTGCTTTGTCCATATAACACGCAGCGTGTTGCCAGCGATGTTGTTACCGGCTAAATTTTGCATGCGGCGTAGTAGTTGCGACGGCTTCAAATCTCCTAGTTCCACGTTGGACAGTAACCTCTCGAGTTTAGTGTGGCCGCTCTCGTCGTAGGTTTGGATGAGCCTCATCTTCATGGTGGCGTATATGTTATTTTCTGTGGCATTTCTGGTATCGAACATGATGTCTTGAATTTCGTCTAGATCTTGTAGGTCGAGTTGGCGGATGAGCAACTCTGATAGTTCCTTGTCGCTTAGTTTTCCTGCAGACATGATCGCTTCAAATTGCAGGAACCAGAGCTTGATTCTATTTCTCCATAGAGGCGGTATCCGTTGGTTGTACGAGACGGCTGACAGTTCGTGCGAATCTTTTTGCGGCGATGTTGTGTCGCTTCCAACGTTCTGCTTCGAAGTAATCGGGTTCATGTTTGTTTCTAGGTGTTTCTTCAGTCGGGGTCACTGTTGGGTACGCAAGGTATAAAAATGAGACTCGTGGTGATGGCTGAAATATGGAATAAATGTATTTAGAAAATACGGTCCCTTTTATACAAAATTTGTAAAAAAAAATCAATGCATAGTAGGTACATATAAAAACTTAGTTTGGGCACAATATTGTCGATGTACCCTACGTACTATATTGTTACTGTGAGGATGATATTCCGCTACAGTACACCCCCTCAAGCGAAGCGTACAACTGGTTTCACAGTTCTTCCTGATCGCGTTGTTTTCTGTGTGTCATTATGTCCTTGCTCGTTCATAGTGTAGGCAGGCTTCAGACGGTCGATCGAGACGTTGGTTACTCTTCCTGGTAGTTTGCTTGTAGTATTTCTCACATCTTTCCAATACGGGATATGGGCCTTCATATGTCGGCTGTAATGGTTTTTTTGTGCAATCTCTTCGTAGGTAAACATTTTCGCAGGTACGTAGGTCGGAATATACAAACATTTTGTTGTTGCTATGCGTGATCTCGGCTGGTCGGTATGCGTTGATAGTCTGTCGCAGCTGTTCGACGAAATCGTGACTCATTTGGCTTCCTTTTGTTTCAACAAAAAAATCTCCTGGTAATCGCAGCGATGTTCCGTAGGTATATTGTGCGGGACTGATTATTGTGTCGCTGCGAGTAGCCGCGCGTAATCCAAGTAATACGGTCGGTAACTCGTCAAACCACTTTCCGTTCGCACTAGTAGTAACAATATAGTATAGTAGGGACTATACTATATTGTTACTGTGAGGATGATATACCGCTACAGTGTCTTTCTGAAATACTGTCAAAACAATTTAAAATAGCAACTTTATTAATTACTGACCAGGTACCGTAATTTTAATAGATTATTTATGTATTTTGTGACAACCTCCTGACTTTTGACTGGGATGCAAAACTGCAACTTGTATAAAACGGAAACTTCTCAAGAAAAATATAAAAAATCAATTCAACACGCTCTAAAACATCCAAGCCACCAAAATTCCGGACAGGTATGAACAATTCTAACATAACCTCCAAACAGCCATTAATCACGGGTCCTTTGTCGCTTGTATGTGACAAATTTGTCTCATTTAGTCACGTCGTACTACTCAGCCTGTAGCGAGATATTGCCGACCTACCTAGGTACAGGCAGCATCAGAAATGAAACGAACAAACTGTTCAAAATTAGCAGAATATCCGATGCAATGCAGCAAACGAGTCCTGGAGTTGGGACCGCGTAGAGCGGGGCGCCCCCCAGCTATCTGGACTGATGATCTTAAGAAGGAGGCTGGGACAGACTGGATGCCGAAGGTGGAAAATAGAGACTGATTGTGAATGTCAGTGGTCGTGTATTAGAATTTAGCACAAACAAAAAGAGTCCTAGCAGTACATGAGGTAAGGGCAAGGGTGATGATATGTTCATTCTGGAAGACGACTGGAGTCAATGAGATAAAATTAAATTTTATTACCTAGTTATCCTCTTCCGGAATTCATGAGAAGAGGCTTTTGCCCAGCAGTGGTATGACGCAGGCTGACAGCATTAGTATCAGTTTTCGGCTTAATTTAAAACGGTCTGTTCGCCTCCCATATTTCTGACGCTGACTGTACCAGCGGTCTCATCAATCAACCGCAGGACGTTTAGGAGTATTGCTGCGTTCCTAGGGGCTCCCAGTTATAGTACGGGGCTATCAAGATGGAATGTGTCTTAAGGAATAATCGATGGTGGTTACTCTGATAGTATTAAGTTTTCTTATTCTCTTGTCGGATTTTTCGTTTGACTGAACCGTTTCTTTAGTTGAGTATTGATTTGAGACAAGATTAGAAGAATAAATAATTTCCCGCTTACACTAACACTAAGCAGCACCCAAATGAATGCCTTAGTCTTATTGTACTGTTGGAACGTGAACCAAGTTCCACGTTCATTCAGGGGTGTTAAGAATATTTACTTCAAATGATGGCAAACCTAATGAGCTTACAAATTGCTTACGCGAGAATTTACTATAACAACAGAAAAGAACATTCAAAGGGTACACTGCAATGAAAACATCTTAATACTTCTTGACAAAACATCTTGCCATGCAACCACCATTAAACCTCATCTCTTCGAGGATTCGATAAAAAATAACTGTTTATTTATCATCTGTGTTCGCAAACAAACTCGTTAGGCGGCTAGGGTGGGTGCACATTACACCGGCGAGGCTTTTCACTCGCAGATCGTCAGCTGTTGATAAATCGCCGCAAATATCATGTTGTGTTTACTTTTAATCATGAATGGGAAGTGAATGCAGACTTTTGTTTGGTAACACAATTTTTTTTTGTTGTTTTGTTGTTTATATTTGTAATAGTTTGGTGACTGAAACTGGAAGTTTGTTTTTTAATTTTCTTTTGGAGTAGAACGTCAGGCCAGAGCTTTAAGTATAATTTGTAGTTTAATTATAAAAAGACCTTCCACGAAGCCGAACCACTAGTATTCTCAATCATTTCGATATTTTTTTTTTGTTCTCTACCATTCCTGGAAACCTTCTAGTTACGGAAATATTGAAGGTCAAAGTTCAAATCCTCTTTCACACGTTTTTTTTTATGAAATGCCCCCAAAAATGACGCCTGTACTATTCAATGTTTCCATCAACCCGATGTTTAGGTGCGTTACATTGAGTCCTACCGTAAACCGTGATTTTTTAACCCAAAAAAAAGTTGCTTCCCACAAAAAGTTTTGTGCATTGCGTTCCTTAGTTTGATGTACAGAATCCTTGGTTCAACAACAAGGGACGATAAGTTGCCTTCCTAGAAACAACCGTCAGACAAAGAACTATTTTTCAATTAACCTTGATTAGCCTTTCCTAGAGCCTACAGATATTCAGTGATTACGGGAGTGGATGAAACCTATAAATGTCGTGGATACAGTAAAGTAATTTGCTTGATTGGAAATTCAGTCGTGCGTTTAATCAAGTACCTACCTCTACCACATAAAACTATAAGTAAATAACAAAAAACTACCACTGAGTATTAAAAGAATAAAACGAAGTGCTTGATGATCAAAATAGTCTCTCACATAGTAAAATCACAATAATACTCGGTTCTTCTGCGGCACAGGCGTGTAAGAATTAAAATGCTATCATTTGTACATACTTTTTTTTTTCAATTCAAATTGTTTATTAATAATCATAATGTACAATTATACATAGCAATTAGAACGGTGATCCCCAAACTTGACGTTAGTCTGTATCTTGGGGATAAAACTACAGATACTTATTTGTTAACATCGAAGTCAGTATCGATAAAAAGTATTTTTACATTTTTAGACATTCTGAGGATGTAGTGCATTATTTATTGTGGTTATTAAATGTTTTTAATTTTTTTTAATCAGGGACCATAACTACTTTCTCGTACTGTGGACAGCCATTTTGTTTTAAGATTAACCGTACATTGAAAACTAAGAACATTCTGGAATGGAAATTAAATTCTAACCGTTTAAGAGCTTCCCTGTTTGAAACAGTAAAATTGCAAAAACAGTAAAATTACGGGTTTCCGACTGTAGTATAGTATCTTATCAGCGACTTGCAATAAAGCAATAATCAGCAAGTCTTGCGCAGCGGTGTCTGCGGACGACGGCGTCGCGGCGACAGTCCAGTCCGCTGGAAACTTGGCACAGGGCCGCTCACGGCTTGCTCAAGGCGTGCTATATTAGTTTGCACGGCAAACGATGATGCAACCCGATTAAATCAACTTAACTGTTCGCAGTCAATATCAGTTAAAACTGAAAATCCATTGCATATATTTTTGTAGTTTATGTCGTCAAGGGTATTTTATACAAATAAAATAAAATCCGTCAAATCATACTATCGGCAGGTACTCTATACTACACTTTGAGCTACGCGCCATCACAAAGATAATCTGTTCTTGTTGAGATACAAAAATATATACCCGAACTCGAACTACGAAGATGGGTTTTTCTTTTTCATCTGCATTAACCTGCTGGCTAAATTAATTGAAATATTCATCATTTGACCAGAGAAAATCTAACAACGTAAAGCGAAGATAACGAAAATACACAATAAACAAATATTAAACCTCAAAACAACAACAACAAAAAAATCTCGCAACATAATTCTTAAAATTAATAATTAATTCAAAGAACACCAATAAACCTCAAGTTGCGAACAAATCCATTTAATTAAAACACAAGAGTAAAGTTTTCTCAATAAGCGCGTCCCGTCCCGGCGGGCGGCGCGGTACGGCGGCGGTACTACACGGTACGGTGGCGCGAGGTACTAAGCAAACTAACGGAGATAGCTAACTTGATTATTTTTGTGGAGTAACAACTGTTTTGTTGAGACAAACTTCACAATCATCGAAATCGGACTCTGACAGTTAAAATATTGAACTATCTGCCAGAATCTGGTATCCGTAGACGGTCCACAATCTGGCCGAAACGGCATTAAGCGAATCGTTAATATTCGTAAATACGTTGATTGTGGATGCAACCAGTCAAGATGTTAGGAAATAGGAACAAACTACTAACAAGTAGCTACATAATGAAGGCCCGATTTCCCGAGGGTGAGTTCTACAGTTAACACGACTAGTGTAACAAGGGTTTAGCCCTGTTTACACGAGCTTACGGTGGTCCAGCATCGGACACGGGGTGGGTGTACACACGTCATGAGTCCGGTAAGTCGGCTGACGACTGTAGCGACTCTTGCGTAGGAGCTACACGCGTCATACAACAACGACTGTGGAGAAGACAAATGAAAAAAATTGTTAAGAGCAGAATCCGCGCACGTTTCGCCTGACGCAGGTAGTATTGCCCAAGGCCATTCTGTATTGAGGTGAAATCGTCCTCAGTGTTTCTTTTTTGTGAGTGGTTGTACTCACCGTCCTTTGGCGGAGTCGTCGTCGTCCGCGTCGTCTCCTTGCAGCTGCATGCCGCCCTGCGCCCACGTCACCGTCAGCCAATCTGCGGGGAACACATCACATGAGACTTAGAATACAGGAACGTTTATAGACGCTCTATGCTCGATGTAGCGAGAAGTGGTGGTCCAGAGGTAATCTTCCTGACTTACAACTATGAGTTGTAACTAGGTCCAGATAGGCGTTTTACATAGTAGTTTTTTTAATCACCATTGTTCTCAACGGTGAAGGAAATATTGTGAGGAAAGTAGAACAAAAATCGAAGACATGTGACATCTACCAACCCGATCTGGGCGCCTAAGAAGGCCTATGTCCCAGCAGTAACCCGATTATGCAAGATGCACTCGTTGGCAGAAAGGTCACAGATTTCATTAAGTTTAGTTTTAAATCGGTTTAATTAAAACACTGTAAAACTGTTAAGTTCTTACAGCTCAATAAAATGCTTCTTCTTTGTGTGTCGATGGACTCCAATAAAATCCGACCTGCATGTAGCCACCTGCACAGTTCTTTCGTTGGCTTCGTTTAAATCCTGAAAGGTGCAGATGGTTTTGTAGGATGGGCAAGAAAGGAGGTAATACCTTACTAAGAAAGTTTTATTGTCAACATTAACTATGAGTGTGAACATACATCCATTCCATCACTGATTCTAGGAAAAACAAGATCCATATTTATTATTATGATTCTATCTGAATGAAAAGGATCGACTCTATATAAACTGAGTGTGTTTCCTGGGGCAGATTTAGATGGATCATCATAAAATAAGTCTAAAAGTAGTATCAATGATGGATGGAACAAATAAGTAGTAAAGTACTGAACTTGGGCCGATCAATACTTTATTTATAGTTTCTGTCCGATAATGTCTAAGTATATATGAGTATCTATTTAGGGAGAGTGATAAATAAAAGCTTTTCCTGAAATACTTCGGTCTTCTATAAATAGCCACTTAACACCGATTTATTTAAGAAACGAAGCTACATAAAAAGTCATGTAAAGTCTTACATAAGTATAATTTCAAAACTTTGGGATATTTATAAGTATAACTTTAAAAGTTAAGGAAAAAATATGAAGGCCACCGGTTACTGACCCATTGTTCATGCTCTATTCAGAATTACAGAAACTCGACCTTTAAATAAAACACCACTCGTGAAACTTCTGAAAAAATTTTGAAAAGGAAGTTTATTTCGGATTATAAATCATTGGAACCGCGCGTAGTTCCAGTCGGCGCACCTAACTAGCTGTTGCTGAAGCTCGCGCCCCTTACTGAGAATATTGCTGCGGCACGTTTTACGAGAACTTTTTGTACTAAATATTAAAGATATTATAAGGGCTTGCTAGGTTTATTTTGTTAAGAGCTCATTTCATATCATTATTTAGGTTTTAGAACTTGCTTTAAAATATGTAATGATGATCAATGTAATTATGTAGTAATTAAAAGGAGTTGTTTAAAATTGTTTTTGATATTGGGTGTTTTTGGACTGTTTACAACTAACTGATCGTTGCCTAAGTCAACCGCAAAACAACCGCCGTCGCAAAATATGGCATCTATTTTCTGCCAACAAGGTTTGAATTTGTCTGCGTCAGGATGGCTGGTTGCCTGTATCGGTTCGCGTCAGGCTGGTGACCAAAAATTGCTACCTATTTGCTACCTTTTACTAATTATAGTCAATTAATTGCTACCTAACTTGCAAATAAAATAATGGGTAATAAACTATTCAAATTCGTGTTATTATTTTTACTTGAATAATTGCTACCTAATTGCTACCCTCACGTATTTCAATGTCCACCTTGTAACTTTAACGAGTAAAAAGTTGTGACCATTTGATTTTTTTACAGGGAATGGATTATAGTAGGAGAGCCGACTGCAAAATTTCCAACCTACTCGATACCGCGATAAAATGCACAATGGGTTCTCATAAAAGTGATGCTAAGTCCGAATTTGATAGTCTGCCACGGCGGAACTTGCCGAAAGTAAAAAAAAAAACATTTTGGGAGCGAAAAAGGGGGCGTTACTTTACCCATCTGATACTGAAATAATAGTTATGGCATCAGTTAGAAATTTACTGGTAGATGCAGAAAAGCGAAATCTGTCAGTATTTTTTTTGCCGGAAGTGCTTGGCAGACGCTCTCAATGGTGACCCCATCGGGACCCCTAAATATACCCATCTGATACCAGCATGAAACCAATTCCAGTCGGTAGGTATGAATCCTCATTTCTGGAATATATAAGTCTGCCAACGCTTTTTCTGCCGAAACACCTTGACAGACGAGATTATGTAAGCAACATCCGTAGAACCCGTATTTTGGACATTTTAATTACTGAAGGCTTATTGTATCGCATGTATAATCATTATGAAGGTCTGTGTTAGGTACTTATAAAAATATCTACAGGTGAGTTTTTTTCACTAGCAGTAGGTTTGGAGAATATTAGCAATTCTGGTTTAGCAGCTAGTTTAGTATATCCTCTTTAACGCGTTCCCGCAAAGTTTTGATTGTAATTATATCGACATGATACCTGGCTTAATCTTTAGGTATAGCCATAAAAAAAAACAGACGGTTAACGCCACCGCCCGCCATTTGCATTGCCGCTTGACTTGATACTGGGAACTGTTTTGTTACAATGACAGAATGTTTGGTTGTTTGGAATGTCTGGGTGCTGCGTACCGACCTCCCTAGTGCCGTCAGCGTGGTTTGCTACGCTGACGACACGCTGGTGCTGGCACAACGGAGGTCGCACGAGGCGGCGGCCGAATACATGACACGCGGGGTTGCGATAATCGAGGAGAGGATCCGGCAATTGGGTCTCGAGGTGGCATTGCACAAGTCCGAGTCCATGTGCTTTCATGGGCCTCGGAATGCGCCACCGTCGGGATCCGAGAATTTTCTGCCTTCACGCGGCTCTTGGCCAACCTGAGGTGTCCAAAGGCCTCCTGCCGGAGGCTCTACGTGGGGGTCGTTTGGTTCATGGCCCTTTACGGAGCCCCGGTGTGTTCTTTGAGGCGGCGAGCCGCCCACTACCTGAACGCGCCCCAAAAGGTGGTAGCCGTAAGGCTAGTCCGGGGGTACCGCACGATCTCCGGCGAGGCGGTGAGCCTCCTTGCCGGATTGTCGCCATGGGCTCTGGAGGCGATAGTCCTCGCGCGCCTGCACAAATGGCGCGCGGTTAAAACTTTACGGTTACTTACCGTAACCGTAAAGTTTTATAAATAAGATTTCACTAAATAATTTAACGAATAGCACGCTGTAAATACAAGATTAGTGGATACTGACTCTGAAGAGTTTGAAAAATCCCTTATATTAGCAGATTTATCGAGATATTTATTATTGAACGATCGCTTAGACGTAATCTGACATAATCTTGAATGGCTTATGGCTAAATGGCTATCTCGAGCATTCTTCGGCTTAGACAGAGTACTCCTAAATGAGAGAATAATTTATTGAACCTTCTGGTAGCCTTTTTACCGTAGAAAACATAAATGGGTGCAAATTAAAGTTGTTATAAGCATTTTTTGCTACCTCCATCGATCCAGTCCAGGAGGACAGTGATTGCCTAATGTTATGGCCACGACTACCAGGTGGCAAAGGAAAACATCGTGAGGAACATATCTTTGAATATTAGGTTCCATCACCGAATGTGATGGAACGTAATATTCAAAGATATGTGACGAGAGGAGGCCTGTGTTCCAGCTGTGAGCACATTATAGGCTGATATTGCAAAAAATGTCGTCATACTTACACTCAAGAATTTTCTTTACTTCTTACAAGTGAGTAAAAATTACACGCCGACGACGTATTTCTCAAAAAGTCCCGCCTGATTGTCGAAGAGCTCCGCTTCGGAAATCAAACAAAAAAGTATCTGTAATACTTTGTAGTCCGATCAGGGCTTGTCCCTTCGCAGATATCTCGTAATTGAATTAAATGCGGCTAATGGGATTGAGGCTCTCGATCACAAAGAGCTTCTTTCAAATTATCTGTGCGGATATGTCGGATCATTTGGGGAATTTTAATATAAAGGAGTTTTCTATGTTAAAAGCTGTGGGTAGGTCCATACGAGAGTGTGTAGGTACTGTTGTGAAGGTTAGGAAGAGGTTAAGCATTTTTTTCGCATTTTGAACTCGGATTATTTTTCTAAAGTTTTCTTCTTTGATCAGTACATAGTCACTTATTATTGTTGACTTAATGGGTTTAAAGCAATCATTCATGGAATTATAAGGCTCGTTTTGTAATTCTATGATGAAAGGCTTTATTAGAAATTTAATAAGTATCTAATAGGTACACTTCAAATACGAATTAAATAGAATTTTAAGTAATAAGAATCTATAATAATTATTTAATAATGTAGGTATGTACTTTGTAAGAGGACACCCCTTCTTGGAAAATCCTAGTAAAATAGTAATAAGCTTGATAATAATATAACGTTGGTACAAAGAAACTCTTTAAGGGAAATTTAAAAAAAAAAAAAGTTATAGTATTTTTTTAATTTAAATACTTTATCATTCTTAGTAAGTGCCTTTATGTAAGTTGCTTTATTTCCTAGTTCTTACATTCATTGTTCTTTGAATACTGACGATATTTCCAGTTCTTTAAAAATAGAATAATTAATTACACGTTACCTACTGGATAACTCTGCCCTTAAGTTAAAACAGACTACAACTGTACTGTACTACTTTTAGAAAGAAAGAAATGGTTTAAACTAGAAAAAAAACCGCAATTACTTAAAAAACAGCCACGTGGACAATAAATTCTCTAGCTATAATCAAACATCATTTCCTTCTTAAAATATTTGTTTCTTTTCAATCTAAATAGAAAAATATTGCTTCAGTTAGAAGCAATATTTTTCTGTTTCTGTGGAAACAAATTGTTCTGTGAAGAAATTCATTATTTACGCAAGAGTGGTTGCTATGACAACGACCCACAATCCATTCCAAACTTGGCCACTTCTCTAGTCGCGAAAGCTTCACAAAAGAACTCCTACAATACATTGTTATTCTTTGTTTTTGTTTTACAATTAGAGTGTTTTATTATGTTCTCGTTTGTAATTAATAGAACAATTGAATCGGACTCCTTTTGATAAAAAAAAAACATATTTTTTGTCGGCGAGTTTCTATTGAGATGTTATGCTACTCAACTTTTTGACTCTAGGTTCGGCTATTTTCTTTGTAAAATTCCTATAATGTGATATGGCCGAGTGAAAACTGTCCCAACTTACGTGTGCGTAGTACTTTGTGTAATTTATTTCTTCACCACTAACTTTTTTTAACTTTTCGAGGTCCTCTATAAGTATTCTCCGCCGCCGTGGGGTCGGCGGAAGGGTCTGTCAGACTTCTACAGATTAAAACCACACGGTGTTCCTCCTCGACACTTCTGGCCACTGGTCACGTCACCCCAGCACTGACGGTTTGCTGGACAAACCCCATCTCAGGTAAAGGGATGGAAGGAGTTGCCCTTCAAAAACCTTCCACCTTCATTAATCTAAGACCCATTCATCTTTACTGCCTTCACTATCGCTTACGCAACATCCAAAGCCAACTTAATCAACGTCCCTGTAAATAGATAAGGGCGTTAACGCAATGTAATCACAAAAGCATTCTGTGAATATTTGCAATGCTCGCGCGAACATATCTCGTGATTGTCATGCCGCCGCATAACTCTGCCATGAAAGGGTTGAGACGGCACAAGCCCGCCATAGTACGGGGGTTTATACTGGTGGATATTGTAAGTACACCGGTATAAGTAGAGCATGATCGCTGTTCGCAGAAATGCAATACTGCTTGACTATTAATAGGTTGACAGCGTCTTAAATAAATATGTTTTATTTCTTCTTTCTTTCTTTCTTTCTGGGGGTGTGGATAATTCTCCGTATGTTTAACTACTGTAGTGTGTATGTAGTGACGTCAATGTATGTCCTATATAATCATGTGTAACCTAAAATAAACAAGAGTATTACTTGGGTAGTCGCGTGTATAATTTCTCTCCACAAATACCTTCGACCTTACACGGCGACCCTGCCAGCGGACATCGCCGCGCGGTTGCGTTACCGACGCCGCCGTGACGTATAAGGGTTGTAAGTCTTAAACAAATTGGACTAAGTAAAGCCGAGCTAAGATGGATTACAATATTTTATTTGCTAGCGGCTGTGACAAGTCGAATTTGGTACAAAAATTGCGAGTTTATTAAAAATGGGAAGTACGCAGACCACAGAAGAGACCGTGGTGATGCAAAACGCAGCGGGAGGAACTAATAATACGCATCTGGAGGAGGTGAAATTTCATATTTCCACCATCACCATACTGATGATCATAGTGGTACTGGTTCTAGGACTCGGCGTGCTGTATTTTCTGATGCAAATGTATCGGCGTTGTCATGTACGCTGGATAAACCAGGATATATAAAAGAGTGCGATATCAAGAAGATTCGGAGCGAGGTAATCTGGACATACCCCGGAGAAAGGACGGCCGAAGGGTGACATAGTATAAAAACAAAGATAGCGTTCACCAGTTTACGCATCTGCAGTCTAAGTGAAAGTGCTAAAAAAATGTGTTATGTGATGAAAGTTCAAGTGGTAAATTCGGTGAATTCAAATCGAACATAAAATAAAAACTGGGTGGCTATACTAAACACACACACACACACACTACTTAACAAGAGTATCGAGTGATGAGGGCATTTATGGTTGAGTTTTTTTTTTTTTATTCGCTGTGGCCTACTAGTTCAATTGTAAAAAATATGAGTATGGGTGAGTGAGAGTACAAGAGATTACATGTACTTACTTATTCATATTCTACGATTTACAAAGAGATCAGGCGTCTACGTACCTACTACATGATAAAAGATCATCATATGCTATAAAGGGTGTAAATAGCCTTAACATAAAACGAAAGGCACTTGTTCTTCCCGTCACTGCGATAATTTTTTTGTTCCAGACCATACCTGGGAACCTTCTGGTTACGGAGATATTGGGGGTCAAAGTTCCAACTTTTTCACACGTTTTTTTTTTAAATACATGTTTTTAATGTAAGATTTTTACTTTACACACCACCACGACCCACGTACTATTCAATTCATCCATCAGCACAATGCTATGAGTGCTTTCCATCGAGTCCTACCGTAAAACGTGATTTTTCACCCCAAAAAAAAAATCGATTCCCAGCAACATTTTTTGCGTAAAGTTACTTAGTTTGATGTACAGAATGCTTGGTTGACGGATATGTGAAGGGTCTGTTTACACCCGGTATAAATATATGTATACTCCTTCAGCTTTTCAAATAAATGATATTTTTTTTAACTTCTCTGATCAATTAATGATCCTTCATAGTTTATATATCTTATAGCTGCTGGCTGGGTCTGACTAAGCGCTGGGTACTTAGTGTTGCGGCCAACCATTGTCAACATTTACTCTATTCAAACGTTTGCACAACCAGTCAGTGCAGATAGATAGGTACCGTTGAAACTGTAGATACTTATATGCGTTTTTTATTCACTCGACAAACATTCACAAATAAAAAAGGCAATTAGGAACATATTGTGGAGCTCGTAAATTATGCCAATGGAAATTTTTCCGGGTAAAAACTACATATCTATATACAAATATATGCTTAGACATAGAATACCTTTGCGTGTTTCGATAAAATTTGCTCATTTTCCACACGGGTAGAGGGTTAGAACCCTTGAACCACAAACCCCTGCCAAATGTCAACAAAAACCATTCAGCCCTCAAAAAGTAAGTAGCCCGTATTGTCCCACTCCTGAGCAAAGGCCTCCCCCCATTCCTTCCACATCTCACGATGGTGAGCTTCTTCTCGCCAATTCGCGAGGAAGCCATCCAAGAGTCCCGCCATCTTCTCTTCGGTCTACCGCGACCCCGTCTAGCTGTTTCAGGGCTCCAGTCTTGCGATATTCGGGCCCACAGCTGTGCCGGCTGATCCGGCAGACATGGCCTGCCCAGTCCCACTTTAGTCTGGCAGCTTTATAAGCTTTGTCGGCAATTTGCGTTCTGGAGCGCAGTGTGGTGTTCCTTACCCGTTCAGTTATTTTTACATTCAGTATGCTGCGCTCCATCGCTCGTTGGCAAACCTTGAGTTTGGACTTCTGGACGTTAGTCAAAGACCAAATCTGTGCACCATATGTCAGAATGGGGAGAATACACATGTCCATTAGCTTGCGTTTTAAGGGGATAGGTAAATCGCCCTTGAATAGCTCTTTCATGGACCAGTAGCTCTTCCAGGCGATTTCCGTGCGTCTTGCCACTTCTTTCCTTGTATCGCCTGGAAGGAGACTACTTGGCCCAGGTAGATGTATTCTTGGACATAGTGTATTTTCTCCCCGTTTAAGTGCACGTTGATAGGTGAACCATGAGCTTAGTCTTTGACATGTTCATCTTCAGTCCAACCTCAAGGCTTGCTTTGCCGAGTTCTTGAAGCATATTTTCCAGTTCCGCAGCTGATGAAGAGGAAAGTACAATGTCATCAGCAAAGCGTAGATTTGTCAACCTCGCCTCACCAAGACAGATACCTCTCTCTTCCCAGGCGGTCGCCAACGTTCTAAAGACTTCTTCTAGGGTACTGGTAAATAGCTTTGGAGATAGCAGGTCGCCCTGTTTGACTCCCTTTAGGATTCTGAATTGCGGACCTGTCCGTTCTAATTTTATAGCGGCTGTACTGCTGGTATAGATGTTTATCATTATGGGGAAAAATTAAAAACCACGTGTTTCAGTGCTTTTCGAAATTCAACCCCTAAGGGAGTTAAATAGGGCAGTGTTCCGCAAACTTTTTGTGTTCAAGGTACATCTAGAAAAACGGAATATTTTGGAGATACACCATAAATGAAAATCTATTTTTACATAATATTAATCAAGATTTATTTATTATTAAAGTTTCGCGGCTGCTTAAGTAGGTATTTTTCTTCAGTTTGTCTATTTAACTTTAAGAGATAACCTTTTGAGAAGCACACCAACTAATGACCACGGTGCACCAGTGTGCCGCGGCACACACTTTACGGAACACTGAAATAGGGGATGAAAGTTTGTATGGAAAATCGTAATTTTTGTAGTTTAAACCATAAAAATTGTTGGTACCATTCTGGTTAAAAATTAAAAACCACGTGTTTCAGTGTTTTTCCAAATTCAACCCCTAAGGGAGTTAAATAGGGGATGAAAGTTTGTATAGAGAATCGTCATTTTTGTAGTTTAAACCACGAAAACAAACCGCTGATCCTAGAGACATGAAATTTGGAGGGTGTGTATTCTTTGTGAAGAGTAAGTATTCAGTAAGGAAGGGTTTTTCGAAATTTCACCCCTAAGAAGGTGAAATGGGGTGTTTAATTTTCTGTGAAATTTTTTAATCTCTGAGTCGATTAACTTGAAAATTAGTGTACATACTCTTCAGTTAAAATTATGAGATACGTATATCACAGTTTTTCCAAAATCATCCTCCAATTTAAAATTCAATGACCTGACTGGTGACTGATATATCAACGCACAGCCAAAACCGCTGGTCCTAGAGACATGAAATTTGGTGGGTGTATTCTTTGTGAAAAGTAGGTATCCACGAAGAAAGAGTTTTTCGAAATTCAACCCCTAAGAGGGTGAAATGGGGTGTTGAGTTTTCTGTAATTTTTTTATTCTCGGAGTAGATTGACATGACAAATTGTGTACAAGTACATACTCTTATGTTAAAATTACGAGATACGTGTATCACAGTTTTTCAAAAATCATCCCCCAATTTAAAATTAAATGTCCTGGCTGGCTGACTGATATATCAAAGCACAGCCCAAACGGCTGGTCCTAGAGACATGAAATTTTGGAAGGAGTAGGTATCCATGAAGCAAGAGTTTTTCGAAATTCAACCCCTAAGAGGGTGAAATGGGGGTTGAATTTTCTGTGAAACTTTAAATTCTCTGGGTCGATTGACTCAAAAATTGGCGTACACACTCTTCAACTCAAATTATGAGACACGTGTATTACAGTTTTTCCGGAGCCAAACAAGGCTTCGAAACTCACGTAGACGGGTGGATGGCACCAGTGTGGTGCAAGGCGTACGAGGCGCGGGAGTATTTACCTATTAGTAAGTAGGTAGGATTTTTCTGAGGTAGACGTTTCTGTAAATATATGGGAAATCCCGATTTTGGCAGTGGCGTATACACCGTGACTTTATAGTCGACTTACAAAGGTGGTCCACTCAATGTACTCGACACAAAATAGCTCCAGGCGCGATTTTTGTTTTTACCACCCATAATAGGTACAAAGAAAAAATACATTAGAATAAAATTATGAAACATCCTGTTAATGATGTTTACGTGTCAAACGGGAGAACATACCTACCTAGCGCTCGAGTCAAGTAGACCATCGCTCGCAACATGTGTTTTAACTTCGTCATGCTTCATAATACTGAATATTATTTTTTATTTTTTAAAAAAAAAAACGTTGCCACACACTAGGAATTTCTCCTGTATCGTGGGTGCGTTTACAAACATTTAAACTCACTTACACAAACAGCCAGACCCAGATTATTAAAATCTCATAAAAACAATTTTTTTTTAATTTATAGTAGTCATTGGATACATACCTAAAGTGGGCTGCCGTTGTAAGACGACTAAAAAGTCACGGTGTATAGATGCGAAAGTTTGTGAGGATGGATGGAGGGATGGATGTTTGTTACTCTTTGTTACTTGGGTGAAATTTAGCACACAGATAGTTTATAATCTGGATTAACACATAGGACACTTTTTATCTCTGTAGTATGATCCCGTGGGACAATTATTGAACTCCACGCGGGCGAAGCCGCTGGCATAAGCTAGTTTGTAAGAGCACGAATTTTAATAAAAATGAATATTAAAGTGTCTATCAACTTCAGCCTTCTGTACTAAAAAACCGTGTAAAGTACAAAGGTGGCGGCACTAGAGCTGCACAAAGTGCTAAGTACAAGTGTTGGCAACTCGCCAACGAACATAATAACCTCTCTTTGACCTGCAAGCCGTACTCACTGCTGTCTTACGCGACTCAAGAGTATCAGAAAATACACTGGAACAAAGGTGTATGAATTATATATACATACGCAAGTTATGTATATGCAAGCCAAAAGGCCAGTCGACTTAAAAATATCACAATAACGCTATTCTAGGCCATACCTAAATTAATGCCAGCTCAGCGTTTAGAGTTAAAATTTCAACAGTGCTGAGTGTCACTGAAATAAAAGCTTGTAAAAGATAGCCATAAAGTTCATAAAATGACGTCTTTTGATGTCTGTACTTGAGCCGGTTCGTTCTATGTCTCTTCAAAATATTATTGTCGATGTGGCAGCTGGTCTATTCTATGTGTGTACCAATGACATGTTCTGTCAAAGATTTTTTTTTTTTTGTTTATCTATCGAAAGATACATTGGTCGCTAAGGCCACACAGGCTCTTTCGCATATCTCACACAGCAGTCATAAATCCTTCTAGTTTACTCACACATTTGTATATTTTCCTACATTGCGTAGGTAACGTATGAGATTTTCATATCACATTATGCAGCATCCAAACGTCAGATATTTGATGAGGGTAGATTGAACCGTCTCCTGAGACGTTTTCCCTAATAGTTTATACACTCACACTTATTCGTGTCTCTGGGGAGTTGGGGACTGAGCCCACAAGATATTTGGTACGTATGTATCAATTTAAGTTGACATCCTTTTTTTTTTCGGATGGGAAATCATCAAATGACCCCCCCCCCCCCACTCTGGGCGGAGCGGAAGGGAGTGTCAGACTTGTACTGACTAAAACCCATCCATGTTCCTTCTTTGCCTTTTGTGTTCTAGGGCCACGGTATCTCTTTCGAACAGTCCCGCAGCCCTGGCAGGCATCGGCCCATGCGGACCCCTACTCGGTTGCTGACATCTCTTTAAGGCGCGCGTGGAACACGAACGCGCCGTCGACACGGCCTGTCGTCATAAGACGGCCGGACGGCGAGTTAGCCCATAACTCGCCGTCTACAGGCCCGCGCCTACGTGACCCCCGACGTCCAGGGCGTCTCCCGCAGCGGCTGGGACGTGAGGTTCTTTCTTTCTTTCTTTCCACCTCCTTCACTAGCATGACTGCTTCGCAGAAGGTGGTGACGGCTTCCCATTCCCACTCGCTCCGGACCATGGCTTGAACCAGGGCCGGACGCGAGAGATCGCCGCCGCCAATAGCCACTACGAGGACACGGTGGTGCTCCGCCCAAGCGGGGCAGACCTCTACGGTGTGCTCCACCGTGTCCTCCGGATGATCCTCGCAGTGGAAACACACGGGCGTTTCCTCCCGCCCGATTCGGTGTAGGAACCTCCCGAAACAACCGTGTCCGGTGAAGACCTGCGTCAGGCGGTAGGTGAGGGCGCCGTGGCATCTCTCTAGCCACTTCTCAAAGAGGGGATTTATCGCCACTATGGTGGCGTGCCCTAAGTTGACATCCTTTCTTGAATCTTTTGTTCAGAGTAGTTACAGCAATGATGACAGCGTGTGTGTCATTTGGTTAATAATTATAGTATTTTTATTTTACAAAATATATTGTTGTTTTTCTTTGTATAGATTCTTTTTAACGATTCTTTTTGAATGTGTGAACATCGTGGGCCTTGTAGATTCCTAGATGATTGTTAAAGGCAGTTCCCGTAACCGCCAGACCTACGACATTTTATAAAGGCTGAAACTTTTTTTTGGAAGTGCCTTACTATAGGGCTATAGATAAGAACAATTGGATTTTATGAAAAGTCAGTCGTGGTGGCTTGGGCAGATATCAGGTATCAAAGGTGTGCTAAATAGCTGCTAAGTTACGTCATACTATAAAACGTGATTTTATGATATTACATTAGGGCTGACGGTTCACCTCCTCCACTGCTAGACACTTTGTGTGGTGGAAAACCCCCGCCAGACACCTTTAAAGTATGTTAAATTGTAAGTGAACATAATTCATTTTAAAAAATAACTCCTTTAACTATTTAAATTATCTAACAATTTTAAGAATCGAAGGTACCTTCATTTCTAAGAAAATGCCTATTCCATGTTTTATAAATAATGCTTGACACTTTGATTAAGATCTAATAATAGGGATATTTTTAAGATAAGGTAAACCAACAGTTTTACGATTGCTCTTCTGCTGTTAATAATCTCTAAAAAAAGCAGTCATAAACAATATTTTATTGTTCATTCCAAACGAATAGAAATCCATACTAAGAGAGTAAATAAAATATTATTGTTATGATTAAGTTTTCATATGTATCCAGCAAAGAATAACCAATATCCCATGTTACGTAATACAAGTAAATAATTATGATTCTCAAGATAACTGGTAGAGTTATTGTTTTTCACATATGAATACATAATAGAACATATATGTGAATATGTGTATGAAATTAAATGAGACAATATATATGTTATTGTAGACAGAGACGGATTATATAGTGACATCAAACCTACTTCCATTTACGTTTGGATAAAGCTTAAAATTTGTAAACTAGAAAACTGCAAAACAAACTATTTATATTATAGCTCCCTTTATTAAGATCCCCTGGGTAAGCTTGTTCCATCGTAAGCCTCATCAATCGATTAATAAAAGGTGTTATCGACATAAAAGAAACGAATTCAAATCAGGGCATACAATCAGGAATGTACTTATTCATTGTAGACTGAATAGAACAGATCCACCTAGAATCTATCGTCAATATTATGAAGTGCATTCTTCACTTCTAAATTGAATTGAACCAAGCCTACTTGAAAACTGAGGTAACTTTCTACCCTAGTCTATTCAAATGCTGACCTTTCGAAATGGCGACGAAACAAATTAAATTGAGTAATTTCTTATAGGTTCACTAACAACGTCTTAATTGGCCGACATTTAACTAAGAGTTTTAACCTTTACTGGAGTTTACAGTATAAGATGTTATTTAAAACGTTTCGTGTTTTAGAGAACCTGAGTGGCGCGGGCGGCTGAGTGATACTTGTACTTGTGAAATGTGGATTGAGGATAGAACATATATATTGAACATTTTCATTGTTTTCTTGTGGTGAAAATGGAAGCAATATTAATAGGTAGGTAGCTATGTGACTAGGGGAGTAATAATATTTTCATTTATAAACTAGATTTCAAGCATACGCACTGTTTACAGTCGATAGATAGTAGATTATGAAAAGATATAGCTACATTAGGGTTTAGCATAGATTTACACTGTTCTCACATATAGAAGCTTCTTCATAGAGATCTACGTTTTAGAAAGTTTCAACTTTTCTTACTGACCGACATCGACACCTTGGCAATTCAAAATAAGTGGCATCTTATCATGAAATAAATGCTTTGAGTTTAAGTATACATTTTTACCATTATACTATTAACAAAACAATCCTTGGATATTCAAAATACATTAAATTTCGTATCAGGTTAGAAATGAAATATTATGATTAAAATGCTAATATGTTCGTAACATATTACCTATTATCCTTTAATTTGATCATGGAACTAATATAGCAAAGCTGTTCGAACGGGGAGGATATAACGTGGTCGGCGCAAACCCTACTTTAATCGAACCGGCGCTGATTTATGCAAAGCGATGAGTTATGTCCCGCCATTACCTGAGTCTGGAGGGCTGGAGGGCTGGAGGGCTGGAGGTCTGAGGTGACTCCAGTGAACGTCCGTCATGCTTTGTTGTTAAACAAAGGGGTAGACGTCGTTGGTTTTAAGTAAATGCCTTTAAAAATAGTGTGGATTTCGTAGAGATTTTATAGTGACTAAGACGTATATGACCTATTTGATGTAGCACCTCATATCACTATAGCCCTTAGAACTTGTCTGTTACACGGAATGAAATAACATAATTCGAACGAAGTAAACTCAAATAAAAAAATCAATTACATAATTATTGATCTGTGAAAATGTTTAATTACTGCACTTGTAATTTTAAGACGATACTCAAAAGAAGTCAGTTACACGCTGAAATCAAGCAACGCATCACATCAAACTACGAAGCAAACACGACGCTACCTAAGAAATATCTAAATAGCGTCGCGTACGGACCACCATTGAAATACTACTACTGCTCTGACATTGTCTATTCATTGGTCATTTGAGTTTGTAACGGGTTCCCATAATTAAGATGCGTCGATAAGCCTCTATTGAAAAAGGAAAATAAATCCCTTAACTAGCTGTACAACCTACTTCCTAACGTTCGAAAGCAATACAAAAGCAAAGACCAATACATTAACCTGTATTCAATCGCTTTCCAAAGTATCCGCTGAATACATTAGCTTTAAGCGGCTGAATATTAAGACGGAGTCCAAGAGCAAAAGCTCAGCATCCCAATATAGCCTTCATGATGCTAATAAATCTGCTGGAGGAAATAATAGGGCTGTTAGCTACGGATTAAAGCTGGTTTTGTATGGAAGCCTATTGTAAACCTGACCCTAACTGTTTTAGTGTTATGAGCGAATTAATTTTGTGTCCTATGATTCAATAGTAATTATTTTTAATTACCAATTAAATTGAAATAAAACAAGGTTTTATCAAATTATCTCAGCTTTAGGCGACCCTTCCTGAACTCATTGCCTTGAATTATTAGAAATTACCTAAATATTCGCAAATAATCGCAGTTAGACTGTAAGTGCACATCCAAACTACATTACCAGTTTATTTTTCACGGTCGGACGGACGACGCGGTTAGAAAAACTGGAAACTACACGCCAAAAACAAACTTAACTTATGCCCGACAATCTAATAAAGTTCTCTAGTTTTTGCCCACGATAACCACATACGCAATTAAAAATCTATCTATGTATAACTAGTTTAATTTTAGTGAACCCACAACGCCACAAATTTTAAAAACCACGCTTGAGACTACTCAACACATGAGGTAACGTAGTACGTGGTATTTATCAAAACGAGGTATAAGTTTTGTTCGGTGTATGGCTTTTGGATATTTGAAGTGTATTCAGAGAGTAATTTCATTAAAATTTAAGCTCAATAATACCAGCAGTGGTTCACGGCAGTAATAAATCCAAAACGGAGATTTTAGGATTGTCATAATAACGTTATTTAAAACATTTTTTTTTTACAACGATACCAGCCCTTTGCACAAAACGTAGGTTGGATAATTTTTGCGATGAACATTGTCGTCGATTTCTTAGTAAACTAGGCACATTGTAATTATAACAAATAACAATGCAGTTTGAATTTAATCTTAAATAAAGATCGTAATAATAATAAATAATATCGTCTTCTCCTGTTTTCATTCCAAACAAACCCTATTGTGGAGGTAAATAAAAAAGCATTTTCTGGATTTTCAACGCACGGCTCAGCGGTAAACGTTGTCATTTCAACAGAGCAATAATATTTAAGCATTCGTTTAAGTGTCAGTCAGTGAAAACGATATAAACTTGAACTTACAAAAAAGAAATGCAAGATTTGCATCGAGTCACGACAGAATTCCGGCAATCAACGCTAGAGCCAAGTTGTCTCACGGCTTGCCTTCTGCTAGTGTCAGCCCTGCCCTCGCCTTTCCACTGTAACTTGGACAATTAGAGAGAGCAAACTCTGTTATTGCTAGATATTACCGATAGCACCCGACGCTCAAGCTGCTCCGATCGACCCCGCTCCGATCTACGAAGTATGAATGTTTCATCACGCCGCGCCGGGATGATTTAATGAAACGATTCCTCTTACATATTTATGAAGATGTAATGGTGACATATTGCCCTGGTACGCGACGGGGAGGCAAATGTCAGTGGTGCATACTGTGGTAAGGGTTTAGGCGTGGATTTTTATGACTGGCTGGTTTTGTGGGTGTTTTTTGTGCATTATTCCTGTCAACTTCTCCTACAAAGATAATATAAAATGGGTGGCGATTGAATTCATCATCCTCTAGCTCCAGCCAGTTAGAGCTTTATGTTGTGACCACCATGAGGCGAATCCAGCTCGGGATACGAGGCTTGAATGCTCGCGTCATATATTGTAATGATTAGAAAATCACGGACTCCTCGCGCCAGTTTGAACATCGCCATAAACACTTGCTGGGAGGGAATTTTGTTGCCGCATAATGCATTGAATTCGCGTAAGTTTAGCCGGAGCTTTAGCCTTTTGGCTTTTGCAGCTGCAACTGACATTACTTACGTGTTTGTGGTTTTTGTGAAGTTAAAACATAGTTAGATAGGTACCTACAGCACAACGCCGTAAATCCTAACTTAACCGTAATTAACTGAAGATTAAAGAAGCTCTATGTTGAACAGATGATTTTACAGAATAATATTTCGAATGAAAAAAAATAATCAAAGGAATCTCTTATCAATAACAAATTTTATATTCTACTTGTCTACATAAATTAATAAAGAATTTTAATAATATATATAATTATTTCGAGAACTTATTTGCGAAAGATTTAGAACCTATTTTAATCGCGTATCTATTTAGAAATAGTTGAAAACGGTAATTCATAGTATGGGGTTTCTTTATTAAATAGAAAATAATTGGACGATACCTAAGTAGGTAAATTTTTGCTTTTCCGATTATTTTTGGGAATATCCTAAGTTCTAAAACTAAAGTAGTTTAATTACTTAGTACACATTAATTCAATCATAGGTAACTCACAGTTGGGGGTCTGGGCTCAGAAGCATAATATTTTTCACAAAAGTTCCTCATAATATACAAAGGTGAGCACCGAGGAAAAAAAAAAGGAAAACCCACTCCCTATAGGGATGAAAGTTTGTAAGAATGTTTTGGTTATAAAATGTCCTATCGGGTACACGTTTTGTAGGTACATTATCTTTCTTTTTTTTTCTATATATCTTTCCAGTATTACTACACTTATTGCGCACTCCTAATCAGGTACAATTGTGTGCTCTGGGTTATATCATCGCCTGAATTACCACAATGGGCCATGTCCCACTACGTCTCACAATAGGCGCGAATTGTGCCACAACTGTGATACCTACCTAAGTACTTTAAATACAAACTATTGCAGTTGTAAATAACTACGTCATATCTATCTGTCGTTTTGATGAGTCAGGAAATTAACGGATTTAGACCATTTTTAACTTAATAACAAGTACACTTTTGATGCTTAAGCAATCTAACTGGCCTACCATAAAAATATAAGGGCTTTTAAAGCCGGCTAGTGTATTTTGTAGTGCGTATAAGCTCGTACTGGCTTACACGCGAAAACGCGCTAATTCCTTGTTGCCTTGATTAAAATGACAGCTGTCAGCAAAAGTGACGAGTTATTTCGCGACTCGCGGTTGTACGAGCCTATACGCCTGTCAACACTCGTTCGTATACGCGCCTCCATGCTCGTCCAAAAACGCGCTTATACGCGCCGAAAATACAGTAATCTGACACCACCCTTTTTCCCTCAGTCTTACATTCCCTAGCCAGCTCGTTATTTCCTATCGGAAAAAGTATATATTTAGTATAAGGCTTTCAACACAAAGTTGACTTCATATAGTTATCGTCGTCTATAGATCTCGTAAATAAGCGACTATTTTTGCATTTACAGAAATGAACAATAAAAATATTTCACATTTTCTCTTTTCAGACTATTATACGAAAGACAGGACCGTCGAGAGGTAGATGACAGTTGTAAACATTTCCTAGATGCCTCACAAACACACACAGCTGACAAAAAGACACAATGTACAAAAGACTGGAAGTTGCACAGAAAAGCGCCAAAAGATAAACTCGAAAGATATAGAAACACATGACCACATTCTTTGAACGTAAGCGGTTTGTGTAGAGACAGAAAAAACATTGAGATTTTGTTTTTAATTCTAGCCATAACTTTTTCTTTTATTGAAATACCAAGGTTACCGCACCGTCTTTAAAGATGGATATAACTCTAACTTCCTATTACGTGTTCACATCAAAATTGCTGAAATTTGGCTAGGAATAGGACATGACTTGGGTTGGGACATAGTTTTATTTTTTATACCGCTAGTACGTTCTTAAAGGATATTTCCAACATCTACATGGGAGCATCCGCAGGTACTAGCTAGCACTTTAATAAGTCCTTTTACTCTCATGTGGTTGTGAATTACATACGTTGTGAAGTTAAAAATAAAAAAATGGGTTCACTTCACTTTTGTAAAAAAAAATTATAGATTAGAATATGAATACTTAAATGTCTCGTCGCTCGTTTCGTAATCTCGTTCAAAAGGCGTGCATCAGCAACCTCGCCGGCGACTTTCAATCGTTCATCGAAATATATATATATATTTATATTTTAGACGTGAATCTGGAAAGATTGGAAACTAAAATGTGTACTTATGTGCTTGAAGTGTTAAATAAATAAATAAAATAAAAAGGGGCCTGAAATATTATAACCTTTTCTACTGATTTTTAACCTATAACAAATGAAATATTTGGTCTAAAATATCAGTTTTCAAGGACAAGATCATCAGGAAGAGAAAAATACTAGGATAAATAGGATGTTCAATTAGAAGATTAAATTATCAAAACGTACCAGGAACAAAATCTTATTACATCACATGCGTGATGATGATTTCAACAAATTGCCTCACATTCGGGTCTTCAAATTCGTTCAACATTTCTTATTCTTTATCATACAATTTTGGTTTATTTTCCAAATCAATAAATGCTCTTCGAAGCTTGGTACACGAATAAAAAAATGACAAACAATCGTCTGTCTAAAAACAGTATTCATTTTAAATTTAGAATTTTAATTTTAAAAGAAAAGATACTTGGCCTTGAGGTTTTACCAAAAAGGTTAAAATTGCTTTTGAATAACTTATACGTTGCAGAGGTAACTCTGCAACGTATAAGTTATTCAAAAGCAAAATTTAAAGTTTCACATATAGACAGGTGGCAACAATATTTTCCATTCAAGTAAAAGTCCATCTCATTTGTTGCAGTAATAAAACCTTAAGTGTAAATATTGGGCATGAAAATTCGGCATGCTCACTTGTATTCGTTATTGGAAACCAATTAATTACGTTACTGCTGCATAAAAATACTTGTTTAACATGTCGATTTTAATGACGTTTTCAACACTTTGAGTTGTATTAAAATCGACATATTGAAAAGATATTTTTATGCTGTTTTTTTTAGCCTGGTTATTGTTCACATCTGTTTTCCTTGACAGTAATAGTATTTGAATTGAACTAATGTTATTGAAGTAAACATTCATAATGTTGACTGTTTTATTGCATTCTCTTTGGTCTAGTGGTCGGAAGCGTGAGGTCTTGGGTTCGATTCATAGGTCGGACAATATGATATTGGCATTTTCTATCGGGAATATGGCGAAATGTGTGTAGCTGTTTTTGACATGGAAAGAAAAATTCGAGTGCGAGCAGGGTTTGAACCTGCGACCTTCCGATTCAGTACACCGGATGTCTTAACCAACTAGACCATCGCACCCCGCTCACAGATCTCGAAATTTTCGTTCCATTAATAACGTCTTACGGTGACGTTAGCGCCATCTATTTAAGAAAGTATCGAACTAACTTAAACCAACACGTTGACATTGCAGTCAAATCAATGTTGTATAGAAGTCGCCATACCAAACTAATAACAACAGCTATGTTCCCTACGCAGGGTTTGCGTATAAAATATTAGAAATTTGTGTACTTTAAACACACCTCTGCCTATCCTTTCTGGAACTAGAGGGGTGATTTTAGGTTCTATTCTATTATATCTTTACTGAAAAACACTTATGTCAACTACATACTTCAAACAGAAGTGGATTGACCATAATATACAGACAGACACAACTATCTTCACCTTCTGACCGTACGTGATGTCTCCTTATAGCAATCTATTTGTTCCAACCCTTTGCTCCACCTTGGCATTCCATCTCTGTCTGACACATGTATCTGAACATCCTCCGTCTCACTCTAGCGTCGTGATAGTAATGTTTGAGGCAGCGACTCAATGGAGCAAACAAAACGTTAGCGCGGACTATTACCGCACTAGAGGAGTTACGTGCTTGTGCCTAAACCATATATCTTTCTTTTAGTATCGATTGTTTTGCCATTTGTATCGAGTTTCGCTTGTTTTTCTGCGAATTAGACACGATGTAGTGTGACGGCGGCGGCGTCCTTGGTGCACAAAAAAAAAGCAGCATGTCTTATGATCAGGTACGTACATACTCGCAACTGGATAGCGTGTATGGCGATGTATTAAAGTAGACGCAAATAATGGGTGTAAAAGATACTTCACGAAACCGAAAGGCACTCGTTCTCCCCGTCATTGCGAACATTTTTTGTTCAGGAACTTCTAGTTACGTGATAAGTAAAAAATATAAAGAAATAAAATAAATGTTGGAGGTCAAAGTTTAACTATTTCAAAAGTATTTTTAAAAATACAAGTTTTTAATGTAATAACTTTAGTTTAAATACCTCCATGACCCTTGTATTATTCAATTAATCCATCAACACAATGTTTAATGTTTAAATGTGTTACATTGAGTCCTACCATAAACCCCAAAAAAAGTCTTTTCAGTCTGAAATCCACACGGGCGAAGCCGCGGGCAAAAGCTAGTAAATAATAAAATGTTATATCTAATGCTAGTTTCAAAAAAATAAAACAATTAGTAATTATAAACTGTAAGTCAAAAATTAAAGGGATCAAGTTATGAATCAGCATTGATAATATTATCAAAGAATATAATTATCTTAACAATTTCGAACCCTGGTTTAACTGAAGGCTTCGTGATTGTCCGTCTACAACTTGGTAGAGCATGTAAGGGTCGAAGCAGGTGACGTTCTATAGTCTGTCTACCCCTATAGGATAAAATCGTGAGTTTATGTCTTATTGAATGCTACGACCTATTAGTAAGTACACACAAGATAAAAACAAGGTATACTATGCATGCATCTGAACGTTTGGCCGTTCCGCACTTCACTACACATACAAACCTCTCAGTAATAAAAAACAGGTGTGCAAATACTCCAATATTGAAAGGTTTCGAATAGCATAGCTTGTTATAAAATGGACTGTAACGAATTGTATCAACAGAGTAAGTCGTATTTAACCCCTTCTTTTTTCGGATGGGAAATCATCAAATGACCCCCCCCCCCCCCCCACTCTGGGCGGAGCGGAAGGGAGTGTCAGACTTGTACTGACTAAAACCCATCCATGTTCCTTCTTTGCCCTTTGTGTTCCAGGGCCACGGTATCTCTTTCGAACAGTCCCGCAGCCAATATTTAACCCCTTACAACCTTTCAAATACATAGGTATAACAACTATTTCTGTGCCGACATTTTGTATGTATTCAACGAAACTTTCTTTCGAAACAGTTGTAGTCACAAGTACTTATTGCTAAACAAAGCATAGGTATTGTAATCAGTAGATATTGTACAATAGTTTTAAAATAATAGTTTGTCTAATTGAAAGTTGCGTACAATAGACTGTATGAGTGTTGAATCTTTGTAGTTATAATTATTGGTTTGGTAAGTAGCTATTGTTCGTATATTAAGTGGAACTAAGTCATATCCTTTTATTAGCAACATCGACAAGTTTTATTTAAAAATCAACAACTGAAAATAAATGATAAATCGTTACGATTTGAAAGTTTTCTTCTCAAATGAAGAGAAGTTTAATACGAAATTGAAAGATTTAAATAAAGACACACATGAATGAAATGTCTAATTTTCCATTTGACAGGTTGAAAACGCTGAGCAAAATACAAGTTTTAAAAAATAAGTCTACGGTTGCCACCAAATTTTGAACCTAATAATATAAGATAATATTAGAACAAAAAAAACAACTAACTTACAATCTAGTGGTTAGGAACAAAACAACAATATAAACAAAAGCACTCACAATAAGTTCTAGTCCCGGTGTAAACAGCAAGGGATTCGATAACTAACCTCCCAGGTGGCTCAATTACAACAAAAGTTATTACACTGAATGTCACGCTAAGGGCCACAGTTTGTTCACTGCGCTTGATACCACACGACACAGAAACTAGACACGCAGTAGTTTCAATACACACAAATATATCTTGGCACACTCTATCGGGAATCTTTTATGTCAATATTTTACATGGAGCTACTGCACTCGATCAGACCTCAATAAAACAAACAACAATTATAAGGTACCTAAACGATATTCTGAAGTCAGGTGGTTTTTCACCTGATTAGCATGATCAGTTCTGTTGAAAGTCTGTAAACAGTCTAACTACGAGATTAGAAACTGAGGCAGTCTAAATACAATAAATGTTTACGTATTTTATACAACCTGGTAAGACCCATGAATATTTGGAAAAAGTCTTGTCAGATGGTCTACTATTTCTTTTTGTATAAACAAATTGATTCGATTGCACTCCTATTATTTTTTTTGTTTATTTGTTTTTAATAAAGCATGACTTCTGTATTTACTCGTGTCGTGGTCGTGGTATTGTATGTACACAATTATGTACATATATAGTAGTATACACACGATTATCTTCAATTAATACGAGTCTTGTTCGCCGAGACGGTTGTCGTACACTGGCGTGCAAATTGTGCACTACGCTCTCAATGCTATTCAAATGCCTTATTGTATTAGTGTAATTAATTCCATTGAATGTCTTGCTAATTGCGTTTAGTTATTACATTAATATATTACATTGAGTTTAGATAGAAGATTAGTCTTTTAATTAGTGTGTTTACATACATGCATACATATATATATATGTATGTAATCCCCGAACGGTTACACAGATATATCAGTTATGTTTGATGCCATGTAGTACGGGACCAGGCTATTGCTATAAACCGGGAATAACAGGATTCCGGAACGCTGCTGAGAAATAACAATGTGATAGAAAAACCGAATAACATACTGTCCGACGTTGGAATAGAACCCAGGAGCTCATGGCTAGCAGTAGCGCTTGCCTACACTGGACAAACGAACCAGTTTTACCGCATCATGGCACGCAGCATGAAATGAGAAGAATCTGCACCGGTTAGATTGGAAGCCGATCCCAACATAGTTGCTGAAAGACAGATGATGATAAGCAAACAACTGGGGAGCATCGATTCTATTTAACCACTCACAGTCACAAAATAACGATGATATCATACCAACTATAACAATTCCCAAACTCATAAAACCGCAAAAACATCGCAATAAAATACAATTAGTGAATACCGTCGTGTCCAAGAAAGCTCTAAACAGGAGCAACACGGCTCATCAGAACTAAGTCTGCAGTAAGAACAATTAACATAAATAGCGAAGGGTTCGGCCGTTTCTTACGACCGCTGAACAATGTCCTTTACTTTAGTTGCTCTAAGTATGGTCGCAACTTGCAAACGACCACTGTTGGGTTCTTGTTTACAAGTCGTGGTTATGCTGTTACATGATTAATGACTAAAATAGATTGCTTTTTACTAATAATTTCCAAAAACTTTTTGTAATTGGGAATTGAAAACTATGATTGTCAACCCTTATAACGAAATGCGGGGCACATCTCTGTGTGTATCTGTCTAACCGTACGGTGATTACAGACATGATGTTATGTTACTACCAATGCCAAGTGACAATATAATTTTCCAGTTTGATGTTTACGTGATCTAAGAAATCAGTGACCAGCGATGGGTGAAAACTTTATAAACGAACCTAGGTTTGATCACCTGACATGACGATCATTTCTTCGAGTTTTTTTTTTATGTGTACACAGAGAAGAGGTTTGCTTTGCGGTTCTTTCTTCATTTTTATGCTCGTTTTAGCCCATCGCCGAAGAGAGTAAACAGGTTTTTTTTTTCCGAAAAACAATCCCAATGCCGCAGTGTTACTTTAAACTTGGCCCCCAATGTAAGTAAGACTACGTTTGTAAGAGGGTGTTAATTACAAAATTGTTAAAACGATATTGTCTTGGCGCTCGCGGATAACGCTCATTCTGTATATTTAGTTAAATTCGCTTAAACACAAGTACGTTATACAGGTGTGTTTGAGGGAATTACAGGTAAATATATTTTGTGCTAATGAGATAAGAGCATGTGCGTAACAACCCAAGTGTAAAAGGATTTTGTTAAGATAAAGGATTTAGGTGAATATTTTATACATTGAACTGGCACATAATATACAGCATGTTACAAAAATATGTGGTCATATTTAAGCGCTAAGGTTGTAGTACAGAACATAAAACTAAACTACGTTTTCTGGGACCAATATCAAAATTACGAAAAAAATCAACGGTTTCATACATTTGGGGTGAAATAATACTTATGTATGGATAGTTGATTATTTCCCTGGTCACGTCGCTGAACCACGCCCTTAAATATTACTATATATTTCAGATACACGCTGTATTTTATTAAATTTTCATGTTGTTTAACATTTCCGAAATGTGCATTTCGAAGTCACGCCTCGGATTTTTTCGCCGTGTGTACATGTTTGCACGAATCCCAGAGCTGTCCGACTTTATAAAGCGTGGCGTCGTTCCTCGTTTCATATATTTTTGTTTTTGAATCGCCGCCGTTTTCAGCGAAGTTACAAATTGACAACCGATTGGATCTAAAAATGGGCCGGAGTTTTTAAACTTTATTTTTCTGCGAGAACAAAATTCAAGCTTTTTAAAAGAATTGCTGGACAGGATGAAAGCGTCGGTGGTTTTTAATCGAGAATTCATATATCTTGTTAAGAGTTAGGTTGAGGAAGAGAAGTTCTAGCTACCATAAATAAATTCCACACACTCTCAAGTATCTTCTTTCTCTTCTTAAACCTTTGGCCACACACTACTACAGAAGATAGAACCGATACCAACTGCCTGCGGACACCGGGCAGTCATGGGTATTTCGGTGTTCGGTCCCAGTCAGCAATTGGTCCGTACCGGGTCGACCGTACCTCAACTGAAGTATCCGTCAAACGTTACTGTCCGTAGTTTGTCCGTACTGGTTTAACACAAACACAATTCACGAACGAGACCAGCAGTCAAGAACCTCAAATCCGAAACTTGATAAAAGTCAACAGCACAACTACTGGAAGTTTTCGAGGTGTGCAAGTTGACATGTAAGAGCGTTTGGAGCGCTTAATTACGCTCGTGTGCTGACACAGCTCAACATAGCTCGACACAGCTCAAACAGATATAGCGCTTTGATTAAGTTGGGGACATGTTGAGGACTAATGTGGACCTGGTCATTTGGAGACCAAGTTTTTGAATATGAAATGTGGAACATAAGTGGGACGGCTCTTGAAGTTTACATTGCATTGGTCAACAGTTTGGTGTGAGGATTTGTAAAAATGTATATGTTAGTGGTAGATACTTTAAAAAGGCTATAAGAATATTTACGCAGTAAATTTGGCTGGTGACAATGGCTGGCTTGACAAATTCTGGCAAAAAAATGTTTTGAAAAGTATAAAAATCGATGTTTTAGATTACGAAAAATCTCGGCCCGACCCATGATGCAAAATTCCCGATGTAGAAAATAATTTAAAAACTCGTCTCTACGACAACAACGCAATTTTCTTGTAAATAATTACTGCGCTATTTAATTTATTTTGCGTCAAAATCAATCAAAAGCATTTATAATGGTCAAATTGCAATCGTGAGAGGAAACTATTCGTACTTTGCTGCTACAAATCGTAAGCTGTTTGAAAACCTAAAACTTATTTCAATGAACATAGCAGAAGTGCCAGCTAACCTTAAAGTTGGTGCGTCGCCAACGCAAACCGATGTGGGTCGAACTACTAATAGTACATACCTAAGGTCATTCAAGACATTGTACTTAGTGGTAAGTCCAGTATGTTGTTGGTATTTATAAAGCGGCTTGTTGTTTCGAATGAGTGGTGACTTTAGACGGATTTGGAGGAGAAAAATTCAATTGTTTGGTACAATTATATATAATTTTGTTTAAATGCAGAAGTAAATATGAAATAATGGCTGTGGTAAAGGGTTTCATGTTACAATGTATTTACAGAAAATTAATTATGTTGCCCTACTAGTAGTAAAAAATAGTAGCTCAGTTCTGGGCTGACTCAATTTAGATTGCCATCGACACGCTAAGAAGAAGAAGATGTTGCCCTGTTTAACCGTTTCATTTATGAGACTTTGCCAAGATTTAGTTTCGTGTGGGGATTGAAGTACTTTGTATTATTTTACAATGGTCTTATTATTTACTCAGCATTGACAGTTTTTCTTTCTTTCTTTTCTTCTTTCTAATATCAACTTGGAAACTCTCGAAAATTTTATTCATAAAGCTGGATAATAATAGTCTATGAAACAATTTGTTCCGCAAAAGCTCGAATTTCTTAGAGTACTCGAAGTTGAGCGACAAAAGTCACGAAAAAGTTACAAAACCGACTTATCGAAAGATATTATTTTTTTTTTCAATATAGAACTATAGTGTAAGTAGTACCTATGTATAGTACGAGTACTATACGCTCACTATTTGATATATGGGATATTTGTATTGTGTTTGCAAAATAATTGTAACTTTGTTTGTGTGTGCTAAAAAACAGTAACGTTTGGTTTCAGAATTTTTCAATCAATTTACGCGTAGGGTTGATTGATTGAAAAATTCTGAAAGCTGTTCGTGAAAGCCGACAGATACTTATATAATTGTATTGTACTTTAGTACTATAAGTAAATCTCTACGCGTAAATTGATTGTGAAAGCCGACAGATACTTACATAATTGTATTCTACTTTAGTATTATAAGTAAATCTCTACGCGTAAACTAATTGTGAAAGCCGACAGATACTTATATAATTGTATTGTACTTTAGTACTATAAGTAAATCTCTACGCGTAAATTGATTGTGAAAGCCGACAGATACTTATATAATTGTATTCTACTTTAGTACTATAAGTAAATCTCTACGCGTAAATTGATTGTGCAAGCCGACAGATACTTATATAATTGTATTCTACTTTAGTACTATAAGTAAATCTCTACGCGTAAATTGATTGTGAAAGCCGACAGATACTTATATAATTGTATTCTACTTTAGTACTATAAGTAAATCTCTACGCGTAAATTGATTGTGCAAGCCAACAGATACTTATATAATTGTATTCTACTTTAGTACTATAAGTAAATCTCTACGCGTAAATTGATTGTGAAAGCCGACAGATACTTATATAATTGTATTCTACTTTAGTACTATAAGTAAATCTCTACGCGTAAATTGATTGTGAAAGCCGACAGATACTTATATAATTGTATTCTACTTTAGTACTATAAGTAAATCTCTACGCGTAAATTGATTGTGAAAGCCGACAGATACTTATATAATTGTATTCTACTTTAGTACTATAAGTAAATCTCTACGCGTAAATTGATTGTGAAAGCCGACAGATACTTATATAATTGTATTCTACTTTAGTACTATAAGTAAATCTCTACGCGTAAATTGATTGTGAAAGCCGACAGATACTTATATAATTGTATTCTACTTTAGTACTATAAGTAAATCTCTACGCGTAAATTGTTTGTGCAAGCCGACAGATACTTATATAATTGTATTCTGTGTGGATATGTAATGGTATGATGAGTTTTGTTAATTTTCCTGATTCTATTTAGGTTTTTTTTTATTGAAGTCAAACTTTATGGCTAATTCAGTTCTACTGGACTGTGCACTGATTTTTTTGTTAATTAAAAAAGCTTGTTCGTGTTTCTATTCATTTCGCTTTAGAGCAAGTAAGTTTAAACCAAAATTGTCGTTGAGTTAGTAAATCTCTTCAGTCGGTATCGTTGAGTAAGTGATGTAGCAGCCATGCATCCGGCTCGGTAGGTAATCCACGACGATTGACAGCATTACTGACTCACTGCTGTCTGAAGCTATCTGTGTTCAGCTAGTTCGACTTATTTAATGTTGTTGTGAATTGTCACAGTGTAGGCAGATATTATGATAAAATTGGCGGATTCAATTATGTTTTATCTATCAATTTTTGTGGTGATCAATGCTTTTGTTATGTCAAACAAATTTGTGATTATGGATGAAATTTATTTGTGAATATGGATCAAACTTTGAATATAATTATATTGTCTTACGAGACTCCGGGGCTTACGCACATCAACGATAAAATATTCTCAAAAAAAAAAAACGCACTCAACACTTTTTTTACTACATCATAATCAGTTAACTTAAGGATAGTTACCACCAGTAAACATTCTGGAGCTTGTCACGAATTCACAATTTTTTTATTTTTCTTTGAAACAAAATAATTCGTACTCCGTACGTTATTATCCTTAGTACCTCACTAGGTACAGCATATCATAAAGATACCTAAGTTAATACATGTTCAACCACAGGCAAGTGGCGGCAACTGATAAGAAGTTGTGTCGACTCGAGCCGAGGTGCCCAATATCGGCTTATTACGCCTAATTATAATCTGGAGGTAACGGACGTATATGAGGCGGTACAACGGTATAGATATCGTGTATGATGGTAGGATTTGGAACTGAGATGTACCCAAATAACACGACTAAAGACGAATTTTACTTGAAACTAAACCAGATCAGCATATGTAACCCGCTTTTAAGAACTGTCAGTGTCATTTTTATGGAATATTGAAGCTTAAGCCTTAGCTTTAAGGTTTAGTGTTGAAGTTCACTCTATAAAGTATAGGAAGGGATTATTAACTATAGGTGCACAAGTCGTTTGTTTACAATCTGATAAGACTTTAACAAGCCCCTTTAAATAAAGAGAAAGAAATGTGATGATGTTATTTTTTTGTCCGTTCGTCCGTCGGTATATTGGAAGTTTTTTTTTTTGTTTTTGTGAATGGCATCTCGCTGGTCAACCTAAGAGGGTTGTCGTCTGCTTAACCAGAGTATCCTGAGGGTGCCTTGAGTGTAAGGCCTCCAGCCAGGGGGCAAGAAACTAACAAACTAAGCGACTACACGCCTAGGGGATCGCCTGTGGGGTACGAGCCTCAAGTTAGGGCGTCACTGGAGGGGGACAGCAAGGGACAGGCTGGATCAAAACAAGACATTATTTAGGGATGGTTTTAAAACTACAGGCTCAGCGTCGCGGGCTGGCTCGAAAGGCATAGGCCGGAACATCGCGACCGGCCTCGATGGCGAAGACGGAATGACGGCGGTTTGCGTCTGTATTTACGAAGAGTGCTAGTTTCCCGAATGCTCTCCAGGAGGAGGATGGTAGAGTCATCGGGATTGACGAGGGTTTGCCTTGGTCGGCAAATCTTGCTGATGCGAGAGGTCTTGGAAAGGCATTCCATGAACTGACGGACGGTAGGCATGCTGATGTATAAGTATAGACTCTCATTGCGGACATAGAAGGGGGTTTCCGTGACTTTACGTAAGAACCGATTTTGGTGGATCTGCATCCTATAGATATATCCGGGCGTGGAGTAAACGGATACGACACAGGCTTATGTCATGAGACATATGAAAATCCGTCCCGGATCATCGAAGCTATAGAGGCGCATTGCCGTTAACACGAAATGCACTACCTGTGGCACTACCACCTCGGTCACGAGCTGCTTTAATGTGTGCTCAGAAGGACACGTGGTGGTCGAGGATCACACCTAAGTATTCGGGTCGCTTCTGCCAGGGGATAGGCTTGCCGTACTACAGAGTGATCGGGCAGAGGGAGTATATTGGAAGTTTATTGCTTTAAACATAAATTGCAATTCTGATTTACGCTCAATTATTTATAGGTGCTATTTATACCTAGTTTCGTTTATAAATCGCGTGATTTTTTCCATAATTAATTCTAGAAGAATGTTATAAGCCATTATATATTGTATTTAATAGCAAATAAATTAACAATTATTCATTAAAATCGTTTAAATTTCAAGTATATTAGAATCCCTTGAATTTATTACGAAATAAATGAAGAAAGTGTTGTTTGTAATAAACGAGACGAGTTTACTCAACTTGTAAGAGCAGACATTTATAAAGGATGCAACTGAGGTTAAGGAACCGTGTAGATAATAATAATTATGGAATATGACCGTGTCACTAAAAGGCGAACCATTCAATCATTTTTTGCCTAGTAATGAGATGGAACAAGCAATGATAATGTTGAATGTTGACTACTGAGTTGTGAAAATAATAGGGGCCTAAAACAAATTACAATTTTCACGGCTAAGAAGTTTTGTTAAGTTGCCCATAGTTCACGACGCTATTGAAAAGAAACCAGTACTAATTCAAAGGATACTATGGATAGGCAGAATGCATGACAGCACCTAGTTTTTTAATTGCCGTCAAATAAGCAATCAATTTCCGGTTATTAACGCGTAACTAAGTCGCAATACTCAGACCATGAGAGTAAAGGAATAGAGAGTTCTCCTGTGTATCTTGCGTACACATCTGTGCACTATATGAATAACTCCCGCTTCGGCGGCCATTCTCTGTTGAGATTGGCCGCCATGGCGGAAAATCGGCCCAGAGGACTCATGTTTGACGATTTTAATCGCCATTTAATCTAACCATAACATAAAGTAAACGATTCGTCGGCCTCAATGAAAAAGCAGCAGTTAAGTAAAATCCTCTTAATCAGATAACAATGGTATTTGAACATGAGCCTGCCGGCAAATGTTCCCGACCCGGCGATGTGTCGCTAAGCGATCCAGCGATGGGAGGCAGTGACCTCGCGTTCATGACAACAGACTGTCACACGATCTGTTACCACGCTCAAATCGTCACGAACACCAGACGTTTTTAATTGACATGTTTTTTTTTGTAAATTAGTGGATTATTTTCGGTAAAAAGGTTCACTGAAGGTTCTGTCAAACCGATACAGTCGGTCAAAAAGATATAAGCAAATCGCTGACAGAGACCCGGACAAATAATGTACTGAAGTGTCTGGTGTTCGCAGCCGGTCTGCAATCTGTCCACAGCTGGTTTTCTTCTTAGCGTATCGATGGGAAAAAGTTCATATTTATGTTTAACCCAAAACTCTCACTGATGCTGTAAGCCGATCAACAGGTTCGCAGGTATATATAGATAGGTCATGCGTTGCAAGATGGAAGGTGGGCCATTATCTGTGGGGAGAAGCCGCATACGCACTTGAGGTCTGAGTCGCCCATGAACCCATCTGCAGAGATTGTCTTTGCTCCGGCCGACCTGGGTACGAAGTCTGTTTGATCGAACCATAAACCCACGATTCAAGAGAAATTCGTTTAGGGCAAAGTTTAAAAAAAAAGACGATGCTTCAACAACTATAATTACAAGATGTTTCCAAACGGAGGGTTTCCTGACACTGACTGGTATTTACATACTCGAATTATGTTTTTTTTGTTGAGGAGCTCGTGGCTAAGTAATAACAGCCGCCCGGATCAATCTTTAGGTTAAGCCGCGCTTGCCTAGGTTGGTCTGTGGATGGGTGACCACCCATTACATACCGAGTTTCCTCCGTGCCTCGGAAAGCACGTTAAGCCGTTGGTCCCGGGTGTCATTTGTAGATCTTTGACAGTCGTTATAGGTAGTCAGTGGCCCAAAAAGTCTGACAACCAGTCTTACCAAGGGGTATCGTATTACCCAGTACTAACTGGGTTGTGGAGGTCAGATAGGCAGTCGCTCCATGTAAAATACTGGTATTCAGCTGCATCCGGTTAGACTGGAAGCCGACCCCAACATAGTTGGGAAAAGGCTAGGCAGATGATGATGATGTTTATTTGTTAAAAACAATATGCAATATTTTAATTTCAAATCAAATTCTAAAAGAAACATTCGAAAACAATATAAATATGACATTAATTTACCGGTTATTAACAATGTGATGTATTATAAAAGTACCTATGTTACAGTTGTCGTGTGTACAGTCACTTACCGCCAGCAATTAAGCAATTAAATGGAAATATGTTTAAAAAAAAATTGAAAAAAATGTTAATTGCCAATGTATTTTATAATCTGCATGAGTTTGTGTCTGTTGAGTTGCTTTGAGAAAAAAATAATATTTGTATGCACCTAAATCCTTAAAATACCATTAAATATCCGACTTGGGTAAACTGTTGAAACTAAAAATGTAATGTTCACTAATAAGAACTTAATGTACACAGTTATGCAATAAATATATCTTTATCTTTAAAATGGAATGTGGTTTACTTACAAAATACGCGCCTTAGACGTGGTGTTGCCGACACCAGTCACCAGCCCGTTATACAATACAATACAAGGCATTTTAAAGTAAACACAGCAATGTCAATAGTGACACAGTGTGAAGATTTAACCGTACCTATGCGGTCTAAATCACGAGCGAAAACCCAATAGAATATCGTTTATGTTAAGACCTGGACTAGCTGTGCCTACAACACTGATTGCTATTAGCATGCTTATGGCTTGGCACAGTTCGACTGCCGAGTATAGAGTGATACTGCTTGAAATTTCGTTAAGATCTTTCATGTGTATTGCAAGCTCAGTTAACATACCACAATTCCAGTAACATGACAAGATTTTTTTTGTAATAAACTTCTACTTGATCCTCGTGTAAGAAATTAGGGCCAGTGACGCGGTGCGCTGACTCTTAATAACTACACGAGGATAACTCAGTTAAAAAATCCATCTCCAGCACGATTGAAAAAATCAGAGTATTTGTAATATCCTTCTTGCGTAGTAAACAATTTTGTTCCCTGTGACATAAAATATAATTATTACGGATTACGTACCTTCTACATAAAGGGTGTAACAAGACCCTTTTTTTTTTTTTTTTTTCCGGATGGGAAATCATCAAATGACCCCCCCCACTCTGGGCGGAGCGGAAGGGAGTGTCAGACTTGTACTGACTAAAACCCATCCATGTTCCTTCTTTGCCCTTTGTGTTCCAGGGCCACGGTATCTCTTTCGAACAGTCCAGCAGCCCTGGCAGGCATCGGCCCTTGCGGACCCCTACTTATTTGCTGACATCTCTTTGAGGCGCGCGTGGAACACGAACGCGCCGTCGACACGGCCTGTCGTCATAAGACGGCCGGACGGCGAGCTGGCCCATAACTCGCCGTCCACAGGCCCGCGCCTACGGTGGCCGGGAGCCACCACGTGACCCCCGACGCCCAGGGCGTCTCCCGCGGCGACTGGGACGTGAGGTTCTTTCCCTCTCACGTCCCGCCACCTCCTTCACTAGCATGACTGCTTCGCAAAAGGAGGTGACGGCTTCCCATTCCCTCTCGCTCCGGACCATGGCTTGAACCAAGGCCGGACGCGAGAGATCGCCGCCGCCAATCGCCGCTACGAGGACACGGCGGTGCTCCGCCCAAGCGGGGCAGACCTCCACGGTGTGCTCCACCGTGTCCTCCGGACGATCCTCGCAGTGGAAACACCCGGGCGTTTCCTCCCGCCCGATTCGGTGCAGGAACCTCCCGAAACAACCGTGTCCGGTGAGGACCTGCGTCAGGCGGTAGGTGAGGGCGCCGTGGCGCCTCTCTAGCCACTCCTCAAAGAGGGGACTTATCGCCACTATGGTGGCGTGCCCTGCACGGGGTTGCGAGAGTCGCTCTCTCCATATCGCCATGAGATCACGCCGGAGGTCTGTCCGCTGAGCAGCAATTTGCCGCGGCAGCGGAGTTTCCTCCCGACGTAGTGCCTCCGCGCGCCATTCGTGCAGGCGTGCGAGGACTATCGCCTCCAGATCCCATGGCGGCAATCCGGCAAGGAGGCTAGCCGCTTCGCCGGAGAGTAACAAGACCCTTAACGAAGCCGAAAGGCATTTGTTTTCCCCGTCATTGCAATTTTTTTTTTGTTCTAGACCATACCTGAGAACCTTCTTTTTACCGAGATATCAGGAGGTCAAAGTTCCAACTTTTTTTTTTTTATATTTGTTTTTAATGTTTATTTTTTACTTTAAACACCTTTACGATCCCCGTACTATTCAATGCATCCATCAGTACAATGTTTTGATTATGCTACATTGAGTCCTACCGTAAAACGTGATTTTTCACCCCAAACAAAAAGTCATGTCCCGGCAATAATTTTTGCGTAAAGTTACTTAATTTGATGTACATAATGCTTGGTTGACGGATTCGTGAAGGGTCTGTTTATACCCAGTATTTAGGGTAAGGCGTCCTTCCTTGCTAAATTTATTTTTAAGATCCTATAATAATCTAGGACGTTCCCGCTTTCAGGTAGCTAGTAAGAACAGCGTTGTCCTCCACGTCTTTTTCCCATGGAGGTAGTCAGAAACTACAAATCTGGTATTCCAGTCAGTACAAATCCATCCCATCGAGCTCACTTAGGGCATCCAAGAGATAGACTCTAAGAAAAAAAAGAGAATCTTGACTTACCTTTGAAAGACGCCATATTGTGTGCGCACGACCGTGTGTTCAGTTCTCATCTATCAGTTCCACTGGCTCTCTTCACGACAGTGTCCCGCGGAACGAGCCACTTTGCTTTGCAATTACCTGCAATATAACAACAACATGAATGGGTGCTGAAGTATGTATCGTAGGAATGAAGGATTTTCCTGCTTAACCTCTGGACCTTTCAAACGTCGAGCGAAAGATTCACCACGGGGAGATTACGCGAGTCGCCCTGTAGTAATGTACAGTAAACGCTCAAAAGTCCAGTAGCATGCTAAGAATTAAATTGCTATGAAATATGTACTGTCTCAACATTCCACAGATAACACACACTAATGAACTGTCGTCACACTATGCGAAAAAGCATTATATTTCTGTTGCATTTAGAATACACGTCATGGTGGTGACCTTTTCTTACCATTGCATTGCTAAAATTCGTGTAGTTCTAATATGTGTTTGTAGCTGTTTGGGCTGAGCATGGGTTCAGGATCAATGAAATCTAAGTTCGAATCTATTAAGATAATTTTATTTTCCTTTATTTATTCCTATACAAATCAATTACATTTTTAAATATTCCTTAGAAAAAAAAAAAAAAACATTTAAGAATATAAAAAATTGTATATGAATATTATTATTATTTCCTTTATTTATTTTTATATAAATCTTGTACATTTTTAAATATTTCATAAACTAAAAACAATATAAAAAACATTTAAAAATATAAAAAAATTGTAGCCCACCGGTATCGGGAACAGGGTCCAAGCTACTGGCGGTCAGGGCTCCAGAGAGACGAATCTCCTAACAATACGAGCCGTGTCCAGGAGTACCGCTTTCTGAATCAAACCCTTGATCCAGCTGCCTAACAAAAGCCTCCTTAGGTATTGGTCGAGGCTCTTGGCAATTAAGCCATGGGCTGATACAACTATCGGCACAATGATCGCTGAGTCCACATCCCACATGTCAACAACCTCGTGAGCCAAGTCAAGATACTTGATTTGCTTAGAAGATTATTTATTATTACAATGTGTGGCTGTTTTTTGTTTCTTTGAAACCATAATAATATTTTTATTTTAAGCAGAAAGTCGTTAGGTATTTATGTTTATTTCTAATATTTTCATGATTATTATTTATTTTTATAAGAAGTTAAATATTAGATAGTTAATGTATTATTATTTAACCTCATTAATTGATTTTTATTTTATATTTTCGGTGTTGGCAGGTGGAAATAAAAAAGTCACGCTGAATAATAACAAAAATGTTTGTTGGTTTAATTTATTTATAAAATTAACAAACTTTTATGAGAATTGTGAAGTCACATTCCTACCTAGACAAAAGAAGTTCTCTTATCACCATTCATAAGATTTTTTGTTGTATACCCACTTAGTCAATTCATAATAAAAATAACATAACAAGGAAAGGATATTCTGATAACACAAATATAATCGTTGATACCCACTTTTTATAGGTATTCAGCAGAGTTTATTGAAAACTAATATACAACGCGTAACAGAATAAACGCAATTCCTGAAAGTAGTTGGTTCAGAATCGGCTTCTGAATCGATTTCCGTCATAAAAAATAGGTGTTAAATTTTGACGGAAAAATCTTTTAAATAACTTAAATTAGAAACACAGTATCATGACAAATTAACACAATCCTTAATTCAAGGAAATTGAAACCTTAACTCAGAGCAATAAAGGCTACTAAAACGCACGACATTATTTGCAGTTCTCTCATACACACACGTAAATAATCAAATAAAGAGGTAATTTAAAGGAATTCCAACTTTATCTCCAACGCGTAAGGCTTATTTGAATACACGACCTAACTTAGTTGGTCATCAGAGTATCCCTACAAAAATAAAATTATTTAATTTGAAGAAATTTAGAACTTATTGCAAAGAGATAAAGCATTTGTCGGCAACCTCTTTGACGGTTATGCGATATACACACGCCGCCGCCGCCACCGCTGAATGTTGGGTATTGTACTTGTGGTAGTACAATACCTAACATTGCATTGCTAGTCGTCCGCCGATAGCGATTTAGTGTGGATGTTCTTAAATTGACTTCCGTAATATTTTTTGCGCGATGGCTTTCCGGTTTACCAAAATACAATACACGGAGATGGTGAGGACACTGGCTCGCTATCTTAATAATGTCGCGTTAGCTTGTCGGGAGTTTAATGACCGTTTTGGCTGCAGTGTGAGCGCCAGGACGATGCTGGCTGCAACTCAGCGACTGAGGGACTCTGGGACGTTCCTTCCTAATACGACTTTGGACAGAGGGACGAATGTGCGGCTAGCAAGACGGTGCTTCCGCGCATTTCACGTGGACCGTTCGACGGCATCTGGATGCAGAATATGGTAATCGTTGGATAGGTCGCGGAGGACCTGTGCCGTGGCCTCCTAGATCGCCTGACTTAACACCATTAGACTTTTATTTGTGGGGTCGCATAAAATCGCTCGTATACATCAATCTATCTACAAGTGTCGATGTACTTAAAACGAAAATTGCACAAGCATTTGTGACGGTGAAAAGTGATACTGAAGTGTTTACAAAATTGAAATACAATTTAAGAAAGCGTGCAAATAAGTGCATAGAACAAGGCGGTGGTCATTTTAAAACTTTAATGAAAGTGGCTCGCAGTAATAGTGCAAATTAATAACCTAAGTGTAAAGTGTAAATAGTCCAGTTCTGTAAGTACCTACTTCTTCCTATCAATACGATTGTATTCTTATAAATATTATGATTCGAATCTTTTAAACACACGGCTCTTTGAATATTTTTGTAGTAAAAACAATAAACTGTACCTAAACACGACTTATCAGGGGGTAGTTGATATCGCGAAAGTTACGCATCTGAGATACATTTTTTTACCCGCGTGTGCCGCACGGAGTCCGGGCGCTTCGCCCTTCGTTAGTTTCGTAGTTTAGGTAAAAAGTCGCTGTTTTAAATGCATCCCCGTTACCAAGCCTAAAGTGTTAGATTCGTGTTGATAATTTCACTTAAAATTATCAATCATTACACGTTAAACTCAATGAAGTATCAAAAGTTATTCATAATATCAGCCTGTGACAGTTTAGGTAAGTAAAATCGTTCATTGAACTAAAGCACATCTAATGCCTACAGCTATGGTCAGCTGGCGGGCGCTAGAGTTTGCGTGTCGCGTCGGCCGCTAACATTGCATGAGTGTGTGTGCAGGGATGTTGATGTACATACGTTTTGCGTTTAGTAAGGATAACTATTTAAAAAAAAAGACTAGGTTTGGTTTAAATTTATTTAATTACGGATGTTGTTTTAGACTTATAATTTAATATTCTGATTGGGGTGTCTGAGGTATTGCGCTTAATTTGTTACAAGTTGTATGAGTAAGATTTTACGAACTTGTTTTTTTATGTAACGTCACAATGAATGTATTGATGACCAGTTACATGGCCAGTTTCTGCCTAGTTACTCAGTGGCATGTACATAAATAGACGCCTAATTATAAATAAATATAAATAGAAACAAAAATTACTAAACTATTTACATTTTCGTACAACTTCTGAAAAAATATTTAAACCATAATAGTTGTTTTGCATTTCCGGCGTATCGAGAAGCGTGCCATTTTGGATAAACGTTCCATTCCCTGTAAAGCTTACATATTAATGATCCATTAGAGTAATATTAAAAAATATTCTTACTTTAAAATGATTATTCATTATCGAAATCATAATAAAAATCATATTTTGTAAAACGAAAAAAACATTTTTAAATTACTCGAATGCTATGAAATATTTATTTAACATATTTTTTTCTTGAAACAACTAAACGAAACGACATGACAAGTTCAACAATCGGTCGACGTCCGTTATTTCGATTTCCGTTTGACATCTCGCAACTTGCGCGTACCTTTGTAAACTGTGCGAATATCTTTTCTACATAACCATTGCTATTTTATACGGACTGATTCCATTGCCCAACGATTATCTAGTGCTTATAAATATGGACTTGATTGTGCTATCGTTTTGGACATTGTTTACTATGAGGAGTATTAATTGCGGTATAGCTACAGGACGGATAAGAAGACATGGTGTCTCTTCGTTAGACATACCTTTCCAAAGAATGCTTGTGCAATGGCTAACAATTCAGGTATGTTATTTAAAAACTATGAAAACTTTTTTACACTTAAAACATGTTCTCTTGAAACAGCGCAGCGAGTAATTTGTAGAAGCAATTTTATTATTATTTTCATTTAAACAATTGATTTTCACCTTTAAATATTTAAAAAAATATTTATTTAGAACCTTCTTCATATTACAATAGATGAAATGTTGATATACGTGTACTCTAATAATCTACTTTGCCTTTCAGCTTCCAGAAGATGGACATATTTGTCACCCATGCTTCTTGCTGCTAACTTCAGAAGGTGTCAGTAATAGAATACTGGGCCACACTATGGTGTGCCTTGGTTTTGGCCGATCAGTAAGGGACATAAGACATCACATTGTTGAATCGGAGACACCACTTCTACTGCAAAATTGCAGTAGAAGTGGTGCTTTTACTGCAAGACTTCAAGTATGATTATTATCATGTATAACACTAATGCTTTATTATGATGTATGGAAATAATACAAAAATCTGTGTCTGCATGTTAAGTATTTATATATGTATGTATTTTAAAATATTTATGTTTTTCAATTATCTGGTTGCGACATTAGCATCATACACGGCCATCCCAAACTAAGCAGAGCTAGTTTGGGAACAGATGGCCTTATGTGAGATGTCCAAAGATAACTATTTATTATGAATAACTCGCAAGCTTTTGCAAGGGTTTCTCATATGATATTCTTTCAGCTTATATGAAATGTGTTAAATTATTATAAAATGTCATGTAAAGTGTATGGAGAGTCAGAGATGTATGTCTGATATGTACGCAAGACCGAGAAGACATAAAGGCTTTACATTCTATGTAACATTCACACCATTAAGCTATCCCAAGCTATATTAGTTAAAAATCAATATTATTTATTTTAGGGAATAACAAGAAACTATGTTTGTCATCCCTGCTGGATGAGGGCTAATAGACTATTACATCAAGATTCATCTGGAGAAGAAACTGGTGAACCTGCAGATAACATACAAAATGAAAATGCAATGTCACCACCACCAGAGCCCCCCCATCTTGCATCCACCGGCTGCTATTTCACCAACTCGTACTTCCACTCTAATTACATTACCTAACTATAAGCGGGCTTCAAATACCTCTGCCTATTGTGTATTTATTAGATGTCATAATATATCCTTTTATCTAATAACTGATTATGTAAAACGGATTTTAATCAATGACCATAATTTTTATATTACTCGTAGTTCAAGAGTATAGGAGTCACATTTATATTCAAATCAGTGGCATGAGCTGCCCCAAAATGGTTTGCCATTTTCTTCTTTTAATGCCAGTCAAACAGAGGATATAATCAAAATATCTAAATGGTAGAGACCATAAGTGCAGTAGCAGTTTCACAAAACGATCGCATCAAAACAAGTCGCACTTACGACCTTTTTCCATAACAAACATTTTGCACACATACACGATCTCGTATATCGCACTCTTTCATAATTATCTAGTCAGAAAGAGTGCGATATAATGATCATTTGCCTTAGTGACAAGCCTGTCATGTCGCGACGGAGTATTAAGTTAGTGATATTTAATTTCAAACTAACAATTATGTGTCTATCTGGCTTAGCGGTTAACGCTATAGATAAAATGTCTCGCACGGTGTAGCCTGCATTCGAACCCAAGTGACGTTACACTTTTTGTGTTTTAATAATAAATGATACGTTAGACCCGATGAGATATGTTTTTCTAAATATTTGTTGGAACTTATTTTTAACAAAAAAGATGAGGGTGAATGTGAAACAAAATAAACTTCTGGATTGAACAAAGTAGTTAGTTATGACGTTGTTAGTTGGTGAACTTTGTCACGAGCGTTTGTGTTATTATTACAATTAGCCTATTGTTTGATTGTCTTTATTCAAGATGCAAACTAATATTAGTATTGATGACAGGGCAAATATTGTCACTTTGCGTAAAAATGGGCTTAATATTTCTCAAATTTCAAATGAAACTGGCTTAAAATGTGTAAGTTATTTTTAAAAATTATAATTATTATGATGATAGTTGTGGTGTGTGGTTTTCTTATTATTAAATAAATTGCTAGTTGCAAGTGTGTAATCATATTTTGTTTTTTTTTTTAGAAATTCTGTTATCCGTTGGGTAAAGAAGTTTGAGGAAGAAGGTAGTCTTAAGAGTCGTCTAAGAAGTGAAAGGCCGCCGCTTATTAACCCAACTCAGCGACGTTTTATGGTGGAAGAATATGAAACAAATGGTTTCATTCCAACTATAATGTTTGCAGAGCAATTGGATACTACATTACAGACTGTTCGCCATGCAGTCCATGCTGAAGGTTTACATCATCGGAAGCCAGCTAAAAACCATTTTTGACACAAAAACACAGGGAGGAAAGACTACGTTTTGCTCGAGATTATTTAGATTTTAACTGGGAGGTGACTGTATTTTCTGACGAGAAGACTTTCAAGTCTTGCCAAAAGGAAGACTTAATTTATGGCGAAAAAATAATAATACTTAATTTAATAAGTAGACCGGGTAACTAAATATTTAGTAATATTAACATAACCGTAAATAAAAAAATAAAAAATTAAGAAATAAATTTTAAATTTAATAATCTTAAATTGGGGTTTAGTTTCAATATTCTTTTCGTCAAGAAAATGAACACTTAAGCTATAACCTCAATACATTCAATGTGACATTACATAAAAAAACACGTTCATAAAGTCTAACTTATATATTAGTATTCAATTAACTATGCTGAATACTAATAATAACCTATAATAAGCGGGTATCAACAATTATTTTTGTGTTATTAGAATATCCTTTCCGTGTTATGTTATTCTTATTATGAATTGACTAAGTGGGTATACCACAAAAAATCTTATGAACGGTGATAAGTGAACTTTTTTTTGCCTAGATAGAAATGTGACGTCACAATTCTCATAAAATGTTGTTAATTTTATAAATAAATAAAACGAATAAATATTTTTGTTATCATTCAGCATGATTTTTTTATTTCCACCTTCCAACACGAGGTTAAATAATAATACAATAACTATCTAATTTTTAACTTCTTATAAAAAATAAATAATAAGCATGACTACATTACAAATAAACATAAATACCTAACGACTTTCTGCTTAAAATATATTATAATATATTAATAATATATAAATAATATATTATTAAGGTTTCAAAGAAACAAAAAACAGCCACACATTGTAATAACATGAATTCGAACTTGGACTTCATTGATCGTGAACCCATGCTCAGCCCAAACAGCTACCAACCCATGTTAATACTACGGGAATTTTAACAATGCAATGGTAAGAACAGGTCATCACTATGATGTGTATTCTAAATGCAACAGAAATATAATGCTATTTCGCGTAGTGTGACGACAGTTCATTAGTGTGTGTTATGTGTGGATTGTTGAGACATCACTCATGCACGCACAGGCACACACACTGCTGTATCGCGATCGCACAGTTCATAGCAATATAATCTTTAGCATGGTAGTGCACTTTTGAGCGTCTACAGTACAGGTTATACATTAATTTTGAAAATATTGGCGTATAAAGTCTAGGCATACTAGTCACAAGGATATATTAAACTTATATTTTGTTTGATGTTGAGCCCAGTAGCAACTGCCCACTAGAATCTATTTTGGGTTACTATTGCAACTGCTTGGTCGGTAACAAGACGGTAGGGTGTTGTTCCCACGTAATGACTATGATTTGGTACTTAGGCTGGGCAAGACATCAGACCAATATTACTTCACCAGCATCTTTTTTAGAAGATATTTTTGTTAGAAATATTGAATATTTAATATTTCATTCAAAAGTTATTCATTGTTTGTTTTTATTTTAACACTGCAATCCTTTATGCCACTACCTAACCTTCATCAAGCGTGCTAGGTACTCAATCATTTCATTACTCTCCCACTACCCTCACAGGTTTTAGATTATATATACATAGTACATCACATTAGACAAGAGAGAGGGCTGGATGTCTAACAATATTTTCTATACTTACCTATACTTCTATTTCTCACTCACGACCTGAGAGATATTACATACAGAGCCGACGGCTTTATATGCAGTCCCGAGGCACGAAAGGGTATCGATAAGAACATGGTCACCCATCCATTGATCAATGGAACTTCCCACGCAGAATAATCTGGCTACTACTTAGTTATGAGCCCGACTATCATGACTAAGACATGTTTTTGTTAATTTCTAAGAAATCTGAAGTTATTGGATTATGTAACTTTTACAGTTAATTTTAGAGCATACTAAATTCAAAATAAAGCAAAACTCGTTAATGTACATGCATTTTTAGATGCTAGGCAGATCGCCCTAAGAAAATTGGCCATCTCCTTTCTTTACGGAAATGTTAATATTACTAAACATTTTGTTAACCCGTCTACTTATTAAATTTTCGCAATAAATGAAGTCTTCTTTTTGGCAAGACTTGAAAGTCTTCTCGTCAGATAAAAACAGTCGTCTGCCAGTTAAAATCTAAATATTCCCGAGCAAAACGTAGTCGTCGCTCCTTGTGTTTTTGTGTCAAATATGTTTTTTTAGCTGGCTTCCGATGATGTAAACCTTTGCAATAAAGTATCAAATGGATCAGCAAACATTATAGTTGGAATGAAACCATTTGTTTCATATTCTTCCACCATGAAACGTCGCTGAGTCGGGTTAATAAGCGGCGGCCTTTCACTTCTTAGACGACTCTTCAGACTACCTTCTTCCCAAAATTTTCCCTGGCATCAATACTAATATTAGCTTGCATCTTGAATAAAGACAATCAAACAACACGCTAATCGTAATAATAACACAAACGCTCGTAACAAAGTTCACCAACTAACAACATCATAACTAACTACTTTGCTCAATCCAGAAGTGTATTTTGCTTCACATTCACCCTCAACTTTTTTGTTAATAATAAGTTCAACTAATACTTAGAGAAACATATCTCATCGGGCCTAACGTAACATTCATAATTAAAACACAAAAAGTGTAATGTCACTTGGGTTCGAACGCAGGCTGGCTACAACGTGCGAGTCATTTTAACTCAAGCGTTAACCGCTAAGCCAGATAGACACATAGTTATCAGTTTGAAATTAATACCACTAACTTAATACGCCGTCGTGGCAAATGATCATTATATCGCACTCTTTCTGACTAGATAATGATGAAAGAGTGCGATACACGAGATCGTGTATGTGTTCAAAATGTTTGTTATGGAAAAAGGTCGTAAGTGCGTGCTATTATAAACGTACAGGTTTGTAATGACCATTACTTAATTGTAACAACATATATTTATTATGATTAACCATAACTGGCTATGTTAAAATCAAAACTTGCCCAGTTAAGGAGAGAGCGCTTAACATCATCAAGTTAGATTTGTAAGAAGACATTTTTTTTATCTCTGTAAATATACACGCAAAAACAATTTTATCTTTGATGAAACGGAACCGTCGTTGTGCTGAGTTTAGCATTATATCTTTGTGAGGCTCGACAAAAACTCATCATTGTTTTCACATAGGCTCTCTTTATTATTCTCGTTTATCATGTAATCGTTTTTCCAAATGACAGCATTTCTTTTTTCGTTTTGGTGTATAATTACAGTGCTACACGGCTCTATTGGCCCTTGAATGATATTGACATTAAGGCACTTTTGGTATGAAAAAAATGATTGCGGCGTTATTTCCAATCAAGGCGCTATTGGACAGTTTTTTAACGAATGAAGCATTAACATCGGTAAGTTAATCCTAATAATCTGTAGGAAACGCAAGCAAAAACGCGCCAAAAGTGACAGATGTCAACTAGCACGTTTTGATCAAAGCAATGACCGGCCTGGGTCAAGACAATAGATGTTTGACCAAGTTTTAAAGATAAAGTTTTTTTTTTCAATTTACTTTTCACTAAGTTTCAGTAATGAAATACCGCTACTTATAAGGTTCGTGAAATTAAAATATTTTATGACTATTTCTAATATCTGGAGTCTTGATGGTAGATATCCTGTTTCAAGAAAATGTCATACATTTTTGAATTAAGAACAGGCGAGGTTTATCACACAGTGCCTGAAGACGACTGTGTTTGCCAAGGCAGGAAACTAGGAAAGATGGAAAAGCTAGGAAAACCTGGCGTGACGATGTGGATTCGTTCCTGGATAATTGGTCCGAGAAATTAAACACATAAAAACAATTAAAGGTGTGCGGAAGGCCTTTGCGCAGCAGTGTGACTAAATAGGGCAACGTAGAAAAAATAAGAAAGAAACTGCAGTTTGTTTCAATCATGTTTTATCATATCCATAATATATCTTATTTCGACCTCTAAACAACAGTAAAAAGAAACTATGTCACACTTCAAAAGGAAGATAGTCAAAGAGCATTGCCGCTGGCGATCTAGCTCGTTCTACCCAAGGGGACTGTAGTTTTCCCCTTTGTAGTTGTGTGTTCCGTGTACAAACTGAGATAGATTGAGATTATTTATTTCCCTGGCAATACGATTTTTATTAAGTACATACTTTATAAATATGAATGTGAAAGTAACGCCACCGGCCTGACAGTCTGTCTGCTGCTTCCTTTTCACGGTTTAACGACTGAACGGATTTGAATGACGTTTGACACACGGATAGATGATGACCTGCTTTACGCATTTTTTTTTTCCGATCATCCGAATTTCCGACAGCGCTACCGAAGTTGTTGGCAAAATCTAGTTTACTATAAAGTTCGTGTTTTCTGAAGGATCAGTGCCTTTTTTTGTGTGTGAAAATCCTACCATCACTACCTAACGACAGTCAACATTACTAGTCACTCACTACACTTCTTTATTTATCGTGTTATTAGTGCCTAACCTGGTGTTAGAGTTTTATGCCGCCCATGAGCCTCTGACTTGGCTTTATATGTCGTCGAGAAATAACTCAATCATGCAGGTTTCATCACGATGTTTTCTTTCACCGAGCAAGTAAGCAAGTGGTAATTGAATAATAGGCACATGAATCCGAAAAATCAGAGTTGCGTGTCTTGGGTTCGAACTCAAGACCTATGTTATGACTTGGTAGTCCGACGGTCACACCACTGGACTATCACTGCTAATTAAATACACTACACTATTTCAAACGGTTTGGCAAGCAACATGAATGAATGACTGAAACACTTAAAACTGCTGCAACTGTATTGTAAACCGAACAATAATAAAACTGATAAATATTACTGAAAGAGGAGAAGAGATACTTTCTTCCTATTCTGGAAATAAACAATCAATAAACGATACGCAAGATTTACACAAAAGGATACCTTGTGAAAACGATACTACCATCATAATATACAAAGTTTTACAAAGCATTCCAAATAAAGAAGATTTCAAACAGATGTTATCACTGCCATCATTTTTAAAGCACCGTAATGGCACAAAACACAATTTTCATTTCAAAATCACTCTCTTACAAATGTAATATTACTTGTTCCTTCAGAAGTGACCCTCCCTTTGTCAAGTTCGCCGCTGTCAATAAACTCTGTCAAATGTCTACAATAATTTTATGAAACGGTCGGAAAAGTTGTTTATTTTCCTTTCAAATTGTGTGAAAAATTCTGTTTGATTAATTTGAAGTGAAATAGAGACAATAATGTCATCTTAGATAAGGCATGACCTGAACAAGTGCAGTTTAAAGCGTTTTGTACTTCTGCAACGACTTCCAACAGGAAAAAAAAACTGCTCCACTTATCTTTAACTCTCTACCAAACTTTATCACTGATCTTCCGAACAGAAAATTCTGCAAAGTTCTGAAAAAATGGCTTATTTCACATAGCTTTTATTCAATAGCGGAATTTCTCAAAAAATCTAAATGTCAATCATAATACAGGGTGTTTGGTCCATCGTTTGCCAAATTGAATTGGCCGAATGGAGAGGTCATTTGCTATCTCTTCAGGCCCAAGAACTTACTCTTGGCCACACCGGTATTTTTATTCGGTTTTTAACAAATTTTTTTTGTTAAAAACCGAACAGACAAATGTATTTGCCCTAAATTTATATTTAGTGATTGGGCAACTAGAGGTATCAGAAAAAGTAGGGAAAGACTATTTGAGTTTTAGGGCCTTAAGCCTTATATAAACTCTGAAACTTTTAACAAGCATGTTGCTAAGTATTCAAAAATTTTTAGAAATACATGCAAGGTTGCCAAAGCCTTGCACATTAGCAACAAGATCAAAACAGCAGAAAACAAAATTAAGACAGTTTGGAAAGTCATAAATAACGAGACTAACAGGAAGAAAATACGTAACACTAGGACCACATGCTAGTGTTACGTATTTTCTGCAAATACATTTGTCTTCTTTTGAAAAGTTTTGTTAAACTCAGTGTGAACTATTGAAAAGAAATTATCATACAATTGATTTATATTAATATCGTCCATATGATGGTTCATAACACTTAACTTGTTCTGTAGGGAAATATTAAACCTCTTTAAATTATTAGTAGTTATAGGTCTAAATTGAATCTGAACTTTTTGCAATGGTGAGTTACACCTAAAAGTTACAGTTTGTCCGCTATGGTCAGACGGCAAACAATTTACTATGGCTTTATCTAAGTAATCACAATTGCAGAAAACATTATCTATACAAGTAGCAGAAGATGAAGTGACTCTCGTAGGTTCAATAAAAATGTTGTTCAAGTCAAATGACTTGAAAAGATTTAATAATCGACTGCTATTAGAATTTTCTTCTAAAATATTGATATTGAAATCACCACAAATAGTTATAGGTTTATCACTGGCTGCAAGTTTTGCCAGGACAGCTTCCATTATTGATTCAAATAAGGAAAAGTTTTGATAGTTTGGGGGTCTGTACACACACACAATTACATGCTTATCTAGCTCAACACAAGACAGTTCGACGCAATGTTCCGCCGAGAGACCTACTATGTCATTACGTTGCTTATATTTGACACAATTTTTCAATAATATTAGGGAACCTCCACGCAGCATAGATTTACGGTTAAAACAGCTACCCACCGCATAGTTCTCATAATTAATAAGCATTTGGTAATCCTTTAGCCAATGTTCAGTAAAACAAATAATATCAAACATACTTCTTTCTAAAAATAATTCAATTTCTAATAATTTGGAAGAAATGCCTTGGATATGTTGGTGGAATAATTTTAAGGTGTTCTGCTGAGGCCCATTTTTAATATTTAAATGAGTGCAAGAAGGTACCTTGATGTTGGTAGGTTTAACAAAATTGTTAATAGTACCTTCTGTTGTCTCACTTCCTAGTTTAAATTAATATTAATATCTGGAGTGAGCCCCGAGACTCCCGTGCCATCACCAGACAATAAAATCCTATTACTAATATACCCTAATTGAGAATTTTCCATGGTGACACATGGATCCTCCTCAGTACAATTTTTGTAAACATTTATAGCACTAATGCTATATTTATTTAAGGTCGCAGTGTTAATAATATAACTAAACTTCGACATACTACTTATATCTGAGTGAATATTAAAAGCTAATAGCCGAGCTATTTTGTGTCTACATCTAATAGGTAGATACACTTTACCCCGAGTCGACTGAAGTTTATCAACAAAAGTGTTGATATCAAGATATATAAGTTTGTCACTATAGTGACCTACTAAAACATGTACATGTTTATTTACATGTGTATATAATTGTTATTTCTATTAGATACATTTTCAAAATATGGAAAAGCACACAATATGATTTTATTACAATTTAACTTTAACAACTCTGATACCCAGTCAGTGATGTCTTCCTTTTTAATCTTAGAACTATTACCAACACGTATAGTAATGGTGGTATTAGGATCACAAACAGTTTTAGTTACTGATGCCATAATTTGTTTGTAGGTTGACCCTGGCATACAATTGTTTTGGGTACAATAACTCAGGTTATTACTAATTAATTTACCTAGCCCTCTACCAATACTGTCAGAGAACATGACTGAATGATTACAATCATGACTATTAGGTGAGACAAAATTACCAATCTCAGGCTGTACTGCTTGTGAAACATGAAGTGTAATGTCAGGTATTATATCTTGGTTGATGATGATACCATCCGGAGCACTCACAGCCTGGGACGGGTCCTCCGTTGCCTCAGGCTGGAGAGCATCAAAACTGGGTTCACTCCGACAAGTACAAGTGTCTATCAACTCGTTTGTGGCAAGAAACAATACCTACTGAAGATCATAATTAAAACATGGGTCGTTTTAAAAACAAAAGCCGAACATCACAAACATAACATGAGACAGATATTCTTTTAAATGAACTAATGAGTGCGGTACGTACACGTACATGGTAGTTCCCCGCAACGCTGTGGGACTTTTATGCGGATTTTAAAGTTAAACATATTTTATTTTGACGTGAGTTCTTACCGCGTCTGTGATTAACTAGTTAGTATGCAACGCCATTTGTAATTACCTACAGTAGAATATTATTGAATGTCTTTTTTTTTAAAGTTCTATTGTCTTTTTTGAACTTGGTCATAATTAAGCAGTAGGTAATTCAGTATTTTTCAATAACAACTACATTTATTTGAAGTCTAGCCAATGTTCAAATGTAGAAATATCTTCATATTAAAAATCTTAAACTCTTTCATTCACTCGCGGACAACGGGTAGCTTAAACCGCTGGGTCTAGAAACATGACATTTTGTACAATAGTTCATTATATGTAATTTACGAAGTCGAGCATTATGCAAGGAATTTTGAAAATTCATCCCTTGAGCGGGTTCCATGGGGGATGAAAGTTTAAATGACAGTTTGTTAATTTTTAAGCATGACACAGCCTGTTTCTTAAAAGAAATATTTACAGAAAAAATAACAAACGATTCCTTTATAATTTCCGGACACACTCTACGGACCCCGCCGAATCCCGCCAGCTTTACCCCTCTAGGCTGGCAACACAAATGAACATCCAATAACATGCCCCGTATGAAATTAATCAAGGCATACATAATAACATGAATTGTATCGAGGATTAGGTCGGATTGCTGTGCCGGAGACATGTTAGCAGTGGCCCCGACACAATGTTGTAATGAGCGTAAGCCGATTTGGCGAGATTGTGGCAAGAAATTCTCATATAATTGTGTTGTAGCAATGTTAATGTTATTGGAAGATACTGTTTGATCACAGTTTCAATTAAAGCGTAAGAGTGTTTATAAATTAGATTGATGTTACGATGTTCAGTATTGAATATTATTTATTTTCTTACTCGTTGATGAGAAACGTTCATAAAAATATTAAAGCTATGTAGTGTGATGATATTGTTAAATAAAATTATTAATTTATCAAAGGTTTTTTGTGACCAAATTAGTAAAGAAAGCTTTCAGGTTAGGTTTCATTAAAAAGCAGTTTTTAGCTTCATCGTTGAATTCCAATGGAGACATTCTGATTACAGATAATCAATTAATCCTTTCAATATGTTTATTTGATGAATTAACGAAAGAAGTATAATTAATGCTAAGAGGATTTAATTCCACTCATTAGCTGTCCTGATACATTCAAAGCCAATTAAGATTTCTCTTTGTGAGAACATCTTGAAAATATGTTCCTGTAGTAATAATTATTACTCATCATTCGCGGAGCTTATCCCCAATTTGATTGTTGTTTCATTTTTATTTTATTTTTAATATAAGGGTTGCTACACACCATGTCATGTTCGACCCGAGCATGCCATTCCACTATTCAAACCTGCACTAGTACAAAAATAACGTCTTTTAATTTAAGACCGTTAACTAAAAATAACTTTAAATAAACCCTGAAAACAGCCAGACACATGTCTGGTTGTTTTAAAGTTATTTTATGCCTTTTACCTTTTTTCTTTACCTGGTATTTTTAAGCAGACCAGGTATTTTTTAGAACTTAGTTATACAGTATGTAAGGGACAGCCCTCAGACAGGAAAAATTGATGGGATGAATTCAGTATATCAAAAATCAAAAATCAAAATCAAAGCATTTATTTCAAATAGGCCAGTTACAGGCACTTTTGAATTGTCGAAACAAAGACAACAGTAAAAAATATCTGCAGTCCCAGTCACAAGGCACAAAAACTGTGAAAGTACTGTAGTTGCCCATTCCCTAACGTAGATCTCTATGGAGAAGAACGGGCAAGAAACTCCATGGACACTCTTTCAAATCAGAATACTTTAACAAAACCTTGGTTACATCATTCATTTTGAGATGGTACATTATGTGAGAACGATGCAGCAAGATGTGTACGTTAAAAGTGTCTATAGTAAAAACAATTCAAAAATAAAATAATTAATTCAAATAAGCCGTGGCAAATAAGAGATGACCAGTCACAACTGACAGCGCCCGTTCACGAACATGACGCATGTATCAGCACCATTCAACTTAACTATTTTGAAGGGAACTAAATGATCCAAAACACGTGCCACCATCAGCGAGACATTTGAGTGAGCATGACATACTCCTAACCGCCAGGGCACATTGAAGTCAAGAAAAGACGCAGGTTTCCAGCGAATGACAGCTTTCTAGTACATAGTACTCACACAATATGGGCTAGGCGGCTACATAATACAAAAGAGATTGAATCTATACAATGCAAAGATAGTTATACAATCTTCAGCAGCTCCAACAATACTATTTAATGCTATCAATTTAGGCGCCCCTGTTCTTGTGGAGCAGGACCGGCATTGAGCCAAGCATTTTTATCAGTGATATAATCGTTCAACTTGTAATATGCTTTCTTACATAGTGTGCGTTTAATGCATGTTTTAAATTTCGTTTCATTCAGTTCAAGAATACTTTGTGGAATTTTATTATAGCATCTCAAACAGTACCCCATGAAATATGAGTCTACTTTAGCGTGTCTGAAGCCTGGCTGAACTAATTGGTCTCTATTTCTAGTACTGTAATTGTGTCTGCCACCTCTTTTATTAAAAAGATGTAGATTTTTTCTTACATACATTATGTTTTCGTAGATGTATTGACAATGTACCGTCATGATGTTAATTTCCTTAAACAGTTCCCTTAGAGAATCGCGCCTACGAAGATTATATATGGCTCTGATGGCTCTTTTTTGCAGAATAAATATAGACTCAATGTCTGCAGCCCGTCCCCTTATTAAAATGCCATAAGACATAATACTATGAAAGTAACTAAAATAGACCAGTCTAGCGGTATCTACATCAGTATATTGACGGATTTTTCTTATAGCATACGCTGCTGAACTTAGCCGCCCCGCAAGAGATGTTAAATGAGAACCCCATTGTAGCCTTGAATCAAGCGTAATCCCCAGGAAAACCGTTTTATCTACAAATTCAAGTTTCTCTTTATTCAATACTATATCACAATCGCTACTTTTAACATTCGGTAAAGCAAATCTTACGCATTTCGTTTTTTTTTTTCATTTAACACTAAATTGTTTGCTGTGAACCAATTATGGTCCTGAAGTAGGGCATTATTCACGTCATCTAGATTTTGGGCCCGTCTATTTATCTTAAAAATTAGGGAAGTGTCATCAGCGAATAACACCATATTTTGAGGTTGGTTTTTCAATAAATAGGGGAGATCATTTATATATACTAGTAAGAGGAAAGGACCCAATATTGAGCCTTGCGGTACCCCCATTTTTACTTTTAAACCCTGTGAATTAACACCATTTATTTGCACATGTTGTTGTCTATCACTCAAATAAGATTTTACCAAACTAAGTGCAAGTTTCCCTAGTCCATAATGCTCAAGTTTCAAAAGTAATGTGTCGTGATTTACGCAATCAAATGCTTTGGAGAGGTCACAAAATATCCCAATGGCGTCTTGGGACTCTTCCCACGCAGTAAATATGTGCTTTAATAAGGCTACACCGGCGTCAGTTGTACAACGTCCCTTGGTGAAACCATACTGTTGATCGTGTAATATAATATCATAATATATAATATCATACTAAGATGCCCGGTACAAGAAATTGTTTTAGGAATGTTAGGGGAATCCAATAAATTTGATTTGTTTTATTTCTTCATAGGTAATGTATCGTTACCGTGGAAAACGCACGTAGCGAACGGCATGCGCGACGACAAGTTCGATGAACTTTGTAGCGAGGCAGGAAATGAACAGCTGATTTCACGCGTCGTTAGTTGGATTTTTGATTTGAGCCGTATTTTTACATGAATGGAGTGCTGCGTACAGGGAATATAATTTTACATTGAAAGAAAGGACTAGTAACACAAAAAAAAATCCTGAGAAAAATTCCGGTGGAATATGATTCAAAATAAGGAGCTGAATGCACCTTGTCAGTTTGTGGAGGGCTGTCCTTACACCCTGTAGAATTATGTTTCTTAAAATACCTGCTTAAAAATATCAGGAACCTACATACTCCCGTTCTATTTTTGTCTCTCCAAGTACTTAGGTACATGTGCTTTTCGCTAAGTAGACATGTATGTAGAACCCTTGCGTGCGGGGTAGATCAAATTAATGTTTAATTAAGAAAGGGTCCGTCTTGTTCGTGTTTTAATTACATTTAATTAAACATGTGACGCCCGGAATATTTTTAGTCGGGTAGGCGATCATTTTCGTAAGAGGGAGTTGCATTTTGAGATTTGCAATATGGGTGTTAAATGTGCAGAAAATAATAGCATAAGAAGAGCGGCATACCAAAAGAAATTACGCAAGGGTTTGGCAGGCTTACAGTGTCGAAGAAAGTTACATTCGTAATTTCAGTCTGATAAAGTATTGCAATCGTTGCAGGTATTCAAAGCCCGAAAGTTTGACAAACATTCTTATTACGGGATATCGTACCTAGTATTAACTGGCTTGTGAGGGTTAGATTAGTAGTAGCTTCATGCAATATATACTGACTGGCATTCAGCTGCGTTATGTTAGACTGGAAACTAACTGAAAATAGTTGGAAAAAGGCAGATAATTATGGCAGCCGTAAAGACGTATCTTTTTCTGTCTTGTATTTTCTATGGATGTGTGAATTAACTAGTTCTGGTACAATATCGTACAATCCGTAAAAAATCAGAATAATATTTTGCGTAGTAGTGGTAGTTTCCAGAAGTACCATAAGTCACGATAACAATAGAAAAAAGAAACAAAATAACCGTTCTTGTAAACTTGTGGTTTTTTAAATAAGAATGAAGGCTATAGAAGCCATATTATGCATTGTTCGCTGAAACGGGGAAAAGATTTTTTTATTCCACTATTTCTGGTTTTCTAGTATGAAGCTCTTCTAGAATTCTGACTAATCTGACTATCCTTTAATAAGTAGAAAATTGAAAGCCGCATAGAATAACAGTTAGTTAGTTTAATCAACAATCCATGAAGGTTAGAAAACCCTAGGGTGCAAAATCTTACAATACTATTCGTCATTTTAAATATAATAATATAAATTTCTCTATAAAGAAACTTTCGCATTTACCAACTACATAGATAGACAGTCATAATCTTCATCTTCTTGCCCTTGTCCCATGTATATTGTGGTCGGCGCAGCATGTTGTCCTGTTCTATTCTTCCCTGTCAACCGTCACGCCTTTTCCTTTCATGTGGATAATATTTAGGTATACTGTAACTGAAACGAACATTCTGCTCCTAACGCTGAAACCACATAATGTGTACCTAGCCAATGTTAGTAGGCAGATTTTTTAGTTTCGTATGGTTGCCTTCCCAACAAAAAATTTCCATTTTCACTTCAAAAGATCAATCAACAAAATAACGTCATCGCTCAAACGAAAAAAGGTAATAACAAAATAATATTGTCGTTTAAAGAGTCCGTCCGATTTGATCGCCGCTCGCTATGAAACACGTTGGCAGGAAATGAAACGCGCGCCACCGCGCTAACATACATTTTGCTTTTACACCCAGGAATTTCATATTTTTTTAGGGCATTTTTATTTATTTTGCGAAACATTTTTTTTTTTATACATGATAGAAGTTTGACGAAATATTTAAAAGCTAAGATTATCATGAAAAGTGTAACTACCTGTATTATGCTTCACGTTGTACAAGTAAATAATTAAAAAAGGCAGCGGTGGCATGCGACTTCAGGATAAATATTCCATAATATCTCGCAAATCTTCGTTAAGGCTTTTCTTCTAAGATTTCATACAAAAGCGTAGGACAAAGGGGTAAGAGAAAAGAGGACGAAGTGACATTCTTCTAGCGATAACTATGGTAGAAAAGTCGAAAATGTATGTCATTGACATTAGCTACCGAAAACTTATGTACGTCAATCCTGTCAAAGTCATAATTATTTATTTGCAGTAAATATGGTACAAGAGCTGATAAATATAACATAAATGTATAGTGCAATGACACATTTCTCCATAAAAATAGCGTGCAAATATTAATAAACACAGCATTAAATTAGGTAGGTAACTAAATAAAGTAGAATAATTCCAAGTTTAATAAAAACAACACAATACAAAATTTTGTTGTTAAAAATCAAAATCAATGCATTTATTTCAAGTAGGCCAGTTACAGGCACTTTTGAATTGTCGAAACAAAGACAACAGTAAAAAATATCTACAGTCCCAGTCACAAGGCACAAAAACTGTGAAAGTACTGTAGTTGCCCATTCCCTAACGTAGATCTCTATGGAGAAGAACGGGCAAGAAACTCCATGGACACTCTTTTAAATCAGAATACTTTAACAAAACTTTGGTTACATCATTCATTTTGAGATGGTACATTATGTGAGAACGATGCAGCAAGATGTGTACGTTAAAAGTGTCCATAGTAAAAACAATTCAAAAATAAAATAATTAATTCAAATAAGCCGTGGCAAATAAGAGATGACCAGTCACAACTGACAGCGCCCGTTCACGAACATGACGCATGTATCAGCACCATTCAACTCAACCATTTTGAAGGGAACTAAATGATCCAAAACACGTGCCACCATCAGCGAGACATTTGAGTGAGCATGACATACTCCTAACCGCCAGGGCACATAGAAAGCAGCCCGTCCCCATATTAAAATGCCATAAGACATAATACTATGAAAGTAACTAAAATAGACCAGTCTAGCGGTATCTACATCAGTATATTGACGGATTTTTCTTATAGCATACGCTGCTGAACTTAGCCACCCCGCAAGAGATGTTAAATGAGAACCCCATTGTAGCCTTGAATCAAGCGTAATCCCCAGGAAAACCGTTTTATCTACAAATTCAAGTTTCTTTTTATTCAATACTATATCACAATCGCTACTTTTAACATTCGGTAAAGCAAATCTTACGCATTTCGTTTTTTTTTCATTTAACACTAAATTGTTTGCTGTGAAACAATTATGGACCTGAAGTAGGACATTATTCACGTCATCTAGATTTTGAGCCCGTCTATTTATCTTAAAAATTAGGGAAGTGTCATCAGCGAATAACACCATATTTTGAGGTTGGTTTTTCAATAAATAGGGGAGATCATTTATATATACTAGAAAGAGGAAAGGACCCAATATTGAGCGTTGCGGTACCCCCATTTTTACTTTTAAACCCTGTGAATTAACACCATTTATTTGCACATGTTGTGGTCTATCACTCAAATAAGATTTTACCAAACTAAGTGCAAGTTTCCCTAGTCCGTAATGCTCAAGTTTCAAAAGTAATGTGTCGTGATTTACGCAATCAAATGCTTTGGAGAGGTCACAAAAAATTCCAATGGCGTCTTGGGACTCTTCCCACGCAGTAAATACGTGCTTTAATAAGGTTACACCGGCGTCAGTTCTACAACGTCCCTTGGTGAAACCATACTGTTGATCGTGTAAGATTCTGTTGGTGTTAAAATGATTGAGCATTTGATTTAGCATTACCTTTTCAAACACTTTGCTAAAAACTGGCAACACGGATACAGGTCTATAATTATTTGTATCTTTACTATCTCCGGATTTAAACAGAGGTATGACTTTACTGTATTTCATTAAGTCCGGGAAAACTCCTTGATCTACACACAAATTAAAAATTAAAGCTAAGTATGGTGCTATAGTCTCAACTATGGATGTACAAACTTTGATAGACATTCCCCAAAGATCTTCGGTCAGTTTGACTTTTATTTGCCGAAAAGCTTTAATAACTATCATAGGGTTTATGTGTTTAAATTTAAATTCAGCCGGGCAGTCAGACACATTCGCCTTTAATAAACCAATTGAGAATTCAGGAGAGGAATTAAGAGCCTCCGTAGTTTTTAACGGTATATCGGTAAAGAAATTTACAAACTCATGAGCTACTCCTGATTAGAGCTTTTAGGACTACATGCTGTATCTAATGTGTAGCTAGTGTTACGTATTTTCTTCCTGTTAGTCTCGTTATTTATGACTTTCCAAACTGTCTTAATTTTGTTTTCTGCTGTTTTGATCTTGTTGCTAATGTGCAAGGCTTTGGCAACCTTGCATGTATTTCTAAAATTTTTTGAATACTTAGCAACATACTTGTTAAAAGTTTCAGAGTTTATATAAGGCTTAAGGCTATAAAGCTCAAATAGTCTTTCCCTACTTTTTCTGATACCTCTAGTTGCCCAATCACTAAATATAAATTTAGGGCAAATACATTTTGTCTTCTTTTCAAAAGTTTTGTTAAATTCAGTGTGAACTATTGAAAAGAAATTATCATACAATTGATTTATATTAATATCGTCCATATGATGGCTCATAACACTTAACTTGTTCTGTAGGGAAAAATTATACCTCTGTAAATTATTAGTAGTTATAGGTCTAAATTGAATCTGAACTTTTTGCAATGGTGTGTTACACCTAAAAGTTACTGTTTGTCCGGCTGTTTGTTTGGCTAGAGAGGCGCCACGGCGCCCTCACCTACCGCCTGACGCAGGTCCTCACCGGACACGGTTGTTTCGGGAGGTTCCTGCACCGAATCGGGCGGGAGGAAACGCCCGGGTGTTTCCACTGCGAGGATCGTCCGGAGGACACGGTGGAGCACACCGTGGAGGTCTGCCCCGCTTGGGCGGAGCACCGCCGTGTCCTCGTAGCGGCGATTGGCGGCGGCGATCTCTCGCGTCAGGCCTTGGTTCAAGCCATGGTCCGGAGCGAGAGGGAATGGGAAGCCGTCACCTCCTTCTGCGAAGCAGTCATGCTAGTGAAGGAGGTGGCGGGACGTGAGAGAGAAAGAACCTCACGTCCCAGTCGCCGCGGGAGACGCCCTGGGCGTTGGGGGTCACGTGGTGGCTCCCGGCCACCGTAGGCGCGGGCCTGTGGACGGCGAGTTATGGGCCAGCTCGCCGTCCGGCCGTCTTATGACGACAGGCCGTGTCGACGGCGCGTTCGTGTTCCACGCGCGCCTCAAAGAGATGTCAGCAAATAAGTAGGGGTCCGCAAGGGCCGATGCCTGCCAGGGCTGCGGGACTGTTCGAAAGAGATACCGTGGCCCTGGAACACAAAGGGCAAAGAAGGAACATGGATGGGTTTTAGTCAGTACAAGTCTGACACTCCCTTCCGCTCCGCCCAGAGTGGGGGGGGTCATTTGATGATTTCCCATCCGGAAAAAAAAAGAAAAAAAAGGGAATGGGCAACTACAGTACTTTCACAGTTTTTGTGCCTTGTGACTGGGACTGTAGATATTTTTACTGTTGTCTTTGTTTCTACAATTCAAAAGTGCCTGTAACTGGCCTACTTGAAATAAATGCTTTGATTGATTGATTGATTGATTGATTTATTTGACCAGCAACGGAAATTACTACAAATATATATTCAGAACACTACGTTTGGCAACGTTAAATCATTCAGCTAAGCTAAGCTTCTTTTGCACATGCATATAATATTCTATTTTGTCGCGCTGTTTTGCCCCGCCATACCTACCCGAAAATGTGTGTAACACATTATGGAAAATCCTTTAATCATACATGCTTCTTCTTCTTCACGAATCGATGGCAAATTTTCATTAAATATATTTGGCCCAACATTCAGCTATGCGAACTCCTCTAGCTGATGCAGCCATAAGATCGTCAAGTGCACAGGTATCAGGCTATATTTAGGCTATTTTATTAACATAAATGACACTTACTACGTATGGTCAGCGACAAAAGCTGATTAAGACTGGTCTTTTCACAATGTTTCATGTGAATATTCCTGAATGAGATGATGAGTTAATGATACAGTGTTAATTTTTCGATTTTTCGGTACGCAATATTTCATGAATGTTTTTTTTAAGTAATATGGGTGTCACTGTTGCCTAAAATAAAAGTATTTTGTTATATTTCTTTTTAATGTGAATTTTGGCTACTTGTTACTGCAAGTATTCAATCAATTCTATAAATGTATTGACGAGTAACATCGATGTATGGGCTATAATTTCAATATCTCTATTTATTGTGAGTGTAGTGAGCTAGGAGATAGGGAAATTCTATTGGCGTGGAAACATGATAACAATCCCAGCTAAATGGTCGGTAACTACCGCACGTAATAATTAGTTCGTTAGTCAATATGTTCACATTGGTAATTATGAAGGTGCTAATGATAATTTGATAAATTGAATTAAAATAACGGGTAAACGTGTATCTTTTTACTAAGTGTCTTTAGCTAAAACTAAAATGTACCTACCTAAATTTTAAGACAGATAAGTCGTACCACAAAAAAACACGTGAGAAATTGCTAAATTTTCGGCAAAACAAAAAATTAATTATGTTTTTGCAATCCTACACGCTTTGAAGAAGTAAAGTTTGAAATGGCTAACCTTTTCAATAAATCGGTAAATAAGAGTTAAAAAATACTCGCAAATTAAAATATCGAACAATCAGCTGCTAATTTAAGCCACAAAAAGTAGGTACAGTTTGCATCGAAAATTGATGTCGAAAACAATAAAACAAATTTACGAGCGGTATCGCAAACAATACAGGTGCCGGGAACTCTGATATATTGCCAAACGATGAATACGGACATACATTTTTGCTATTGACTGTACTTGTACTGTAAAACGCGGTTCGCAAGGCATTTTTAAAACGTTTTATTTTCATCGTATTTTGCTGTTGGTCTGGTCTGTGCAACGCCCATGTGATTCGTTTACAAAAACTACAACACGCTTTGGTTTTAGTAAAAGTAAAACTTTTATTCACGTTTTGGCAGTGACGTGATGTTAAAGAGAAAAACTGGTATCAGGGACACACACACACACTGGAGAAATGATAGGTTATTCAACAACTCCATTTGAATCTAAACTTTTATTATAAAGTTTGTGTTTCAAAACTATTTCTTTGTAGGAGAACCTTGTATTACTGTGTATTATCTGAAACAAGGAAATTGTTGACGACGAAGTCTTCGTGAATAGGCTAGTTTTCATAATCCACAATTTTTTTTTTGTTGACACTGGCAGACAAAATCTCTAAAATTGCTTTTCAAACGCTTTTATAAATTCGTAAGACATCGTGGTAAATCTTCCAAAAAAAAGTTAATTTTATCTTAGAATCACAACTCACGATAAACCAATTATAATGTTAGAGAGATGATAAACTGAGGGCGTCTTTAAACTTTGGGCAAATTGAGATTTCTGCTCGAACAAACTTTTATTGCTTTTTGCGGGAACCAAAAAAACAAGTGAATGGGCCACATTAACTGAGAACTGGTTATTTTTCTTGGAGGTACACTAGTGATCGGTAGGTAGACGTCGGGACACGAGGAATTACGGGGATACGTCTTCAGCGACAAATGGATGGGATGCTTTTGACTGTGTCAACAGTTTTTCGGGGAAACTAAAGTGCGTTTAGCTGAGCTGACTTTTTTGCCCGTTTAGGTACTGTTTAGCACGTAGCTCAAAAACAAACAGGTGCTACTTTCAGAATGTGTAACAAAAGACTGAGTGTTTAAATAAGTTGCCTAATACCTGATCGTCCAATCATGCTGCTAAATTGAGACAACGGGAGGTGGTCTTCGTAGGTAAATCCTCCCAAAGACTGCCATTACATAGGTGTTTGTTGATAATAAAAACGTCTTCTGTGTTACCGGCAATGAGAAACGAGTATTTTATTGTGATTTTTAATAAATAAAAGAACACTAAAACATTCCAGTCTGTTTCAAACTTGTCTTGTAAGTAAGTAAACTTAGATTAAATCTTAACTTAAGGTAACACTATCAAAACACCATGCCCATAACACTTTTGTCTTCATAATAATTCTTAAGAAGTCGATATTTATTGTCAAAGTTAGCACTAAACGGCCCAGATGGTGGTTGAACTTGACCCAAATAAGACGTTCGGGGGTCGGGTCTACTCGACGGCTCCCTCGCTCGCTCTACGAGTGAGTGAGCGAGAGAGAAGTGAAGGGCTCAGGAGTGTGAGCGATTAGTGACGTGAGGGCTGAAGAAGGGTGGATTGCGAGGAATTTATGTTTTGGGCATACTGTGGGCATTGTGTTTGGTCCTTTGTGACATGAACTCTGCGTACCATGTGTTACTGATATTCGGTTCTTGAAAAAATATCTTGCCTGATAAACAAAGCAACCAAAGCAGCGCACTTGACCTTTCTTAAGAACACACCGACGAAAGGTCTATAAAAAAACAGGAAGAAAAAGTTAAAATTTCTTTTTACAATAACTTCTTCCTTAATAAATATTTAAAAATGTATGTTTGTATAGGAAACAATAAAGGAAATGAAACTTGTTCCTTAATAACTACTAACCAGAGGACTAAAATTACAACGAGTAATCGATTTAATATCATTGTATCGCTCACCGACTTCAGACAGAGTTTCAGATTAATTTTCTTCTAAAATTCAAACTTTTGGCACATTTCGGTACTTGTCCAACTTTGTATTTGCCGTGTACAGAGTTCCGTGATAATGATATTTATTAATTTGTTGTACACTTTGACAAACACTGACTGTTGCGATTTTAAGGAACAAGAAAATACCTGCTACCTTTGTGGAAAGTGTAATTACTTTTGCGAAGTTTGGCGATTGTTTTTTTTTTTGTTTTATACGCGTACAGCGCTGCATGTATGTTATGACCCTCTAATAACATTATCAAGAGGGGTGTTGGTAAACAAACATTTGTAAAATTCTTCTTTTTCTTTATCGTGTTAGTAGGTTATCACTGCTAGTTTTATTCGCAATCGCAGTGTTAGCGTAGTGGTGTTACCGTCGGACTGCCAAGTCATAGGTCTCGAGTTCAAAATCAAAAAAATCAAAATCAAAGCATTTAATTTAAGTAGGCCAGTTACAGGCACTTTTGAATTGTCGAAACAAAGACAACAATGAAATATAGCTACAGTCCCAGTAACAAGGCACAAAAACTGTAAAAGTAAAGTAGTTGCCCATTCCCTAACGTAGACCTCTATGGAGAAGAACGGGCAAGAAACTCCATGGACACTCTTTTAAATCAGAATACTTTACAAAACCTTGGTTATATCATTCATTTTGAGATGGTACATTATGTGAGAACGATGCAGCAAGATGTATACGTTAAAAGTGTCCATATTAAAAACAATAAAAAATAAAATAATTAATTCAAATAAGCCGTGGCAAATAAGAGATGACCAGTCACAACTGACAGCGCCCGTTCACGAACATGACGCAAGTATGAGCACCATTCAACTCAACCATTTTGAAGGGAACTAAATGATCCGACACACGTGCCACCATCAGCGAGACATTTGAGTGAGCATGACATACTCCTAACTCGGTGAGGGAAGTCCAGTACGTACAAATGATGAGTCGAAAAGTATACCAGTGCTTTCACATACCGAAAATACAATGTTCCTCACCCCAGCAGACCCTTACGAAATAAATATTATGATAAAATCACTAAAAAATAAAAAAAGTCACGGCATAGACGAACTTCCCCCCTTTTTACTCAGACAATGCGCTGATGAGCTTACACTACCATTTTATAAATTGTTATACCAATCTTTTGAAGATGGCGTATTCCCTGATCAGTTGAAAATAGCATTAGTGAAACCTTTACACAAGAAAAATGACAAAACAGAGCCTAGTAATTACCGTCCAATAGCGTTACTGCCTACAGCTTCAAAGATTTTCGAGAAAGCGATGTGCAATCGCGTGTACACTTTCTGCGAAAAATACAAAATATTTGATGAATGCCAAAACGGCTTTCGGAAAAATCGATCAACGGCATTAGCAGTCTATAAATTCATACAGGAAGCTCTAAGCATAATAAATAATAAAAAATACGCAGTAGGGTTAATGCTTGACATGACCAAAGCCTATGATAAAGTACAATATGATATTTTATTAAAAAAAATATATAGATTAGGAATCCGAGGTAAAGCCTATGAATGGTTCAAATCCTATCTGGAAAATAGAGCACAGCTAGTAGAAATAGAATACTTCAATAGCACGATAAACGAACTTCAAAAGTACCGGTCGGACAGAAAGGCGATTAGCGCGTCAATACCACAAGGAAGTGTTATTGGATGTCTGTTGTTTCTCATATACATCAATGATCTCCCAAAATTTATAGCAGAAACCGGACCTTGCGTTTTATTTGCGGACGACATCTCCATTCTCACCCAATGTCATGACAACATAAACCTAAACGCTACCCTTAATGAAATTCTCAGCAAAATAATAACCTGGATGAACGAACACAACCTTGAAATCAACTTTACAAAAACTAAACTCATAACTTTCCATCCCCACCAAAAAAATCCTTTAAATGTATCATTTTCTTTTAATAATCATATTATAGAAACAGTCAATGAATTCAAATTATTAGGCATAACCATAGATAAAAATATAAATTGGAAATCACATGTACAAAACATAAAATCAAAACTTTCAAAATTTTTATACGCTTTTCGTGAAATCAAAAAGACCACAAATTTACAGACTGCCCTGGTTGCATACTACGCCTATGCTTATGCCTGGCTTAGCTACGGCATTATAATGTGGGGATTCAGTACAGATGCACTAACACTGTTCACCGTTCAAAAGAAATTTATCCGTATCCTGGTATATATACAACAGATAGATAGCTGCAAACCCCATTTTATAAAACTAAATATTTTAACTCTGCCGTGTATATATATACTTGAAATATGCAAATTCGCTCACAAACACCAAGACTTTTACACCAAACGAGAAGACATACAAACAAGATACACACTCCGACACAAAACACGACTCAACCTACCATCATCCCGCTTAAAAATACACTCAACAAGTCCTCTGGTTATGTCAATAAAAATATACAATATGTTACCCGAATCAATAAAAGAAGAAAAAAAACTCCATCTATTTACAAACAAGTTAAAAAAGTTATTATTGGGAAAATGTTACTACAGCGTCAACGAATATTTACATGATAAATCCTTGAAACTTGAAAATTAATGTTTTTAGTGATTCAATGTCCATGTTATTAGAATAAGTTAAATTATAAGAACCTTGCAAGTATATTTAGTTCATCATTCCTGACAAGCACGGTGCTCTTTGTAATAATAATTAAAATGTAATTGGACTTTAAGATAAAATTAATAATTTCTTTTCTATTTTTATTACTAATTTAAACTGACTTGTTTTGTACCCATTGACATACCTACTGAATACCTATTCCCAGTGACATTTGATGTAATATTATGACATTTTTATATTTATTGTGATTAAGAATTATTTTACATGAATTTTAGTAATATTTTAATTGTTATTTAAATGTAAATTAATTGTTAATGATTTGCATACCCATGTGACGGCAGAACAATGGAGAACTAACTTCATATCATTACCAATGCACCAATTTGTATACCCATGTTCGCAAAGAAGTTTTATGATTTATTTATTTTATTTATTTTAATATTCTTGATAGGTCCTCTCCAAATTTCTTTTGCTGTGCCCGACAGGGTCCATGATTGTTACAAAAAATGTTTACCACCTAAGCCTACATTGTGGAACGCAATAAAGAATTGAGTATTGAGTATTGAGTAACAGCCAGGGCAAATTCAAGTCAAGAAAAGACGCAGGTTTCTAGCGAATGACAGCTTTCTAGTACATAGTACTCACACAATATGGGCTATGCGGCTATATAATACTAAAGAGATTGAATTTATACAATGCAAAGATAGTTGTACAATCTTCAGCAGCTCCAACAATACTATTTAATGCTATCAATTTAGGCGCCCCTGTTCTTATGGAGCAGGACCGGCATTGAGCCAAGCATTTTTATCAGTGATATAATCGTCCAACTTGTAATATGCTTGCTTACATAGTGTGCGTTTAATGCATGTTTTAAATTTCGTTTCATTCAGTTCAAGAATACTTTGTGTGATTTTTTCTTTCATGAATGTAAGAAAAAATATGTTTTCGTAGATGTATTGACAATGTACCGTCATGATGTTAATTTCCTTAAACAGTTTCCTTAGAAAATCGCGCCTACGAAGATTATATATGGCTATGATGGCTCTTTTTTGCAGAATAAATATAGACTCAATGTCTGCAGCCCGTCCCTATAACAAAATGCCATAAGACATAATACTATGAAAGTAACTAAAATAGACCAGTCTAGCGGTATCTACATCAGTTTATTGACGGATTTTTCTTATAGCATATGCCGCTGAACTTAGCCGCCCCGCAAGGGATGTTAAATGAGAACCCCATTGTTGCCTTGAATCAAAAATTCAAGTTTCTCTTCATTTAATACTATATCACAATCGCTACTTTTAACATTCGGTAAAGTAAATCTTCGTGAGGTAACCAGCATGTCTGAGAGTTATTTCTCGACGGCATGTAAAGCCAAGTCAGAGGCCCATGGGCGGCATAAAAACTCTGACCAGGTTGCATAACCTGGTGTCAGAGTTTTTATGCCTAACCTAACCTAACCATACGATAAAGATTTGTAAAATTGTGTGTGGAAATTGCATTGAAAAAACAAAATGACGGCGTTACTTTCGATAATGACCACGTGCCAAGAATCCATGTTATTCTATAATTTGCACTTGTCTACTCTATAATCCACGTATATGAACGCCACCGCCCTTGAACGTGGCATGTACCCATAATATTGTTTACATAAGCCTAAACTGCTAAAGGTCATCCGAGTTTCTCAACCTTTACCAATAGACTGTTGGGATCCAATATTGTGCTTCTCTGCATATTCAGATGTTTCTGTGCCATTTACGAAATGATCCTTTTTTGATCTATTTGTAATACAAAATATTGTTAAAAAATATGGTAAAGTTAACTAATATGGTGTCGTCAACTTGGTGTAACGTTTAAACTTTTCTTGGCATAAAATTAAACCGTTGTTAGAAAGTAGCAGGTCTCATAATTTTCAAACTCTTGCACCTTACACAACACGGTGCACTCTGCACTTGCGGCAAACTTCTTATTACAACAAAACATTTCACCAGTATGTTTAAGTCCACAAAACACCATATCACGCCAGTTTTTCCCGAAGAGTTAGGCAGAAATGCACGCGATTGCGACGTGTTACTATTATGTTTAATTTTTATGTAATAGTAGGCGACCGCGATGAAGTTCTTCCAATAAACCGTTATAAACTTACAATCCGGAAGTAGTACAAAAAAAAAATTAAAGATTCATTTTTTATCTTACATGTTTTTGCTTAGGATAACAATAAAAGTTATCTCCACACAATTGGCGCCCAAATTCTGAAAAAAATGCAAATGGCCGTCCGTCGCTCATAAGGGCCACCACTAACGGTCAACGTGTGCCATAACGGTTACACCTGGGATACAAGGCCGATATTAAATTGGCTTGTAAAATGGACGACAGCGGTATTTGATGAGGTACAGTATGTATCCATCGGTTTTTTTCCTTCTTCGGAGTTTGGGCTAGTTAATAGCTAGGCAGAAGTTCAATTTTAAACCTCGAAAGTTTATGCAATAACTACAACTATCTACCACTACATGCCTCCAGCACGTGCAGCAGCTTGTTCCTGGTCGTGGTCGTTCGCAGACCTTTGACAGTTGCAACGGGTAGTCGGTAGTGGGTTGTGGAGGTAACGCTGACGAAAATTCCGTTTTACGTGATTGTTGCTGGAAGCTCTCATGATGGAAGCTCTCAAAAAGAATAAAATTTTCCAGTTTTTGCAACATTTTTCATTAATAATCCGCTCCTGTTGGCCGTAGCGTGGTATTATATATAACATTATTATGTAATTTTAGCAGTTCCTGAGATTTATAATATTAGTATTGAAAAAGTATAGATTGACTACAGAGTTATCAGGGTAAGTAATATATGATATAATTATAAAATCTCTAATGTTTACAAGACATAACAACTGAATCTGTAATTTTATTTGATACAATGATCATTTAACAAAATAAACAATTGATATAATTTTAAAATAACTGATTTCTATAAGCATAATATACTTACATTGAATAAAAAATCGTTTGATATACCACTCAAAAGACATAAAACCTATTTAGTCTAATATGATAAAAACGATTGTGCGTGTCATATCATATAAAGTTATTTGGTTAGCGCGGTACGCTCGCTTCGCTCACTCGCCTTCACGCTTTAATGGTCACTGTTCTAACCTAACCTAACCCAAATGATTCACCAACAATCAAGGGGATCTGCGCTCGGCGGCCGCTCGGGTGGCACGCTCGCTTCGCTCGCTCGCCCTCGTGCGTAAATGGTCACTGTTCTTACCTAACCCAAATGATTCACCAACAATAGAGGGAATTTGGCTCCGTTCTGCTCCCGCCTTAGCTTTTTAACCTAACCTATCCGAGTCGGATTGCTCTGAAACGGGGTCTTAAACATAATGATGGTAGGTATCAATATATTTTTTAAACGATAGACCTAATGATTTTTGATTAAATAACCGTTACATCCAATAAAATTACACGAAAGAAGTTTCAGAGTATATATATATATATATATAAATGGTATACAGGTTGTAAACGGACCCTTCACAAAGCCGTCTACCAAGCATTATGTACATCAAACTAAGTAACTTTTATTCAAAAATTATTGCTGGGAAACGACTTGTTTTTTTGGGGTGACAAATTGCGTTTGACGGTAGGACTCAATGTAACCCACTCAAAACATTGTGCTGTTGGATAGATTGAATATTACGGAGGTCGTGGAAGTGTTTTAAGTAAAAATCTTACATTAAAAACATGTATTAAAAAAAATAAAACTTTTGAAAAAGTCGGAACTTTGACCCCCAATATCTCCGTAACTAGAAGGTTCACAGGGTATGGTCTATTTAAAAAAAAAATTGCAATGACGGGGAAAGTAAGTGCCTTTCGGTTTCGTTAAGGGTCTTTGAACTTGTGAACGTTATTGAAATGAAAATATACCAAAATATCTTTATATGATATGACATTACTAAAACCTACCTAAGGGTAAGTCCTAAAAACCAACCGTTCCTGGAGTTCTGAAAACGTCTTTAAACGGGTTTACCTGAAAACAGTTTATAACCCTGAAATTGTATAGGTACCTATGTTACACCTTCACCTTTGATCATAGTAAATACCACATAATATGGCCTATACACGTATATGTAAACATATATATGTTATATATACACACTGTTGCTACGTAGTTCAAGTGGGTACGTTATAGTGTAGTGACAAGTTAGTAACTCAGCTCGTAGCGTATTCATTAAGCCGTTCATTTATACCCACAACTTGATCAATAGGACTGTACTACCCTATTGTGTTTAGTCTATTTTGAACAGCATACGTTGGTTATTGTATGTACTTATTGTATCGTGGTCTATTTTAGTCGAGTTGGGGTCGAATGTTTGATAACTTTGTTAATTATTTTCCGGAATGTTTCTAAAATCCTTCAAAATGATTTGAGTATTTAGGTAGGAAAGTATGAAGTCGTAAAGTCCTAAAATTACGTTTCGTAATTTAATTTCCCCATAACAAGCCTAAAGGCCGTTCAGAATGTACTGTATTTAAGTGCCATTGAAACAATTTACGTACTTCATTATGTCATCATTCTCCTGCTCTTATCCCAATTAATTTGTGGTCGGCGCAGCATGTCTTCTTCTTCCATACTTCTCTATTACTCGTCATCACAGCAGTCACCCTTTCCGTTTTCCTTCTAGCCATACCATCCTTCATATATACTTTCCTTATTTATTTTCACTATGTAACTCTCCATGTTTTTGACTTCTATCACACCAACATAAGTGTTGCAAAAAGATCCTTTATCAAAATAATTTGCAGCAGGATCGATCGTTCCGTCTGCTTATAATAGCGAGCTGCGTATTTCTTTGGAATTGAAGTTGAAGTTCTTTTTCTTTCGAATTTTACTAGAAATGCGGGTCCTCCTGGCAGGACTGGCTGTCAAACTTTCGGACTTCTTTTTACTCGTAATGGCTGTTAAATAAACACGAGTGACAGTCGGAGCCAACTGCGTAACGTGCTTTCGGAGACATGAAGGAATCTTTGTATGTAATGATGGCTGAAATTGATGGTAATCCATGCAAGAACCGAACCCAGCTGGCGTTGCTCAACTTTGAACATGAGGCTGTTATTATTGAGCCTTACCGTTTAAGAAATATATCTCAACCAAATATCGCCGCTACAGTTTACTGTAAAAATTGGAATGTTTTCCTTTAGGGTCATGCTTTAGTAATCGCAGTTTAATATTATTGTAGTTTTTTTTACGCCTCTGACCAGGTTGATTGCTGAGGATCACACGGAATATATTACAACTTCCACTTTCAGTGTACTTACTATCATCTCTAAGGACCTAAAATATATTCGGACTGTAATAGTAAATACAAACAATGTTACCACAAACGTCAATGGATACTTATAAGCTGTAAAACCCTCGTAGTTATTACAAACGCTTGTAAAGCGTCAAACTGTAAAATAAACTACTAAAAGCGCGGGAGGAAACTACCGCACGCACTATAATATCCACAAAACGTAACGATAAATTGTTCACGCTTTTGTGAAAATTTCGAAGTACACGCCATTTTTAAGAATCCGTCATATTAAATCACGTCACGTTGAAATTATCTTGACAAATTAAAAACCATCATAAGATCCAAGAAAGGGACCATAATTTTTACTCAAAAATTTGAGCTTTTAAGGTCGCGTTAATTGATTTAAATTAATTAAGAGATGCTTAAATTGTCTACTCGTAATTTAAATGGAACATGCTTTCATTTTAAAATAATTAATGACCGAAGACGTAAACGGTTTCTGACAGGAATTTAATGATAAGTAATGTTCACTAATTTTATTTTATTGTCTATTTGACTGTTTGCAGATGTGAGAAACACAAAATTATAAGCGGTTTTATATAATTTTCAAGCTTTATTTATAACCATTAAATTAATAGCGGTATAATCTACCTTTTTCTTTTACAATATGTTTAAAAATAAATTTAAGCATGTTCCTGTATACCTGAATTCACAATTATAACACCAATAAAATCAATCACACTTAAAAAAAATTAAACAACCAAAAAAATTAATAAAGCAAAAAAAATAACAAAGCACGAAAATTAACCAAAAAATTCACTTAAAACTTTTATTTTAAATCGGCACTCACCTTTAACTTAAATATTAAAAAATACAAATAGGTAGAAAATACGTAAATGTAACGTGCTGGTAGTAAGTGTAGTGGTCGCGGCGAAGCGGCGGGCGCGCGGCCCACCGCTGGCGAACTGTGGCGGAGGCGGGACGTGGAGACGTCCGCAGCGACGCGCGTAGGCGGGCGTCTGGTCCCAGGCCAGCCCCGCACCCCCTCCGACCCTCCCTCCCCCACCGCACACCGCCACACCTTGATGCTTATTAAAAAAGTCCGACGGAAAAGGATTTATGCCTCCTTGGAATTCGCTTGACGGCTGACGGTTTGTGTTTTTAACGATTTGCGAGCGTTTATGTTTTAGCTAAATATTGTTTTTAGTCACCTGCTTTGATTTTAGAGATTTTTGTCAATAGTTATCTGGGTAATTCTTTAATTTCGGAACTTAGGTAACATAACACAACATTGCGTCGTAATCCCCGAGCAGTAAGGCAGAGGTCTACCCTATAGTACACCCACGATATCAGTTCACTTATCTTCTTCTTCTTGCACAGTTTTTTTGCTAAGAAAAGACGAGCATATCCTACAGTTTTAGAAATATGAATACGTTATCCGAAATATTATTTTCGACAAACATCTTCTACCTGTTTTCCTGTATTCCACATGATGTTTCCTTTACTCTCTGTTGAAATAGACGGTTTTCTTCGCTAGAAGACACATGAAATGCTTCTTCCGTACTATTTTTAACACTGCCGTATTTCACTACACTACTATACAATCACTTTTATTCCCTTAGAAACAGAGTTATTTTACATAAAATCAGATGACATAAAGTTCTTAAAACTAAGTTTTATGAATTGAATATTAACGATGACACTTTCAGTGTCCTCTTTGAGAATTATTTGTTTATTTCAAAGCAAATAATGTATTCATGGATGTAAATCAATTTACCGTCTGGAATGAATATTGCTCCGGTTCTCTGAAGATGACAGGAAAATATACAGCGCAGGTTTTGTACGTGAAATTACAAAAATATTGCCATCTTTTGTGGATGGAGTAAACAAGGTTAAATTCAACTAGCTAGCAAAACTCACACAAGTGATCGGTGTTGTAAAGCCGATAAAGCTGATATAGATAAAGCTGTGGTTTAAACAAATCAGTTTTAAATGTTACATACTTAACAGAAAAAATTAAAGCTTCATAATCCCACTATTTTTTCCATCTGTCACAGATGTGTTTTTGTGTAAACTGCAGAAACATTATAAGTACAGACATCTAAACATGATAAAATATTTTCCAGAACAACCATTTTTTTGCCCGCAAATGTGTAACAGCCATAGATAACAACAAAACACATTAGCCAACGGCTTCGTCCATACACACGACATATTTCCATGTCATCACCACCGATGCGTGAATAGATAACATTGATTCCTTTTTAAATGGCCACCGAATTGATTTCAAAGCGTCGGTCGTTTGATTCAACTGTGGATTTGGAAAAGGTCCGTGTGCTCTTGTCCTAGTTAAAATGTTTATGTGACTAGCTTTTTACGATATAACGCTGTAAAGCTGTTTGTTTTGGTTGCGATAGTTGTGGAGAGGATCCGGCAATTGGGACTCGAGGTGGCATTGCACAAGTCCGAGGCCATGTGTTTTCATGGGCCTCGAAATGCGCCACCGTCGGGATCCCTACTGATGGCAGGAGGGGTTCCCATCGGCGTCGGGTCGACGTTGAAATACCTAGGACTCGTCCTCGACAGTCGGTGGAACTTCGTGGAGCACTTCCGACGTTTGGCTCCCAAACTGGAACGGACGGGGGCTGCTTTCAAGCGGCTCTTGCCCAACCTGAGGGGTCCAAACGCCTCCTGCCGGAAGCTTTACGCGGGGGTCGTGCGGTCCATGGCCCTTTACGGGGCCCCGGTGTGGGCGCGTCCTTTGAGGCGGCAAGCCGCCCACTACCTGAACGCGCCCCAAAAGATGATAGCCATAAGGCTAATCCGGGGGTACCGCACGATCTCTGGCGAGGCGGCTAGCCTCCTTGCCGGATTGCCGCCATGGGATCTGGAGGCGATAGTCCTCGCGCGCCTGCATGAATGGCGCGCGGAAGCACTATATAGGGGGGAAACTCCGCTGCCGCGACAAATTACCGCTCAGCGGACAGACCTCCGGCGTGATCTCATGGCGACATGGAAAGAGCGACTGTCGCAACCCCGTGCAGGGCACGCCACCATAGTGGCGATAAGTCACCTCTTTGAAGAGTGGCTAGAGAGGCGCCACGGCGCCCTCACCTACCGTCTGACGCAGGTCCTCACCGGACACGGTTGTTTCGGGAGGTTCCTGCACCGAATCGGGCGGGAGGAAACGCCCGGGTGTTTCCACTGCGAGGATCGTCCGGAGGACACGGTGGAACACACCGTGGAGGTCTGCCCCGCTTGGGCGGAGCACCGCCGTGTCCTCATAGCGGCGATTGGCGGCGGCAATCTCTCGCGTCCGGCCTTGGTTCAAGCCATGGTCCGGAGCGAGAGAGAATGGGAAGCCGTCACCTCCTTCTGCGAAGCAGTCATGCTAGTGAAGGAGGTGGCAGGACGTGAGAGGGAAAGAACCTCACGTCCCAGCCGCCGCGGGAGACGCCCTGGGCGTCGGGGGTCACGTGGTGGCTTCCGACCACCGTAGGCGCTGGCCTGTGGACGGCGAGTTATGGGCTAGCTCGCCGTCCGGCCGTCTTATGACGACAGGCTGTGTCGACGGCGCGTTCGTGTTCCACGCGCGCCTCAAAGAGATGTCAGCAATCAAGTAGGGGTCCGCATGGGCCGATGCCTGCCAGGGCTGCGGGACTGTTCGAAAGAGATACCGTGGCCCTGGAACACAAAGGGCAGAGAAGGAACATGGATGGGTTTTAGTCAGTACAAGTCTGACACTCCCCTCCGCTCCGCCCAGAGTGGGGGGGGTCATTTGATGATTTCCCATCCGGAAAAAAAAAAAAAAAAAAAAAAAGCTGTTTGTTTTAAAATCATGAAAGGGAATCAGATAAATGTTCTACGAAACGGTGTGTTTTGTAGAAAAAAGATCTGATTTTCTTTCTTGATTATATGATTCCCATGATTTCTCAATAGAGCAACAGCTCTAAACAAATATGTCGAAGTTATTCGTAATCAAAACCTACAGCTTTTTCTTGAATTATTATCGTTTGTTCTCCAGCTGTTTCCAATTACGTTTTCATGGATACAAAACTCAACTATTGATCACCATCATTGTTATAAATATAATAATCATAATTGAGTATGTTACCCAAGAGACAACACGAGCCTAAATAACCTTATCCGTTATTCTTCCACATACGATGAGGCAGCGAAGCACAGATTCAGGACTATAATATTAACGAGTATCTGCCGGACACCGCGCTGTCAAATGTGAGGCGAGCTTGCTCGAATCAGGTTATTCCACTCTGGCCCACCATGTTGTCTAATTATTATATTAATAAATCTTGGCAGTTCAATTTTAGAGTAGCATCTACCTCTGTTTATATCTGTATCAACCACAGGTTGACTGGTGAATACCTGTGGCATTAGGTCCACCTCTCTACTCTGTGAATACTTTAATTCAATAATAACAATACTCGAAACATTCCACTTTGCCCCACCGGTGGGACAACTTGGTGGCGCAGAGTGGAATACTCGCTCAATTCCCATAAGCTCGCCGCTGGCCCCGAGCTAGACAAATGTGTGATATTATTCAGTATTACAGCAATTGCTATCGTTTGTACTGTGGAGTAGTTTTTATTGTGTGGTTGTAAGTATGAGGCAAGAGTGACGGTGAAATTATTTTATGTTCTTCAGTTTTACGCATAGATATCGCTATTAAAATATTTATTCATAATTGTGGCGTATGATGAAACTGATATGTATGGCCGTCACATCTCCAGGGATGAAAAGCGTTTAAGTGTCGCCTTGCAAAGGTTATTGAAAGGCAAAGATAAATATCTTGGCAATTTAGCAAGGTGTTTGAAAAAGTAATTCTGAATCAAATGCTCAATCATTTTAACACCAACAGAATCTTACACGATCATCGTGTGACTGTCTGTCACGTACTCCTAATTATTAAGTAGATATTTTAGTATTGGTTTTTATTTAAAATCATCACACGGTATGGGCCACTTACAAGCTCTTCAATGAACAATGAATACGTGGTAAGTGTTAACTATAATTAACTCCTAGCTTACGTAGCAGTTTGGCGGAAACGCAGCGATGTTAATACTCATTTATTTCAGCATGACGGCAGAGCCGCTTCATCATCACAATGTATAATATTATCTCATGTGTTCTTTGTCCTAATAACTCCGAACCTTGGCACATATTCGTCATTTGCGTTTGGTTATAGGAACGGAGACCGCCTTTCGCAACACTATACACACATTTCATGCATACGACAAACATACTATACACCAACACACCCGACTATTGACGAATGTTGACTTTTATCTGACTAACCACAAAATGAAAGGCAGAACCGTAATATTCGCATTCGGACAAAATATATTGTTCAACACCGTAATATTCACGGGTTGATTAAGACAAATTATATTGCTCAGTGATATGATGCCGACTTGTACTTGTAGTACAAATCAACCAAACGTTGCTGACGAATACTGCTTCCTGTAAAGGTCTAGCTCAGAAACATTGCGTGGGGATTGTTGGCGCACATTTCAGGGAGCGGGGGTAGGCATCACGAAATATCTCAAACTACATCGATAACTCCGTTCTAAGGAACGCTAGGGACAGAAAGTCAAACCCCGGCTGTTTATCTCGTTAAACCCAAACCCGGCCACTGGTTGGCAAATTACTGTATCGATATTATTAACGAGATACGCAACCACGACATGGGGAAGAGTAAAGAAATGTGAAGTGACGATATATCACCACTTCGGCGTCCACCAATAACAAACGCAATATGTTCTGCTACAGACTGAATCTACGGTGCGCTTGCGCAAGTTGTGTGTTATCTTAGACAAGGGGTAGATTGCCGTAAAGGGTGTTACTAACATGAATACGCGTGTAGGGAGAACTACTAAAACGTGTCTTCCTCAATGGCAGTAGGACTTCTCAGTACTCTGTCTTAGGATTGATAAAGACAAGTGAATAATGCTTAGGGAGCGTGATCGGTTAGAATTCGTAGCAGGATCCTTAGTGGGCCTATGCGCTTAGGTCTAACAGTCACGTACTGAGGCAGTTATTGTAACCGGTTACATGCCATAGAGTTGGGTTCGTAATACGTTTGAATCATTAAATTAACGTAACTGTAAATAGTGAATCTCTTAAGCGCAAGCGCAACGTTTCCTTTCACCAACCTTTCGTCATATATATATCTTTGCGCCCTCTTGTCTTATTAGCTTCATACTTTATTACTGATTTAGTTCTATAAGATTTGATATTATTCATGTATATGTCTTAACTGTGACCCCCAATATTAACTACACCTTGTACCCCTCCCTGTCCCCTAGCTTCTAAAGTCGGGACAGGGCTGGAGTTCAATTTAGTAATCGGTGGAAAGACGACCAGTTTGGTGTCGAGTCTTACAAGGCCGTACGGACGGAGGGGCGCGGCCTCTTCCCCTTCAGGGGGAGCCGACATTAATACTAATATGTGCATGATTTAGGAAAAACGAAAATTTTATCAGCCTAGGGTAATTTACGAACAGTCACAATCGGTATGGTTTCACCAAAGGACGTTGTACAACTGACGCCGGTGTAACCTTATTAAAGCACATATTTACTGCGTGGAAAGAGTCCCAAGACGCCATTGAAATATTTTGAGACCTCTCCAAAGCATTTGACTGCGTAAATCACAACACATTACTTTTGAAACTTGTGCATTACGGACTAGGGAAACTTGCACTTAGTTTAGTAAAATCTTATTTGAGTGATAGACAACAACATGTGCAAATAAATGGTGTTAATTCACAGGGTTTAAAAGTAAAAATGGGGGTTCCGCAAGGCTCAATATTGGGTCCTTTCCTCTTTCTAGTATATACATGATCTCCCCTATTTATAGAAAAACCAACCAAAATATGGTGTTATTCGCTGATGACACTTCCCTAATTTTTAAGATAAAAAGACGGGCCCAAAATCTAGATGACGTGAATAATGCCCTACTTCAGGTCCATAATTGGTTCACAGCAAACAATTTAGTGTTAAATTAAAAAAAAAACGAAATGCATAAGATTTGCTTTACCGAATGTTAAAAATAGCGATTGTGATATAGTATTGAATAAAGAGAAACTTGAATTTGTAGATAAAACGGTTTTCCTGGAGGTTACGCTTGATTCAAGGCAACAATGCGGTTCTCATTTAACATCTCTTGCGGGCCGGCTAAGTTCAGCAGCGTATGCTATAAGAAAAATCAGTCAATATACTGATGTAAATACCGCTAGACTGGTCTATTTTAGTTACTTTCATAGTATTATGTCTTATGGCATTTTGTTATGGGGACGGGCTGCAGACATAGAGTCTATATTTATTCTGCAAAAAAGAGCCATCAGAGCCATATATAATCTTCGTAGGCGTGATTCTCTAAGGGAACTGTTTAAGGAAATTAACATCATGACGGTTCATTGTCAATACGTCTACGAAAACATAATGTATGTAAGAAAAAATCTACATCTTTTTAATAAAAGAGGTGACAGACACAATTACAGTACTAGAAATAGAGACCAATTAGTTCAGCCGGGCTTCAGACTCGCTAAAGTAGACTCATCTTTCATGGGGTACTGTTTGAGATGCTATAATAAAATTCCACAAAGTATTCTTGAACTGAATGAAACGAAATTTAAAACATGCATTAAACGCACACTATGTAAGAAAGCATATTACAAGTTGGACGATTATACCTCCGGCGTGATCTCATGACGACATGGAGAGAGCGACTGTCGCAACCCCGTGCAGGGCACGCCACCATAGTGGCGATAAGTCCCCTCTTTGAGGAGTGGCTAGAGAGGCGCCACGGCGCCCTCACCTACCGCCTGACGCAGGTCCTCACCGGACACGGTTGTTTCGGGAGGTTCCTGCACCGAATCGGGCGGGAGGAAACGCCCGGGTGTTTCCACTGCGAGGATCGTCCGGAGGACACGGTGGAGCACACCGTGGAAGTCTGCCCCGCTTGGGCGGAGCACCGCCGTGTCCTCGTAGCGGCGATTGGCGGCGGCGATCTCTCGCGTCAGGCCTTGGTTCAAGCCATGGTCCGGAGCGAGAGGGAATGGGAAGCCGTCACCTCCTTCTGCGAAGCAGTCATGCTAGTGAAGGAGGTGGCGGGACGTGAGAGGGAAAGAACCTCACGTCCCAGTCGCCGCGGGAGACGCCCTGGGCGTCGGGGGTCACGTGGTGGCTCCCGGCCACCGTAGGCGCGGGCCTGTGGATGGCGAGTTATGGGCCAGCTCGCCGTCCGGCCGTCTTATGACGACAGGCCGTGTCGACGGCGCGTTCGTGTTCCACGTGCGCCTCAAAGAGATGTCAGCAAATAAGTAGGGGTCCGCAAGGACCGATGCCTGCCAGGGCTGCGGGACTGTTCGAAAGAGATACCGTGGCCCTGGAACACAAAAGGGCAAAGAAGGAACATGGATGGGTTTTAGTCAGTACAAGTCTGACACTCCCTTCCGCTCCGCCCAGAGTGGGGGGGGTCATTTGATGATTACCCATCCGAAAAAAAAAAAAAAAAAAAAAAGTTGGACGATTATATAACTGATAAAAATGCTTGGCTCAATGCTGGTCCTGCTCCACAAGAACAGGGTCGCCTAAATTGATAGCATTAAACAGTATTGTTGGAGCTGCTGAAGATTGTACAACTATCTTTGCATTGTATAAATTCAATCTCTTTAGTATTATATAGCCGCCTAGCCCATATTGTGTGAGTACTATGTACTATAAAGCTGTCATTCGCTGAAAACCTGCGTCTTTTCTTGACTTGAATGTGCCCTGGCGGTTAGGAGTATGTCATGCTCACTCAAATGTCTCGCTGATGGTGGCTCGTGTTTTGGATCATTTAGTTCCCTTCAAAATGATTGAGTTGAATGGTGCTGATACATGCGTCATGTTCGTGAACGGGCGCTGTCAGTTGTGACTGGTCATCTCTTATTTGCCACGGCTTATTTGAATTAATTATTTTATTTTTGATTTGTTTTACTATGGACGCTTTTAACGTACACATCTTGCTGCATCGTTCTCACATAATGTACCATCTAACATGAATGATGTAACCAAGGTTTTGTAAAAGTATTCTGATTTAAAAGAGTGTCCATGGAGTTTCTTGCCCGTTCTTCTCCATAGAGATCTACGTTAGGGAATGGGCAACTACAGTACTTTCACAGTTTTTGTGCATTGTGACTGGGACCGTAGCTATATTTAATTGTTGTCTTTGTTTCGACAATTCAAAAGTGCCTGTAACTGGCCTACTTGAAATAAATGCTTTGATTTTGATTTTTATTTATCTAACCAACGTGACATTTTATACTAAATCACACCATAAAACATTGCAGAAAAATCAAAATGAGTGTGACTATGCCAGCCAACCTTTTTAAAGAAGTTCAGAACACATTGTTATCATTTCAGCCAAAAGATGTCCACTGCTGGACATAGGCCTCCCCCAAGTATCGCCACTTTGACCGGTCCCATGCGCCTCGCATCCAGCGGATGCCCGCAACCTTCACCAGGTCATCGGTCCACCTAGTCCTAGGCCTTCCAACGCAACGTCTTCCAGTTTGCGGTCGCCTTTCCAGAACTTTTTGGCCCCATTTGCCATCCATTCTGCAAGCAATGTGCCCTGCCCATTGCCGCATAAGTTTGACAATTCTTATGAGTATATAGTTTATTTCAGCGACTGCCTAAAGTTACCTTACTATCTAGTTACGTTATTTTTTCACAGAAAAAGATTCTAAAACTACCGACTCGCCTCCTCACACAGTTTCTATTCGACCTTGAACAATGTCAAAGAACTATTGGGCCGATGTGATTGATCTTCCTACCCGCATTATCTTGATTAATGTCTTTGACGCCAACTGTCCATACCAAACGTTACGGTAAACCTTTCAACATACTATTTACTATATGTATCCATTTGGTGAATTTACTATGTTATGTTTATTCTTATTTTCCTTGTCAAACGGCATTTCGATTTTTGGCACAGCCATGATTCGAGTAAGGACATAAGATGCTATTTCAGTACGCTCCCGTGGGACTTCCGCTCCTTTAAAAAGCTAGAATAAATAAGCTTCGGTCAAAATACAGCCACGCAACAGTTTGAGATTGGCATCCCATAGGTATCTAAATACAAGTAAGTCAAATGACTATTTATTTATTCATTTTTATTATTACCGCTGTAATACAAAACCTGAAATTAAGGAAAAAAAAATGCTTATATGAAAAGATTTGGTTCTAGTTAAAGCTCAACGAATCCCATAAGAGAAAAAAAGAGTGATGTTACGTACATTTACAAATAATAATAAATGTTGTAATCTACTATGCTACAAACGCATCAGCTGATTGCCAGACGCCGTCAAAATATACAATAACATCGTTGCTACGCGCTACGCCGTAGCTACTACACTCGTAGCTCGTAACGCCCACGCGTAGCAGTCTCGTAGCTCGTAGCACTTACGTATATTGTGGCGGGATCGATACATTTGAGCTGTCCTAGTTTTGTTTGTTACTGAGTTTAGAATTATTGTGTTCAGTGTTTTAGTTGTCATATTGGGGAGTATTTTCATGATACAAATGGGTTTTATTATTTAACATCACGGCTGGTTTTCTTTCCCTGGAGAGTTAGGCAGAGGTGTTTCTATAAAATAATCACATTCTGCCGGTTATGTTAAAGTAAGGGTGAGCCTATTACCATCAACTGTGCACTTCTAAGGAATTCCTGATGGAAAATGAAATAAATAAAATAATTATAAATATAAATATAAAATCACATTATAAAGACTTAGTCTGCTGAAAATGTTGTAACATAATTCAACATTTGTTTTTGTACTTAGAGAAAAATACTCTACATAGCTAGTAGAAAATGTTCAAAACATTTTCTAAAATCCTTTTCCTCGTCGATAATACTGAAGCGCTCTTGCTGCGTACCTGCGAACATTATTTATTTGCCCTATAAAACTGGCGGGTTCCTAGGCAACTAAACCTCTAGTAACGTCTGTGATCATATAATCCTACGTTAAGAACCCCGTCACCACTCTACCCTCCTTCTTTTACTTACGTTACTATTAGAGCAAATAATTTTTAATGGATTGTTCGCGTTTAATATTGTAACGTTTAATTTAAAAATAAGCTGAGAAGCGTCACCGTGTAATGTGACATACGCAAAACATCAAGCAACAAGTTTTAACTGATACGCATCGGTATCAGTTAAAACTTGTTTTTGGGATTTTTTTTTCTCTACCTCCGTAATGTGTTTTTATGTATGGTTTATTGCCACAGACTCGCCATCTATTTCAATTAATTTTGCCTTCCCTTGGGAAATACAAACGTTATGTTATTTTCTATAAAATATGAACCTCTAAAGGAACCCCGGTCCGTGTTTATATTATAGTGTTTCTAAGATTTAAATTGTATTTATTGTGCCATATTTAATTTTTGCTTAAATATTTAGATAAATGATAGTACTTACTCACCATTAGTCGAAATATTCATCGATTCCATTATAACAAGATGGTAGTAGTTCTCTCGAACACCGCTACCTGACCCTCGCAACCCAGTTACTAAGCTACGTGATAGCCGGAACCTCAGGTCAGGTACCCTTTGAGACAATGACCGCATCAATATAATAAATATCTTGCCATAACTACAACATTTCTTTGAGAAATAAATAGCGTCAGACAAAGCTGGTATTGTAAATGACTTTATCACAAAAATAATGTACCTGCTATTAAATATTCCAATTTGCGATTCATCTTACAAAACTTTATCTAATATACCTTTTATCTGAACAGTGATTCTGCACTAACACCCCTCCTCCCTCATTCTCCCCTAACTTTAGCTTTAGGATAAATCAAACTGTTTCTTTGATACTCGTCTTGCTCACGGCTTTGTTCAGTTTCAAATTAGATATTGTTGTTGCCTTTTCGAAGTTTTTCTTGACAGTCATTTGTTTATGATCAGACATTTATACAGACTTAGTGAAAAGACGCTATTTGTCGTTTATGTCTTAGAAAAACTTAAGGCTTATTTAGCAATGCATTAATGTCAAATATAATTATTTGCCTGATAAACATATTTTTTTAATGATGCCTTGTTTTATTAAAACTATGAAAAACCGGATAAGATCCATGAACGTGGATGAAGTAAAAAAGTATATAATGATCGTAGCTTCTGTAGTTTATGCCTATTCCCAAGAGAATGTATGTACAAAGTTACTCATACCTACTACAATTAACATGTTGATTACATTAAAAAGAGAAAGCAATTCCAAAAAGGTAATTTCTGTAACCATAGTAACCGCATTGATTAAAAATGCATCTATCGATCAATCTATCGACAAAAAAATATCGTCCGAGTATTCAGTACTAATCGTCGCGATGCCAATCAACAGAGTACGACGTAAAATTCAATTTTAAATTTGGAATGCCAATATTCGCGGACGCTTGGATCGTACGTCATCAAACGAACTTGTCCGATAGAACGTGGAATGTTCTTAGTGATGGGGCTGCGGCGACTTGTGAGCCGAAAGTCGTTAATTATACTGAAGTCTTATTTATTTATGTACATACAAAACACATATACAGGAAATATCATATAGACAAAAGAGCACAAAGATCCCGCTTATTATTTAGAAATCTCTCTTCTAGCGGACCTGCGACTTCTGACTCATTTCCAGACATTTTTTTTAAATTCGACTGAGTCAATGCTTCGCTGCTTGCAAAAATAACAGAAACGAAACAAAACTACTATAAAAGTAGTTAAAATACGAACTTAAAACTATTAACTTAAATCATTAATTTAACTCTATTTGTAGTCTGTATATATTGTAAATAAAAATATAGGTAACAATCTCAAAACTAATAAAAACTAGTTAGCTTCTTTAAAAAATATTTGATTAAGTTAAAAATATAGTTGTAGTAGTATACAGTTGTAGTTTAAAATATCCGTTTTATTCAATTCCTAATTGCATTACTAGAATCCTGAAAAGATGTTGAAATAAATAGGCAATACAAAGATCTACAAAGATCTAAAGAAAAATATATCCATATTCATTTATTTGTGCTCCATTATGTAGGAATAAAAAGTGTATCAAAACACTTGAAGAGAATTTTATGGCATTTTATAATTGTACATTTACCCGAAACTGAAAATCAAACAGCCCAAAATCTAAAATCTGAACACTCAATTACATGGCCTAATGACTTCAAAAGCCTGCGCTGCCCATCACTAACGCAGCACATTAAGATCGGTCCGCGGATACCGCGGTGTCGACTCATTCTAATGGATTGATTCTTTCTCCAAATGGGTTCTACCAACTGATACTGTCTGTGACTGTACTTGATTTATTTGTTGCAATACTGATTCGTTTAAAGTTAAATTGCGGTCACTTTCACACTTCAATATGACTGCTATGTTCCCTGTTTGTTTATTGGTCATAATGATGTAACCCATAACCATGACGTGAGTTATAGAGTACGGCCTTGATGTACAGTACTGCATACAGAGATCGTTATGCTCTAAGCTACACTAAGGCAACTTTCCGATGTTACTTTCTATAATTATCTGTTTTAAATACGAATTAGAGTTCATATAAATAAGCATGGAAGTCGTTCTTCATGTATCAAGATTGCAAAAAAATATTTTTAGTGTTAAACAGATTGGTGAAGGTCAATCTTAGGCGGGATCTTAGACTAGGGTGTTATTTAGACATCTAATGTCAGAATTGTTAAAAATTGCTCCATTCTATCAAGCGTAAGGCACGAGTTTCTTATTAGTTAGTTAAAGTAAATAAACTAAACATCTAAACATTAGAATGTCTAATTAAAAAAGGAAATTCAAAGAGCTACACAATTCGAATACCTTCAAAATATTTTCATTAGATAAAGAATCTTCAAACATTTACTCGGCCTGGCGACAGAGGACTAGAGGGCAATATAATCTAATTACTGATTAAAAAGCGTTCTCGAGAACTCTATCAAAATAAGTCTTAGCCGTTTGAGAAAGATAAAGATAATCTCGCGATGAGATCTGTACTAAATTTTGTTTTTTTAGCAAGATGGACGATTCCGGGGTACTTCGTTGTTCGCTGAGAAACGACTCTTAATGATAACGTTGAATTAAGGTTAGCTTTGACATTCTGAAAGGTCTCCGTCGGGCTTTCGAGCTCGCCTCACTAATGTCAGAGTAAATAACTTTGAAGTCTCTAATTTAGTTGATAATAGATACCTATAGAAAAGTAAATGAAAGATCCGTTTCCTAACTGTTACTAACTATAACTCAATATTAATCAAAATACAAACACTTAATACCTAATAGTAAGTAGGTAATCGACAGACCAATGATCAGCGCCTCTTCTGTAGTCAAGATTACGTTGCAAATTATCCGTTTTTAACTGACATGCTCACTAACATTATCATTTAGACTTGAAATGGGATGTTTAACATGTTTATGATTTATATTGAGTTCCCGATATTTCAGCACTGTTGCAAGTGCCATGATCACGGATAGACACGGATTGAATTTATCCGTAAATATAAATAAGTTTAAGTACCATGTAAAACGGATCGAGCGAATTGCCATCAACCGGTCACAAAGTCAGACTCCGTGGCTGCTACTGAGAATTACAATTTTGAAATTCCTGATGGAAAATAACACTTTGCCCGACCTTGGAACCGAACCCAAGACCGCATACTCAGCAGTCGTGCTATCGACCACTAGACCGACGAGGCAGCCAGAAGAAGTCTAGAAGAAGAAGTAAGTCTAGGTTTACCCGGATTAACTTAATATAATCTGAGTTTGTTGAGTGAAGTTCGGAAAGTAACAATGTTACCGCTACAAGCTGAAGTACGGTTACTACTAGTTTTAGCCGGCTATACCTAGGTGCGGCCGGTAGCAGTTGTTTATCCTTTTTATTCGGGCACACCGACCAAATAGATTAGGTTGTGTTAGAACTGTACCCGAAGGCGCGTGAGCGGAGCGAGCTAGCATCCGGTGCCCCGGCAGGGCGTGCAGAGGCCGGCTACATCCCAGGTTAACGCTAAACTTCAAATTTAAAATAATTTTAGTGATTATTCGAACTTTACCCAAAAAGTTAATACTAAGTTAACCCGGATAAATCTACGATTACTTGTTCTGCTAGCATTACCCGTAACATACACAATTCTCATGGTTAGAGTCGGCCTATGGCCTTAGATAAACGAGCATACAGATAAGAGCGCAAATCCATTTTATTCAAAATAAATAAACCTGTCGGCGCTTCGTACGGAGTGAAAGTGAGGAATTTGCATTAGCATGACAAAGCGAACCTTCGGACTTAGCATAATGTAGGCAAAGCTGAACGCTGGGGAGTTGGGGACGAAGGCCTACGTGTTCGCAGTTATGTAACTATGGACTCATTTTAATGTGCTTTGAATAGGTTTTTGGCTCTTCAATTGTTCTGATATCTATTTTTAAAAAAAATATATTTTTTCGATGATTTTATATCCATAAGCTATTGTCCATACAATGTTCGACCAGAAGTCCGCCATATCGACAGCGTTAGTAAAGTCTTTCATAATGCATGTGTCAGTATCTACTACCACGTATATTGCTAGTATCCCCAAAAGTAAATGTAGCAGTAGTAGTCTGAATGTCTAACCGGTTGATACACGTCTATACGGTCATCTCCTATTATATGGGACTCAAAAGTTACTGGCGAAACGTAAGTGTAAATACTCCTTTTTCTACCCTTCAAGGCATACAGGCTAGGTACTAGCACAGGAATAACGAAACTAAGACCGTTTGGCAGTGTTATTTGTACGATATGCCTTATTTCTTCTATAGGCAAGTCAAGAAAACCTACAAGACAGTAAACAAAGACGTCTCGACCCAAAAGGTGTTGTTTTTTTTTATAATAATTTAAACAATGTTTAAATTGCAGGCAATCTTATTCAAATTGTTTCAGAGGTTTCCTCACAATACTGGCACAACAATACCAACACCCACTCAAACAGTTCATTGTCAGAAGGATTAGAACCTCAAAACTCTTGCTTTTTTCACAAAATAAATGAAATGAAATAATTAAAAAGTCAAACAATACTTTACACGTGACACGTTTGGTTTGTCGCGTGGCACAATGCCGCGCAGCCGAGGTTTCAGCGGCCACCGAGGAACCTCCATTCTCCGCTTTACCTACGACACCAGCTTCCAATATCTTTCCTATTTTCCTTTAACATTAAAAATGAACTTATAGTTAACTGCGCAGTTAAGTCGAACCATTAAACTTGAGTTAACTGACGGCTCCATCTCGCGAGACGCAGCCTCTTGTGCAGCTGCTAATGTAATTATCAGAGCCGCTTATTAACTATGGAGACGCTTTCTCAACTAACTTGAAGTTTTCTCGCGAGTAATTTTAAAATGATCGTCATTATTTCAGTAGAATAGTTTTGCATAATTTTCTGTCATTATTTTAATGACTGTGTTTCTTTTAGGTTAGAACTATTGGCTGGTTACATTTTGATTGCTTGGTTTCCGTTTTGTCTTTTACCTAGATAGAATTATCGGAATTTTATAGTCGTAGTTATTAACACACCGTTAACTATTTTCATTTTCTCTCTTTTTCATTAGTTTTTTCTAGAATTGACTGACCCGGTACATTGAAGGTGTCATGAAATCTATCACAAATATACTCCTAACTATAACACATATTCTTAATAAAAAAAAACAGCATTCTTCATTTACTAACACGTGTAACGTACCAGGAAAACATAACCAGCAAAGATATCAATATTTCACACTCTAACACAAATAAAATTTCAATGTCAAGTACAGGAAGGGACCGGACGGCTGTGACGTTCAGGTCGTACCTTGGCTAGATGTTGAGATGAATGGCCTGCTACACAACAGAGGCTGTAGAGCCCATCGAAAATGGGCCATTGTAGGTCGGCAGACATGAGTTATTAAAGCTATTTTGAAGTAAAGATTTAAAAAACGAAATATCTGATGAAACGTAGAAAGTATTTAACTTATACACTTTGAAGGTTTGCGATTAAGTAATCTGCAATTGCATCTAATTTTCATCATCATCTTCAATTGCTTTGCCTTTGATGTCTGCCCAGATTATCAGACTAGACATAAGGGTCGCGTATTGGGGTGCGTTGTCAGAATTCCTCCTCATGTGCCTGATGGCTGCCGGTCCCTCTCGATACGTCTGAAGGGAATAGCAGCTGCTGGGCCGGTGCACCCTTTGCGTGGGCAGTATCCTTCCCCGAGGAATGGGAAGAGATTCTTATTCCTCGGGGAATGTTACTGTCCATGGCTAATATTCTGACATGGGAGGGGTCCATCCTGGACCTAGGGGCGTTGCTCCGCGTGACCCGCGCACAGCGGAGGAGCAAGGGCGGGCTCGGTGTGCACTTACCCTGCCTCCGAACAGACAGTGAAGGACGCAGTCATTCACTGTCCCCGTCGATATCGTAATCCCACCGTCGAAGTGTCGTGGAACACGTCTCGTGGCTTTGATTGGGACCGAGGGTCTTGGCTTAACCGCCCGGACCACGAGGTAGAAAACCTCTATAAAAAGTTACCCCGAATCTCAAGCGGCGGCGCACCGCGAGGAGATGTATGGCTGACGGGTTCCTTTGGAAAATCAGTCGCTAGTGCGAACCACTGCCGGGCCTGGCTATGGCTTATCTGGGTACAGGGGGCACTGCCCAGATGGAATTTTATTTCCCCCATACTCGTGGGAACAGTATGGAAAATCACTTTACCCAAAATACGGCCGATAACGGCGAAGGCAGGGAGGAAAGGGATGCGGGGTCGGAGGCCGGCGCCGCATCCAGCGAGGTGAGCGCGGGAGGCTCAGTGAGCTCCCAGCCCCGGAGGCCCGGGGCTCTTTCGGGGAACCGAGAGTTCCTACGCAAGCGGTCCAGGCCGGTAGGCGACCGAGAGTCGTCGTCAGATGGGAGCTGGCTTCGGCTCGCAACATCCCCACCAACAAGCGCGGAGGGATCCGCGGCAAGGGGAGAGGCCTCTCTGCCACCGAGAGGTCGGCGCGGCTTGCTGAGGAGGGGCGCCACCCGGGAGTGGCCGCCGGTCATGGGGTGGCCCGTTCGGGCTCCTCTGGCGACGAGGTCGGCGCAGACGGCGGCACCGATGCAGAGCGTAAGGCCGGGCTTGCGTCGCGGTTAGGCTCAGCGCCCCGAAGACCGCAGCTGTAGTAATTACACTACAGCCGGACGCGGAAAAGAGGGGCGTGACTTACCGCGACGTGCTCGCTAAGGCGAAGGCGACGGTGGATCTCGGAGAACTCGGGATCGCCGGGGGCCTCCGGCTTAGAGTCACCGCAACAGGGGCTCGAGTCCTGGAGATCCCTGGCGAAACCCGTGGCTCGTCCGCTGACGCTCTGGCTGAAAGGCTTAGCGCGTCCCTAAATGCGGACGAGGCCCGAGTGTCTAGGCCCGTCAAAAGCGCAGACTTGCGCATCCTGGGTCTGGACGACTCGGTGACCGAGAAGGAGGTAGTGGCCGCCGTCACCAGGACCGGTGGGTGCCCTGCCGAGCAGGTCAAGGCAGGCACCTTACGTCCGGACCTGTCGGGCATGCGAACCATAACGGTAGGCTGCCCTGTGACGGCGACGAAAGCCATTGTGGAGGGCTGAAGGCTCTTGGTGGGCTGGGTTTCAGCGCAGGTAAAGCTGCTGGAGCCCAGACCTCTGAGGTGCTTCCGCTGCCATGTGGGGCACCACGTGTCGGTCCGGTGCACCTCGGAGGTGGACCGCAGTGGCGTGTGCTTCCGCTGTGGCCAGCCCGGTCACATGGCCACGGTTTGCTCCGCCGCGCCGCATTGCGCCGCATGTGCGGCAGTTGGCAAGCCGGCCGATCACCGGGCAGGGAGCAAGGCCTGTGGTACACCTGCCAAGGCCAGGGGCAAGGGAAGGCCCTCCGTCACCACCGCCAAAACCCCTACCGTCGCCACCACCGCAGCCGCCGTCACTGTCGCCGCCGCTGCCGCTACTGCTGCAACTTCTGCGACGGGGACGGGGCTGAAATGGAGTGCCAATAACGGCCCCATTACGCCTTCTCCAGGCGAACATCAACCACTGCGCCTGCGCTCAGGATCTGTTGCTCCAGAGCATGGTGCAGTGGCCGATTAACATTGCCGTGGTCGCTGAGCCGTACTTTGTCCCGCCCAGGGATTACTGGGTGGAGGACCTTAGCGGTTCAGTGACCATAATTGCGTCGGCCGCCGCCGGTACCCCAACCATTGAGAGTGTCAGGAAGGGTCAGGGGTGCGTAGCAGCACGGTTCGGGGAGATCGTTGTAGTGGGAGTCTACTTCTCTCCGAGCCGAGTTCCACAACTCCCTCACGGAGTTGAGTGTCGTCATCGGAAGCCTTTCCCTCCCCGTGCTTGTACTCGAAGACTTCAATGCTTAGAACTTGGCTTGGGGTTCTCGTTACACGGACGTACGGGGTAGGATGGTGGAGGACTGGGCTCTGGAGACAGGCCTGGTTGTCCTAAATCGAGGTTCTGTCCCCACGTGCGTGCGGATGTGGCGCGTCATGGAGGGGGTGGAGACCTATTCCGACCACCGGTACATTCGGTTCGACGTCTCCACCCAGACCCCAAGCGCGCCGGTCCTACAAGCCCCGAGTGGTCCGCGATGGGCGCTGAAGCAGCTGGACCGGGAGCTCCTCCTGGAAGCCTCAATCGTGCAGGTCTGGGTGTCATCACCAGTCAGGCCTGCCAACATCAACAACGAGGCGGGTTGGTTCCAGGAGGCCATGTCCGAGATTTGCGACGTGGCAGTGCCCCGAGTTCGGCCAGGAAGCGCCCGGCGTCAGGTGTACTGGTGGTCGCGAGAGCTGACGTCTCTGCGCGAGGCGTGCGTTGCTGCACGGCACCGCCCTCCGGATGCGGCAGCCATTGAGGCGGAGCTGTACGAGTGGTACAGAGTGGCGAAGACCGCCCTCCAAGAGGCTGTCCGGCGGGCCAAACATCTGGCCCGCGAGGAGATGCTGGAGTCTCTGAACGGAGATCTGTGGGGGCGCCCTTACAAGATGGCGCGGGATAAACTCCGCACCCGGGCTGACGCAGAGTCTCCGGCCTGAGCTCGTGGAGGACGTGGTGAGCGCTTTGTTCCCTTCGCGAGGGGAGCATCCTCCCCCAGCCATGGCTGCGACACCGCGTGCGGTGCCGGAAGCGGACCACACCGATGACTATGATGACGTTCCGGAGGTGACTGGGGTAGACCTGAGAGTGGCGGTACGCAGGCTGAAAACCAGAAACACCGCCCCGGGACCCGATGGCTTGCCTGGCAAAGCCTGGGTCCTGGCCTCTGAGGTTCTCGGGCCCCGACTGGAAGGGCTCCTAAGCGCATGCTTGGAGAGAGGCCAGTTTCCGCTTCGTTGGAAGACGGGGAAGCTGGTCCTCATCCGGAAGCCAGGGCGCCCTGCGGACTCTCCGTCCGCATACCGGCCCATCGTGTTGCTCGACGAGGTGGGCAAGCTCTTTGAAAGAGTCATTGCCAACCGCCTCGCCGGGCACCTTGAGGGGATGGGGCCGGATCTTGAGGAATACCAGTTTGGTTTCCGCAAGGGGCGCTCGACGGTGGACGCCATCATGCGCGTGAGAACCCTCACGACGGGGGACGCGGTGTCCCGGGGCGAGGTCGTCTTGGCGGTGTCTCTTGACATCGCCAACGCCTTCATCTCCATGCCCTGGAGCTGCATTGGGGAGGCACTCCGGTATCACCGGGTGCCGACCTACCTTCGTCGTGTGGTCGGGGACTACCTGATAGATAGAGCCGTCATCTACCCTGGTCGAAGCGGAGAATGGAACCGGCGAGAGATGTGGTGCGGTGTTCCACAGGGATCGGTTCTGGGGCCGGCCTTGTGGAACATCGGTTACGACTGAGTGCTGCGTGCCGACCTCCCTACCGGCGTCAGCGTAATTTGCTACGCTGACGACACGCTGGTACTGGTACAAGGGAGGTCGCACGAGGCGGTGGCCGAAAACATGACACGCAGGATTGCGATAGTCGTGGAGAGGATCCGGCAATTGGGTCTCGAGGTGGCACTGCACAAGTCCGAGGCCATTTGTTTTCATGGGCCTCGGAATGCGCCACCGTCGGGATCCCTACTGACGGCAGGAGGGGTTTCTATCGGCGTCGTGTCGACGTTGAAGTACCTAGGACTCGTCCTCGACAGCCGGTGGAACTTCGTGGAGCACTTCAGACGTTTGGCTCCCAAACTGGAACGGACAGGGGCTGCCTTCAAGCGGCTCTTGCCCAACCTGAAGGGTCCAAACGCCTCCTGCCGGAGGCTCTACGCAGGGGTCGTGCGGTTCATGGCCCTTTACGGGGCCCCGGTGTGGGCGCGTTCTTTGAGGCGGCAAGCCGCCCACTACCTGAACGCGCCCCAAAAGGTGATAGCCATAAGGCTAATCCGGGGGAACCGCACGATCTCCGGCGAGGCGGCTAGCCTCCTAGCCGGATTGCCGCCATGGGATCTTGGCAACCGAGACCAACACCTTAACGTGCTTTAAATTTCAGGAAAAGTTGTTCATTATGCCGGGTACAATGCTGCCTTTTACTATAACGGGTACAATAAAATTCCTTTGTAGACGTAAGTGGAAAATTCTAGATACAATCTGTTCGGGTAGTAACTTTCTAATCAGATTAAAAAAAGATGTCTCCAAGCAAACGTTGCCTTTCATTTTCATATTTCGTAGCAATACAAATATTTGCGTCTCATTAATCAGATTATAATTATAACTTGAGATTAATTAGCGAGCTAGGTAAATCTCTAATCTATATAAAATGAAAGTCGGAAATATTTTATTAAATGTCTTTCTACAACAACGGTACAGGCAGTTTACACACTTCTTAATTAATTTTACTACTTCAGAATTATTTTATTTTGCCTTTGTGATAAAATATGATTTAATAAAGGTGCAGTTAAACCAACTACAATGGACTTCGGACTACGGGGCGCGGAATTTGTCAATTATTTTCGTACATCATTTGTGAAAATCCGATGTCCGGTCCGATCTGTTTGACCGCACCATAGCACAAGGCTAATTAAATAGAGGGCTAGAGGGCTCTAGCCCTCTAGCCCTCTATTTCATTAATTAGCCTTAATTAGCCTTAGAGGAAGTGATTGTCTATCAGCGATACGATGATGAGAAAGTCAAAACATATGGGACTGGCATTAGCTAAGATAACTATGTCCATCCTGTTGAATGAGGCAAGTATTCTTTGAGTGTACTCAACTCACTTACATGTACTGTACATAATCGAACACTTTACAGTAAAACTGTTAGTGCTCCGCGAATTTTCTCGCATATTTCTACGTTACAAACATCCAAACTCATGTAGCAGATAGCAACGCACAATAATTTCCATTACCTACCACAATTCAATGAGGTGAATTGTACTGGTTCACTAATAAGCATTATATGAGGCGTCCATCTTGTATAGCTAGCGGATGTAGTACATTGTATATTGTAACCGCATTACATGGTTCAGTTTCCCATAATGTGGTTATTGGTTAGTTACGGGCTGAATACAGACAATGAACGTAATTATAGGTAGAAATAATGCTTATAGTACGTTGTAGACCAACGGGTACACTTGAGACGTTTGTGGTATAGGTCAAGTAACGCACACAGTAGGTAAATTATTTAAAATGATCACAAAATGAAACAATTTAAGATATTTGAGTTTTGTCTTCAACTTATCTCTACTTGGTTGGTCGAACGGTTGCAAGCGCAACTGATAAGCAAAAAGTTTTGGGCTTGATTTCCAGCTCGAGCCTTATGCTAAATGCCTAGATTTTCCACCGAATCACACGGCTGTCAATTTGTGGAAGAACCCCAAAAACATTAGACTTCTTTTGATAAAGTTCAAACCAACGGGACGCTGCTTTGTAATAATTTTATAGAATAATAGCTTTTGCTTGTAGCTCCGCCCCCGTTATGTAAATTAACCCACTGAAACTTTTTAATGTAACCTATGAGATATGTACCTCGGGGCTAATGTAGCTTACCGTTACTGAAAGAATTTTCCGAATCGGATAAGTAGTTCCGAAGATTAACCCCTACATAAAAACTGACAAACTTTAAACAAATTTTATCTCTTCGTAATATTAGTCTAAATAATGATATGAATTATTTAAGATGTTGCTTTAATTACTTTAATTCCATTTACACCTTTAGGTGGACTATCCTGTATAAGACGTTACTTATACCAATTAATGTACTATGTATAAGCTGTTAGTGTACCTATTTTTTATTAATAATAACTTAAAACAAGTATTCTACAATTTAGATTGTGAATAAATAAGCTCCCATTTATTTTAAAATCTACAAGTTTGTAAACTGATTGTTAAAACAGTGAGCTTAAAAAGAAATACTGCAACTCTTTATTAAAGTTTGTAACTAATAAACAAAGATAAAACTTTATCTCAGCAGTTCAATGTGCTACAAGTATATAACTTTCAAAGTTACACGTAAAAACTAATATTTAAAATATTTCTAATATTTAAATCAGTCTCGATCTTCATTGTGTAGTCCTGAAAATCCGAATATATTTATTACCATTAAACTGAAAAGTTTTCATACAATTGATGATTGATTCATGGCTTGTCAATAATAATGTCTGGTGTTACAGACTAATAATTAATTAAGGGATTTTGTGAAAAGATAGTTCGTTCAACCCCATTTTCTAATAAAAACATATTTTAGAAAAGGTAAACAGATCTTGATGTAAAGTATTAGCCCTCGTCAATCGTAACACCAGGTAGAGCATCAATTACAATTATGTAGCGTTTAAAAGTGTTTTCACTGAAAAAGTGAACTCAAACATCCCGTTTGGAATTATATACGATTTTCAGTATAAGTGAGTGAGATAAAAAAGGTACTACTCAAATGTCATTGTCAACGAAAGAGAGACGCGACCATCTTCTGAAGATCATTTGGTTGATGCAGGTGATGTAACCCTTGATGCAATAAACTCGAGACCAAACCGGGCGCGAGTTACACGTTCGTCCCAGGACTCGACATTCAGTAGACGATTTAAATGTCAGACTGTCTGACTGTTTGCGGGGCTGGTCTGGCTGTTTGTGTAAGTCAACTTAAATGTTTGTAAACGCACCCACGATACAGGAGAAATTCCTAGTGTGGGGCAACGTTTCATAAAAAGAAAAAAAAAGAAACACATAAGTATATTTGTCAATTATGCGAATAGTTCCACTGCACTGTCGCAAACTCAAAAGTTTTTTTTAAGTTGCTGTTCTAAATCTTAATCGTATACGTAGATAACATTCATCGAAGCAGCTGATATGAATCTTCAGTGCCAGTCTCATAGCAGTTGAGCGAACAAATATGTTCCGACGTGTCTAAGAACTAAACAGTAATTAGTGCTGACTTAAGACTGGTCCAACTATTAGTTAGAACGAGTGTTTCCTACATTTTAGAGCAGTTTACTTAGTTATAGTATTTAGAGGAAACTAGAGGAATAGCGAAAGTTTGAAGAACAGGAGAACGGATAAAACTCGTCAAGTGAGAGATCTTTCAACTTTGTATCTGAAAACAAAGAAGCAGCTAACCCTTTGGTAAGCTGTGGTGGCCGCTTTGTCACTTGAACCTGCGTTTTGCTAAACACGAAGAAACCTAAATCCACATAGTCCTACCAATCAATCAATCAATCAAATCAATCAAATCATTTATTTTGCTTGAATATGGGTACACATAAGGATGAAATACAACAAATATAGCTCAGGACCATATCCTACCCTAACAGGTGTGCAAAACTAGTACATATTATAATTAAAATTAAAATTTAATAAATTTGGAATGTCAAAAATGAAAACAATTACATTATGACGTCAAAATTTAAGTTAATTACATTTATCATTTCAGTCAGGGATACAGAGATGTCATATTATCAATTTAAATTCTTATCAGTCAAAAAATCGTCAATTGAGTAATAACATTTATTAATTAATAGTTCTGTCAATTTCTTTTTAAAAAGTGGAACTGTCTCTATTTTTATTACATCGGGTATTTTGTTAAAAATTTTCGGACCCATACATAAAATACTTTTATTTAATAGGGCGGTATCGGAACCACTAACAATTAACAAATTTTTATACTGTCTCCTGATTGGCCGGTTTCTATTTTCGGCAACTTTATTAAAAAGATGCATATTTGATTTAACAAAGACAGCTACCTCGAAAATATAAAGTGATGGGAGTGTTAGTAATTTTAGGGACTTAAATACAGGTACGCAGCTATCTGTTACTATTAAATTGCACATAGCCCTTATACAACGTTTATGAGCCTTGAACACCTGTTCCCTCAGACTACAATTTCCCCAAATTATTAAGCCAAATCTCAAAATTGGCGCGACTAACCCGTGGTATGTAATTAACCTTGTGCCCATATTTACTTTTTTAGACAGATTAAAGAGTACATATGCAGCTGCACTAAGTTTTTTGCATACTTCTTCCGCTTGTGGCTTCCAAGTTAATACTTCCTACTTCCTACTAATATTGCGAAAGTTTGTGAGGATGGATGGATGTTTCTTACTCTTTCACGCAAAACTACTGAACGAATTTGGATGAAATTTAGCACACAGATAGTCTATAACCTGGATTAACATATAGGATATTTTTTTATCCCTATAGTACGATCCCGTGGAACATTACCCAACTCCACGCAGGCGAAACCGCGGGCATAAGCTAGTGCTTATGCCCGCAAAAGCCCGCGAAAGCGAGTTTATTTAGTACTAACTATATAAAGTCGCCTTCCGTGTCTATCTGTGAGACTACTTAAATATTTTAAGCTACACAATGAATTTTGATGCAATTTTCATCAACATTTGGAACACTTGTTTCGGGATGTTGTGCGTGCACAGAACACTAGTTTATGCCCGCGGTTTCGCCCGCCGGGTGTTCGGTACTATCTCACGGGATCGCAAAATCGGGATAAAAAGTATTCTAGGTTAAACATGTAAATCCGTTTAGTAGTTTTTAAGTGAAAGAGTAACAAACATTCGCATAATACATAGTATAGTATAGTTATTAACATAGTGAGAAAGATAAGATAGAAATAACAGTAGTAACATAAATATTTAACTCAGCTGTAGCACAGAAATGTTTTGATATGTTGCCATTGCATCCTAGAGAAATTACGTAACATAACATCACGCCTGAAATCCCGAAAGGATTTAGCACAGGTGTGCCCATTAGTACACCCACATTTCACCAGTTATTTTTAAGTCCCAAATAATAGGGCGAGCCTATAACACAAGCTTAGCCTAGCCAACGACTACTACTAGCCTAGCGCTTGTATAATATAATCTTAAATATTCAGTTTACAGCACTCGACGGCTTACGCGGCTATTCTTAGGTGGATAACAATTCTCAAACCTAAGTAAATATGTATTCTTTAGATAGAACCTTTTACGATATAAGACTACTCTACCCACTCATGTACTTTACTTAATATCTTCGATAAGCAGTGATACATAAAATTAGTTGACAAATCTGTAAGGGGTTCCGTAGTTATCACGACACAGTTACAATTTCGTCATATCACACGCGGCCATTTTATTTGGGGACTATTATTTATTTATTTATTTTCATCAGACACAACGATCCATAATTTAGTTAGTAAGTCCACTTAAAAATAATGTTAGTTTTAGATCACAAAATCAAAGACAAATACACACCACACATCGATGAAGAATGAGAAAGATAAGAATGAAACATTCGATGTTCCGCTAAACAAATGGTATAGTGAAATTACAATTAACAGACAATAATACCCATATAGGTCACCCTATAAGGGTATTCTCCATCCATGTAACCGAGGGCTGACAGAATAAGGTATGTATAAAGGGTAGACCCTTAACGAAGCAAGGCACTTATTGTCCCCATCATTGTGATATTTTTTTTGTTCTAGATCATACCTGAGAGAACCTTCTAGTTACGGAGATATTGGGGGTCAAAGTTCGAACTTTTTCACAAGTTTTTTTTTTTTTAAATTCATGTTTTTAATGTAAGAACTTTACTTTAAACACCTTCACAACCCCCGTACTCTTCAATCCATCAATCAGCACAATGTTTTGAGTGAGTTACATTGATTCCTACCGTAAAACGTGGTTTTTCACCCCAAAAAAAAAAGTCGTTTCTCAGCAATAATTTTTGGGTAGAGTTACTTAGTTTGATGTACATAATGCTTGGTAGACGGCTTCGTGAAGGGTCTGTTTACACCCTGTATAAGTATTGGGTGTTGTTGGCTCCCACATTTAGAAATTAAGTGTGCAAATGGAGTTTCATAAAAAGCCTCCCAAACGGCTCCAGTTGACGTGATGATGGTCCCGTGCAGGGCTTATATATCGGCTATATTTGCTGTACGTCGGCCTTGAAGCTGTTCTTAAAGTTTATTACTTCCTCTATCCGTTAATATTAGATACAACTTCTTTCATAAAGACTTAACTTGCGGAGAATTTTATTAGAATTTATATTATCTTCATCTTCCAGCATCTTAGAGATTTAGATGAGATTGCTGTAAAACATCCTAGTAATATAATAGAAGAGAGCAGATAGTTATTTATTCGTGGAAATGAACCTACTAAAAATACATGGGGAATTTATTTGACTTTCATCGATGAACTCGATTAGCGTGTCTTAACCACGTTCAAAAGCTGTCAGTGTCATAATTGAGAAGGAATGTTGACACCGACATCTCTTGAACGCCGTTCAGATGTGTTGATCACGTTCAGCTTCATAAGCGAAATTCAGTCTATATGGTAGAATCACTAAGAATTAATTATGATGATAGGTAGGCAACTCAGCATCATCTTGAAGAAAAGTCTTTACCAATATGCATAAAAGAGGAAAACCCCATTATTATTCAATGCAATCCCTACAAAAAATGTATTGGTAGTAGCCACTGGCGACGGCATAAGAAATGATGGAGCGGTCATATCGTTACCGCGCAACCACCAATCACGCGATACTGCCCCGAACCCACCTCGTACGGTCGGGCTAACCCGCATTACAGAACTACGTGACAAAACATAATATATTACACAAAATATATAAAAGTAACGGCCCTTCTCTACGCATCCTGAATATCAACCGCGCGATACAACAAGATATTTATTTGAAAACTATCAATACAAATATCCTACAATCAGGACACGTGGGGTGCCCGCAACAATACCGACTAATGGAAGACTCTTATCACAATGTCAGAAGGGTTGTTTTACAATGAATTGTCTGCTTCCTAGGGTTTAGTCCTCAAAAACCTTATTAGTGCACTCTTAATAGCTCCTAAAGTTACGAGATAAGGTTTTATTTTGCGTGACTGGAAAGTTTTGTAAAGTTGGGAGTAAATATCCATGATCCGTAAGACAGCATGTTCGTATTCTCGAAAAGTATTCGTTTACTTACACTACTAAATACTACATTCTATACTTTCTGATATAAAACCAAATTCCTACATTCCCTGTAATACCTACGAGTATTTGCGTTACAGGAGATGGTGCTTAAATCGGATGGCGTTCCTTTTACTCTTTTGTGCCTCGACGTGCGGCTAATAGTGAACCCCATTTTAAGCTTGGGTACTATTGGGCCTCATATGAAATATATTATGTAAATCTCAGATAGAATAAAATGAAAGCCCGCTTCGTAAAAATTACGAATTCAGACATCGATTGTTGTATGGCTGGAAAATTGTAAGCATAAAGAATTTAACTAGTTTTCTACCTACCCCGGTTGATGCAAAGTAGCGCTTACCTACGTTGGTCCGTATAACATGCAGAGTTTCCTCCGTGCCTCGGAAAGCTCGTTTAGCCGTTGATCCCGGCTGCCATTTGTAAGTCTTTGACAGTCGTTACAGGTAGTCAGTGGCCCGAAAGTCTGACCACCAGTCTTACCGAGGGGGATCGTAATACCCACGGCGTACGGCCAGTACTAACTGTGTTTTGAAGGTCAGACAGGCTATCGCTAAAATACTGGTATTCAGCTGCATCCAATTAGACCAGAAGCCGACTTTAACATAGTTGGGAAAAGGCTAGGCAGATGATGTAATAGGGGCGAGCCTATCGCTAGACACTAACGCTGACTACGAGCTCCTACTGGGAGATTTTTGGTAGAAAAACAATTTCCATGACTTGGAAATCAAACTCAATAGGTATCTTAATTCTCAGAAGTACCGACGTTCCTCACATTCGCACGAAGCGCTTTGCTACATCTTTTATTATGCGCACAGCTAAAGAGTGAAATTCCCTGCCTGCGTCGGTGTTCCAAAGTTCATATGACCCCAATCTATTTAAGTCGCGAGTTAATAGTCTACGTTTGGGTTAGCTCGTTGCTCCGTCGGCCTCATCTCTGTCTAAGGACAAGATTTAGGTCAAGAGTAGGCCAATTTAATATATTAAAAAAAGTTGTTTTTGTGACCACTAAAACAACGAGGCGGTCAAATCAGTTCAGGTATATGAAAAGTACAACAACATAATTTTGCTTTCACATCTTACTACTCCTTTCAAAGTGAATAGCGTTTCCAGTACTACATAAGAAAGAACATCGAGAGAGTCATTAATTCATTTGTAAATAAGGTCGAAAAAAGAGAAAAACATACTTCCTTTGTGTTAATTGTGATCGCCCGGGGCGTCGGCAACTAATACACACATACACACAAAGATAAGTAAGTAGAAACGGTCCCATGTTATTTATGGTCCAATGGTAAAAAGACGCAGTTCCATATCAGATCGATTTTTTTACGTTGAACTTTGAATATCAACACAGAAATTATGAATACATAAACTCACGCTTCTTCCCATGCGGATAAGCAGAAACTCTACCTCAACTAGGGTTGGATAGTCAAAACTGCAATCCAAAAAAATTCGTCATGTTTGTCTATTCGTCCATCTATCCCTCACATCTAAAGATTTTTAAACAAGAACTAAATCTAAAACACAATAGTTATCTACGCAGGTATATCAATTAATTTACGTTCCAATTGAGGATTAGATTGGCATCTAATGTCCGCCCAGTTATTGTAGCTGAGGTTGATATTCAATTATTACAGTGATATTAAACTCTATTGAGAAACAATGGAAGCCAGAATCAATATGATTGGAAATAGTTCCTGAAGACATTGAGTTTCTATTCTAGCTGGGAACTGTTATGTTAATTGTAACTGATTTTGCTTAAAACTCGGTTGACTAGTTGTGAGCACGACTACTGAGCTTAAGGCCTAGGGTACAATATCGGGGATAAGCTGTGCTAATACTGGATTTTTACCTTAGAAATTCTCAGTGGCTGACCAAACTAGGAATTTGAGTCTGCGCCCCAATCGCGTAGCTTAACACACTTTTTTTTTATCACAGTCTATAGTATTTTGAAGTAAAGTTATAAAAAAGTTAAAATTTGCCTGCTTCACGAAATAAAAACGGAATTAATTTTGTTGCATAGTCAAATCGTGATTTAGGATTTTTACGCTTCCCCAGCCAGCATATTTTAATAGATTCGCTCCCTGTTTCATGGTACTTAAAAATATAACTAAAGTGTCCTTGTGGGTTCTATTCATATACCCCTGTTACGATGAAATACCAATGTAAAGGGTGTAACAATACCCTTAACGAAGCCGAAAAGCACTTGTTTTCCCCTTCATTGCGATATTTTTTTTGTTTTATACCATACTTGGGAACGTTCTAGTTATGGTGATATTCCAACTTTTTGACACACATTTTTTTTATTCATATGATTTTTACTTTAAACACGTCCACGAGCCCCGTACTATTCAATCCATCCATCAGCACAACGTTTTGAGTCCTACTGTAAAACGGAATTTTTCACCCCAAAAAAAGTCGTTTCCCAACAATAATTTTTGCATAAAGTTACTTACTGGATGAATATAATGCTTGGTTGACGGCTTCGTGAAGGGTCCGTTTACACCCTGTACATACTACATGCTCCCGGCAGCATGTCGTGAATGGATATCACATAACGAGTTCAGCATAGTTCAGTCAGTCGGCTGCAAGCTCGATGGGCGAACAATATTGACCGATTAAAACTTAATCCAGGCACCCGATATACTGGCCAGCCGCGTTTATAACATACGATTTTACAACTATCTTTACTTATATGATTTCGTTCTACTTTTAGTTCATTAAAGCGTGCTAGATTTTGTCCACGATGTAAACCACATGGAGGCCAGAACTGATCCTAAGGGAAGGTACTGCTGGGATAAAAGTATCCTATATCCCAATCAGTTCCCATCAACACGTGATAAGATAACAGTCAATCAGAATTACTCTCGCATTTATAATATGAGTAAGAATGATCCACACTATAAAACTGAGTATTTGCTGGAAAAGTGACTGACTTATGTTTCAGAAAACGCAATTCCTCTCGTCGAATCTCGGCAATAAATAGTAAATGTTCAAGTTTTCAAAATATCCCTTGAATCCAAAAGGATATTGCTCCATTTGCTCTCGGTCGTCAGTCGTCCCTTTCTCGTGACGTGCGACATAAACGACACAATCTCGACTACATCCGATTCCGTGCGAATGCGATTCCCGCGCGGAACTCCACCAACTTTTCAATAACGATATTTGTCCCGTGAGCGGAACGGATCTAGAAATATTTCCTATTGAAATGGTTGGGGGAGTCAACGGAGAATTTAATTTAAGATGATTATAGGTTTCTTAAGATATGAAATCCTTTCAGCTTTCAAGGATGGTAAAAATGGTTTTCAGTACATAAAGAGCAAAATTCTTTATTAATACAGAAACAGAACTCTCATAAACTCAAGATACTTTGTGATGGAAGTTGCCATTCTTCCCATATTCAGGAGACTAGCCAACAAGGAAGCGCTAAATGCTACCATGACACACAAACAGGGACAAAGAGTCAGACGTGGCGCCGCGCCGCCGCCGTCTGCTTCAAACGCCTCTTGGGGGAGAGACCACTCATATCGACATGGAACTGGTTAGGGCCGGCCTGAAAGAGCTTTATATTCATGCACCAAAAATAAATCGCCTGACGCGGTGTGAAGACACGTCCTCCGAAACGAAACGAGGCTGATGACAAAGACTCTTGCTGACTAGGTCAAGCCTTTTCTGTGACGATAAGTGTACTGCCATAAGTCTACCTAAAGGTCATGGCCACCTGAGGCCAGCCTACTGGTCAAGCCTTCAGTGTTGCGAATCGGACTCAGTCGTACCCCAATACTGAACCCGATAGTACAAGTACCGCAGGAATGTAGGTATGTTGCCACAACCAAGTTTTAAACTCAACCCCTTAACTCCCGGATACACGCACCCGGTCACTGATCCAGAATCCAATAACAATAATCGTGACAAAACAATTCGACATGACCCTGTATAATTTGAGCGGCACGTGTAGCGCTGACCAAAAGCTTCTACATCTATATCAGCGCACGAACGCTCGTAATGGATTGGATTCGATGAGGCTCTTATTGTCGAACGTACGACTGCTACCGGTTGCGATTGCGTGGTGGTCTTTGTGGGGTGGGACAGAAGTTAAGTAGTGAGATAATCTTCATCTGTGAGGGATCCTCTTTAATTTAAATGTCTCTTCTTTGGAATCTTCTTTCTTGTGTGCTTGATGGGATCTCCCATATCGGCAAAACTGATGGACTTTTATAAAAAAAATAATTCGATTACACGCTATTTGACCCCTTTATGGGATGAATTTTCAAAAATTACTTTTAAGTGTTCACTTTCGTTGTGCGCCCAGGCTAAACCACCCAGTGGTTTAGGCTGTCAGTTGTCTGAACTGAAATTGAATAAAAAGATTGTTGATTTTCATACCTAGATACCTCGATCTGTAGAAAAGAATGGCAAGGAAAAGAAAACCATGGCATTATCGGTACAAAAACCACAAGACAAAAATATAAAGATACTCTTAAAACCGTAACATTAGTACCTACTCAATACTTGAAACGTAGAAATTCACGGAGTTTATCCAGAGTTTTCCGTAACTTTGCGCGAAGTGGTCATAAAACGGCGTATCTTTTAACCGCAGCTCCCTAAACTTTTCTGGTTTACAGACATCAACATTATTACTGTTAATTACAAAAACGGCTTAGCAAAAAGTTCCTTAACTGTTGTTTTAAATTTTTATTAAAACTAAAGGTAAAAATTACAGCTGGCTCTAAATTAATCTCGTATTCAAATATTTATTTCATTACCATTGCTCTCAAAATCGTGAAAGAAAACATTGTCAGGAAACCGCATGATCAGGTATAACATTCCCACGGCCAGGCCACAGGCTTTCTGTCAATGCGAGGAAATGGGTTATACTTCCCACCACGTGGGCCCAGTGCGATTGGTAGAAGTGTCATGTCTTCAAATTTTTGGTTCAAGGACAAGCCTTACGATGTTTGCCTGCACCGTTTAGAGAGCAGTGATGGTGAATAAAATACACAAAATACACGCCTGCCTTGTTTCGAACAACCTTATACCTCGTAAGTTGGAGTCGTCACCACAGGGCCACCACTGCTTTTCACGAGTAAAACCAGCATGTACTAAAACTAAGGACCCGAAGACATACGACACCCGTCAACCCACACTGAGCCCGCCAATTGAAGTGGGAACGTATATGCTGATTATACCATTCAAATATTAATAGAATCACTGATAACAGCAATCGCGGAACATAGCAACTGTTTAAAAATGTAGTTATACAATAAGCACCTTTAGCAAAGCGTGTCACTGTCAGAATCAATCCTTTTTTACGGAACGTTTTAAATTTATTTGTACAAAACGGTAGACATAGTACATGATGAGAAAGTAAGTGAACTCTATATAAATTTAGATGTATTTTTAATTAAAGGTATTATGAAGCTTTTGTCATTTGGATGAAATCAAGAAGGCTTTCTCGTTAGTGTGACTGTCTGTCACGTACTCCTAATTATTAAGTAGATATTTTAGTATTGATTTTTATTTAAAATCATCACACGGTATGGGCCACTTAAAAACACATTAAACTTCTATTTTATAGCTTGACAGGCTGACACATTATCGTAAATAATACGAATGAATTCTTCCTTTGAATTTAAAAAAATATTGCTTCACTTAGAAAGGCATAAATTCTTTACTTAATGGTAAAGGGACTAGGGACTGACAGGTCAAATATAAAAAAAATATCTAATTTCAATACGTAGTTCTGAATGCTAGTGCGACATGTGGTTGCAATTTACGCCGGTCTTGGGCGTTCGAAGGGCACCTAATACAATTGAGACGTTTGCACAAAAAAGAAACGGATTCTGAAAAGGCGACCCAAGTGTGGTGGTTTTTTGGAGGCTGGGCCGGGGAAAGCTTGGTGGATTCGGGGCAGTTGATTTCAAATCGCGGAAGAGTCCACACGTGGAGGTTAGTCGAGCTAAGTCAGAGAGTCAGTCTAAAACGGTTAAAAAGCTAGGACGTTCTAGGTTAGGTTCATGTAGTTAGCGTAATCTTGGTACCAAGATGGACATGTTTCAGGGGACTGTCGTAACAGAGCGATTAGTATTTAATAAGTTAAATATAAGTAGTAGTAATAAGTCTAGTTGAAGTGAGTGTCGAGACGCGGGAGAAGACAAGCTGTGGCAGAGGCGAAACTGGTAATGTGTGCAGTACTCTGTAAGTTAGTCGGGGATTAATCCTCTTCAATGAACAATGAATACGTGGTAAGTGTTAACTATAATTAACTCCTAGCTTAAGTAGCAGTTTGGCGGAAACGCAGCGATGTTAATAATCATTTATTTCAGCATGACGGCAGAGCCGCTTCATCATCACAATGTATATTATTATCTCATGTATTCTTTGTCCTAATAACTCCGAACCTCGGCACATATTCGTCATCTGCGTTTGGTTATAGGGACGGAGACCGCCTTTCGCAACACTATACACATATTTCATGCATACGACAAACACACTATACACCAACACACCCGACTATTGACGAATGTTGACTTTTATCTGACTCACCACAAAATGAAAGGCAGAACCGTAATATTCACGGATTGATTAAGATAAATTATATTGCTCAGTGATATGATGCCGACTTGTACTTGTGGTACAAATCAACCAAACGTTGCTGATGAATACTGCTTCCTGTAAAGGTCTAGCTCAGAAACATTGCGTAGGGATTGTTGGCGCACATTTCAGGGAGCGGGGGTAGGCATCACGAAATATCTCAAACTACATCGATAACTCCGTTCTAAGTAACGCTAGGGACAGAAAGTCAAACCCCGGCTGTTTATCTCGTTAAACCCAAACCCGGCCACTGGTTGGCAAATTACTGAATCGACACTACTAACGAGATACGCAACCACGACATGGGGAAGAGTAAAGAAATGTGAAGTGACGATATATCACCACTTCGGCGTCCACCAATAACAAACGCAATATGTTCTGCTACAGACTGAGTCTGCGGTGCGCTTGTGCAAGCTGTGTGATATCTTAGACAAGGGGTAGATTGCCGTAAAGGGTGTTACTAACATGAATACGCGTATAGGAAGAATTACCAAAACGTGTCTTCCTCAATGGCAGTAGGACTTCTCAGTACTCTGTCTTAGGATTGAGAAAGACATGTGAATAATGCTTAGGTAGCGTGATCTGTTAGAATTCGTAGCAGGATCCTTAGTGGGCCTATGCGCTTAGGTCTAACAGTCACGTACTGAGGCAGTTATTATAACCGGTTACATGCCATAGAGTTGGGTTCTTAGTACGTTTCAATCATTAAATTAACGTAACTGTAAATAATGAATCTCTTAAGCGCAAGCGTATCGTTTCCTTAACCAAATTTTCATCATATATATATATCTTTGCGCCCTCTTGTCTTATTAGCTTCATACTTTATTACTGATTTAGTTTTATAGGATTTGATATTATTCATGTATATGTCTTAACTGTGACCTCCCAATATTAACTACACCTTGTACCCCTCCCTGTCCCCTAGCTTCTAAAGTCGGGACAGGGCTGGAGTTCAATTTAGTAGTCGGTGGAAAGATGACCAGTTTGGTGTCGAGTCTTACAAGGCCGAGCGGGCAGAGGGGCACGGCCTCTCCCCCTTGGGGGGGAGCCGACATTAATACTAATATTTACATGATTTAGGAAAAACGAAAATTTTATCACCCTAGGGTAATTTACGAACAGTCACATTAGCTTGTCTACAAACTCTAATGAACACGGTTAGGTCTATGACCTAAACCTAGTGTTCTGTTATTTACCTTAACACAACGTCTGCAATCCCCGAAGGGTCAGGCAGAGGTACATTTATAGTACACCCATATTTCGTCAATTGTGTTTCTGTCACATTTCTCAATAAAAGTAGCTAAGGTTAGCCACCAATTGGGCAAGAAGACAAGCAGACAAGACAGCAGTCTAGTTAATCTTTGTGAATTGTGCAGAGATACAAAAAAAAAACGTTTTAAGTAAGAATATGGCTATAAATTGATGGAAGAATTATGATGGAGTGAAATAACAGGCTGATAATAAAAAAAAACCAGCCAAGTGCTTGGCGAGCCACGCACAATGTAGGGTTCCGCAGTTGCCCATCAAAATATGCGGATTTGCCTCCGAGGTTAATTTTTATTGTAATAATAAAAAAACAAACTTACATTTGCGACAAAAACTTACATTTGTAACACCTGTGCTCCGATACATTATGTTTAGAAAAATATGTTATCCAAGTACATTTTATAAGTTGGTCGACTAATACTTGTAAACTTTTAAGCCTACTTAACTGTGATAGTTTTTCTTTTAATTTCGTTATGTATATACTACCACAGTGAACGTTTTCATCTACCCAAACATAACCGATTAGCTGGGAGAGGGGGGACACTTGAGTCTAAAAAAAATTACCACTTTAAAGATTAATATTTCACAAACGAATCCCTTAATCGAAAAATTATTTGAACAAACTCGCAATATTTTTTAAAGACTTATCCAAGGACATACCACAATACGGAGGAAGCGAGAAAAACAAATCCCCACTTTACGTGTAGGTACAGGAGATACCCTAAAAAAATACCTTTGATCGAAAACCACTTTGTCGGCGTACCTAATTTGTATATTCATGACAAATTACAGAGTCTTTGAGCTAAGCTGTGGGGAAACAGACGGACATGGCGAAACTATAAGGGTTCCTTTCCTTGTTGGCTACGGAACTTAGATAGTTTTCAAGACAAGGAAAAAAGAAAAACATCTCAGTGTTTTAATTTCATGTTTGATGTGTTCCCTGAAATGATCCTTTCGGAAACCAAGCAATAACATTTTTTATTTTTCCGGCCGCACTTCAAACAGAACCAAATCTTCGAGAAAGATCCTTTTAAAATGGAATAACATTTTTATCTTAAATCTTAAAACGCCGTGGGACAGCGCTGATCAAATACCACTGAAAACACAAATATAAGCAAAGGCTGGAACTTTGTTAGGCTGGCCTGTGTTTGTGCTGCGGTCTGCTAAACTTGTTAGACTCAAATCTAGGCATGTAGATTTAATATATTGTGCGTGTATTTGTTCACGTGTCTCAATACGCTTTAAAGAATGTATTTAAACTGAATATACGTATTATGTGTTTATTTGTTTACTTTGCTTACGTGTCTCTTGAAAAAGTACAGATATAGTTAATAAACGCAGCTTTTTAACTAATGATTGATTAATGACTGTTCAAACATACATTATTTGACGCTGAAACGTCTCGTAACTCTAACCAGCGTTCATGATTATACCCCTATGAATACTGGATTCACAGTGCTACGGCGTAGCGGACGTGATGATAGTGTTGCTACGCCAGCTACCGATGCAGTCGACATGTCGAAAAACATGTGGTACGCAAAAATAAAAATAGAATGTGCTTTGTTTATATTTATTAAATGCGATTACATGATCTCTTCAGATAATTGAAAAACTGATGTGTGTTGCGCTCACATGTGTTTTCTTTGTCTGTTTTTTATATTAAAATGCTTTAATGCGATCGAACTAATTTATTAGAATAATATATTATTATCTGATATTCCTAGTAGCTAAGCCGTTACACAAGTCTCAGCTTAATATCTTAACGTACAATTATTGCAGTCATGTGGCGTTTGGTGTGTGGTGTTTTAATTAAACCAGCATAGCAACAGTTATTTCCTACGTTTAGACACAAAATAAGCAAAAAAGGTTTTAATCTCTCTGTGGCCAGAAATGTCGGAGGCTCGTTATTTTTAGCATTTTAAGCTCTGCGATGCAAAAAGTTCGTGTGTTTCGAAATATGAATTTTGTGGTTTGTTCCTGGCTGGTCTTTTGAGCCGTGTGGAAGAAAGAATTCATGGCTGTGTTAGAAATTAACTCAAAAACTCAAAGCATTTATTCCAATTTAACCATTTCAGGTTCTTACTTTGAACTGCAAAAGATTCGGGCAGTTTGTCAGAAACTTGAAACTAGCAGTTTTTTACTTAGTATAGTAACATTTTCACAGTTTTATTAACTTTTGATTATTTCCCAACAAAAGCAAATAATTAATCAGCGTACCATAGCACTAAGCAATACCAACTCAATGGATACTCAAACATTCTTGAACTTGGAATTACAACTCTTGGCGCTGAGACGAGCGTTGAAAATCAAGTAGTGCGTTGTTGATACAGGTACTAAGTAGTATTAGAAGTTGACATCAAAGCATGATTTGAGTGGTCCTTGAAAACAAAACCTTTGAAAAGATCCTCACTCGCAACAAAAACCTTCAAAATTAATTCCATTACTCACCGAACACCCAATTAATATTCAGTTCTCAAATAAAACGCCGACTAACCATCAAGATAATAACACGATAGTTTACCCCTTGGCCACGAGCCACACTCTCAAGCGTCACGCGGAGAAAACAAATTAAAGAAGTGTTCAGAGTCACCGCGACGCTACTTGTGGAACGACGTTACTAACACAAAGCCGCCACAATATTCGGAACCACTACAACTCCTGAAAGCCAATCTTAACAGGAGCGACCACCAGAAAAGCGCCGAGACATTGAAGCTCAACGACACCCGTAATAACGATTCAACTTGCTGCAATTAAATTAATTATAAGAGAGGTGAAAAAAAAACATAATTTCCACAAATAAGTACTTTAATAGCCACGCTAGAAATAAGTGCCGCGCGCGCGAGTCTCTTGTCAGTTGTCATACGTCGCATTGGCCGAGGCCGTGAACAGAGCTGGTACTGGGAGTGTCACCCGCTGTTGG